>JAZAYU010000097.1:693737-2163406 GCA_038501625.1 Corbicula japonica | reverse complement strand
CAAAAATTATGATAACAGTGAAATTCTGAAAGGCCAAGACATTGTGGTTTTTAAAGCTGCATAAACTGTTCTAATAATATGAGCAGTGACTGTCATTGTACACATAAATATGCAATCAACTTTTCTAAAAATATATATATTTTTCATATTGTGCATTTGGGTTGTTTAAAAAATTGCAAGAAAAGTGAAAAAAAGGTAAAATATTAAAGTTAATAAAAAGTTAATAAAAGGTTATTCCGTATGTTTTGCATATTGAATCCGAGTACAGAACTGAAAAGATTATTGAAATCAGTTAACTGGATGCTCAGACATTGTCATTTCAGCTATTTAAAGAAATGGCAAGTCATTTAAAGGGGCATAACTAAAATGGTTGATCAAAAGCCCCCTTTTCTCCATATGTATGCATTTTAGCTTGTGTGTGACTAGTGTAGATCCAGAGCAGACGGCATTTGTGTTTCTGATCAGGATCTAAAATGGTCGCATCTTGGTCAGAAATATATCCTATTGAATCTACAAGTGAACAGTGCAGATCTCAGACAGCACAGATGGCACATCTGATCTGATCTGGATCTACACTGTTTGCCCATGCCATAAAGGCACATTTATGAAGTACATGGATACAGCTTCTATTCTATGTATGACAAGGTTAGACCATATCGACTTGCACATCAGTGCAGGCTGACCAGTCTGTTCATTTTTAGATCAAGTAATATTAGGTACATATACTTACTGACCAAAATTCCAAGTGTAGATCAGATCAGATGGATTTGGCGATTGGCACATGCATTACAATGGAGTTGAAAACGAATCAAAAGTGAACTGAGCAGATCCTGATCGGACGGCACGGATGTGCTGGCTGATCTGGATCTTCACTGTTCACCCACGCAATAAATGTTTATCTATGGAGGAAATGGTTAATATATACTGAACAAAAATAAAAAGTATCCACTTTTTATGCTTGTTTTCCCATTACCATATTTTCATTTAAACAGGAACGCTTTGAATGGTGTTTATTTAATTAATGTCTTTGTTGTTGAGTTAAATTGTTCATGAATAAAACCTTCCACACCAAGACCTGAGGAACAGCCAATCAAATAACAATTAATCATGACTTACAAAACACTACATATTCAATTTAAAGGGAGGTAATTGGAAATGGTTGGAATTTCTAGCGTTGTTTATCGAGGACCAGTTGTGTTATTTATGAATATTTTGTGATTTTATTTATCCACAAGAGGTAGAGAAAGTGATTTAATTCCAATAAATGTGAATATTTCGAAGAATCGCTGACATTTTACTGAAACCCATATTATTACAAAGGGAAAGATAACTAAGTTGTGGCTGCAGATTTTCAAGAATACTTATCCCTTTGCAATGATAACAGAAAAGCAAATGTGTACACATATAGAATTTTGAGTGTTTGTTTTTATATTTTACAAAATTAAATATAGGTAAGTGGATACTTTTTATTTTTGTTGAGTATATAAATAGCATTTACGTATTGCTGACTCCCAGCTGGGATACATTGATATCGATGAAACCTAGTAACCTGTGAAAATAAGTGTAATACAAAGAAAAGAAATAAGCTGAAATAAATATAATTTTGCTCACCCAAGAGTTTTCATACTATGATTGACACACAGAATTTTCATTTATTGGGCCTTTAGTATTGCTTTAAGTTGTGATGTATTGCTATAAAGTACGAATATAAAATTATATTAGTGGTAATTACAGTATTAATAATTTATTATATTTTTGCAAGCAGATGACATTTCTTTCATAGGATTTTTTTTTATAGATTCTTCATTCTGTTTAGTTACTTGTATCTTTAATGGCTGTAGAAAAACTGGAATTCCTGTTACATTGCAGATGTTGGGATTTGTTTTTGATCAGGGGGCAGGGGGTGACAGACAGACATTACCATTGTTTACGTACAAACCGCTACAACATACTGAAATGGTTGACAGCAAAAGTGTATGAGCAGAACTATAACAATCTGTCTATTTTACCATTTAGTAAAAGTAATCAATTAAATAGAGCAGAAGTAAAAGCTATATAGTAATTATTACATGGCCTCTCAAGGCCGTGTATATTGATATAACAAATTGAGATATAACGTGGAGGAGCACGTGACTGTTTAGGCTATAGACCACTAAATTAAATTCTATAGACTCCCACTTAAGCAATTCATCAAATATCGAATTTGCTATTGGGTCAAACCTTTAAAATTTTACATTTAGAATCAACTTAAAGACATATTAAAATCCAACTCTTATAATAACATAAACGGTAAACATTTTCGGCATTTTAGTCCCAGTCGCAGAATGTTTGTTTACAATCTCAACATACGTGCTATTAATTTTAACGCGGAATGTGAAAGTATCCAATTTTACTATTTTTTCGGCTTACTACTCAAATCATATATTTTCTCAACATCATTTTCTTCTTTAGATTTCAATTTCAATTGTTCTCAATAAATTCTGACTTTCTGTAAAAGTGTTTACATGCCGGATCAACATTTATAAGTCGTCTGTAACCATCAATGGTTATCACATTCGAATAAAAGTGAATTCAGACGATGGTTCTCTAAAGCTGTAGATCATGTTTTAGCCAATCTATTTATAGCTTTCTGTACCAGTTTCGACATCTGTCGGATAATCAATATTAGTGAGTGTTAATCGGTTTAATACATTTCTCATATTAAATAAGTATTTTATATTGCATTAATAGTAATTTTAGTTTACTATTAAATATGCGAATTGGTACAAAGCATTGTGATAACTAACAGGTATGGGCTTAAATTTTCAACGAAATTAAATGCAAATGAAGCACCAATCATTAAATGCACAAATCATTGTACTTACTAATAGTCATAGGCCTACATGTAAATTAAATGCAAATGATACATCAACCATTGTGTCGATTTCTGTTGAAATTTGGTATTGTGGTTTCGTTTTGCTAATGTGAACAAGGGCAAATTTTATGTAAACGGGCACCGCATCAGAAAACTGATTTCCTTCTTAAGTAAATGACATTTAGAAGCACCTTCTCCTCATCAAATTCTTTAAAATCGCGCAGCATTTCAAAGTTATGTTACTTCGCATCTTGCTGATTATATTGCCCTTTAAATTCAGACCTACGCTATTTGTGTCCAAACTGTATAAGACAGGCATAGGCCTAAACTACCCAACATCTGTCAACTTGATGACAGAAAGGCCTATGCCTTAGAAGGGAAGGGTACAGACAAAAGAGGTAAAGCATGATGTAGATTGCTGTTGTTATCAGCCGAATTGAATAAACATGGATAGATCACCGCTACACTGCTTTAGCAATTTCAAGAATAAGAAGGTAGGTGATGTAGGCGCATAGGAGCTGGGACCACAGGAGCAGAGACCGCGGTCCTAATATTTCATCAAGTCGCTTACCCCGGCGGCCACGGCTCAAACATAAGGGGTTCTATGTGATGCCATTAACAATATACTTTTACCATCATAATATTATCTTCTTTTTTTGTATGGAAATCGTTGTCGACTTGCCAAATACATAATACATAAAAGTCAAGTGTCAACATCCAGGAAATGGCGATATGTCGCGAGATTTCCTCAGGATGTTGAAGCCACAGTTGAGTAAGGAGGTAATACCAGTTAAATGTATGGAATAAGTAGCGCTACACATAATATGAGAAACAAAGTCGAATTCAAAGAATATGGTCGGAGGCTAGATTTTCAGAAAGGGGTTCGTCGGGGGTAGTCTCATGATAGTTACATGATAATTTCCAAAATTAGCATAATCTCCGTGAAATTTAAATAATTCTGCATCAACCCCCCCCCCCCCAAAAAAAAACCCCAAATAAACAAACAACAACAAGAAGAACAAACAAACAGCAACTCTTGATCCGCCCCTAAACACATTCAATAAGTATGGATGAAATATTATTACTGATCGATGCATCTTTTGTTTTCATATTTATGTAAAATTATTATAAGGTGTATAATTATATAATAGAGAGAATCGATGTCTAATTTATGAACTGGGATCCTATTATTGCTTGCAGTATTTCAGTATACAAATGATTTAACCGTTTTATTTACCAAATGATTACACATAATTGTATTATAAATAAGTAACTTTTTTATATCGACATGCCACATGCGACATGTTATGCAGCCAAAATTGTCTCCTCCGAGGTCCCAGTGTTCAAATCGCTCTTGATCACGTGTGTGATGTATCTTTAGAATGATTTTACGATTAAGGCAAACGTTACCCAAAAAGTAAAATCATAGTTTGACCCTGATTAGAATAAACAATAATCCTGGGTTGAGCGCAATAGGGTTGTAACGCTACTTTTTTCAAAAATGACTTTTTTGCATAATATGGCTCATTTCACATTATTACATTGTACATAATATGATTAAAGAAAAATGTTTTTGAAAAAAAAAACAACTAAATATTGCAAATAAGTCCAAAGGCTGTATCTCATATTGAATAAATTTTGTGTGCAATAGGGTTGTAACTCAAGTTAAAACCATGTTGCACAAAAGGCATTGACTAAACTGGGATGAGTTGTAAGTGGAATAGAGATGTAACTCAGTCTTTAAATGTACATAAATTATAAAATAATCAAATACTATAATGCATTTGAATTCATGCATGAATTCAAATTGTCATTACTAGGGTTTCATTAACAGAAGTCCCCTTACCAGTTACCATGAACTATGAATGGCTTAAAACCAGAATGTTTTGAATATATATATGTATTCAAAGATCTCTTTTGCAATAAAAAATCATTGTTTTCATTTATGTCCAAATTTAAGTGAAAAACAGTTGTAAGTCATATATTTATAAATATCTCTTTTGGAAATTGTTTTTTAACATTTCTCCTTTATAAGTTTATATGCATATAAACAGAAAAGAATAAACTTTCAAAAATGAGAATCTCAATTTTATTTTGTTAATACTGAAAACTTTTTTAAAAAGTGACTTACAACCGTGTTGCGCTCAACCCACCCACGATATATGCGCTGAGTAGTTTCCCTGATTTTCTCATTTCCCCTAACCAAGTTAGATATTTAAATGATGGCCAAAACAACCAAATAATCAAATAGGCATAATACACATTTCAAACAGGTTTACAAATAGTTAAAATGGATATGGTTTAACACAAACGGCTCGCTTTTTAGGCCGTGTACTCCTTTTGCTGCATTAGCAGCAATTTTTTACTTGTCTTACTCTTTATAATATTTTTTAGACCATTAAGTTCAATGACCTTTTTAGGGTAAAACCATCTTAAACAGCACTGTCCTGTAGGGATTAAATGATGATCGATTAAAAAACCCTACTGTGCTGTTTTTACAATTCTGAATGATCAAAGTAGCGAACATAGAATTATGAATTATATAACAAAATAACAGAAACAGAATTGCCTGAAAGGCTTAATTAAAGAAGACTGACAGAATAAAAGTACAAATTTAAAAAAATGGCAGTTTTTAGATGCTAATATTTTACATGCCAAAATGGGACATTTTTGAGACTTTGAAGTCACTGGTCTCATTTGTAGTGAAGAAAACTTAAAAAGGCTGAAACTGCATCTGCAAAATGTTGTTGGGTAACATAAAATGTGAAAATTATAGAGGAAATACACTTCTTTCAATAAAATCATGTCACAGTTTTTATTTCCCCACGAAGTGGGAGGCATATAGAGTTGCACTTGTCTGTACGTCTGTGTATCCGAGCTCACCGCTAGGCACTTGTTAGGTACCAAATACCCAGTAAGTGCTTAATCAACACACATTCCCATTCATTCCGTTGTGTCTTCTTCGGTACATATTTTGCCTGTTTGGTAGTAAAAAACATTAAGAAATACCCAACAAATGTCCATCTGTAGGAACATCTGTTGGTACGTCTGTCCGTCCGTAAATTTTGTGGCATCAACTCCTCCTAAACTATCAAGCAGATTTCTTTCAAACTTGCACAGATGATAAAGTAGGATGTGTAGATGGTTGCAAAGAAAAGCCCTCTTAATACTTTAAAGAAAACTTGGTTGGGTCACATTGTGGCCTTTTTTTAGCTCAACTGTCACGTAGTGACAAGGTGAGCTTTTGTGATCGCAATTTGTCCGGCGTCTGTCTGTCTGTCATCCATCCGTCGTCCGTCCGTAAACTTTTCATTTAAACAACATCTCCTCTTAAACCCCTGGGCCAAAGTTGATGAAACTTGCCACAGATGTTCCTTGCATGAAGCTCTTCCAAAGTTGTTCAAAGAAATCAATTCCATGCAGAACTCTGGTTTCCATGGCAACCTAAAGGAAAAACTTAAAAAATCTTCTTGTCTGAAACCACAAGGCCTAAAGCTTAGATATTTGGCATTTAGCACCCTCTAGTGGAACTCTACAAAGATTGTTCAAATTATTTCCCTGGGTCAAAATTGGCCCCACCCGAAGGGGTCACTTCATTTTACATAGACTTATATAGGAAAAACTTTAAAAATCTTCTTGTCTGAAACCACAAGGTCTAGAGCTTAGATATTTGGCATTTAGCACCCTCTAGTGGAACTCTACAAAGATTGTTCAAATTATTTCCCTGGGGTCAAAATTGGCCCCGCCCCAGGGGTCACTTCATTTTACATAGACTTATATAGGAAAAACTTTAAAAATCTTCTTGTCTGAAATCACAAGGCCTAGAGCTTAGATATTTGGCATTTAGCACCCTCTAGTGGAACTCTACAAAGATTGTTCAAATTATTTCCCTGGGGTCAAAATTGGCCCCGCCCCAGGGGTCACTTCATTTTACATAGACTTATATAGGAAAAAATTCAAAAATCTTCTTATTTGAAACCACAAGGCCTAGAGCTTAGATATTTGGCATTTAGCACCCTCTAGTGGAACTCTACAAAGATTGTTCAAATTATTTCCCTGGGGTCAAAATTGGCCCCGCCCCAGGGGTCACTTCATTTTACATAGACTTATAAAGGAAATCATTTAAAAATCTTCTTCTCACAAACCACAATGCGTACAGCTTTGATATTTGGTAAGTAGCATTGTCTAATGGATGTCTACTTAATTTGTTCAAATTATGTTCCCTGGGCAAAAATCGGCCACGCCCTAGGGTTCTTTTGGTTTTCATATAGTTATATAGGAAAAACATGAAAATCTTCTTATTTAAAACCACAATGCCTAGAGCCTATATATTTGATATACAGCATCATTTAGTGGTTCTCTACCAAAATTGTTCAAACTATCTCCCTTGGGTCAAAAATGGCCCCACCCCAAGGGTCACTTGTTGTACATAGTCTTATATAGGGAAAACTTTAAAAAAAATCTTCTTCTCTAAAACCACAAGGCCTAGAACCTTGGTATGTGTCGTCATGTAGTTGTCCTCTACAAAAGTTGTTCAAATTATTCTCCTGGGTTAAAAAATGGCTCCGCTCCGGGGTCACTAGTTTTATTACATAGTGTTATATAGTAAATCTTTAAAAATCTTCTTCTCTGAAACTGTAAGGCCTATAGCTTAGATATTTGGTATAGAGCATCATCTAGTTACATTTTTTCCACAATAGCAGCTTAATTTTTTGACTTGATTTTACCAAACTTGCACACAACTCTTGCAACCATTGAGCAGTTGTTGACAGGTGAGAGACCCAGGGTCCTATGGACCCTCTTGTTTAAAACTCACTACAGAGTAATCAGAGGGGGTGTGTGGTATGTTGAGGTTCATCATCCCTTCGAACAATTTAGGGATAAAACATATTTTGTTTTTATATTTTCATTTTTTTCATTAACCCCATCCAAAATATTTCTTTTAAATTTATTCATCAACAAACTTTTGTTGTTTACTTGGGTGGGGGGGGGGGGGGTTGGTGGGTACCTACCCCACTCCAAAATAAAAATTTAACTTAATTTTCATTCAGAACTCCCTTTAATAAAATGTTTTTGTTGGTGTTGGTTTGGTGGGGAAGGAACAGATATAATTCCTGAAATGGGCTTAATATGTCTACTTCCTTTATTTCCAACTGGCTCTTATTTTTTTCTACATATTATGACTGATGGTGTTTTCTCACTTGGGTCTACAATTATTGACATTAGCCTCAAAAGTAATGTTTTACTTTTCATTTATGAAATTGTGTTTGCATGAGTCCTAATCCTATTGAAAAAGTTACTTCCTTTATCCTAGTGATTGGTAAATTCAATATACCGGTAGTAGGGATTAACATCCATTGTTATTATCATCTAAGTGGGTCATGAAATAAGCATTGAAAACATTAATACCTTGAAGCAGGTTTATGAAACAGTTGACTACACACTTTTGTTAGTTTTTCAAGCTTGAGGGGGCTTTTGTTATGAGCACACTAGAACAGGTTTTCACTGAATCAGGCCATTGTGTTACACAAAGTTGTACAGGTCAGTTGTTGTTTGACTTGAGTTACTGGATTATTTTGAAAAAATGTAAGTTATTTCATGATTGTAAACAAATTGAACTAGCATGTTAATACTATTATACTACTACTACTACTGCTTCTACTACTACTTAAAATAATATTGTTGCTGTAACAAAAAACTTGAATAACTTGGCAAATTTCTTTTTGAATGAAACCATTTGAGACCAAATGTGTAGTGGTCTTCTGTCTTCCATAATTTCTACTCCATGACCACAGCTGTCAGCAGTCAGTAGTGTTTGAACTGAAATTAGATGATTATCTTTCATAAGTGTGAGGTTAAGTAAATGAGGATGAATGAGGCTGCAGGATTCCTACCAAAACTGTTTACTGTTCTGTTGAATATTTTATTTTTTAATACTGCGAACCTCGGCCAAGTGGAATGATAGACATTTTGTAGTGGCCTACTTAATTTCAGATGGATATGACAAGAACTTGCAGAAGTGGCAGAACAGTGTAGAATGTCATGGCAGACATGTAGACCCTCATCAAATTACCCAATATGAAGGATTGATCTGCACCAAATGTCAAGAGCCAACATGGGAAGCCTGCATCAGAAGTCCCACACTGTACAGGTAGGTTGTGTTTTACAAGTTTTTATTTGTTTCATTACTTTCCAATTTAGAAAAGTGAAGGCAAATAGGTAGTCTCTTTAATTAATGGCTTTATTAATATTAAAATATCCAATATTTATTGTACATTAAGTGCAATAGAGTTCTTTCACATTGTTGTGCGCATGCGTTGTACTCCACGTTTAGGTACGAAAATATTGGTTTTATCCTAAACAGACGCATGAGGGGGTATTTAACAGTGTCATTGCTAACAGAATGAACGGACATGATCACGGTGTCGTCTTAAAGCTTATGATAAATTATAATAATAATTGTGATGAGGCACAATAAATTCAAGTTTTACGAATTTCCGAATATTGCAGGCTTTAAAAAGTCTGGTCGGCAAGATTTGACTGTGAAAAGCGTAAAAAAATCAATCAAGTGGTTGCAAATTTGAATCAGGAAGTCTTATATAAAAACAAAGACAATGTGGATTGCATGTTACTGTCTATTTGCCACAGACACATATATTAGCGTCTCGTGTTTTTCTGACAAAATGGGTTTACTTCAAAAAATATATTTTATGTAACTTGATCTCCCTAAATTGGAAGAGAAAACGGATGAATTCAACAATGTATCGCCGTTGTATTCAACGCCCGTTAAGCGTTATTATTTTGTTTACTATTTTACTTCCTTCCAACATATGTTTAAAACTAAAATTTATTGTAATCATTCGTATATTTCTTTTATCAGTCCTGGATTAAAATTATTTTATGTTTAATAAGTAGAAATCATACTTTGAACACGACCGTGTTACTGTTAATTGTCCCTATATATTTGACACAATATTCCCATTCCCATTCTGCCCAGAAAACGATGGTGACATATTGAGGTGTGAAAACTTGTTTGATATCTGACATTTGAGGAGACTTAAAATTAATTATCTCAAATCATCAAATTGAACTTAACTGTTATTGTCACTTCAAGCGTTAACTTTTCGAATACCTAAAAATTTTCACGAGTTCAGTCCCATATTTCTATAACTATAATTTGTAGCGTTGAAATGGCAGATCATGTAGTAGTTTACGTCTTATTCATGTTATTATAAACATCTTTTTTTTATAAAATTGTTAGCCATAGTCAATAAACATTAGTTTAAGTCGCATTTCATGAATATCTACGTGTTACGGGAATGATGTAGAAAGAAGATAAAATGTCCGCAGACCTCCAAAATCTCAGGATTTTATCCGAAATCTCCGGACCGTAAGGTTCTTCTCCGGATCTAAGGATTTTCAGGCAAAATCTCAGGATTTAAAAATATTGAAAAGGATAATTAATGAAACATAAATTTAACTGAATTTAGAATGGGTTTTACAATTATATTAATTAATATTAAGAAACTTGGTCTTGGTCGCGGCTCCAAAATTTCCTGTTTATTGAGAGATTACGTGATAGTGACACGATGCCTCGGGCACACATGTACACAACAGCTAAGTGTCATAAAACTAAACTCGGACCTGAAAATCGCAGTCCCGTTCATTCGTTTGGTCCATGGTCATTTTGATTTTAAACAGAAATGAAAATATTATATTTCAAAACCTTCAGCGACAACAATTACGGACTTCAACATCAAAATAGTTTTTTATAAAAAAAAACAAAACTCTCTGGATTTTTTTTTTGAATAGTTTTGGTTGGCCTGCCGTCCAGCAATATTTGTTTGGTTCAATCAATTTAACGATTTCTCGGGTTGTAGCTGTAATCATCCTATTATGTAAATACGTAATATTTTTTCTCAAAAGCAAAACTATAAATTATAGCGTTACAAAAAAAATGCCGTAAAACGGTAAAATGTCCGATAATGTTCGTCTGAATTGTCAATTATACAGATTTATTTTTAGTAAACACAATTCCCGGGTGTATTTTCATAAAAAACCCAAACAAATCCGTTGGATACTCGCGTCCTGAAAATACCGCGATAAACAATTTTTAAAATGCGCATAAACTTTCTTGATGTGCTTGTGTGTGATCATAACGTTTTTTTTTATTCTTCGTTGTTTGACTGAACTTACTTATTTATAAATTTGAAATGATTAATCAACATGTTCTTAATTTTATAGTCACTTAGTCATATTAACAATAGTAAACGATGCCCCCTCGCGTGCATTTATCAACTAAATATGCTCTTCAATTTTAGAGAGCGCTAAGGGGAGGTAACAATGTGAAAGAACTCTATTTATAAGTCTTTAGGGGCAGATCTAGAGGGGGTTTGTGGGATTGCTTGAACCCCCATTTTCGGCAGCAGTATTTAAGTTTCATGGGGATTTTCGCTGGAAATCATGTAACTACCCTAAAACTGGCCAAAATGAACCCCTAAATGGATTTCTTGTATCCAACCCGGGTCTTATATTTCTTTGCAGAATGATGTCTATCCAGGGTCTACACTGTTAGCTGTTCAGTCAAAACAACCATCAGTTTTATCTTTTGTGGACATTTTTTCCAGGTGTGCCATGTGATTCATTGTTGAGGACATTATCTGAAAGGACTTGCCGTGTTTCTGATTATCTATGTGGACATGCCTTCCGGATGTGCCAGGTTATTCTTTGTGGAGAGTACATGTATTTGGCTGGGCTTTATTCAAGATAAGCAAGACCAATAGCAGTCATGTGAGTACATCTTTTTGAATAGAATACAAATGTATATACTAATTGAAATAAAGAATGGCAATAATTAAATAATTAATAAAACAATTGAAAAATGAAAATGCACCTGAATAGTGTTTGAAATATTTTATACTCCAAAACTAAGTCTTGTTTTCTTAATAATAACAAATAATGATTTAATAAAACACACACACACACACACACACACACACACACACACACACAAATTATTTTAAAAGAAACAATCTAAGTTGAAATGTAGATGCTGTTCTGAGGAGTTGCCTTTCTTTTTTCTAACAGTATATTATAAGTATATATATTATATTAATATCACTGCACCTTTATATGTAACCAGTTTTCATGGTTGTCATTCCATTTAATATATTAAAAGATATTTTAGATTAAAAAATGCAAAACAACAAATTAAAAAAAAGATTATGGCACAGGATCATGTTAGGAAGTGGACAATCTCTACCTATTGGAGAATTAAGCAGTCTTTTTCTATAATTGGTTTACTTATGAGCCGCAACTTGACCTGTTTGGAAACAAAGGTTTTGGGACACAGCCAATATGTTATATTTAAAATTAGCCCCAGCAAAAAAAAAGGTCAGTTGATTCACTTATGAGCTCAAAACTGTGTTTCCTGCCATTAGTTCATTGATAAATTTGGGCACTCTTTGTAGAAAAGATATAAATTTGGTCCCTCTTTTTAAAAAAGATACTTGATAAAAATTTGCTATAATAATGTTTTTAAAAAAGCGAACATTGAACTAGGTTAAATATGTTGTTGTTCGACACCAGATCCACATTTGGTTCAATCCATATTGGATCCCTTTTGGAACTCTTCTAAAGAAGTTACTTTGACCCACACAATTCTTGCAGAAGTTTAACATAAAATAATAAAGGCACAGGAACAGGTTAGGAGGCGGACATTTCATTATTTCTGAAGTCATGTTTCTGACCTACATGATTGCATCTTCTTATGAGCCACTACTTTACATGATCGGAAACAAGGGTTTGAGACAACTTAACTACTTAACAATCAAAAGTCAGTCATCCTATGAGCTCAAACCTGCATTTCAAGCCTTTTATATTGGACCACTTCTGACATTCGTCAAATATCAACAATGTATACAGCTATTTTAAAGATTTTTTTATTGACTTATTCATCAATTTATGTTTATTACAGTTATCCATCAATTTATGACTAATTTCTTACCAATCTAACAATAAGAGCTACAAAAATGTTGCAAACTATTCCTAACTTCACACACTATACAAGAAGTTTATTAATCATGTTTAATCAAGTGTAGATTTTAATAGAAAAACTCTTAGGCTTGAATCATGATTGATCAGGTGTAGATTTTAGGTCATTTGGAAGAAATGGCGATGCATAGGGACCACTTTGTCCGTCCGTCCGTTGGTCCTTCTGTCCGTCACGAAAACTTAACGTTGGCTATAACTTTGCCATTTCTTAATATTTCTTTATCAAACTTTCAAATTGTATTGCTTATGACAACACGCTCGAGTTGATGCCAAATTCTCAAGGTCAAGGTCATGGAGTTACTCCCCTTTTTGTACTTGGATTTTTACACGAAAACTTAACGTTGGCTATAATTTTGTCATTTCTTAATTTTTTTTCATCAAACTTTCAAATTATATTGCTCATGACAACACACTCTAGATAATGCCAAATTCTTAAAGGTCAAGGTCACATTTGATGCAGTTATGCCTCTTTTTGTACTTGGATTTTTACACGAAAACTTAATGTTGGCTATAACTTTGTCATTTCTTAATATTTTTACATCAAACTTTCAAATTATATTGCTTATGACAACATGCTCATGATGATGCCAAATTCTTTGATGGAGTTATGCCTCTTTTTGTACTTGCATTTTTATTCTGACATAGCACCAGAGGGCGACACAAGTGTTCAACTGAACACCCATCTAGTTTTCCTCTTTGGCTGTTGTCATGTCAGGTGTGTAGGAACGATTTGAACATTAGGGCTGCGGAAGAGATGATGTCTGCTGCAAAAATAGTGAAGTCATATATCAATTAATAATAAAATGATTGTATATTGCCCTTAGTATAAATGTAAAGTTTAAATGTTTAGAAACTACAAATATAGTCGATATATAGAGTTTACAGTTACTACTTTTAGACATCTATCTTGTTAGCTCAACTGTTCGAAGAATTTTTCGAGCTATTGTACGCACTCTGTCGTCAGCATTGTCGGCGCTGTCCCTGCTTTGTTTAAAGTTTGCTTGCAACCTACTTATATCTTAAAAACTACTAAAGCTACAGCTTTTAAACTTGGCACACTTGTTTACCATCATATCCGGTATGTATTTGTGAAGAACCATAACTCATATTTTCATTTTGATCAAATTATGGCCCTTTTTGGACTAAGAGTTTCAGGTTAAAGTTTGCTTGCATGCCTTGTACAAACTCACAACTTCCATACTACTTATACTACAGCTTTGAAACTTTCATAATTTTGTTCATCATCATATCACAAGTGTGTATGCCAAGAACCATAACTCTGACTTGAATTATGATCAGATAACCACCCTTTTAGGACTTAGAATATCAGGTTCAAGTTTGCATGCATTACAGATACCTATAGCTTTGAAACTTTCATCACTTTGTTCATCATCATATCCCAAGTGTGTATGCCAAGAACCATAACTCTAACTTCCATTTTGATCAAATTATGGCCCTTTTACAACATAGAATTTCATGTTAAAGTTTGCGTGCAGGCTAGTGTACAAACTCATAACTTCCTTACTACTTGATACTACAGCTTTGAAACTTTCAGCGCTTGTTTGTCATCATATCCCGAGTGTGTATGCCAAGAACCTGACCATTTTATTCAAATTATGGCCCTTATTCACCATCACGATTCCCTAGTATGTATGTCATGAAACATTAAATTTACATCATTTTTAATGCCAAAATAAGACATTGTTTATAACCTGAATAATATTCACCTGAAGAAGAGTAAAAAAAACTCAAACATGTATTGAAAGATTGGAATTGAAACTCTTCTCATTAATAATAAAAAATTATAGGCCTCAAATGCAGTAGGAAAGACAGTTGTACAGCTGTACTCTTTGTGAACTTACACTAAGAAAGATGGCAGTCTATATTATTGAAATGCTTTGTACCCTCTCCCCCTGTGATACAAATAGCAGGAATGACATGATGGTAATGATGATATTGTCTTGGTTTGGTGTTTTTAGCAAAACTTTGGCTTTAATCATGATTGATAGCAATTTTAGAATTTTATGGCAAAATATCTCTTCAGCTTAAATTATGTTTACTCGTATGCATTTTATCGCATGTGTGAGCAGTGTAGATCTAGATTAGTGGGCACATCAAACGGCATCTTATCAAAATCTGCACTGTTTCCTTTTTGATTAGAGATATCCTAAAGTGAACAGTGCAGATATTGGTAAGACTGAGACAGGATGTGCCTGCTGATCTGGATCTACACAGTTTGCCCATGTGATAAAGGCATTTCTATGGAGGAAAGGTTAATCACTCTTCATTATCTATCGGCGGATTTCTTTCAAACTTGCACAAATGATCAAGCAGGATGTGTAGATGATCCTTGAGTACCATTTTTACCTCACTTATGGCCATTTGTTAATTTCAGTCATAAAATTTTGTCTCTTTTCCTATTTTCCTGAATTCTTACCAACTTGCACAGATGATTATACATGTGTATATTGTTGTAAAGGAGTTTGTCTTTCAATCATTTACACTAGTTCTGACTCTTTATGAAAGTAATAAAATTGTGTGGCCCCTTCTCCTCATTTACTAGTCATGATCACCACATGTTGTTAATACCTGATGCATAATTTTGCTACAAATGTTGTTGCAGCAGTTGGGGCATCAGTGTTCAGAGGATAAAGTCTAGTTCAAGTTATGCCCCCATTTGACTCAAATTTTATGTTAAGCAAAAAATGCACTTGGCCCATAATTTTGAAACTTCTTAAGAGAAAACTTTGAATCTTGGAATATATATTCACCATCAAAATATACAACTTTACCAATAAGAAACATAACTCTGCTACCAATATTTTAAAAGTTTTGCCTCTTTTTTGCTCTTAAATTATGTTGACCAAATTATATCTATTCACCATTGGTATCTACATCATTATTTACATAACACATAACTCTATTAGAAATATTTGTTAAATAATGCCCTTTTTGCACATAGTTTTTGCATTAAAATATGCACTTGGCCAATAACTTTGAAACAACTTGCGATATTAACTTGAAACTTAGAATATATAGTCACTTTCATAATCTTCATCAAAACCACCAAGACCTTTAACACTGCTACAATTAATTTAAAGAAATGCCCCATTTTCACTTAGAAATTGCTTAAGATTTTATCCACTTTGTTCATAACTTTGTATCTTATACTTTAATAATGTTAATCAAGTGTAGATTTGATGGCTAAAATTCCTGGGGTTTAATTATGTTTGATAACAGGAGTAGAATTTTATGGTAAACTTCTTTTTGGGTTTCATAATGGTAGGTTACAAATGTAGATTGGATGGCAAATCTTCCTTTGCTTAGGTCTGTGTTATGTTATATAAGAACAAATACTGACCAAATAAACATTCTTACTTTATAGCACTTTGAAAATCAGGCTTTTCTGAATATTTTATTCGCTGTTTGTTAAATAAAAAACAAAACAAATTTGTAGCAGATTCTCAAAATGTTCAGACTACATTACAGAGAAGTCTCAGCTGTATAGAGTGTTTGTACATAAACTGTCAAGTACATAGGAGATCTCAGAACTCAAGTGTTTGATTTTTTTCTGAGACTAGTCGTAGAATTGAGTATGGTCTCTAGTCTCAGTTTTATTGTCTTTAGCCCTGATCTTGACAAAATCTGTCTTTAACTCTTTCCTTCATATATACCCATTTTTATGCAATGCATACAGTGTAGATCCAGATCACCTGGCACATTTGTGCTGTCTGATCAGGATCTGCACTAGTCGCATTATAGTCAGAAATAACCGAACAGATCAAAAAGCAAACAGTGTAGATCCTGTTAAGATGGTACAGATGTAAAAGCTGACATCATTTGACATCAGGTGTAGAATTATATGGTTAACTTCTTTTTGGCTTTCATAACAGAAAATTGATAACAAGTGTAGATTAAATGGCAAATCTTCCTCGGCTTTAATCATGATAGATACCAGGTGTAGAAGTTTATTGGAAAACTTTTCTTTGACTTTGATCATAGTTGATAACAGGTGTATATTTTTGTGGAAATCCTCTTTGGCTTTAACCCTTTTCTCCGTATATATGCATTTTATCGCATGTGTGACCTGTGTAGATCCAGATTAGACGGCACATAAATGGCATCTTGTTATGATCTGCAATGTCCACTTTTTGGTAAGAAAAAACCTTAAGTGAACAGTGCAGATCCTGATCAGATGGTATGGATGTGCCTGCTGATCTGGATCTACACGGTTTGCCCTTGTGATAAAAGGCATTTCTATGTTGAAAAAGTTATTTTAAGTAGTTTAGATGTATCAGGAAAAAAAGAAAACAATAGTTTTAAGTGTTGGAATTTAATTATCTTGCTGCACAGCAATTTATTTGTAGCTAGTACAAATAATGTGCATTGTAAGTTCCTTAAAAAATACAGAGTTTGCCGTAATGGAACAGGTTATGGAAATTGGCCCAGGATTATTAATAGTAGACAAGTGTAAGGGGGCCATATTAAGATTCAGACAAACGGCAGGATTTCTAGCGGGTTTGCTAGGTGTAAAGCTGTTCAGCAATATCCTAACATCATTTCCTGTCTACATTGTATTTTATTACCATATTCTGAAATGTGAGTATAGATCTTGATGTAAGCAAAGTGTTGCCACTTTTACAGGGATTGGGGAAGCAGTCCTAGCCTGTCAAGAGCGGAATATTTGCAGGTGTTTTCCAGTTTGGGGGAAGATTATTAATCACTTCATTAAGAAATACAGATTTATTAATTATTCTCTAAATTTAATGACAATGCATTATTAAAATCTATCTATATTGACAGAAAATTTGGTGTGTTATAACCAGTTCTAATCCATTCAGATTTATTTCCCTTACTACGACAATTTCGATTGGTTAAGTTGATTAGATATTCTGCATCTTTTATATAAGGAAAAATTGGGGTGGGGTAACCCCGTACCCAAAAAATTCTTTTTGATTTTATTTACCAACAAACTTTTATTATTTTGTGGGTTGGTGGGGATTTAGGTACCTACCCTTCTCCAAAATAAAAACTTTTTTTTACATTTAAAACTGGCATCAATAAAATGTTTTTGTTTGTGTTGTCAATCGTGCAGTTGTTTTTTTTTATCTTCACTCTTTCTTCCATAGACACACCTTAATTACAAGGGCAAACAGTTTAGATCCAGATAAGCTGGCACATTAGTGCCATCTGATCAGGATCTGCACTGTTGGCTTTTTGATTTGTTAGTTTATCTCTGACAAAAATGTGACCAGTGCAGATCCTGATCAGATGGCATGGATGTGCCAGCTGATCTGGATCTACACTAGATGCACATGCTTAAAATTGGGTATATGTGGAGCAAAGGGTTAAGACTGATTACAGAGATGGTTTCTTCTTTCATTTGGGTCTACAGTAATTGACAAGATCACACTTGCCTTGACATTGATGTTTTACTGTTCATTTATGATATTGTGATTTGCATGACTTGGGGTCATATTGAAAATGCCACTTCCATTATCCTAATGATTGGTCAATTTCAATAAAGTAATAATATTGTGATATTGAGAGAGAGAGAGATGTCATTGTATGAATCAGATAATCCTATTGAAAAGCCTTTTCTGTCAATCTAAACAAATAATATTGTACTCTAACAAATGATAAGCTATTGCAGTACTAGGATTAACACTCATTGTTAAAATCATGCAAGTGGTTCATGAAAAGACATGGAAACCAGTCTCAAATCTCGAGCATCTGATTGGCTGAAATGGCGACATTAATACCTGGAAAGAGGTTTATGAAACAGTTGACTACACACCTTTGTTAACTTTTCAAGCTTGAGGGGTTCTTTGTTATGAGCTCACTAGAACAGTTTTTTACTGAAACAGGCCATTGTGTTTCATAAAGTTGTACAGGTCAGTTGGTGTTTGAATTGGATATGCTGGATTATTTGAAATGTAAGTTATTTCATGTTTTTAAGAAATTAAACAAGCAAGTTAATATTATTATACTTGTGCTACTACAACTACTGCTTAAAGTTATATTATTGTTGCTGCAACAAATAACTTGAATAACTTGCAAATTTCATTTTGAAAGAAACCTGATAAGGCCAAAATGTGTAGTGGTCATCTGTTTTCCATAATGGCTGTAGATTTTTATGGTAAATCCTCTTCTGATTTAATCGTGGTTGATCAAGTGTAGATTTTATGGCAAATCCTCTTAGGCTTTAATCATGTTGGATCAAGTGTAGATTTTATGGCAAATCCTCTTATGCTTTAATCATGTTGGATCAAGTGTAGATTTTATGGCAAATCATCTTGGGCTTTAATCATGTTGGATCAAGTGTACACTATTATGGCAAATCCTCTTATGCTTTAATCATGTTGGATCAAGTTTATGTAGCATCCATTAGACGCTGCAATGATTAAAAACAGATAAAAACCATTAGAAAGGCACCAACCTTCTAATATAGCAGGATGTCTCCTGATTATACGTGTTGTCGGGTTGAAAGCTAGAGTTGAAGAGAGAGAGTCTCGTTGATTTTCACGGGATTTCCTGTGACGTCACACGGATGTTCTGGGTCAGCTGTTATGTTCTATTTTTGCACCAGCCGTGGACGCTACATTTAGATTTTGGCAAATCCTCTTGGGCTTTAATCACGGTTGATCAAGTGTAGATTTTATGGCAAATCCTCTTAGGATTTAATCATGTTGGATCAAGTGTAGATTTTATGGCAAATCCTCTAACGCTTTAATCACGGTTGATCAAGTGTAGATTTTATGGCAAATCCTGTTATGCATTAATCATGTTTGATCAAGTGTAGATTTTTTTAACAAAACCTCTTGCAAAATTGCCTCATTTTGCAATACCATTAGGCATGTGGATTATCAGTCCAGGTAAGTATAACCTTTTTAATTTTAGCCAAATACTCTTTCTGCCATATTCCGCTTAGACTGGATGAATGCTGGATCCATGGGGAAGACATTCTCAAATGCACTATTATCGAGACATCTTATTAATCTAACCTTGCCTAATAGAAGTAAATATTAAATTCACATTTATTATAATTTAATGGAAAGTCTCGAATAAGACCGCATTTGTTTTAGTGTCTCGGCAAGTAGGTATGACGTGACGGGGCAATCGGCCCGACAGTCAGGTACTGATGGTGTCCCCATTGCACGGATCCTAACAGTCTATCGGGTATTACAAGGAAAGAGTTGGCCCATACTCATCCAATCAGGCACATGGCTAACATCAACATGCTCATCCACACAGACACTTAGCCAACAGCAATATCAATCAGGCACATGGCCAACACCATCATACTCATCCACTCAGGCACACAGCCAACACTAACTTAATCATCCACTCTGGCACATGGTCAACACCAACATACTAATCCACTTTGGCAAACAGTTAATATCAACACTCAGCCACACAGCCAACACCAACATACTAATCAACTCAGGCACACGGCCAACACCAACATACTCAGCCACTAAGGCGCACAGACACAGAATCATACACACAGGCACATGGTCAAGACCAATATACTCATCCTCTCAGGCACCAAGCCAACAACATCAATCAGATACACGGCCTTCACCAATTTACTCATCCATTCAGGCACACAGCCAACACCAACATACTCAGCAATACAGCCAACAGACACATACCCATACACTCGGGCACTTGGTCAACACCAACATACTCAACCACTCAGGCACACAGCCAACAGCAACATCACTCAGGCACACATTCAACACCAACATTCTCATCCACTCAGGCACACAGAAAACAGCATTATACTAATATACCAATATCATCATCCACTCAGGCATGGAGCGAACACCAACATACTCATACACTCAGGCACATATCCAACACCAACAAAATCATTTATTCAGGCACAGCACCAACACCAACATACACATCCACTCAGTCACATGGCCAACAGCAACCTACTTATTCACTCCAGAACACAGCCAATACCAACCTAATCATTTATTCAGGCACAACACCACATACACATCCACTCAGCCACATGGCCAACAGCATCATACTTATTCACTCAAGCACACGGCCAACACCAACATACTCATCTGCTCAGGCACACAGTAAACAGACATGTACTCATACAATTAGGCACAGTCAACACCAACATACTCATCCACTTAGGCACACAATAAACAGACATGTACTCCAACAGTTGGGCACAGTCAACACCAACATACACATCCACTCAGGCACACAGTAAACAGACATGTACTCATACACTCAGGCACAGTCAACACCAACATACACATCCACTCAAGCATGTACTCATACACACGGGCACAGTCAACACCAATTTACGCATCCACTCAGGCACACAGTAAACAGACATGCACTCACACACCAGGCACAGTCAACACCAACATACTCATCCACTCAGGCACACAGTAAACAGACATGTACTCATACCCTCGAGCACAGTCAACACCAACATACACATCCACTCAGGCACGCAGTAAACAGACATGTACTCATACACTCAGGCACAGTCAACACAAACATACTCATCCACTCAGGCACACAGTAAACTGACATAAGCTCATACACTTGGTCACAGTCAACACCAACATACACATCCACTTAGGCACACAGTTAACAGACATGTACTCAAACACTCGGGCACAGTCAACACCAACATACACATCTGCTCTGGCACACAGTAAAACAGACATGTACTCATACACTCGGGCACAATCAACACCAACATACACATCCACTCAGGCATGCAGTAGACAGACATGTACTGATACACTCGGGCGCAGTCAACACCAACATACACATCCGCTCAGGCACACAGTATACAGACATGTACTCATACACTCGGGCACAGTCAACACCAACATACTCATCCACTCAGGCACACAGTAAACTGACATAAGCTCATACACTCAGGCACAGTCAACACCAACTTACACATCCACTTAGGCACACACTTAACAGACATGTACTCAAACACTCGGGCACGGTCAACACCAACATACACATCTGCTCAGGCACACAGTTTACAGACATGTACTCATATACTCAGGCACAGTCAACACCAACATACATGTTCACTCAGGCACACAGTAAACAGACATGTACTCATACACTCGGGCACAGTCGTCACCAACATACACATCTGCTCTGGCACACAGTAAAACAGGCATGTACTCATACACTCGGGCACAATCAACACCAACAATCACATCCACTCAGGCATGCAGTAAACAGACATGTACTGATACACTCGGGCGCAGTCAACACAGTAAACTGACATAAGCTCATACACTCGGGCACAGTCAACACCAACTTACACATCCACTTAGGCACACACTTAACAGACATGTACTCAAACACTTGGGCACAGTCAACACCAACATACACATCTGCTCAGGCACACAGTTTACAGACATGTACTCATATACTCAGGCACAGTCAACACCAACATACATGTTCACTCAGGCACACAGTAAACAGACATGTACTCGTACACTCGGGCACAGTCAACACCAACATACACATCTGCTCTGGCACACAGTAAAACAGACATGTACTCATACACTCGGGCACAATCAACACCAACAATCACATCCACTCAGGCATGCAGTAAACAGACATGTACTGATACACTCGGGCGCAGTCAACACCAACATACACATCCGCTCAGGCTCACAGTTTACAGACATGTACTCAAACACTTGGGCACAGTCAACACCAACATACACATAACGCTCAGGCACACAGTAAACAGACATGTACTCATACACTTGGGCATAGTCAACACAAACATACACATCTGCTCAGGCACACAGTAAACAGACATGTACTCATACACTTGGGCTGAGTCAATACCAACATACAAATCCACTCAGGCACACAGTTAACAGACATGGACTCAAACACTCGGGCACAGTCAACACCAACATACACGTCCACTCAGGCACACAGTAAACAGACATGTACTCATACACTCGGGCACAGTCAACACCAACATACACATCCACTCAGGCACACAGTAAACAGACATGTACTCATACACTCGGGCACAGTCAACACCACCATACACATCCACTCAGGCACACAGTAAACAGACATGTACTCATACAACTTGGCACAGTCAATACCAACATACACATCTACTCAGCTACACAGTACACAGTCATATACATTCGGGCACAGTCAACACCAACATACACATGCACTCAGGCACACAGTAAACAGACATGTACCCATACACTCAAGCACATTCAACACCAACATACACATCTACTCAGGCACACAGTTAACAGACATGTACTCAAACACTCGGGCACAGTCAACACCATTATACACATCCTCTCAAGCACACTGCTGACATTAACATATACTCATCCACTGAAGCACACAGCCAACATTAACATACTCATCCACTCAAGCACACGGCTAACATAAACATACTCATCCACTCAAGCACACAGCCAACATTAGCATACTCATCCACATAAGCACACAGCCAACATTAACATATACTCAACCACTCGAGCACACAGTCAACATTTGCATACTCATCCACATAAGCACACAGCCAACATTAACATATACTCAACCACTCAAGCACACAGCCAACATTAACATTTACTCAACCACTCAGGCACACAGTCAACATTAAAATACTCATTCACATAAGCACACAGCCAACATTAACATATACTCAACCACTCAAGCACACAGCCAACATTAACATATACTCAACCTCTCGAGCACACAGTCAACATTAACAAACTCATTCACATAAGCACACAGCCAACATTTACATATACTCAACCACTCAAGCACACAGCCAACATTAACATACTCATCCACATAAGCACACAGCCAACATTAACATATACTCAACCACTCAAGCACACAGCCAACATTAACATATACTCAACCACTCAAGCACACAGCCAACATTAACATATACTCAACCACTCAAGCACACAGCAAACATTAACATATACTCAACCACTCAAGCACACAGTCAACATTAACATATACCCAACCACTCAAGCACACATCCAACATTAACATATACTCAACCACTCAAGCACACAGTCAACATTAACATACTCATTCACATAAGCACACAGCCAACATTAACGTATACTTAACCACTCAAGCACACAGCCAATATTAACATACTCATCCACTCAAGCACACAGCCAACATTAACATACTCATCCACTCAAGCACACAGCTAACATTTGTTCAGGTACACATTCCTTATTCAGAAAATTTTCTTTTCCTTTTACAAAATTATATTATTTCACACCTTTAAAAAATGTTCACACCTTCAAAAAAATTATCACACCTTTTTAATATTTCTTTCACACCTTTGAAAATTATCACACCTTTTTAATATTATTTTCGCACCTTTAAAAAATTATCACACCTTAAAAAAAATAAAGGTGTGAAAATAATATTTAAAAAAAGGTGTGATAATTTTTTAATGTGTGAAAATAATATTTAAAAAAAGGTGTGATAATTTTTTAAGGTGCGAAATAATAATCACACTTTTTAAAAATTTACACACCTTTTTAGTATTTCTTCCACACCTTTAAAAATTATCACACCCTTTTTCACACCTTTAAAAATTATCACACCTTTTTAATATTATTTTCGCACCTTTAAAAAATTATCACACCTTAAAAAAAAATAAAGGTGTGAAAATAATATTTGAAAAAAGGTGTGATAATTTTTTGAAGGTGCGAAAATAATATTTAAAAAAGGTGTGATAATTTTTTAAAGGTGCGAAATAATAATCACACCTTTTAAAAATTTGCACACCTTTTTAGTATTTCTTCCACACCTTTAAAAATTATCACACCCTTTTTTCACACCTTTAAAAATTATCACACCTTTTTAAAAAAAATCACATCTTTAAAAATTATCACACCTTTTTAAAATTATTTCACACCTTAAAAAATAATCACACCTTTTTTATATTTCACATCTTTAAAAAATAATAATGCCTTTTCATAAAAGTTATCAAACCTTTTTATATTTCTTAAACACCTTAAAGTTATTATCACACATTTTAAAACATGATCACACCTTGAAAAAATTATCACACCTTTTAAAAAATTTATTACACCTTTACAGTTTTCACACCTTTAAAATCAACCCTTTTAAAAATTATTACACTTTTTTCCAAAAAATTAACAAACCTTTTAAAAAGTATGACACCTTGTAAAAAATATCACACCTTTAAAAAAACACATTATTTGCCAATTTTTCCCTCCATTTTTTTTATATTTTTTTCCATACATTAACAAATTTTCACACCTTTTCACATTTTTTCGCACCTTTCGCAAATTTCTCTACACCTTTTTTTACTTTTTCACACCTTTACTTTACTTATCATGTACTTTTTGCTCAGTTTTTGAGGCTTTCACATATTGTATTTAACCCTTTACTACTTGGATACACCTGGATAAGTGACCGGCTTAAATGAAGATCAGCTGGCACATCCATGCCTTTAGAGACCAAAGTTTATATGAGGAACAGATGGAATTAATGTGTTGGCTGATCTGGAGCTCCCACTGGCGCTTGACCATCCCCCTGCCAGCCCTTATTTATAAGCCTTGTTTTTTTTTTTAAATGGTGCGAAGTCTCGAATATTATTCCATTCTATCAAAATATGCAAAAATATATGGTCAAAATCGTAGTTTAAAAAAATGTATATTCTAACTATGATTATAATTGAATAATGGTCAGAAATGGCTCCAGACCCTACCGCCGTTCGAGAGGCCGTTTTTCCTACAATACAGAGGTTCCAACCTGACAGCTGTTTGGTTCAACACAACAGGGTCTGATCTAACAGTTAATGTCAAATAGTTCCGCCTAAAGCTCGAATTACGCGAAATATTCAACAGTAAATGGCAGGTTATTTTTTTCATAGATTCTTCTCCTCAATGGGACTTTCGGTAATCCCTGATGCTTTTGTTAGGAGTTTTCTGATTGGTCAAACGATTTGTGTGCGAAGCATTTCCTGGACAAAGTCAACAGTTGGCAGGGTGTGGGGCTGCTGGTCAAGCGCCAGTGGGAGCTCCACTGTGCACATTTGGATAAAAAACATGTTCATAGACAAAAGGGTAAAAAATACTTGATTACAGAGTTTAATTTGGCAGAATATAGGGTTAGCATATTAGATTGTTATTGGCCTTATTCATTATTTGCAGGGGAGACTTTATGCCATTGTCGGTGGAAACTGTTCCGATCTAAGCTATACAAGCTGTACTACCACACAGGTCGTCTTCAGTAATGTGAACCGCAGACATCCTGAAAGTTGCCAGACCGAAGGACCTGTCTGGTAAAATCTGAGCCGGTCAGACTAGATTTCTTATGTTATCAGACCGAATGTCAGACAAAAATTTGAACTCCTTATACTTGCAAATAGCCTTATAACATGTTTCTGTCTGACAGAATTTGTTTTCACATCTCATCTGACCAAAAGTCTGACACATATTTTCAACTGTCGGGAAGTCTGGAACAGTAATATCTTCCCGCCAGATTTTGTAAACTTCAACATCATTCAGACAAGTATCTTGGCGTCTGCCTTCCCAGGAACCTTCATTGTGCAGTTGAATGCAACCGATGCTGATGTAACTGTAAGTGACTGTACTAACCCTTAACTTAACCACTGTCTTATCCTGAATAATGCTTGGGGTTACAGCACTGCCTTATCCTGAATAATGCTTGGGGTTACAGCACTGTCTTATCCTGAATAATGCTTGGGGTTACAGCAATGTCTTATCCTGAATAATGCTTGGGGTTACAGCACTGTCTTATCCTGAATAATGCTTGGGGTTACAGCACTGTCTTATCCTGAATAATGCTTGGGGTTACAGCACTGTCTTATCCTGAATAATGCTTGGGGTTACAGCACTGTCTTATCCTGAATAATGCTTGGGCTTACAGCACTGTCTTATCCTGAATAATGCTTGGGGTTACAGCACTGTCTTATCCTGAATAATGCTTGGGGTTACAGCACTGTCTTATCCTGAATAATGCTTGGGTTACAGCACTGTCTTATCCTGAATAATGCTTGGGGTTACAGCACTGTCTTATCCTGAATAGTAAGTATTCTTTTATTATAGTGACATGTGTACAATCAACATATACATGCAATACAATAATACATAATATAATAGACACCCGACCCAATGGGTCTATAAGTCACTTTCTGAGAACATTAGTTTGTATTCTCTTCACATGACAGTTAAATTAGAGTTTTCAAGATTTTATATTTAAATTTAACTTTGGAAATTAAACAAATGAAAAATAATAAAATAAAATAAGTCAATTTCTAAACAAATAATTTTTCCTTTTTAAGTAGGCTTTTGTAAGATATTTTGCTAGTTGCCTTGGGTGATTTTGTACTAAAACACACAACTGTCTATCTGCGGGTTGGTCAGCATGGTTATGTAATATATTTATCAAACAGTCTCTTCTCAGGTTTTCATAATATTTACAGGATATTAAAAAGTGACTTTCATTTTCAACTAGATGTTCATCACATAATAAACACAGTCTATTTTCCACAGCCTCACCTACATATCGTCCAGTTTCAATTCTCAACGGGAGGATTCCACATCTTAATTGAGCTAATAAAGAGCGATCAGTGCACCAATTTTTAATAAGTGAGTGATTTTGATAATCAAGATTAAAAGCTTTCTTAGTTATTCTGTTATCGCTGAGAGTACACAGTCTGTTCCAGAGGCGAATAACGGATATCCACCGACGGTAATATGCGGGAATCCATCCAGTATCTCCAATTATCGCAAGAGTAGGTGCGAATCTAGGGACCCCTAGAAAATAGCGCATGGCACGGTTTTGAACATTGTCAATTGATTGGTACCTTTTAAGGCCCCAGACCCCTGCACTGTAATCTAAGATCGGTACAACACATGCGTTAAACATTTTTTCAAACGATTTAAATCCCAAGTCTTTCAGTGAATGTATTTTTGATATAAATTTTCCCAGTGCTCTACCTGCAGCTTTCGACAGAACATCACAATTAGCAGAGAAATCTCCACTACAATGAAAAATAACACCTAAATATTTATATGTTTTAACGGTTTCTAAGACATTAAAACCAATTAAAAACTGATGATCAGTCTGTGGTATACGACTATTGCGAAAATGGACACATATATATATACCAGTATAAATAATACAGCTATTTCTAAGAAATTTCCTTGACACACAGGGTGCATATTAGCCTGGCAGTGAAGGGGTTAATAGATGCCATGAACATTCTAGAGCCAGATCAGCCATTATATCCATGCATTCTGATCAGGATCTAGTGTTAGCTTTATGTAAGCTTTAGATTCATTATACCTCTGCAAATGAAGTTGGGGGGTATATCGGAGTCATCATCTGGTTTGTATGTGTTTTATTGATGACAGTGCAATGATGATCAGAAATAATATAAGTCATAAAATGCACACAGTGTAGATCCAGTTTAGATATCACAGATTCTAAAAAATGATATTATGAAATTTTATTCATGCAAATTGTTCAATTCCAAACCAAATGATATAACAACATAAACTGTTAGTTAGTTTCAACTTGTTAATGTAAAATATAAAACACTGGTAAACAATGAAACACATTAAATTTTATGGCTAGCTTATCACCTCTATGGACTGATCAAAACATTTGTCATATAAAATGTATGACCAATGTAGACCAAGATCTGACTGAACATCCTCTTAAATTAAGATAAAGTTGATGTTTTGTAATTCATCCCTGTTAAATGCAGTCCAAACAGAATAAAATTTGTGGAATCAATTAATTTTGAACATTTTTTATTTATATAGGTAATTGCTCCTGGAATACATTAATCAAGCCAGAGTGTTGGGCATTTCAAAGCTGTACAATATTACAACTTTTTAACCATCAGAAAATTGCAATATGATCTTGAACTCCTTATACCGGTAAGCTATCAAATCCATGTCAAGATTATGATTTTAATTCCAGTGTTCTCAATACAAAGCAAAAGAATTTACTTTCCAGTAGCAGTTGCACTGTGGGAAATCTGGCATGACCGCTTTTTTATTAATAAATAATTAGTTTGTCAGAGTTGGATAGCTCCTGTTGACATATCAGATGAACCATTTGCTGTACTGAGTATAGATCCAGATCAGCCTACATATCCATGCAATGTGATCTAGATCTTCTCTGTTCCCATTTCAGTCAGGAATGTTCTGATGAATCTGAAGCTAACAAGGTAGATCCTGATCATACATCAAAAATATGCAGGCTGATATAGATATACACTAGTCGCACATGGTATCTAAAGTATATCCCATGGAATATATACTTAACCAATGTTCTAACTACACCGTTCAAAATTTTTTAATTTATCCGCACAGAATTGGAGTACAGTCTTCAAATTTGAAACATAATAAGTTGCACCATTTTTACTTCTTTTTCTAAAAATTCCATTTCGATCCCTCTGTGCGTTCTTAAGCCAAGGACATTTAATCGTGGTAATGGCAAAACCAGAAGTCACAAAATTGACCTTGGCTTTTGTATAGAGGATGTACTGAAACCGGAAATTGCATAGAATTGTTCAAAATTAGTGTAAAGTGTTACATGCTCATGCTCAAATGTTCTTGTTGTTTCTATACTAAAAAAACCTTGAATCGAGAACCCATCTAAGATTTAAAAGATACCCAACAGATTACACCATTATTTTCAAATTTTTCCTGGAGGGTGACGGATGTGGCACAATTATGAATCAAGATTAATAGAGGGCAAGCTATGCCCCTGACTAATGAGGTGTTTCACTGTATTGTTACTGTACTGCAGCAATCAGAGAAATCTTATAATTATGGTGGCATCTCGTGTGTGACAACAGTTTAGTCAGAACACTGCACAGCTGAAATCCTTCGGTAAGTCACCCCTAAAGAAAATTCGTCGAAATATTTCTCCGACCTCGAGAATTTTCTGCAAGACCCAGCATACATCACTTACATTACCCAAAAAGTGTAATAAATCCAAGAAAATTATGTTTGAAAGTGCTTAAGAGTACATAGAGAACCTCATAGTGATGGGGCAGATGTAGGCCAAGAACCCCTAGTGAGTGTTTGTAAAGAACTCCAACTGTATAAAGAATAAGTGTATGCAGAGAACTGTAGACTAAAGGAAACTAAATGCATAGCTTGCTTGGTTACTCTGTGCTAATCCATATGTTATGACTTGGATTGCATAATACTTGTATTTTCGACAGCCAAAGCAGATCCCTGGATTATTTCACATGGACCATCCACAATTTTTAAAGTCTACTGTGATTTTTTGCATCAATGTAAATACTATGCTTTTTAATCACTGTTTTTTTTCTGTATATGCACCCTTTGGTTATTAATCACCCTCTGCTTAGTGCTAGTTGGCTTTGTAACACATAAGCAAGGTGAATGGTGTGATGCATGACCATATTAACCATTAACCAGGCAAGGCAAGTATCATGCAACCTGGGGGTTCCAGCTAGTATAGAAACCATACATTACTGGCTAGAGGTAGCGTAGTAGGCAATATAATATGGAATGTCTATATAATATGAACTATGTAATATCTGTTTTCTCATGCTTATTGTAACAGAAAGTCATCATATCAAATAAACATGCTGATGTTTCAATAATTGATTTGGTCAAATGAATATTATCTTCATAATATTTATTGTGTAAAATAGATATATTCGATTATGATGAACAGCTCTCTCATTACATTATTTGTAATTACCGGTACATACATCACTGTGACAATATTTGATAATAAACTGTCTAATCTAGCCAGAGAGATAGTTGTACTCTCTGGAAATGAAGTGGCCCCTATTTTTACCTACTATTGTACTGTCTTGCTCCCTACTTTTTCTTGTTTTGTTTTTTTTGTGTGCGAACTTGCACATGTATATTTTCTTCAATAGAACTGTTCTTATTTTCTTGCATACCAGATCAGGTCATCCGGTATTTTCACCCGTGTAGGAAATTTCGATCCTACACCCCCCCATGTAGAATGAGTCACGTGAGTGACGTCACGTCTTCAAGTATCTGACGTAATATATTCAAGTTAGTGACGTCATTTATAAAAAAGATTGCTTTAACGTCAATATTTCAGCATAATGAAAATAAATAAGTTTGTATACTTACACAAAAATGTTATAAATAATAAAAGGTATGCAAGAAAAAGTATCTTGCATGAGAAATTCGGTAAAGATAGAAAAATCTGTCACCTCGGGTGAACTGTTTTGGCAGGAACTCGGCAGAGCCTCGTTCCCGCAAAACAGTTAACCCTCGGTGACAGATTTTTCCATCTTCACCTCACACTCATGCATGATACTTAAAGTCTATTCCTATTTTATTCTAGATTTATCAAGGTTGTTCATTTGAGGCCAAAGGTGTTTCATCTGTCATAAAACAAGATATCCTAACAATCATCTCCTGATACAATATCTCATGCATACAACACAAAGGTTCAATCATTTAGAATATATAAGTCAGTGAATATTTACCATTCTTCTCATGCTATAGTAATCATTCAAACTGGTACTGTTTCTACTGACATCTGCTTGTGAGTAAAATCACTTAATTTTGTTGAATCTGTAGTTTTTGTAATGTTTACATATTGGATACTTACAATCTGTGCACTAGAATTTGGAAGGTATCCATCATGGAATCAAACATTGAATATTTTTTCTGCATTGTCTAACCTGAACCCCTAGGTCCTCTTGCACTTAGGGAGCCTAGCTAATGGCCAATGTGCTGTTGTGCAATAGCACTCACCATGCAAGCTATGTTACAGAGCAGATTAGCATGCTGCAGAGGGTGATTAATAGCCAAAGGGTACATAACAAGCATTTTTATGGAAATCCAACTTACACAACTTTTTTTATTTTTAATTTAAAATGGTGCATACCCAAACTCTACTACAGTTTGAGCATTTTGTGCTATTGTATCTAACAGTATTTTCCATACGAATTGCCTATTGTTTATGTGTGGTACTGCCACAGACAAATGTTGTGCTTAGCACTTGAATAATAAAAGTATCTATGATTATGAGGTGCGATTGTCAGAATCCTGAACATCATATTTAAATTCCAACTTAATGGTGGCAATTGAAGCCAGGGAAGTTTTTGGTTGCTTGATTAATAAAAAAATAATGATCATTAATCAATATATTTGTAGTGAAAGCAGTATAATATATGGTCAATTCTTTGTAGCTAAATTTTCAGCGGCGGTTAAAGTCTACCAACTGCCTTGTGATTTGAAGGAGAATACCATTTGTCAAAATTTGCATGCAGCTTTTGGTTTTATGGCTTGCTTCCTCATTAATATGCTGACTTCTCATACAACTTAACAATAAGAAAATGCCAAATATTAAATTTGAATACTGTTGTACATAATATGTACACACACTTTTGATGTTTCAGATGCTGTCTGAATCATTCAACAAGTTTTTGCAGGCCATCAAGCAACTATTAAGCTGCCATAGTTCATTTAATTAGAAAATTATGTTGATTTGGCTTCATGTCATTGCTTCATTGTATATTAACAAATGTTTCATTGAAACAGGGCTGCTGTTGCCCTGTCTTGCACCATGCAATAGTAGAGGAAGGAATGGAGTTGAACCTAGAATGGGGATAACTGACTAGTCTACAAACAAGTCACCTTTTGAAGATGTGGATAAATGCCCTATACAGTACATTCCACTTATTTCATTACACCAAATACCAGCTGAATTGGATACGTAAGTAAGTATAGGAATTGATCTATGGTTTTCACACTGTATTTTCAGTTTAAAAAGTAGCTGTACATTTTTATTACATAATTATTACCGCCTATTTAGTTAGTTATGATTATTATATTTGATTAAAATAAGTAAATCTTACTTTTTTGACATATCCATATCAGTATAATCCACTATCAACACAACACAATAAAGCCTTTTGATTTCTAAACATTATTTTTCCCGATATGCTGTTATTGCTGAATCATAAAAAATTGATAATGATCAAACAAATTTTAGAATTCATGATTAGCTTCAAGTTTAGTGATTTACGCAATAATACATGTCATGAGATAATTAGCAAATGTTAGCAATACATAGTTAAAGTTGCCAGTCGAACGCATTTGCGCGTGGAAATGATAAGGGAATCAAGTAATTATTGTAAGTGTCAGCTTGTTAACAAACATTGAACGGTTTTGTTAGTTTTCAAATTAATATGAACTGTTTTAAGAAAAGTTGTAAATGAAAGCTTGTTAATCGGTTTGTTGTGTTTGTTTAAAAAAATGCCACCCTAGTGAACTGCTCAGAATTAAGATGTCAAAATTTTAGGAAGATATATTAAAATGTACTGAAACACAGACAGCAGACAATCTGTTCCATTGAAACAAAGGCAATCTTTACATAGCCTTCTAAAATCCATGTCCGTGTTGTACATTGGAGATTCTCTCTTCAAGTACCTGACTGTTCGCGCCATATATCACAAGCGTCGCCTCAGCGTCGTTATGTAGCACCAGCGCCACAGCCCCTTATGACATCAACTGCACCTCAGCACCCTATAACATCTCCTGTGTCGCAGCGTCCTACAACATCATCATCAGCGTCGCAGCGAACTACAACATCGACATCAGGGCTGCAGTGAACTACAACATCATCATCAGCGCTGCAGCGTACTACAACATCATTAGCAGCACCGCAGCGTCCTACAACATCATCATCGCCCCGCAACGTACTACAACATCATCATCGAGCAAAACACCACAAGTGTCGTCATAGCGCTGTTCTATAGCACCAGCTCCTCAGCGCCTTACAGCATCATTAGCCCCCAGCGCCCTATATCATCACTGGCGCCCTGGCACCAGACAACACACGCACACTGTGCAACACTGCTGCCACAGCGCCATATATCACAAGTGTCGACTCAGTGTCATTATGTGTCACCAGCGCCACAGTGCCTTACAGCATCATCTGCTTCACAGTGCCCTATAAAATCATCTGCACCTTAGTGCCCTTCACCGGCGCACGAAACACATCACCAAAGCAGCTACGAGAACTCAAGTTGAACTATATATTTATGTGTCACAGTAACGACAATTCTGACTGCAAATTATGTGTCACTTATTGAATAGCATCTTAATGTCCTGAAATGAAGAATAGAGATGTTTTATACAACAAATAAAGCTTTATTACACCACCTACTAAATAATAAATATATTTAGACGTTTACTTTAAAACATAATTTGAAATATTGTTATATACTTTAAATTAGAAACGCAACTTTTTTAAACACAAAATATGTTTCGTGATTAAAGAAGTTGTGTTTTTAATTTCTTTTACTAAATAAAATGTATATGAAGAAATTAGAAACACAACTTCTTTAAACACAAAATTTATTTCTTGTTTTAAGAAGTTGTGATTTTAATTTCTTTAAATATATATAACGTTTACCATTGTGCCTATTATTTTTATTTTCGTAAAGACAATAAGCAATGGCATTATTTTTCTTACTACATTTATTGATATTTTCGTATAGACAATACTCTATTATTCTAACACCGCCATTGCCTGATCCAAAGTCCAGGATGAGAAAGGAGGAGGGTTTAAATGTTGTGAGTAATCTGAAAACAAATGAGATATAGAGAAATTTTTATAAATAAAGTAATTTGGAATTAATTTTTTATTATATAAGATCATAATTTATCATTTCATTTGATGCAAGCACACAGTACAGCGCTAATTATCACCTCCCATTATTGATTGGAATAACATGGTAATAATGGGTACACTTATTGAAACTTACGTGACAATAGACAGCTTTTAAATTGTTACACGTACGTGTCAATAGACTCGTCCATAATTAAATCAAGCGTTTATTTTTCGACATTGAAACATCCCTCTTTTTTAGTGATAATAATTTTTATGTAAGGTTTTATTGGTAAGAATCATTCAAAAATAGATAAAAGTAATTGTTTCTTAAGTAAGTTTAGCCTGTCATAACTGTTTTCGTGAAATATTGAGGTTGGAACATATGTATGCTATGTAGAACAGTGTCGCCCTCCATTAGTTGTCAAAACTGTCAGAAATAGAAACTGGAAATCTGTACATAAGGAAAGTTTTCAGAAAGAAATCTCTGAACTAAATCTACGAATTAATGAATCAACAAATGTAAATGATCTTGTTGCAGACTTTACCGACGGCCTCTCGGATGTAATTAACAAACATGCTCCACTTAAAGAGAAAACTGTTATCTGTAGACCAAATGTGCCATGGTATACTGGATATTTGAAATCTCTCAAGCAATTTAAAAAATCAATAGATAGTATTTACATGAAAGACAAATCAAAATTGACAGAAAATATATACAAAAAGGTTAAAAACATTGAGAAATAAGTATTGTCAGTCAAAGATTAGTGAGGCAGAGGGTGATGTGAAAAAACTGTACGGGGTAACTTCCAATTGTACTTCAAATTCTTAATGATGACTTTGGTAGTAAAGATACTCCGTTGAACTGGGTAAAATCCTATTTGACTGAAAGGACAATGAAAGTTATTGTTGATAATGCATCTTCCAACACAGAACCACTAAAATTCGGCGTCCCCCAAGGCTCCTGTGCAGGTCCAGTTATTTTTACAATGTATATTGCTGCTCTGAACAGGGTTGTGCAAAAATACCCAGCTGAATTTCATGGTTATGCAGACGACCATAAAATTGCTTTCAGAATTCAAGCTGGAAATACACAGATTGAGACGTTTGTTCTACAACAGCTTAATGATTGTTTGAATGATATCATCTTGTGGATGACTAAGTTTAAGTTAAAATGAACAACTCGAAAACTGAAATTATTATGTATGGAACTAAGTATCAGCTAGCAAAACTTAACATCTCAAGCATTAGTGTCGGAGGATGTGAAGTGAAGTGTGTTGATCATGTAAGAGATCTGGATGTATACATGGATAGCACTCTAAATTTTGATACTCATATCAGAAAGAAATGTCAGATCGCTTATGCCCAGCTTAGAAATCTAAGACATTTGCAAACATCTATCTAAAAAATCAACAGAAATAATGGTACACGGGCTCATTCATTCACACATCGACTTCGGAAATGGACTTTTTACGGATATCCCTGCCTAACTGGGTTGTGCGCGAAGGACGATCATCACATTTATAGAAAAGTCTTTGTCGCGCACAAATAGTTGTGGTAGTATTGTGGAAGTTAGTCAACCCTGTCAGTTGACAGCTTGTACACGGGAGTCCGATGCGTACAATTGAAACCATTTCGAATTCAAAACGGTTGACAACCGGAAGTGGCTATATAAACAGTATGGCGGCCTTTGTACGAAGTTTTGAATGACTGTAGCTGTTTTCGCAATAAATCTCCGTATTCGTAAAAGAAACTTTAAAGACAGCTAAAGGTATTCACTGCACAACAAAAGAGGATAAATCTCATTTTAAAAAATATTTGCTGAATTAATATAGGACACGATTTCATGACCATATATTTCATCCGGCTAGTCTGGACATGTTTTAGACATTTTGTTCTGTCAGCGAATTCAGTTATTAGGAATTGTTTGCAAATCATATCAATATATTTAAAGCAAATATAGCGGCAGAGTTCAAATTTCAGGGTAACTTTTTAAAGTTGATTTTATTTGTTTTGATAAAGTTGGGTCAGAGACCTATATATATAAATAGATTCGCATCTCTCTAGTACTGATATAAGAAATCTCGTTTTTTCTCGTGGATTCGACGAGAATCTCGTCACGTGACCAAGCGTTACTTTTTAGGTTGTTTCCCTTGAAAATTACTTGCCCTTTGACGAAGTGCGCATGCCAGAAAATTATGTTTCCACTTCCGGGGACGTCTTCCGGGGACGTTGTTCGATAAACGATATGTTGTTCGATAAACGATATTTACAGGAATACGAGCAATAAGAATATAATTATAATGTTGCCACAAAGCGAAAAGAGGTTATAATAAGCATTAAAAACGTTTACTTTTATTTAAAATATTTTATTAATTACATCAAGTTTTCATGATCAATAAAATGAAAGTTTCTGATGTATGAATTGACAGCCATATTGATTACTATGACGCGGTTAGCGATCACGTGACTCGCCGAGATAACGCAGGCCGCGTGCACATGCGAGATAAAGCGAAGACGCATATCTATGTATAATATAGGTCATTGGTTGGGTGAACCAGTTTGTGCAAAGGCGATCCATTGTTATACTGTTACCATTTTTATTCATAGAATTTATGCTTGTGTTGCATGTATCCTGTATCATTCACTGATAATGTCAGATGCTGATTGCAGTCATTAATTATATTTTAATGTCTCTAACATACAGGTATATGTATTGTCAAACCTTTTGTGCTTCCACATAGTGACATATCAAAATTATCATATACAGTGGAGCTCCGCTATATCGCGTAATCTAATATAACGCGGTCAATCTGTGGACCCTGTTTTTTCCCATAAAATGATACCGTATTTTGTCCAAGTCTTCGGACAGAAAAAAAAATTTCTAGGTGAACAAATATTTAGAGACGAGAATTTTTATTAAAAGAAAGAATTGCCCGAACATTTAGATACATGTATACTCAAACTAGGTATTATCGGCGCATCTCTATTACCGGCGTATTCCGAATATTTCGTAGTTTGCATAAATAGCACTGCCTACCACAATCTCATGTGAGTAAACAATAATACGGAAGTTGTCCCTCCATTACATCGCTAAACTTTCTTGGAAATGTCACAAATCCATGTAAGATTTTGCTACAATTCATTAAAACATGCAAATTTCTGCTTAAATCTACAGAAAATCCTCGACTTACCCCTTTTTCCAAATAAAATGAATGTCAAATAATATCCAGCAGACAGTCTCCAATATAAACTGATGACGTCACAGATCTGTCTATGGAATGCCGTTTCCGCAATAATTAGAGTTAAAGCTACAACTTTCCAAAAAGCTAGTCGTTTTGCAAACTAGTTGTTTAGTCTTTTATCACTGAGCTTAATGTGAATTTTTCAGTTGTAAGGCATCATGGTGCATTTCTTTGTCCCCATTGTCAATAAAAAACAACATAATTTCAAAATATTGTTGGACTGTGCTATTGAAAGATTTTTTTTATAATTTTCTTATTGGCAAGGAACTTTAGTTAATATTTTTATGAGCTGACATTCAAATGACCTTGATTGAATTTTCAATGATTTTAACATTAGAAAGTGATTTGACTTTGATTTGACAGTGATTAGTAGCACCATTATATGTAAATTTTAATCTGGATCATCACATGTTTGCTCTGGATAGAGAACACAAAGAATGACAGGTAATAATTATTGTTTACAGTTTATTGCTTGAACGGCCAACCAAAGTTGCATTTACGACGTTAATAGAGTGTTCTCCCTTTGTAAAACTAGATGCGTAGTCATGCAAATCAACACTCAATGGCTTTGACCTAGATATCTAAAACTCATTGATTTCATGGTAAATATTGGGTTTAGATGTTATTTGTTCTTTACAAATTGAAAGAATATGAATTAATATTCAAATACATACGCATCATAGATAAATAAAACAAGTACAACGATAATACAGCGTTCCAGGCTACATTAATTAACAAGTCCTTAAAGATAAGCCTAGAATAAGTCAACACCTGTCAGACGTTTCTTCCTTTGAAATTTCTGCTTACCTTTGTCAAGCAATTAACTCCATAGTTGTTAAATAAACATCCTATTGTTGTATTATCAACAAAAAATGCAATGGCTTCGCAAATAGGGGTGCAATAGATTAGTTGCAAACTGCCAATTCGGCGCAAGGCCGGTACTGCAGATGCAAACACAACCTGATCAGAAATTAGCAATAATTATACCAGATACTCGGTCAATCAAAGAATCAGCTGATTTAGAAATGAAATCATCATAGTTTGGTGACGGGTTGAAATTCTTTTGTACAATAGTATTGATCGATTTTTTAGCAGTGCGCACCGTTTCAAGTTGGTGCGCACCGTTTCAAGTTGACGTCGGCGTCTTTGATGTTAAATACACAAGCATCACTGACATTTTAGATCAAAAAGGTCAATAAACAGGTGTTGAACAGGTGTTGATAGCAGTTCTAAATTTGATGACTTAAGTCAATGTACATGTATCAATTCTTGGATATTTTATGGACAAGTATTAGCATGATTAAAAATATACGTCGTTCACGTTATTTCTCACTCGTAATAAAAATTATGAACATCAGACGTAAACATCATAAATTAAAATGCACTGTCAGAAATTTATGTAGTTCATATTAGTTTTATGAATTAGAGATGAAAATAAAATATGTTGTTTTCGGTGTCCCATTTTTAAGAGGCTATAAAAAATTATTTTGGCAAAATAATTTTGTTATCCGAACACATACAGGATCCGAAGACTTCAGACAAAATACCGATAAAACATAATGATAAATAACTGTGTACATGTATTATAATGCTTATCCAGGGTAACATTACATCCGCCATATAAGGACTCATGATAAGCGTAAGTTCCTTTGTCCCTCCAGTATAGCAGATCCGATAATAACAAGGGTCTGGACCACACAGATCGCGTTATATTGGATCTCCACTGTAGTCAACCTGTGATTAAAATATTAAAACTATGTCACTTGTCACAATATTTTTTAAAAATTATTCCATCTAGCAATACTGCTAGTTGGAAATTGCGTTGACATGGGCGGAGATTTAAAAGTTTTTTTTGCATAAAAAACAAACAAGTTAATTATTAAGTATTACATTTAATAATTCTGTTTGGAGTAAGCTTTTTAGTGATGCAGTTTTTTTTAAGATACATAGGGTTTAAAAAACTATTTGAAGCTGTCAAAGTTGGTGACATGGATTCTTGTTGCTGGCATACTGACATAGAAGGAAAATTTTCCACATTGTTTTGAATAGAAACTGGGATGTACGCAAAGGGCAACTATCGTATGTATAGAAAAGCCCTTGTTGCGCACAAATAGTTTGGCTAGGGAAAATATGTGCAAATCGAACAACTAATATATTTAGAGCTAACCTGTATAAATCAACCACATCTAGATGCACTCGACACCTCCAAAGGCTCTCTCCATAACCCCTAAGTTATTTGCAACCATGTTATATGCACAGAAAATCAAGGAAAAGTAACTCAGTCATCACAATTTCAAACAAAACATTAATAACATTGAATAACTGTATTCAAATATACATTGTCAAACTGAATATTCAAATATTTGAAAATTCTGTCACATCCCTACTTTATATGTAATATTTGTAATGTGTTTGATTTTAGAACATAGAATGGCATCTGCTGATGAGGAGAGGACTAAGGATGTTGGTTTCACAGATCAGGACGATTCACAACAGAGTGAAGATATCCTGCGTTACCATGATGGATCATACCATTACTCATTCGGAAAGGTAATCATGTCAAACACTCATGTGTGGCCAGTGTAGATCCAAAATTACCTAAACCTCTAAATTTGACCCCTGCAATTTTAACAAAAGGGTCATATTTTCCTTAAATTAGGGGTATTTTAGCTATTTCTTAACAGAGTCCCATAAAAATGATTAAAACAACCCTTCAGATTTAACATCTTACAAAAATTCATCAGATTTAGGATTGTATGGTATACCAGGTTAACACTGTATATTTATCAAAGGACAGAAGGCTGATATATTAGAATGCATTTACTGTCATTCCCTGTTTGCACTTACTCAGGGAATAACTAAGAAATATTCTGCCAGTTGTCCTCAACTTATCCCTTAAACAAGGGAAAAGTTGTTAACTATATGCTAGGTAATAGCTGCAGAAACCCTTGAAAATTAGGCTGATTCCTGTTTCTTATTGTATAATTTATAAGGAAAAATAAGAACCTAATTAAAGTTAACACCAGGAGGATATTGTTCAAAACTGTATTCTTTGTTTAAATCAACATGGTCTTAACCCTTTCCTGTATAGATACATGTACACCTTTATTGCTAGGGTGAACAGTTTATATCCAGATCAGCCGGCACATCCGTGCCATCTGATCAGGATCTAAACTGTTCGCTTATTGATTCATTAGGTTATTTCTGACCATAATGCGACCAGTGCAGATCCTGATCAGACGGCACATGTGTCAGCTGATCTGGATCTACACTGGTAGCACACGCGTAAAAATGCGTATATATCAAGGAAAGTGTTAAATTTCCAAAATTAATAAGGACAGTTATATGAAATCAGATCTGGGGTGATTACTTGGGAAAATGAAATGATTAAATTACATATACTTTGCTGAAAGCAAGTGATCAATTACATCACAATTACCATATTTTCAAATGTTCTGATTAAATAAAATTAATTTGACTCAGTAATTAATCTGTTTACAATTCGGGTACATTTTGAATACTTGTATGCATTATAACTCATTATAAAATTGTCTGTCTGTACATACAGTGGCACTTGTAACTTTCCATAATGAAATATTTTGAATACCTCTTTATGACTGAGATAGATTTACTTCTTATTCTAATGTACAAAGATGCATAAAATTAAAGTGAGTAAATATGATTTTATCTGTACATAATTAACCATAGATAAGTTTAACCCGCAGATAAAGTTTTGAGCCACTGACCAAAGACGGATTAACCCTTTCATCCATTTATACACATTTTTACGCATGTGCGACCAGTGTAGATCCAGATCAGCCAGCACATCCATGCCTTCTGATCAGGATCTGCACTGGTCGCCCACACAATAAAGGTGTGTCTATGGAGGAAAGGGTTAAGCTTTTGCATTTATTAAAAAGGGAGAGAAAAGTGACGTGTCATACACCCCAGACGTGTCAAGAGACTGGAAGATGTTGACCATGTCCCCAGGCCCAGAAGATCCAGGAAGGACCCGTATCGAGAATAACCAGCTCAAATTGCAGCTGAAACAAGTCACAGCTGATCTTCAAGCAGAACAAGGTCATATGTTTATTTAAATTATTGTTGTCATTTGTGCAGTATTTGCTATTTCATTCACACCTTTAGATATAATTTACCATAAAGCACAGTTAAGAAATGAAAGCTTTAAAAATTCTAAATTCTTGAAATAAAAAGATAAAACAACATCAATATAAATTAGTTGGAACAGATACTAAGGAAAAAAGACACACAAGCTGGAGGATGCAGGTGGTTTAATTTTGGTCATGTCTGAAGGTCTTTTGCACCCTACATCAACGATATCCTAAACAATGATGGTATAATATTATCAGAAGCTAATGGGTCACCAGTACCTAGCTACCCACAATGGCTAACTTCACATGAAGAGGGGTGGTGTTGTGCCACCACATGATTATAATATTTCTATCCCATAAAATGATGGTTGTAATGTTAACTCAGATTAACTAATTGCAACACCTAAAGACTCTGGAATGGAATTTGTGATGTCATGTGAGTGCTTATTTGCATTTGTTAATACTGTAATAAATAGAAATAAATTATAGCAAAAGATTTGGTGTTTTTTATTTATATCACATTACTTTTAATATTATTTTGCACCCTTAGACAGAAAACTTGTAAAAATGAATTAGGTTTGTCAAAGCCAATATACAGCTATCAAATTAGACAGTCAAAATTCACTCTGAGACATGTCTATCAAGTTTAAACTGGAATAGTTTTAATTAAATGGAACTGGTTTAAATAAGTCTATATGTAAATGTTACAAATATAAAGTTAATAAATGCGGAGACAAAAATAAATTCAGCATCTTTTAGGTAAGATATTTTGCTTATAATCAAACATCAAAGTCTTTATTAATGTTTTAGTATAATTTTTTTTCAACAAATATATGAATTAACCGGAACTGGTTGACAAACTGTACCAGTAAGCTTAGTTGTTTTCATATAATTTTTTTTGTTATCTGAACAGATACAGTATCAAACTTGAGGAAGAGGTTGAACTCTGTGGAGAGAGACCGGTTGGAGGCAGCCACTAAAGCTAACAGAGAGGTGAACAGTTGTTATTGGTTTCATTACTCATTACTCACAATACTCATTAAGATAATTAACCCTTTCCTCCATAGATAAACCTTTATTGCATGGAAGAACAGTTTAGATCCAGATCAGCCGGCACATCCATGCCATCCGATCAGGATCTAAACTGTTTGCTTTTTTATTCATTAGGTTATTTCTGACACAAAAGCGACCAGTGCAGATCCTGATCAGAAGGCACGGATGTGCCGGCTGATCTGGATCTACATTGGTCGCACATGCGTAAAAAAGCGTATATATTGATGAAAGGGTTAAGTTGAATATGCATGCAGCCACATTTGGCAGTTAAGTGTTTTGAAGTAAAAGTTAGTAAATTGTTTTCCAATGTGCACCATTTAACACTTTACTCTATTGGATATGGTTGTTATCCCATTGGCAAACTGTGTAGATCCAGATCAATAGTCATATCTGTGCCATCTGATCATTATCTACACTGCGGTTAGATTCGTGATGTTATTTCTAACCAAGAATTGACCAGTGTATATCCATATCAGGTAGCATGGATGTGCCTGCTGATCTGGATCTACACAGTTTGCCAATGGGATAACAACCATATCCAATAGAGTAAAGTGACGACTGGTCGCCATTTCAGCCAATCAGATGCTTCAGATTTGAGACTGGTTTCCAATCTCAGTTATATAACCTACAGGCATGGAGTAAAGGGTTTATGTAACTGACCATATCATACTGCTGATGTCTTTCATTTGCTGTATGAGTCTCCTGCTTGTAAAGGCAACTATTGTGCCTACCCTGAATTGAAAAATTGTCTTCTGTTTGGGGTCCAAATTACTACAAATTTCGATTTTATTTAGATACTGACCCAGTGAGCGACCTCTGTAAACATCTGTTGCACTGCAACACTTTACAAGATGCTGATCAAGATTTTTGTCATTCGACGACTGTTAGATCTGCCGCTGCAATCAGAAGATGCTGCCTTTTAATTCCAAATTATATTTTGCTGTCAATCAAATTTTGTTACTGCTGGTTCATTCTGCTTGCGAAAGATGAACTGAAAATATATCTTTCTAAAGATTTGAACGAAACACTTAGCACTGAAGCAATAAGCACTGAAGCAATAACAAAGGTAACTTGAAGTGAACCAACCTGAAGGTTTTATCAACTATTAGCAGTGCAGGGGTTTCATTTGACCTGGGAGATAACCCTTTGACTCTTAAAATTTCAAAAAAGCCTCATTTTGACCCCTATGATTTTTAGTTGAAGGGTCATTTCATTCAATAAGGGGTTTTTTGGCTATTAATTGGCAAAATCCCCCACCCCCAAAATGATCAAAATGACCCTTGAGATTCAGCAGCTAGCGGAAACCATGGCAGGGTTCTGTCAATTAAACATTCCTGCTATTTCTCAACGGAAAAATCAGTCGTCGTGCAATGCATTTGATGTTTTCATTGCAAGCCAAAATCTACCTGAAATCGAAATTTATAGTACCTTTTGTGTCTATATTGATTTGCAAAACCTCTCTGGTGTTGGAAGCAATCACATTTAACTTCTGTGTATTACCAGAAGTCAAACACCTCTATATGTGGAGAAAGCTACAGGGCTTTTTTTCTATACTCCTGAAATTGGGAAATTTTGTGGCCGTTTGCCAGAAATTGGGAATTTCATTGCATCATTTGGGAATAAACAGTTTTACACATATTCAATATTATAAATAATTGCTGAATTTAAGAAACAAATTATGCCCGATAAACTAACAAACTATAATATTTTATTAATGAAATGACATAGATAACATGGGTTTTTTGTCAGAAATTTATGTATTGATTCAGTTGGGAATTTTTCTTCTCTAATTGGAAAAAAAAATATTTTGCCGTTGGGAAGATGACCGAATATGGGATATAAAATCAACCGAGAATAAGCCCTAAACTAATTTGTGGTAGCTAATTAGTTGATGTAGACACACCTGTGGGCAAACAATATAGATCCAGATCAGCTGGCAAGAATAAGCCCTAAACTAATTTGTGGTAGCTAATTTTTTTTCCAAGGTGTATTTTACTTCATTACAGTGTTGCAATATGAAATCTTAGAAATTAACACAGAAATAAAAGATTGAATAAAACTCTTAATGGTTGATAGCCTGTTTCAGTTTAAAAATTTTATGAACAAGTGGCATTAACTTGTAGGTTGCAGAACTGGAAAGCCAGATTGCTAAATTGAGAGCCAGTCTTGAAAAAGGGGAGGCAACTAAAGCTAATATGGAGTTTGAGCTGACTCGTACAAAGCGAGATCTGAATCAGCAGAAACACTCAGCCGCCAGCAAGGAGACCACGCTAGAAGAGACCAATAATGAACTAAAACGTAAGTGAATGGAAATTATTTGTTGATTTTCACATGCAGCCCATGCATAAATATTTGGTGGTGGCTTAAGAGTAGTTATTTGTCCATGAACTTTCCTCATCAGAGGATAAGCACAAAACTTTTCTGTCTGATACAGAATTTTGAAGGGAATATAGATGTTTTGCACTACACATTTGAAACCTAAATTATGAAATAAATATGTACAGCAAATGACTGTGTTGAATTTTGAAAATCAGTTTCCTTAGAAAAAGCAGTACTGTATTTGAAGAGTTTCGACATTGCAAGTCTGATTTTTTTCAAAAACACTAAATCTATTTAACAGAATTCTAGTTAATGCTCTGATGTTTTCATAGACAAAAGTACCCAAATTTCATGAAATGTTGGCGAAATTTAAAAAAAAACAACATGCTCTTTGATTATTGTGTTATTGACAAATGTAGGTACTAATTTTTGACTTTCTTGACTGTCTCTAATGTTTGTTTCATACATCTTATTGTTGTTAAAAAATTGCTTGAAAGAACAATACAACTTGCAAGTAAAATTAAATGAGAAAAAAGAAAATAAATCTAGCTCATAGTTTATTTAAATAAAGTTTTATTGTTTATTTGCAGAAAAACTAACAGAGTATGGTGATGAGATAAAGAGACTGGAGGAAGCCTTACAACAAACCAGAGATTCTCAGGAAGAAAGGGAAAGACAACTCAAGAGAGACATTGAACTCAAGGTTATCTCCCTTTTTATTTTTCTGCAAATAATCTACAATTAAATCAAAAGTTTGTTTCTTGTATGATATAGAACTTGTCCATGGTATTTGTAATCAGATTTTAGTTGTTTCCTTTTTATTATAAAATTTCTCTACATTTAGGGTTATAATTCATGATGAAAATGTTAATCTTGACTATAAAGCAAATAATGCCAAAGACATTGCATCTATGAACATTTAATTATATTTCATATATATGCAAATTTTTGGAAAAATCGAAATGTTTCTTTGCTCTGTTTCATGTAAACCTTGTGGTTAGATGATGTAGACACACCTTCACCATGTGGGCAAACAATATAGATCCAGATCAGCTGGCAAATCTGTGCTGTCTGATCAGGATCTACACTGATTGCTGTTATATTCATTAAGTTATTTTCTGACCAAGAAGTGAATAGTGTTGATCCAGATCAGACAGAATGGAATTGCCATCTGATATAGATCTATACTGTTTTCCCATGCGATAAAAGCTGATACCTCATTGAAGATGAATTAATGGATAAATTAGGTATGAACAATTTGTCAGATATCTACTAGTAGCTGTTCGGTATGTGCAAACCTGTATTTCTTTGTATTGATTGATTTTAGGATCTTGAATTATCAAAGAACTCAGCAGAATTTGAAGTTTTACAAGGTGAAAAAGACAAACTTGAAACTCTTGTTCAACAACATGAAAGGTAAAATTGTAGTTATGCTGCTAGGGTTCAAATACAGTCAAACCTGTGCTAAATGCCACTGGTAAACAAAGACCCCCCGTAAACAATGACCACAGTTTATTTGTCTTTCTACAGATTTAAAGAACAAATTCACCTCTGAACAAAGACCATTTTTCTTCAAAGAGCACTTTTTGTGTTTTCCTCTGAGTGCTCTTTGAATAAAGGTTTGACTGTACTGTAAAACACAGTGAGTTCAGCCACCCTTTGTTTTACCTATGGCATTTTGACAAATTGTAATATATTATCAATATAAACGACAAGTTTCTAGCCATACACAATCTTGTTTCCTATTTTCATTTCATGTTTTTGGATTATAGATTTAAGAGACATTGTGTTAGTAGTTGTAAAGAATGGAATCAGTGAGGCTAGTTGTTTCTATGGGGACATTCTGTATCATAATTATTAAGTTAAACAATTTTTTCATGCTAGAATTCATTTTTTATTTTTAAGTAAAGCCTAATATGAGCTTTATAATACCATCAGAAACATAGAGAATATTTTTATTGGCTGTAGAATCAATGACTGTTATGTAATCTACAAGATGTATTTAAGCGACATTTTTGTGTATTTTACAGTAACATATCAGATTTGAATGAAAAGCTTCACGATTTGGACAGTAAGTAAAACTCTGTATATTTTATATGAGCCAATGAACAAGTATGTTTTCTGCCAATAACTTTGCCATTGCTTCATAATTCTTCATCAGACTTACTAATTATGACAACAGGGTTGTGATGAAGCCAACTTCTTTAAATCATAATCATATTTGACAGAGAAATGCCCCTTTCTGTACTTTGATCTTGTCATAAATACTTAATTTTTGTTCTGAAAAGGACAAGAGAACTGCACAGTTGTTAAACTGAACACCCATATAGTTTAAGGTTATTTGTTTTTAAATCATCTTTGTGATGTTAGAAAAGTCATAGTGTAGCGGTGTATACTGACACACCAGTTCCACCACATATACCAAGAATATGTTTACAGGTGAGAAAAAGCATCAAGGGGACAACCTGAGGAGGACTGTCACAGAGCTGGAGTACTGTAAAGAGAGAGAAGACCGGGCCAAGAAAGATCTCGAGGTACGAAAACACATTCTGTGTAGGATTGAATCAGCTTTGTCTTGCTTATAAATCAAAAGGAAATAGTTAAAAAACTAAATTAGTTCTAAAGATATTTTCAGGATTATAATTATGTAGGTTGAAGTTGATACATAAAGCATTTCAGGCAGAGTTGTTAATCTGAATTTCTGCCTATCCCAGATTATATTTAGAGCAGCACACAGCATTTGAAGTTAACCGTGATCAACATCTTTTTTGTAATACACAAAGCATCACATGCATTTCAAATGTGACATTACAGTTCAAAACAGGTGGGTCAGAGTGTGACCTTGAAGCAAAATCACATCCAGCCCATAACTTCGTTATTTTAATTCGCATTTTAAAATTATTTGACAGAAATATTGTTAAGCTCCTCGAATGAATATTCGACAAAATTCACATTCATAGATTTACAATTAACTGTTGTTTTTTAACTGTTTTTTTTTTTAACCCATTCAGGGAGCATCACCCATCTTCGACAGTCTCTTGTTTTTAACATTAATTACAATGATCAAGAAATGCGACATTTAAATTTCCACATGAAACATTACAGTGGTCCATAAATTTATTTATCACCCATCTCTCATCACCCAGCCACATATCTATGTATCCTTAATGAATTAAACCCGCCCGTTTTCCAAATTAGATTGTCCATTTCCCAAAGGCTATTTGCTTATCATTTAGTTGTGTAGTAAACAATTAATAGGTTTATTGTTGATTATGCACTTGAACTGTGAATATGTTTCTAAGTAAGGGTGATTTTATGGGCCACTTACAACAATCTTTTATAGATAATCAGACATTGTTTTAATAATCATGACCAATTTATTCACAAATTTTGAAATTTTAATCAGACTTTTTTGCTAAAAACTGGACGATGTGCCGCTTGCCAAAAATTTTGGAATCTCTGATATTGTTGAAAACTGCTAAAGAATCTATAGTTCATTTATTCAGTAAGCTGATCTATAAGTTATCTTAATAGATGGTCTATCTACATATCATTCAAGTCATACACACTGACAATATTATCAGAACTTATGTAAAGTTTGTTCTTAGGGCTTGAAAAAGTTATTCTGTAATTCCAGAAATCTGCGATGAGAATCTGACCTTTGCTGAGGTCATCAATCAGCTGATAAATACAACGTGTTCCGCTGCAACAAACATATACATAGCCCTTAGTGTCCACTGTAATGCCACCTGGATTCTTTAATTTATCATCCCTGTATGTGGCCTTGACCTTTCCTTCCAAGGTCAGACTGATCACAGTGTGCTTGTCGGCATCAGTGCAGTAAATTGTCCTGCCATCTGGACTAAGAGCTATACCTATCAGACATTGAAATAGTATAACACCCTTTGGGTCATATTTTCGAGTTATTGTTTTAACTTTTTCATCACTCTGAAGCATATAAATATCTGTTGTTGAAGCTGCTAAGAAGACATCCTTACTACAAGCCAGATTAAAAGAACATGGTGTATCACCAATTTTCTTTGTTGTCTTTTTGATAACACCAGAAGCTGATACATAGAAAACCCTGTTGTCATTTACCGTGGTCAGTCCCCAAAGGTTTTCAACATAAAGAAGTCTCATCTCAGAAGATACAGTATTATTTCATGTGTCATTTATTTTCACTGAATTGTTGTCATCAATAGCAGCACAAAAGTGGTCACGTACCATGGTGAGGTCAGTTATCATTGGCTTCTTTTTATCAGTCCTAGTTTGTATCTCACACTCCAGTCTGGCTGTTGTCAGTCAACATATCTCTGTTGTGGTCTTCATCATAGATTCAATCTGTTCTGAAGGAAGTACTGTGTATCTTTGTATTCTTGTTTCATTTAACAATTCATCAAGCTGTTCTTCAATTGTTATCATTTTCTTCTTGCCTTTTGTCATAGCAATGAATAGCTTACAGTTTTGTCCATTCTTCTTTGCCTCAATATCAGCTTCAATCAGGACTGAAGGTTATAAAACTGAGTTTGGAGACCAGTCTCAAATCTCAAGCATCTGATTGGCTGAAATGGCGACTGGTCGCCATTTCAGCCAATCAGATGCTTGAGATTTGAGACTGGTTTCCATGCTCAGTTTTATAACCTTGGGCACTGATCAAATTCATTCTGCAGGGTGTTTAATCTAGTAGTTGCAGCCTTCAGCATTGTTGTGTTCTGTTTTTCAATATCTGAAATTTTCTCATAAATGTTTTTCACGAGCTCATCAAAGAATCTGTTTATCATAACTCATTGTTGTTTGATTTCTTCTAGGGCAAGAGTTTTCAGCTCCGAATTGGCATTTGTGTTGGATGTTATTTTATTTTTATTATAAATTAGTCTCTGTCCAATGTATTGCATATAGTTTTCAAATATCTTGAATTCTGCATTATTTATTTGTTTTTTCACAATGTCTGGGATGTGTTTGACACTGTTACATTGACGATGGTCGACAATCATACAAGCATGGCAGCCAAGCTGGTCACATGTCTCACAGAAATACTCGATTGTTTTACTGGAATGATTGTTACATGTCTCAACACACACATCCAGAAGTTTTGTTACAGTGACAGCTTTAATTGGCATGGAATCTTTGTCCTGAAGAACATGGTTTTGAAAAGTCTTGTTCCTCTTATGGTTTGTGTAGCACTGAACACAGAGATATTCTGAACAGTCCACACAGTATCCCTCAGCTATAGCAGAAAGTCCACCTTGACTACATGGTTCACAGTAAATTTCCTCCACTTCATCTGAAGATACAAGCACTGAACGGTTGAAATTAGCCATGGCTTAACATTTTATAATTAATTAGTAGTAAAATGTTTCAAATACTTGCTAAACTAGTTTCTGTAAATTTGTTAAAGCTACTTTATGTTTCATGTTTAGGAAGATCAAATTTATTATCTCCTTTTATTTAGATTTTATTCTAATTGTTCTTGCTGTAATATAAACTGAAGTATGTTATTTTGATTTCATTTTCATTGACCAGTTTGATTACTAGCCTTGTTATCAGCATAAATTATTTACTTTTTAAGATATAATCAGTTTTGAAGCAAAATTATCTTGATGTTGTCTTATTTTCAAAGTATCTATGAGATATATCGTCCAAAGGTTTATCAGTTGAAATCTGGGGTTATTTAAGTGTAAGTGATAATTGCAAGTTTGCACAAAAATCATTATAGATCATGATTTTGTTAACACTTGAAAAATCTTAAATTTGAAACACTTGGCTGATTTATATGCAATTAAGTTAATCTGCCTGATTCAAAAGTCATATTTAGTAATATTCTAGAATGCTTTTGTGTTTGTCTTATTTGGTAAATATTTGTAGACAAGCATTTACAGAGTTATTTCTATTAGATTACATTATAGAAAAAGCTTATCCAGAGCATATTATATGATACTGCTTAAAGAAACATAATGAAACTAAGAATAATGATTAGAGCAGTGAGATGTGCTTTCTGCAAAAACTCTTCCTCAAGTTTTAGTAGAATTATTTCCCTTTTATTTTTTTTAACGTAAAAAAGCTTATTTGCTAAAACTGATGAAGGCTAAATAAAATTTAGAAGAATGATTGTTGACAATGAAAAAATTTTAAATGCACAAGAGCAAAATGTCTGCCATTCATATTTGCCAAGTTATTTCCTTTTTGTTTTTATATACTACTCAAAATTTGATAAGGATCGCTTTCCGTTTTATCCCAAATTATTGCCACTATAGGTTTCAACTGCTGCTCAACTTCAACACTTTGTTGGCTCATTCTTTTTTGGCACAAAGCTGATATCAAATGAAAAAAAATTCAGAACCACAGCAAATATTTTATTGTTGCAACCTTATGTAAGGAAAAAACACAATCTTTTAATTGATCCTTATCAAATTTTGAGTAGTATATAAAAGAGCTTATCAAAAGCCCATCTGGTAAAACTGTTGGAGGGAAAATAGTCATAGTGAAACCTGGAAGAATTATAAAATATTTAAAAGATTGGAAGTGAACAAAAACAATAAATAATAACTCTTATTTCCAGAGTTATCACTGGAGTTTTTTTAATAACAATTGTATCTACTACTACTGAATCAAAGAAAACGAAACTTGAAATAATAAGAAGATTTCCAGTGTACCAGAAGCCATAACTGCAACTTTGTATTTGCAGAATTATCACTTTAACCCTTTCCTGTATAGATACACCTTTATTGCTAAGGCGAACAGTTTAGATCCAGATCAGCCGGCACATCTGTGCCGTCTGATTTGGATCTAAACTGTTCGCTTTTTGATTCATTAAGTTATTTCTGACCAAAATGCGACCAGTGCAGATCCTGATCAGACGGCACGTATTTGCAGGCTGATCTGGATCTACACTGGTCGCACATGCGTAAAAATGCGTATATATGGAGGAAAGGGTTAAGTCAGATCATACCTAATCAATTGTTGAAAAGAACTAAATGAAGCTTTGGCGGGTATATGTATAAAGATAAAAGAAGTGAAGATGTATGTACAGGCCTATGAACTTAACTCAAAAGCACATTTTCTGACCCTCTTGTTCAAGCTAGTGACTGTACGGTTTGGGGAGCATAAGCCAGTTCTACTGATTCTGTTGTTTCATACAGTGTTCTTGTATCTATTGTTTTGCAGACAGCCCTACAGCGTCTTCGAGCAACAGAGGAGAGCATAGAGTCAGAGAGAGCTGCTCACCTGGAAACTAAATTTAACTCGGAGATTGTACAGGTAAATTATCCGTACATTATAACTTTGCTGCATCTGTACAGGACAACTGTATCCCTTTGGCAAACATTGTAGATCCAGATCAGCCAACATAGATCCAGATCAGCCAGCACATCCCTGCCGTCTGATCAGAATATGCACTGCTTGTTTTAGATTAATTAGGTTATTACTGATTAAGATTTGTCCAGTGCAGATCCAGATCATCCATGCCATCTGATCCATGCCATCTGATCCATGCCATCTGATCTGGATCTGGGTATACCCTAGGCACACACACATAAAAAAGTGTATCTGGTGTATCCTATCCAAAACAGGATAAACTTATTCAGAGACTGTCAGTTAGCTAAGTATGTTAACATTACCGTTAAAAGGCAAGTTATTTTAGCCACTGAAGCTGCATACCTAGTTCTTAGTGATTTATCTTCAATTATCTAGTTCAGAGTAATTTTGTGCTACCTCCGGATAACTTTCTGGTGAAGAGATGCTGTTTTCATTTAGATTTGGTTTGGAGAAAATATATTAGTCAGATGTAGATACCTAAAATCCAGGACTTAACACTTCGAATGCTAAAATCCGGTCTCAAACAGCACAAACACAATCATTATCATCAATTCATATTACAGTTACGGGTACGAGACCTGGAAGGAGCTTTGGATGTTGAAAAGTCTGCCAACAATGAGGCCAACAAAGCCATTGATAGACTCTCAAAACAAATCAAGTAAGTAGCCTGACCCTTGTTCTCTTCACAGTCTGTTGCTCACAAGGACAGACAGCAAGATGAAAGACCACAACATTTTGTCGCTCATCAATCATTATGAGATTTTAAATAATGTTCACCGGTTCGTCTAACAAATAAACCTGGCTCCAAGGTTATAAAACTAAGTATATAAACCAATCTCAGATGTCCAGCTACCCATTGGTCAGTTCTGTGCTGAATTTTAACCAGTCATATTGCTAGATCTGAGGTTTGTCTCTATTCTCAGTATTACAATTCGGGGGCCAGGACCCACGTTCGTAAAAAAGAGATTTGTGAAGTTTTCAGTCTTGTAGTTTGTGATTGGTCAGTTGTAGACTTGACTTAAACCAGTTTGCTTTTTCATTTTAGGTGTCACTAGCAGTGGTCATTGTATTATCTTAGGCCCTTAACTTTACATGAGAGTTTATGAACTTGTAAAATTATGTATATTGAGTAAGTATATAAATAAAATACCATCATGTTACAAATGTCTTTTTTTTCAGAGAACTAGAAACTTCTTTTGAAGATGAAAGAAGAACCAATAAACAGTTATCAGAAAAGTTAGGAAGGTAAATCTTGTTGTGTTATTCTTGTTGTCACAACTTAATGTATTGATGTTTTATTTCAGATTTTTATAATTAGGGGTTCCACTAGCTGCTGAGTCTCAAGGGTCATTTTGATCAAGGTTTAAGGGAATCTGCCAATTATTAGCCAAAATGCCCATAATTTAAGGAAAAAATGACCCTTCAGCTAAAAATCATAGGGGTCAAAATGAGGCTGTTTGGAAATTTCAAGAGTCAAAGGGTCATCTCCTGGGTCAAATGGAACCACTGATAATGTCCCAGATTTCTGTTGGCAAAAAGTAACGACCAGTCGCCATTTCAGCCAATCAGATGCTTGACATTTGGGACTGGTTTCCAATCTCAGCTTTATAACCTTCAGCCCAGTAGTTAATCAAAGACATTTAAAATATAATATAACTGCAAACAAGACATTTTAGACACAACAGAGACAAACACTGGCTAGGGTTTGGTATAACCTCATAGTAACAGAAGAAGGCAATTAAGAGAAGGGTTTAAAAATCATAGGAACAAACTTTACTAAATGGGATATGGCTGTTATCAATAGGTTAATTTAGTAGACAGACCACTCTTCTGAATAGAATCTACTTTGTTTGCTTTTTGATTCATTAACTTATTTCTGAACAAAAAGCAAACAATGTTTGCTTGATGTGCTGGGCTGGATCTACACCAGTGGCACACACGATAAAAACCCAATATATAGAATAAAGGGTTAAACATTGATGTGTTCTTTTGCAACTTATAGAAATATGTAATGTATGTACTAAAGGCTTAACAGATGAAAGTAAACTACTGGTAATTCCTATCATCTTGAAATCAAAACCTGTGTCCCTGTTTTACAGGTTAGAAAAAGAGCATAGTTCTGTAAAGAAGCAGCTAACAAATGAGGTAGATAACAAGAAGTCGACCATTGGAAGTCTGTCCAAGGAGCTCGAGGTCCATCAGAAAAACTTCCTGGAACTCAAGGAAGAATTGTCTAAGGTATGCTACTTTACTATCTATCTTCTATTCCTATGCTGAATCATGTGGCAATAAAAGGAATTGATCTAGCACTACCATATCATTATATTTTGCAGGAGTTTAAAATCTAACCACTGATTATTTAATTTTATGTGAATAATGCAACTGTGCCAATTGATTCTTGCTAGATGTCATTTAATTCTTATGCTAAATTTGATCCCCGCAAAATTAAATGATAGCACAGTAAATAAAGTCCCAATAAAAAAAACAACAGGGAACCAGTCTATAAACCTAAAGCTTCTTGCTTTATGCTAATTCCTGATTATCAATTGAAAAGTTCAAGTCTCAGTTGGGTGTAGCTCTGATTTGACATTAATATTTTGTTCTGATATTAAATAAAAACAAAACAGAGGTAAACTTATTTATTTTGTTCAACTAAGAAATAGTTAATTTGGAACTACAGTGCAGTAAGTCTCATCATAGACAAGTTTTGAGTTAGACACACCTGTTGTGTAAGGGTTAGGAACTGGAAAGCCAGCAGACACAAACCATGACAGAAATAAAGGAAATTATGCAGGCTTTGTTTAACCCTTTCCTTGATATATACACAGTTTTACTCATGTGGGACCAGTGTAGATCTAGATCAGCCGGCACATCTGTGCCGTCTGATCAGGATCTGCACTTGTTGCATTTTGGTCAGTAATAACCTAATGAATCAAAAAGCAAACAGTTTAGATTCTGATCAGATGGCACGGATGTGCCGGCTGATCTGGATCTAAACTGTTCGCCCTAGCAATAAAGGTGTATCTATACAGGAAAGGGTTAAAAACCTGTGGTTTAGTTGCTAAATAAAAATCAAAACTAAAAACACATTGAAATCAGGCTTGTCATTCACTGAACATTTATAGGCAAGAAAGCGACAGATCTTCCTGGAGGAGACCTATGGAGGCAGCATGAGAGAGTTAGAATTACTGCTGCAGAACTTTCAGATCTCTGCTGAGGAAGACCACAAACAGAAGAAGAACATTCAATCTAGTAAGCAGTTTTACATAACCCTTTATAACATAGATTCAGGTTTTCATTCCTGTGCACAACCAGTGTAGATCCAGATCAGCTGGCACATCTTTGCTATTTGGATCTGCACTGGTCAGTTCTTGGTCAGAAATAACCTAATGAATCTAAAAGTGAACGGTGTAGATCCTGATTGGAAGGTACAGATTTTCTAGCTGATCTAGATCTAGATTAACACTGTTAACCAGTGTAATAACAGTAATATCTCAAGAAGTAAAGAGTTTATCCTTTGCCAGTTTGTTAGTATTTCTTACTTGCCTGTTACCTTTATGTTAGTGGGAATAGTTGAATCTTATACATGTATTATGGAATTGCAGAGAGAAATATTTGTTAATCATCATCAGTTTTCTATTTAAAATCAGTAATATATCTTGAATATGTGATTGACACAATCATTATGTTTACAGAAGGAAAAGACAACAAAAAAGAGAAGACGCCAGCACCATCTGTTGTCCTGGAGAATCTCAGGCTCACTCTCTCTGACTACAGGAAAAGGCTTGACAACACTTCTGAAGAGGTAAGTTCCTTAAACAACTGATAAATCATTTAAAATGGCTGTGTATGTTTAAGGATGGAATCAATATATTTTTGATGTTCATCAGGGTATGAAAAATGATTAGGTTATAGTTTGTGAAGCTCAGATGCTTACTTTTGGATCAAAAAGTTTTTCTTGTCCTCATGAACACAATAAGTTATAACACAATACATTAAACATATAATTACTATATTTACACATGTAAATATTATGAATTTTACCAAAATTTTAAAAAGAATTTGTAATATCATGGCTGTTTATACTACAGCAAGCATTTATGCAGCAACTTGTGTCAAAATATGCATGTTTGTTAGAGTCACAAGTCAATATATTGTTCATAGGCCCATAGTTTTTTAACATTCCTATTGCAGCCATATCACAATCTGAATGTTTTTGCTAAAGAACATCTTTAGCATAACAAATGGCAAGTTAATTTTAAATATTTACATTTGAAGACATGGACACGGTTCATATCTGGTTTTCCAAACATAAGTGACAAGTATTTGTCCTGTATTTCTAGTTCTTGAAGCAAGATTATTTTTAAAATGCAAAAAAATTAAAAACAAAAAATGTTTTTCCATCAATGAAAGTCCAAAATTGGTTTATGACTAGATTTGATGTAATTTAAGGTTAAGTTTCAAATGAAAGTGTGTGAAATACTAACCAAAAATTCTTTGATGTTTTTTAGAGATCAAGCTGGTGATAAAATTTGTTTAGTCATCTTTATATTTTTTTTTAGATTCTTTTGAAATCAAATTCATAATCAAATGGAAATACAACCCTTTCAGCTTTTTGCACTATGTTTTCAAAAATCAGCTTTCTCTTGCTAATAATTTATTAACTTTTTCTGATACATTTCATTTTCACATTCCAGTTGACCAAAATGAAGAAGTCGAGTTCAGCATTAAACAAAGAGATTGACCAGTGTAAAGAGATGATCTGGGCTAAAGACAAGGCTCTCGAGGACGCACAGAAAAACTACACTCGTACCGCCAAGGAACTGAATCGTGTACGATCAGAGTATGGAGAGCTAGAGACACTGTTGACGAGACTCAAAGTGGACATGCAGAGTACAGCAACCAATCAGAGCAAAGATAGGACACGAATACAGGAGCTCTCCGAAGAGGTATATCAGTGAATGTAATGTTATGTAATTTAGGTTTTAGGGCAATGTTTAAAAAACAATAAAAAGTAGTTAATTTGGTTTTGCGTTCAAGATTTATTTAGTATTAATACATAGGTCAAGTACCAAACAATATTTTGTATTTACATTTACTGACAGCATATGGTCAGTATTGCCTGGGGAAATCCACCCCATTTCTCTCTACACAAACACAAATTCATGAGTGTCCTAGTTTGAGAAACATTTAAATGTAGTAGATGCATTTTGATATTTAAGATGTTCAAAATTTTGAGTATGCAATATTGAACATAGATAAGCACTTAATGATGTTAAAATGTAAAGGATATTTAAGGTATTTTTGTGTTGTTTGAGAAGTATATTTGGGTATTTGCATGAATCTGTGTTTCTGTTTTACAGATAATGAAACTAGTGAAAAAGCACAAAAATGATGAAGAGGTAAGTTGACAGGTGTTGATTTTTATTAACTCTACTCAATAGATACACCTTTATATCGATTGCAAATAGTGTAGATCCAGATTGGGTGTCAAATCTCAGTCGTCTTATCAGGATCTATGATCTATACTGATTGCCTTTAAATTCATAAGGCTATTCTAACCAAGATTCGACCAGTGTAGATCCAGATCAGAAGGCATGGATGTGCCAACTGATCTGGATCTACAATGGTCGTACATGCGTAAAAAGGCCAATGTATGGAGTAAAAGGTTAAAAAGTGTACTTGTTTTCTGGGACCTAATCCTGTACCTTTAAATTAATGCAATGCACTCACCTTTGTTGCAAACTGAACCAGTCGATTCATTGTTTGAAGGGGAATTTCACATAACTTTATTGATTGAATTTATTAACTAAATAATTGAAAAATGTGGACACATTTCATACTGCCTGTATGCGGAGGCTGATTAGGGTCTACACTGTGCCCAAGGTTATAAAACTGAGCATGGAAACCAGTCTAAAATGTCAAGCATCTGATTGGCTGATATGGCCACCAGTTGCCATTTCAGCCAATCAGATGCTTGAGATTTTAGACTGGTTTCCATGCTCAGTTTTATAACCTTGGGCACTGGTTGTACATGTGACAAATTCATAGTTAAGCACTTAAATTGTGAAGGCCCTTTATAGTATTTTTACCGTTACACTCATACAATTTTTGGATAAACTTAATTTAAAATGACAACCTTCTTAACTTAAAAACTTATGTTTCTGAAAGAAAGAACTGAAGACTTAAGGAATATTTAGTAAAGGTTATTAAGTCAGACACACCTCAGAAACAACCTTAGGCTTATGAAACTAAAGGGAACAGTTTAGATCCTGTTCAGATGGCAAAGATGTGCTGGCTGATCTGGATCTCCACTGTTCACCCATGGGATAACAACCATATTCCATGGAGTAAAGGGTAAAACTAAAAATCAAGAAATAAAATTCAACCCGTTTCAGCTAAAAGTGCAGATATTATACTCCACAAAAATAACAAACGATATGATACCATTTGAATCAGTTATAATTTGACGACAAGTTGGCATTTGTACAGACAATACTGGGATCATTCATATTACCAGACAAACGGTGATGATTTTTCTTTCTAACTTTTGTATTTTGCCCCATAATCATGAAAAACTTGCACGAAGTAACCAGCGGCTCTTCTTTTACGTAAGTGTGCTTATTTGATACTGAAAGTACTGTTTTATTTTATTGAAAGAGGCTCCAAAGGAAGGCAGTATGGCAGCAGATAAAATGGTAACGGAAGCTTAATTTACCAGAAAAAGTGTTTCAATATATATTTTGAAAGTTTTCATTTTTAATTTTGATTTTTTCCCCCCATAAACATTCACTAAGTGGCCTTTTCCGATTAAGCATCACGATTTACATCTGGAAAACACTCACTGTTTCTATAAAAAGATATAAGTGCGCAAGTTAGTGAGGTCCTAAATGGCTGAAAAATATATAATAAAATAAAAGGTAAAATGATAACGTCATCAATTCATGATAGTCTTTCCATCTGTTGCTTGATATTTCCTATATACTTGCACAACCATTCTATATACTGGTTTTGTAATTTGATGAGACATCTTCAAACACCATTTGGGCTCCTCTAGATTGGCGCATACGCAGTTATGATAAATCCCCAACGTGAAGTAATAACGAAATCTCATTGTAAATACAAGGACATGTAGGTAAATGTTGTTATTATACATGAAAATTAACCGACTGTGACATTGTTGTTGTTTATATGGTAGCAAATGGTTTCTACATGATTCTGGCGTAATTGTTCCTGAATCGGATAAAAAAATGGAGTGTTTATTCAACTGATATAAATTTTGTCTGGTAAATTGATTGTCTTGTAAATACAAAGGACCCCAGTACAGTTTTAATTTCTTGATGCGAGATGTAGGGAGGTCACTGGTTATCTTGATACAGTGTCATTCTATGTATCACTGTGTATTTTCAGGAGAAGTTGGCATTCTTACATGGCCTGTATCAACGTCTCTTGTCAGGGAAGATTGTGGTGGCAACCAAAGAGAAGACCTTCAACCAGTTCTCTTGGCATGATCTTACTAACATGGTGTATGACCAGGTTGCTACATTGCTCAACAACCTGCAAAATGCTGAAGAAAAGGTATTGGTTTATTTTATTTAGATACCGGTACTTAGAGTAATTTGATGGTAACAGAAGGGAACTTTTCCAAGCTATAGGTATAAGATATGTTTCAAAGGTGATATAATGTGTGTATTACAGAAGTAAAGCATTTTTGCATTTAATTAGCAATTTCATGTTTGCAGTTTGAGTTTTTATTTCAGAATATGAAATCCTTTTAGGCAATAAGAACATGTATTTTAACAAAAAAATTAAACTGATGGTTCTAAATTCTTTGGAGATATTATCACGTAAGAGGCACTACTTTTGCTTTGTGGGGGTCATTTATTAAAGATCAAACTATAAATAAGTATTAGTAAGGTTTTATTTACTGTTGAGTTTCATACACTTTATTTATTGAATAATTTAATTAATTGACTGCCATGTAGTGATTAATTGAAATTAAATAAATATGAAAGTTATATTAAGGTATATTAAATTGCTGGAGTTCTGTAATAATTTGATGAGTACTTCAGAAAAAGTATCAACTTAATTCAGAGTAATGGGAAAGTTGATATTTTAGCCATGGCCATTTGTAAAAAACAAAACAATGAAAACTGCTGGTTTGACGGGTTGTGCTACTCATGCCTTCCATTAAAAAAATATGGTTACCAAGCACAGCTGGAATTCTGTTAATATCTTTCTCAGAACATTAATTTAGAATTTTTTTAAACCAATATTTAGTGTTATAGAGACAGTATTCATGTAAGTATTTCATAATAAAGGATCTGCATATGGCTAGGGCTTGGTTACTGGTTGAGTGGTACAGGGTGTAAAAAAGAATGCAAGATGAGTTGACTGGGTTGGCTAGCTTATCAGAATGCAGCCTTGTGTGTAAAAAAGGTTTCTTTACAAAACAAAAACTAAGGAAGTTATCTTCTGAGCTAGGCCATTAATGGTCTGTCACAAGGTGCGGTTTGGAATCTGCTAGGGTCTGATTCTTAACCCTTTCCTGTATAGACACACCTTTATTGCTAGGGCGAACAGTTTAGATCCAGATCAGCCAGCACATCCGTGCCGTCTGATCAGGATCTAAACTGTTCGCTTTTTGATTCATTATCTTATTTATGACCAAAATGCGACCAGTGCAGATCCTGATCAGACGGCACGGATGTGCCGGCTGATCTGGATCTACACTGGTTGCACATGCGTAAATATGCGTATCTATACAGGAAAGGGTTAATGTAAGGTGCCTGAATGAATGCTGTCTCGTGTAACAATTGAAAAAAAAACTACAGGGTTTACACTTGACAATTAATAGATGTAATGTGGAACTGTAGGGTCTTCTAAATGTACAGTTTTGCATTCAGCCCTATAACTGTGATCATTTAATTTTTTGAGGGTTTCATTCTGTTTTGAAATTGGAAAAATGTATGAATTTAAACTGCAGAATTTTACCATTCCTTATTTGTCTAATTTACTCACTGTCAAAAGAAAGTGACCCTATGGTAATTTAGATCACACTGATTGATGAACTGCTTTATATGAATTTCTCTGTTTCTGAAAAGTATTTTAACAGAGAGTTATCAGGATCAGGAACGCACATCCAAAAGTTGTCATCAGAACCTTTCAACTTTTAGTTTAATTCAAGTTTCTGTAATGTGAAGAAACAGGGAGACATCTTTAAAAAGGTTTTCCAATTGACTTTAATGCAAATTGGTACCATTAATTTTATTGTGTCAGTCAAATATTCAGCATGAAACTTCTGCTAATAGAAATAGCCAAATTAGACAGTAAATAATTATTCAGTATTGCAAGTTTCTGCATCTTACCAAAAGTTCCAATTTCTATTATGTTCAAGCTACAGTAAGAGTGATCTAGCTTTCTATTGATGGTCAGTACTTGTATATACATTTTAATTGAATTGCACATATTTTGCCAGTATAAATTCTGCAAACATTTAACCCCTTGAAATTAAATGATACGACAGTATTGTTTAGTGTCTAGTTGTCAGGATTCTGATTATCTATTTTAATGTCATACTTTTAGGATTTTGAGAACATTCAAAGAAATATAGATTTGCGTATACAGGTATAACTAAAGGCATGTAAATTCTTTTCTGGGACAATGGAAATTCTGTTTTCTTGCATTTAAAATCTTGAACTTCTGATGCAGTTCTATGTGACAGGTGATTGAATGTACAGGAGTTTGCTTTGTATCAGAACATGTGTAAATCCCTTAACCCCATACATGTATATACGTCTTTTTATCGCATGGGTTACAAGTTAAGATCGAGAAAAGCCACCGCATCAGTGTCATCTGAACTGTAGATCCTGATCAGATGGCACTAATGTGCTGGCTGATCTGGATCTAAACTTATCATGCACATGATAAATGCCATATCTATGGAGTAAATGGATTTTAAGGAATTTGATAAAAAAAAAACTAACAAATATCACTGTACTTTTTGAACATGTAAAAAGCTTTCTGTACACGGTAAAAAGGTATTTACCCACATGAATGCATGATTTATTGCAGAAAACACTCTAGGATTTAAAGTTTGTTAATTAAAGCATTTAAGTAAATTATATCCACATGTGATATTTCCAAAAAAAATTAATTCTTCATATTTTCAATACACATGTAAGTACCATGTCTTTGATAATGCACTGTATCAATTATTCTGTCACCTGCCTTGGTTTTTATACTGGTATGGAACTCTACAGCAAGCACTTCTTTCCACAACTGCATGACTGGTACTTGATGCATTTCAATTTGTCATGCATTTTATCAATTTTAACTTAGTGCCCTGATCTTTTAAGACCATTAATTGATTGCATTAATTGATGAAAAAAGGTGATTTTTTGCTAACTGATTAGAAATGTAAACCCTTATCAGATGATACTGTTGAACAAACAAAGATCTTCAAGCCCATGTTCCCCAGTGGAGCTTATTAGTAGTGGAATGTTAGTTTTTGTCTACTGTGGCATTGTTGTCAGTGTTCCAAATAATGAATTTAGCGGTAAAAGTAACACTATGTTTTCAAAAATTGTAAGAACGCTCCAATTAGTCATAAGAAGATATTAGATAATCGTAAGTTCTTTCCAAATAGTAATACCTTTTTCCTGTGGCTTGACCCAAATGTTGTAAGTAATGTATTGTCTCCACTTGTATATTCATATTGTCTCCAATACATACATGTATGAACATCTTTTGCAGAGCATAATTATTTCTCATTGATAAAATTCATCTGTTTCAATATTATATTGCGCTCAAACTGTGTCCCTTTGTGTACATTATCCACCATAAGTTGATTAATGTAACAAATACATGCATTCTTAAACTGTTGTCATCTCTATCAGGCTAAGGGTAATGATGCATTTTTTTCTAGATTAATTTGTTTCCCAGTTTTAAATTTGTTGTTAGTCCCCAGCTGATACCTTATTAAGCTTAGTTGTAATTACTTACTTTGCACAGATGGCACACATGGAAGGGGCTCTGAGGAGTAGAGAGGAGGGATGGAAGGAGGAGCACATGTCACACGAGGATCAGCTCAACAAACTGTCCACACTGACCAAAGAACGCGAGCTCTCCTGGCAGAAACAGAAACAAGAAATGGAGGAACATTATCAACAACTACTCAACGAGATGCAGGCTAGGATAAAGGTAAGCTTGTGTTGAATTACCAGCTTTGTTTAACCCTTTCCTCCATATTCGACTTCATGGCATGGGCAAATAGTGTAGATCCAGATCATCTATCAGATCTCTGCCATCTTATCAGGATCAACACTGTTAGCTTTTTGATTTATTAGGTTTTTCTGACCAAAAAGCATAGTGCAGATCCTGATCAGATGGCATGGATGTGCTGGCTGATCTGGATCTACACTGTTTGCTCATGCAATAAAAGGTCTGTATATGAAGAAAAATGTTAAATTTTATGATGGCTTGGTAACAGTTCATAGACACCAAAGAAGATGTTGTAGGAATGATATTTTTGCAAAGCAACCTTAAATATCAAATGATATTGAATTTACTCATTAATAAGTGTAAATTGTTTGATTGATAATCATGGTATGATAGCCTCATTGATATAGTTCCTCATTTTGAATGTGGTCTCCCAATGGTGACCAGACCTCCCTTTTTTGAGCTTTGGGAAAAGTCATTTTGTATAGAATATATAGGGAAAGAATGCTGTTGACTACAAACTTCTCCATATTTTAGTAAAATTATGACAAAACTTCTCCCTGATTTGCAAGTCTAGTGAGAGTACTGATAAAACTGCATTTGATGCAGAATTAATGAAATTAAACCTTTTCTCCATATATATGCTTTTTCACTCATATTTGACCAGTGTAGATCCAGATCAGCCCGCACATCCATGCCATCTGATCAGGATCTATACTGTTCGCTTTTTGGTCAGAAATAACCTAATAAATCAAAAAGCAAACAGTGCAGATCTTGATCAGAAGGCACCTACATGCCTGCTGATCAGGATCTTCACTGTTCTCCCATGTCATAAAGGGGTGTATATAGAGGAAAGGGCTAAAAACCTTTACATGCAGGAATGCAATAATTCCAAAACAAGTCAACATAGTGTGCTATAAAGACTCTGAGTCACATGATATTCTGATACCTTTATGATAATTGAGATTTAGTTATACAGTAATGCATAGCAGAAAATAGAACAGCTGTCTTATTATCACTTTATATGATCACATTTAATGATCACAAATAATCCACATGGACTACCTAGCTAAAAGAAAGATCAACAAAAATAAAGATCAACAAAAATCTGTTTTTATTTTAATACTGTTAATTATTTGAACATCACTTGTCAGTTTGATTCCTTCAACATTTACAGAAGAGTCAGAGTGTAGCAGATCAGGCTTGGGAGAAGATCCGGGCCACTGGCGGGGTACAACACGAGCTCGAGTCAGAGTGTGCAGAACTTCAGGGAAGACTTGCTGACTTGAAGAAAGAAAACTCCGCCCTCCTCGCATCATGCTCACTTCTGATTGGTGCTTTCTATCCATTATGCTCTCGGTCCAACTTCCTGGCCCTGCAGAGAAGAATAATGGAGGACCAGTTGAATAATTGGGACATTTGTAGAGAACGGGTCGAACTTTTAGTGCACACGTTGACGTCAGAAATGAATAAAACTAACGGGAAGCAGAAAGAAACTCCGCCTCCTAGAAGAAGTCCAGCATTAGTGTTTAGAACAGGTGCCATAGCAGTTATTGCTGCAAATCGGTTGAAGAGGTTAGGCAGAACGTGTGTCCGTACGTTTGTGACACATGATTCAGCAACTGGACAGAACAATATACTTGTATGTACAGGAAGTACTGAAGCACCGGAGCGAGATTATGGTAAGTCATTTTAAGGTAGATTCACAAATGCTGAAAAGGGGTCTTAAAGTATTAAACATTTTCCAATTGCATTTACATAACAGTAAGTTTTCTATTTATTAACTATGTTTTCTTTGAGAGATAAGAATTGAATACAAACTTAAAAGTTAATAACAAATTCAAAAATGTCAAATATGTTTTGAAATTTGAAAATGTTGCAAAACATGCATTTTATTGTCAAACTTAGGTGGTTTGGTGGATATTATGGGGCATAGGCCTCAACCAGAATAATTAACCCTTTCCTCTTTAAATAAGCATTTTTACGCATGTGCGACCAGTGTAGATCCAGATCAGCTGGCACATCAGTGTCCATCTGATCAGGATCTGCACTGGTCGCAATTTGGTCAGATTTTTTACCTTACAAATCAAAAGGCGGCATGTGCCAGCTGATCTGGATCTACACTGTTCGCCCACGCAGTAAAGATGTGTCTATGGAGGAAAGGGTTAAACAATTTTATTTGTATTAAAGGCAGGCATAATTCAAGTTCAGAATTCAGTTTCTGTCAAGAAATGTGCCAAGAATGAAAACTTCCCATCGTCTGCCATGAAAATGGACAAAAATTAGATATGTTGCATATTTTCCTTATTTAGGTAGTTTGATGGACCATTATCAAACTGCTTTAACCATTTCCTCCATATATACACATTTTTACGCATGTGTGACCAGTGTAGATCCAGATCAGCCAGCACATCCATGCCATCTGATAAGGATCTGCACTGTTTGCGTTTTTGGTCAGAATAACTTAACAAATCAAAAAGTGAACAGTGCAGATCCTGATCAGATGGCACAGATGTGCCAACTGATCTGGATCTTCCCTGTTCGCCCACACAATAAAGGTGTATGTATGGAGGAAAGGTTTAACAATTTTTAATATAAAACTATTAAATATCCAGAGTCCAGAATAATTTATGTATTTAAAGACATTAACATTTGAGATGTGTATCAAAACCTTAAATTTTTATGTTTAAGGCCAGTATTAGGCCTTCGTGAACCTGCTCCTTTCAAAGAATATGGCATGTATATTGGTACAGTAAAACCCCTCATTAAAACCAACCCGAAATTATGACCACCTAACAATTCAGATGTCCCATTTTACAGTAAAGCACTATTTTCTACCCCTATATTAAGACCATCCCACAAAGACCACTTTTTCCCAGTCCCAATGGTGGTCCCAATAGCGACATTTCACAGTATATCATATAGAATAGTAATTCCATACTATCTTATTCTACATTTCTATTCTGTTCTGTTATATAAGATTAATTATTCTTGCAAATTATGCTGGTTTGCACAACAAAGGGCATTTTGGCTTGGATACTAAAGCATGTGTACACTTCCATTAAAGTAAATTGTAAAACTGTGTTATGTTTACAGATGATGATAGCTACAGGGAAGGGGAGGGTCCTGGTCAGACAGGACTACTACGCTGGCTGGGAAGCTCAGAGCTTCTACATACACTGGTGTCCAGTACAAGTGAACTCATGGAAACTATGAACCAAGTCAAGGGTAAAGATAAAGGTAAGAATGTAATGAGTTGTTTACAGAAGTAGAGTTTGTTCATTAACTGATAAATAATTAACCCTTTAATCCCTGGGATACGGCTGTTATCCCATGGGCAGACAGTATAGATTCAGATCAACTAGCACATTCTTGCAGACTAATCAGGATCTTCACTGTTAGTTTTTGATTTGTTTGTTGTTGTTTTTTCTTACCAACAAGTGAATAATTTAGATCCAGATCAAATGGCACAGATGTGCTGACTGATCTGGGTCTACACTGGTTGCACATGTGATAAAACCCACTATTTCACTGTCCCTTGCAAATGTTTTGCAATATTTTCTACCCTGGAATCCAGACCACCTAACTATTAAGATGGCTTTTCTCTCATAAGTGGTCTCAATTGAGGGGTTTCACTGTACATGAATTGGAAATAAGAATTAATGCATTATTTAAATTGTTTTCTTTTCAGTTGGTGCTGTGGAGACTAGAGCCATTGTCAATGCTGCCAGGAACTCGTTCACACGACTCTTTGATCGCCTTGGTCGTTATTACGAGAGTGTTTCCATACGTCCTGATGTCGGTTTTAGAGAGAGGAATTCCCTGGTGAGGATGTTAGGGCGCGGCTTGGCAAAGGTGCTAAGAAAGCGAGATCAGGATGAAGTTCCATCCTCATCTCCACAGGTGTGTACTTACAACTTCTTCTTTGTTTTATGACAGTTTTGGCTATTCCAGGGCGTGGGTAGTTATGGGCATTGTGAAATGAAAACAAAATTGACATAAAAAGTCCTCAACACATTAAATTATATTTAGGAATTGAAGCAATTTGATTTACTTTAAGATGTCTGTTCAATATTGTTACATTTTTTGTAATTCACCCTTTCCTCACCTATACACCTATGGCCTAGATCCAGATCTGTGCCATCTGATCAGGATGTACACTGTTCACTTTTATATATTCATAAGGTTATTTCTGACTATGATGCATATTCAGATCAGATAGCGTGGATGTGCCAGCTGAACTGGATCTACACAGGTTGCACATGCGTTAAAAGGCATATATAGAGAACAGGGTTAACAAATACTTTTTTTGTTAGTTTTTAGTGACTGTGATTGACTGTGATCATTGTATTAATCAACACTATTTATTTTATGCTTTTCAGTGAATTATAGAATTTTCCCGGTGAAATAAAAGTGGTATTTCACTGTTTTGGAACAGTGGAATATCATTTTTATTTTCACTGATTTTTTCACGTTGTTACCCCAATGCACATAACATACCAAATGAGAATGTTTAGAATTCAGGCTCAAATTTGTATAATTGACGTCATGACGTCACATTATAAACAAATGGTTTTGGCGCCATTTCTTGCACTTTTTCTGTTAAATTCACTCAAATTTTGCACTTTAAGCATAAAATAAAAAGAAAATTTGTTCTTAACCAGTGAAAGATAGAAATATATTTCACTCGTGAAGTCAGGAATTATGAAATTTCACTCGTGGCTTTGCCACTCGTGAAAATATGAATTCCGGTGCTCACTCGGTGAAATATATTTCTATCTTACACTGGTAAAAACAAATATCCTCTATTTCTTCCACAGGAGTTGATGATTTCACTACAGACCCACATTTTAGAGTTTACCCAGAGATTACATAGTGTAGAAGTAGAGAGGAGGTCTCTGTTACAGGAAGTAAGCCGGCTACAGGAGGAAGTGGAGCGGCTGGGACCAGAGAAGGAAGAGCTAGTATCTGAGGGGGCTGATCTAGCCATTACACAACAGGTATGTGCCCCTGACCTGCTGGCTTGGTAAATGCCATATTCAGCAGTTTAATCCTGGTAGTGACATAAGGGCCTAAGATCATAAAACTAAGATTGGAGACCAGTCTTAAATCTCAAGCATCTGATAGGCTGAAATGGAGACCAGTTGCCATTTCAGCCAATCAGATGCACAAGATTTGAGACTGGTCTCCAGATTTAGTTATATGATCTTTGGCACGCTTCTTGGTGACAATGTGACATTGTTCTAGGCTGATGTAGTAGTTAGACCCACAATAAGGGTTTCAGTTTAGCTAATTAGCAGCACCCTAATTAAAGAGTATTGTCAATAATTTATTAAGCAGTTTAACCATTTACTCCATAGATACACCTTTATTGCGTGGACGAACATCATAGATTCACATCAGTTGGCACATATTAACTTTTGATTTATTTAGTAAATTTTGACCAAAAAGCGAACAGCACAGATCTGATCAGATGGTATGGATGTACTGACTTGTCTGGATCTACACTAGTAGCACAATCATTAAAGTGAATTTCCATCAATTATGTAAAAACTGTCAATGAAAAATAAGTTTTTGCATAAATTGTCAGAATTTAAAACGCCACAGACAGAACCACAAAATAGGATAAAGAAATCTAATTCGTTTAATTACTTTACACAGATATAGTTATTAGGTACAAAAATTGATGCCTCACCGCAAGAGATGCAAATGATGTCGATTTACTATATGTGTACTATTGCATAATCTAACGTAAGCAGAACGACAAAATTGCCATCCCGCCAGAATAAAAACAAATAAAACATCAAGGAAAAATGAGCATTACCATACCAATCGACTTCAAACAGATATTTCTCACCTCTTTATGCTATATAGCTTCGGTATCTGCATTGATGCTTGTTTTTGAAAATAATCACGTGACAAACTGAATATTAATTAACGTTTATTCGCTCCGAAGTAATGTCAACCCTAATAGTTTGAACGTTCATTCTAGTAACACCCTATCACTCGGAGCTTTTGTATTTAATATTTGACGGAGCAAAAGTATTATCTTTCTTTATGAATGAAGAAAATAATATGGACAGTCACTTTAAAATGCATATATATGGAGTAAAGAGTTTATGAATGCACACATCAGTATTGAAGGTTACAGTTAAAAAAGACTATATAAGTAAAACAAGCAAACAAATATAAATTATTAAAATCATTGAAATATCTTAGTAAGAAAAGCATTCAAGTGAAACAGCTTTTTTCTCCAGGGTAACAAGTATATACCCATTGAGAAGTTTGAGAGTGTATGTATAGAGCTGAACAACGCCCTGAGGAGAGAGGAACAGGCCCAGAACCTACTGCAAGAACAGGGTCGCCAGTTGGAGGAGATATCGGCCAGGATGGATATCTTCTCCTCCGAGGGTATAGAAAAAGAACAGACACTCTCTGAAGCCATACAGGTAATGTATCGAGGAAAATTATGTTTGGTGTATTTGGAAGGTGATTATTTTTCATGGATTTTGTTTGGATATGGGGTGAAGTTTATAAAACTGAGTTTGGAAACCAGTCTCAAATCTCAAGCATCTGATTGGCTGAAATGGCGACTGGTCGCCATTTCAGCCAATAAGATGCTTGAGATTTGAGACTGGTTTCCATGCTCAGTTTTATAACCTTGGGCAATGATTATGACTTCAAACAAAGAGGGTATATTGCTTTAGACGTCAGTCATTATTTCGGTCTGTCTGTTGGTAGATCCAAACCTTGTCCAAAAATGACTAGAGAATGTTTTTGCATAGGTTCCTCAAACTTGATAAAATAAAGACTTTTAAGTCAGTTTATCAATGTTACAGTGATTTAAATGCAAAATACATGGATCACAGATCGATTCCTAGATGTTGTTTGGCCCAGGTTCCTCAGTTTTGATTTATCAGTTGATCATTACCAGTCAGTAATCCTATGTCAAAGATCATAAAACCAAATCTGGAGATCAGTCTCAAATCTCAAGCATCTGATTGGCTGAAATGATGACCAGTCTCCATTTCAGCCAATCAGATCCTTGAGATTTGAGACTGATCTCAAATCTTAGTTTTATGATCTTGGGCCTTGATCAATTTAAAGATCAAGGTTGTGGTGATCTTAAATGCAAAAAAAACCCTTTATGATTAATAACTAGAGAACACTTGTGCCTAGTGCACTAAGACTTGGTAGGTTGGTTATTCAGGATGGGTAAGTGGCCCCTATTTTATCGATTTACCTCAAAAGGACAACAGGTAAAACAGTTGTCCATTCAGTAACTATACAATGTTAGAGCCTATTGGCTTTAAACCTGGTAGATTGGTTGGTCATGAAAGGGTGCTAACCCTTTTAATTTTGAGGTCTTCAGGTGACGGGTCAAAGTCATGATAAACTGTAACTTCCAAACTGATTGGCTGATGTAAAAAGGTGGGAGATATTTGTCTTACAAAGATCTCTTCTTAATATACTAAGTTCTTCATTGATAATAACCAGCATCAATCTTTTGTAAAACATCTAAGATCAAATATTCAAACGTATCATGATACTAGTCATTTGTTAGTCACAAAACATACATTTCTGACAAAAAATACTGTTTAAAAATAGAGTTATTTCATTCATTACAGGGTCTAGCAGAGACAAAGCTAGAACTGAGGCGCAAAGAGCAGACAGTAAGACAAGTTAACAAACAACTAGCATCTGTGGAAAGTGAGAAAGAATCACTGAAGAATAATCTACAAGATGCTGAGAAGGCTCTCAGAACTGTTGCTAAGTATGTACCATTTGGTGTTAGTGAGGGAAACATATGCTGACAGTTATAAAACTGAGATTGGAAACCAGTCTCAAATCTCAAGCATCTGATTGGCTGAAATGGCGACCAGTCGCCATTTCAGCCAATCAGGTGCTTGAGATTTGAGACTGGTTTCTATGCTCAGTTTTATAACCTTGGGCAATAATCTTTGACCTGTTTCAATTTATGTGCAAGGTCTTCATCCTCATCTATAAATTTCCACACTTCTATGAGTAATTTTAATTTTTCTTTGTTTTCTTATTTTTGCTATTTGCTACTAAAATAAATCACAAAATCTGATAGGCTGCTGTAAAATCATTAATATTCATCAGTTACTAATGTTCATGGATTTCGTGTGCAGGTCTGATTCACGAATTTGAAAACCACTACGAAATAAATAAATGGACATGAATATAGTTTAATAAATTGAGCTCCATGAAATAAAAGATCATATGAAAATGGTTTCTGACGGAATTCCACACAATTTATGCCCACGACTATAAGTGGATACAGGTTCTTCTGAATATTTTTAAAAGATATCTGTTTTTTTTTAAATTTCTGCTGAACTGATAAAATCTTTGAATTTTACTTTGATGCAGACTGAACATTAAATTTTAAGTGGAGATGTTAAACATTCCAAGATAAATGTTCTAAAACCAAGATTATTTTCACAGGGACAAGGACATTTTGACAGCATACATACAAGCTGTGGAGAATGCACTAGTAAGGGTAAGTTGCTCCTTGCTGATACTTCCTTTATACATGTTTATTGTCTTGTATTAATGCTCGAAATATCATAAATAATCATGAAAAAGTTACAAGAAAAACAACACAGCCATCCCAAACATCCAATAAGTAAAGAGAAAAGGTGAGCATTAAGGTATTATTATCAATTTAAAAAAAGGTATGACAAATTACATTTAACACAAAAAAACTAGCAGGGTTAAAACCTTTAAAAGATTGGGGACATACCACATAGATCTGTTATATTGTTTAAAATTCATACCACATCATTTGCTTACGGGTTAAAAAATACATGTATGTTAGTCAATGAAATAATTAGTATCAATTCACACAGTACGACTAACAAACCTAGATGTAGTGTTGTGAAAATAATTGAAACATTAAAAATTGACTGATGACACTGTTTCGTCAAGCTTTTATTTGAAACATTACAGTTTAATCAAGAATGTACTAGGTAAGAAATATATAATAACCATATTTCAGAAGAATGACAAGGATTATAAAAATAATATTATTTGAAACCAATCAAAAGGCAGTGGATTCATCTTATAGTGAAGTTATCTGTTTGGCCTTAACATTTTGATAGTCAATGATTATTTTGTTTCCTCAAGTTTGTATTGTGCGAAATAGTTCGTTCCTTGCAAGAATTCAGTATTAGATGGTTAACTCACCAATGCTCAATAAATGATTGTTATTTTACCCTTTACTACATGGGATCTTTATTTTACCCTTTACTACGTCGGATCTGGTTGTTATCCTTGGGTGAACAGTGTAGATCTAGATCAGCTGGAACGTTCATGCCATCTGATCAGGATCTTCATTGTTTGCTTCTTGATCAGAAAATAACCTAATTAATCATAATGCAAACAGCAGATCCTTAGTGCCAACATATTGTGATCTACACTGTTTGCCAATGGATAACAGACATACGCCATGGAGTTAATAGTTAATTTATTAAAATATCATTTAACACATTTTAAATCAACAGGTGAAGCATGATGTCGGAAGCAAGTCTGGTACAGAATCCTTGTCCAAGCTTCTGCTGAACGCTGATTTTATTCCCAAAGACGTCGGTAAAGCAGGTCCGGAACTTATTGCATGCCAGGTAACATTAACTGACTGATTCTACATTCTAAAACTGTTTCCATGATGTATCAATGATTTTAAGTGCTATCCAGTCTGATTCCTCTGCATTTAATTTCTATATAAACTTGTGACTCAATGGATATGCCTAGAATCACATGGGTGAAAAGTCTAAATGCAGTCTAGTCTGGATCTACAGTGTTCACTTCTTAAAAATAAAGATTCTAATGACTCTAAATGGGAACAGTATTATTCGTTTCAGACTTCTTGGAAGTGCACAAAACAAAGCAAAAGATGATCTAGATCTACACTGGTCGCAGAGGGATATTATATGCATAATTAAATAAGAAAAGGGTTAACCCCTTCCTGTATAGATATGCATTTTTACGCATGTGCGACCAGTGTATATCCAGATCAGCCGGCACATCCGTGCCGACTGATCTGGATCTACACTGGTCGCATTTTGGTCAGAAATTTACCTAATAAATCAAAAAGCGAACAGTTTAGATCCTGATCAGACGGCACAGATGTGCCGGCTGATCTGGATCTAAACTGTTCGCCCTAGCAATAAAGATGTGTTTGTACAGGAAAGGGTTAAATAATGTCTGTATTTTGCTGTGTTGTGTAGAATCTGGTGGGAGCATTTGTGGATACCCAGCACCATCTGACGGTACGGATGAGAACTCTGGAAGAGGAAGTGGAGAACAGCAGACGTCATGTGACCTTGCTGAAACAGGAACTGAGTGACGCAGTTCGGCGAGAACATGAGCAGGTAAACACTCTTGGCAAATCACTTCTAGTTCAGAGATTTAAAGTTCTGTCACTCACTTTTCCATTTACTTTCTACACTGGTGCCATTATTTTGGGTCTGACAATTGTTAAAAAAATATATAATTAAGGTTAAATCATTCTTCAGTCTAGGAATATGTATTTGAAGATTAATATTTCAAAATTTCAGTATGAGTTTTCCCCACCAACCAAAGACAGATTTTATGGCAGTGATAGAATAATAGAGGAGGACATGATTGATCAGGACTTTACACAGAGAGAGTTTATGCCACTCAGGTATGCTCATGTTGGAAAGTTGATATTTGAAAGTCAAGCCATATACTTTCTAATCAGGATTAATTCCAGTGATATGTAATACTATAACATAAGTATCTTCAGTATTAAAGAAAAATAAAGGCTTTATAAGATGGAAAATATTTTATTGTCCAAAAGAAACAATACCAAACTGTTTTCAAAATGTTTTTTTCTGCTAAGTGAAATGTTCATTTTAGACCCCACCCATTTTACATTATTGTCCTTATGATTGTACAGAATTGATGAAATTGATTGTTTTTGTACATGCTGTTGAAAGGTCTCTCAAATGAAATGTACCAATTTGAAATCTCTGTTTTGTTTTGATTTTATTGAATGTCTTTGCAAACAGGTTGTAATGCTTCTTTTGGATAGGAGTATATAATTTTCTGCTCCATTTAGCTGACTGTTGAAACACAGTAAAAATTATTTGTTATTTTGTTATACTTTGTCACTTTTTGATAGAAAAACATCATCTTTTTAAAAGAGTTTTGTTGTAAGTGTATGCAACAATTTAATTGGTGTAATGTGAAAATAAAAAGTATTTTTTATTTCTTTATATCAGCATTCTTGGTGAATATTGCTGTTCTTTGCTAATTGTAGGGAAGATTCGGAGGTATCATTTAACTCAACAAAGAACAGATCCAGGTTGTCTGCTTCACCAAAGAAGGGAGATAGGTAGGTCTAAGACTGGATTGCTCCAACATGTGTGTTCTTCACAAGGTGATTTGGGTTTAAAGGTTATTTTAGAATGAAATAAAATTTATTCAGTATGTTATTATACCAGGGTGATTAATATTTTGTGTTATTTTTGGCATGAGGTTGTATGCCTATGCCCAAGATCATATTCAGTCAAACCTGTGCTAAAGACCACCTGTAAACAAAGACCACCTAAGGACAAAGACCATGTGTTATTTGTCCCAGTGACTGATTTAAAGAACAAATTCACCTGTGAACAAAGACCATCTGCCTTTAAAGACCACTTTTGGGCTGTCCCCTGAAAGGTCTTTGTAGACAGGTTTGACTGTAACTGAAACTGGATACCAGTCTCAAATATCAGGCATCTGATTGGTTGAAATGGAGATAAGTTTCAATTTAAACCAATTAGATGCTTGAGACTTCAGACTGGTCTCCAATCCTTATCAAGAGAATAAAACTTGACTAATTTCTTAAAAAAGAAAGTAGACATCTATTTACCATTATAACATCACTTTAACATACCTTAAACCTTTCAAGAAAACACACAAGTACCCAAATGAGTTCATAAAATAATCAGTAGTGTGTATATGATTTCTTCTCTTACAAGAACAAAATTTTAATGTTGTTTTTGTTCGATAAATAAAATATTTTTTGATTTGTCATTGTTATGTTATACAATGTCAAACAAGTTTCGCTTGTGTTTTGTTTGAACATGTTTATGAGAACTTTAAATCGAGTACCGACAATTTGCTGTGATGCAGAGGTTAACTTTATTTTTATTCTTTGATGTATGAGGTTTATATTTACGAGGGGCAGGGCAGTCAAAATTTAGTTATAGCTTAAAACTTAGATTTTGATTTCGATATTTTTATTGCATATTGCTCTTAACACTTTTCTCCATGGAATATGGCTGTTATCACATGTACAAACAGTGTAGATCCAGATCAGCCAGTACATCTGTGCCGTGTAGATCCAGATCATCCAGCACATCTGTGCCATCTGATCAGGATCTGCACTGTTTGCTTTTGATTTATTAAATATTTCTGACCAAAAAAAATCAGCCAAGATGTGATCAGATTTTATGGATGTGCCAGCTGATTTGGATCTACACTGGTCGCACACCTGGGTTAAAAGTTATAAAGCTGAGCATGGAAACCAGTCTCAAATCTCAAGCATCTGATTGGCTGAAACGGCGACCAGTCGCCGTTTCAGCCAATCAGATGCTTGAGATTTGGGACTGGTTTCCAATCTCAGCTTTATAACCTTCAGCCCTGACAAAACATGTATATATAGAGAGAGAGGGAGAGAGTAATGGGTTAAGTAGCTATGATTGACCAATGCACAGTTTTAAAAAGCTTCATGGTATATCTCAGTTGGTATACTGTTAATTCTTATATATTCGTGGGGTACTAAATTTTGTGGGTTTCCAGGATAGATTGTGCCGCAAATTGAAAATGTCAGCGAAATGTGTAATTATATGTGCATATGGACCATTTATTAACCAAAAACAAATGCTGTTTAAAATCGTTGAATTTATGTCATTTATAGAACCATAATCTTTTCTCAAGCATCTAGTTCATTTGAGTGCTAAGTACATGCATCACTATCCAACTAACTTCTGGAGAATGTTATAAAAATGTTAAATATTAAACAAAAAACAGGGCTCAAGATCAAGCTGAGATTGGTATACACAGTTTATGATCTTGGGCCCAGTACTCAATGTAGAGCAGAGATTATTTCCTAGTCTATGCACTATTTATTGTTATTCCAGCTACCATGTTCAGTTTCGATAAGGTATAGTTATTTGCATGTGTTCAATTATATTGCCCCAAGATAATAAAACTGAGAATGGAAACCAGTCTCAAATCTTAAGAATCTGATTGGCTGAAATGGAGACTTGTCTCCATTTCAGCAAATCATGTGCTTGAGATTTGAGATTGGTTTTAAATCTCAGTTATAATCTTCAGCAAAAAAGTTTCATTAAGGAAAGGTTTTTGTTTTAAAGTTAATGTTTCGACGTTACATATTAATGATCATAAACATTTTATGGTACTGTTAATATATGTTGATGAACAAAAGCTTCAGATTATACAGTGCTTAAGGTTATAAAACTGAGCATGGAAACCAGTCTCAAATCTCAAGCATCTGATTGGCTGAAATGGTAACCAGTAGCCATTTCAGTTAATCAGATGCTTGAGATTTGAGACTGGTTTCCAAACTCAGTTTTATAACCTTGGGACCAGATAACAAGTTTGTGGGGATATATTGCATGTATAACACATATATTGTTATACTTACATTTGTTCTAACTGCATGCTAGATCTATAGATTGTCTGTAAACAACTCGTGATGGAATTACAGTATCCAGAAAGTGTGTATGGTCAAATGTTTGTCATCTTTTAAAAGTTCAAGCAAACATTTGAGGATTAAATTGCTTGATATGTGAATGTTGCATATACAACCAGTTTTATTCAATTAACCATTGATTACAGACACTAGTTAACAATTTTTCATGATTCGTTTTCTTATCCACATTAGCCATATACATGTATTACTATTTTGCATAAGCTTCAGGAAGTAACTTTGATATTTCAAATCTGTTGCTTTGGTTAATAGTACTTCTAAAATTACTAATTGTTTTGATATTTGGGCAAGTTTTAAGATGGGTGGTTTTAATATCCCAACCAATACTGATTTTCATATTGTTCAGTCACCCCAAAGATATTGTGCTTTTTAATTTTTGCCTTTGGCATTCCCTGTGATGTGCAGAATTTATATTGTTTAATCTCCTGTCAAAATTCTATTCTGTTCAGTTCTGCCCATGGTTTTCTCATTTAGGGCAAACCAAATTTTTTATCTGGGGACCATATGCCACTGAACACTGAATGGTATTCATCTGAAAAAAAAAACAACAAAAAAAACAAAAAAAAAACAAAAAACAACAAACATTGAAGGTTCCATGTTCACTGCCATGTGCATGGGATGGATCAAAATTGTACTATTAACTGGTGTAAATATGCATGGGCAGTACTATTCATTTCCATTTCTGCCCACGAACAGACTCAAGCAAACAATTCTGTAGTGTTTTCATATTTGTTGTGTTTGGTGGCTTTCAAAGTTTCTTTTTTCTGTAAAAATGTGTATTCGTCTCTTAATATTTGATTGTTCATTTCAGATCTGGTCAATTTTCTACACCGCACAAGTCATCTAGACATAAAGTGAAAGCTGCCCAGAGATAGAACTGTCCATCTGTAGACATAGTAAAATCTCAACTCATTCTGTGATATATTACGAATACGATACATTGTCACCTTAGTGCAAGATCGGTTTTAGTACCATTAAAATACGAAGGAGACATGCCATTTTGCACCAAGTTCACAACATTTTACAGTATTACATCAATGCATCTGAAATAATACATTTTGGCAACTGAAATGTTTAATAATGATATATTGAAGACAAGGTTATGATTTTAGGGAGAAGCAGTGGGCTTGAGGAACCCACAAAGTGCAATTAAGAAAAAATCAGTGGTATTCAAATACTTGGCAGATATCATTAAACCCATCTTATGTTACCTATCTTCAAAACATGATTTCAGAAAATACACATTTAAAACCATATTTTTTTCTTATGTTATTGAAGTGACAAGATCTAAATTAAAGTTTTTTTGAAGTGAACTCTTATACCAAAGTCTAAAAATTATGTTGACAAAATTATAGATTTTACTAATCAAATTTTACTCTCCGTGTGCTTGGTTTGATTAACAATAGGGGATGCATTTGAATTTTATAAGCTGTCTTTTTAAATGTGGTGAAAATACAAATGTTCCCTTTGATGTTTTTTTTTTGTTTTGTAATTTCTGATCTTGTCATGGGACAAATTATATTCTGAATAACTTGTTTTGTTAAAAAAAGACATAATGTCTGCATAATTTTTTTTTGTTGGCGGAGTGGTGTGTTAAAATGTTTTTCAGTCCAGTTTTAATAGAGACCACATATTTAGGCAGACAATCTGATAGTTTCCAACTTCATTTGCATTTTATTTAGAAATCAAAAGCTTAAATGTCTTGCAGACTCTCGGCAGACATATAACGAAGGCTTTTATTTATATTCTGTAGTGATGCCACCAGCACAGGAGTAGTTTTTCTATCCTATCGTGTTTCTGTTGTCTTGTAGATATCTCTGTCATAGGACCTGGTACAGTGCAGGGTATTTGCCCTTGTTACATGGATTCTGCTGCAGAGCTGAGTAGTTTCCCTTGTCCAGTAAATTTTTCTGGCCTGGGCTGAAGGTTATCAAACTGAGCATGGAAACCAGTCTCAATTCTCAAGCATCTGATTGGCTGAAATGGTGACTGGTCGCCATTTCAGCCAATCAGATGCTTGAGAGCCGTTTGTGCAAAAAAAAGTGAATCTTATCGAATAGGTATAAAATATTGTGCATTGTGAAAAAAAACGGCATCATCATGGGCTTATAGTACACATTTATGTTTCATGTACTTTTTTTAAGTTGTACATAAATATATTTTATTGAGCATATCTGTGATTTAATTGTTTAGTTTATGTGCTACATGTAATTTACTTATTTATAAGAAACCGATACAGCACAAATATACAGAATGATGCTAGTTATGACTTAAAATTGAGAAACTACTTTGTATAACTGACCAGTCATACACTTTGAACATAGCAATTATCATAATGTGATACTTTTTATGCTTCATTTTTTATAAGGCACTAAAGTTTATATTTATTTTTAATTTCAGAGGAGATATTTGTATCTTTTGGCCATGATGTACGGGTCATTAGACAATCACTTCAGTTTAGATAATACAGCTTCTGTAAGCCTACTCAGGATAATGAAATCAAACTTACAATAATGTTTTATTTTAAAGAATGTGATTTATTTTTAGAAGGTTGACTGGTAAACATTCTAGCTAAATAGTAAAGCCTGTACCTTTCACATTTTAACAAACGTATGAAATTCTTGCCAGTACTAACACTTAGGTGAAAGAGTTACACTTGTAGTCATTTGATAAGACAAGTCACTTCTTTTTTATATTGGCTTCATTTGTCAATATTTTTCATTTTTAATAAAAAATTTTGGTGTTTTTTTTTTAAACTATTTTTCAAAAAATGAACACAGAACTTGAGGCTATCATGTATATGTAGAAATTTGACATTTCAACTGTTAAATTTCTTATCAATATATTTTGTTTTCTTGGAAAAAATAAATTGCTTCAGTGAAATGAATAAAATACTTGATAGAAAGAAGAATATGTACACAGAGAAATATCTCTCTGAGCTTTAGATGAAAGATTGACTCTGCCCCATGTACTTTGCAGTCATTGTTTCCTATGAGTGATACACATAGAACAGAAAACTTAAAGCATTTTGAGCAAGTATGTTTCAACATATCTTGTAACTTAAAAATATATTTATTTGACCTTTTTGAAGTGTAAAATAGTGGTGCACAAGTGTTGTGCACATGTGTAGCTTTTACATTTCTTTGCTGTGAAAGAATTGAACAATAATTTCTACTTCCGTTAAATCAACTTGATATGTTTACTTTTTTAAAGATCAAGTTTGCATATGGAAAGAAATGGCAATGAAAGTTAGTCCTAACTCTTGCATTTAAAGGTAATTTATTTGAAGAAGATTATTTATTGTATACATATATTTTGTATTTTGTAATAAATAATAACGAAATATTTTGTTCTTTTTCTTTTTTAATTTTTTTTTAAATTTTCACTCTTAATTTCCAATTTTCGAACACTTCTTCTTTTTATGAAAAATACAGAAATTTATTTACTTAGTTTATATCCATTTTGAATATGGTAATACTGTATCTCTATAATAATTTCTGTATTTTTCTGGAAAAAGAACAAGCTTGCGAAAAATTCGAAATTTAACAGTGCCTGTATTGGTTTTACACATTGGCAGGTGCACTAACAAGGGAATCTAGTCTAAAAGGTTTAACAAAGGGCTCAATACTACTGGAATTCGCAATACTTCCTTCGTTTATTCTGTTCAGAATTTATTGACTGTATGTAAGAAAGCTCCACTTCCGGCTGAACCAAGCTTACATCTGTCTACAATAATCCTTATATCATGTCTGCGTTCAGAATATTCACCTTTTTTATGTGGGTTATTTTTTACAGTAATGTTTTTGCACAAAAGTGTTTATACTAAAGAGTGTTTCATGAATGTGCAATGATCTACACTGGTCACATTTGCAAGTAGGATTGTACATTGTGGGTTTAAGTTACTTGTAAAAGAAGAAAGTTTTGTTTACTTTTCATAGATTTTATTATTTGTATCAGTAGTCGTTAATAATCACACAGTGTTCAAGAATCTATAGATTTGCGAAATATTACAGTACAATCATCACACAAACTCCTTAATTTTATCTGACTGGTCTTGGAGACATGCTGTTTTAGACGAACAATACATAAATGTGATTATAGATAGTAAAATATTTACAAAAGAACATGTCAATTACTATTATACCAATTATAGCATAGGGTGCGGTTTCAAGAAATGGCGCATGATATAATGAAAATTCACTTTCATACCATTTTAACAAGAAATAAATACTCATATGTTGAAATTGCAATTGAATTTGGTTAAATATGTACAGTCATTCAATGCATATTAGATTTAATTAACAGTGGGTGATAATGGACTAATGTTTCATGAAATCGTTTGCTCTTATGATCAAACTACTGTACTGTACTGAAAAAATAAACTTTAGTACATGTGAACTACTAAAAGCAAAAATCACAGGTAAGTTCATCATTTTCATATCAGTTGCACCACGCAAACATAATAATAGATTCGTTTGCAATATTTGTATCTTGCACACCGGCCATCCACAACAAATTATAGCTAATAATAATACTGGAATGTCAATAATATTGTACCGACCAACTTCCATTTGTCGGTTAATAGTGTTTGTTCATTTTTATAAGCGGCTGTGAATTTAAATCTTAAAGTGCGAAATATCTTTTTTTCGCATTTGTATATAATAGAACGGGTTTTCTTTTCGTTAAGAGAGTTTCAGAATGAATGCCCGTAGAGTACACATTTATATTACATATCCCGTAGTTTTCGATGCATTTTCATTAGTATGTAGTTTTAACTCGGCCAGCCATGCGGAGACTAAAAAAGGGCTATGCACCGGTAGTCTAAACCCCGCTCTCCTGCCCGGTAAATAACTGGATATTTGGGTCCTACCTAAAACTATTCTTTGCTTCGACACTGATCGACGGTAGTTTGAACATCACACGTAAATAGTCGAAACTTTTTGTAAACCTTGTGCTTAATAACCGGCAATTGAACAATTAAACACTCCAGCCTGACATTGTCGATAGAAGTCAAATATCTGTTATTTTCACGTTCGGGTCCGAGTCCCGGGGTTTCATATAACTGGTACATCACGACCGCACTGAATGAAGGGAAAGATTGAGTGTCACTAACACAGATGATAATATGCACCACAGTGATAGCTGATATCTGGAAGTGCTGCTTCTCGAACTGCTTGCGACAAAGCCTGAAATGTAACAAAATATGTTAATAGTAAACAGGCGCGTAGCTGCCTATAAGCGAGTGCTCGGTTGAATCCACAGGATTCAACTCGGAACTCCCAGACTGCACAGGACTGTACCACTGTTTTCAAAAATTTTAAGGTGGATCACGACCTAGCCGGTCTAGCACAATAATGAATCCGCATGAATAGAGGGCTAGCTACGCCCCTGGTTAATTCTTTTATCAATTGTCAAGTATACATATTTACCACGATCCGTCGGTTTTGACCGTATGCAGGTCCAAATTTTCAATTTTGAACAAACAAACAAGAGAGCCCCGAGAATGTAACTGTATATTAAATATTTAATTAAAAAAAACGTTGTAAAACCTGTATTTACCTATCTGGGCGTTTCCACCATTGGGAGATTTATTCGCATTTATTTCCCCTCTACCGTTAGAGTAGCCATTTTGGTAAACAGGGTTACCCACGTTCAAGGGAGGCTGGTAAGTCGGCAGGAAGTGATCATGCCGAGGTTGTACCGGTGGTGAAGGCGTCTCGGGTGGTGGTGTTGGTCTTGTCCACTCTGGAACAAAAAAAAACATCCTTATACAGTTGCACAGTGCTGAAGATTAGAATTTACTGAGGTTTGAAACCAGCCGCCATTTCAGCCAATCAGATCTTTGAGATTTGAAACTGGTTTCCATTCTCAGTTAATAATCTTGGGCCCAGGAGTTTATATGCTTTATATCCCCACTCCCACTTAGCATGATACCTGGTCCCAATGTTATAAAGCTGAGATTGGAAACCAGTCTCAAATCTCAAGCAATATCTTAATTTAATAAACTTAAATTTACATCTGTAGATTTGTGACAAAAATTCGAGTTACAAAAAAACAGCTCGTATTTCTAAATATCACATCGGTTGAATCCTGAGCTGAAGGTTATAAAACTGAGCATGGAAACCAGTCTCAAATCTCAATCATCTGATTGGCTGAAATGGCGACTGGTCGCCATTTCAGCCAATCAGATGCTTGAGATTTGAGACTGGTTTCCATGCTCAGTTTTATAACCTTGGGCACTGGTTCCTGGGTTATAAAACTGAGACTGGAGACCAATCTGAGATTGCTGAAATCTCATTGGTTGAAATTCAGCGCAGTCTCATGACTGACCAATGGGAAGCTTGACATCCGAGACTGGTTTCCAATCTCAGTTTTATAACCTAGGTGCCAGGTGATCCAGAGAGCGGGATGTGAATCGGACCTATTGCGCGGTTACATCGTATGGCCGAAAATTTATATAGAATGTTTTAATTTTGTTATTTATTATATTATATATTTATTATTATATATATATATTTCTATTTATTGCGATGAAAAAAATTATGTCTGATTTTCAACACTGGCAATTTTATATGAGTGTAATTCGCGTAAAACAAAATGTGTGCTAAATATTTTTTATCATTATTGGAGGAAAGTGGAGACACCGTCAGTGACGCTGTTGCCTTTGAAACAGATTGTCCAATCGCAAAAATACTCAGTTACTTATATCGTCAATATTCATGCTAAATTAATTTCACGTTCCACGTTTTTAAACCACCATTTCGTCAGTACGCTATTCTAGGAAAATGTTTCTGAATTTCAATCCCCCTCCGCGACATTTGTTCATTTGCATTTCATATAAATAATATAGATGACTAATTATTGATTATGTCCTCTACCTTATTACAGTTTCTGGTAAGATATAAAATAAGGAGCGAAATTTCTAGCAGATTGTCGTATGTCATACGCTTGTCAGCCGGCATTCCAAGAATGCTAATATAAAACATAAACTTCTTATTCGAGGTAATAACATCGCTGGTTTTCGGAGCCACTGTTCAATATAACACGTAGGGTCATGGAAATTTACATGTTTTTTATTCATGGGTCGTATCTCTGCTCCTATTAATTCTGACACCAAATGAATAACAATCAGTTCTATATTCCGCTCATTCGCGCGAGAGACTTTCGCATATTGCGACTAAAAAACATACAAAAATTATACAGTGGATGTGCAGTCGTCACAAAATATGAAGTGTTCGTGAAACAACTCCAAGTTTCAATGTTTCTCGTATTTAATGTCATGAATAATTAAGTATGAAATATCTTGTTAATCTTCCGAACCGTTATATGCTTAAAGTAGAGGAAGAAAAAACTGATATGGGAATTTGGGAAGTTTTTTTTTCAGCCATCGTTGTGCTAGTTTAATTTTTACGAGATCTTTCATACTTACAAAAGCTACTGTACACAGCAAATTAAATAATCCTATATTCCAGGCGCCTGGCACGTATGCAATCGGTAACCAGTCTTTAACTAGTATAGTTGGCGGCTCACCAACCGACCATATTTGAAAAATTCGGTCTGAAAGGCCTCAAACCTTCCACCTTCAGTTCGTAGGCTGACGCCTTAAGAAGGCAACGGAGGCGGACAATAAGTTCTGGCGTCATCTTTAGACGAAATGTACATGTAATATGGAACTCGTGCATTTCCTGTTGAGTGCTCGGGTTCTGCACGACATTCACGTAGAAGTCGAGAGTTCGGATCCGCAAATATTCGTGCATTTTGTATAATTATTCAGTAAAGTTTTAATAAAACGTCTGTCAATATGTGATATGAAATTTGTTTGGACCGATTCTGAAATAACAGTAAGTAGTTTGATGAAAATTTTGCTAGGGTATTGAAATATTGTTTTCGCCAATTTTTTAGATGATAAACGTATTGAGTGAGATTGGGCCTCAAACCTTAATAACCAATTGCTCAATTTATACACAATCCCAGGTCCAAGATCATAAAACTAAGATTGGAGACCAGTCTCAATTCTCAAGCATCAGATTGGCTGAAATGGCGACTGGTTTCCATTCTCAGTTTTATAATCTTGGGACCAGGCACCTTTAACTTGAAGCATATAGTTTGCTAAGCCCTTACATGTAACCATGGTGATTGCTCTGCATGGAGGGTCAGCTGACGTACTTTCTATCTGAAGTCATTGTTCATATAAAACTGCGAATTCTTTGGAAATCAATTTTCTCAGTTTTAAATTAAACAAAGTTTTTTTCATTTAAATACGTGATTAAAACTTTGTTGTAAATACACACGGAAAGCACATAGACAAATATCCTCCACGCACATAATTGAAACAAAAAATGTTTACTCTTAATTTAACATATAATTTAAAGACATTAGGCGCATAAACGTTTATTTCTTTTACTTAAGCAACATTGAAATTTAAATGAAAGCGGATTCTATAAAACATTCGGTTGACAGGTTGCTCTGGATTGTGTTTTGCTGTATATGGTATCTTCAGACAATAAAACACTGATATGTGTTGAATTTCTCCGTAATTTGAGACTGTACCATTAAAGTTGCGAACCAACCATCGTAATGGTGCTAATATGAGTTAGGGTTTCTTTATATATGTCCCTTAAGACAGTATTTGAACAATCTCACTTAATACTTGCGAAAACGCGAGAATTATAATGCTTCTATCTAAAGAATTTGTTAAATTTTAGATAATTTTATGGAAGGAATTCGTGTATGATCTGGGGACAAACGGTTTAGAATTTCATAGAAATACCACTTATAAGAAATTCAGATATCCGCAAATGGTATCTTAGATTCTTCGATAATTTGATGAAATTGACATAATCTTACTTTATGTGAAATTGCGCCGGTTAATACAGACCATAAATCTTTGAAAGATTAACCGAAATGGGTACATAAATATTAATAAAAAGTTCGCCATAAAATAACAAGCCGCGATCGTCACTGAATTAGATTAGACGTGAAGTCATTTCTTTAGAGTGTGTACAGAGCCCCTAAGATGACACTTCCATAGGCTACTTTTTAAAATATTATGTGTTATTTCATTTTTATTTTCTTTTTAAAACGAAAACATATTTCGTTAAAACGAAATAATAATTTGAAAAAAACTAAATAATATTAACCGTAGGGGCTCTAAGTTTGCGAGATAAAATAAGTAAAATACTCGAATCTTTTGGTGTTTTGAGCGAGTTTAATTTTCTGTAGCTTGTGCAACGGAAAGTAACGAATATAAAACCCTTCAGAACTTTACTTCAAACGCTGTAGAGTACAGTGTCCAAGGTTATAAACCTAAGTATGGAAACCAGTCTCAAATTTCAAGCATCTGATTAACTGAAATGGCGACCAGTCGCCATTTCAGCCAATCAGATACTTGAGATTTGAGACTGGTTTCCAATCTCAGCTTTATAACCTTGGGACCAGTTAACAAAGAGCACATACGTCCACCTCTATCAAATAAACCAAATTACCTGTGACAATGATTGATTCCTTATCAGTGCCAAGCGCATTGGAAGCTTCACAGGTATACGTCCCTAAATCATGTCTCTCCAAGTTCATAATAGTCAGATAAATGGTTAGAGTAAAATGGTCTGGCTTGTAAAGTTCTGTTCGGTACCTCCACCTGTTCTCCGACCCTTCTCCCACAGGCTTTCCGTTCTTCCGCCACTGTCCCATTCCCTGCGGAAAAGCGGCTACAAAACACTCCAGCATTACTTCTTTACCAATCTCTTGACCAATTCTTCGAGGCGTGCGAAAGTATACTTCTGGAGGAACTGCAAGGAAAATCAAAGGACTGAAAGTACATTCTATTTATATCGCATATTAAATAGCTGTATATTAATTGTGGGTTTGTGCCAGAGGTGGTACGAATTATCACAGACAAAAGGAAAAAAACACCTTCAAATCACTACACAACAACTTTTTAGCCATTTTGAACAAGAATTGTGATTTTGTTCGCTTACACAATAAAATTCAAATTTGTCGCGTTGACTCAGCTTGGGTGAGGGGTAAGGTTAGTAAACAATCCCTGAGCTAAGCGCGATGTAAAAAGTAATTTAAATGTGCATCTTAGAATGGGGTTGGAATTCAAAAATCTTAACGTTTAAGTTGTGATATGTAGCTTAAATTTAATTAATATTCCTTATATAAATAGTAACTCGGATCTTTCTCCTTTTTCTCTATATCCATTAGTTTTACAATACATAATGGTTATTTAAAGAACTGCTGTTTATTTGGTCACGATACCAGTCTAAAATGTCAGCGTTTTAGATAAGACTTAAGTTGCATCAGTTGTGGATACCACCCATGGCGTTTGGCCTTTTAACTCACCTAGTTCTTAAAAAATTATGTCAGACAATATTAATTTTAATTTCAGATTAAATCCAGATGCTACTTAGAAACAATGAAGTTTGACAACCGGGATATAATGAACTACGTGTAGCTGCGTTGATGTGAACACATAAAAAAGTTGTAAACAAGTATGTGTCGTTCTTATACTTATTAAAACATTTGTAATACCATCTGTTACACATTTGAATACAGTTTGAGCCTCTCTAGGCGTCATGGTTTAGAATGAGTAGTTTCAGTACTGGACCTTGCCGGTGTTCCGCTTTTTCATTCATGCTAAAGACAACGATAAAAGGTGAGGTACTAAAAACCTGGCTCCAAGATTATAAAACGGAGAATTGAAACCTGTCTCAAATCTCAAGGATTTGATAGGCTGAAATGGCGACTGGTCGCCGTTTCAGCTAATCAGATGCTTGAGATTTGAGACTGGTTTCAAAACTCAGTTTTATAATCTTCAGCACTAGATATATGACTGAATGTAGGGTTAGCCATATTCTTGTAATGTAAAGAAAGTGTGTTTTGTTTGCATGCATGTACCATTGGCCAACATTGGCAGAATGAACGACAAAAGCTTTGTTGATCATCGTAATTCTAGCAAATCTTGGAATCGATTCCGATTACGGTAATGCGCATGAGCAAAACGCAGTTCCAAGAGAAAAACAATCGTGTCTTCCGGTTTACAAAGTCTGGCTTTCTGATGCGACTTACATCCGGTAAAAGTAGTCCAGGGCCTAAGATAATAAATCTGAGATTGGAGACCAATTCCAAATCTCAAGAATCTGATTGGCTGAAATGGCGACAAGTTGCCATATCAGCCAATCAGATGCTTGAGATTTGAGACTGGTCTCCATATTAAGATTTAAGATCTTGGACTCAGTTTGCTTGTTTATTTTTGCGTGTGTCTCACGCGCAGAGAAATACTTACATTCTACTTCGACATTCATAACCCGCCGCACAGGAAGTGAAATTTGATTACTGGCTTCACATTCGTAGAGGCCGGCACAGTATCTTGATATGTTGTGTATAATTAGAACCTCTCCTGTAGTACCCACATCTGAAACGTAAGAGAAACACGTTCATAAGCTAAATAAACTTAGCTAAATAAATGATCATATTGAAAATGGCCGATATAAATTGTAACTGAAACAAAAATTCTTGTTTTGCCACACCCATTACTGTGATTTGATATGTAATGTGATATGATACCCTTACTGGGATGAATATGTTACATATGATATGATACCCTTTACTGTGATGCATATGCGATATGTGATGTGATACCCTTACTGTGACGTATATGCAATATGTGATGATATGATACACTTACTGTGATGTATATGTAATGTGGTTCCCTCACTGTGATGCATATGCGATATGTAATGTGATACCCTTTCTGTGATGTGTATGCAATATGTGATGATGTGATACACCTACTGTGATGTATATGTGATATGAGATATCCTTACTGTAAAGTATACGCGATATGTGATTTGATAGTCTTACTGTGATGTATATGTGATATGTGATGTGATATCGTTACTGTGATGTATATGTGACATAAGATATGATGCCCTTACTGTGATGTATATGTGATGTGTGATGTGATACCCTTTTTGTGATTTTTATGTGATATGAGATGGTGTGATACACTTACTGTGATGTGAATGATATACTCATACTGTGATGTATATGCGATATGTGATGTGATACCCTTACTGTGAATTATATGTGATTCGATTCCCTTACTGTGATGTATATGTGATATGTGATGTGAAAGCCTTACGGGGAGTTAATTTGATGTGATTGTGATATGTGATGTGAAATCCTTACTGGGATGTATATGTGATATGTGATATGATACTGTAATTGTGATGTATACGTTACATGTAATGTGATACCCTTACTGTGATGCATATGTGATATGTGATGTCCGTACTGTGATGAATATGTGATGCTTGATGTGATGCCCTTTTTTGACCTATATATGAGATGTGATAGCCTTACTGTGATTTATATGTTATGAATCTGCATGGACCTTCCTACATTTCACCCTATATTGGGCAATAAACATGATTGCGTAAGAACGTTCATTATTTTTGATATGCTTGTCATATTAACATATGACTTCAACATATTAATCTAGCTGACAATTAGTTTGTATGTTTTCACTAACAACTCCATATCTCTATCAGAAAAAAACACACACAAACTCATTTTCTGGAAAGATTTAAGTTCGATTACTGATTTATAATAGAGATTGTGATTATGTTTTAATGTAATATCGACAGTGTGGTTATAAAATCAGAATATTGTTCTGACTTCTGACAAAACCTCCAATTAATCAAACAGCCCGGAATCTCTCTGACAATAAATCAAGTATGGCAGGCCGTCCCCAACTTCTATAATCTTTTCTTGGGCTTGTAATTGAGCGTCAGTCTTCGCTAAATTGAAACTGTTAGCTTCTGAGAGAGAAACTTCAGATTGCAGTCTCCTGTAGCAAATATGTCTTTATGTTTCTTTTATGCGCTTGGGTAATAAATTGCGACGGAGACTGTTAACTAGATGGCTTCCTATTCTGAAACTACGCAAACAGTTGTGTGAAATTTAGATTGCGATACAGTGGGAACAATTCCGCTTTGTCATTTCCATATTGCATTTCATTTGACCTTTGATTAATTTTAAAGAGCTTCCAATTTGGTAAAACAAGATGAAGATTTACGAGGCGTGAACTAGATTTTGTTACAGAAAAGCTACATTTCCTTGACAGAACGGTAGGATTTTTTGTTGGAGTTACACTAAGGTACAATATAAAGTGCATAAAAAGTTATTCCGTGATTCGGTTCAGTGTCTGTTATTGATACCACTTCTCCTGTTTGGTGATTTAAGAGCCAATTCATGTTGGCTAGAATGCAGAATTCATACTGTGACATTATCAACTTGATACCTACAATGAGCACACTTATCAAATGTAACTGTTGTTTTCATTTACTGTGTTCAAGCCATTAAATAATTTATTGTATATTGTTCGTTTATTTGTTAGTAGCGATATATGTTGGTTAGGAACATTAAGGATTGTAAAAATAATCACAAGTTTTCACTGTTGTAGTTTATTGTAAAAATGATCACAAATTTGTTGGTTAAGAACACTTAGATTTAAAAGTTTTCACTGTTGTAGTTTAACTTTCAAAATTTAAGGTTAAATAAGATATTAAACTAGAAAACTCAGTCACCCACAAAGCTTAAAACTGACCTGGGATTGTGTCTTGGTTATAGTTTTTCAAAATATCATAACATTCACGAGTAAAAGTAGTTGAAACTATCGCGAGGGTCAAGTTCAATAGTTTTGGGAACCTTTTTTGAACTCTTTGAATATTCGAAAACACTTACTGCGTTAAGGTTGCAGTCATCCTTCGGAAAAAATAATTCATAGAAAAATGTTGGCATGATGCCAAAGACTAAGGCAGGATAAAACAAGAAAATATATTTTTCTCCGACCCTTATTTCATGATTAATAATGATCTCTGTGATACCGAAATAGGAAAGCCGCGAATTTCATCTATATTGATTCCCCAATCTATTCGTGTTTATGATATTTGTATTATTTGACATCCCTAGACTTATGACCCGACGTGATTCATAACTGTTCTGTTGGGGGTCTGACTCGCAATGTTCAATTACTCAAAATTGTGCGAGATATCATTAATGATATTTCCGTCTGGCATGAGATAAATTATGTTACAGTAGTAAATCATGAAAGTTCCGCTGTTCGATTTAAGCCGTATTTGACGAGTCAACAGTAATATCAAATAAATTATGCATCTTTGAACCATGAAAATACAGTATGCAATTGAAACTGTGTAGGGCCGTGACCAAAGCGAGGCATGAAAAAACTCAATGTTAGCAATGTAAAGGGTCTACCTCACTCCTCCCAATCACGTTCATCGATAAAAAGAAAATTATCAAAAAATGGCAAAATGCCGTTCAATGAAACTTTGCACAAATGAATGTTACTAATGTATCTTTATTTTGCATACAGTAAGACACGTTAGAAAAGTAAAGAAAAAAAGCTAGACCTAAAAAATTCCTTAAAATTCTACTGACATAAATTCACAAAAACTAAGCGATACAAAACAAAATTTTAAATTCCCACGTGAGGGCAATTATACTGACAAGAAAATGTTGTGTACTTTGCAAAAAACTTTCAACTACTAACAGAGAAATCAGTGATTGTCATCGGTTTACGCGACCAGGAAGCGACCAGGAAATTGAAGGTCAAACACACTTTTACTAATATCTCGTAAAGTTTACATATGTAAGTCACGAGGACACAATAAATTGTTGTCAGTTTCATATTACTCATGTGGGAATTTAAAATGATGTTTTGTGTTGTTTAGTTTTTGTGAATTTATGTAAATAGAAGTTGAGGGAATTTTTAGATCTCGCTATTTTTCTGTACTGTTCTAACGTGTCTTACCATCTGCAAAACAAAGATACATTAATAACATACATTTGTGCAAAGTTTCATTTCACGGCATTTGCCGTTATTGAGATTTTGATAATTTTCTTTTTATCGATGCACGAAATTAGGAGGAGTGTGGTAAGCCCTTAAACGATTGCGAAATAATAATTTTAAGATATTATACAGAAGAGAACATAAACTTAGTATGGAAACATTCTCAAATCTCAATGCTTGAGATTTTAGACTGGTTTCTAATCTCGGTTTTAGCCCAGTGCCCAATGTTAAAAACTGAGCACGGAAACCAATCCCAAATCTTAAGCATCTAATTGGCTGAAATGGCAACCAGGCAGATGCTTGAAATTTGAGACTGGTTTCCATGCTCAGTTTTTTAACCTTGGGCACTGAGCTGAAGTTTATAAAACTGAGATTGCTCAGTTCTATAAACTTCACACCAGAACATCTCTTTTATTAGCAATCAAGTTCACTAAGCACAACATGCTTATGGTATATTATGGTAAAATTTTGGGAGCTGATTCCAGAATGTTTACAATACCATAGAAAACGATTTTTTAAGCAATTGATCAAAATTGTCTAGTGTTTTAAACTTACACAAATACAAATTGACAAGACTATGATATTTTTAAACAACCTAGGACACTTTAGAAGCTTATTGTTTTTAACTGTTCTTAAAACCCGCTTTAGTTGTTTATCACAGTGGCATTTTAGTGTCTTATTCTTGCAAGTTTGCCTCGTAAATATGATGTATACAAGTATTCCTGGAAGATTTAAGTTCAATTGTTTATGAATAATTGAGATTCTCAATATTTTGTATAATAAAAAATCGAAAGTCTTACTACATTATCACAATATCGGTCTGACTTTTGATAAAAAAACAATAAATCAAACAGGCTAGACCTTCCTCTGACTCAAATATGCCCAACAAATATAGTCAGATTTGTTTTGCTTATTACTGGAAACCAAGGATTGCTTAATTAAGCCAACTTCGGTGGAAGATATATAAGAAATAGGTCTTCTGGGACGAGTTTACTCATTAACGACGTTATACACTTGGGGCGTCACAATTTTTGTACAGCTTATGTTGCTAAATATATACTGCACGTAGTTTGAAATAAATATCTTGAACTATATTCGAGAACTTCGAATTTTAAAATTGTCGCGTTAGAAGTGACCCCGAGTTTTGTTCACTTTATTTTGTGCCACTTTAGAGAACGTGGAAGCTTGACTCGTCAAGTAAAACACAAAGTAAAAAACTACCTGTTGTTTTCATTTACACTTTTGAACATATTTAATTCACATGTAAAGAACGACATGAACTCAGCGACCAAATAAGAGGAACAGCTGAGGAACTGAGCGAACTTTCTGAACCAAACGGCGATAATCTCATACTATAAGAAGAAAATACCAAGAAAAACAATAAAATGGAAGTAATATCAGAGCAACAGGCAGAAATCGCGATCATCTTCTTGAATAAAAAAAAAATTCAAGTGCAACCAAAGATTTCAAAAAAAGTCTCAAAGAAATTCTTCTACAGGGAATAAATGACACTAAGAAAGAAATGAAACAATTTCTGATGTAACAATAATGAATACGTGAAAGCGTAACAAAAGCTCCAGCAAACATTTGATCGCAACATGCGTTAACTTTTACAACAGCGGACCAATCGAATGCTAACCAACGAAGCAACAACTAAACTGAATCCCGACACCATCAGAATTAAGAGCAAACCAAGTTCTGTGCGCAAACAACAGAGACAAAACTCCTTAAGAAACTTGATCATTCAATATATCAAGAAAATATACAATTACATAAGAATGGAAGCAGAATGATAAGCACAAAATTCTAGAAAGTTCTTTACCGTTCCAGCCTGTCTTCTTTCATTACTTGTTTGTGATTTATTTTAAAGACGCCATACAATAAGAACCAACACATGCATTACTAAGGTTGACAGTGCATGCCGACTTACTGGAACAGACCTCAACTTTATTAGATACAGATGCACTTTTTCCAAAAGCTAAAATTTTGGAATGTGAGCCATTAGTGTTGAGTAGAAAGGGTATGGCCCATGTTTTGTTCTCAATCGGGTCATAATAGCGTACCCAGGTTTCATCATTTGTAATAAAAAAAAAGTTTGGAAAAAGCTACCATATCATATTTTGGGGACGTGTTTATTTTAATTTTTTTTGGCAGTTCAACAGGTGATGGAACACCAACTTCACAAAAATCTTCATAAAGCTCAAGATTTTCTTGAAAATGAAATGAAACATTAACAGTAAAATAACAACAGTCGGAATATCTGGCATTATTTCGAAGAAATTCTGTTATCTTCAATATACATTTGTCACATGTTGATATCTCCGGCCGACCTGATTTTACTGCATTTTCGACAAACTGTATGAAGACCGTCTCATCGGATACCGTATCAGACCTATCAAAAGGCGTCATTTCGCCAGAAAATTTGTTTTCACAGTACATCTGAGCTTACTGCGAACCTTTACAAAATGTAAGACCAAACTTCTCTACTGCTGTGTATTTGTTTGCCAACTATCTTTGCAAGAGTGGTCAAAGGTTGTCTTAATTGAAATGATAAAACTCTAAAATATTAATTGAATGTATATACCATTGCAGTACATACATGTACGAGGGTTGTCCCAATAAATCGTAGACTTTTTGAATAAAAAGAAAACTACTAAACATATCATTAAGCAAATTTCACAGGTAGTTAAGACATCATTTGGTAACAAGTATGCTGAATTACAAAGAAAATACTACTAAAATAAAGAAATTACTCACACTTTATTAAACCGTGATAGCGATCGGCGGCGCACGTCAAAAAGCGCCATGATTCGGAATTCAATGATTTACTGAAAACAGTTAATATATTACAAATTGCCGTTTTAGTCGCAAATTGTTAATGTTTCCTTAATTGGTGATCATTCTGAAATCAATCCGCAAAGTTTCAAAATGTTGCCTTAATTTGTATAAGAGTAGTGCTTGTTTCGTGCTGATGAGTAAATATTAACTTCTAATGAAAATCGCGACGTTTGAAGAAGCCACGGCGCACATTTCAATCATCCAATATTGTGATAAAAGCTAATTGTCGCCAAAAGACACGCTTAAAGAACAAAAACAAGTTTAAAAGCATCCTCATATCTAGAGCGTTGGTATACAAAAGTGTCACAGAAATTTTTTGCATGGTGAATCGGAAATAATGCTCGGAATCAGTCATCCACCGTACTCGCCAGACCTCCCTACGGTAGACGTTGTTAACTTTCGGGCTCAAAGGTCGCAAATTTGAGATCTGCGACGAGATCAGAATGCTTGGCCTTCAACAAAAGTCTTCCAACAGAGTGTTTCATTAATTTATTTAATAGTCTGGTGATTAGACACCGCGAGTGTATCAAACATGCTGAAGATTACTTCAGGAACGAGTAACGGTATGCTGTGTGAGCATTGTAATGACGTTGTGACGTGCGCCGCTGGTCGATAGGTCGTCTTGTTAAAATGTTTCCAATTTCTCTATGATAATATGTTTTTCTTTGATATTTCGTCTACAAGTTACCAAATGATATCTTAACTATCTGTGAAATTTGCATAAACATGTGATCAGTAGTTTTCTTTTTATTCAAATAGTCTATGATTTATTGGGACAACCCTCGTACTCAGTTATTTAAACATCGATGAATCTTGTACAGTTCCTCTTAAAATATATGTGTCATCGCTTCGCCATCTCTCGTTTTATGTGATATTGAAGTGTGTATCTCAGATTTTTTAGATTTTTTTCCATTGACTCTCCATAATCCGTTAAGTCTGTTTTATTATTTGGAGCAAAATTTGTAATTCATGTTAATCATGTTAAATCATGTGAAATAAAAGATGTAACTTTCTCAGTAACTAGTTAATGAGATTTGAGCGACAACATGTACACACATTTGTGTAATCTTAATCAATTCGAAGTCAGTCACAAGAGAGAGAGAGAGAGAGAGAGAGAGAGAGAGAGAGAGAGAGAGAGAGAGAGAGAGAGCATTATAGTACAGCTTTTTTTTGGATTGTGCTACCCGTTTAATTGTTTAATTCCATTAAGATGGTATGTTTGGACAAAAAACTAACCGATAGATTAAAAAAAGCTAGATTTCATCTTCGTTAGTCTTTTAGGCTTTAAAATTAACAAAAATTAACATGTTATACTTAATCCCTTTTTTTCTCTCCAGAAACAATAAATTTGAGTTTGCTTATACACAATATAACTTAAATGAATGATTAAATCTAGCAACGATAAAATGCATTGATTAATCCTCCAGTTAGGAAAGCCATCGAACTACCTTAAACCACATGTTGTGATAAAAATAAAGAACTATTTGAAATCTAGCTTCTAAAACAAAAAATAATGTTCAAGAGTAATCTGAGAGAAAACATCGTCAGAAATGCATCAGCCACTTGTACAATGACATTTATGGAAATTGAAAATAAATTGGTTTTTGTTCTGCATCTTAGAGTGTTACTATACAAATAAATACTAATGTTGAGGTCGATATGTAGTTTTGCGGACCTGGGTAGTGTGATATCGACCGAGGACACTACCCAGGTGCGCAAAACTACATATCGACCTCAACATTAGTATTTACTTGTTATATCATATACCCTATGAATTTAAAGCATTCTGATGATGATGATAATGATGATGATGATGCTGCTGATGATGATTATGATGATAGCAAAGGTAGTTATTGATTCCCGGGCTAGTTATCACTTTTTTCGGACTCGGGAGTACGGAGCTCTCGACCAATCAGAATGCTTTAAATTCATAGGGTATATGATATATTAAATTAATGCATACATTTCTTCTCATTGTATGAGTCACCACAACTAAGATTTTAAAATAACCACCAAATAATTTTACATCACATTGAAATGAAAAAAAAACACGAATTTTGAGACAAAGTAACTATTCAATTAAGATTCATAAAAACGATGTCTGTGAAAAAAAAGGCATCGCAAGAAAGAATAAAACAAATTAAAACGATATGAAAGTTGTTTTTTTAACTGATCTGTCATTTTATAATGACATTGTCATTTTAAAATACCCGACACTGTTTGGGCGGCTTTTACACCGACGCAAACTTAGCCATTTGCTATGGCACAAACTTGCAATTTAGGCTGATTTAGGTTTTTTATGCCGTACAAATTTTCAAGGTGAATATGTTTCATTGTTACTATGAATATACATTTTTATAAAACCGGACGAACATTAATGATATAATCAGTTCTGTTCTGTTTAGAACCCGTTATTTTCATGAAAAGGCTTGCCAAATTCAGGTCTGCCAAATCTCCGGACTTTATCCGAAATCTTAGGATTTTAAGTTACTTCTCCGGATCTACGGATTTATAGACAAATCTCCGGATATCTATGAAATTCCGTAAGAACAGATTTTGTAAATGATTACAGCCGTACATACAATGCATTTCAAAGTCCCATATTCCGCATTTTTTGTGCCGTGTGGCGACTATGTTTCAATATTACAGCCTGGATAACTTTGGATATTGTTCAAACACCCCTCTCCTGCATTATCACGTTTTCTTTGGCGTTATCTGTGATGCATTTGGTTAGATTCTCAGATTCCCTATCAAAATTTTATTCTGTTTGTTCCAAACGCCGCTGATCATGGAATGGTATTTTTCTGGAAATATCCGATTGACAATTCCATGATCACTGTCATATACACACCATTTGAGATTAATCGAAATTGGTACTGTTTACTTGTGTAAATATCTAGTTGTGCTCAACCCATGGCTAGTCTGCGTGGACAGTACTTGCATTTCATTACTGCTCATGAACAGGCTCAATCAAAGCGAACATACAATGTACCGTATTTGTCGTGTAAGATGGCGTTCACCTTTAACAAAATATAATTTGCTTTGATGCAACAAAAATACTACCGTCACGAGTTACAGTTGTTGCTTGTATGGACATCTGTTGACACATTGCTCATCTAAAGAGATTGCATATGATTTGGTAGACATGATTATGAATTTCGACAAACAGCAGAATGTCAAACGCTAAAAAAACTGGAGTTATATCATCAAGAACTAAAGTTGCAATGGCTAGAAGTCGGTTGATATACAGTAAAGTATATGTCTTTAAAATTTTTACTACTTTAATTTTTAAGTAATTTCATACTATTTAATACATTATTAATTAATACTTCATAATCTTTGTTAGGAATCGAACCATTGACCCCCAAGTCCGCTAGCTTGCTAACTTGCGGTCTAACCGACTGAGCTATTGCGGGTCCCTACTTCGTAAGCATTATTAACCCAATATAGCCTAGATGAATTACATAAATTATTGGAATTAAATCCCTTTAATCGGAAAAATACAGAATCTACAGCACTTGAAGTAAATTAACATCATCATCATCATATCGTTTCTACTTTTTTCCCATTAATTAATTTATTTGGAAATTTTGTCTGTCGATTACCAAGAAGAAATAAGATAATTGAATTCAAACCAATTGAAATGTCTTAAGAGTTGGATATAAGATAGCATTGTAACTTGGTTGTTGTACTTCAGTGAAAGGAACTACTGAAGGCCCACAGGTTAAGGGGGTTAAGGTGGTCTGCCTTATATTGTTCCTCATGTTTTGAAACCTCCTCCTGTTGGGGAGATGAGGTTGGGGTGGGGAGGGGAGAAGGAAGAGGGCGGAATGGGTGAAGAGGGTAGGAGGGGGAAGACGATGGGGAGGCGGAAGACGATGGGGAGGCGAGCGAGGATGGGGAGGCGAGCGAGGATGGGGAGGCGAGAGAGGATGAGGGGGTAGCGAGGATGAGGAGGGGAGGATGGTGGGGAGGGGAGAGGATGGGTTGGGATTGAGGATGGTGGGGAGGAGAGAATGGTAGGTTGGGGTGAGGGAAGAGAGGTGAGGTGGGAAGAAGGGAGGAGATATTCAGACTTAAGATCGATCAAAATTGTACACTATAGTGTGCAGAGGTTGATGAGGTGTGAAAATAAAATTATCGTTTTTTTTTAAATACTTTTTTAAAAATACTGTTATTATATTATTATAAACAGATGAATATTGATAATTACAGCAGACAATTGTTGAAAAAAAAAATTGTTAGAAGAGTAATAAATTATGGTACCTGCCATGTTGTCTAATCCGGGTTTCAAAATAAAGCACTTTCCACACGATAATATAATATAATTATTGCATCTAGAAACATTAAACTTAATGATACATTAAACATTTCTTTTGTACTATTAATCTTTAAAGTCCTATAAATTTATAAAGCTAAGAAGTATTGATTTTCTTGAGGTATTTTTCTTATCGACCACGCTTGACTTAATAGCATAAATTGTGATTACTTGAATTATAATATGCTTAAATTTATCATTAGTTGATGCCTAATGAATGCACCTTTTACTAAAACAACACTAAAACTTGTCTTTATTCAAGCTTTTTGTACAATGATGGTTTAAACAAATGTGATTTTTAAAAGTGTCACACATTTTGCACACTCCTGACATTTTTTGGTCCATTATTTTAGAATATTTTAACGGATTGTGTTATTTTGGTGAAACTTCACAAATCTTTAAAGGGCATGACGAGATACCTCTGCAAAGTAGGAAAATGGAAGTAACTATTTGTTGTACATTTTTATAACAGGAAAACCCAAACCAGCCATTTTTAAACACCCCACAACTAAACTAAAAATTATTAATTACAATATCCAGTTCAATATTCCCTCTAGGGCCAACCAGTTCTATTTTTTAAGGGGTTGCAAACATTGCAAATGGCGAAAAGTGGCTAAAATTTCAAAAATGAATTTTGGGGGAAATACTTTTTGCCACCTAGATTTTAGTTAAGAAATGTATTTAGCTAAGCATGTAGTTAATGTTTGCAAGCTCAATTTAGTCTGATTCATGTTCTAATTACCAAGCACATACTAAAACAGAAGAAAAACCGTTTGCATGAGAACTCTGAAATTCATGGACAATATACCAAAGAAATTCATACCTGAAATAAGTATATGCTGGTCTACAATGTTTAGTGCCAATTCGTCAAATTAATGTTAGGGTTTTCAAGAAATTCAAGGAAAACTTACTTCCGGGTTCAATAGGAAAATCAAATTGCCTCCTAATGAACGTGCTACAGGTAACAACAGATCCTATTTTCAGCAAAATTATTATTTCTCGAATCATATATGTAATTGGAATACATCGTGCAAAAAAAACCCACCACACCAGGTATAAGATATACATCAAACATAATACAAATTGTTGGAAAAGAACATTGAAAGCCACTGAACACGACAAACCTCAAAATACGTATTGCTGGCTCGGTTTGGCTGATGACTCAGTTTGACTGAGCCTGTCCATATGCAAAAATGGAAATACATTTTTACAGTCCACGCTGCCTAGCCTGGAAATGAGCGCTACAGAGATATATATATACCGTGCCTTCGATATATGAATGATGAATAATTGCAAATAAAAATATTATAATATTATTCAGACTCATTGCTATCTAACATTATAAAATGATCATTTAACAACGAAAAACGTTTTGCGTTAACACATTAAGCTCCATTAAGTCTTGCGGCCAAGTCAAGTTAAATATGCAATATTTTTGACAACTAATCAGAGATAGTTATCATTTTTCGTGTGTAATCGTAACATGCAAGTTATATTTGTAATTCGCTTCCAATCAGTAGATCTTAAATATTAGATCATATTCACTGTACTAAATTAGACAGTATTCTTAATATATTTGAATACAAAAATGAAAAGTACAAAAACAGGTGAAAAAGTTAACAATGTTTGATGATTTCGAACGTGTACCTTAACGAAACAGCTCTTTGTTAACGAATGATAATGTTAAAAATAGACAATAGTCATTTTTAAACAAATTTTTAACCATTTCTAATAAAATCGGCAAAATACATTTATAAAATTCTTTGAAGAATATAATTAAAAAGAAGAATATGAGAAAAATAATATCATCATCATCATCATCATCATCATCTTCATTTTTTCAGTCACAATCATAGTGATCAGAACAAAAGGACAACCCCATCGTTATCATCTTTATCATCATCATTTGTGTTTAGTCAAAGCCATTATTAACAACAGCAACAAGACATTAAAACAACAACAACATAATCATCATCGTCGTCTTCATCATTGACATAATCAGACAAAACCTCCGGATTTTTAATGAAGAAGTTTTGGCAGGCCTGCAAATTCAAGAGGGTAAAGAGTAAATTAATTGTGCACCCTTGTTGCTAATCTGTTTTACTGCTATGTAATAGGTATTTTCAACCAGAGTTTTATGGAATTTTTCTGTATAAATTAAAGGGAGTGTTAATTTCTCCACTTTATTCTTAAAACCATCTGTAAATTCAAAGAAAAAGGATACCAAGATGGTATTCTACAGTGCTCTGCTTGCTTGGTGATTAACCCATCGACTGTTGATTGCTTTGCCTACCTCTTTGTGTGCAGTGGTTTAGAAGTTTATGAAGGTTTATAGGGAAATCTTGTAAAATCTTGTTTCATTTTTTTTCTTCCATCGTGTTCTTGCTGATTTGACTCCATCTGCTATTGTCTCAATAAGGTCATTGAGAACCTACCCTTTTATATGCCATCATCTTTAATGGTTTCATAAGTTTGCGTGATTTTGCATCTGTCATTGTCGATTTGATGTTTGGGTTGGAGCGAATTCACCTAGACAACTTGTGAATGTTTGTTCATATCAGAACGAACCTGTTGGGGCAAGTGTGAGTTAGGTTTACCCTAGAACCTGGTTTAAACACTAGTGGTAAATTGTGTTGCAACTTACTGTTCCAAGGCGGTAACTCCCAGGTTCTCGTTAATTGTTTTGTGGTGTCTTATTTGAAATTGATTTTGTTATAAATCAATTCTCTTTTTTCTAATCTGCTTTGTGGAGAGCATTCACATCAGTGATAGCCTGACTCAGAAATAACTGTGCCCAAGATCATAAAACTAAGTTTTGAGATCAGTCGCCATTTCAGCCAATCAGATGCTTGAGATTTGAGACTGATTTCCAGATTTAGTTTTATGATCTTGTGCACAGTTATTTCTGAGTCGGGCTATCACTGTTGTGAATGCTTTACCTTTTTGAGCACAATCAAATGCATTTTTTCAGGTACACGGCAGCGCAAGTTTTTCACTTTAATCAACTGAGAATGAATTGAACATTACACTTTCTGTCTGACAATTTGACCTTTATGCCCAATCCTTATTTCATTATTAATAACGAACAGGGTGATATCAAAAAGAGAAAGTCGAGAATTTCGGATCTGTTATTGATTCCCTACTTATTCCTGTTTATAATAAATTGTATCATTTTGACGTGTTCAGACTTACGACACGCTGTGATTCATAACCGGTCATTGGGGGTCTGTCTTGCGATGTTCAATTACTCAGAAATGTTACGAAAACTTTTTAATGATATTAGTGTCTGGCGAGAAAAACTTATATCAGAATTTAGTTATGATAATTATAAAACCAACTAGTACATTTAGCGATTTTATTGTTTTCACTCCGTTAAGCTTCATATTTTGTGTGAAGTTAACGCTTTAGTATCTAGAGTTAAATATTTTTGTTGCACTAGAGTTGTTGCTTGGCGTAAAACAACCTTGGCTGTTTATGAACTTCGTATATACAGGTTACTGAGAGGATGGAAAATGTGGAAAACTTAAGTGGGTGATCATAACGATATGCAAACCTGAGAGTATTTCAAAGTAATGCAGGGAATTCGAAAAGGAGTTATTTATAGATACACATATTTATCAAGGGTGAAATGAAATTCTCTGTAAAAATTAATTAAAATTTTGGCATAGTAATCAGAAAAGAATAATTTTGTTGCTACAAAACCGATTGAAAATTAACTTCCGGTCCAAACACTATTTTTTCTAAATATTACAACAAGTCTAAATAAAAATTTTGATAAATAAAAAGCAACATATTTGGCAATCTTCTGAATTTCCTTCAGCTTTAAAAAATGTTTTCTCAGAAATTCGACATCATTATGATAAGTAAATTATAATAAGTACATCTTTCATTTGAATTATTAAGAACTGTTAGTTACAATTATTATTATTATTATTATTATTATTATTATTATTATTATTATTATTATTATTATTATTATTATTATTGAGTTCAGATGATAAAACAATAAACGGTCATTTATTAATAATTTTAAACTCGTGAACACTATCAACATAGTTAGATAGAAATTAATTTCTTATGTAATATTTTATCGTCACTGTGAAAAGTAAAAGATTTTGTTCAGTATTCTTTTTCTATTATTTCTTTTATTACGAGTACAATTTACTTTTGTGGTTCACAATATGCATTGTTATCTTCATAATACAGGAAGAGTTTAAAGCCCCAGCCCTGAACTTAAGTAAGAATATACTATTGAAAAATCATATTTGTCCATATAGACTCCAATATATAAACTCTCTAACAGAACACAAAAGGTCCGATCGAATTCTTTCTTATAGACGGGATTTTCAATCATATTGTTAAATTATAGTTAACGAACTTTTAAGAAGCTAAATATAGTGGAGGTTGGCCTATATTTAGAACCGATTTTTGACGAAGCGAAAGCGCGATCTCGATTTCTGTGACGTTTCGGAAATCCGACTTTCGCTTTTAGTCGCGCGGACCAAATTTATTTCAGTAAATTAAAATTTTATTAGCCCGAACTAATGCTGCAAATTTGTGCCTATAGTTCCAAATACATGTGATATTTCATACAAGAGCGGGTTAAATTGAAGTAATGCCGCTATAAGATAATACGAGTATAGTACTTTTAAACAACATGCACACATCACATCATTTATCCTTTTTAACATTGAATTATAATTAAGGATTGAATCGATAGTTGATGGTTTCCATTTGGGTATGGAAAACAGTTGGGTTGTTTAAAGTGTGTGAAGCCCGTTTGAGTCAAAATAAAAAAGTAATATTGGCAGTGAAACAGCTTTTGCTTTAACGATCGGTGCCTGATTGTAAAATATTGAAAATATTCTTAATTAAACTTAACCATTATAGATATTTAGGAGACCAACACAGATAGTTTCGTATGCTGAAATTACCTGGAAATCGCTCTTTAATCTAGTTAAAAACGCATAATTGACAGTATCTAGGTTCCATGTGTTTCAGATCATGAATAACATATGTGAACATTGTGGAGCGCCATTCAATACACGTGCCGCAATGCGTGTCCATTGCAAGGCCATCCATCAGAAGGCGTTTCCGTACAAGTGTTGCGGTAAAGGTTTTAGGTATAAAACCGAACTGAGAAGACATAGGTTAATAATGTCCATTTTAAAGTATTAAACACACAAAAGTGAAACGCCTAATGCAAAATCGAACATAGTGGCAATGGGCTGTCAGATTCTTAATTAGATATCAATGGAATCGAGTCCTGTAGGACGCTTCGCCGGCGATCATACTGTATTCACCTAGGAATGTCTAGTTCTTCCTGATTAAACGTAAAAAGCATATATTTTTAAATTGTATATTCGTTCCTCGCTACAAAGTTCCAAAGAGTTTTTGACCATTGCAATATAAAACAGACATTGCTTTGTTCACGTCCTTAAATCTCATAGTTCGCCTATTTATAGACCTTTATATATAATATTAGGCTGTAAGCATAAAAACATAAAAAGATGTTGGAATTGTTCCACAACTGCTTGTGTTTATTTTACTTCTAGTACGCATACACAAATGTTAAGTATTATAATAAAATGTACATACATAATACTTGATTGATTTGTTAAAACCGTATACATTGTGTTAGTTCAGGTGGGCAACACATACATCATGCAAAACATGGAGCAAATAAGAAATTGTGTTTAATAGTTAATATTGTTAGGTCATTTGGTTTTTGAAAGAGGTGTGAGGATATATTGCCGATCTAAGTGTATTTTACTTGAACCGCAGAAGTGGGATAACACGACACTCAGACCGTCAATGTATCCTCACATGTATATCTCTTCAAGAAACCTTATAATTGTTTGATTATACTGCAAAACCTTCGAACAATAGATATATAGAAAATATTGGAATTTAATGGGGCTCATTTATTTTCAAACGGCACTCTTTCCACTGAGCCTCAAAAGTACACGTTTGACGTCGTGTTTTCATCTAACTGACGTCTCTTCTAAATAGCTTAGATGGACTGCAGATTCGTTATTTTTTTACAATTCAGAATAATTTTATTACTTTTAACATAAAACGTTCACACAATCATTCTCTGTAAAGATTTCAGTAAACCCTGAAAATACCAGTGAGCAAATAAGGCGATTGACTTTATGCATTTCCCGGCAATTCAAAACAATATGGCGGAATACAATAAAATATATGGAGGCAAAAGCTGTTTCACTGCCAATATTACTTTTTTATTTTGACACAAACGATGTTTTTGTACCAGCTATAAAAATTCAATAAAAAATACGCAAGCCCGGAGTTTTTCATTCGCCGTTGAACAAGCGAAAGTTCAGAGAAGCGGATCAAAACATTACATGTTTTAAGCCGTAATTTGATATTGAGGAGTCTCCTTAATGTTACATTTTATTTCTATAATTGATTACGTGTCGGACAAGTGTTTATATGGTCATATAAGTCAGGGAAATACGACGGCGATGTTTTATGTTTAGTTGAGGAAAAAAGTCAACTGCACTTTATCATTTAATTTTCAGAACTGCACTTTACCATAAGGGATATTTGCTCATTTTGCTGCGAAATGGTGGTTTCTTTGACTAAAAAAGTTGTCTTGGGACATGAAATTTAAAATGGAATTCAATTTTTCGTGTGATTACAGACAAAACTACCTTTCTTGGCGAAAAACATACAAAATGACAAATTTACCTGCACTTTACCCTAAATATTCTTGCTCATTTCTCGCCGATTCAGTTTCCATGACCGAGGTAACTTGTTTTCCACTTGGAGTTTATATTCCATCTAGGTACCAAAAGATTCGGAAAAATGTGTAGCAGGTTCTTAGGTATATCTCAATTTTACGAGTTATTTATTAAATGAGTAAAAGTAAAAAACTTACCAATTTTCATCCAAGATGGCGGACTTTTGTTTACAAAATGCATGGTAAGGTGCAGTTTGATTACCCGTCCGGATATTTATTATTTGAATGGAAAAACGTTTAAAATTAATATATCACAAAAAATAAAAAAGAAAATATATCTGATTTTGATTTTAATTGGTACTTCAAGTATTTATTTTTACAAGGAGAAAAAAGAAAACACTCTGTCGAATGGGTTGTGATCAAAATATGAAATTCCAAGAAATTATCCAACTGTTGATAATTCTAGACCTGCATTTCGTCAACTTGTTTAAAGTTGTCATTGATTTTTTTGATAATAGACTTAACGATGGTTAAGATTAGTCGCTTGAGGAATAATTATACAACTGCCTTGTCCGTTTTTTTTTCGACAATAAAAGCAATTTGTTCTAAATGCATTTATAAAGCAAGTCCTATTATTTAATTTCTAAGCCAAGATGAAATCTGTAGCTGGACGATTAAATGATTTAAAAAATGTGGAGTATTTTGTAATTATTTTAACCTGAGAAATCGGGGGAAGTATGAAAATGGTGCATACGAGAGTTACTGTATAATGTATTGAAATGATGATGAATTTGACGTCGATGTTTACATACAATACCTCCACAATGATATACACAAGTATGAAAAGTTCGGAAAGCTTCCAAAACTACTGGTTACAGACAGGAACTATTTTCTTTGCACAAGCAAGTGTTGTTCGGTAGAGATAGATTCTATTTTTAGATTGTCTTTCGTAGTAAAGAATTTGAAAATTTTCACAGATGTTCCCAAAGTACACGCGTTACTTTACTTCGTTGATGCTTATTGGTCTTTGAATTTTGAAAATGCAGAAATTAGTTATATGGAAGCGAAAAACGTTGTATTGTTAATAACTTTAGAATATAACACAATCTTTTGTATCTATAAAAATTTTAAAGAACACTTACGTTCTCTCAGTTGATTGGTTTGTGCAGTATTTCTGTACCATGTGATAGCCGGTTCGGGTATACCGGAAGCTACACACTGTAATCTGACTTCTTCACCCTCTTTGACAGTTACATTACCGCTCGATGTGGCATTATCTATCTCGGCAGGGACTGCAAAGATATTCGTATAGAACATATACCACTTTGGACTCTATAACAGTGATTTATCATATGGAACGCGTTACGGGAAAAATTGACGTTGTTTTTTAAATGACGTAATTAAGCTAAGCAGACGGCATTATTTATTAAGCATTTCGCATTATAATTAATATTTTGTAATCTGTAACACTATTACCTGTTAGTTATGAAAAAAGTTGATAATGGCAACTTCTTTTAAATACAGTAACAACTAAAATGTCAAAATATAACACAGAATGCACATTAATTTTGATGGGGCTTGAAATTGTGGTTGTTTTTTTTTTCAAATACTGACATTCACAAAAATTATGCGCTCTTAAATAAAAATGATTTTACAGTGTTTGTCAGCGAACAATCGAAGATTCAGAGAAATTAGACCGACTTATTTGATATGAAGAAGGGACTTTTCTTTATTGGTGCGTTTGGGTCCTTAGTGTTTGTTTTCCCCGGTTTATTTATTAAAAATCTACTGTTTTTTTTCGAACAGACATTTAGCTTATACTAATGAAAGTCGGGAAATGTATGGTTAATAAACAAATCAATTACGATATAAGGACATTGCTTATTTGGATGTATTTTTTATAAATGTTTTTGCTGGTGAAAATATATTCTACAAAATCATTCCAGCATTCCATAGTCAAATGTTGATTTTTATTTTATTCGAGTGTTATAAAACACAACAGTAAATTAATGAAGGAAATGTTATATAACGGTTAAAAACTGACCAGCATCAGGAATGGCAGGTGTTTCTGGCGCGCAGTTAAATAACTAAATTTATTTAAAATGTTACCGTGAACTTTCAGCCGTATTCTTTTAATTTGTATTTCAGCTGTGTTTATTTGGCACGTGTATTCTCCCTCGTCTTGAACTTTGACGTTGCGGAGGTGTAAATTCCAGTCCCGGACAAAAGGCCTCTCAATGCTCATGCGCGGGTCGTCTATCACTCGGCGATCATCGTAACTTAAAATTATCTTCCGAGGATTCGCCCAAATTACCTTCAATAGAAAATATTAAACTATCATGAGAAAGAGAAATAGACAAAGATAGAGAGAGAGAGAGAGAGAGAGAGAGAGAGAGAGAGAGAGAGAGAGAGAGAGAGAGAGAGAGAGAGAGAGAGAGAGAGAGAGGGAGAGATATGGAGAGAAGGAAGACAGACAGACACAGACAGACAGACAGACAGATAGACAGACAGAGATCGAGAGAGGGGGAGAAAGAGAGATAAAGAGACAGGGAGAGAGAGAGACCGACCGACCGTCGACCGACCGACCGACAGACAAGCAGAAAGACAGACAGAAATTTAATACTCCTACGTCAAGGTTTTCAGCAAAGACGTGTATATAACTGTGGCTATGATAATGTTTTTATGCTCATTTCAGATGAATTCAGTTCAGTCATAATAACAGAGCAAAAACTAAAGTAATAGAACTTACTGTTTGCAGTATATCAATAGCTTTAAGAGACTACATATCAAGCCAATGCATAAGCTTCTCTATTGCTGTACTTCTGGGTCTAGTAATAATAACGAGTGATGCAGCTTAAACAATAATCGTTTTATTAGAAGCTATGTCATCAGCTCTTAATGCAATTCTATTATAAAGATCCTGAAAGGTTTTGGTTGTTATAATTTTGTTTAAAGTATCCGTGAGTATACATAAAAGTTATAGAATTCTGTTGCATAAGCTTCAAAATTGGGAGATATCAATGTACTCGTATTTTGACATTTTTAAATTATTGTTGTTGTTATATATATTCAGCCTGAATCCTCTTGTAATGTTTAGAAATATCAATGTTGATAGAATCATTCATCAACTTAGTACAAAACGATACAAGTACAATTGAGGTTTGAAGGAGGTATACCGCTTTTGCAATAAGGCGACGAAATTTACTTACAATATGTTCATTTTTATTCTCAACTGCACAAGGTAGGACTACAGGTTGACCTTGGATGGCGGTCAGGTTGACCGGTGTTATGTTGAATACTGGCGCTTGAGCTGACGCTAAGAATGTACACACCACTGAAATATCAGAAAATATGAAAAATACAAGAATACATGAAAAATACAAGAAAATATGAAATAAGAAAAACCTTGATATCGATAGATTTATTTCGGCATAGGAAACATACAATGGTGTACATATAAACGTTAGCATAAAATATTTACCAAAGAAAAGGCAATACGTTTAAAAGCAGAAATAATCATTGAATGCTTCAAAAACCAACGATAACGCCAAAAAGTACGAAAATTCATTTCCATTGCGGTCATTTGTATTGGTTGCAATAACCCAGAGAGATAAAATAATAAAAAATGAAATAAAATAAAAAACAAATACGTATGACTGGGGTATTAAGTAACAGTGGGTAAAGTATACAATATTATAGTTTGTCTCAGTAAATTTATATAATTACAGCAGAATTTACATTAGCTGAAACAAGTAAATAAAAGAAAAAGAAAAACATTCTTGCGAAAAAGTTAAAACTTTTACTACAAACTTTTCATTAAGAAATCTTTAATGGCATCTTGTAACTTATTTAGATGCTTTATTGTTGTCACTGAAATATGAGAGTTAATAAAAAACAAAATGGTTTGAAGCCTGAGCCCGAGCCTTTTACCTTAGGGAGACCATAACAGGAAAGGATTAAGCTATCGTTTCTATGTTCTGTCATATCTAGGGTTGCACGCAAGGCTGTCGCAACTCCTTCTGTATTTCAATATGATTACGACAGTGTTGCGTGCAACCCTCGATATGTTTATACATCAAAATTGCTAGCAGAAAATATTACTCCGACAACCGTTTTATTGTTAAGTTCGCAAATTCTCACTGCCATTATAACATCGTAGATAACACGATAAATTTAGAATATAAACTAACATAAATTAAACTAAGATTAATGTAAAAGACATGGAGTTCCATATGGAGCACGGGAAAAGGTGTCTTCGGTCGTATTTTGTGACATTTTAGCTGTTACTATAATTAGAAAGAACATACAACTATCTTTTATTTTCTCATAACTAAAATGTCATTTTGTTAGTCATTTTGACGATAAAATGGTATTTTTACAGCGAAATGCATAATAAGTAATGTCGTCTGCTGAACTTTATGACGTCATTTCCCGTGACGCGCCCCATATAACAATTCCCGAGTAACCTAAATTCTTGTAAGAAAGATCTATTTTTATCTGAAACTTATTATTTCAAAATTTATTACCTAGTATCAAACTCACACTTTTTTATTAAACAAAATGTTAAAATTGGGTACTCATTATTGCCTCAGAAAGATAATTTTATTTATGAGTCGCTTGCATGCTTTTTTAAAACTGAAACAGGATGTTCGATTATTTTCGTCCTAAGATTTTATCTTGGGATTAATAATTGCCATTAATTAATATGTTATAAATCATCCTGACTTTACTATCCAAATTGGTATCCTTCTTTTCCTCAAAACTTTGCGTTATAAAAGAATAGAGTCTTCTCCGATTTCTAAATGACACAGATCGAGAATTCAACACAAAACTGACGCATTTACTTCTATTTGCAATGTGAGATACATTTGTTTTGTCTAAAACCTTAGGATATATGTTACAGCGTTGAAGTTCAGTCGACAGCTGATGACGTCATCAGAAGTTTGAGGATTGATGAAATGGGTCGTATAATTTTCATGTTTGGATTATTAATTGCGTGTAACCAAATAGTCTATGACTATCGAAAGTATATGTGTTATGTCATGTAAAATCAATCTCGCTAGAGGAGATTTATGTATAGGATAGATAGAATTTTCAATAGAAAATAGAAGCCGAAACGAGGGAAGCATGTGCAGATTCTATTTCCTATAGAAACGTCTTAACAGACTATATCCGACTTAAAAATCGCCCTACATTAGTAGCTATGCGCATGCGTAGTTAAAAATGGATCGATATAAAAAGGAGTTCTATTGAAATAAATAGATCGCTAAGGAATTTGAATTTTCATAGCTTCTGATTGGCTACAAATGTAGGGCGACTTCTAACACATAAAATAGGAGAAAATTCTTCATGTTGTAAGCATTGTGGTGAAAAGAGTGTAATGTGCAATGGAGACTGTAGACGACCCCCTAAAAGATGCTTTCTGTTAATGAATCCTTAGTTCAAAAAATTAAAACTGCCAATGTGAAATTTTAATTTATTCATTGAAGCAAACCTTCTGAATGCATTCATATACGACTTCTTTTCATTGAATGCCAATATTCACTCTTCTTTAGCTCTGCAAAAACATTATTTTATAGTATTCAATGCTTGAATCTTCCGGAGAAAGTTTATTACTTCGGATAGACTGTCTGTGACGCATCAAACATCATAATCTTAAAGTTATTAGCACTTTGAGTGGTTTATTGTTCAAGAAAAATTAGCAATTCAGACACTTCACGTATGCTTTTGAATAATTTCGCAGTAACTCAAGAAAAAGTGAAACCTTGTTAGCTTCACACAAGACATATTTCATGCAAGTTTTTTTTTTCAATTTTGATTGTAGCGCCCAATTTAAGTGTTGGTTTAATGTATTAAAATAGATGAAAGGGGAACTTTGAAAGCCATCGAACACGACAAATATGAAAATATTGCAGGCTCGGTTTGATTGAGCCTGTTCATGGACAGTAATGGAAATGCATATTAATGCCCACGCCTCCTAGCCCGGGGTTGTGCGCAACTCAATATTTACACTAATAAACAGTACAATTTTGACCATCCAAAACGACGGTGTTCATATGGCGGTGGACATGGAACCTTCAATGCGGTATTTTCAGATTAATACCATTCCATGTTGTGCGGCGTATGGTCTCCAGATAAAATAATGGGTGTGCCATATTTTCGCCAGTTTGTAGTTGTAGTTATACATTTTGTGTACATGTATGCAAAGTTGAATCCGCTCTAGCATTTTGTTGTAAACTAGCTGTTATAAGAGGTGAATATTTGAGAGCTGTTTTGCCACTGACTGTTCCAATGCGGTATCCCATCGGGTTCCCATTTCGAGGTGTCTATTTTGAAATTGATTATTTTATAAACCATTATAAAGCTGAGCAAGGAAACCAGTCTCAAATCTCAAGCATCTGATTGGGTGAAATAGCGACCAGTCGCCATTTTAGCCAATCAGATGCTTGTGATTTGAGACTGGTTTCCATGCTCAGCTGTATTTGTTCTCTTGTCTACTCTACTTGTTAGCTTTGTCGTGTGCTGTGTTTTCTCTATGTGGCCATTTCTCATATGTATATTTCACTTTTTGAAAGTTACGGAAAAGCAGTCGATACTGAAGATAGCTGCCAAACCCCTGTTTTTAAACAATATTTAGTATTTAGAAACATCCAAACTACCCTGTTCTATGTAGCTCAAGGTATGCACCAAAATCATGTTATTTTCATATTACAATTCTAATTCATGGCACAATATGTAAGTTCATATTATTTTCATATTTATGTAAATAAAAACATCATTTTTATAAAAAATATAAATTCTCAGAATGTAGAGAAAATAACCTGAAAGAAAACAAAGGATTTGAAAGATGAGTAATAAAGAATGTTAAAGATACTCGCATTAAAATCAACACAAGTCCCATTAAGAAACGAACCGACTCTGAGAAAGGAAAGGAACGTTTAGGCAAAGACAATGTGTCTTAGAATTGTTTCTTTGAAAAGTTTCGTGACACATTGTCACTTATACTAGTTGAATTCCAGCATAAAGAATAGATTTAAATGATAAAATTGTCTGTAGTGCAATTCACGTTTCATTAAAAATGGAAATATATTTTCAAATATCTGAAGCTTTGTAGTCGACTTATTTTTGAATAAATGACAAATTTTAGCAATCGTTGTAAATTCCAGAAAAAAATAAGAATAATCCGAAAAACCAGTCTCAAATCCCAAGCATCTTCTTTGCTGAAATGAAGACTATCTAAAAACAGTGGTCCACGATAAATATTAATATGAAAATATTCAAGCTCAGTAAATTAAGACAAAATGCAACGTAAAGCTGCCCTGTTTTAAGGCATTGCATATAGACTTTTAGGGATTTGTTTAGGTCTAACTATTTATCTTTACTTTTTTCTTTTCTCAACGTATGTAAAATAATCACAAACTTATAGCATTGATTTGTGCAAAGTTTGATGGAACTGCATTGTGCCGTTTGAGAGATTTTGATATTTTTCTTTTTTTTTTGTGTATGAGTCTGACAAAGCAATGATGAACGGAGCAATTCCTTAATACTTCTAACGTTGTTCTAGGTGAAATGAGACTTTTGATCTCTGATCTTATGATAGCTTTTCTTATGTAATGTCATAGTCGTTTAATGAATTTTAAGTTAATATTTTATGTTGTAAATATTATTATTAAGTTTTTGTTTTGTTTTTTTTTCTTCAAAATTTGATGCTGTAAGAAACACATTAGAACTGCCTTTAACGAAATCTCGGGGTATCTTGACGATTTGTTAAACATATATAATAATCAGTTTTCCGTCTTTAGTTAACAAATATTATACCCTTATAAACTCCAGTTTACTAAAAAAAAAGTTAAAAAAGCAAACAATTTTTATATTAATTTTTCTATTAAAATGGAGTTCTAACCACTCAAATATATGATAAAATGTATGATTTTAGATTTATTAAATTGAAAAATTTCCATATTTAGATGTGAATGTTAAAAGGATAATACGGGTTGACCAGCTTACTCGTTTTTCTAAAGTTTGTAACAATGTTAAGAATTCATATGAACTCAGTCTTGTAAAACAAGTAATCTTTTGAAACAAGGGTATTTGTACCACACATTTTGAAAAAAACACATTTTAAATAACCTAAGGCATGAAATATATCTAAAAGCTGATTGATCAGTGACTTCAAAAGTTAAACAAGCTAGGATATTGAAACCACCATGTCAGAAGAATGCGCCTAAATTAAACTTAAATTCTTATATAGGAGTATTATAATTATAAAGGTCAGTAAACACAATAAAATAAGTAAAATAATGCATTAACCACCTAAATTGTTAACTTCTTGAAAATATTATAAAATGTTATAATCATGTGAATTAGGAAAATGGTGGCAATAAAATAATAGCATGAAGTTATAATTTGATCAGTTTCAAAAAGATATATGACCAAGATTATAAAACTGAGCATCTAAATTAGTCTCAAATCTCAAACATCTGATTGGCTGAAATGGCGACCAGTCGCCATTTCATCCAATTAGATGCTTGAGATTTGACACTGGTTTCCAATCTAAGCTTTATAACCTTCATCCATAAACAGTTAAGAACATAAGAAGCCGGGGTTATCGCTTGAAGATAAAACCCAGATTAAGAAACGACAAAGACTATTGACTTCCAAAGTCAAAGAGTTTCAGTTGAATATAGAATGGCATAACGTATTGGTGGATTGATCCCCACTCAGAAACGTCTTTATTATCTCTAGTAACCTTTATGTAAAAAAACAAATATTTCATCGAGCACTCTGTAGAACATTCCTGCAATTTTAAAGCAACCCCGGGGTAAGTTGTCACCAACACATTTAACTATACATAAATCAAACCGAGACTGTCTGGAATATGACGTTGTTGTTTTAGGAACCTTTGAATAAGTACATCACACTGGGATTTTGAAAAATAGACAGATTAGTTAAAGTGGCATTTAGATAAACCTTGTTGTTGTTGGTGTTGTTAGACAAAAGTAAGCAGTTATAGAAATGAGCCCATGTAGATTTGTTTTGCAGGTTAACTGTTGCGAACACTTAGTCTTGTTTTTTAAACAAACACACACATTTGTAAATGTTGTGTTCTCTTAAGGAGACCGCTACTTCCCTTTTAAAGTGAATATTGAGAAACTATCTATCATGAGCGAAAATATTTTCATAAATTAATGTGTTATAAGTGGAGATAAATTTCAGTGTAGTTTTACATTTCAAAGAGCTTATAACATGCTCTATGAATAATCTCAATAAATGTTTAGAGTAAGGCCGAACCAATGTCTTCTTCTCGCATTTTTGTCGTATTATGTGGCTTTCAAAATTCCCTTTTCATCTATTTTAATTATATTAGGCTTGGATTGTTATCAGCTAAAAGGCTTGGAGGTGACAAAATAAGAAGCGCAAGGTATTGGACTTTAGCTTTTGAAATAAAGAAGTGCGTAGGTTGGAGTTACTTCACCAAAGCAACTTTTACGTGTTTATTCATAAGAGGCTGACTGGGCAAATCAGAGTCTTGCATCTTAGAACCTGGTTAAAATCCCAGTGGCAAAATTCCCCTGACCGTTCCAATACGGTAACCCACCAGATTTTCATTTTCGTTGTTTGCAGTGTCTTTAAGAAATTTATTATACCATAAACGCTTGCTCTCTATTTTTCTGTACGATTTGGCTGTGTGGGGAGGCAGTGTTTTCTGGATGTAGCTATTCCTTAAAATCATATTACATTAGTCTATATTGAAGTCCGGTGGAACAATTAAGTGCTATTGACAGTTCTCAAAGAATAGCTTTTAGTAAACGAGCAAAATATCATACTTTCTTTATAAAAAAGAACGAAATGGTTCGAGTAAATTTTGCGAGAAGAGATATAACTCTAATACAAAAGACATGAAAACAACAAATGTTTCGACGAAAATTAAGGATAAAAAGATTAGTTCAATAAACATCCTTCCCAGTCATGGCTATCTACATTGTGAGCACTTGACGGTGCATTTGAACATTTGAACATTTTGTGTTTTAAAAAATTTGTCAGTGCTACATATGTCTCGCACTATTTCTATTACCATCGTTTGGGATGGATCAAAATTGTACTGTTTGTTGGTGTTGAGTTGCGCTTAATCCGGGGCTAGGCGGCGTTGGTAATAATAAGCATTTCCATTACTGCCCATGAACAGGCTCAATCAAACCGAGCCTGCAATATTTTCATATCTGTCGTGTTCGAGGGTCTTCAAAGTTCCCTTTTCATCTATTTTTGTAACTTCACAGATTTTCAGGAAACATTGTCGCCAATACTCCTAATTGAGATTCAAGAAAATACATAACTATTGAGAAATTTGATAACTGTCTGCAACTCAACGCCTTCTTCATGTAAACTATATGTAAATATATTCAAAATAATGAAGGCATCAATTTTCTGAAAATTTCGATGTTCACACTGAGCTTGCGTTTGAGAAATGACAAATTTTAGCAATCATCGTTGTTTCTAGAAATCATTATTTAAGTACAAATGTTGTTTCTTTGACAAGCCACTTTGAGTTATTCGAAAATCATGAACAATAGTAAAGGTTTCCAACTGTTTTCACTTGAAAGTATGTTTCAGTATTTAAAAGTGACATTCGATGATGTTTTTCGTGGGAATCTTAATGTCATGATCAGCGTCTTATGCAAACTTTCAATTTAGATGGGCAACTAAGTCTTATGCACACTATTGTTTTGGATGGACAACACAATCTAATGCTGACTATCGATTTGGATGAACAGTCCCGTCTTATGCACACTTTTGTTTTGGATGGACAACACAATCTAATGCTGACTATCGATTTGGATGAACAGCCCCGTCCTATGCACACTATCGATTTGGATGAACAGCCCCGTCCTATGCACACTATCGATTTGGATGGATAAGACCGTCCTATGCACACTATCGATTTGGATGGATAAGACCGTCCTATACACATTATCGATTTGGATGGATAAGACCGTCCTATACACACTATCGATTTGGATGGGTAAGACCGTCCTATGCACACTATCGATTTGGATGGGTAAGACCGTCCTATGCACACTATCGATTTGGATGGATAAGACCGTCCTATGCACACTATCGATTTGGATGGATAAGACCGTCCTATACACACTATCGATTTGGATGGGTAAGACCGTCCTATGCACACTATCGATTTGGATGGATAAGACCGTCCTATGCACAATATCGATTTGGATGGATAAGACCGTCCTATACACACTATCGATTTGGATGGGTAAGACCGTCCTATACACATTATCGATTTGGATGGACAAGACCGTCCTATGCGCACTATCTATGCATGGATGGACAACTAAGTGATAAACAGATTGTCGATTTGGATGAACAACTAAGTGAAATGCAGAATGTCAATTAGGATGAACCAAATCGTCTCATCAGTTCGGATTGAAATCATGTGCACAATTCACTTAACTATTGAGTTTCAATTACCCTGAAGCTAGACGGTTGTACTACTGGTTATTTGTATTTCCCTAACTGCCATAGTAGGTTCCGTCCATCAAAACCTGTATATTTTCCTCCTTATTTGTGCATCTTCTCAATTTTCGGATGAATTCAAATGTTTACATTATTCTTATAGAAACATACTACACAAGTATATTTAATAGAATGCAAGTTATTTTTTTAAACCTTTTTTTTTAATCTAAAAGTAAAAGATATTTTAATTGCAGCACCATTACGCATGTAGAAGTGGCCTTAAAAGTATTACGTGTTAGAAACACAAGAGATTTTCACGGTACTTGATACAGTCTCAATAAAATTAAAACATTATATTTACAAATATCTGTAAGAAAAACTCTTAAAGAATCTTGATCAAAAACGTAAAAGCAGAAACACCTAAATATTTTAAAATTCCCCGAAAGTACAATCTAATGATTATGGGATTCATAAATGTCAAAACTCACTATGCGTTTTATTGAGAAGAATGATTTCAAAGGTCACAGTTTCGTCTCCTATGAGTCATTGCACAGTAAATGACTTGTTTATATGATTAATACAAATATCGTTTGATTCCATGAAGTACATCTCCTTGCTCCTTTCTCTCTCTCCAATGTAGCTTAGAAGTAAAAACGATATTGTAAGCAAGTTTTCAAATCATGGAAATATAATGGAAATATTCGTTGCTTTTAATGGATTTTTCGTATCCTGCCTGAATGTGCCTTTGACAGTGAAAGCAGTAAAAGTTTAAATATGCGTGTAGGGAGTAAAATTGTAGTTTTTTTAACTGGTCCATAAAATTATCACGACTGTTGATAATTCTGAGAGAAAAAGATAATGGGAAAAAAGAGAAATATGCATATCGGGACTGAAAACTTTCAGGAACACAACAACCTCCACACAGCAAAGGGTGCTTAAATTTAAAAGATGGCCAATTAAAACAAGAAACATCTTTCAAAGATTTACCCAATCTCCTTCGCAGAGTTGTCGTTCCTTACGCTCACTTTACATCTCTGCGAAAGGCTCAATGTCAAGATTTTTGACCAAACTCGACAGACTTATTTTATACAGTCATAAATTATGAATTTGAAAGCTTGAGGTAAAACAAATGACTGAAATCTTCACTATCGTTCGTTAAAACCGAAGAAACCCAAGCTATTGTAAATGTAATTGGTGAACTATTTCTTTGAGTTAAAGTAAAAGTAGTTGAAAGTAGTCCCAGCCTATAAGAGAGGTGAATGTAATGAGCCGATAGTGCAAGAGAGTGAGATTTACCGTGATGATAAAGATTTTCAGGTCACTATTTGAAAAAGAGAAACAAATGAGAGAAGTGCAGAAAGTTTCTGTGTTGAAAAAGATTTCAGGCCACTGTATGAAAAAGAGAAATATATGTGAGAAATGTAGAAAGTTTCTGTGTTAATAAATATGTTAAGGCCAGTTTATGAAACAAAAAATGTAACAAAAAATATATGAGACAAATACAGATAACTAAGCTTGGTTCGTGATGAGAAAAATGAGTAACAAATTTGTCTACTTGTAAAATTATTTTATTACAAAGAAAAAAAGCCTAGCAATTGATATACCTCGTAATTAGCCGTGACTTTAAAGGGAAGTTACCACTGTGAGAAGTATAGAAAAATGTTGAAAAGGAAAAAGAGAAACTTATCATGTTCACATGTTCAAATTAAATGCTCTTCCTGAACAACGAAATGTTTTAGTTAAGCTTATGGATTAATGTGCTTTTAAACTGTGTGTAAAAGTTGTTTCGGTAATCAAAAGAAACGCTCGCTAGATATTGCTCTGTTAAAAATATTCACCAATCAGAATAATTAATTACATACTAATAATTGAAATGCATATTTTTTTACAATTTATCATTGGTTGAAAAGCATTTTAAAACAGTTCCTAGAGTACAACAATGTACAACTAATGTAATCAATGTATTAAAAATTTTAAATGTTGAAATTTTCTTTTTCGAACCAGGTTACCAACTTAGCTGTTAAGCAGTTCCATGAGAGGAATACAGGTGCAATAATAATAGTAAGCATTGGACAATAAGTTTGCGACCGATGAAAAACGCCTAGGACTGAAAACAAGTCATTGGTCGTAAACTCGTTGAAAAAGCCTAATACAACAGTTACTTTCCCGAAATATTCCGATTGATCAGTGCTTCTTTATCTTCACTTCAGCATCTTTTTCAATATTTTTGTAAAACGAAGAATTTATCTTAAATCTCGATGTATATTACAACCAACCCGCACAACATCAAAACATCATAAAAACTAGAACTGTCTTGTCAGGAAATTGACTGTTGCAATAAAAAAGGTTTATTTTATTTTATTACATTGTTAAAAAAGCCTCAAATCCGATGTCGACAATGTGATAATAATTCTGAAAAAAAAGCCTGATTTTCTAAGGTCAAATATTTGGATAAGCTGGTAGTAGTAGTTAGAAGTTGTTTTTGTAATTGAATACCAGACTGTTCATTGATGCGGGTGTGATGACTAAAATGAATGTATTTGCTTAATAAAACGTTTTAGTCGAAAAATGACTTAACTACTTACAAACAATGTTTGATAGACAACATATTAAAGGCAAGAAAGATCTGGATTAAATTAAGACAGACGCGGATATATTAAGACAGACGCGGATATATTAAGACAGACGCGGATATATTAAGACAGGCGCGATATTCTGAGAAAATCATTGTTCATCATGACAAATAGTCTGATGGACCAATTAAGCGATGTTGTCAGTTCTGAGAGAAAGTTATCTTGTTGTTAAATAAGGTCTGAAACAGTTAAGACAATAAGCATTAAGAGCTATTAGCACATTGAGGTAATTAAAACATATTTATACGAGCATATAAACACTGATATATTTTTTTTTAATCATAAAAAGAGATAATTGCTTAAAATTTTAATGGCTTCCATAGATACGTGTTAAGGATTTTATAATTTATTATTATGTTTTTATCTTTTTTATTTACCGATAAGTACATTTTTTTAAAGATACACCGTCAATTTGTGCTTAAACAGGGATTGCCAATATAATAAAGGATACAATTATTTTAAGAACTTGGCAAATAATCTGAATTGATGAATTTTCTTTTAAACCTGAATATTTTCAGAAGTTCTTGCCACTTAATATTCTAAATTGAAAGTCTAAGAAAAAATGATTCCGAAATAAGACCAATGTCTAGAGCATTAAACAACAGTGGAGGCAATATTCCTTCAATATGAACTTTCGTTAAAAGCAGTCATACTTAATTGACTTGTCCGTTGCATCGCTCTCATACGGTTTAAGTAGAAACCACAATAAAATGGACTCGACGTTCATAAAAGTGAAATATGAATATCATGGAAAGCCACAGGCAGAAAACACAGCCTTACCATAAATTATGTATAATAAAAATAGAAAAAAATACGATCAGATCCAAAAATAATGCACCGAGTAACATTTAGTGCAAAAATGTTCTTCGGTGGTATTTCAGTATATTCATTTTTGTTGTTGTTTATATTAAGAAAAAAACACCATTATTTTCCAAATCTTGCTTTGTTGTGTATTTTTCCATCGAAATTCATAATAATCAAATGTCGTCTGCTCATAATTCATAAGAATCAAATGTCGTCTGCTCATAATTCATAAGAATCAAATGTCGTCTGCTCAACTTCCCGATGACACATTTACGCAATGCGCGGCTTAAAACTGTAATGACGTTTTGGAGATTATGAGCAAAAAAGGTTATTCAAACTATTTCCTAACAAGAAATCTCTTTAAAAAAGATAAACGGCGTTGATGGAAAAGATTTTTATATATAAGAAAGAAAGAAATAAAGACCGTGCAAAAATTTCGTCTGGTGATAATACGTCGATTAAAGAAGACTGTCTAACATTAACTGTACATTCAGTTTCAATAAAATACCTTTTGTAGAGTTAGCACTAATGATGAATAAATGTCATTAAAATACAACCAACTTTTACGTAAATTAACTTTAAAAGAAAGTGTCTCTCCCGAGTATTAAACCCGGGGCCTCCGCTTGAGAGGCGAGTGTGATAACCACTACACCAAGGCGTTTTGAATATCAGGACTTGAAATTAACAATCAGTATCAAAGGAACTAGAAAGGAACCACTAAGAACCAGAAATATCTGCACTTCTCTGTCGTTTTACACTGTGTATTGTACTCGAGTGTTTACCTGACACCTATGAATATTCCATATAAAATCGTATTTAAGCCATCAATTGACTTAATTGGTTATTTATACCGTAAATATCTTTTTCTCCAATACAATTAAGGCTTTTTAAAACGAAAATGCCCGAACATAAAGCGCCAGGTAAATACTTACACACAATATAAAAATCGTTACGGTAATCATTAACAAGACCCACTAATAACCAATCAAAATAATCTATTTGATTTTCCCGCTGCATAATAAATTTTATTTACAATATTTCATTGGTCGAAAAACTAGGTCAAAAGTGAGCTTAGACTGCTAACGCCAAAAAAATACTTGTTGGTCATGTTGGTCAAAGTCACAATAATAACATGCTTAGCAAAGATAAAACCAGTCAGATGTTTGTTTCATGACGATTTAATCACCTGCAACATCTATTTGCTCCCACTTTAGCCATGTCATCTATCAAAAGTTAAGCACGCAAGAGCCATATAAACATTCCCGTTATGTAATAGCAATATCAGGTAATGTCAGTAATTTGTCAAAGTCCTTTGAAGAAGATGTACTGGGAGCATGATATCAAACTCATCTTTCTACCAAATGTTTTCTACATACAATGCTGAGTGAACAGGTTTATAATAATAGTGTCTGTTAAAGTAAATCCAAATTTGATTCTCAAACATTTCTTTATGAAGTCATTGGATGTTAACTATCCAGGTTTGGTCGTTGGCTATAAGTTTTCGTTGATAACGAATATTTACAAGTATTTGAAAATAATAGTTAAGAGTTGTATACATGCTATTATAAGCATGTATTACTTGTATTTTTATGCAGACGCAGTGCATAGACGGTATTCTCCAAATTTCTCTTTATCGGTTTATCAATTATTAAAGTAAGTTTAATGTACGGTAAATATGTTTAAAATAACTACTGCTCTGAACGATTCAAATCATTGAAATCTCAACACAATATATTTTGCAAACAATTCATATTTGTGCTGAGAGCTCAGTATGCACTTCATCATTTAGTATGGATCAAGTTACGAAACTACTAAATGCTTTCATTTTTACTGCTACTATTAATATATTTTCACATGCGAGTTTGTTTTAAAATGTTAATACATTTGTAAGACTTATGTTCATCAGCATCATTTATAAATTGTATTGAAGTTGATACATTTTCCATTTCATGTGTAAAATCAATAAATTTTGTAACGTCGTTACCATCAGTCATAGTTAGCCCATATTTATTATCTCGTATTTTAATTTACTGGATTTCTTTGCTATTTACGTATTATGTTTGACTGACATCAGATTAAAGGCTAGACATCAGTGAATTGATCAGAGGTGTGGACATTCTCGGAAAACTGATATTTTGAACATGACTTATGGTTATGGATTTGTGTGGTAGCCTGGTGATTGATCCAATAACGGGCTTTTGTCAGTTCTCGAAAAGAGGCTGACTGGTTTTGAACTACTTGAGAAATCAGAAAATCCACTTTCAGTAAAAACACTTTTTTCCTGCTAATAAAGTTGTCAGCAGAGAGTATTGACCAATGTCCATTATAAAAGACATCTAAGCAATTTATAAAACAAAACCTGAACTATCTTGTAGGTTTTATGTTCTGCGACATGATATTTTATCTAAGATGGTATTTTGTATTATCTTGCACCAGAAGTGTTCTTTTTCGTATGCTATATCGTCTTTTTCCGTCCCGTTTTATATGAACCTTGATATGAACATTATTATTAAACTTTTCCAATAACACTGGCGTGAAAAACATTATCAGTATTTCTACTGTGCTCTTTTACTTATCTCAATTCCTAAATTTTCAAATGTTCCCAGGAAACGTTATCGCCAGTACTAGAAAATGAGATTCCAGAAAACAAACCCATACATTTTCAGAAAAGTGGTAGTGTCTGGAGTGTAGGACGTTTGTCGTATGAACCATGTGTTAATATAGACACATTAGCGAAGGCATTGTCTCTCTTAAAAGAGCGACATTCCGAGTTTTCCTTTAAACACTAATAAATTTTTCTGAAATATGGTCTGCATTTCTTTGACAAACTGCTCTATAGCATTTTGTAGTTATAAGCTATAGTAAAGGTTACCCAGTTATTTCTTTTTTAGATCATGCTTTATGTTTGATAAATTAACAGTTGTTATGTTTATTCAGGAATTAAACATGTAAAACATACATATACGGAGTTACCAAACCCAGAAACTAAAGCCTTCTTACGAAGCCAAAAGGAAGAGGGAGAGAGAGCATGGGTTTATTAATTGATCAATTTCAGTAAGACTTACAATAAACGAAAAAAAGAAACAGCGGGGGTACCGCCTTGGAACGTAAGTAACAAAGCAATTTGCCTCCGGAGGTTTAAACCAGTATCTACGGTTCACTAACCTCACACTTGCCCCGTCTAAACAAACAAAGTTGTCTGGTGAATTAACTTCTACCCACACATTCAGTTCGACGAAGTTGCATGCAAAAGCACACAAACATTTAAAACAAAAAAGCTTATTTCATTTTACGAAAATATGCCACTCATTAAAGTACATTTACACAAGTTTCAGAGCTCATTCGATGAAATAAATTTAAACTATTTTTTACAGAAAACCAAGAACACTGAAAAATCTTAAACCTTTAACACACATACAATCGACAAAAGTGAACCTCTTGCTACATGATTTTGAAAAAGAAAGTCGAACTTTATAAAGGGTGTAATTCTCAGATTTAAGCAAAGACAGTTAGCAAAGACAGTACATAGAGTTTAATTGACAACCAATGACTGAAATTAAGAGAGACACAAACACGTCAGAGGGACGCAAATATTCTGAGAAACGCTTTGTTGATAAAGAACAAATATGTATGGCTTCTGAGTTTTGCGCATGCATGCATTGCGTTTAAAAGTACAACTCCCTACTACTAAACAAATGAAGACATAAAAAAAAAGATTGTTGAGAGAAAATTTTACCTCAATGCTGACAATGTATCTACGAAACAGGAAAATATTGTAAGGCACTTACTCTACTTGTGTATTTTATAGAATACTCTAGACCGAGTTTGTTTTTTATTTCTTAAGCCTTCAGTCAATATTAAGTCGTAGCGGGTCTTCACTGATTACATATGAATTTCGTTTGACAACAGCTTAGACGAGAAAAAAGCAATGGATTGAATTAGGAAAAACGCAGTTTTCTATGAAAATCACTTTTGAACATGACGTATTTCTATGCGTTGTATAGGAGTTTGATGGAACAATTTAGATCTTTTGTCAGTCTTGTAGGACAAGTTATCATGTTGTGAGATTAAACGTATTGTGTAATGTCTGGAAGGTTATATACCAAATAGCATATTGAAAATAGATGAAATAGAGAACTTTAGAAGCCACCGGACACGACACATAATCACAATATTGCCGGCCCTGTTTGACTGAACCTGTTCAAAGGCAGCGATGAAAATATATATAAGTGTCCATGCCGCTTAGCCCCGGAACAGGGCTGAAGGTTATAAAGCTGAGCAAGGAAACCAGTCTCAAATCTCAAGTACCTGAATGGCTGAAATGGCGACTGATCGCCATTTCAGCCAATCAGATGCTTGAGATTTTGAGACTGATTTCCATGCTAAGTTTTATAACCTTAGGCAAAGGCGCAGCTCGCTCAGTATTTACACAGATATATTTTTATCGTTTTCAAAAAGAGCGTAATGGATAAAAAGAAGTGATTAAGTATACATTGTACAGCAGTATAAAATTTAAATATAAGAGAAAACTGTTTTCAACATTATGCAAGTCTGCCTTGGCAAACAAGAGGCTTTCGAAAACTTCTGTTATTTAGGTAGTCCTTCTATCTATCTATAGTAAGTTGATATGCAAATGGTTTATCGCTAAATTATTCTCGGTTCCAAAAACAAACGTTTCGGAATTTCAAAAAAAAAGTAAAGTTTGTTGAATTTATTTGATGATTTTACAAAGTAATTGTATATTGTTTCCTTCTATCAGTTTGAAACACATATTTTAGCGTTTCATATATATGAAATAAGGTGTTTCTTTGAAGGACATATTATATGTCTTATATTATTTAATTTAAAATAATTATCAGTGATACAAACACGAGTTAGAGTAACACAATCGCATTTTTTTTACATAGCTTACTTGAAAAATTGAAGAAGTATAACATAAGCTATTTTTGTCATTTTATGAAGCTCAAGCTTCCGAACGTTCACTTCTGTTCAGTGCTCAAGTCAGCTTACCACTATGCAGGATGTTGAGCACAATACATATATATATATATGCTTGAGATTTGAGACTGGTTGGACAGCGTGGACAATAGTATGCATTTCCAATAACGCCAACAGGCTCAGTCACAGCGAGCCTGAAATATTTTGATTTTGTCCTTCTCGGTGGCTTTTAGAGTTCCTTTTAACTATTTAATCATAAACAAAACCCTCCTTAGCCTAGAAAGAAACTATTAAACAAACACATTTCTGAATGTTCTTCAATACTTTCTACAAGTACAGCAAACAGCATTTATCTTCTCTAAAATAGCAAATAAGTTCTCCTGTAATTTCCCAGTCGCTTCGCAAAATGAAGCTTTTCACTAGAAGGTCTTGACTTATTACATGATGTGTGATTGACAACTGCTTTGGGGCAAGAAAGCGGAGGATTAAAATGAGAAAGGCTGGGATATACTGAAAAATCCGTTTTTGAACATGACAAATCTGTATGGTTTGTTTGAGCGCCTGATGGAACAATTTACTGCTATTGTCAGCCGAGGAAGCAGTTATCGCGTTTTGGTAACGTGAAATTAGATGTATTGTGAAACGATTGAAAACGAAAATGTCGTCATAGTAATATGAAAAAATAAGGAAGAACTTGGCGTTCAGAGGACTGAGACCGAATATCGCGCATAGCTTTATATTATTTGTGGGTTTTTGTGCGTACGGAAAAGGTGAGAGAGAGAGAGAGAGAGAGAGAGAGAGAGAGAGAGAGAGAGAGAGAGAGAGAGGTATGATTGACAAAGCAAATAAACAAAAAAGGAAAATTTCTTGAAGAAATAATAAGATATATTTACGCTTGCAAAATACAATTTAAAATACCACATTTGACCAGCACCTTTTTATGCAGGGTGTCTAGCAGTTAGGCATATAAGGAGGGAGTAATAATTGAAAATATATAAAGAAAATTAAAGATATTCGCACGAAAAGTCTATTCTAAACAGACCAAAAGTAAAACAGACAGTGAAACCCCAGATCTTATTAAGAATCTTAGAGTTCAGAACAAAACAATCAGAAACAAATCATTAACAGAGACAAACAAGATGTAAAAAATGACACATGAACCCAGGCAATGCAAATGCTATTTACAAAAGCAACTGCTGAGTGACAGATCATTTGGAGTTGAATTGATGATACAAAATGATCTAGAATATCGCATTCGTATGTGTGACTCACTTTCAAGTCATGGATATTCGAGCCGAGAAAGGATAACTTCACCGCGGTATTTAACCAATGTCAACACAAAAGTAGCCGACTAAAATATTTTCAAATCCATATCAGGTTCATCAGTTGCCAACAAAGCCCATAGCAAATGCGTAAAATAAATGAAAACTCACAACGTCATCGCAAGAAAATGTTATAAGTTAAAATGTTGTAATAAAATATGAAACCCATCAACAAGGAAAAAAGAAAATGTGAAAACTCGGATCAAACTCATAACAACATATTAAGGCCTGTAGCAATCGCTATGGAATAAGCGAAGCAGTCACAACTCTCATCCCAAAAGTTGCAGAAACTGCGCCTGCAAACGATCAAAACCATTATAGAATATTTGAAAAAAAAACTTATGTTAACATCTACCAAACATAACAAACACATTTACCCATGTAACATTAATGTTGAAACTTTTTAGACGATCACATTATCGGCGTTTCAAAATATTCCACCATCCTTCAAAATTTGCATATAAATTACAATTCCGAACGATAATCTTGAAATATTATAGATTTTATATCGGTATCTACAGAAACAAATTCACTATTGTTCTGCTGTTGACAGAAGTTGATGGAAGTTGGTAAGACAATCCTTACATTGGTGAACAAAATGCCTCTGGTATTAAATGGAGTGTTGATATTTCATCGGAGTAAAATTAACGAAGTTTCCAGAACAATACTTTTTTCCGGACGTACCAGTTTAAGTATCTTAAGTATTGGCGAGTAGTTTAACCAGGCCTGAAGGTTATAAAGCTGAGATTGGAAACCAGTCTCAAATCTCAAGCATCTGATTGGCTGAAATGGCGACCAGTTGCCATTTCAGCCAATCAGATGCTTGAGATTTGAGACTGGTTTCCATGCTCAGATTTATAACCTTGGGCACAGATGGCAAATGGGTTTTGAAAAACACAAATCTGCAGTAGCTTATTAATTTGATGTAAATAAGCAAGTTTAATTTATTTAACTTTCAGTTGCAATTCTGATAGAAAGCTTCCATTGTAAACGAAACGCATCCACCCAAAAATGCCAAAAAAGGTCTGAAAAAGATTAAAAAATAATAATAGTAATTTTTCATGTACTTTAAGCAAAATTGCTTAAAGTGGAATTATCGTGCCTGAAACACAATAATCTTAAATCAACATAAACAATGATTTCCGGTATTGTTTTGCCTTCAAGTGTTAATATGTCATTCAGGTAATGAAGCTTGTGTTCTTTAAATATAGAGCAATCTCACAGACGTGTAATATAATCCACGCGACCACACAGTACAGGAATGATATTTGTGTGTGCAACGGCGATAAATGACACATGACATATATAAGAACTAAGCCTTTAATATTTTCTAAATTTTTATTTAATGTCTTCTTTAAACAAGTGTTTGTGTAGATAGCATTGTCTGCGTGGATAAATGTTGATGATGACACGTTTGAATATCACTTTGTAAAATAATTTCGTCTTTGACATTACAACAAAACATCAAAAGCTTCCACTGCTTAATACATATTACCTGTGTAATGAAGGTCTTTTAAAACATAACACAAGCACAAAATAAAACCTTTCTGAATATTTTCTTTCGACCGAAACGGTGTATTTTATTAATTAATTAACAGTAATCAAAACGTTATTAAGCATTTTGGACAATCAGATACACTATTTAAAACATTAGTATCTTCTTAATTGGTACCAGTAAATCTGACTCAACCATTTTAAAATCTCAAGTTTTGAAAACAATATTAACAATAACATGTCTGAAGCATATTTTTGACGCTTGACACGCTGTTAACTATTTAGTATTCAACAGCTTTTAATGATAACGTCATGAATCTTCAAACCTAAATGAAAAAGAATGTGGAGTCATTTGATATAAATATGGATAGAGGAAGAGGTTATTAGGAAATGCAAATTGTGAGTCGTGGTGTGCAGTTGACAGCGATCATAGAACATCCAGTGAGTCATTTTCAAATTATTTCTACTCCAAGAACGGGGCGTGTTGTCCCCAGACAAAAGGATAGAATTGCTCTGAACCAGAAAGCAACTGGCAAAACTAAAGACCTCACATTTTTAAAAACATTTTATTTATTTATTTATTTATTATTATTATTATTATTATTATTATTATTATTATTATTATTATTATTATTATTATAAATGATTACAGAAATGCATTTTTTTAAAAGAAAGAATTCTGAATTTTCATTTTCTTATGCAAAATTACACGCGCAAAAGTGGATATTTTTATCTTGTGGGTTTTTTGTGTGCATTATTTCTTTAATAATTTTGTTTGATTATACATTTAAGCAGCAATACATCTCAAATTTATGTTAGGTGGTAGATTATCGTTTTAATGTATCGCTAACCGGAAGTGCCGGGAAATAATTCACACTATCGTTGTTGGAATGTGTATGTTTTGGTTTGTGACATTTACAGGATAGTTTCATATCGTGGAGTCATCGAAAAACTATTCCTTTGCACACACAATGTTCTATAAAATAGGATAGCTATGCACTGATCCCTCGATCTGATGTCGTTTGATGTTTGGCCGAGATACTCTCTCGAGAATACGCAGCATACAGTAGAAATGAGTATGTCACAAAGTTGTGTCCGACCATGTGATTTTTGACATATGATGGAAATAATCTATTATTTTCCAATAACTTTTTACGTATAATATTGTTTCAAGCGGATACGTACATACAAATCAAAGTACTGAAAGTACAGAAAACCAGCGAAGCGATTTTTTCTTATTGAGAATAACCAGTGCCATGATTCTCATACATGTATCCATTTACGAAAAAGCAAAAGAACTTGGTTCACTCGCAAAGACCTTCATCTTGTCTAAATAATAGTGGAAATAAGGGTTTCCATGTATTATCTGGATGAAGGCTTCTGTTAACCCTTTACTCCATAGATATACCTTCATAGCTTGGGCGAATAGTTTAGATCCATATCAGCTGGCACATCTGTGCGATCTGATTAGGATTTAAACTGTTCGCTTTTATAATCATTTTTTTTCTGACCAGTAATCACAAATTTTAGATCCAGATCAGATGGCACTATTATGCCAGCTGATCGGGATCTGAACTGGTCACCTATGTGATGAAAGGCGTATATATTGAGTAAAGGGTTTTAAGCAAGAAATTATAATAGTGAAATCTGTGTACTGACATCCCAAAGACAGAATGAACACGAAAAATGATATAAAAAGTGACACCCCATCGATGGGAAAGATTATGCAGTTATTTGAAATAAGAAATATACAATTGTTTCCTTCATTGTGAACAACATGTAAATGCATAGAATTGAGAATCCTACATATTAAGATAAAACAACCGAGAGTCATAACATGGCCGAAAGCATTGGAATTTAATGCTAGATAACACACTTGTAAAATTGAAGACAGTTTCAGAGGAAAATGAATTACTATAACGGACTCGATGTTTTTTTGTTCATGTAGATCTAGCATATTATTAGAAAAAGGTGCCAGATTTAAGACATTGGTAAACATATCATTGAGTTTTGGTTTTTAAGGAGCTGGGATAGATGTCCATTAGCTTACAATCCGTTCATATAACATAAGTTTCATCAGACAGATGTGTCGTTTTTAATTTTAGGCTTCATCATGGTTTGTCCTCTATATTCACACGAACTTTTACTGTTATTTGGCTTTTTTCAAAACGCGGGAAATTGTGACATCACTCACATTTGCATATTCAATGCGTCACTGCGCCCATGATTTAATGTACTCCGAACAAATAAGGTGGTAGTAATTTCTAGCTTAATCGAAAACGTAAACCGAGTAAACATCTTAACCTTTGGAAAAAATGTAAATTATGCATTATTCCTGAAACAAATCATAGTCCGTTCCTTGCACCACTGATGGCCTTATTGTCGACGTGTCTTCTGCCACGTACGTGATAGCTCGTAGCAAGTTTCGAATACATAGATCTGTAAATCTTACATGTCCTTATTTCTGTACGAGTAATATCCGGTATACTAGTTTTAATATGTAAAATTTTACACATCCCAATAGTTTATTGTTTACTGATCAAGCTTATATGTGGAAATCCAATATATAAACATATTCAGCAATGATAATTGCTTCATGTTCAGTGATTTACAACGCTCATGAACGCCTACCATCAAATAATAAACAAATGTTCGCAATATGTCTTTAAAATTTCAAGTAAAAGCATTTGCGCATTGATTTCATAAAGTGGACAATTGAAGAAAATTTGCTAAGATGGAAATTTATCATTATCGTTATTGTAAATGATAAAAATATAAAAAAAATATTTCGTGAAACAAACAGTTTAGCCGCGGAACAAACATCCAATATTGAAATGGCTATAAAATGACAAAATAAAGAAAATGTTTTCACTGTTATTTTGAGCTTCGAATTAGCAGAAAAGATATATTAAATATTTCAGATTTAATATTTGGCTATTTTAATATCCTTACATCGGGAATATCGTTTATTTCTCTACCTAAAGGTAACATATCTGTGGCTCGCTAAAGAATCCCTGGCGGCTACAACCCCCAGATAAAATAGGTTTACTGTTGTCGATTGTGTTCTGAATTAGGGACAGCGCAGTGAAGCAGTCAAGTATTCTTTTAGCGATACTAACGTGGCAAGAGCCAACTTTAACACGTAACAGGAAACTTGGGGACTACTTTACTTACTCTGATTACTCTGAAATGCGTAAATCGCCGGTTGCCAGTGCCTCGTTTTGGTTTGATACCGATTTCAGAATTGAGCTTAGTAAAACCAGCTTCGCTGGTTAAATATAAACAATATTAATTAAAAAATTACAATTAAAATTACTCTACATGCCTTAAATTTGTTATTTGTATAGTTCGGTCTAGCAACTATTTATTATAAAACTTATTTATAAAGTGACATCAATTTCTATGCTTAAATTTTTTCTCCATAGAATTTTGTTTGGACCCGTTCGTAACAATTTTGTCAAATTATACTGTTTTCCCATTAAATGCGTTTTTGCACTGTTGTAGGCTTAAATATTGCCAGCTTACCTTGGCGATAAATGATGTAATACATTTTGGCAACACGGATTTTGAGTTGAAAAAGACACACTGACTATAAAATGTGAAGAAAAGTACTTTATGAAATGAGTGTAAGTTTGTGTTCATTGGAATAATGAAAAATTGAATGGTAGTCAGTAATAAGTGAAAGAGTATATTCCTTTTAAATCAATTGTTAAAGAGCACAGTGACCATGGCAACATATGTTTCGGTTTTTTGGTCTTTTCGAACATACAGCGTTTTGCATGTTAGAACAGACAACATTTCTGCAATGTTAATTATTCTCAGACAGTTTCTGTACTGGCTTTTCATGGTTTGCTTCTATTTCACTCCGGAAGATAAATTCCGCTGAAAATTCTCCGCAGAAAATGTAAATCATGGACAGTAAGCCTCTTCAAAAATTGAAATTTGGCGATATCGGATAATAAAATATTCCAATATACGGTGATAAACAAGGCTCATGGGTCACTCTAATGACAAGTGTTTTAGGGTAATCCTAATTTCCTCTGGGAGGAAAGTTACACTTCGGCGTACTTCATTCCTGAAAATTTGGTTAGATATTCCCACGAGCCTCGTTTAGCTGCCGATTAGGTTATTGTATATAAAAGTGGTATCTCACCGAGGCGTCAAATGCAAAGGCATCTCAGAAATGATAGCTAATATGGAGTGGTTATGCATTTAGACAGAAACAGTTAATCATTTAGAAATATTAATAAAAGATAATATTCCGATTTTACGTCTTATTTTTCAAATGGTACACGTTCTACGAAAGCTCGTTTTGATGATGCCTTTTCACGTATCAGCAAATATAAAGTGTTTTATAATAACAAAATTTATTAAATAAAATGAACATCACTGTAAACAAAAGTTTTGCGATGTAGTATTCTTACAAAGTCAACGCACGAGTGAATATATTTGCAGCCTACGTTTTTATGTAGCGTTACCATCGCAGTAAAATTCACTCGCAACAGATCCTAAAATGTACTGATTAGTCCGAAATTCCGGCCCCTGTTCAGTCATTGAAAGACTTTATACAGCATTACAATGATTATTAACAACATTTAGGACATTGAAGTATTCTACCCACAACTGTAAATAGGCAGCTTAAACGCATTGTGCAGCAATCAATTGTTGCTAAATTTAAATAGCTGGGCACTTAATTAATGCCGACACTTGTAGTAGTGACATTATATTTTAATACTGCTAAAAGTTAAATAAAGTTCTTTATATATTCTAATTATGGAAAACGCACAGTTCAATGCATTCAAATACATGTATTTGAGTTAATTTCTTTTGGCCAAATTAAAACATATCAGAGGTTATTAGATGGGTATCTGTCTATATACAAGTTCTTTAATTATTTCTGTAATGACACTGTCATACACAGTTTAAGATTGCCCCATGAAGCGGTCTATCCGGACACTATTGGCATATATGTCAATAATCAGATATCAGACTCTTAATTCACTTTGACTAGCACATGCATTGGTTAATAACAAATTACACCTATTCCTCGCCGTACCCGATAATTACTGACATTCTAGACTGTGATAATGGTGATGTTCTGAACTTTGAACAGTCCAAATAACTGTAATAACGTTGCCGTCTGACAAATGCCGTGTTTTGAACATATTTCAGCGCCTGATTTAGGAAGGACTAAAATATTACAAGCTTAGGGGCGATTAAGGACCGAAAGAAAGAGAATCCAATAATTAGCATGTATACTATTGCATTATTATATTTCTCGGGGTAGATGTTGGGGAATGAAAATTTCGCGTATTTAGCGCTAGGGTAAGTGCGAGAAAATCAACTCAGGCGAAATCAAACCTTTGAATTTCTAACTTTATGAAAATGATACAATTGCGTGAAAACTTCAGTTAAGGTAGACATCTCTTATCCATCACCTATTTTTCCGAGTACTTGTAAGAATATCTAAACGTATATATAATCAAACCTCGTACAGGTGTTCACATGCATGTTTATCAGAGTATTTAGCCGACTGTCACATTTGTACCCATTAACAATATGCGAACTCAAGCATTTCATTCGTGCAACAAATACAGTATCAGTAAAACTCTAGTAATAAACTATCTTATATAGTTTCGATTTAGTGTTGTTATTTCTATTTTACTATAAAATGCCATAAATTAATATCTTTTACACCCAAACCTCCAAAATGGATTTTAAAAAGTTTTCTGAGTAACTGTCACGAGTTGCAAGTAACATGATTTGATAGAAAATTACCTTCTAAATCAAGAAACTTAATGCGGAGAGAACTGAAAATAATTTCAGCAACCGGAAAGAATAATCGTATTTGACGTTAACAGCGAATAGATTGTTGGCATAGAGAAAACGGCGTTTTTTTGCGGTGTTAGTAAACGGGGCTTTTTTAAATATGTTAATTCTATGACATGTCAAAGGTAAGTAAATACTACACGATTCAAACATATGACGGAATTTGAGCCGACATGCTGTCATCCTCATTAACAAAAGCAACAGCAACAAAAAAAACCACCACCAATACGGATGTAGCATCCCTGTTTTTCATTTAATAATTACTGATTATTACTTATTAAATTGTTGGTTAGTTAATATCTGATTATTTCTTTCAAGATTTATATTTCTTTGTTAATTAGTTTAATTTACATAGTATAATGTGCCATATCTGGACATATTTTCAGTTCGATAGCTGCTGAAGCAAACTTTATGACCCGCACAAACTTTTTTAAGCCTTTGATATTTCTAAAAAATGCTCATATTTTTCTGTCATTTATAATTGCTGTACAGCAATATTAATTTACACTAAATGATGGCCCTTTCCGGACAGAACTGACGTATCTGTCAATAATCGGAAATTTAATACCAATTTTGCTCTGAACGATGAATTCGCAAATGAGAAATTGTACCTACAATAAATTGCATGAAGAAAGAATCCTTATATTCCTTAACCAATCCGAGACAACAATTAATGTATTTTACTGACAGGTTTTAATTGTCAAATCAGGGACAGATCCAGGAGATTCCGTGTTGCTCTAAACCCTTTTTGAGCAGAAATATTTAATTTGCATTGGGATTTTGGCAAGAAATTGGTCAATTATCATGTAACTATCCTAACACTGCCTCTTCCTTATGAACCCCACCCTTGAAATATTCCATCTGATCCTGTTTCTATTTATATTATTAATAACAAATTTTCGTGTACGCCAATATTTTAAGCACACTATGATTACATGGTTTTCTCTCCTTTTTTCTTTTTATTTCGAGGATTGTGTTTATAGCAAGCTCTCTTTTTTACAAGGAAGATATTTTGAATTGTTTATTCTTCCATCTCTATACGACAAGTGTGGTCTGGTAAGGAAGTGACATGGCATATGGTTGATCGATTGTAAAACACATCATGTGGACCAACGAGCACAACAAACATCAATGACAGTTTATCAGCGAAACAATGAGTTTATTAACACTCCAGATGTCAGGTTTATAAAATAGATTTTCCTGGAAGTCAATTAAACACTTTCCCGTCTATAGAGATCTTTAGTAAGTAAACAAAACAAGTTTTAGGTTCACAATGCGAGGGAAATCCAGTGACCGTTTTGGCAGTGATAGCTCGCCTTCATTTTGTCGTACTTTATTCTTACTTTAATAAACACTATTATATATCAACAAAGAAAATTAAGCTGGATTGATTTTTTTTCTTTGGAATCCCATTTTTCTTTGCAAACATTGAGAGACCGCCATAACTGCTGTATTTGATCTACAGAAGACGGTGATTAACTTCCACCGAGCTTCTGTTTGTTCTGGATCTCACTTTTCCGCGGACATGTGCTATTTGTTTGTTTTTCTTGAGCTCCAGTGTTTACGCCTGACTTAATGGTGTCGCCAGGGCTATCAAATTGACCGATTGTCGATTGAAATGGTCTCACAGAAATACTCCTTTAGACTTTAAATAGTGTTTAGAAATCTGAATAATTAAATAATAAAAAATAAAAAATTAAAATATTATATAGATAGATAAATAGCCCACAAACAATCATGACTTAAATGTATTGCAAATAAAGCGTTAATTTGAACGCATGTATTTCGATCTTTATTTCTGTACACTTGGAAATCATTCACTGATACAACTATATATTAATGATACAACGATACTTCCCTGATTTAACGATACTTCACTAAAATAACAGAAGTTAAAGTCGCTCATTGTTTAGCATTGTCGTAGACGCTCTGTTATCGCTTGTTAAGTTTAATTGAGCTTATACTATTCTCTAAAGCTGACGCCTGTGACCAGAAATATATTAATTGACTTTCACCAAGCATCTTCTCTGCAAATTATCATATGCCTTATTAGTTTATATTCCTATTAAGAAAAGCTCCTAAGTAGACCGACGGCAAAGTGTAAAACCGTCATAAAATATGTATAATAATTTTGTCGCCACCATCTTTAAATTATAAGCAGGTGCTTCGGTCGGACTTTTGACAATCAGAAAGTGGTTTATTTCGCAGCTAGCTTTACACACCATATCCACAGTAGGCAGACAATTAAATTCATACTGCTCCTTTGATTTCTCTTGGGTCTGTTTTGCACATATCAGATCGTTCAAAGACTATTGCTGTTTCATGTGGATGTCAGCTTATATTGTTGCATTAACCACTTTAAGCATCTGTTTCGTCTGACCAATAATAAGATGATTCGTCGAGATCCATAGTACCATTCGTTGCCAGAATGGCATCTTTTTCTGAAGTAAGCGGCCTAGCGGCCTGACGGCGTGAAGTAAGCGGCATAGCGGCCTGGCGGCGTGAAGTTAGCGGCTTGCTTAATAACTATCGGTTTTATTGATAATGTATGAAAATGTTATATCAATACCAAAATTATTTATTTTATCTTTAATTGCAAAATTCAGATTATAATGAAGCAAGATTGCATTTCTTGACAATGCTAACATGTACACAAAGGTATTTCAGTGCAAAGGATTGTAGCTATTTTGTTTTATAATTCTCTGACATTCATCGCCTTATTGCAGTAGCAGAATATCTCCTTATTGTTTTAATAGTAATTATACCGTTTTTGCACTAAGTTGACAATGTGTTATCAAATTACTCGGCCCTGTATCCTTGATGATGATATATGCTTAAAACTCAAGTTAAAAGTAATAGTATGATCTGGTCTATTTTACTTACAAAAAGGTTCACCCCTTTTTCGAAATTTAACCACTGACTGTGACTCTACTTATGTCTACATCTGGCAATGCCAAGAGTTGGAAATGCCTATATACATTTCTGTAAATATTAAGTTGTGCTCAACCCTTGGCTAGAACGGGCTAAATCAAACCGAGCCTGCAATATTGTGATACACGCCGTGTTCTGCGGCTTTCAAACATCCTCTTGCTTCTATTTATCATATTATTTCTACGCGTCTCTTTCTCTTCTTTTATATTTTCTGAACCAGCGTTAAATTTTTGAGAATAAAAACAACAACAAATATTTCCCAGAGTCAGCAACTCTGGAATATGAATTTGTTGTAAAGATAGTTAATTACTATCATTGGAATCTAACGGTAGCAGAAAAACACAGCGTTATTATATAGCATAATATTTCATACTTGTCTATAATTATAGCTTATGCGAGTCACGGTGGTATTTTCGATGTCACCAATGCAAATATAGAAGCACGATATCTGAATATTGACGAATAATGGCACATTATAAACAAGATTTTGCATTTTGGTATACCATAATAGAATGAAGAATTTATAAATTTGACTATGTATAGTTAAACAAGCCCATTGTTTTGTTGTTTAACTTTTCTAAAATGTTGCAAAAAAGGTTAACCTATTTACATAGATTCGTAAAGTAAAAATTATATTTTTTTCACTGCCAAAACTGATGACAATCTTACAAAATTTATTAGACGCAAAATGGCTGATAGTTTAATAAGAGATACCCTTTTTGGAATGACCAATATTTAATTAAATTTCTGTGAAAATCTATTGCTTATTGTATAATTCAGTGGCCAATCCAGAATGCATAAAAATAGCTAAGGAACTTTCCTCGTGGCGATCGATTTATTCCCAGGGAACGCTACTTACAGACGTTGTCATAAACATTATAATAATGGTCATTGTTTTACACTGAGCTATTCCATGTGCCCTGATTATAGCTCTCAGTCTCTATTATTTATAATTACAGGCTTTTTGTCTCAATAATCCTGTCCTTTTCGAAGTAACTAACCTACAGATGGATGTCGGTCCGTATTTATACAGCATTTTGGTAATGACCAAATTTGTAGAATCAAACATTAAAAGTGTCATTGTCGATTTAATGGGCGTAGTTCGTGATAAGAACCTTAAAGAATTCAATTTGCCCCTCAGTTATATATCCTGTCATTGAACGGATAATTGTGTAAGAAAACAATTATCAGTGGCGAAATTTTACAGTATTTAATTTTCATTAAACATTAAATTTTGACTCTATAATCAATATCATGATTTGGACCTGTGTTCTGCATTATCTACCACGTAGCCTCGGAAACGCACTTATGGTTCAGTTTTATAAATTTCAAAAGAAACATAAAATTCAACGACAGTTCTCAAAAACACGTTTCAGAGGGATATTAACCCCACTTCTTCAATGTGCTTTTTACTTCACGGATTCAGTCAATTTGACTGATTTTACTGAATCCGTGATGTAAAAGGTTCAGTGTTAAAAATGCACAGCCTAAAACTGTAGTTTTAGATGAAAACTCATTTTTAGTAGTTTACGATTTCCGTCATCTTCAGACAATGATCGCAAATGATATTCACTGTTGCACTCATTCAGTCTCATGAAGTGTTTCTGCAGAAGAATATGACCATGTGTTCGTATTGACTTAATTAATCCTCGTTTTCTTTTTTCAAAATATGATAATCTTTAAAAGAAGTAATCTGTCATTTTTATTGAACTAGTGCTTGACTTTCGACGTTCTGCAAGCTGCTTTTAGTTTTAATTAGTTGTTCAGATCATAACCGCCAAACACTTGATAGATTGCTTCTTAGACGGTAAACGCTGGCGAGATATTTCCAAGCTCTTCGGTTTCATTTATTTACTTGAATAATGCACAGTGTAAATATTATATTATCGCCCTGTTGCACTTTCTTTAAATATAGCAGATTGTCGTTCGTGAAATCCTTTACTGTCATTGCTTTGGATGAATTAAAATGTATATTGTTATTTTTGTAGTTATTGAGTAGCGCTTATTAACTTGGAATTTTTAACCACGTTCGATGTTTTTCAGGTTTTTCTCTACTATGCTAATCTGTTGCATTTAAAACGACTGTTCGTTCCTCGTCAGACTTTGCATACATTACTTGTTCTATTATCTTGATAAATATGATAACAGTTATTTTAATTTTCAATATTCAGTCTGCTAAAAGGAGCTGGACAGAGAGAGAGAGAGAGAGAGAGAGAGAGAGAGAGAGAGAGAGAGAGAGAGAGAGAGAGAGAGAGAGAGAGAGAGAGAAAAGAGAGAGAGACAGGTAGAGACAGGGAGAGAGAGAGATAGATAAAGGGAGAGCGAGAAGAGAGAGAGAGAGAGAGAGAGAGAGAGAGAGAGAGAGAGATTTCTAATTGATATCAATAAAATAGGTGATAAGCATCACACGCACAACAGAATCACGAAGATAATCCTAATATGGGACAGGCCTCTTCATGTAATAGAAGAACATTTATCCGACAAGTTGGTATATCATCAGTATGACAGATAAATGTACGCAAAGCTTTCTCGACGGAATTTAGCTTGTTAAAAGGTAACTTGGTAACAGTAATGTCAACTGACGGGGAATATTGAAGCTTAATGGACACATTGTGCATATAAAAGGGATCTTCTTTTTTATTCCTTAAAAAGCAAAAGACATAAAGATTTTGGTTCGAGTTCACCAATTTCCTATTTTAAATCAGTATATAATGACTTTATAAGATCTTAAAAAGCATTTTATTTCCAATAAAAAAAAAGATATAGAGTAAAGGAATCTAATTTACTTTAAAGTGCCTAGTCTGAATTTACTTTTTTAAACAAACAAGCTTATGTGAATGTTTTCTTTTTAATAGTTTTGTTTTTAAATAGCACCGAAGCACTAAATGAAATATATTTTTTGCTGCATAAAACTCGTTGATGCCACACCTGATTACACCAAAAACTATTGTATTCCGGGTCATGAATGCAGTCCGTAGTAAGATGAGACAAAATCTATGATTTGGAGTGCCAATTTTCTACGACGATCATAAAAGTTTAATTTCTCCATACGGCATTGGAGTACGCTGTTTGAAACAGGTTAAGATGCTTAGTTCATTTTTTATGAATTGCCATTAAAATCTCCTTGTGCGTCTACAAATCAAGGACATTTTAGGTGTCTTTAAAACACAAAGTCACAAAATTGACCGTCGCTTTTGTAAGGAGGATATACTGAAACCGATATAAACGGCTGAAACATTCCATGTGTAACAGTTAAGTAATTGCATTATAGCAAAACTGCATAGAAGTTTTCAAAATTACTTAAAATCCATATTTAAATAATGACATATGAACTTTCGTTAAAAGAGACTATATCCGCTTCTGAAAATTTTGTTTTTACACTTTTCTTAATTAAATGTCAATTGTATCCAAACGGCTGAAGGGAATTTTATTACGATTTCATAAAAAAGGTGAACATGAGGTATTTAATGATGTATCAAGTTTTGAGAGTATACTCCAAATCTACGCTGAGAATTTTAAAATATATGACCGTTGTAGTTAGAACATTGGTTAAGTGATAATCTTATACACAAAAACCAAAGCATACGAGTATACTTCCAACTAAGCTGGTAAACTCGGTGGGAGAACCATTTAATCAATTAAAATGGCCATACTTTTGCATGACTACAGGTAAGCAAATACATTGAATTTACCATTGTGCTGTGATTTGAGCAGCATATTGTTACAACCAACTTGATATTGATTGCAAAATGCAAACATTATATTGCTTTGTATATTTTAAAACAAACAAGAACTAAAAGAAAACAAGAATCCGATTTCCCTGTTTAGGGTATAACATAATGCACTATAGTTTATCGACCATATATATACACTGAAAAACATGTTTAAATTACCTACACGAATTATTTTATAGAATTTAACCAAGGTAACGTTGACATGTTAATTCGGTCGGTGTTTCCTATTCAGCGGCATATTAGCACACAGATTCTCATTTTGTTGTTACTGACTATGTAGTGTCTTAGTGTATGATATAAATAAGCGTAGTTAACTGTTGTATTTTTCCTGATAATTGCACGGTGTCCTTACTGTTATCCCCATACATCTACTGATTATGTCCCTGATAATTACAATATATTGGCAAAAATATATAATATGTCAAATCATGAAAATTATAGTCATTTGGATTCTTTGGGAAAGTCAATGTGCCATAATTATAGATATGTGTCCTTATTATTTTCTTCATAAAGATCTTCGAGAACTTTTACCAAGTGAACTCAATGATATAGTAAATACAAGGAAAACAAAAGATTGTCCGAGTTAGTGATAACATAAATAAAACATTACTTTTTTAGCCTTAAATTTCTTCAAATTGAAATAAAATCGCAAAAGAGCATACCGACTTTCTATTATTGTGGATACATTTTCACCTTATTATTTCTGGGAACATACTGTGCACATTAAACTAAAACTCAGTTCAAAAGGAAGTATTTAGAACTTTCAGTTTCAAAATAACATAGCTCATAATATCATTAAGATCAACCGCGACGATGTGTGCTGGAATTGTTTTAAATAAAAAACAACCGAAAATTGTAAGTAGTAATTTCTCAAGCAGAGGTGATTTTACTTTTAAAGAAAAAAGTCATTTGCTTGCTTGGGTTGATTGAACCTGGTCTGAAGGTTATAAAGCTGAGATTGGAAACCAGTCTCAAATCTCAAGCATCTGATAGGCTGAAATGGCGACCAGACGCCATTTCAGCCAATCAGATACTTGAGATTTGAGACTGGTTCCCATGCTCAGTTTTATAACCTTGGGTACAGACCACGAGAAGTAATGGAAATGCATATTACCATTCTCGCCACCGAGCACATCTCCGTTCAAGGCGGAAACCCCGAGGGTTCTCTCTTTCGTTATTTGCTTGTGGTGTCTTATTTGAAATTAATATTGTTATAAATGCATGCTCTCTTTCCCTCTCTTCTTTTTCGCGGTGTGGGGAGGCTGTGTTTTCTGAGTGTGGCTATTTCTGATAGGCATATTTCACTTTTTTCAGTACATTAAAAATATAAATAACCGTGCCCAAAGGCCTCCAAAATCGTATCTGACGTGTCAATTGTTTTCTGCTCGTCCGAAAGGTATCGAAAGTTATTCGGAACATCGCTACAAGAAACAACATTAGAGTATCATTCTATAACTTAAATGCGCAAGTAGCTCTTAAGGGATACTATAACAGGGTTTCAATCCGTCGGGTTTCCGTCGGAGTAAAGAACACGTGTAAAGTTTCTTTGTTTATTTCTTTGTTTCAATTAGATTTGGTTAGCGTCAAATAACAATAACTTAATGTTCACAGTATTTGTTTCAGGTAATCCTGAGCAAGGTTTTCACTTGCAAATAAATGTCAATTACTCACTTTAACGTGAGTAAATTAATTATTTCCTTATCTCATAATACGTAAAAACACAAACAAAAACTAGGAATAGGTCGTTGTATTCAGCGGTAAATATACATTAAAATTTTCAAATGTCTGTAAAGTCCAAGTTCAAGTTGCTCAAAAACTGTCCAAAGAGGTAGAAATCAGTGGGCCTGTAGTGTGCGAACCGTCCGAATGAAAAGCTGACATCCGTAGTTCTGGCTATTTAGCAGTCCAGAAGACGAACGGAAAACTTTCAACACATCTGGATAAAGCTTCGTCTAATAGTACCACTCGAACCTGAAACTAGTGAATGGCCTTAAAATATCCATATTTCTTACATGATAAATAAATATATTGTTTATGACTAAGAGAAAACAGCAAAACTCGAAACACCTGAAACAAAAATAAACACTTTATTTACACCCATTTTTCAATTTATTCTCTTAAAGTTCTGTTAAACCTCGACAACCATCCAAAAATAATATTAACAACCTATAGGGCGGGTGGGTGGGTGCCGACATGTTTACCGCTGAATAGAAACGCCTCGAATGGTGTACGCAGATAAAACCAACACTTAAATAGCCTAATCGCACGAGATACACGCACCTTTTCCCTCCACACTGACAATTACCGTCAAGTTCGTATTATTCGAAACGGAAATAATTTCATATATAAAACACTATTTATAAAATGTAGTTAAGGTAATCCTTATTTGTGAGCGGTATTCCTTCACTCTTAAATAAAATTAAGATGTTTCTTAGTGTAAAGTCAAAGTAAGAATGTCTTGATATAGTTATAAAATCCCTAAAATTTACGATAAGTTACCTGCCTCGGGCAATCGTAACCGTGACAACTATAAGGATATCTACATCTTATCAGTAATAAAATTGTCAAACCGCTTACGCAGAATTATTGATGTTACTTATACAATTAAATATCAAACTGATTATGACAATAAACTTCAAAATTAAGTAACACAATAAATATTTGAATTTAAAAGAAAGAATTTTTACTTAAATAATAGAACATCAACATTTGAGATAGCTACCATATTTTAGCATGGTAGCAATACACAACGCGCGTCACCAATTTCTGTCTCAAAAATAATAACGTGACAAATTATAAATGTCAATAATTTGTCCAAGGAAGACCAAACAATAATAGAATTATTAGATTTGATTTTCCAATTAAGATATTGTCAGTTATGCTTTGTTAGAGACGTTTTAGATTTGTACCGCTGTAAACCATACTCACCATCTCCATTTTACCATGTAAGAAAAAGGTACATAATGTAGGAAGTATGGATAGGAGAAGACGTATGAGAGAGAGAGAGAGAGAGAGAGAGAGAGAGAGAGAGAGAGAGACGATATGATATATGATACATAAGTATTTTTGTCGTCATAATCAAAATTTAAATTATCATAAATGGAAAACACTACATCGCGATATCATTGCACATAATTTCAGCTCACATATATTAAGTTTATTTCCCTCCCCCCCCCCCCCCCAAAAAAAAAAAAATCTATCTAAAATGCATTTTTTACTATTTGCACGCCATGCTTTGTTTACACAATCTAAGGGGGATGGTGTATTTGTACATAATATAAAAATGTGTTGGATTTTTGTTTACATTTTTTCGCTTCGTAATTTGGCCTATGTTCCTTTGGACTTGATCGATTTCGATTCAGTCTTTATACTTTTCCGATAGTAAAGGAAAGGACACACTGCAAACAGACTTTGTCATAAAACAAGATAATTGTGGTCGTTTTGGTAACCCTGTGACAGCTCGTGTGCCTTAATTATACCTTTTCCGCTAATATATCTGTAATTACACGAGATTTCGGAAATTTTCAAAGATTTGCAAAACCAAATAAACACTGTCTGCAAACTAAACTGTTACTAACACGTCGGATAAGGACTTACAATCAATTCTGACATTTGAATTCCGAAAACAAATGGCTAACCATAATTTAGTGAGGATTCTGAAGATAAACACACACTTTGAGTACACAGCTTATGTAGGCTACATTTTAAATAACTAAATCACTATATATTTAGAAAGTAGGCGTTGTTTTTTCTATTTACGGGCATGTTCGGATTGATAAAATGTTTAATGAGGTGAGGCGAACACAACGAGTTGTTCAGCACTGAAAGGAAATATTTCTTGAAAAAAAAAACAACCTGTGTTTCTGTCTAGTTTGTAATAGATATCAGCACACATTTAACCTTGAGATACTGTATTTCATAGCAGTGTATTAATACTGCATTAGCTCTCTTTGTACAATATTGTACCAATCATTTTTCTATTATGCTTTGTTTCAGTGTGTCTTTTTTTTAAATTTCTAGAATATAAGTTATTTGAAACTCATGTTTTCACCAGAGCTGATCAAGGCCTCTTACACTCCCTTGCAAGACGGGTCCATGTTGTGACAAAATAAGAACATTAATGAATGTGAAACCGAAGGTTCTAATCGAACCGTGCATGCGAGGAAGATACATGCCATATCGGTTTGGTCTCAAGTTTGATTTTCGACGTTCTTCTAGTATTGTTCTTTTAGCTATTATTATCAGGTTGACTTGGAAAGCTGATCTTACTGAGGCTCTTATTTTGACTCTTTTTATTATGTGCTAGATGGTAAAAATAAAAAAATCAAACCGTATTCACGACGCTCAGCTTGCTGTTGTATATGCAACAAAAATTCTGCTTAGATGCTGTTTAAATACAAGTATGGCATTCAGTATAGAGGATCTTTTGAGATACCCTATGCAGCAATTATCCAAAGAATGAGCCTTAGGACCAGAACAGAGTTCTTTAAATGCAATTGAGTTTTCATCAATTATAACAAAATAAGTTTAATTAACGCGCCACATTGATACCCTGACAATAATGCCGTTTATATAATTTTGTGACGTTATTGCAAGATATATAGCAAACTATCATTATCACTTTAAAACCCATTTTCATCAGACTTATTTCGTATCTTTTAAGACTTGTGTTTTCTTTTTACGACTAAAAAGTTGTACAAGCACATAAAAAGGGAAATAAGTGAATAAGCTCTGTTAGTGTACATCGGGGAGCATTTCGGCATCTTCAAGAACCTCTCGATAATAATTTTACCAGATTTGAAAACATGCATTAATACAATGTATCCATGGCCTTTTACAATAAGGTTTATCCAAAAGACATGGTTTAAACTGTCTTCAGGATAGTTATCACGGAATTTCGTTCCTTTATAAAGTTTCGCTTCATTAAACAGTAGTATTCCTTGTCAAAATAAAGAACTGGCGTTCTGGATAAGTATCTTCAGTAAATTGGTAAAGGCTCTTTAGAACTTAATACAATTTTGAACTGCGCCATCAGAAAACGGTCATTATCGTCGTTAAGACCTAGACAACTTGATGGAATATATCACAACAAGAAAATAATAAGCCTTAATTGGTGTCTGATGTCTCTTTGTTTACATTTAATGATATAAAAGCACTGAAGAGGTTGAACAAGAAATATAAGCTTGGGTATATTCGTATTTTGCGGCCGTTTTTATCCCTGTGTAATGGTTTGTAAACACTTCACCTAACAGTGCTGATGCTTGTAAAAGGTCTTTACAAATTAGCTAAGTGATGCTGTCAATTTCAGAATCCGTTCGAAATATATCGTTCACTTTTTACGTATTCAGATAACGTCAGAAGAAATACAGCGTTTATTAAGTGATAAATTATGTTATTTTTACTTGAAGGTGCTTGGTCACGAATCGGAACAAAATGTTAGGTGTTTTCAAATATCAAAAATTATAACTTTAAAAGACCTGTAAACAAAGTAAATGTGATGCACTTTTCTTACTCAGTAAGCGTACCAGTCGAAATTGTTATAGCGTTACTAACGCAGGAAAATTCTCTCACAACAGATTTAAAATATACTGATTATTCCATAATATCGGTGAAATTTGCATCCGTTCAATCATACAACAGATATACATGTTATGTTGTTGATTTTACAATCTCCAAGTTTGTTCCTAATGTGAGGTTTGTGCAACCTAGAATCAAGTTTAAACCCTCCAGTGGCAAAACGAACTAATAATTATGATTAAACAATGAATTAATCAATAATTAATATTAACACGAAGACTGACGTCAGAAGTGCTTATTATAAATATAAAGAAGCTATAAATGAGATACGCATCTCTGTAAAGCATTAAATTTATCAACCAAGTCAGATCCTGTTACATACTATAAACAATAAAATACTTTTCACAGCCGTTATTCTCGCCATAAGAAGAGTATTTGAGTATAGTAATCTCAGACGAGCTTGGTTTTACAAGATCATTTTTAGTATCAATACTGAATAAAAATGTGATACGAGAACCTGTTGGGGCAAGTGTGAGGTTGGTGCACCCTAGAACCTGGTTTAAACCCCCAGTGGCAATTTGTTTTGCCACTGACCGTTCCAAGGCGGTAACTCCTCCGGTTCTCACTTCCGTTATTTGTTTGTGGCGTCCAGTTTGAAACTGATTTTTGTAATACCATGCACTCTTTTCCTCTCTACTTGTTGGCTGTGTGGGGAGGCTGTGTATGCTGGATGTGGCCATTCCTGATATGCATATTTCATTTTTTTTTTTTAAATAAGCCACGTAACGCCTGTAAAATGTCGTTGGGGTTGAAAATTATGGTACAATCAAAAAGTCTTCTGAAACCATAGATCTCTGTGATTAGAGAACTGGCATTTGTTTTCTTGATCTGAAAGATCTCTTTTAAATAATATCGAAAGAGTAAGAAAAGGCTTTTAAGATGTGAGATGCGTTCATTAATATTGGTATATTGAATTACTAGTATTTTCTTTGAAACTGCTGGGTGTGTGATAAGGATGTATACATAAACAAATATAAGTCAAGTAATCAACGTTAAATTTTGCCTTAAATAACATGCCTATTACTCGTTAACTATTAACTCCAATGGATATATCTTAATTGTTTGCAGGGTTGCGGGGTCGCTAAATAGACTATAGTCATAAAATCGCCTACCCCACACGAAGTTTTGCTAGCATAATGTAGTAAAACACTTAACACAAACCAAAGAAAAACGCCATTCTGATCCGTTGTATCGCCCATTGTCAGCCAATTAATGAGTCAAATGCAATAATGAAATAAATTACAAACGTCAATCATACTTCCACGGAGATCAAAGCAATAATAGAGAATCTGGAAATCTAAGATGTGACGGTCCAATATAGATCACGCCAATTATGCCTTCTGTTGGAAATAGCGTATTTATTGAGCTGACTACTGCCGCTTTTGCAAGAGAAATTGCACGAAATATGTGAAATGCAGTCATTTTATTTTCTGGTGTAAGTAAACACTGTATAAAATACATGAAACAAATCATCGCTGTACTTCGTAAATACATTATAGACAAGAAGAAGAGCTGAATAAAATGACAGATGGAACACTAAAAACTATTGATTAGCTGATTTGTTACCGAAACGATGGGTATCTAAATGAATTTTAGGTCGGTAAGGAACAATTTAATGACGGTAATTTTCACATTTTTCGATCATTTTTCGTTTCTACACTTAAATATAATTGTTTGCACTTCGATTTAAAATTATTTTAAAACAATGCATACTATATATCGAGTCTTGAATTCTGTAAACTGACGACTTGCAAGTTTTTGTATTTTGTTTCGATGTTTTGGGGAGTAACCGTTGCGATTGGTCATATACTCTCTTTCTCCACAGCCTTTTGGCTGTGAAAAGGCTGTATTTTCAGAATTGTTCTATTCTGAATTGCACATTTTATTTCAAATTTTAGCTTGTCTTACATATTTTATACCCAGTATATTGTTCTGCAAAACGATGTGGCTGCGACTTGACATATTGGGGGTTTGGTGATAAAAAGTTATATTTTGGACAACCGTGGATTCTACTTCGTATAGCTGTCAGCAGTAAACTGTATGTTACCCGATTAGTTTCACGTTTTTCTAGCCATTGATAGGCGAATCTAATAGTAAAATTGGTTGAAAAATGCAAAATCATTGTTTAAAATAAAGGCAGGTGAGCATTCGTTAAATTACATTTTCTGCAACACAAACTATGGTTTGTTACAGAAACAAAAGAGTTTTGAAGTGTTAACCGACGAATGTTTTAATAGGTAGTTTCATTGTTTGGGCCTTTACAGTCTTAAAGCCTTATTCATCAGAGATGTAGACTGGACGATCCACTTAGTGATATCGTCAGTGCTGTCAGGAACCTTTTACGTTATCTAAGCCATATACGCTTCTAATTGGATGCTTCCGATTGCAAGGAATCAAGCTTTTTCGTATAAATTGGCTTATAAATCGGAATTCCCGCATTTCATGACGAAAGATATCTCATCCAGCATGTATTTGAAATATATTGTTGAACAGTTCTTTTTAGTTGTTTTTGCGTTTGTTGACAAATTTTTAACATATCTTCATTATCTTACTTAGACTAACATTTTTAGCATGGATGTAAAAATAGAGCTGTAAACAAAAGATGGTACTTGAGTGCTAATAAGCGATAAAGAACAAATAAAACGTAGAATTTTAAAGTGGTATTATCTAATTTCTATCATATAGAATATATTATTACTCATAGAGGCTATAGAATGTTATTGTTGCCCCAAAATACATAATATGCAATGTCGTCTGCACAACTTTTATGACGCCACCTTCCAGAAGAACCTTTTCCCTTGGCGCGTTCCATTTTCATTAAACTAACGAACTGCTTGCTTACGTGTTTGTTTATTGTCTTTTATGAATTATCATTATAAAACAAGGAACTCTGAGACTCAAAAAGCAAATCGATTACAGAAAAAAATAATGGTCCGTGGAATAGAAAACTTTTTTACGTAACAATAAATCGTTTCGGGCAAAAGAATTGCGGAGTAAGAGCTTTGTCAACAGCAATCTGTCTAAAAAGTAGATTGATTAGCATTGACGACAATAAATTTGGCTTTCTTATGATTAATTGACTTTGTACTGTTAAGTTAAAGGAAACAGCATCATCTTCTTGGTAAAATAAAATAACTTGCACATTATATCAAAAAGCAGACCCCTTTAATTGGAACTGCTCCCTCTCTCTTGTTCTTGACTGTGTGGGGAGGCTGTTTTTCTGAATATGGCAATTCCTGATATGCATATTTCACCTTTGTATCAAAAAAACTTCTTACAGTAACAAAACTGACAAACTTTTGGCAAATCTAGATCTTATTCTTTTTCTAAAATGTGAATCCACGTAAGTTCGACTGTACATAATGTAATTCTATTTAATTTCGGTTTCTGGAAAAAAAACCTTTGAAAAAAATTCTCAAAAGTACGCATCACAGCTATAAAAATCACAAAAAGAAAGCTATCTGTTGCGATTAAAATTATTTAATCACAACTGAAACTGATTTTATAAACCGACAATTTATTTTCTTCTTTTTTGAATGTGTGGGAAGGCCGTGTATTCTAGATGTGGCATTCGTGATATTTATATTTCACTCTTTTCTCACATTCATTAAATGCATGCAATTGAAAAATACAGTGACTTACAAATGTAGAAAAAGTGAAATATGCATATCAGGAATTGCTCACAAAACACAACCTCCCCACGTAGCGAAAAAGAAGAGAGGAGAAGAGCATATGTTTATATGTATGTCAAGTTCAATTAAGAAACCACAAACAATTGGGGTTACCGCCTTGGAATGGAAAATAATTTGCCACTGGGGGGTTTAAACCAGGTTAATATGTGTACCAAACAAGTAAAAGTTGTATTGGTGAAATAACTCCAACTCACTTATCAGCTTAACAATGTTGCTAGAGTTTACTGTGAAATGACAAGCTGTATTATTTTGTATTATGTAGAAATCCACAAAAAAATCGAAGCACAACGGACAATGTTTTATGACGTATATGTGTGAAGATTACACCATCAGTTCGTATATTCCGTTTAAGTGCTAATAGTATAAATACAACCACGAACACTTTCTCCTTTTCTTTTTTCTACTTATTAACTAAATAACCTACATCGTAATGAAAGAATACAATGTCAGCTTCAATCGTCATTTGGGAAAGGAGAGAATTGCGATAAACAAAGGCTTACACGAGTATTAAGTGATTACAAAGACATTAGTTCCGCAAGTAAATGGCTCTGATACTTTTTATTTCAAGCTGAATGACAAGTGTTTACATCGTTTTTATTATGTTGCAAGGTTTATTGAGTTACACGATTTAAAAGACAGCTATTTATGTCGTTGTGCACGAAATAGTCTTTGTTATTGTTATTAAATCTATATACGAAAGAGAAACGCAACTGAATAACGTTAGGATGTTACATTCAGTTGTTGAGAAGAGAAAATAAAAATTACTTATATTAAAATTTATTGGATAGCAAAATTGTTGTTGTCGTTGCTGTTGTTGTAGTTTTTGTTTTTGTTCGTATTTTTGGATGAACATTTCGTTACCATCGTTACCCATCGTTAGTGGATTGGAGTTAATTCTCCAAGACATACATGTATTATAATTGTTTGTTTATATGAGACGCTGATGAAGCAAGTACTCTTAAACTTGGTTTAAATCCACTTAGGCAATAAACTTTGTCTGTAAGGCTACTGCTCCAAGGCGGTAACTTCTCGGTCCTCCTTTTTAAAGGAAATATTGTGGTAAGCCATTCAAAGGAGGCCACTCTATGTTATGTTGTGCCAACAGCAGTTGCGTTGTCTAGCAGTTTGAAAATTTGCATTGCCTGTGATACATGTGTTATAAGTCAGCAGGCATTTTAAGAAATTTTTAGACATACCAAAATGAGGTGCTATTGTTTATATTAACCAATAAGAGACATTTTTGTAACGAACGTAAAGTCATAACATAATAAAAAAAAAAAAATAATAATAATCTCTTTATTTTAAGAAGGTAACTCATTAAGACAAAATCTATGACAACAAATACAATATTTGCAAGTATAAAAAGTAAGTCAAATGAAGAAATTGCTTATTTTCAATGAGGCCTTCTAAAATGGATAAACGAAAAACATATACTACAACATATAAAACAACAATACTTAAAGACAACCACAATCAATCATGTACACTATATGAAAATCTTGATTTCGAATATACATCATGTAAAATTATGTGAAAACTATAAATACAAAAGTAATGACGAATTAAAGAGGTTGTTTTTCAAACAAGTATATTTATCTTCGATAATTTGGATGGCACTTCTGCGGCTTTCAGTTGTCACTTTCCATATTTAAAAAAATGTTTGAGATATACAGGTGTCGACGAACATGTTACAAATAAAATCGATAGAAGAAAATGTTTCGAATGACGCACGGAGAATTCTGATAAAAACGCGTTTATGCTAGACATATATAGTAAAACAAATGCACGATTTTCAAATGATTCTAATTTTTATCATATTTAACATAACACCACTCTGTCTTTTAATTAGGATAATTTGTCTTCGAGATATTAAACATGTAAAAGTGTGCACTATGACGTCTTGACAAGTGCATGTATATGTTAAAATACGTGTAAATGAAAAGTGAACTTATACATGAATACACACGCTAAATACATAGTATGTATAAAAAAATTCCAAGGGACCAATAGTTTGGTACAAAATCGTTCGTTATGCGAAACAAATATCTGAAATAACTATAAATGTCAATCGTACAATATGAGGAAGATCAAAGCAATTACTGGAATCCAAGATGTGAGGGTTTAATATACAAGTAAATCATGGCATTTAAGCTTGGGTTTTTTTTAGCTTTCTTAGCATGAACGATTTGATATAGATGTTTTATATGAAACTTAGTATTTCTTGAATCTGGGTAGGAATTTCTTATAGCCGAGAGCTTGTCTGTGGTAAAAAAATTATAATCTAAAAGCTTGATAACTTAAAAGAGGAAATATTCTAACAGGCAACATAAAAAAGACTTTTCAAACAAGACAAAAGTACTACAAATATTTCGGGCATGTAGGTGAGATAAAATTCTTGCTGATGATGTTTCCTTTTTTTATTTATAGTACTGTTAGACCATCATACACGTTACAATTTAATTAGTATGTAAATAAATTTTACATTCAACGTATTCGCTAAAAGTAATTTTTCATATGATAAAATAATCTAGGCATGCTTTGTTTTACACAAAAAGGTCGAGCTATTGATATGATACAGCTACTAAATGTTTAACAACCTGTGAGGTCGGTGCACCTAGAAACGTGTTAAAACACAAAAGTTAGTTATTTTACAACATTTCGTTCAAATGCGTTAACACCGTGGGTTCTCATTTCAGTTAATCGTTTATGGTGTCTGTTTTTGAATTGATAATTTTATAAACCCATGCTCTCTCTCTCTCTATCTCTCTCCCTCTCTCTCTCTCCCCTCTCTCCCCCCCCTCTCTCTCTCTCTCTCTCTCTCTCTATCTCTCTCTCCCTCTCTCTCTCCCTCTCTCTCTCCCCTCTCTCTCTCTCTCTCTCTCTCTCTCTCTCTCTCTCTCTCTATCTCTCTCTCCCTCTCTCTCTCTCTCTCCCTCTCTCTCTCCCCCTCTCTCTCTCTCTCTCTCTCTCTCTCTCTCTTACTATGTGGGTGGCGATATCTTCTAGATGTGGCCATTCCTTATGCTCGTATTTCACTTTTATCAAAGTTTTGTACATGGAATCATCCATATCTTTCATAACTTTCATTAACTTCTCCAATTAACATCACAGGAAACATCATACAAAAAACCAGACCAACATGCATCATACGCCAAACTTTAAATCAGCTACGACAACCAATTTTAGTATTCATTTTACAATCATTTTTAATTTTGCTATTTCTTGAAAGACGTTATTATTTTGCTTGTTTAAGTGATCCCACAGTTACAATCAAATTAGTTTTTATTTCTCTCACGCATCTTATAAACTGCACGTTTTGTTAAGCGTAAATTCAAAACCATGTTTTGTATTTGTTTACTTTTGTTGATGAATGCATTTTATCACCTTAGTAATTTGAATTCCGCTCTTTTGATTGCTTAGCAACAACAGTTTCTTGTACTTGAAATTAAAATCGTTGTTTTAACCAGCAGTCATTTCTTATTTAGTGGAGAACGAATTTAATTTAGGCGGAGCTTTATTAAAAATAATAGAACATACAATCCATTAGTTTTTGATAACTGTTCCTATACCTGATGTAGATTATTATCTTTGCATAAATAAAGTGAGTCACTGGATAATGTTGAAGTCGTCTCTCATTGCAAATGCTGTTGTTTAGAAAATGCAGTACAAATAGATGAATTATGATTAAAATCTTAATTGTTTATTTAGCCGATTTTGTTAGCGTGTTAATTTATTATTTTCATTTCACCAAGCTTATCAGCTTCCAATGTCAGTTGTGGTTTTTAATTTAGCATCGGACACCTGTTTTAATAGTAGTTTTATTTATACAGTAGTAAAGTTGTCTGTTTATTGCTGATTGCAGACAGTGTGCAAGTTGTCTGATTATTGCTGATTGCAGACAGTGTGCAAGTTACATCTCTAAGGCCTGCAAGTCTGGCAAAGAAACAAATAATCTAATGCATATTTCGCTTTTTTTTTGCATAAACGCATCATAGTATGGTTTCCAAACACGAACTCTACTCTATTGTTTTGGATTGTTATGTATTATTTTCGTTATTTCGCATAAACTTTAACAACTTAATTTGATCTGATAAACGAGCTGCTGTATTACTTGAACAAAATTTCATAAAATATAGCATCTATGCATGTTAATTTAAATAATATTAATTTTCCATACAGCATGCCACAAGAACATAAACACATATTGTAGAAATAAGGTATGAGAATCAGTAAACAATTTCCGAAGGAATCTTATGCTAAACCGTTTTCTCTGTTAGAAAAATATAGGCGGTTACATACATTTAATGTTCAAGATACGACAATGAAGCATAAATATATTGTAATCCATTATTAAGTTGTGTTTTGTAAAAGTTATTCTTCATGTTCAGAAATAAACTATTTTTAAGTAGAGATTTTACAGTCTGTTATTTGTTTTATCAATATGAAATACTAATAATAGTCTGTGCATATTGTTTAACTATGTATGTTGAACTTAATTATATATTTGAGCAGGGCATAGAATTGAAGTGCAGGTGTTCCTGCAAATCATGGATAACAGTAGACGAGTACATGTATTTGAGAACAAGCAAAGTCCACGAAGTCTGTTCAGTAAGTTACTGCATTAAGTGGCGTTTTATCCGGCGGTAAATAGCAACTGGACGATCCACATTTGATATTAATGATCAGTCATAAACAAGAACATGTATTTGAGAACTAGCTAAGTCCATTAATTATGTTCGGTATGTAACTGCATTAATTGGTGTTTTATCCGGCGGTAGATAGAAACTGGACGATCTGCATTTGATATTAATGATACTGTCAATATACCTCTAAGGTTATCTGTTCACAAACCCATAAGTAATTGTTGTTCCAGATAGCAAATAGCAAACTATCAGTAACTACCTACATGTATTAACAAATTGTCGAATCACAGTATTTGCATGGTCGTGTGTACAACAACAGATTTCTTACTCGAAATATGTATTGTTTACCTATATATATCTTGAAAGCATTAAGGTATTGCGCCCTTCGCCATTGCTTTGCCATAGACAGAAACGAAAAATATAAAAAAAATCTTTCAAACGGCACAATGCACTTCCATCAAATTTTGCACAAATAAATGCTATAAGTGTATGATTATTTTACATACGTTAAGAAAAGTAAGAACAGTAGAGAAAAATAGTTTGACCTAACAAATCCCTAATATTCTATTTGCAATTTATCACAAAATGGAAGCAACACAAGACAACAACTTAACTGTCAACATGGATGAAATGATACTGACAAAAATATCTATTGTGAAGAGAGAAATCAACATTTTTATTTTTATGCCATCCATTTTCGCGACCAAGAAATTGAAGGTCAAACAGACTTTTACAAATTACCAACATTGTATACATTTGTTAGACCAAAGGGCCTTAGGCCTCATTACTCATCAAGACATTAAAATTGATTTTTTGAGTTGCTTCGTTTTTGTGATAAATTGCAAATAGAATATTATTATAATGATGATAGACGAATATTACCACGACTCTGTTGATGTCTGTTATTTGCTGTTTCCATTTAATTTGGTTTGGAACTTTTGCGTTTAACGTTTTGAGCACATACATGTAAACGTATTTGAATAGCATAGTTTAATCCATATGAACCTGTTACATTAATACTGAACAACATGACTGTTTTCGATCTTCAGATTTTTCCGTCTTCGTCTTCTTCATCAGCATCACTAAACCGTTAATTGCACTATCATAAAAAATAATGTCAGTTACAGTCGTCGTTGGGATCAAATAGTCTCCACAGTATATTAGCCGCATAATTGTCTGAACAGAAGGATTAAGAGTATTAAGAAAGCAGACAACATTTCAAAGACAATAGTATTTTCAAGATCTTGTGTATTTGATGCATTGGTGACCTTATTATAAAAATAAAGGCAAACGTTGTTTTACACATACTGGGCAACGCAGCGAAAAAGAAGAGAGGAAGAGAGAGAGCATGTTTTTTTTATAAGTATGTCAATTCAATGGAACTTTGAAAGCCAACGAACACTACTTTCGGTTACAAGGGCAAATCATTTTGCTGTATCTTTTCAAAACCTAACATTAATACTCACTGACAGCAAAATAAATGTTAAGAAAGGTTGTGTCCTAACGTTGTACTTAAATTTTATTTGCTTGAGTTACATAACAAAACATTATTGACATGGAACAGACAGGCACAAAAAAAGAAATACCGTTTGCATCAAAACTATGGAGTTGCAATGGTAAACGTGTAGAAAAATGAAACAGATATCGCATAAACACTAAGCTATAATATGTTACAGTCATCTGTCAAAATTATGTCAGGTTTAAAAAAACAACAACAAAAAACAACAGCAAAATGTTTGACCATGAAACCGAAAGTAGACATTAGTGAGAGGGTGTCTTTCTCAAAGTTCTTAAAACTCGGACGCTATTTTGATGAATCGTCACAACTTCATAAAGATTAGCATGTGTTCAGGCATGGGATTTATAGATGTATTGTCTAAATTTCAGAGTTCTGATACAAACGTTTTTCTGTTCAAACGCCTAGGTTAATTTATGGATTAAAGGTTCCATTTCCCCAGCTTTGGAACAACAATGTTTTTATGGAAATGATTCATTATCACAATCACACAAAAGGTCAGTGCATCGTAAACACAAAATATTCATGTCCCTTTAGGCTTCCAGGCATCCAGTAGTCACGTGGGTAGAGTGTTATTGTGATACATGGGCGTCTTGCACGCGCTCTATCGGAAACAAAATTGCCTATACATAATCTGTAATTTTATAACAGCAATGAGACGTGTAACGCAAATTGTTCATTAATTTGTCTGCTGGTTACGGTAAAAATCTGTTCAATTCTTTACATTAAGAAGTGAAAGATAGTCATAGAATGCAATACAGCAAGAACTAAAACATACTTTTGTTGTCGACATTCATTTCAATAAGAGGGAAACGGTGTAAATGTATACAAGTTGTGGAGTAATTGTCCTATATGTATTGTTTGAGATGTTATATTCTTTAGTTATTTTTTTTCAAAAATTTAAAGCAGTTCTATTCTTGTGTTGATTTGTTTACGTTTGAATACTTTTTTGTTTTAGTTGTGTAAGCTGCTTGCCAAAACCTTTTTTATTTTATCCTATTTAAGAATTGATCGTAGCTCTTCTACCACGTTCTTCGTTGACATTGTATTTTTAAAATAAAGTTCTGTTTTCAAAAAAGAAATATATGCATATCATGAATCGCCACACTTACAAAACACAGCCTCCCGAAGCGAGGAAGAGAGAGAGAGAGAGAGCATGCTTGTAATAAGTATGTCAGTTCAAAAAGGACGCCACAAACAATTAACGAAAAAGAGAACCTTTGGGGATACCGCCTTGGAACGGTCAGTGGCAAAACAAATTGCCACTGGGGGGTTTAAACCAGGTTCTAGGGTACAAATGATACATTCAATACGTTAAACAATGTCTGTATTCCAACGGGTATTGTTCATAACTATCAAATAAAACCTACACTATAAAATCACAAAACATGTGTTGTGCACATAGAGTTTCCAAATCATTTAGGACAACATTATATAGCATGACAAAAAATTTAAAATTATAAAGTAATGGTTAGGTTTTACTTTTTAGTACACGTTAGAGTCATAATAAAACTTTGTAGAGAAATGTAAAGTATTAACTTTTAATGCGTATACCGTAAGATCGCATACGGTGTTTTATTATATGTTCACCTAGATATGCATATGATTTAAATTGCAATATTTAGGGGTTCTAGTTTGTCGAAAAGTTCGCTATAACATCGTCCGTTGAGCGATAAATACAACTAGAATCTCTTCGAATGTCAATCATGCTTGAGAAGGAGATCAAACCAATTACTGAAATCTAAGATGCGACGGTCCAATATAGATCACGTCAATTAAGCTTTGGTTTTGGACGGCAAGTATTTATTAGATTGGCTCCCCGTCGCTTTCTTAGCATGAACAGTGTGATGTAGATGTTTTATATGAAGTGTTATATTTCTCGGGGCGTAGAACCTTGGGAGGTATTTGTTATTTTCTGCGGGAAAGAGAATAATTATCTAAAAGCTTGAACAAGTAAAAGAGGAAATGTTCCTATTGACAAGTAAATCATCGTGTTGAAATAAGACATGCGTTCGCAGATTTATTAGATAGACGTGATATGTCCTCTGGAAGGACGTATATTTTTGTACTTTACAACTCATAATGAAATCAATTTGAACCAGTCGATTTTCTTACCGATAAAAGGCTATAATCTTTCTTTGTAATATTCCTAAAAATCATTCAATATCATTTTACTTTTCAAAAAAAAGTCCATTATACATCAGATGTGTCCGTCAAGTCTCCACTGCGTTATTCATTGAAATTAATTTTAAGAGAACTGATGATTTACGATAAGTAATATTATTAAAGAAGAATAAGAAATCCACCATTTAGGCTTGAAGATATAAACACTCCATCTGCTGTAATACTCTATGAGGCAGAAGGAGTGTCGCAATAAGTAAATGTAACAAACGGACTAAACTATCGTCAATTATTGTTAATTCCATTCCCCATACTGTGCTTAAAATATAACAGTTTGCATAGGCAAAAACAATATTGCAGATCTGTATTGAAAATGCTATCTCCTCCAAAAAGTTGCCAGTAAGTAGAAAAATGATGGTGACAAAAGCAGCGAAACTGAAATATATACTTCTGTTCTTGCAAACCTAATGAATGAGAAACAAATGACATTCTTTTGCCTTCCTGGTATGTGAAAGACACTGCTTATAAATATAGTTAGTACTCATTGCATGGCCATCCTAAACATTGATATAGTGCCCAGCCTTAAACAAAGAAAACAGCATGCAGCTCTTTAAAATCACGTAGCAACAAGACAAAAACCATTGAAATGTACATTTATTTAATTTTTTGAGACGATAACAAAACCATCGGACATGTGTGTTTGGTGCGTGTTCTTGAAACTCCTTGTATTTCCATCCACATACAAGCTCGCTATCAGGCAGCAAATTTGACGTCTGCCGTACGCTGTATCGGAAATGACATTACTTTTGTAACCATTACTGCGTCTCAACTTATGCACGATTTCTGTAACGCGAATTCTTCATTAATTTGCCTACTTGTGTCAAAGTATGCATTTTATCACTTAGAAGAATTTTTTACTCAACTTTTCTGGTTGCTTAGAAACAAAAACTAAGGTTGTGTAAGAATATGAAATATTCTTTCTTGCTATTAATTTATAGATCTAGTTACCGTAAAAAGAAATATAAAAAACAACAGATAAATGTTACTTCAAATAGTTAAATATTTAGTTATTTCGAAAATAATATCTTGCTTACTAATATTTGTTATACGTTGTGCTAAATCTAGGGTACACAAGAAAAAAATACTGAAATCTACAAAAAAAAGCATTTTATGTCTGGTTTTGGGGAGAAAGCATTTCTATGAATGTCTAGCTGCGTTTACTGCGGTAGAAGCTGTGAGAAATATATGCAGTGCAGCATTTCCTTTGGTGAAGCAGTAGGCTCTGACAGATAAATTGAGAGGAAATCAGCGGGTGACGCAATCACAATCTTAAATCTTGGACCATCCTGGCCAATAATTCATTGATCAGACATGAGTTCTATAATAACACACTGCAGCTTCTTTACAATTGAAAAATAGACATGCAAAGTATAAGAATACCGATTATTTACTGATAACAGTTCTGACTGATTTTTACGGGGAGACTTTGTATGGCCGCATTACTGCATTGTGCTACTTTGAATTTTAAATAATTGTAAGCCTAAGCTGGGAATCGAACCCGTTCATTTATACTCCTGGTGATATCATAAGGATTTCTTTTAGTAAAAACAAAAGAGTCGTGACATATTTTTGTAGATAAATTACACGATTTATTAATTAAAATACTAATGTACTACACTAATGAGACGAGAAAACGGAATGTAAAGAAGGCTGTCTTTCAAAAGACAATTAAAGGAATTCACAATATCAAAATGTCTTGTAATTGGAGCCATTATTTCATAGAAAGAAAATGTCACATTTAATCAGCATTCCATTTAAACTCTTAGCGATACCCGATCTTTATTTAATAAAACAGGAGGTTTTGATATAAAGAAATGTCATCAAAGACATTGGCTTTCTGGAGACCACGATAGTGCTATATGCATGTCGTTCATAAAATGTTCCAAACATCTCTTTTAGCAATGACATTTTTAATATAATTATGATTTAAACTGAAAAACTGAAAACGCAATCGGTTGTCAGAAAAAAGATTACAAGTTTTCCTTAATGCAGGTTATGGTAAAAATAAATGTCAACATTGTCTTAAATGTCACCGATAATAACAATGATGTAGTATTGCGCAGCGTGCAATTAGTATTATAAAATAATATTTTTAACTTTGATGCTAGGCTAAATGCTGTTTGACATATTTAATCTTTCATTGCATAGCGTTTCTTTCCAACTATCTTAACAAGGCCTTGAAAACTTCCAGTATCTATATATTCACGTAATCATATAACTTATATAAACTTAATTAATAACAATTCATATTATATCTATGGAAGTTAGAAATAACATTTTGATACATAATGATATAATGATATCGGAGATTCCGTAAATCTCTATTCCGACTGAGAGCCTTCGGTTGTAAATAATGATTGATACGGAAACTCTCGGAACTATTCCATCAATGTCATGACATTGCGATAGGGGTTTAAAACACTTGAGAGAGGAAGTTATAACAATAATATGCACTATTAATTCTTACTATGCTTACTTTTCCTTAATTAATTTAATCGGTTGATAATGAAATCGGTATATTGTACGTCAGTTACGTCATGCAGACTCGGTTTAACTTAGCCTGTTCTTGGGTAGGGTAATAAACACATTTTGAAGATTTGAGTTACGTCATGGTTTCTAACCATGACTGTTCGAAGTTTTTTTTCACACTATAATTCTTGAGGGATATCGTTTAAAATATAGATGGCAACGAGTAGTAACATTGGTACTCGAGTACTCGGATATTCTTCCGATCGAGTACTCGAAAAATATTGCCGATATTTGAAGAGATGGAATGAATTATTAGTTTTCGTTTGTGTTCTTTCTTTTACAATTTACTCTGGATTTATGAACCACGCACTCCATATAAGTTAGGATTAATGAAAAAGAAGATTATGTTTTAATCTTTATTTGTGTTTGTTATTTGTTTTAAAATTTTAAAAAAATTAATATCATGTTGTGAAAATTAAATCAATTAATCAAATCTATCAAAATCAATTCTGAAATCGATATTTTTTCAGGTCGTAGCCTTAGTATGTGATACTGAACATAACCGCCGTTTTAATTGTTAATTTCATTAATATTCATATATTGGTTCGTGTCATTCACTATTCAAAAAATTGAGTCAAGTGGACAATCGTGATTTTGTCTTACGTAGAGTCACGATAACTGGCAACATCCTTTTTTGACTAAAGTAGCATAATAATGGTAAACGATCGTGATTTTGTCTTAAGAGGCGTCAAGGATCTGTGCTATCAACACATTGCTAATTGACATAAGTGAAAAGTGCAAGTTGGGACCCTAATTTGACTTTTTGCAATCTCACAACAATTTCAAAACGTTAATTGCGTCACTTTTGGATATTTAATGTATTGTACTTTGTCCTAATCAGCACTTTGCCAATTCTTTACATCGTATGCCAAAAGAATTGAAAACAAAACAAATGGATTTCATTTTAACTAAAAAATGTATCCGAGTACTCGAGTAGTAGATTTAGTACTCGATACTCGGACGATCGATCGAGTACTCGGTTATTCGAGTACTCGTTGCAGTCTCTAGTTTAAAGGGAGTAAATTTTGAGCTTTAGTTTCTACCTAAAATAATAGTAAGACTTTATGTTATTTTTGAAACATAAGATCACATTATCTCAGTCTTAAACAACGCCTCAGTTTATTATGAAGATTTATTCAACATAGATAATAATCATTTTCCATTTCTTGTAAATAAATTATAACTTAAAATGAACTCTGTGAAAAGCTGATTCACTTTTCTAGATCTTGTAACCCTGTAAAAAAATTTAATGGTGAAATCTTTGCTTAACGAAATTGATTCTCTTATAAACTCCTGCTCTCTTTTCATCTCTACTTTTTGGCTCTGTGGGTAGGCTGTTTTTTGTTGTTGTTATTTCATTTCTTTACAGGTTAACGTCTAAAACTAGGGTATCAGTATTCAGTATCCCAAATTAAAAAACAACATGTGTGTGAAATTAAAGTATAAACACTTTTGTGTGATATTTCATTTCTTTACAGGTAAACGTCTAAAACTAGGTTATCAGTATTCAGTATCCCAAATTAAAAACAACAACATGTGTGTGAAATTAAAGTATAAACACTTTTGTGTGATCTGGACAGTGGAAACATGTTCACAGTTCTTTAAGAAGGTAATGTAATTAGCAATTGACGTGGCAAAACGTGTAATTTTGTCACATTGTATTCTATTTCTATTTGTATATCTATTTCGTCTCCATATTTTGAATATATTAAAACTAATAATAACAACAAACTACCATGCATCCTTACCATTGTAATCTAAATAAGTTTAATGTAAATACAATATCATACAGAAAACCGCACTATTTTCCTACAGACGAAATAACAATCGGTGATTAAGCACTGGAGGTGAGTGAGAGGCCCAAAAGCATAAAGAAGGTGAAGTTATTATTTTGATAGATGATGCGGGTCATTCTTATCATTGCCCATTGTAATCCAATAACTGACAAGTTGGTCTGCCGTCCCAGCAATTGAAAGACCGCTGAGAATATTTGAGGCACAATGGCATAGGGTTTCTGAGGAATGATTTAATGATGCCAAATGTTATTCTGACGACAAAGACCAAGATAGAAACTAATGCGATAGCTACTGCAACGCAGAAATAGATAACTGCACATTAATGTTTTCCGTAACAAGTGGAATATGCATACCAGAAATAGCCCGTCAGAAGATTCTGAAAACTGTCCAATCGGTCAACGTTATTGTGTTTTCTATATTTTGTTGCTATAAATGCAAACTGGTTTGGATCAAAAGTGCTCAATTTGCTGAGTTTGATCACCATAAAATTTAATTACAATTTTACTTTGATTGCATGCTTCAAAATTTCGAATCGTATGTCTTCCGTACGATGGCAGACAACACTTTTGTTTAAGTAAGGGATTGTCACATTAATTGATTGGTGACCAATTTCCGTATTTTCTGATTTTCCCAGAAGAAATAACGATGATCAGGCATATTTTTAAAAGTTTTTTTCCTGCGAAGACAACACGTTGCTTGGATTTAAAAATAAAGATATCCCAAATTAAAAAAAAAACACCCACCAAATAATCACTTTTATGTTTTTTCGGTATAACGAGAAACATATTTCATAAAAATATATAAATAAAAATCCATACTTTGTATTGCAAGTAAACCGACTTCGTGCAACGACTCCTTTTAAACAACAACTTTTGTCTGATATTTCTAAATCATTGGGATATTGACAATGCACTCTAAATTGCCAAACGGTTTCCAAAAATCTTTATATTTTATTTGTTATCCTTAAGGGATCACTCCCTCACTCATTGCCCTGCCTATGAAGAACCAAACTACACGATTAAATCAAACAACTTATTTCCAACGCCCCTCGGATCACGCTCTCGTTCTTTAAGGTGTCTGTGTGTCAAGTTAATAGCTTGTTATTGTGAAACAGTAGCATATTGCACGCGCTCTATTAGAAAAGTAATTGCGAAGCTACATTTATTGCAGATTTCTAACACCAATGGTTCCGTAACACAAATACTCCATTAATGTGTCTGCGAAGTCTTGAAAATATCCGTTGCTTTCTTAATATGAATTACTTTTGTAGTATCTGTAAGCTTCGACTTAAGCAAAGGCGCTTCACTTTCTTACAGACCAAAGGTATATGCCGAAAACAATCTTCAGAAACTTTAAAATAAAATCGGCGGGTAGAAAAATGACACATATTGAAAACATAACCATTTAGTTATGAAATACAATTTCAATTAAGCAATTAAGCAGATTGATAGACAAGCTAATTACATAAAGGAATGCTTATTTCTTCCATTAAAATTATTATTAGAAATTCCTTTTCAAAATGATTTTATTTTTACACATGCATAGATAAAAATAAAACTTGTATTGAAACTAGTCTATTAGTTACTAAAATTAAGACCGTTATCATACGAAACAAATATTCTAACACTAAAACATGAAATATTATACAGAATGTGTCCTTGGTACAAAAGTTTATCGTAATAACCTTGCGTCCGAATCAACGGATAGCCCATGTCTGCTTAAAATTTTAAGGTAAGGGTCAAACACCAAATGATTGCTTTTCATAAAAATGTATTTCTTTCTTTTATTAAGATCCTAATTGTGTTGTGCATTTCATCAAATAATAATCATATAAGCACTTGTTCATGACGACTACAAATATGAAACATATAAACATTACTATTATAAAAACTTAAATTTCGATACTAAATACCAATTACTAAATATGGAGCTTGATAAAGGTAGGTTATTTATGTGTTGGAATGTTTAGGTTTAAGTTTGCATGTAAGCATTTTTCATTCTCCTTCTACAGCTTTTAATTGTGTGCATTTCGTATTCCATCGATTATTGAAAAGGTATGGTAGTTAAAACCCACCCACACCCACACCAAAACCCCTAAGAACATTCCTCACAATTCCACCACCCTCTAAAATACGAAATAAACATTTATTTTGTTGTTGTTTTTTACATTTTAAATATTTTTTGTTGTTGTTTACATTTTCTTTTAATTTCAAATGAAACTAGTATGACCAGTAGTCCTAAAATACTTAAAAAAATCATTTCAGTTCGATCGGAGTTTGTCAGACCATTTTGTCAAAATTTCATACAGAACACCCAGGGTTGTAAATAGAATGACTCACATTGATTTAAAGAAAGACACTTCCATACTTTAACATCAGTGTTTTAGGCTGGATTATAGATCGTCGTATGGTACGGGTAATCGTGTTACTGTTTTTTCCTCGAAATTCCTGCGCGGACGTCGTCGTTATGTTCAATCGCATTGTTTTATCGCATACGATGAACCATTTAGATATTTCTTTATTAGTTTCTCTGTTGCACATAAACATTAAGTCAAACAAATTGCCCTATTAGTGAACCATGTTTTTGCTGTCAAAATATGGAATTTGTTACAATTGTAACTGTTATAGACGGGCAATGTCCGGCCTATGGAAACTGCTCATGTAAAATCCTATTTGAGGAGAAGAGCCTAAAAAGATTTAAAAAAATTAGAAAGAGATTGAAAAGAATAGGTAAATAACGGTCATGAGTGGAATTAAATTAAAATGGGACAGTCATGTTTCACATTTTCTATTAAATGAGTGTTCTATATCATTGCGCGCTTACACCATTGGTTAGGATGAATAAAATAATTTATTGCTTAAAATAGTGTTCACTTGTGTAGATACTGTGTTGCGCCAGGCGGCATGGGTAGTACTGCTAATGAACAGACTCAATTTAGGGTCCCGTAGAGGTTTGGTGATAGTACGAGAAGTTGAATTGTTTCTTTCTTTCTTGATTGGAACCCTCTTTTATTAAAACATTTGTTCAGAATCATATTATAGAATGACTTCACATTTCTTACACCAAATGCTAGAAATCTAAGTTAAATATAGTATGATTATTTTCTAAACGTGCTTTGTCTTGGATTACACGGTTATGCCCTGTCTCATAATCGTTTTCCTTTGATTATCATTGTTGAGTTTCTGCCGTACATACAATCATGTACGTTGAATACATTACCCTTAACTTGAGCCTTTCTTTTGGATTACACTGTTAAATTGCGATATGCTTTTAAGTGAAGCGCAGTTATTTGTAATTTGTTCCAGTTTCATCTCAGTTAATGATTGACATTTTCTTTGGCGAAAGAGCAACCTGATTTCATCAAAGATGTTATATTTAAAAAGGTTTTATACAGTTTAAAGCGCCCAAAACATACTTTATTCAAAATGAAAGTGCCCAACTTGTTTTTGGTGAATTTTCATTAACTGCTTTTCTTAATGCCTATATATTTTGTATCAAAATAAATTTTTGAGATTGGATCATTTAAATGCTGTTTTAAAACTATCTATGATCAAATTTCAAATTTGATAGCACAGTTTAACGTCGCTCGAGAGGACATATTGGCGGTGGTAACATTGCATAGATAAATGAGACGTTATATTACTTGCAGGGTGTGTTGCCAACCCACATCATATCGGTCAGAAGTATATACATTATATTTCGTTTCCAAAAATATGGCCGAAAAAAATAGTTTTCGTCGATAACATTTGTTTCAATAAAAAAATCTCGAATAGCCGTGGAGTGATGACACAAAAGGATGATACATCAAATTAACAATCGCCATATTCAAAAGAAATTACTCCTAGCAATGGTTGGTGGCACAAGTGGCATTTGGGGTTAAAGTGCATTTTAAATCTGACCTTGACCTAATTTCTTTACAAGTCAAGACAATTCAATTAACCATTTATAAACGCTCAATTAAACAAGACTAAATGGTGGACTGGTATTGGCACATGTCGTCTGCTCAGAGAAGTTTTCTCGTGATTCTAACCATGGTCAGAATGTTAGACATATCATTTTAAGAGGGATTTACAATGTTTACAAGGAATTAATCAAATTATCTGTCTTCAGAGATACTTGGTAAATTGGCAGTCACTTATGTTTATATCTCTATGTCCGATAAATACTCGAGCACAGCATATTATCATCGGTTATTTTAATAAAATTAAAATGAAAAACAATATCAAAAAATTAAAACATATAAATGGATATCTGCCACTTTTACATCGGATGTTACGTTTTAAAACTAAAAATATTTGTAGGATCATAATCATTTAAATCGGAACAAGCTTTTGTTTTACTCTAGAGACAAACGTAAAGAACCACACAAGTGACACTGTTTTAACTCTAGTGTTTATATTTTCTGCTTTATATTTGGTTTATTATATGAGCTCTTTGACATAATCTATTTTTGAAAAATATAATTATTCATTATATGTTTTATGATTTCTTTTTGTGGTATTTCAATCCAGTTAATATTATACAAAATCAAAAAGAATAATAGTTTGCACTGTAAGTCAATGTTTATAGTAAGATTAATGTAAAGTTCTGTTCCATCCTGTTTTTATCCCTAGAACCAAATAAACCCTTATTTTGCCGCTGACCGTTCCAAGGCGGTTACCCCTCGGGTTACCACTTTTGTTTGTTGTTTGTGGTGTCTATTTTTAAATTAATTGTTTTTAAATCATGCTCTCTTTTTCTCTTCGTTTTTTGGCTGTTTGGAATGACTGTGTCCTCTGACATTCTCTCACCAGAGGGCGTGCTACACAAGTTTCGCTTACACCTCTGTCAACGCCGCGAAAAGTAGTTCTCATACACGTGATATTCTATCGTCACACCGCAAAATAGTTCCCCGAAAATTTGGGTTAAAATATATCTTAAACATTGTTCTAAAAAAATAAAAATACCCATTTTCATTTTAAGTAAAATATACAGAGATCAAAATAATCTCACGAGCATTTTATTCATTATTTATATTTTGTACAAGAATCTTGTACATCGGGCGTTGACAGAGGTGTAAGCGAAACTTGTGTGAGAGAATGGTCCTCTGAATGTGGCCATTCCTGATATTTATATTTCACAATTTTTCTATAGAAATTTGTCGAGGAGAGCTGTACATATGACTGCGTAGTCTTTCTGTTTACTCTCTGCACAGAATTATAATTCAGTTCACCAAGTTTTGTAGCAACAAAAGTGTAACCGCATCTTCAAAGTCAAAATCATATTAAATTAAAACAATTTTAATATCCCTTGTTCATCCCATATCGTAAACATATGTCGTAATATAAAATATAACCACAGTGTTATGTTACGCAGCTATTAGGAACAGAAAAATGAAAGGACAATTGGCATATTATTCCATAAGCATATATTACATATCAATGTCACAAATTTTCACTGTCCAATTTTCTAAATTACATTGTATAATTTAGACCATCGTTAACGCCTCAACACTCTTCTAGTTTTATGATATCATTAAATAGTCCCATAAGAGCGAATGACTTTCTGATAGAGCTGGCATTTGGTTTAAGTGCATTATTTATTTACGTTGACCTTTTGTCTCACTGTTACATTATTCGCTAAGAACAGCCGCCATCTTTAAAAATGTGTAAATTACAAGATGAAACGGTGTCACCGTGACAATAACAACATGTGTATATGGATATACGGCTAATGAAAAATCTGAAATGATTAAAGTTCTATAAAATATTAACGATATACAAATTATTGGCAAACAAACGCGTGTCGACGGTGTGAGGAAAGAGAGACAACTCAATGAACATTCTGCTCTGGGACAAAACCTATATCAACAACGAATAATTGACTTGTCTTCATTTTCAATTTTAACGAATTTTAGAAATATTGTGAAAAGATTACATGTGTAAATTAACATTGTTTCAAGTGACAGTAAAATATACCAGATCCTCCTGGTTATACCTCATTAAAGGTAACATATCAGGACGAGAAAAAAACAAGTGTTCTGATGTATCAAACTGTTTAATACCAACCAGCAGATGATCTGTAAACAAAGTAAATGTGATGTTATATTCTTTACACAGTCAACATTATATAATTTATATATTTAATATAAAATGCCAAAGTTGATGTAGTGTTACTAACACAGTAACATTCAATCGCAACATATTTTTACATGTAATGTTTAGTCTTAACTCTCGACAACATGTGCTCCTCTGCATTATATAATACGACAATTAATATAAACCCCTACTGAGGCATAAACTTATTCCATTCTAACTGTGAATAGGCATCGGAAAGCATCTTATAAATGTCGGGCACAATGATTATAAAGGCTTTTTCATGCAAAACTCAGTTCTAGCAAGAAAATTAGATGGCTTCTCTTCAATCTTTTTAATAAAAGATTCTAAACTAATATGACATAATAAATCTCAAAAATTACTACAATACATTTGCGGTTTATATTTTTGAAAGCTTTCCATATCGTAGACATTTCAACCGCATTATTGAGTTCAGTGTTAAAATGGATTTATTATCATGTGGTCTGAACTCTTCTTTGAAACACAACATACGTAAAACTGTATGTTTAAGCATAATAGGTATAATGCTCATTATATTCTCAATTCATGTAGATATTCATTGCCCAAAGATACGGTAATGTAGAGTGTAATTATTTTTGGTTTTATCCGTTAAAAATAGAAATTTATTAGATTTGACGATTTTGAAAAAGTCAAATTTTGTGGATTTTTTCTAGAAAAAGCAGAAGTTAATTGAATACAATTTAACTTATTTCTTTTATGAAGACGAATCTTCAGTCAAAATCTGCATGATTGTCAGGGCCATTTTATTCAAAAACCAAAATAACAAAAGCAGTTGTTTGAATATCTTGAAAAGAAAATTTCTAACCGTATTTTCATTTATTTGCTGATTAAAATTAAGATAGATTTCCTTTGGGAAATTGAAATTTTGGGCATTTTACGAATAGGTTTATACATAGATCATTTTAAAAGTTTTGTTATACATGTACATGTATGTATTGTTCAAATGGCACAGTTCTAAGCAGAACAATACAATATGAAAAATGGTATCATACTCAAATCCTATGTATCATTTTAATAATGGATTTTCCTCAATTATTGGGCAATCTAAGACAGTGCACAAATATACAGTCTAAGATTTATTATTCCTTGAAGGGAACCGATTATTGACTTAGACTTGTGTGGAAAAATACACTTCATTTTATTATAGTTTTTTACGTCAAGGGTATAATAAGAAAGAGTAAATGCTTTCAGGTCGTTTTCATGAGACATCTAGCCAATATTTTAAAATTACATAATACAGTTACATTTTTGTTTTGAATCTTGTTATTTTTACTAATAAAATGTTTAATTTTTCGGATTCAATCTAATTTTCATGCAGTTTATAAGCGAAAAAAGAAAGAAATGACATGTATAATTTTATGTCCATATGTCTGTTGTCTTTAATAACATGCATGTTGTTGGAAACATTACCTTTTTATTTTCTAGACTTCTTAGTTATATTTGTTTGTATTCACAATATTATATTGCATTAAGATATTTTTGAGTCTTTAATAGCATTATTGATGGTATTGTAACTGGAAGTCAGTCTGGCATTATTATGAATGAATTATCCAATCAAGTCAATAGTACAAGTATTTATTTTAGTAAACTATTTACTTCATTATGTTCAAAGAATGGCCATCCCGTTCGAAGTTTAATCGATGTACAATCAGAAAATATGCATTCACAATTCTTCGTTTATTCCCCCAAAACACGTGTTTATCATAAAATTAATAAATAAATAGCCTTTAAGAAAATTAGCTTAATAAAAAAGAGCAGTTATAAAAAAATAATACAATGTGTAGTTTGGATGTCTTAGACAATGGAGTAAATATAATGAAATTAAAAAATCGACAAATATGCCGGTAAACTGTAATTTTCATGTTCTGTAAATACTTAAAAGTGTCTTTTTTCAGAAAGTATTATAATGAAAGAGACTATACCGAAATATTTGAACAAATAGAAACAGAAAGTGGCATGCGATTTTTTATAGTACAGTCTAGATAATACAACACAATATCAAATCTAATAAATATATAATTAGTTACCTTGAATGAAGAAAATACTCAATCCAGTATTCACGAAACACATGTTGCAAATTCAAGGTAATAACGACTTGGTGTTGAAATTTTCTTAAGTTATAGCACACTTTCACTATGTTATAGCACACTTGTCCTCGGTTATAGCACACTTTTACACTCAATTACAGAACACAAGATCAATGAATAAATTAATTAATCGTCTATTTTAAAGATGAAGTTCACACTTGATACGTCTCTGTTTCTAAGAAATAGATCTTAATTGAATTCCTATTCCGCAGATTTTAAATTTATACATCCACACAACAACAGATTTAGTTTTATTGCTTTATTCCAGAAATGGTATGTAGACTGTTCGCTGTTATATTTTGATATTTGATATCAAATATGCAATCTTATCGAACTTAAATAAAATTTGTCCTTTGAAAAAAACAATACGTTTGAGGAATTTGATGTCAACTGCTTTCGGGAAATAACACTAGTAGTAGAAAGTAAAACAAAGTTTTTGACTGTTTAAGAAATGTTCTGTTAATCCAGAAGTATTGTATTCGAATGTGCACTACGTTCCATCCATGCCCTACGCGACAAAAACAGCATGTAAAATTGTGTACATTTTGACTCATTTAGATCCTTATCGCGTTCATACCATCTGTTAGAAAACAAATCCACTCCAGCGCAACCACGACTTGATTTATTATTTAATATAATTGAGACAGTAACCAAAAGAAAGTGTAAACTGTATCCTTGCCGAGTGTTATAGTGGTCTAATTAAAGAACTGACGTATTTGATTACCCGCTCTGCCTATAGTTTCTTTCCTTTTAATTCTCTACGAATCACTAACTTGGACAATTTAGAATATATTTATTAAATATTTCATAATATCCAGTTTAAAATGTTTGACTTATTGACCTATTTTGACCATTCCGTTATAACAAAATGAACAAAAAAAACAACATTAACAATGATTATTTGTAAATATATGTATAAATTATTTTATTTCCGTTCACTTAATACGTTACAAACTTGGCACAGTACTCGCGAATGTGAATGGATTGAATGTTGACACGAGGCAAACAATCTGTATGGAAACATTGTATGAGTATGCTATTTATCGGGAAAATTTCTGAAAATGCCAATCAAACCCCAGTAAGTCCCTTACTGGGCATGTTGAAAATTATCTTTATGGAGTTCTCAGTAACTTGACAATGTGGAATGGTTTATGTTGATAATATAGTCCTTATATCAATAATAAAATCTAAAGCCTTCTAAAAGATTCAACTTAATTTCTGATTTGACTGTTTTAAAACATTTAAAGATTCATAACAGATATGTGCACACTTTATCTGGCTAATAGCAATAAAATCACTAGGAAAAATGTCTGAGAGAGAGAGAGAGAGAGAGAGAGAGAGAGAGAGAGAGAGAGAGAGAGAGAGAGAGAGAGAGAGAGTTAGTGAGAGAGGAGAAAAAGGAGAGAGGGGAAATCACAGACTGAGTTTAACAAAAAGGTTAGAGACTACAGAAGCATTTTACGGGTATTAATATCTATCTGGGAATATCTCAAACTACTAATAGAAACCACTCTGTTCATTATTGTGCCGGATGATTTACGCGAAAGTAATATTCATCCTTGCATTCTAGCGTTCGACATTAACAAATTGCACTTCGCTAAAAGAATTAAATAAGGACACTAGAAAATAAAATACATTGTAGACGAAAGTAACGGAAAACGACAAAATATGAAACTATTGCAAGCTTTGTTTGAGCCTTAGTTGGTGCAACGGATCATTTAGTTATCTAATATTAGAAGCTTAGGCCGCTATTCCATACCTCCGTGTAAGTGTCCGTTCCGCGTCCGTGGTCGTGTCCGCGACGTGGAACGGACACGGAGGTATGGAATACACCCAACGTTATCGGAATATACCCAACGATATCTTTGGTGAGTGAAAAATCGCGGACACGGACACGGATCACGCATCAGGGAACCATGGAATAGCGGCCTTACGATTAAAGTAAACACGCGTCAATGTACTTTTTTCGGAGTTTTCAACCAATAAAGTATTATAAATAATACGAGTTATATTTAAAAATAAACTATTGGGAAAATATTGGGAAAATAAACAGAAATGATTGATGGATACATTTACTAGGGAGGCATCACAGGGCTAAAGGTTATAAAACTGAGATTGGAAACCAGTCTCAAATCTCAAGCATCTGATTGGCTGAAATGGCGACCAGTCGCCCTTTCAGCCAATCAGATGCTTGAGATTTGAGACTGGTTTCCATGCTCAGTTTTATAACCTTGGGCACAGAAGGCTGTTGATTATGATTATGAAACAATTTTACATTTTACACGGTTTGAAACGACGTAGATCAAAGCAGTTTTCGAATAAATTCGGTTTTGATCTGAGTGTTTTGTTTTAACATTTTTCTTAACTCCTTACAATGGTTACTTCCCCTTACTGTCTCAGATACCAACGAGGTTATTTTAGTTGAAATGTAAGTTTCTAATAAAAGTCATATTTAAAAGAAAACATACAACAGGTTTCTTGGCGTAGTGGATATGACGCTCGCCTTTGAACCCAAGCCCACGGGTTCATTCCTCAGCTAGAGAATACGCCATGTTTTTTTTTCTCTAAATATATTATTATTTAAGCTGAATGGCATAGCTTTTAAAATGCATTTACTTCATCGCACTACATTTTCCTTAACCACATAGTGACCCTTAAAAACATTATTGCGTTCTTCTGACTGAAAACTGTATAGCAATGATTACTTCGTAATTAATTAAAGGATTTCTATTGATGACGATAATTAATGTATTCAAATTTGTAATTGTTTTGTTCAAGTAGAACTTGATGAAAATAAATACAGTGGTGATAAAATCATCGACGACAAAAGCAATGATAATGTGGTTGTGGTGCTGGTGGTGATGATGATGTTGATGATGATGATATTGCAAATGAGGAAAAGACAGAAAAGTTCATTATCCGCTCTAAAATTGAAGCAAAGTTAATCGCGTTGCCTTATTTGTTAATGAACAGAGCGGAATATTTGTCAAAAGAAAACTGCATTTGTTACAAATAACAGTTATACCTTTTGTCAGATAAAAGTTTATATGGCTACAGAGTGAAATTCGTTAACCATACAAATACAAACGATGAACTAAATTCTGTGCAGAATCCTTTTTAAAATTCACAGCATCATAAGAAACCTTATGAATGTGTCATTTCCGCTAACGAATCGGAAACACAAGGTAATTATTCTTTCACAGAAAAATGTTTGACAATGACGTTTTAACAGCATTTGATTTCAAATCTGATTTTTTTCGAAGCATCTTGAACATTGTTTTAGTCATATGCAAATATACAAATCACAGCTCCTGAATCATATACACGGGTTCTTACGACTCGGTCGTATATTTCCCGTAAACCGAACTTGTGTGAATCTGTGTGTGACAAATACGAGAGCCACGGCCAATTCTATTTGAGAAAAATGGTTAAATCTATCTTAAATTACAAGTAAACGTTAGTGTTTATTAACGCGCATTTACAAAATTAAAAAGGTTTAGCGTATCGACTTAAACGACTGAGTGGTTGAAATTATATGACATGTAAGCAAAACAAGTCTCTTACTGGGTAAATTTTTCAATTATGCGTTAGTACTGATTTTTGCCTATAGAAAAAGAAATTCAGAGAACAATTTGCAAATACTGTAATTCCATTGAACAAAATATCATTTCACCAATAAATGGTGTTCGTTGTTTATTCTTTCATTGGAATATTCATCATATTGGTTTACGTTGTCGTGTTCCTAGGCGGTAACCCCAAAGGTTCTCTTTTTTCACTTATTGTTAGTGGTGACTAATTTTAAACTGATATTCTTAAAAACCCATGTTTCCCTATCCTTCTGCGTTGTGGTTGCGTGGGGAGGATGTGTTTTCTGAGTGTGGCGATTCCTGATGTGCATATTTCACTATTCTATGTCAACTCTTTCTTCGTCTTTTTTCTACCAGATAAACACATTTTAAAAAGTGTTTTTACTGTCTTCAGTAGTTAGGTTCCTGCTCTTTAAATACGGTGTATAGATTGATTTTGAGTTTAAACGACTCTGAAGAGTGCATTTAATCAACTTAAACTTCATTGCAGGGTACGTCTTTTCTTTCGAGTGCGTTAATTTAATTGAAATACCTTAATAGAGTCGGGTTGACGTCCGTAACACGACTTTATTTGCGGGTACGTTTGATAATGTACGATTTTTGGAAATGTTGATTGAACCATTTTTCTCTATTTTCAATGTTAGGAAGGCTTTAAAAAATCTCACTAAAGTTAGGTTTGAGCATAGTTTTAATGCTGTCCTGTGCATATGACATTGATATACTTGATCAGTCCAATAAGGCATTTAAAATTTTATTTTTTAAATTAAAGATAAAGACAAACATAATCAAATAAATGACCGGTAGCAGTCATTTTTGGTTACCTTTTACTATGTAATAAGTTCAAAGCTCTGCTCTTTTAACATGAGATGAAATTGACTATTTCAGTTACATTTTTCATTCGTTTTTGTAACGCCCGTGCATCAAATTTCAAATTGTATTTCTCACGACAACATGCTCGTGATGATGCCAAGTTCTTTATGTCAAGATGGAGCTATGCCCCTTTTTTGTACTTGCATTTTATTCTGACGTTGTACCATAGGGCGACACAAGTGTTTAACTGAACACCCATCTTGTGTTATTAACGTATGAATGTGTAGTAACTAACGTGAGAGCTCAATAGCATGATGTATCAGTTTTCCATTAACATATAAGTTCGTTATTTAAAAAGGAAGTCATATGTTATTTAACGGCGTGGGTTTTGACAAATCGGAAGAGGAGGATTTAAATTAATTTTTATTTTTTTATCATACGATAAGATACATATTAATATAAAAATCGGCTCAGTGAGTCTATATTCTGCAAGTAAGTTGGTGATCGAAAAACAACGTATACTGATGATACTGATGCACTCGTTCATTTTTTGTGGCGTCTTATTTGGATTGACATACCTATAACAAACATGCTCTCTTTTCTCCTGTTTTTTTCGCTGCACGTGGTGAGGCTGTGTTTTGTGTGTGTGGCGATTCCTGATATGCATATTTCACTTTTTTACAATTTATTCCAATATATCTGTGTGCTTGTCACATACACCGAACATCTCTTGTGACAAACTTTACATGTGACAATTTAGCCATAAAGTTTGACAACAGAATATATATATTTTTCAATCCGTGAAACTTTTAAAGAAGCCAGATTTTAAGAATGCGGGAATACATAGTATCAACTGTATGCATTTAGATTGAAGATGAAATAAGGCCTCGAACCCAAAATGCATTAATCAAAATCTTGCCAGTTCAACATTCGATATGTGTTATTCCATAAAAAAAAATGGAGCAAAATTCACGTCAAAACATGCAAAATAAAAACTAATAGTCATATTCTTAAAATAAATGTCCCTTATATTTATGTGTAGTAACTAACGTGAGAGCTCAATAGCATGATGTATCAGTTTTCCATTAACATATAAGTTCGTTATTTAAAAAGGAAGTCATATGTTATTTAACGGCGTGGGTTTTGACAAATCGGAAGAGGAGGATTTAAATTAATTTTTATTTTTTTATCATACGATAAGATACATATTAATATAAAAATCGGCTCAGTGAGTCTATATTCTGCAAGTAAGTTGGTGATCGAAAAACAACGTATACTGATGATACTGATGCACTCGTTCATTTTTTGTGGCGTCTTATTTGGATTGACATACCTATAACAAACATGCTCTCTTTTCTCCTGTTTTTTTCGCTGCACGTGGTGAGGCTGTGTTTTGTGTGTGTGGCGATTCCTGATATGCATATTTCACTTTTTTACAATTTATTCCAATATATCTGTGTGCTTGTCACATACACCGAACATCTCTTGTGACAAACTTTACATGTGACAATTTAGCCATAAAGTTTGACAACAGAATATATATATTTTTCAATCCGTGAAACTTTTAAAGAAGCCAGATTTTAAGAATGCGGGAATACATAGTATCAACTGTATGCATTTAGATTGAAGATGAAATAAGGCCTCGAACCCAAAATGCATTAATCAAAATCTTGCCAGTTCAACATTCGATATGTGTTATTCCATAAAAAAAAATGGAGCAAAATTCACGTCAAAACATGCAAAATAAAAACTAATAGTCATATTCTTAAAATAAATGTCCCTTATATTTCCTCTGTGTTGGAAAGATAAACTCTCTACGCTTCCTGATTTATGCAAATCGCCTCGCTGAATGAATTGCATTTCCATTGGGGTTCAATTAAATTTCGGGTAATTCTTAGAAACTCTGGAATCAACACCAGTTGCTCTTCCATTTTACTAAAGGACATTAAGTCAGAAAATTTTAATTGGATGAATCCGCTGACAAGATAATGGAATTTCTCCATGAAAATGTAATGAAATTCTGGTTTTATGACGTCAAATGAATGCGGTGTCCTTTTAACGAATTGTTTGACATTTGTTATACATTTTCTGATATTGTGGAACGGCTTCCTTTTTGCAAAAGTTTTGAAATTGTCTTTGGCTTGAAACGATCAAAGCAAACACAGAACAACATTTGTTTTAAATTATAATTGAATTAAATTAAATTTTATATAACCTTACAGCCAGAAGTAGTCACAGTGTACTAGACGCTATAGGAGCGTTCAACATTCAAGGTGTCAATAAAGTTTAGTCGCTTGAAACAATTGATTCAAATACGTGACAATGTTGTAGTGAATTGTACAGCCTAAACGGCGGCTGATTCAAAGTTATTTCGATGTTATGCAATAGCTGTCAGTAAATACTTAAATAATTTCATTTGTTGCGTAAATGATTCTTCACAGCAAATAAAAAGGCTCATAAATTCCTAAAAGTAATGGCAAGGTTTAAATAGCACCAACCAGAAAATCATAAAAGTTATTGACTTACCTACCCTTCTTCATGATCTCGTTTCTATATAGCATTTAGAAGACCTGTTCGGCACACATGCATATATGTCGCCGACGTCTTGATCTGCTGTCGTCCAGCAACGCAACGCTTTCTTTAATAAGTGGGGAAAACTGGTATAGATTCTATGCGAGCAAAATAGCTCCATCAACTTTTTCTTGCCTTCTTTTATGTTCTTGTGTTCTTGCTGATTAAATTAAACTCTAGCTATTAACCGATGTGTTCTGGTTTCATATCATAGGTCATCACGTACCCATCCAACTTGCGTGACAAGGTCATTACCTTCTTCTGTTTTATGTTGTTTTTTCTGCATGCATTATAGGCGAGTAGCGGGTAAGTTGGAGCTAATTCGCCAAGACTTAGTACGTGTGTTTGTTTGTTCATATGTGAACCTGAATGAGCACTTAGCAAAATTATCTGTTACGGACTATTCCAAAAAATCAAACACATGGGTTCTTAGTTTTTATAATGTTGATGTCTTTTTTAATATATCATGTTATGAATCTTACGCACAAGTTTGTTCTCTACTTTTTGGCTGTGTGGGGAGACTAAGTTTTCTGAAAGAGGCTATTCCTGATATGCGTATTTAACTTTTGTCCGAATTCAATTTTTGTTGAGTTCGTTTGGAGACAGTCCCCACAAAACCCCACTTATATAATGGTATTCCCCGTAAATTTCCCACTTATGTGATAGTATTCATATAAAAATACCGCATTCTTGGTACCTTGCGATTTGTGCGGTAATTTGCATTTCTAGCTCTTCAGATGAGCATTCTTGATCAAACAAAGGCAGAGCAATATGGGTAAATCAAACAATGTACTGCTTTGTTATGTTGATTCGTGTTGTTCTAGATCGCCAAAGAAAGGGATGACGACGAGATGTTAATGAGCATTTGAAATTCCTGAAATACGCGTACAATGATTCTGAAGGCAACAGAAGAATTATCAATAGTACTGTGAAAGAAGTATATAGAGAAATCATTATGGGAACACACTCTGTTTGTATTAAAGCAGATGTTGGTTTTATGTAGTTTGGATTTGTTCCCTTAGTTAAAATAACATTGCACTTGCTATGATTCGAAAAATTAGAAAACAATAAAAATCTTCTTAACGGCAAAATGCAGTTCAATAAAATAATTGCACAGACAAATGTTATTCGTTGTAAAATAATAAAACAGTAAAGAAAAATACCGGAAGTTAGATCTAAAAACACCCTAAACTTCTATTTACATCGAAACATAAAAATAAACAACATAAAACATAATTTAAAATGAAGAAAATTCTATGAAACAATTTTTAGAAATTAAAAAATATATAAAACATGGATTTATTTGCTGTTGAAATAGGGTCATATTGTTTTATTCAATTGAATATAGCATAAATATGTTTCAGTTATACAAATAGCATTTCGTATGTTATGAAATTATTTTTAGTTGTTAAAATCATCAGATTAAAACTGATTTATATTGAAAAACAAAATGATTAAGCATTATTCCTTTCTCTGATCCAAAATGGTCAAAATTCTATTCTGTTTTGTTTTCTCGTTTAGGGCAAACCCATTCTTTTATCTGGTGACCATACGCCGCTGAACATGGAATCGTATTAGTCTGAAAACACCGCATTGAAGGTTCCATGTTCACCGCCATATGCATACCATCGTGTTGGATAGATCTACATTGTACAGTTTACTGGTGTAAATATTGAATTGCGCTCAACTCGAGGCTACGCGGCGTGTGCAGAAATACGCATTTCAATTACTGCCCATGAACAGGCTCAATTAAACCGAGTCTGCAATACTTTTATAGTTGTCGTGTTCGGTGGCTTTTAAAGTTCGCTTTTCATCTATAACAGTTCAATACCAAGGATGAAAGGGAGCGGGCGGAAGTTAAATATCGCGGGGCTCAGGAACGAATTTTTTTAAATCCATAAATAATTAGGCATTTCTGGGTCATCTATGGGGTAAAACTGTAAATTGGATATGAATCTGAAACTGTTTCCCTTGCTAATTTCACGTCTACTGGTCATCTTAAGAGTAATGAATGAAATTTCGATATGAAATTAAGTGATTGAACTGCAATAAGTCGTAATACAAGTAGTGTTAAGAAAGATAATTTTGTTTCCAAAATTATGTTAATCAATGAAACTCTCAATAGAAGTATGTTGGCTCTACACAGAACAGAACAAGAACAGAACAACCGAAATGTTTTCCTACATGTATATGTTTTTATATGCAGCCGAACGAATATAAAATTCTGTGAGGATGCCTTCTGTTTGCGCTAATCTTCACACTCCATTGTCACTGGTTCTAATCGCATCATACCAAGTTCCGGCAAATCCGGGAAGTCTGAGATAAAACTCGTTGGCTCAGGGAAATAATCACAGTCAGACGGCACCCATTCATCACTTATTTCATTTGATACACTTGCAATCTGCATTTCTCTGCATGACAGGTTTGATTTTTTGTCATCTTCTGATTGTTGACTTGGAAAATGGGCGATTGCGTCACTGCTAAAATCCAGTACTTCCGGTAAATTCACGTTGTCATGATTTAACTCAGACCGTTCCGTCACAAAACTACCAGCCGTTCCATAAATTGCACATACGCGTTGCAAATCTTCATATGGTGGAGGTGGCTTTCTGTCATCCAATGGACGTAGACTTAATTCTCTCGTGTCCTTGTCGGGATCTTTAGTGATTCTTGACATATGCCGCTTTGGAGCTTGTGTGTCGGATACTGTTTGCGACAGTAAATCGGTTGATCTGATATAAATTGTTGAACCGGTTACAGATCCGGATATCGTTGGGAGCGTCTCCGCTGGCGAGTTAAAGTTTGTTCGTCCACGGTTTTGTTCTGTATTTGTGTTTTTGTTTCTCTTTTTATTATTTCTATTTCCCGTTCCTTCAGGTACAGTATTACTTTTGTCTGAGCGCACTCTTACTGGTTGGAATGCGTTAGTTTGTTTTATCTCTCCGAGTTTACGCTCCAAGTTTGTTTCTGAATGCACTCTCACTGGTCCGTACGCGGTTCTTTGTTCTGTATGTGCAAGTATACTTTTACTATTTGTTTGTGTATGATTGTCGTGATGAACAGTGACATCCTGTCTTTGCCCAGGTGGAGCATGTACAAACCCTTAAATAAAATGTAATAAGATTTTTCGCAAGCGATATCAAGAAAAACACGACAGAACACTAATATTATTAAACGAGTAAATCTGTTTAAACTTTTTTTTTTTTTTTGGCGTTCACCTTTTCGGCGTGTAAGCCCTTAAATAAAAATTAAGAGATAAAACAAGTTTTTCGTGTAAGCGTGGTGCTGCGCTTTTGGATAGGAGACCGCCATATTGCAGGCTCAGCACCTCCGACTTCGGATCTCCTTGCGGATCCTCCTATATCGACACCCGCCCAATCGGTCGTATTGCTAACCCTTACACCCTGAGCGCCAACGAGGGAAGCCATTACTACCATTTTTAAAGTCTTTGGTATGACCCGGCCGGGGATCGAACCCACGACCTCCCAGTCCGGAAGCGGACGCTCTACCTACTGAGCTAACCGGGCTGGTGTCTGTTTAAACAAAATAGTTGGATTTTTTTTTCTTGTCTGCACGCTATAAATAGTATTAAATTCACAATTTCACACTGTAGCTTCGAAAATGATATTTTTTGCATAATTATTGTCTATTTTACTAAAAAATACACAAAAGAATAATATTTTTTGACAATCTACCAAAATCTGTTTTAGGTTATCATACAACTAAGTTATCCCCAGTTCATATTAATTTTGCATCCTTCGAAATTTCAAGGCATTACTTAGTACCAATCAATTATCAATTATTTCTGAAGGTTGTTGAACATGATACATATATTTGCATAAATACTGAGTAGCGCTCAACCCGGGGAAAGGCGGCGTGGGCAGTAATATACATTTCCATTACCGCCTTAGAACAGGCAAAACAAACCGAGCTTGTAATATTTTGAAATTTTTGCCATGTTTGTTGGCTTTAAAAGTTCTTTTCTTTCTCACGGGGGGAATCGCGCACAACCGTTACTGTTGGTGAAGCGAGAAAATTGTTCTGCAAGCATCCGGTGACGGTTCTGCAGATGTTTATTTTGACCCGGAAAGGTAGGTGGTCAGCTTTGACTCGTTTTTATCAAAATATTAAGCAATTCTTTGAAAAACGGGGAACGTGATTCGATGCGTGTTGGATTTATCGGCATGCTTGGATAATATGAGACCAAAATACGCAAACATGGTTGAGTTATGACGATCATTCCGCCTCTGAAATGAGCAAAATTTAATGTGAGGTGAAGCTTTTTTTCGATTTTCGAGCAATATTTAGTTGTATTCTCGTCCTGTATCACTGCAAGAACAAAGTATTTGTTCCGTTTTGTATTCCCTGTGACTGGTTATAATTTGTATGTTTTTTTAAGGAAAATGCTGGCCAAAATTAAACGGTAGCGGTTGCGCTACTGATGTGACGGTTGTGCATTGACGATTGACTGGGATCACACGTTTAATGCACTTACCGGTTCGTTCACAGCAATATTTTTATACAAAATCGCAAAGATCGGCATATAAGACAAGTCGCCATATCAGCCAATCAGATGCTTGAGATTTGAGACTGGTTTCCATGCTCAGTTTTATAACCTTGGGCACAGGTTTTCAACTGCACTTATGGGAAAATTCGTAAAAAAAAAACACACACAAGTAAAACTTGACAGTTTTTTTGTTTGTGGCTCATTGTCGTCATAAGCTCTGAGATTTCCTAAACCGACCAAGTGATTTACCTGTTTCAGATCTCTGATTTCGTCTTGTTTCATTTAGGCCTTGCTCGCAACCAGTAACATCCTGTGACGCAATTACAAACCCTTAAATAAAAATTAATAAGAGATAAAACAAGTTTTTCGCTAGCAATATCGAGAAAACATGTTACTAATTTTATTAAACAATTTATTTTTTAAACAAAATGGTCGAAATATTTTACTTTTCTAGTCTATGAACTATGAATACACTAACCTGTATATAAAAACGTATATATATTGCATATATTTTGTATCACTCAAAACTTATGTTTTATTCGATGGCTTTCAAAGTTCTTTTCTATCTATTTCATATTCTTGTAACTGTTTCTTTTGCTAATCTCTGGATTAACGAAAACTTTTCAGTTGTTGTTTAATACACGGGTATCTGGTAAACTCGTACCTAAGTTAAATCGTACCTTAGTCAACTCGTACCCTTTTTTGGTCAACTCGTACCTGATCTTTGGTCAACTCGTACCTACCCAAGTCAACTCGTACCCTTTTTGACATAAATCGAAGTTATCACGGAACGTATACGGATCGACCTTTATATATCGTTATACGAAATCAATAAAATGATTTATTTCTGTGCCAAAACTTGTCGAGCATTTTTTAATTAAGTGGTAATTGTCACACACTTTCGAACAGGTGGCTTAATCGGGATGTTTTCACACATTTATCGGTCATAGGAAATACTGTTTTGATAAGAATTAACTTCAATACTTAGGACTGACACTTGCCTCAGGCTATTATCTGCACCTGCATAAACAATTAAGCGTGTTATTAACAATAAACAGATCGTAAAACAAGAGTCAATTACTTTGAATTAAAATAAAAACGATAGCCGTTATTATTACAGAGGAGCCAGGCGAGTAGGAGCAATTTTAACATTGGAGCCGCGGAAGTGATGATGCATGCTGCAAAAATGCAAGGTGGTATACTGTTTGAACGTGGCTTTTAAAGTTCCCTTTTCATCTATTTTAATATATGCGAAATAAATATGCATTAATAGCATGTATTTGTGCAAAGTTCAATTGAACTGCATTTGCTGTTAAAGAGATTATGGTAATTTTCTTGTTATTGCACATTTTGACATTTTTGATAATTTATACCGTAGGAGTGACTTTGATCTTTCAGGTAGGGCCATGGTTCGTAGACACGAAAGCCGTCATATTAAAGTGTGTGAAGATAATTATATTAAGTTTCAAAAGTCTACCTGTGCCCAAGATCGTAAAACTAAATTTGGAGATCAGTCTCAAATCTCAAGCATCTGATTGGCTGAAATGGCGACCAGTCGCCATTTCAGCCAATCAGATCCTTGAGATTTGAGACTGATCTCAAAACTTAGTTTTATGATCTTGGGCCCTGGAGTGGTTAGACATGGTGAGAAACAGAACTTATGAGTTATGAAATGTTTCAAGATAACTGCTACTGTGATGTCAAACAATTGTTAAGTATCAAAGCTTTACATTGAACGGTCACTGAGAAAAGATAATATAAACAAAAAACTTAACTCAATGTGGATGCCCGCCCGCCCAACGACATACCCTAATCTAATAACCAGGGTTTTCTATAGAAAATCTGAGCTGAAGGTTACAAAGCTGAGTTTGGAATAGCTTCAGTTTAATGCCAATTGATGGAGAACTTTTAATATGGAGAGACTTATTTAGAGAGCCTATTGGATTATAATTTGGTTGCAGTTTTTCCAAAATGACCTTAATTAAAAATATTGTAATGCTTATTATGATTTCTTTGAAAAAGCTGAATAACTTTGAAGGCCAGCGTACACTATAAATATAAAGGAAAATTTCTTTCTCTCGAAAAATACGAAAACTTTCAAAATATTTTATTGAGCCAGTAATGGAAAACATATTACTGCCCACTCCATGGAACCTTCAATGCGGTCTTTTTAGATTATTACCATTATAGTCAGTGACGGTTCCCAGATAAAATAATAGGTTTGCCTTAACAAGAAAACAACCATCGTAACTGTGACCATCGTCAGCATGTTTTTGAAATAGGAGGAACAGTGGTATTGGGGTAGAGCGTCGGACTCCAGATCCAGATCCGGCGACTGCTGGTTTGAATCCCACCAGGAATCAGATTCGTCGACAATTTCCCCAATCCTTATTCGGTGCGAGTACTGGTTGGACACCCAGGAAGCAGTCATCGAGTGTGATTAATATAAGTTGGAAGAACTTGTTTCACAATCGATGTAAAATAAATAAGTTTAAAATATATGTGACACTGACCTTCATTGTGACCGCTTTTCCGTCTTGACCGACATATCAAACAAAAGATAAGCCAAAATAACAATACTCCAGTACCTATCACCGTCAATGACAATACATTAGTACCTGTCATTGTAAATTCTACAGGTGGGTCTGTGGTTGTTCTGTTAAAGAAATAAAAAGTTTAAACATATTCTTTTCAAGAAACCTGCTGAATAATTACGCTTGGTGACAAGAGGGCCAAATGGCCCAATATCGCTCAACTGATTCATGGATTTCATGAAATGAAACAAAGAAAAAAACTCAAAGAAATGAGAAGTAGACTGCGGACTAAGCAAAAATTGAAATTACTGGCCTTATTGCATCAGACTTGTTTAAATACAAATTTAGCTGATTTCGAAACTTTCAAAGATACAAACAAATATATTCAATAAGGATGACGGTAGAGACTTTTCACTTGCATATGTCTTATAAGTTGGGATGGGACCGATTATTTGGATTTTTGGTTTAACGAGGAATATTCAGATGTGATTTTGGTATTCGAATATTCGAGATTTTAAAATTTAAGTCTGCTCTCTTCCAAAAGGACTGTTATATTAAAAATACTGGAGTTGTCCGTAATAAAATGCGTCAATACTGGCCCTTAGACCACTTACAAGTCGGTAAAGCCCTTTCAAAAAAAAATACTCGAACATTATTAATTTTGATCTTTAGTTCTCGAAGTTTGAGCAAGGGGGAAAGTCTATTTATCTGCCTAAGTGTAGCATCAACCAAAATTGCAAGATGGCAGGGGTACTTAATTGTTATAAAAAGTGCCACAGCAGGGCTGAAGGTTATAAAACTGAGTTTGGAAACCAGTCTCAAATCTCAAGCATCTGATTGGCTGAAATGGCGAATGGTCGCCATTTCAGCCAATCAGATGCTTGAGATTTGAGACTGGTTTCCAAGCTCAGTTTTATAACCTTGGACACTGGTGGTGTTGTATAGGCCTTCTTCAATTTTAACAACCCTCAGAAAAGGAAGGTCGATAGCGAGAAGATTACACAACTCATCGCCGATATGAATGTCATCGACTTTGTTCCTCTTAGCATAGTTGAAGGCACTAGCTTCCGGAACCGTCTGAACGCCCTGTCGCCTGACTACACCATGTCGGGAGAACGAGCGCAGCAGAATAGAGCTGCGATACGTGCGCGAGAAAAAGAAGCAAGATACCCAGCTCGCGAACTTGACGGCGGCGCTATTTTGGTATTCGATCGCATCCCTTACTTTATTGCAACTGTAATAAATTATCAATAAGAGCGTTGACGTGAAAATTTTCCTCTAATATCAGTCATTGAAATATAAACTTTTAAACCCCACCTACTTTGACGGAATATTGTTTAAGCCGGCCACCCTATCAATACTATTTTGAAACTTGCCTAAATATTGTTGCGTATTAAAACAGGTGTCTCAAATTAAAATTGCCATACCGTTTTGCAATTTGCCCAACAAAAATTATTTAACCAGTCCATTTCATCCTCTACGATGAAGTATTAATCATCTAACGAATCATTATTATTAATGGTATGCAGTGTGACCTATGTACTTTAAGAGAGGTAGCTTATAAGTTATTGAAATGTTTACATTATTTTGACTGAATTTTTCACAGCAAATCGTCTCAAAACGTGCTGCACGCACATCATTTTGACTGGTGACGTCGACGGTGCGAGGACAACTGTTTCGCAGCACATGCTGCACGTTTTGAGACGATTTGCTGCGAAAAAGTTGTCAGCCTTGTCGTTAACATTGGTGTTCCAAAGTAATTTTAAAAAGCACACGTAGTATCACGTGTTCTTCTCATAATTTTGGTAAAAATGAGAGTATTTATGTGTATAAATATATGAATTAAGTCGATATTTGATGGTGTTCATCTGGGTATGGAAAACAATTGGATTGTTTAAAGCAAGCGAGAAGCCATTCGGGCTTCACACATTGTAAACAACCCAGTTGTGTTCTATACCCAAATAACACCATCCAATACCGATTAAATTCTTAAAAAGAAACTATTCGTTCTGTGACGAAGTCTATGTAAAGCAGTTTCACAGAAGTCAGATCTTACAAAACGTTAGATCCGATGACGACCCGTTTAACACGTATACGTATCAGCTACAATGGTTTTCCCAAAACCTATGTTTAGAAACAGTCAATACAGCAAACACAATTCAAAACGCAATCGATTAGGGTCCCAAAATGATCTGAAGGTATCAAAAACAATAAAATACACCCATCTTCAGTAAAATATGTCTTACGCCGGGTGTCTTTACTTCCCATCTATTTCCGTTTATAACACTATGTACACATTAAGAATGACATCGGCCGATCAATTGTTGAAAATGACCTGAACTTATATGTTTTAACTAAAAATGTATCTATCATAATTTTGTCAAAATTAAATCTAAATTTGCGCATCCGGTACTTTTTTACCATTTTAGCTATTATACAATGCATCTACATTGTTGCTTGTTTTACTTAGTAGTCAAAAAAATGAGATATGAATCTGAATCAGGGCTGAAGGTTATAAAACTGAGAATGGAAACCAGTCTCATATCTCAAGTATCTGATTGGCTGAAATGGCGACTGGTCGCCATTTCAGCCAATCAGATACTTGAGATTTGAGACTGATTTCCATTCTCAGTTTTATAACCTTAGGCACAGAACACAGCCTCCCCAGACAAGCCAACAAGTAGAGAAGAAAAATGGGGCATGGGTAATAAAATTAGTAATCCAATTTAAATCAAAAGATGTAGATCCAGACAAAAGGTAGATTTTCTGAAGTATTATCTTATTACGCTAAATCTCGTACAGGTAATTCTTACTGATGAGAGTTGGAAAGTGGTCTTTTTTTATTAAGTTTATCGTTGAGATGCCGAAATATTTGTTGGCGTCTGTGATAGCGTCATCATTACTGTCGAAAAATGAGACAAAGTAAAGTCACAGCAGTAAACAAACCGTCATCAAGAAAGGCCTATTAATTTGATTGAAAGATGTTCCTAATGTAACATTAATATTGTCTAATAGGAATGACAGTGTTTGGGCCAAGTTCATAAAGTAACACTTACGTACATTGTATTAAAAGTTGGTCTTAGACCTTGAGCTGCCAATAGACCCCCCTCCCCCCCTTGGGGAATTTTGAAGGGTATGTTTTTCTGAAAGCCTATACCATTCTACGCATTTTGCAAGTTGTTTGCACTCTGGCGAGTGGGGCGTTTTTCCGTAACGCCTGTTTGAATATGTTACCTTTGAAAAAAGTTTGTGTAAGAATGAAATATTTGACAATTGTAAAAGTTCTAAAATAAACCTATTTATTATACACCAGGAAGCTCTAATCTACATTACTAATGCAATAAAACATCTGTAACCTAAGGTATTGGTCTTAAATAGTGATTAAGTTATGTTACTTAACATAAAAACCTAGTAAAATAAGATGTATGAAACATTTCTTACGTGCAGTAGCAAGTAATTTGTGCTTATATGTAAAATATAGTAAGATAAATGAGAATTCTGGACAAATGTAATACAGTGATATACATTGGGACATAAGCCCGTAACGCTATATTGAAATATGTTACCGAAAGAAAATAAAATGGGAAAACAAGCCATAAATGTATTAGACCTTGAGCTGCCAATAGACCCCCTCCCCCTGGGGGAATTTTGATGGGTATGTTTTTATGAAAGCCTATCTCATTCTTCGCATTTTGCAATTTGTTCGCTTTCTGGCGAGTGGGGCGTTTTACCGTAACGCCTGTTTGAATATGTGACCTTTGAGAAAATTTTATGCGTTGAAGAAATAATTGGCAATTATAAAAGTTCTGAAATAAACATATTTTTTCTACACCAGGATGTTTTTTCTTTAAATTTTTAATGCAATAAAACATCTGCAACCTAAGGTATAGGTCTATAAATAGTCATTAAGATATGTTACTTAACATCAAAATCTAGTTTAAAAAGTTGTATGAAACATTTCTTACTTACATTAGCAAGTAATTTCTGTTTTATTTGCTTAATTCATTAATATAAATAAGAATGCAGCATTTAAATGTAATAAAGTCACATTGAGACACACTTCTTGTTTAATGTATGTAAATAAATACATATATTTGTAAATTCCCAAAACCAAAATATCTGAAAAAAACAATGGAAAAAACATCTCAGATAGCAAATAAAATATTTATAAATAAAGTTAATTATAAAGAAATAAACTCTGAAAGACATATTGTGTGATTTAAAGGTTAACTGTGTTAAACACTTTGTTAATATTATTTATAACTTTAGTTATATGTGACTTTATTATGCTATATCATAAACATATGCCTATGGTTAATAAATTTGAAGTTTTGGTGTAATTGTTTTTGTTTAAATACACCTCTTCATGAGTTTTAACGATTAGTTAGCTTTATATCATAATAAAAATAAATACCATATCATAAATCACCATTTTAGATATGTTACCCAAAAGAACGTATTTTAGTTACCAACCTTCCTGCACTTTATGTATCTTGTATTAAAATAGGTAATATATATTAAGAATTATGTTACAAAAGGAAATTAAGCTAGTGATATTAAACAGTAAGGTATTTTTAATTTAAATGTAGTTAAACTTTAGAGGTAAATGATCTGTGTACTGCTCAATATGTCTTGAAATAAATGTGTATGATGTAGATGGTTTAAGTTCGTCCTATTTTAAATCTTTTTAAATTAACAATAAACCTGTCAATATGGCTCAGTGACAACATTGTAATACAGCTTAAGTTTGCACTAATCATGGGCTGTTGCATCCAGTCTAAAGCTAAGTCCAGATACTCTCGATTGAGACAGATAACATTAATTTGTTCTAACAAAATGTAGAAAGAAAGAATAAACAAAATTAACATTTTTATCATTTTATTGTTCTATTTATGTCTTTTGTCATCCTATAATATTTTACCAATTTTTACTTTAATAATCAGCAAAAATAATAAGAAAATAAAAGCAAGAAACTGCAAATTATTAGTGAATTAACATTTTGATAAATATTTTTTATATAATATTATATTATGTTAAAGTTGATCTATGACAAATTTAAAAGCTACTTAATTTAAACTTTACACAAATTAGCTGATAAAATTATCTGATGTTAGAAATGTTTTTAAAAGTAGTTTTATTCATCTAAAATACTAAGGTTCAGTGTAGAATTTGTAAAATATAGTCGTGATACAGTTGTGTAAATGTAATCAGTTCTTTGTACAACAATATCAGTTTTAGAGAAAATACTTCATTCAATCAGTAATATTAGTTTAAAAAACGACTATGAATGTAATTAGAAATCAATACAGGGCTAACAAACATCAGGACATTGCACAGAGCACACATAGTTAATTTCTTCAAATAGATATCAGCTAACACCATTAAAAATAAATAAAAACAAGGAAATAAGCCTTATTTTAATAAGTAACATATGTTATGTATGTTGAATTTGAAGTCATGCAAGTTTCAAGAACACTTACATTTATAAAGCTCAATAATTTAATTAAACTCTGTATTTTATGCTTGTTTATCCCAAAACATGAATATAATGTTTGAATTAGCGATATGGTAACATATAAGATTATGGAAAAATTATTACGATTTCCAGTGTGATTTTTATGAAAATCACACTGTTTTATATTGTTTGATCATACAGCTTTCAAAACATGTATTATTGCCAAAGTTTGATTACAAATAAAAATCCTACAGGTAAGTTTCTGACTTAAATTTCATCTTTTTAGGGTTATGTATGTTATACCCTAAATATGTTACCTAAGTGCAAAAATTTTGAAATGAAAACTACATCAATCAACAGATAATACTTCATCCTTATATAAAATATAAGTTTAATTAAATCGTATCTGGAATAGAGCAGAATTAAAGATTCAAAATTCATATATTTTTTCTACAAATTTTAGGGGTAACATATTAAAACCTCCGTAACACCCTTATGCCCCACTCGCCAGAGTGAAAACAAACTGCAAAATATCCAGAACATAACAGGCTTTCAGAAAAATCATGTCTACAAAATTCCCTAAGGGGGGGGGGGGGGAGCAAACATATTCCTGGCCACCGGCCTACCTAGTTCGGTTCAAGATATTCTGCATTTTGTTATTTAATAAGAATGTGGAGTTTCAATATCCTTGCTTAAAGGAAGATGTAATAACTTACGGTGGTTGAATGGTGGTGCTAGTTTTAAAATATTGGTCCATTATAATCTCTAGCGAACTTCCCGAGAACCATTCACAATTTATCGTGTAGGTTGATATTTATTAAGATATGTCTGTAATCTTCTGCAGTAAAACATCGGCTAAAATATAAGAAGAAATGGATATTATGATATGAATTATCAGATTCTTTTCTTTGTATACGATTCTGCAAAAAAACGAACAAAAAAGGACCGTAAGTCAAAATTAATAGTGTCTTTTAGTAAGTGCTTGATTTAAAACTAGTTTTAAAGCATGTTAGACAGTTCAACATATATTATACTATTAATTTATTTAATAATTTTAAAAATGATTTGTAGTTTTTTGCTCTTAAACCCTTTATATGTAAGTATCATAGAAACAAAAGACCCTCTCACGCTCATAAATCAACACGGAGGATCTGCTGCTAGTGAAACATAAATAAATATTCTGAACGGCTTCTTGCGGTAGTCTGTCCCAAACTGTGACAGTAATCTTCCTCATTCTCGCTCATCCCAAATATTTTCTATTGGGTTTAAATCAGGATCACTGGATGGACATATGGTTGGCTTACTAAAGTTTTTGTGTTGTTCATACGGTGCGAATACGCGAATATGCTTGGTGTCTTATACGTATGTTCTGGTGCCACTGATTGTAAGGGTAGCTTCCTCGTAAAGAAATTATATAGACTCACTCACAAAACACAGCCTCAAGACACAGCCAAAATTCAGAAAATTCGTGTGTTTCTAAAATTTTCATATTCAAATTAAACAATGGAAGCGAGTAACGAAAAAGAGAAACTGAAGAGCTTTTATTGCGAAAACAATTTGCCTCTTGGGGTTTTAACCAGGTTCTTAGGTCCACCAGCCATGCACATCACCCAACAGTTTCTCATATGAACAAACAAGTACTACATGTAGTTGCCTTGGTGAATTATCTTTAATCCACCTTCCAACTCGAGTGAAGCAAGTCAAAACCTTTAAAATAACGTTTGCACAATCGACGGTTCATCAGAGGGCAGTCTCTTCCTAAGCCTTCGGATCCATAAAACGTAGGCAAAACGCATGAAATGCTTAAATACTTCACGGATGACCACTCCTTTGTTGTGTTGTGCTTGATTCTTTTTCTTGGTTATATATATTATATTCACTACATTGTTATTTCCATAATCACTCATAATAACTAACGTTTTGCATACAGAAACATAACTGTGGCATGTACCAGGAAAATTAAACATAATTGTTTGAGTCATGTTAAGATAACCAGATACCTCGGAATAGTTTACTTTTTAAAGTCTCTTAGGAACTAGAGCTGATGGAAAAGTTAGCAGCTACGCCCTATTTGGTGAAAAAAGATAAACATTTTCTGTAGGTATAAAACAAAAATATAGTTTAAAATACGTGGTTGGTTTCTCAGTTTTAAATATTTTAATGGAAATATTCACTTACTGTATATTTATTGATATCAACCGTCGATATCTTTCTATTTTTGTTGTTGTTGTTTTATAAATTGCTAGATAAAGTTTTCCAAATTTGATCAACAATATTAAGGCTACATTGTAATTTTAAGGAAACATGGCAATATTTTTAGAAGATTATTTCAACTATTTTATTTCCAATCGTCTGTCCATACAAGTCCTGGTGATGAAAAGCGAGCAGTTTTTCGACCCATCAGTCTTCTGCATGAACATGTATCCGCTTATATCAAATTTTACATCAGAATATGTTACCGTGTGAGCACATCTATCGCACTATCAAGACATGCATAGCTGTGAGATTTCTTTTTTTTCAAAAGGGTTACACAATGTTCAGCTGTTTGCAATATAAGTAATACACGCTGACTTTTATCGCTTTTCAACACTGAAACTACTGTGCCCAAGGTTATAAAAGTGAGCATGGAAACCAGTCTCAAATCTTAAGCATCTGATTGGCTGAAATGGCGACCAGTCGCCATTTCAGCCAATCAGATGCTTGAGATTTTAGACTGGTTTCCAATCTCACTTTTATAACCTTCGACCCTGTACTCTCACCGAGAGGATTATACATCGTAATTTTGTGTTTTCGGAGTTTTATTTGGCAGGATAATAGTTTAAACCCTTATTCATATCCAACAACATACCCGATGTTTTCTGTTACAAATCTATACAAACTGTACAGTTTAAACTGGTGTTATTTTATAAAGCATTATAAATTGTTTTGGTGAATTCATTGACAGGGGGTATAATAATTTAGAATATAATTTTATAAAGTTGTTTAAAAAATAGTATTCTTTATCCTAATTTAGGGAATATACTCACAATATAAAATAATTCCAAATAATTCCGTTAACGAATGGAGATTAAAAATGAAATTAAGGACTTCCTACTACGTGCGAATTAGTAGACTTTAAGTAAACAAGTTTAACGAATCAGATTGCAAATTTTGGCGCAGGGTATTTTTTAATCGTAAACATAATGGACTGATTAATCAATACCGCATTTTGTTTGGCTCTATAACAGAAAAATCACATTTTCATAAAAAACTTCGCTGGGTCAAAATAAAGCCCAAAGTGAGCGCAAATAGTTGAACTTTGCAACTACTGTAAATATAATATACGCCATGGAATAAATGCACCGCAATGGAAATTTTAAAAAAATGTGTATATATTTGTTTTTGTTTTTAAATAGAATTAATAATAACCATTGAATATTTCAATTAAGAACATTATATCTTTGTGCAATGTCGATTCGTGCAGATTACGATGTATAATTCATAAGTTATTGATAGATTGGAGTTGAATTGTCAATTTAACGTGGCCTGCTTTGTTATGTAGAGCGCCTTGCGGAGTGGGAAGTTGGTGCAACCTATAGCCCGGTTTAACTCCCAGTGGCAACAGCTCAGATCGAAAAGTAGTTGCTACAAACTGTATTCTCTCTTGTTGCATCGGAACTGTACACTGCTTGACTATGAAATTGTTTTGCTTGTTACTTTTTGCATGTAATATTGATAAGAATATTGGTGGGCTGGACTCAATTCACAAAGACAATGTGTACATCGTTTATTCTAACACAGCTTGAAGGGACCGGTGTATAACGTTTGTGAACCATAGAACCTATCTAAGTTAAATTTATCCTCCACTATTAGTATAACAGCGTTTACCCTATGGATACCCTACAGTGCCCAAGGTTATAAAACTGAGCATGGAAACAAGTCTCAAATCTCAAGCATCTGATTGGTTGAAATGGCGACTTGTCGCCATTTCAGCCAATCAGATGCTTGAGATTTGAGACTGGTTTCCAATCTCAGCTTTATAACCTTGGGACCTGGTTTTCTTTTTGTCTATTATGTTTTTTTGGAGTATTAATGTTCTAAATGATCCCCTCTCTCGCTCTCTCGTTTCTTCCCTTCTTATCTTTAGTTTGTTCTATAAAAACGTGTACCGTTTTTTTCACTAAGCTGTGTTGATGTGAACATGAACATCTTTTACAACTTAGGCCTACTGTATTCATATTTTGTAGGAGCAAGTAACCGAAAACATATCGAGATATATCTTACTTACAATCATCTTCGAAATGGTAAAAGTTTTCATGGAGGTCATGTTCTAAGTGAGATTTTCATAATTTATGTTTAATCTTACCATGCAATAGAATATTTTACAAATAATGTAAGAAAAAACTCGCTTATGAATTCCAAATAACAAATGGCAAAAACCACGTTTACCGTAGAAAGGAAAAGCATGTGTAAGAGGTTCAAAGTTTGGTACTCTTGCATGAGCTTTATAGAGAGAGGAAACTGAAAAAAAGACATTGTTCCATGTTTTGATTTTAAATCAAATCCCTTAACATAGTGAAAGAAAGTTTCAAGAAATGCTGAAAGATAAGGTGGTATAAAGTTTTATTTGAAAGTTCAATTTCATAATATTCATCAAATTAAGACCATTGAACAACTTTGGCTGAAAACCACAAAAGATCTTTCATGTGAAATATCAAGCTTTAAGCATGGTTTGAAAGAAATTATTAGTAAGTGACCACTCAATGTTCTTAAATATGATATATAAAGCCAGGTATTATTGTAGTTATTGAGGTGAATATTTTTTTTAAAAATCATTTTAAGTTGCTGGTTTTCCTACGAAGCCCAGCAGTCCCAAGGACGGGACTCCGATGGGTCAGCAGACATAATATGAACAATTTTCGTAAGGACCAGCCGAAGTATTCATGCCGTAGATCACTGTAGTTTCTGAGAAGACAATTTTTAATATCTTTTTTAACTTATAAAGCTTCAGGTCGGGTCCTCCCGTCGATAAGATGACATGTGTTTGAACATTGTTAGTAGAAAGCAACCTAAGGAAGAAAAATATGAATTGATCAAAATGCACCAAGTATTTTTCCTAAAGGTCATTGAGTAACAACATTTTTGCATGCAACACTTTCGAATTGGTAGGTGGTTTGGAGGTAATTCATTAAGACAACTTGTTATGTGTAAATGCATGGACAGTTATATGCCTTTCCACCAATGCAAATGTACAGGCTAAATCTAACCGAGCCTGCAATAGTTAGATATTTCTCGTGTTCGGAGGCTTTCAGAGTTCTCTTTCATATATTGTACCATTTTTGTTTATTTGAGAACCTCTTGTGGGAAGTGTGATTAGATGTTGGTGCACCCTAGAGCATTATTTAATCCTAAGTTGCAAATAATTGCCACCCAGCGTTTCAAGGCGGTATCCCCTCGGGTTATCATTTTGTTGCTGTCCATGTTTGAGGTTTTTGAAAATGTTTTATGAACCAATCTCCTTTTCTATCTGCTTTTTGGGGTGCGTGAGGAAGCTTTGTTTTCTGCGTGTGGCTATTCCTCATTTGCATGTTTCACTTTTTCTGTTCCTATGTGAACCAGTAGCAAAACTGTACTTGGGTACTCGGATCTTTTTCCAAGCATGCATTTGTGTACTCAAAAACTTTCGCTATAGTAAAATGAAATATCGGGTTTTTACTGCCGTGCCGGTCATGACCATTTCAGTCTCGAAAATGAAAAAGGTTAACAACACATATATAGGAAACAAATATATTTTAATGAAGTTTAATCGGTTCAAACAAGCTCGTTTAACACAATCTGTTCACGTGAAAAAAAAATGGAAGAAAAATGTGTACTGGTTATAATTCAACACCACAAAAGATTAAATTAAACATTTTAGAAAAAAATTACTAACATGAATTTACTGATAATTGGCAATTGTTTATCAGCCGCTAGTAAGACGCGCAGTTCAGGTAAATACAGAAATATTTTTTTTCCACCAAAGATAGTTGTTTTTGTTTTGCAAAATAAAAATATACAATTGCATAAAATGTTGTATATGATCACTCAGTTAATAAAAAAGAAACGCGTCACATTTTCATGAAAGCAAAGTGTTTTTTCTGCATCTAACAATAACGACAATAAGATATCATTTATCTGTTATTGTTTTGTTGTTGTTGTTTTTTGCAGTCGGTATAAATTCGGATGTTGTAACAATACAGCAAATTGATTTGCCCTGGAAACCGAAAGTAGACATGATGGGAATCTTTCTCGAATTTCTTATAGTTGGCTTTTCATGTCAGTATTTTTACGTTGGATATATTGATCAGCCTTTGCATATGTAACTTCTGTTTAAATGATAATGTGAATGGATGCAAATGCTTTTACCTGTAAAATTCACTTGTGTTTATCTTTCGAGTTGTGAGGTATTCACAATATTTGCAACATATTATTCAAACATATTAGTGTTTGAAAAAATACGGTTTAATATTTTTTTGAAAATAACTCAACTTTCTAAGAAGACTTCCTTTAAAGTTTGTGCAGTAGTTCACCGTACGAGTTTGTTTGCAACCCCTTAAAAGTTTCACAAAAAAGCCTAACAAAAACTTCAAGCAAAAGAATTTTGTTCGAATAAGAAAAGACTATGAAGATTATTTCTAACGTTTTAAAATAGGATAACATGTTGACAGCAAAGTCCACTGATGATTATTTATTGTGTAAATAATTTAACAAGTCAAGACACGTATAACTGATTAGATATAAAGTGACAGTCAAATGATATTCTGTTTGTATAACCAAGCATAATCTTATGCAGATGTGCGTAAATTAAATATTTTCACGGAGATAAGTACTCATTACGATAACATGGTGATATCAAAATTGTTAACTTTTTACTCATTAAGAGAACTTGTTGATATCAAAATTGTAAACTTTTTACACATTATGAGAAATTGGTGATATCAAAACTGTAAACTTTTTACTTATTTCGAGAACTTGGTGATATCAAAATGGTAAACTTTTTACACATTACGAGAACTTGGTGATATCAAAATTGTAAACTTTTTACACATTGTGAGAAATTGGTGATATCAAAACTGTAAACTTTTTACTTACTTCGAGAACTTAGTGATACCAAAATTGTAAACATTTTACACATTACGAGAAAATGGTGATATCAAAACTGTAAACATTTTACTGATTTCGAGAACTTGGTGATATCAAAATTGAAAAATCTTTGTTGATCTATCATATTTATATAACTTTAATTAAATATTACATATTTAATTGAAGTTTTAAGTCACACAACTGTCAAGTTATCAATAACTTTATACTCGTATAAGTTTTTGTCAGTTTTGTAAACGTACTTTATTATTTTAATCATGTATTTATATTAAATCACAACTACATTTATTAACCTAAATTATGGTTGTTAGGAAATAAGTGGATCAAGTTATTAAATAATGCCTTCTATTTAAGTCTGCCAAAGACGTTGCGTGGTTCAGGATCTGGTAACCACTTATACATCATAAATGCGACAGTAACGTATACTTCAATTACATACAAGATATATACAAACGGTTCAATGTATGTTGGATTCTTGTTTATTATTCGTTTTGTTGGTGGTTTCTTAGGACAGCAGCCACTTACGCGTTCAAACTTACAACATGCCTTTCCATTAAACTTTGGATCGCAAAATCCTTTATGCCTACATATCACACCATCATAAAAGCAAAAGGTGCCTGTTGTGCATTGCCAAATCTGTGGAATGCATTTGCACCAAACGCAAACATCAGGGTCTAATGATTCAAATTGATCGTCAGATTCATCATTTTCTGGTTCTTCCTTTTCAGGTGGATGACCACACATAATCCATTTGAAGCAACTTAAATTGGGGAGTATAGGACATGGCACGTTGCAGGTAAAACATCGTATGCGGATTCTACAACAATTGCTCTTTTTCTGTTTCTTAATATGACTTCGATCTATTTTGCATGTAAACTTTCTAAGAAAATTTTTGAAAATAGGAACGACTGCAAATATCAAAGACCACACCGACATGATGTGTTCCCTACGACAGCTTTCAGCAAAAAACAGTAACACAACGGTTTGTGGTACGTCTTCAAACAACAGGGAGCCAAATGTTTCAAGCCAGCCATGGAGAATCTGTATAAAGTTAAATAAAAATAATAAAAACTTGATTAAACAATGTTTAAAATAGGACATTAAACTATTTAAAACAGTTTAATTTTTGAAAAACAACTGTAACATAAACAAAAGCAAAGTGTTTTGTACATACGGATTGTAAATGGAATGAAAATATTATGATTTGTTTTACATGGTTTCACTTTATCCAGCATAATTATAAATGTCATTGCCAATAAATAACCCAGATTGTCGTATTCATAGAAATGTACTTGTATATTTTGATAACATTGCAAGTATCGACTCTATCAATTGATATTGTCTCTCCTGGGGAGCGAACCCCTCACGGTCGCGGCGACAGCGCCTAGCCATGCAATTCCGACATAGCTACGATGTTAACGGTATGTTAACAAACTGAATGGTAAGTTTTTGTCCAATATAACAGTTGGCCATGCAGTTTACTTGCAGTTTAAAATTCCGAAGTTTTGCTTGCCCGACAATAAATAAGGAATCCATCATGCTGCTATTGTGCTTATTTTAGAATTGGTTTTTTATGGAGAAGGCACTTGCGATCTGAAGAATTATTACTCATTGCGCCTGAATTAACTATATCGCATGAGTTGCACTACAAGTTTTGGTGCATTTTTCATAAAGTCATATCCGCTTTTAAACTTCTTAACCTATCTCCTTGGCATACGACACTTCACTCTGACTTCGATCATCGCACAATTCCTCAAACATACGCCAAGCTGACATCGAGTTTTATGAACTTCGAATTGCAGCTGCATTTATAATTTGATTGATTTAGTTTCCATGGCTATGTGTTACTTATGTAAGGTTTTAACGATAAAACTGTTATTTCGGATATACACTATTTATGTCAATCCCGTATATAGCACAATACTCAGTTGCATTGTATATAATTGAATGACCCTCTTAACCATTGCTTTTAATCTTAATTAATAATCTCACCCAAAATGTCTCTACCATGTGACATAATATAAGGTTTTATAAACTAATTTACCTGACAACCAACTTTGGACTTTCCTTCCCTTTTGCCGACCAACTCTAGCAATGTCTCAGAAAGTATGTTAATGACCTGCATCAGTCCATATAAAGTTCCAAAAGCCAAAAGAATTGCATTTACTGAAACCAGTATATGTGTTGACTTGTCACATTCAGTTTTGTGGGACCCTGTTGTTAAACAGTATATTTGTAATATTTGTCAAAGTTATAGAGTGCATATATTAGTGATGTGCCGATGATCGGAAAACATCGATTAGCGACGTGTAAATGCTTCTCGATGTCGATGATCGATGTCGTTCTCTCATAATCGATTAACAGTTGAGACATGCGCAGTGTAAGAGAGAAAATATAAAGGTACGGGTTCCGGCTTTTACACCGGCCATAAAGGGAAATCACTTTGAAAAATTGAAAATTAAAATGGCGACCCGAAAGATTTACGAGAACCTAGGCAAAAAAATAATCAGAAGCACTTTAGATTCTACAAACAAGATTAACGAAGAACTTCCATCGCAAAGAAAAAAACCTAGACCTAACAAAAGGCCTTTGAAGAATTTGTTGCAAACAGTACAAAAATACAGGCAACAAGTAAAACGCAAAATGGCGCCGATTTTGTCGAGCGTCTGAGTTGCGTAGCTATATGACGATGGTAAAAATTCTTCGAATAAATATGTATTGCATTTACTAGACCTCTTATCTTGTGTCTTTAGCCTTAAAATCAGTATATTATTCATAGGAAAACGCAACATTTTTGCATTTGAGAATTCATGTGGCGGATCTAGAGGGTTTAAGTTCAGTTGCACAAACCTTTTTGGGCAGCAATGATTTTGATTCAGTTTTTGTTAGAAAGATGAAAATTATTAGTATCCATTAATTATGTATGCTATTGATCTAAGACCATTTGTAAGCCTAACACTGCGTAAATTAAGAAACCGATTATAATCGTGAAATCGCATCGGAAAGGGCAACCGATTCCAACCGATGATCGATTATGATTTGCAACCGATTTCCCAACACTAGCATATATCTAGCTAACACTAGAGCAATAACGAAATTGGTTCGCCAAACAGTTCGAAAAAAATCAAATGTGTCAGTCTTAATGCGTGTATAATTCAAACTTCTGTAAATTTAACAGGCTTTTCTATGGCACGCTGTGTGCTTGCTGATTATTTACACTGATATAATTACGTGTCATTCTCAACAGCTTCAAATGCCGTAATTGACAACAGCGCTTACGATCATAAATCTTAATCGGGCGACCAGTATCAAATCTCAAGCATCTGATTGGCTGAAATGGCCATTTAAGTCAGTCAGATGCTTGAGATTTGAGACTTGTGTCCAATCTTAGTTTAATGACCTTGGGCGCGGCACTGATTATAATTTGTCATTCAAAATTACTGCATAAGGCATATAATGTCATAAAACGTGTGTGTGAAACGATTTTCAAGTGAAACATCCACATCAGAAAAAGGCAAAGTTCGTTTTGAAGAACAAAATATAATATGAAACAACAGACGTGTTTTGTGGGGATAGATGCGAAAAAGCTGTACTGGAATGTGCATTTAGTTACAATCCTTTTGTAACGGTATCATTATGAGCGAAGAAAAAAAGTAGTCAAAACATAAAATTAGTCCTTTAAACCTTTTGCGGTATTCAAAGATGTATTCTTCGGAACCAACAATAACATTGATGTGCGATGATTAAAAAGCTGCTGTTTTGTATTTAAAAAAAAACAACTTTACCTTTAATCGCATCCTTAATCTCTGTCATTCGTTGAAAGGCAGCAATAATAAACGGTTCATCGTCTGTGCCTGTAGAATTGCCGAGAGAATTATTCATATCAGCAAAGTTCGACCAATCCCCAACGCTGTCAACAATTATGAAGAATGCTGACACGAGTCTTTTAAAAATTGTCCATTTGGAGTTGACTTAATTGGCGTCCTCGGTAGGTTCTTCGTGATTTGGAATATCGGGAATTTCTCCTCTTTCCATTTGTTGTATGTTGGGCTGAACCTTTAAATTTATGACAAAATGTACATGGATTTCATTGTCTCACAGTGAGCCTATTTACCCAAACATGCAAATCATGATGGCATACTTAATTATATTATTAAATACATGTATGTATATATCTGTAACTTAAGCATTTGAACACGCCTGTGTTTAATACTTGAAAACCTGAGCGAATACTTTTCTTGAGTTATTACATGACTTCATCACTTGCGTGACTGCATTAGACATAGTCATTAAGAAGTAGTTTTGAAAAGACTCAAACCATAGTTATATATATGAAGTAACAATGTAAAGCATCTTGTAATATTAGGTAAGTAGACCAGGGCTGAAGGTTATAAAACTGAGCATGGAAACCAGTCTCAAATCTCAAGCATCTGATTGGCTGAAATGGCGACCAGTCACCATTTCAGCCAATCAGATGCTTGAGATTTGAGACTGGTTTCCATGCTCAGTTTTATAACCTTGGACACAGTGCTTTTAGTATGTTGGACTAGATTTGAATGAATTGGTGGCATGAGAGCTTAAGCGTGATATACATTTTATTCATCTGAAACGAACCTAAAATAAAAACCTAAATTCATTAACTATATACACTTCACAAACCTTTGGATGATGGCTAACACCTCCATCTTCGTTCACAATTTCACTGTCGAAAGCTTCATTCGTGTATTCCATAGACTTCGGATGATTTGTACTTTGATTTTTTACTTTAGACATTTCCAAAGCAAAATAATTTATTTCTGGCTGGCTTTTAAATAAGATTAAGCCTGTCCGACAGACCAAGTGGCTGGTTATCTTTAAATACTTGGAAAAATTTGGTGATTGTTATCAATTAAGATTTAATATTAGGCTATCTTAGGTTACATTGGATGGTCTTCAGGAAGATAGCAAAAGTGACGATCTTCACAATGATTAGTTACAACTTATCAAAGAATCTGGTGCAAAGATTAACATCTGGTCGCAATAACAAATTTCATCATTAAACTGGATAGTTGGCCTGTTTGTTACATTTTTGTCTCGAACAATTCAAAATTGCAAAGTCGTAAAAGCTTGTGGTTAGCTTTACTTTCATGAAAAAACTTTAGCCTTTTTTTCTCTTAATTGGTTTTGTAATAAGGACAGTATGAAGTTAGGTTTAAAGCCCAAGTTTATCTTTCGATGATTTGCTTTTCATTGTCGTTTTATTGAAATTATTGCTTTTTTCATTCGATCATTTGAGTTGTATATTACAAAAATGTTTGCAGCAAAATATTTAGAGGCAACGCAGCTTCCATGCGCTTTATATTGAATGTCATTGATTTTTTGCACTACTATTTGAAATGAGCCCATTACGTAAGTTTATAGGTTATCTAAGCGTGCTATTTACAGTTTGAAGAGTTCATGTTCGTTGGCTTTATTATAAAATTGTTAAATTTATATTCAATTCAGTGTATCGAAAGATCCAGCAGACTTTCACTGTGTGTGTCTCTATCTATAGCACTATTGTGCATTAAAAATCCAAAAATATAAAAGGAGGAAGCACGACCCTAATAGGTGTATATAGTGTGATTGTTTCACATGTATGGATATGTAAAAATAAGTGTATTTAATGTCTAGGCAGTCAGAGGGTCATTTGTGGATGGTTATCGTTTATAGGCGTTGCCGGAAAATTTTTCTATTGAAAACTTGGATGGCACGTCTGGTACTTGAACATCAATCTTTGTCCAGTTATATAAATTGTATAATCAAACTTCATTTTAATGGTAGTAAATCGGATTATATTCATTTTTTTGAATTGCCAGACCTTTCTACCCCTAAGAAATTTCAACCCTAAAGACATTTCGACACCAAGATAATTCAACCCACAAGACATTTCGACTCCAAAACATTTCAACACGACTAAACATAGATGTTACTTTGTTTAACATATGTTAAGAAAACAAATGAGTAAGTTGTAAATTAAACATTATTGACAATAAAGTATTCTGTGTAGATGTTGATCATTCTAATAGCATATCTGACCTGTCCAAAAGATATATCTAATTTTCAGAATCACAACAAATATTTTAACGTTTCAACCTTACTTCAAGAATAAACACAATCTTATAAGCGATCCTGATCAAGTTTTGAGAAGTATAGTTTATCTTTTACCTAATAAGTCACATAAATTTCACTGTGTTTTGTTTTAAGGGAATTGTAGCTAGAATGAATTCATTTACATTTTATTTACTTTATCATATAAAGGGTTAGCATTCATAGCATTCATCAACAACAAACGGGACATTAAATTAAAAAAAACACACACCATAAATAGATGTGTGCCTACTTGTTATATTCAAGGCATTAATTGTAATTGTTTTATATTTTTGTTTCGTTGTAGCAGGAATCTTGAAATCCTAGGTAGGTCTGGATTCCTGATTATGTTTTAATTAATAAGTCTTGAAATTTCGTTTGACTTTTCCTAACATCTTATCTTAAGTATGTTTTCTTTTCTTATTTAATCTCAAATACATGTAAATAAACGGCTAATTAAATCAAGATGAAGAGGTGTGATAATCCAATTATTTATATGCGTGTTGTGATAAATCTTATTGATGTTGACTACGTCTTCCGAATAAAATTTAGTTAAATACTAGTAATGTCAAAAGTATAAAACTTATGTCGTATTCATATAAGATAAGGTGCTTCTTTATTTACGGAATGTAACATCCTGTGTCAAATATTGCGGTTCGAAATGTATGAGTCTAGGGTTCGGAATGTGTTGGGGTTGAAATGTCCCATAAATTGTCCTGGTGTCGTAATTTCTTGCTACCCATATTTTGATTCTCTGATAAAAGTTCCTCAGAGCTATAAGTCGGCTTCACACTTCATGGTCCTCCTTTTGTGAACAATATCAATTGCTGTGGAAGAGTCTCTTGAATAACAGAATTACGTTTCTCAATACTATTGGATACCGCGTTTTACACAACCGCTTTGCGCACGACCCTACAACATCCGGGCAACTCGCTAAATCTCAAACAGGTCGGCAACAATATTTAGGCGAAAATAGTGTAAGTTCACATCTATGGTGTAAGCAAGGAAGGTAAACACATGGTCTGGCTGTTTCTGGTCCTCTATACACACAGTTTAGCACGAAACGTTGCATGTTCAAAGTAATAAATGCGTTCTAACAAAGTGTCATGGCTGCCATTTTGGTCGTGATTGTCGGCGATCAAATAAAGATAAAGCTTTTCTAAATTCAAATTTCAGTTGTTTTTGTAATATCTTACTTGTACCCATGAAAATTCCCAGTTACATAAGTATAATCATGTTTCTAAACAAACTAAACAAAATTAATCAAAGTAATCCGATAATTTTGATTTTTGTTATGACCTCAAAATACAAATTGTGCTGTTGAAAAGTCCAGGAATAAGATGGTCACATGTTAGATCTCTTTAACTAAAACTGACTTGGAAAGCAATGATTGTCATACTAAACTGTAGAATAACTTTATTTTAGGTGTAAAAGATGGCACACTACGTATATCCAGCAGCTAATGCTGCTCCCTCAGCACAAGCTTACCCTGCAGCAGTCCAGACTGCTTTTGTAGCAGCTACTCCCCAAGCAGCAGCTTATGCAACTGCACCTCGGGCTGCACAGACATACGATGCTTACCAGACTCAGCATACCACACCACAGTATGCATATGCTAGAACCCAGGTGGCAGTGACTGTAAGTGGAGAAAGTCATTTGTAAAACTTAATTATCCTCGATGAACCTTCATTCGCGGTAATAAGTTTCATGACAAATACAGAACAATAATTTAGAAGGAATAAATTAAAAGCTCACTAACCTCACTGGGTGCAATTAATTTCCTCCATAAATTCGAAAAGTAAACTCAAAATCAACAAAAGTACTTTACAAATACAACAAAATGCGTAGATAATGTTACACTGGCGGCCATTTGCAATTTGGAACCTTTGATTCGGAGTAGTGACGTCACTGCCAATTCACGTGAAATTTTAAGGCCAAGCAAATTTCAATTAATTGGTTTTTATGTAAAATCTAAAAAAAAATTAAGTAAACAGTAAAACTAACAGTTTTAACAACAGTAAAGGGTAAAATGGTTCACAAGTTTTGGCTATTCAAACACACTAAACATGGGAACTTCCCATAACAAAATTTTCAAGGTCAATTCTGCCATTAACTAAATATTTCAGGGTATTTTCAGGTACCCTGTATATTTTGGAAGCTCTGAGTAGCTGACACACCATCTTCCTTCACAAATCTATAGGCATTTGTCAAAGCACTTGGGGAACACAACATGTATCTCTGTATAACAGCCCTGGGATTTGCCTAAAAATCCCAAGAATTGATAAAAAATAGTTAAGCACTAGGGGTACGAAAAACATACAATTATATAGTTGGTCTTAAAGCTGCATTATAGCAGTCATGTGACTTTCATTCATAAAATGTGAAGAAAGCAGACAGATGTTTTTGGAGCTGAAATTTTTGTTTCTGTGAAAATAATTTTAACAGATTCTATGGATATGATTTGGGAATAGTAAATGCATGTGTTTTATGTAAGTATGTAATAAAACTTTTTTAATTTACCTGTTTAAATCGCATTTTCTAAACTTTGACAGATTTTACACTCGAGTAAACACTGTAGTAAATTATTACATCACTCGTTCCCGCGCATCTGCAAATCTCGCGAGATTGTTCAGGAAAGCAAAACTACCGCGAATGAAGGTTGCTCTCGATTTAAGGGACCTGGACGATATAGATATGTAAAATAGCAATTTTTCCATGACACTATAAGTTAACATCTTAACACATAACAGAGCTGACAAACCCTTTTTTCTCAGCAGATAAATTAATACGGATATAATGGTATGTATAATAATTTAAAGAATGTTTTAAAAGAATCATTGACACAGATGTCCCTGTCATTGTTTGTGTCTGGCTGTGATAGCAAGTACACAGAGATCCTCCTGTCTGGTGGTAGATGGGAGTCACAATTCTGTAATGATTCTTTGAAAGTAATTGTGATTTTCATATAATAGAATTAATACCTTTTCAACTGTTTTGTTTCTTTCCAAAACTTAGGTGGTGTATAAAATTTTAACAGTAATGAAATTCAAGTTGAATTGTATTATTCTATCATCTGCTATATAACACCGGTACACTAAACTTTCTGCAAGCCTGGAGCACAATCTTTATATTCTCTTCTGTTTTTGTTGATTTAAAAAAAAATTTAAACTTTATGCTTTTTATTTATAGCCAACAGCCACATATGAGCAGAAAACATATTATCAGCCAGCACAGGCAACAGCAACGTACAGCACCGGAGACACCCAATACCAGCAACAAACTGGTAATTTAGGTTCAGAGTATAAACTTTACTTACTTTTTTTATTAGTCACTAGTTAGATTCATAAGAAAAAATATTGTAATGACAGATTGAGTGTCTTTACAGATGCTTTTATTGGAAGCCAAGTTGGTGTTATACCCATTTAGGGGTATCATTCTAATGTCGCTGTTGAAGTCCTGAGACAATGTTCAGGAAAAAAAGTACAAACTCCGCAGTATATTGTAGCAAATGCATGCAGATTAGAGAGTTACATGCATGATCAAGAAAACTGAAACTTGAATTCATTGCACCTAGAGTTTACAGAGGAGACTATAAATCGAAGTATTAGGCAAATGTAACTGACTACTACCTATCAGACATAGACCCGCTGTAATTCTTTATGTTTCTCAAGGTTTTCAATGTTTTTAGACTCCTGCATAATGATGCAAGCAAATTGGAATTTACCCACAGTTACTTCAGTGGGTCATTTTGATGGTAAAGAAATGCGATTGAAGAGTCAAAATAGCAAGTATTGTGCCAATATTGGTACTAGATCAGATGTATTATTACCAATTTCATTATTATTTCGAGTTTGGCTTTTCTGTCAAAATAATATTATGTTATCTAAGGGTTGTTTGCATACTATTCAGATAGTCATTTATACAATTATCAAACTAAACCAGTTCACATGTTATAAAAAAATTATGTTGTAGTATGCAGTTTTCAGTGAAATAAGGTTTAGCTTGCATATTCAAATACACAATTAAGTAAGAAACTCGCGCTTATTTTGAAATTTGTAATAACTACGTCATGAGAATGATAAAATATTCAAATTTTAATTGAATATTAAAGAAACTATTGAACTTGTTAAGACATTTGATGAACACATTTTATGCTTGATTTCATGGAAGGTTTCAAATTTGAGTAGTCAATTACACATATGGAAACTTTTCCTTCGATGCAAGTCAAAGTTCAGTTATTATCAAAGAAGTTCAAGATTTTGCAAGAAGTTTGTAAAATTGTAGAAGAAAATTAACAAATTAGAGATGTTGAAATTTTTTATCTGAAACTGCTTGTTGTTTTATTGATTTTATCTTGTTTTCAGTTGTGGTCAAACCCTCGTACACCACGGGTACAACCTACACAGCTCAGAGACAGGCCACAGTACCAAAGGTTCAGACTGTACAAGTAACTTCGACCCCTGCGAACTATGTGTACACGACAGGTGCTACTAGCAGTCAGGCAGCGACAACATACCAGCCGGTCACCACATACCAGTCGGCGGCTACCACTGCCAGCACCACCACATACTCTGGTAACTATTATTGGACACTAGTTTGCTTATTTGTTAAACTAGAAATACTTGTTATTTCTACTCTTAAAAAAAAACACACAGCATGAAGTATAACCCTACTAGCCTACTCCTGAATTCTTTAGATCATTAAACTTAATTTGATACCAGTCACAAATCTCAAGCATCTGATTGGCTGTGATGGAAAGGAGACAAGTCTCCAGCCAATCAGATGCTTGAGATTTGAGACTTGTCTGCAGTCTTTGTCACAAGATTTTCTATCTGATTTATCATATTATGTGTTTAATAGTTTGACTGAAACTGATGAAGGCAAATATAATGCTGTCTGGTGAATTTATGTTCAAGATATTTTCCTTTCAAATGTCTTAATAGTGTGTATATACCAATGCTGGATAAATATCTCCGTTACGTTGCAGGCTATGATGCAGCTTTGTACTCTGCTGCAACAAGCTACTATCAGCAGCAGCAAGCAGCCAAGGCAACTGGTACCTGGTCAACTCTGAAGAAAACTGGAACAACACCGATAGGGAAGAACGGACTTGGAAAGCCAAAAGTAGTAAAGCAGCCTCAACTACATTACTGTGATGTTTGCAAGATCAGCTGTGCTGGGCCACAGGTATGTCTGAATCTGTTCACATCCAAATAAAAGGAGATACTGTTTCTGAACATACCTATTAACTTTCAAATACATAATGTGTTAATGCTGATATCCTTCACTCTTTGGGATTGTTATATACAGTAAGTTACTTTGGTACCTGATCACAAAAACTGTCTTTATCAGTTGTCTTAGAGATATGGGTGTTTGTATTGCAGACTTACAGGGAACATCTGGAAGGGCAGAAGCACAAGAAGAAGGAAGCTGCAGCCAAGTCTGGCACCGTGACATCGTCATCTGGACGAGGTGGCCAGAACCAGCTGAGGTGTGAATTATGTGATGTCACATGCACAGGCACTGACGCCTATGCTGCCCATGTAAGGGGAGCAAAACATCAAAAGGTTTACCTTTTCTCTGCTATAAAATGTCTGTTTGAATTTGAAAAATGTCATTAATAAATCGACTTGTTTCAAAGTTTAGAATCATAGAAAAAAAGACTAGCTGGATTTTAGTTGTATAGAAAATAAGGATTCAAAAAGGTTAACTTCTATGCACAGAGTAAACTGTTGTATTGGGTCACTTACATTGTACAGCTCAGTGATAACAATAATTTCTACTAAAATTATGGGCAAGTTGAAGAAAATTCTTGTGTGGTAACTTAAAATGAACTGTTAATGTATATGGTTATAGGTCCTGAAACTTCATACTAAGCTTGGTAAGCCTATTCCCTCCACTGATCCAGTGGTTGTAGGTGCAGCCAAGGCTAGCACTACCACTCAAGCCGCTACCAAGCCAGTAACAGCCACTGTTGCCAAGGCTGCTCCTGTACCAGCAGCTGCTGCTGCAGTCAAGAAGGTCCTTGCCACACCTAAGATCACCTTTGTTGGTAAGTTCATTTCTAGTAGTGTGGTTTAAAAAAAAGTTCATACTTGTTAATAGGAACCGTCATTTCAAGAAGTCATTTTGTTCACTTGCCAAGAAATATGTATGAGTAAATGGGAGTCTAATTTTAAGATCGTTGAAAAGTATTACGTTGCCTTAACCACTGGAACAGCTACAGTCAAATATGAAGGGACTCGTAGTCAAGTGTGACATCGGTTGGTGTTACCAGCATACTTTACTTGCAACACTATAAATCTGTTAATGTTTAACGTATGATATGAAGCAGATTTTACAAGATGTGTTTCTGATTTGCCTTTAATATTTAACCCTTTTACTATTTTCTTGGATTTATTATTAACTAAGTACCTGTTAACATTAAGATTTATTGTGTCAACAAAGTAAGCAATAGAATGATAGTGTTCAAACCTGTTGGTTGTTGAATATATTGAATTGCTTCTAAAGCTAGACAATGCATGTTGTTTTGTTCTTGTTATATAGGTGGCAGTCAGTTAAAGACGACTGGAAGTAAGATGGAAGAGGTTAAGACAGCACCACCTGCTGCTATTTCCTCCCAGATCTCTGTCGACTGTAAGTTGATCATTGCTATATCCTTCCAGATCTTTGTTAATTGTAATTTGTTCAATAGTTAAATGTGTCCGATTATTAATGCTTGGAGACTACAGACACACAATAACACAACCCGAAATGCATTGTTCATGTGGTATAAACATTTTCTAATAGGTTGACATTCAAATTTGTAATTTATGACATTCATTGCAAAAGCCTGCATAAAAAACTGGTGAATTGAAAGCAACCATGAAAACTATAAACCTGGTTGTCCAACCAAGTTGCAACTACGGAACTTCATGAGAAATGTTTTTCTAGGCTGAAAAAAGTTTTTATGGTATGATTGATGTACATACATCACAATATATCTTAAGTTGCTTCATTCATATTTACGAGAGTGTAAGATTGGAATCCCATCATTAAAGATTATAAAGATTATATAAGAAGATAATGGACCTGTTGATAATTAACAGAGTAACTTTACGTATGATGACGGGTTTATTTCCTATCTTACCAAATGATTGTGTTATGTTAAAGGATGACCAGATGAATCCAAATAAGTATCCTGTTTGGCTAAAAAAATGCAAATGGCTAATGATGTTAAACAATAAAAAAGGGGCAACTGGAAAAGCTTGAAATGAAAGGGGAGCTATAAAGCAATGATATAATTTTTTATCTAATAATTACAGCTGATGATTTGGATGATGGACCATTGAATATCCTTGGAGAAAAAGATGTTGCTCCTGTTGGTATGTACCTTTATACTCACTACATGATGCTTTAGGGTAACTCCTAAAGAAGACAGTGTGAGATACAGCAAGCTCATTATTCATGATTTTCATGAACACTGTTAACCGTTTCTCTCTGGTTACTGATAATATCCCAGTGCAGATCCAGATCTGATCAACTTTCAAATTGTACACTGGTTGAATAATTTATGCTTATGGACAAAAGTCTTGTCTGGTCTGCAGTTTTCAATACATTACTCTACTGGCAGTACTGGCTCAAATTCCAAACTTCTTTTTTATCGAATGCAGCTGCTTATAAATGCCCTCTTTCCAACGATACCACATTTATGAGTGTGCAATAGAAACTTGGCGTGTTTAAAAGATAATCTGGAAAACAATACCTTTGTCCATGAGTATACTTGGTACAAACCTCTAGTACACTGTGATTATGTTGTTGTCTTTGTAGTTAAGTTCTATTTATCAATCAGTTCCCATACCCCTAGATTCCCAATTGACCCAATGTGAATCAAACTATATATGTAAGAAAAACAATATTGATAGGGAACTTACGGCAATTCTATATTTTGCAGGTCACGAGTATATAGAAGAGATTAAAAACGAAATAGGGAAGATAGTTAGCTTCAACTGTAAGCTTTGTGAATGCAAGTTTAATGACCCAAATGCCAAAGACATGCACATGAAAGGACGTAGACATAGATTGCAGTACAAGGTTTGTGATAGAATTCCTTGTAAACTGTTCTAGAAGCAAATATACTAATGACATAAAAAATAGCTTCTGTATGTCGAAATAAAACCTTGTTTAAACATTTTATTGTAAGTAGTGGAGGTAGTTCATTTACCATGCACTGAAGCAAGTGATGAGCATAATTAAACAAATGTTTTAATTATATATATTTTTACAGAAAAAAGTAGATCCGAGCCTGCAGGTGGAGATTAAGCCAAGTATCCGAGTGCGCAAGATTCAGGAGGAGAAGTTAAGACGTCAGGCCCAGAAGGAAGAGTTCTGGAGGAGGAAGGAGCAAGAACAGAGGTTTGTTTTTATGTCATGGAGTACAATATGTTTTGCAATGGTCAAATAATTTCAAATGAGCGTTCTTTGAAATCTAGTTGTCATGTTACATGCTATGATTTTACCAAATTCAGGTTCTAAATCTCTATTGGTGCAAACCGTCCAACGACTTGAAGCTTAGCGAAAATTTTGCCTTGCCTGTACCAAAAATAATGATGTTCTGTTTGCCAGAAAAAGGTGAAGGGAAGTTGTATGACCTCAAATACTTTTTAAGAATTCAAATTAACTCATGTGTTTTGAAGAAATGTATTGACTGAATAGAAAGTTAAAATTGAAAAAGTCGAAATTTCATTTTTTTTTAAAAGATTTTTAGTGGTAATCGATACTTATTTAAATAAAAGTGTTAAAAAAACAGTTGGGTTGTATGTGTTTTACAGGATGGAGGAGGAGTACTACTGGGAAGAGAGACGTCGCTATCAAGAAGAGATGGAGTTCTATGAGTGGCACAGGATGGGCCGACCTGGCATGCCACCACCAAGATTTGGACAAATGCCTCCAGTATGTTGGTTTAATAAATTACTTCATTGATACTGGGAATGATTAGAACTTGTTTCATTTTGACACTGGTTGTTTCTTGAGTTTTAGACAAAGTTTGTTTAGAAATTTTCCACGACTGTGTTCTTTTCTAGAGATAATTTTATGCCCTTGTAAAAGCTGTGTTTACAGTGATGTAACAATAAAGATAATAGTTTTCCCTTCTTGAAGATGAAAATACTTGTATTGAAATAACTTATTTCTGACCACATTGTCTGTTTGTAGGGTGTTAGAAAGCCTGACTCGTCTGATGATCGTCATGTGATGGCAAAGCATGCATCCATCTACCCTAATGAGGAGGAACTTCAGCATGTGCAAAACATTGTGTCGGCATGTGAAAAAGCTCTCAAACTAGTCTCGGATTCCATTGCTGAAAGGTAACCCTCTGTCTTAAACTTGTAAAGTGGCATGCTTGAAATGGAGTATAAAATCTGGCATCGCTATTGCCTTGACTATTTTGTTATGTTGTTGAATTTTAAAGTAAGTACTTGTCTAGCAGCAATGCCTTGGTCTTGTTTCTCGCTACATAGTCAATTGTCTCTAGAGGAGAGCAGGTAACAAAATCAGTCTTGGTTAATTGGGCTGATCACTTACCTCTTTTGTGAATTCATTGTTTAGTATCTTCTGTGTGTTGTGTAATGTGACAAAAAAACCAACATGCATAACATGAATGCATTTACATGGATTGAAGTGAAATTTTAACCCTTCCTTCATAGATACACCTTTATGGCTTGGGTGAACAGTGTAGATCCAGATCAGCTAGAACATCCAGGGTTCGACGTTAACTTTTTCAATAACTAGACCAGTGGTCCAGTTACTTTGAAAATCTACTAGACCTGACCGATTATGTACTAGACCAACATGTTAACTGTACTACAACACTGAAAATGTTGTTAGGGCACAGCACTGATATATGTTTATAAGTTAAACATGCATATATACCATGAACAAACAAAATAATTAACCAAAATTAGAAACAGTGAGTACCATATAAAATAGCTTCAGCTCTGAACTGTCAATCATGATTTATTGTTAACAACACTGAACTTCAAAAAAATGTCAGGTATGAGTTACAATGTTTCTAGGTTATAGTTACACATCAGTCAGGACGTCTGGCCCTTTGTCCCCCATGCTATCAATGTTCAAGGGCATGCTGTTACCTTCAATGGCCAAAATTAAGAAGATCGTTCGTATTTGACATTTTAATGTCGTCTGTCAGTACGAACAACAAAACAAAACCGGAAACAGTCCGATGTCGTATTACTTGGGTTTTCTTCAATTTATTTATGGAATAGGAACTGTCGCGAGTTTGTATGCCTTTGTTTTAAGTTGGTTTTATCTTACAATAACAAAGTTTAATCATTGTATAACGGATCATTGGATCACATAAATAAATGTAAATAAGCGGATAGTATGAATTTACTTACTCGCGACAGTTCCTATTCCATAATGACCATTACGACATCGTAAAATCCGCGAAACAATGCCTCGATTTGACTTAGAAAATGCCCGTATGGATACGTCATTGTCTATTTGCTTCATTGTTTCTCTATGAAATAAATAGCACAGTGTCTAAGCGTACAGATAACCGAAACGGAAGTTGCTGATCTGTACGCCGATGATCACATAGTTGCTTACAGTAAAACCTGCGACATCAAATTATTTATTGGTAAATAAACCAAATTTAATGTGCATTTGGAAAAAAAATATTTCTGTGGTAAGTACAAAGTTAATTGTTAGGCCTGCTGTGATCATATAGACTTAAAGGAAGGGTTAGTATTGTTATAATCCATCATCGTTCCCAACTCGATCAGTGAAAATAGAAGCAAAACATTGAACAAAACGGGACGTTTTGGGTTCAAATTTCTGTGTGCAAATAGATTTTGGACCATATTTGTGTTGGTTTGGGAGAAAATTCATTTATTCAACTTTTGCACTTCGTTGAACTGAGTTTGAACGACTTAGCAACGAGAAAATGATACTTTCTTTATGTCACTGTAAATGATAAGACTGTACGCATAGTTGCAACTGTACGCGATCGTTAGTTGTTAACAAATGCCTAACATCTGTACGCATAGTTGTTAAACAGATCATTAACAATTTATGGTTCCAGTTAATGTTTTCTGATTATATCGACAGGTTGTCATTTTAGCTTCAGTTAACCTTAATAATTCTTGCACGAAAACCTGAAAAATGCATATTTTTTCAACAAATTTGCGCATTCTTTTAATAATACAATTGTATAAACAAATCTTGGCTTCTGTTTCAAAGTCAGATTTGTTTTTAAATCTCTTGTTAGCTCTTCATGAAAGGAGGCGTGAAAAAAAGACTAGAGTCCAACCGAGCTATATCAGTGGTAAGACGGTGTAAGATATGTAGAGGCCCGCTGTAATGTTTTCATTTCTTCTCTGAAGTGCGAACAGTAGAAGCCATAATATAACTGGACAAATACGCGTTAGTACTTCACCATAGTTTTTAAAGATTTCATAGAATGCTCCAATCAGATTAACATAATTCCTGAAATCTACCAATGAAAGTCGGCCAAATTAAATCCAACTCGACATTTTAACGACCTTAAACATGAAATTCTTAGCAGCTGCAGACGTAATTGTATACTAACTTAATTCAGTCACGAAGTGGTGGATTTAAAAATCTGAAACCACTTAATGGAATTTTCCTGTCAAAGACCAGATTGTTAAAGTCTTTATGACATTGGATAATATTTGTGCATAATCTATATTTTTGCCAACACCGGCATGGATTTCAGCAGGTTTATACTAGGTTTTATTTAATGTCACAATCAGGGGATTTAAGATTTCTAGCAATTATCGGTGCCTTATTTGCAAAGTGTACCAATTCGTTCATATGGTTCAACAGTAGATCAGTGTAAAAAAAACTATCAATTTTTTAGCTCAAAACTTGCTTGTCAGTTCTAAAATGTGATCATATAAGGTTTTATTTTTGATAAAAAAATACATTAGATTTGGTTGATTCCTTTGATTGATTCCTTTAACAAGTTCTTGCTTCATTGATGCTTTTCAGTTGATCAGTAAATGATGCACCTATGATCGCAACTGTTCGTACAGTCTGACATTGAAGTACTGCAACTTTGCTTACAGACTTGTCACTTTCGGTTGCTGCACAGAAAGACCATTCTTTCGGTGCTAATTCGTTCAAGCACCGTTCAACGCATTTTGTGAGCTTCGGAAATGATTTTGCTTTCACGGGAAGTCAAATATATACCTTTCCAACATATACATTATAAAATATGAGGTCACAAATGCAGCTTTTCTCCTTTCTTTTTCCCCATTTTGTACTGATCAAGTGTGAAAAGATTACAGATTGCAACTTAACTAGCCGTTAGTTCAAGACTTCAAGATCACAGTAAGACTATTAATCAACGATGTACTTAATATAAAAATAATTTCTGCAAAACGCACGTTTAAATTAAATATATTTTAAAAATAAAAAGCCGATGTCGCGTGTTTTTCTGTAAGCAACTATGTGATCATCGGCGTACAGATCAGCAACTTCCGTTTCAGTTAACTGTACGCTTAGACACTGTGAATAGACTATGACATATACATACGGGCATTTTATATGTTTTAGTTTAGATAACACAGCCTCGATCTGGATACATTAGCGATTTAGCTGAACACATGTTAAGATTGTTTAAAAAAAGTAACGACGAAGTTCCCAGTTACTGAAGGGAAATTGAATCGGCAAATATTGTCAGAGATTTAACGAATTTTGCTTTTGAAACTTAATTATACCGAATATTTTGGCGGATTTTGACAATTTTGCAACACGACCACTCGGTCCAGCTAGCCTTGGATGTGACAAGACCGAACCGTCGATTAACTAGTAAATGTCGTTCGGTCGGGCCTTAATGTCGAACCCTGACATCTGATGTCTGATCAGGATCTACACTGCTTTTAAGATTAATAAGGTTATTTCTGATAAAAAAATAACCAGTGCATATGTCAAAATGTCCTTGCTGATCTGGATCTACACTGGTCGCAAAGGGCGAAAAATGCATATATATGGAGTAAGGGGTAAAACAATAAATCTTGCACTGTATTAATATTGTACTGTGATAGGAACTAGAGCACTTGTACAGTAATTCTTCCATCTCTTGACTTCAGCCTTTCTTTCAGTGATGCCAAGGCTAAAGCTGCAGCCGAGGCCAAGAAGACTGCTGCAGTGATCATCAAGAAAGAGCCAGTCACCCCAGCTGCCAAACCACCAGCTAAGGCAACACCAGCTGCCCCTGCTGCTAAAGGAGCAGCTGCTACTAAAGCAGCAGCAGTTACCACTCCTGCTAAGGGAGCTGCTGTGACCCCAGCTGCCAAGACACCAGAAGTAAAGAAAGAGCCTGGCGCTGAAGCTAAGAAAGATGAAGAGAATAAGGAGACACCGTATGCGTTAACATTTGTAATATCTTGTATCAAGAAAGAGAATAACCTTTAACATGGATAAAAACAATATTGAAACTTTCAGATTGACTTTGGTTTAAAGTCATAGTCTGTTCTGTAAAAAAATATTTGTAAAAGTGGTGAGGTCTGGTAGCAATGACTACATTTTGATGATGCTGTAACCAATTGTTTATACCATATTTGATTAAATTTATTAAGTACTATGTATCTGTCTGACAGTTACTTTACACATAATCTAATTACAAACTGAGATTTTGATTTTGGTTTGGGTTTTGTTTTGTGTTTTGAGACAAAAACCTTTCACTCCTTTCTTGTGAGAATTTGTTTAAGGTGTTTTGTACCTACCAACATAATTGCACCATGATTTCTGTTATTGCAGGGAGAAAGAGAAGGAAGAGGCTGCCCCACCCCGCATCTTGAAGGGAGTGATGAGGGTAGGAGTGTTGGCCAAGGGCCTACTTCTGCATGGAGATCTGAATGTGCACCTTGTTGTTCTCTGCTCAGAGAAACCTACCAGGACTCTGCTCGAGAGAGTGGCTGATGGACTCCCCAAGCAGTTTGCTGTAAGTTGACTCGTAACCTATTGTTTTATGTAAATGCACTAACAATAGATTGTCTTGAAAAGTAAAAAAATTCAAAGGAGTGAGCTGAAATGTACTCAGTGCTAAATGGTAGCAAATTGGTTGAAAATATGCCCATTCTTCTCAACAGACAACAAAATTACAATGTTTGAGAGCTGATGAGCTAATGAAGATGCTTATTCATTTCATAATGAAAAATCTTCCACTTCGATGGATAGCAGGATAACTAAAACATCTCTATCTTCTTTATGTTTAACAACTGTCAAGTAAATATAAGTGACCTTTCATAATCTGGATATTTTGTAGCCTTACTTATTTTTAGGGATGGGAACGGTTATCCGGATAACCAAATATCTGAATAGTAAGATCGTATCCGGATACCATTCTCGTATCCGAATACCCTCAAATTCTTACGAATTTAGTTTCAATATTTTGTTCAAGGTTTGTAAAAAATAATTTAAACTGGTAAATCTTTCTAAAACTCGCTAAACTGCTTGCACTAATCTCGATACTTACATGGTTTTCCCCAGGCGTAACTCGACCAGGATGTCTCAGCAGGGTTGACAAAGAGGTGTTAATTGTTTGTATAATGGTTAATTGGGAGACCGGAAGATCTGTATTCCAGACCGTGATCTTTTGTTTTGTTGATTGCTGTACCTTGAACAGAGCGTGTTAAATGACACCTGTCAAGTTGCAACAACTTGATTATTTTCGTTAACGAGAACAAACCTCAGATTATTGACAATTTATTGCAACAGAATTTTGTGCAAATATAATCTTGACAGTTTGTTATTTTGACATGACCGCATTAAAGACTTGAAAGGAAAAAATCATTTAACGTTAGTCGCCGATATTCAAAAATATTAGATGATGCAATTAACTATTACCATAACTTTTACATGTATTTTTAACCCGATACATGTGATTTATCTATAAATTGGTTACACGGCATTTGTTCATGTAGTTATTGTAAACTCTGTGTTTTTACATGTTCCGCTGCTGTGCAGGCTGATTTTCGTAAAATGAATCGCCTTGCATATGAGTGCATATGACTATATGCGTATTTTTCGTTTAAAAAATATTATGTATGCGCTTGCAAGCGTCCACGTGAAATAAAACTCTAAATTTTTTTCAACTCATTATTGACTTAAAAAGTTAAGTCGTTGGGTCCGAATTTTCACTTATATTTTGTTTCCGTGATATACCCGGTAGGTTGGTCGAGGACTCAAACGATCGCGATATAGTGTAACGTATGTGCTTTTTAAATTTAAAATATTAAATCAGCAAAATTTTCTGTGGTCGATAGAATAATAAGGTTATTTGGATATTATCCGGATACCGGATACGGTTATCTGAATAGTGATTTAGGTATCCGTTCCCATCCCTACTTATTTTGGATATTTTTTATATAAACTGTTTTGAAATAGTGCCAGCTATTGGTTTTTAGCTCACCTGAGCACGAAGTGCTCATGGTGAGCTTTTGTGATCGCCTGATGTCCGTCGTCCGTGCGTCCGTCCGTCCGTCGTCAACTTTTTCTTCAAACGACTTCTTCTCTGAAACGGCTTGGCCAATTTTGAAGAAACTTGCCACGGATGTTCCTTGCATGAAGCTCTTCCAAAGTTGTTCAAAGAAATCAATTCCATGCAGAACTCTGGTTGCCATGGCAACCGAAAGGAAAAACTTTAAAAATCTTCTTGTCTGAAACCACAAGACCTAGAGCTTAGATATTTGGCATTTAGCATCCTCTAGTGGAACTCTACAAAGTTTGTTCAAATTATTTCCCTGGGGTCAAAATTGGCCCCGCCCCAGGGGTCACTTCATTTTACATAGACTTATATAGGAAAAACTTTAAAAATCTTCTTGTCTGAAACCACAAGGCCTAGAGCTTAGATAGTTGGCATTTAGCATCCTCTAGTGGAACTCTTCAAAGATTGTTCAAATTATTTCACTGGAGTCAAAATTGGCCCCGCCCCAGGGGTCACTTCATTTTACATAGACTTATATAGGCAAAACTTTAAAAATCTTCTTGTCTGAAACCACAAGGCCTAGAGCTTAGATATTTGGCATTTAGCATCCTCTAGTGGAACTCTACAAAGACTGTTCAAATTATTCCCCTGGGGTCAAAATTGGCCCCGCCCCAGGGGTCACTTCATTTTGCATAGACTTATATAGGAAAAACTTTAAAAATCTTCTTGTCTGAAACCACAAGGCCTAGAGCTTAGATATTTGGCATTTTGAAACCTCTAGTGGAACTCTACAAAGATTGTTCAAATGATTTCCCTGGGGTCAAAATTGGCCCCGCCCCAGGGGTCACTTCATTTTGCATAGACTTATATAGGAAAAACTTTAAAAATCTTCTTGTCTGAAACCACAAGGCCTAGAGCTTAGGTATTTGGCATTTAGCATCCTCTAGTGGAACTCTACAAAGATTGTTCAAATTATTCCCCAGGGGTCTAAATTGGCCCCGCCCCAGGGGTCACTTCATTTTATAAAGACTTGTATAGGAAAAAATTTAAAAATCTTCTTGTCTGAAACCACAAGGCCTACGGCTTAGATATTTGGCATTTAGCATCCTCTAGTGGAACTCTACAAAGATTGTTCAAATTATTTCCCTGGGGTCAAAATTGGCCCCACCCCAGGGGTCACTTCATTTTACATAGACTTATATAGGAAAAACTTTAAAAATCTTCTTGTCTGAAACCACAAGGCCTAGAGCTTAGATATTTGGCATTTAGCACTCTCTAGTGGAACTCTACAAAGATTGTTCAAATGATTTCCCTGGGGTCAAAATTGGCCCCGCCCCAGGGGTCACTTCATTTTATATAGACTTGTATAGGCAAAACTTTAAAAATCTTCTTGTCTGAAACCACAAGGCCTAGAGCTTAGATATTTGGCATTTATCATCCTCTATTGGAACTCTACAAAGATTGTTCAAATTATTTTCTTGGGGTCAAAATTTGCCCCGCCCCAGGGGTCACTTCATTTTACATAGACTTGTATAGGCAAAACTTTAAAAAAACTTCTTGTCTGAAACCACAAGCAGAGAGTACTTTTGTACTCAGGTGAGCGATATAGGGCCATCATGGCCCTCTTGTTCTATTTCAGACTGTGACAGAGGAGAAATACGATGTGAAACGCTGTGTTGAAGAAGCTGCCATTGTCGTCACGAACAACATTGAGCCCAAAGTCTCCTGTACGATTACTTTGACATCGCCAATTATGCGTGAATCGGCTGATGGAGGTAGAAACTTAGTGCTTTTGGGGATATTGTTACTGTTATTCTTTGAATTTGGCACAATGACAAAAAAGAATGAGTAAAAATATACTGAGGAACATTTTTTTCTGATTTGGCTGATAGCAAGTAGAATGGTCATGGCTAAAGTTAAAGTTTTCTTCTTTATAATAATTTATTTAGATTACCTTTATACTATAATGTAATAATTTACAATAATTCATGCTTGAATTTCGTCATGATCAGTCTACATAAAAATTGTTAAAAAAATACTATGATTTACAGACAAAAGAATGAGAAGAAATAGCCATGCAGTGTAAACAGAAGGCTTACAATGTACACAATATTTCTGGTTGATTGATATATTTGAAATGTTGTTGCTATTTTCATGCCTTTCGTTTGGAAGCCTTCTTTTACTAGCAGTGACGTTCAGGGAAGAAGTGTAGATGGATTTTTGACCATGGACATGGGCTGTGGTGGGGGGGACTTTGTGGCATTTAACCCATTGTAAGGTTAGGGTTTCCCATATTCCATTATTTCCCTTGCATATCCCAGTCTTAAAATGTTAATAAGTGATAAGTTTTTAACTTTGAAGCAAATGTTGAACCCTTGAGCATTTTGTGCAACCATTATAGTCCTGTATCAGACATTACTGTGCAATTTGAGTGTACACTGTTGCCTATAAAGCAAAAGTTCCTATTCCAGACCATCAAATATTTGGTGCATGATAGTTGAATAAATGCAATTAGGTCAGAAAACCTCTTTACAATCAAGTCATGAGAATTTGATAGGAAATACATTATAAAAAACAAAATATACAAGATTTTGATTGTAAAGGAATTTTAGTGGACATCATGGTTTGCTCTGATTTAGTTTCTGTCAACATTCCCCAGCTTTGAAATGAGAATAAATTCTCTTACAAAAGTATATCGGAATTATTTAAGATTATGGTCAAAGTTCAAAATTGCTTCACCAACATCCAAAGTGGGATATTGTTATTATAAAACTGTTTTTTGGAATGCCATAGTGTCCCCAGTAGGGACAGGTTAGTGCTTCTGTCCCTCACCATTTGTACTGGAGCCCATGTCCGATGCTCAAACACCCATGCCGAAAGAACAATAGTGCATCATGCGTGTTTGTTATGACAGAGACACCAACTGTAACGGTGAAAGACCCTCCAGATGTATTGGATAGGCATAAATGCCTTGATGCCCTAGCTGCCCTCCGACATGCTAAATGGTTCCAGGTTCGGTACTACTTTTTTCTACTTTGCAGCCTTATGAACTTATTTTTCAAGATTTTAACATGTATGTAAGAAGTGTTTGCGATCATTATTAAGGTATGAATGATCAATCTTTTAATATATATGTATCAAATAATATAGTTGGTTTTAGCATTATCCATTGTGCAGTAACCAATACATCACTTTTTGCTGAAACATTTGTGTCTTAACCCCTAAATAAAAAAAGGAAAATTCAGTTAATTGAAGATGTAAAAATTTAGGCTAATTGTGGTTGGATGTTATTATGAATAAATGTTAGTTGTTAAATAACATTAGAGCAGTGACAGTGATCTTTTGTTTATAATCTTTAAATATCAGTGTTTCTAAGGATATTACATGTATACTACGAAAAATAGAGGAAATTTGTTTTTACCAGTGTAAGATAGAAATATATTTCACAGAGTGAGCTCTGGAATTGGTATTTTCACGAGTGGATTGAAAATACATAATTCCGGAGTTCACGGGGGAGATATATATCTATCTTTCACTGCTTAAAACAATTTTTTATGCACAATTTGTGTGAATTTGACAGTAAATTTGCATGAAATGGCGCCAAAACGTTTAAAACGTGACATCATATACCCAAATTTGAGCCCGTTTTCTAAACATACTCATTCAGAATGTTATGTGCGTTTAAGAACCAAAGTGAAAACTCGGTGAAAATAAAAATGATACTCCACTTTTATTTCACCAAGAAAATTCTATATTTCACTGGAAAGCATAAAATAAAAGAGGTTTAATTTTGTAAGGTATTCATTTAAGAAAACTGCTGAAAAATTTGTTAGCATTAATCTTAAGAATGCTTTGTGAAATTTTAATTTGCATTCCGATATAATAAAAGCAAAATTGTTGCTTGCAGAATATCATCCTTAAAACGATTCTTTAAAAAGTATGTATTGACTAGTGTATAATGGATTGTAGATGTGATTTTTTTTTCTTTTTCAATCTTTCTACAGTATAGCTCTCTGAAGTGTAATATGAATATTAACTGTCCATTTATGACAATGACAGTAAATTGACGATATAGTGCAGAAATCCTGCAGTAAACACTGTCTGATTGAAAGGGACAGAACCTTGATCAGCCATGCGGAAAACTGTTTAGAACACAGCTGATATTTGTACATTGTTGTTAAAGATGTATATAAAATGGTGCATACATGAAAATCAGAGAGCTTTATTGAACAAAAGGCAGTTAATCATCAAATTTTAAATTTCTCATAACATGAACATTTTATGTGTGAGTGGGTGGTGAAGATGTATTGTTATATATTTGATGATTGAATGTTCTTTGCACATGAAAGACAGTCCTAACCCAACGATCATGGAACAGATAATTGTACATATGTTCAATAAAGACAGCATCGATATATTTGGAAATCAAATATACTACTCTTTTCTGACATGAGTGACAACAACTAAGAAGTTCATAAGAGTACAATAATTGCTGGTCTGGAATCTTTTGGTAGCAATCCAGACATTCCCTGCTGTAAAAAAAAATGTGACAAGTCAACTTGGTGTTGTGGTAGCAAAATGAAAGTTGCTAACTATTGCTGCGCCTTAGTGAAAATAAAAAAGTAATAGAAAACCAAGTGCTTGCAAAAATGTGTATGGTACCACAATGACTTGCTAAGTTGCAAATTTAATGTGAGAAATTCTCCTGCAGTTAGCTGCTGTTAGGAAGGTAGATCATCTCTGAGTTTGAAAAGATAGTGATTTTCATTACCGGGTACTTATTTCTTTACAAATAAGCACATTGTGCCATTATAATGTAATGATCTGTTCCATGAAAACTAGTCCTGCCTTCCAATAATACAAGATTGATCATTGATTGTACTACATGAGGCTGGAAAGTTCACCAAGTAGACAAAGGTTGTCACTAAGTTTTAGTTGCTTTGTTGACACCTTATAATCTACTTGCATAAATTCCCAGGCACGCTTTGTGCTGAATGCGGGAATCTGGATTTCTTGAAGATAGGATGATGTTTCCACACAAATACACTCAAAAACAAAATAGAAAGAGAATAACTGAAACGTTTTATCCTACTGCCAAAGATCAGCTGCCATGTGTGAAAAAGTTCTGAATAGGTGTGTTTTACCATAAAAATTCTGAACGGTTAGATTCCAGACTTGACATTTGAATAATTATCCTATGGTTACCATTAGCAAACGAAACGGTGAAACACTAAAATATTCAGAAAATTTAAAGTAACTCAACTTGGCTTAAGAAGTGCTTTTAAGGGTCGTACTGTACACAAGTGTACAACTGCAAAGTCCATTAATGCATGGCCAAATGTTTTGTCTACCTTTAAAAATTGCAATGATCAAAATCGCATGGAATTGAACTATTGTTGAAAAGTTGATAGATGTTCATTCGCTTCTCATCAAAAGGGGATTTGCTTTCAGGTGTTTTGAATTTTGACTAAAATGTCATCATGTTCATGATTGGTCTTCACATTAACAAATCAGATAAACCAGAACAGACCCAAAATATGATAATGATTGAAATGTTATGGTGAAATGTTATGTGTAAAGAACAATCAAATAATAAAACATGTTCTGAACAGCATTTTGTTAAAAAATCAAAATACTAAGGGCTTGTTTCCTCTAAATTACAAATCTAGGCATTAGTATGGCAGTTGGTTCTTTCATATTTAGGATCAAACCATTTCAACATTTTTCATTCTTTTACATAAAGTCCAGATTCTTGTCCCTTGTACTACTCTGGACTTCCATCATTGCCTTGTTTTCATTCCATTTAAACACAAAATTGGGCACCAGATTCATAAAAATGAGGTTGTAGACCAGTCTCGAATCTTGAGCATCTGATTGGCTGAAATGGCTACTGGTCACCATTTCAGCCAATCAGATGCTTTAAATTTGAGCCTGGTCTCCAAACTCAGGTTTATGATCTTGTGCCTTGATGTGATTAAACCATGCATCCTGAAAACAAGCTATAAAGGTGGAAGTTTAAGTGTGGTATTAGCAATTATGTCACAGTTGTGTAAACATGCATTTCTATATTGTGTGCAGGCTAGAGCAAACGGTCTGCAGTCTTGTGTGATTGTAATCAGGATACTACGAGATCTTTGTCAGCGAGTCCCAACTTGGACACCCCTCAATGAATGGGTAAGTCTGGATACTTTCAATTCTAAATTTATTTGAATTATTACTTTAACTTGATGTTGTTTTCCAATCATTTGTCCCCCCAGATAATGCTTTAGTATTATTATGAAATCTACACATTTTAAGATGATCTGTTGTTCCAGGAATTTACCGAAATGAAGCTCGCCTTCTAAGGCATATAATATTCCTATCTTACACTTGATATTTTAGAATGTTTTTATTAGCGCAATGGTGTAAAATTTTTCTAATGTGTAAAGATGGATGGTTTCGCTTTTCAACAAAAATGTTAATAAAAACAACGAACATTAGTATTGATTTGTACATATTACAGGCTATGGAGCTACTAGTGGAAAAGTGTGTGAGCAGTGGTGGTGGTCACCTTAACCCTGGAGATGCTCTAAGACGAGTGTTTGAATGTATCGCCTCTGGAGTTTTGCTACCAGGTAATCACATTGCTTATCACCCTTGAAAGTCCAGTAAAGCTTATTTTTATACTGTAAAGAATTTCTGTTTAAGTTTGATCAGTTGTAACTTTTAACTGGTTGATTTTGAGTTTTGTATCCAAATGACAAATCACAAGTAAAAAAAAAGGATAGTAAACTTGTCATATGTTAACCCTTTCCTCCATGATCTGGATCTTCACTGGTGGCATATGCGTTAAAAGGCCTATATATCTAGTAGAGTTAAATTTCAATTTACATCTCGGTATTGTAGGAGGACCAGGATTGTTGGACCCATGTGAGAAGGACCCAGTGGATGCTGCTTCAGGTCTAAGTAACCAGGAGAGAGAAGATATCACTGCATCAGCTCAGGTACCTATCGTCTCGTATTCCAAACAGTCTCTGCTCAATAGTGAACCCACTTTCAATATAATTCAAGCTATTCAATCAGCTTTAAATCCGGGTTGGTTCATTCATAGTCAATATGGCATTTTTGCAGGATGATATTTTGACTGAAAAGCAATCATCTAACTTTGTAATTATCTTTCTTACAACTTGGATCAGTTAAACTTTAATAAAGCGGCTAGTGAAGATCAGTATCAAAAACAGCATCTTAATCAACCTTGAGATGGTACATTAACAATTAAGGGAATGTTTTATGGAACTTTATAACATTTTAAAAAATGTTAAATGGGTTAGACCCTGCTGAAACTGCTGTACCAATATCAATATTGACCCTCAAAATCAACTTACAATGTAAATGCCCATGAATAATATGTTTTTGTAGTTATTATTAGTTTGTGCTCGATTGCATGCAATTATGAAGCCCAGCTTGTTTTTTATGCTCCCCCCGAAATTCGGGGGAGCATATAGTTGTCGCTTTGTCCGTCCGTCCGTCCCGTTCGTCCGTCCGTTCGTCCGTCCGTCCGTCCGTCCGTCATAATATTGTCCGGACAATTACACAAAAACTATGAGAGGTATCAAGACTAAACTTCATAGGTAGTTAGATCTCGTTGAGGAGCAGTGCAGTGCACAAGAACTATAACTCTTGCTTTATTATGCCCCCCTTCGAAGAAGCGGGGGTATATTGCTTTGCACATGTCGGTCGGTCGGTCGGTCGGTATGTCGGTCCGTAGACCACATCTTGTCCGATCAATAACTAGACAACGCTTTGTGATACAGTCCTTATATTTGGTGTGGAGGTTGGTCATGACCAGTAGAAGACCCCTATTGATTTTGGGGTCAGTAGGTCAAAGGTCAAGGTCACAGTGGCCTTGACCACAAAAACCTTGTCCGATCAATAACTAGACAACGCTTTGTGATACAGTCCTCATATTTGGTGTGGAGGTTGGTCATGACCAGTAGAAGACCCCTATTGATTTTGGGGTCAGTAGGTCAAAGGTCAAGGTCACAGTGGCCTTGACCACAAAAACCTTGTCCGATCAATAACTAGACAACGCTTTGTGATACAGTCCTCATATTTGGTGTGGAGGTTGGTCATGACCAGTAGAAGACCCCTATTGATTTTGGGGTCAGTAGGTCAAAGGTCAAGGTCACTGGCCTTGACCACAAAAACCTTGTCCGATCAATAACTAGACAACGCTTTGTGGTACAGTCCTCATATTTGGTGTGGAGGTTGGTCATGACCAGTAGAAGACCCCTATTGATTTTGGGGTCAGTAGGTCAAAGGTCAAGGTCACAGTGGCCTTGACCACAAAAACCTTGTCCGATCAATAACTAGACAACGCTTTGTGGTACAGTCCTCATATTTGGTGTGGAGGTTGGTCATGACCAGTAGAAGACCCCTATTGATTTTGGGGTCAGTAGGTCAAAGGTCAAGGTCACAGTGGCCTTGACCACAAAAACCTTGTCCGATCAATAACTAGACAACGCTTTGTGATACAGTCCTCATATTTGGTGTGGAGGTTGGTCATGACCAGTAGAAGACCCCTATTGATTTTGGGGTCAGTAGGTCAAAGGTCAAGGTCACAGTGGCCTTGACCACAAAAACCTTGTCCGATCAATAACTAGACAACGCTTTGTGATACAGTCCTCATATTTGGTGTGGAGGTTGGTCATGACCAGTAGAAGAACCCTATTGATTTTAGGATCAGTAGGTCAAAGGTCAAGGTCACAGTGGCCTTTGCATACAAAAACGTTGTCCGATCAATAACTAGACAACGCTTTGTGATACAGTCCTCATATTTGGTGTGGAGGTTGGTCATGACCAGTAGAAGAACCCTATTGATTTTAGGATCAGTAGGTCAAAGGTCAAGGTCACAGTGGCCTTTGCATACAAAAACGTTGTCCGATCAATAACTAGACAACGCTTTGTGATACAGACCTCATATTTGGTGTGGAAGTTGGTCGTGACCAGTAGAAGACCCCTATTGGTTTTGGGGTCAGTAGGTCAAAGGTCAAGGTCACGGTGGCCTTGACAACAAAAAACCTTGTTCGATCAATAACTAGACAACGTTTTTATGTTTATTTGTATAATAAAATAAAATACTTCTCAGTGTAAAGTTGTGATTATTTTTCCCCATGACAATTTCAAGTAAAGATATATATTAATGATCCATAACATTAATTTTAAACTATTTCAATATATGCCGTGTCATAAATAGGCACTGATTATCACTCACTTGTGTTTATTAAATGCTTTGGTTTCGTATGGATGGTCACTAAAGCCTGCACATTACCGGAATTGACATAACACTAGAGCTACTATATCTCCGCCAATAGCGAATATTTGATTTAAATTACAATAAAATCCTTTGTGTTAGACTAGGTTAATCTACACGCGCTTATGTTTGTCGAGGTAAATGTAATCCTCTCATTGGATGACCTGGTTATTGATATATAGGAGTTCCACCGTCTTGTAAATTGCTTTCATGACTGGTACCCTTCATTGCTAAAGCTTACAAAAGTCTCTAAATTTCCAAAAATTTAAATTCAATGCTAATAGATATCACTTGCACGTCAGGGGGGGCATTTGTGTTTGACAAACACCTCTTGTTCATTTTTGAGTTATTGCCCTTTGAAATTTCTCATACTTACTTTTTGTCCGGGGCATATCTCCCAAAGTCTAAGAGTTATGAAGTTGAAACTTCATAAGTAGATAGATCTCAATGAGGAGCAGTGCAGTGCACAAGAACCATAACTCTTGCTTTATTCATTTTTGAGTTATTGCCCTTTGAAATTTCTCATACTTACTTTTTGTCCGGGGCATATCTCACAAAGTATAAGAGTTATGAAGTTGAAACTTCATAAGTAGATAGATCTCAATGAGGAGCAGTGCAGTGCACAAGAACCATAACTCTTGCTTTATTCATTTTTGAGTTATTGCCCTTTGAAATTTCTCATACTTACTTTTTGTCCGGGGCATATTTCACAAAGTATAAGCGTTATGAAGTTGAAACTTCATAAGTAGATAGATCTCAATGAGGAGCAGTGCAGTGCATAAGAACCATAACTCTTGCTTTATTCATTTTTGAGTTATTGCCCTTTCAAATTTCTCATACTTACTTTTTGTCTGGGGCATATCTCACAAAGTATAAGAGTTATGAAGTTGAACCTTCATAACTAGATAGATCTCAGGGAGGAGCAGTGCAGTGCACAAGAACCATAACTCTTGCTTTATTCATTTTTGAGTTATTGCCCTTTGAAATTTTTCATACTTCCTTTTTGTCCGGGGCATATCTCACAAAGTATAAGAGTTATGAAGTTGAAACTTCATAAGTAGATAGATCTCAATGATGAGCAGTGCAGTGCATAAGAACCATAACTCTTGCTTTTATTGATTTTTGATTTATTGCCCTTTGAAATTTCTCTTACTTATTTTTTGTCCAGGGCATATCACACAAAGTATAAGAGTTATGAACTTGAAACTTCATAAGTAGAATGAATTCGTTGAGGAGCAGTGCAGCACACAAGAACCATAACTCTTGCTTTATTCATTATAGAGTTAATGCCCTTTGAAATTTACCATACTTACTTTTTGTCCGGGGCATATCTCACAAAGTATAAGAGTTAGGAAGTTGAAACTTCATAAGTAGATAGATCTCAATGAGGAGCAGTGCAGTGCACAAGAACCATAAATCTTGCTTTATTGATTTTTTATTTATTTCCCTTTGAAATTTCTCTTACTTAGTTTTATCTGGTGCATATCTCACAAAGTATAAAAGTTTCTGAACTTGAAACTACATAAGTAGAATGATCTCAATGCGGAGCAGTGCAATGCACAAGAACCATAACTCTTGCTTTATTCATTTTTGAGTTAGTGCCCTTTGAAATTTCTCATTTTTTTTGTCTTATTTTTGTACAATATTGTAAAATGCTTTCTGTTTGAATCGTAAAGGAAACTTTCAAATACAATATCTTTCTTGCAAATTCTTCCTGTTCTAACAAAAAAGTATTTGTGACAAAGCGGCGTTGGGGAGCATAACCCGTCTCTGACGGCTCTTGTTTGCCTCTGAAGTCTTTTAATACTCCTGTATCAGATGCCACATTTCAATTTGTGAAGTCTTCAAAACAATGTTGTCTTGTTTCCAGCATGCATTGAGGCTCATAGCATTCAGACAGATCCACAAGGTATTGGGTATGGATGCCCTACCAGTACCTCGCTTCTCACGCCGACCATTCAGCACCCGAAAACGTCGCCGAACTGACAGTGCTGCAGGAGAGAGTGAGAGTGATGGAACAGGTATGTCTTAACTCTTAATACTACTTTTAAGTATGGGGCGCATCACCGGGAAAGTTAACAACTGACAGTCATTGAAATTGATAGCACAGCTGTCCAAAATTAAATTCTTTAAATGATTTCATAACATTGAGCAAAGGACATTACTTTTTAATCATTTCAACAAAAAACTTTTGTTGCATAACGAATTTTAAGTTACTTCCAGGTTTCAACTAAAATATCACAAAAATATGACAGAAGACGCCTTTTTTCTTGGTGGCCCATGTTGAGCTGTAATAATGGTTGCTTCTATGCTCAGATTCTTAGCGTTGTGAATAAGCTCATCATTTTTATAATAACACAACACAGTTGATAATTATCATAATCCTATTAGACTCTCATTAAATCCAGCAACTCCTAAAAAAAATGGTTACACAGAGGATATTGTTCATGTTACAATCAGATATGCTCATTGTAAATGCTCCTTGAAAAAGGGAGCTTTAACCATCTGAAACATTGCAATAAATTTGTGTCTTAGCACACAATTGTGTTAAAATAAAGATTATGAACTCCATGCCCAAAGATCATTGATGTAAGATTGGAAACCAGTCTCCATTTCAGCCAATACGTTGCTTGAGATTTGAGAATGGTCTCTAAAGGGGTAGATTCACAAAGGCTCAAAATTAGCCTAAAATTATCTCAAATTTTCAAATTGCATTTACATCACTGAAAGAGTGCATTTTATAATCTATAATGGTTGTTTTCTTGACCCATAAACCAAAATAAAAAATTAAGTATGTCAAATGTGTCTGAAATTTGAAAATGTTTGCCAAAATGCATTTTTTTGTTAAATTTTCATCATATTTTGGTGATTTTCATATTGGGCACAGGCTTCGACCACATTAATTTAAAGAATTTTCTTTGTATAAATGTGTGCTGAATTCATGGTCAAAATATGATTTTGGTCGAGAAGTGTGCCCTTATCGAAATCCTCTAAAATCTGCTATGAAAATGGGCAAAATATGAATTTTTACAAATTTCCTCATTTTTAGCAATTTTGATGGCCCCTTGTCAAACTCCTTTAGCAGTTATCAATATAAAGTTTTAAGATATGAAAAGTATAACCATTTCTGTATTCAAAGGCATAAACATTTAAGATATGTAACGAAATTTAAAATTTGAAATACTTTTAGGTCAATATTAGACCTTTGTGAACCTACTCCTTTAGTTTTATGATCTTGATCAATAAAAGCTTTGTCAATATTTACAGTTTCTGATCATCTGAATTTGTTTCAGCAGCCGAGAAAAAGGACAAGAAAGAAGAAGAGATGGATACTAAATAGAGGAGAGTTTAGAATACAGAACATTTTAAATGCCACATATTGTGAGCAGATCAAAATTCTTTTATATATATATATTTGGTGTAAACATCAGTGACATTGACCGTTACTCCATATATACACTTTTTAACGTGTGTTTGACTTGTGTAGAACCAGATCGGGCGGCTCATCTGTTGATTTCTTAGGTTATTTCTGAAAAAAAGTAAACAGTGCAGATCTTGATCTGTGCCAGCTAATCTGAGTCTACACCGTTCGCACGTGCAATAAAATGTGTTTATTTGGAGGAAAGTGTTTTCTTTCTATTCATGGGCACAAAGAGACTTTATATAGATCATGTGGTCATTTGGACTGGATTTGCTATTTTTTATGTTTAAATGCATGTTTGACTTTTATTACATGGGTTTATGAAAACCGTTTTTCTTTGAAAAGAAGGCTGAGATAGTCTGATTTCTTAAGCTTATAAAGCTGACCATGTGAGCATATTTCTTTCAAAAAAAATCTGTATAGCTTTGTGTGATTTATGTTGTATTCTGCCACATAAATGTACCTGTAAATATCACACCCACACTTGGAACTTTCATTATGAATTATGAAATATGTCACCTGTGTGGATACCTTCTGGCACCTTGCATGTTGGAAGGTAAAAGCATTATTGATGTTGACACCACATGATTAGATTTTTAAACTCACAAGAGATTCAGCCATTTTTTTCATAGGTGAGAAGTACTATAAGAAATCTTGAGTTTTGTGCATTTTTGGTACTTCTTATTCATTTTTTCCATTTGTTTTATGATCACATGTGGTTGATAACATTGTAGGCCTATATGATACTGCATTTTGCTTTTTGAATTACTTGTACATTTCGCTTTCATTTTTCTGGGAGATTTTCCTTTGCATTTTAGCAGAATCATGCACCAGCTTTGAAAACATCATTATAATCACATATCTAGGGAAATGTCATTGTATATTAAAGGCATATTGTCTATTTATTGCAAAAGAATCTTTTTTAAACTAAAAAGCCAATAATGAATTAGCAAAAGTTTTGTTAAAGAATAACGAGAATTGAGGCTACTTTTCAAGTACATGTATTTGAAAGAAATGTGATTGCATTTACATAGGTAGGAGTTCTATCACCAGTTGATTCCGCAATTAACATGGCAGTTTGATTGTATTAAAATGATTTTCAAATATGTTTAGATGTTCTCCCGGTTACATTTTATGTTGTTAGAATGTCCAAGTGTATTGGTAAAAATAAATAAAAAATGGCTGAAAAATAATTTGTTTTTAGTTTATCTGAGCAGTCATAATGCAGAACACAATTATGGTGTTTACGGTTGTCCGTCACTAGATCCGACCATTAGGGCCAAAGGGCCTCTCAGTCGGTTAAAAAGCTACCGAGACCTTGCGTTGTTTCATTGTACTTGTCTTGCCGACTCAAAATAAATCTTATTGTATATTGTTGTATTCAGCAAGAGACCATCTTCTCAAAGCCATGACTTGAATAATATTTATATTACATTGTATTTATATAATTTTAATGCCTTAACTCAAAAGTCCCATTTTTTTCATTTTAAGAATTTCAAAATTTAAAAAGATAGATGGCTACCTATATGCACTACAAGAGAAACCCATATATGTGTAATTTTCTGACCATAAACGTCTTTCAAGTATCACATGAAAACTGAAACGAAACCTTTTGGAACAGACTTGATACATACATTCTGAGACTTGAAGATTAGAAGAATGATTACACCTGCTTGACTATGTATAGTTTTCTATATTTTTGGAGTTAGCCCCTTTCAGATAAAAGTACTAATCAGGCCCTTGTTGCGGTGAAAATTTGAGGTGACAGAAAAATCGTGTGTATTTTCAAAACACCCAAACTTTATTGATCTACCCAGTATAAAATTTGTAAAAAAAAATGCATTTGATGAAAATCACCACAAATATACGTCGACTCGCTCAGTAAAAAGTTCCGGGGCAGCATCCCCCCACACGCACACTTAGAATATCTTTCCCTCTGTTTTTGCCGCTCTGGAAACGACCCTGTTCATACGCGGGATGTACCATTTTCATGAACAAAGTCAACTTTTTTCGAAGTTAAGCCCCTTTCAGATGACTGTAACATAAAAACTTGACTGTTTTTGCTTACAACTCGGAAAATGATGGTCTTACTGGCACATTTCAGCAAATCAGATGCTTGAGATTTGAGACTGGTTTCCATGCTCAGTTTTATAACCTTGGGCACAGGTTATGTCTTGTATATTACAGTTTCTCCCCATCTAATACTCATTGCGAAATCAGTTCTATGTGACTTCTCTAAGGATGTCTGAAATTAGTGGGGAAATAGGCTCAATAAACAGACGACCATAACACGAAGATTGGAGACCAGTCTCCAATTTCAAGCATCCAATAAGCTGAAATGGGGACCAGTCGCCATTTCAGCCAATTATATATTTGAGACTTGCCTCCTATCTGTTCTATAATCTTGGGCACGTAGATTCTAGGCAAAAGAATGACATTGTATGAATTAAGGTATACAGTGAAACCTCTCTATTACGGACACCTAAGGAACTGAGGAAAAGTGTCCTTAATAGCAGGTTGCCCTTAATTGTGGGTTTAAAACAAAAGGAATAGAAAATGTCTGTTCTTTAAAAAATCGCCCGTAATACCGGTCTCCCCGTAATTTCGAGTGTCCGTAATGAGGGGTTTTACTGTATCCTATAGGGCGAGAGTGGAATGGGAATGTTGAGTGCATATCTAGGCAAAATAATCAAATAGCTTGTTTTTATATGTTTTATTATTTCGTTAACAACAGTGTAACAGATAAATATTCAAAACTGTAGATAACATAAATATTATCTTAACATTCTGATTTCTGTTTCTTATTGCGATTTTAATTTTCGCTTGCACAAAAAAACGTAATACTGGTATTATGTGAGGTAATTACTCTGTTCTGTTAATGCGCCAAAGTACAACTAATAATACTTGTTTTCGAAGAGTATTCAATGTTTCTATTTAGATGTAATACTGATCCGCTAATGCGTAGACCTATGAAATGTTCATTGGTTCGGATGGTTTTTGGTTTAAGCTGCCTCGCCTTCCTCTTCCTCGTCGAACTCGCCCTCCTCCTCAGCTGTGGCGTCCTGGTACTGTTGGTATTCAGAGACCAAGTCGTTCATGTTAGACTCTGCCTCAGTGAACTCCATCTCGTCCATACCCTCACCAGTGTACCAGTGGAGGAAAGCCTTACGACGGAACATAGCGGTGAACTGCTCTGAGATACGCTTGAAGAGTTCCTGGATGGCGGTGCTGTTGCCGACGAAGGTGGCGGACATCTTGAGACCACGTGGTGGGATATCGCACACGGCGGTCTTGACGTTGTTGGGGATCCATTCGACGAAGTAGCTGCTGTTCTTGTTCTGCACGTTCAACATCTGTTCGTCGACTTCCTTCATGGACATACGTCCACGGAACATGCAGGCGACGGTGAGGTACCTGCCGTGACGTGGGTCGCAGGCAGCCATCATGTTCTTGGCGTCGAACATCTGCTGGGTGAGCTCAGGGACGGTGAGAGCTCTGTACTGCTGGCTACCACGGGAGGTCAACGGAGCGAACCCTGGCATGAAGAAGTGGAGACGTGGGAAGGGAACCATGTTGACGGCCAGTTTTCGGAGATCGGCGTTCAGTTGACCAGGGAATCGGAGACAGGTGGTCACACCGGACATGGTAGCGGAGACAAGATGGTTCAAGTCACCGTATGTTGGTGTGGTCAGTTTCAATGTTCTGAAGCAGATGTCGTAGAGAGCCTCGTTGTCGATACAGTAGGTCTCGTCGGTGTTCTCAACAAGCTGGTGGACGGACAGGGTGGCGTTGTATGGTTCTACGACGGTATCTGATACCTGTGTAGATAAATAACATATAATTAGGCAAAGTCGGGTTTTACGAATTGTTCTACAGCTTTAACATTGGTCTTGCTGTAAAATCGGAATTCGAATCTCTTTACTTACATTACTTTTTGATACTCATTAAAATTTAAAAAAAAATCCATAAGTCAAATTTTGTAATCTAGAAATCGAAAGCTGGTATAATGCCACTCAGTCATCCATGTATTGTTTATCAAATTTAGAAAACCTTTTCCATTTTTATGTATTAGGCAACTTATAATCACATCAACATGTTTTATAACGTAAGCGAAATTCAATTGTTTCCGCGCCCGGATAATTACCTTTGGTGATGGTACTACTGAGAATGTGTTCATGATTCTGTCTGGGTACTCTTCACGGATCTTGCTGATGAGGAGTGTTCCCATACCAGACCCGGTACCACCTCCAAGGGAGTGTGTGAGTTGGAATCCCTGAAGACAGTCGCAAGATTCGGCCTCCTTTCTGACAACATCAAGGACGGAGTCGACCAGCTCGGCTCCCTCTGTGTAGTGACCCTTGGCCCAGTTGTTACCGGCTCCGCTCTGGCCGAAGACGAAGTTGTCTGGACGGAAGATCTGACCGAATGGTCCGGATCTCACGGAGTCCATCGTGCCGGGTTCCAGATCAACGAGAATGGCACGTGGTACATATTTGCCACCGGTGGCTTCATTGTAATAAACGTTAATTCTCTCGAGTTGGAGATCTGAATCTCCGTGGTAGGTACCAGTGGGGTCAATACCGTGTTCGTCGGAGATCACTTCCCAGAACTGAAACATAAACGTGTAACAATTTAATACAGTATAATCAAAAGCTGGAGATTTGAGACTGGCATTTTGTGATCTAAGTGCCATTTTCCGAGCATCAAATGTTGTTGTTTTTTTGTTGATGATTTAATTTTCTAGAAATTATAAATTAAAGTGACTTAAGCAATATTTTTATTATTTGAATTACAAACAAATTCATCAATGGCAGCTCAATAAACAATTCAATCAGTCAATAATTATGTCAACTAATCAATCAAATTGCTTGATTGGTTCATTCTAATATTTATTGGATACCAAAAGCGCGTTTGGACATGTGTTCGATTACTAAGATCGCTGTTACTTTTCATGTCAATTTGAATCATATCTTAAATCAATAGTCAATAGCTGATTTGTATTAATTTGCATTTGGTATTTATACTTGCTAATGCCCGGAGAGTACATTGTATTAATTCAGTCATACATTTGAATGAGCTTGAAACTTGAACCGATCAATAGCGATATTGATTTCATTTTAAATGGATATGAATCAGCGATCTTGAATAAATCTTCTAACAAGAAAATGCTTTAAGAGCATTGTATTATATTCACTTTTTCTGACGTGTCTTCATTTGAAAAGAACAAAAAAAGCACGTTGGTTGCCAAGCAGCACTATACATGGTTCAACTGTGGCGCATTCTAAATGAATATTTTAGTTTATTTATTCATTCATTTACCACTTTTTTAAATTATTGTTTTTTAATTTTAAGGATGAATGGGCCTACTTGATTTATTAAATTCAATTTTGTGTCTTAAATATGGAATGTTCCATCCTGTCCGAAAAATAAAAAAAAAACCAATACGTGATGTTTTGGAAGGAAAATCGCTATGTTAGAGTTACACTGTAACTTGGCGACAATCATATTAAGTAACTTGCATTGACTTGACTTATCTTGATAAAGCATTTTGCGAAATAGACGTCATACTTAATCCGATAAACCAATAACACTGCATTAAATTGGTAAACTGTGAATGTTTGGGCAATTAAACCATCACTAACTAGCAAAAACCATAAACAAACAATAGAAAAAACAGATTTGTGAATATAGAAATCGACGAATGAAATAGACTTTAGGAACGTACACAAATTAAGTTTTACGCCCATAGCAACGGATATGGAGTAAATTCATCGAAAAAAAACAAAACAACACGATATAGCTAAAAAAATAATGATAGGCCGAAAAGAAACAATAGAAAACTTGTAATATTAAACAGTATTTTGAGGCTCTTAACCTTAGCAACGACTAATAATAAAACAAATGATAAAGGCAGACATATGAGTGAAAGAAAGAAGAATAAATGCGGAAGACAAAAAACCACATTCGATAGTCCTTAATAAGGCCACACATTTACAGCATACTACCTAGCAGCGCCAAGATACAAAATCCGAAGAAAACAAATTGATAAAAAAAAATAAATTACTTGAACAAAAAACAAAACAAAAACTAACCGGGTTTTGTAATTCACGCAGTAGCTTAACCGCTAATTATTTAAATTATTTAAATAGTTACATGCAGTTTTCTTCACCAGTCTTTAAAATAAATTTCATCGAATTATCTCATACGGACGTGGAGTTTAAAGCGAAAAGCGAAATAGCACTTGTATGTTTGAAATCAAAAAAGGAAGGAACGTACGAAAAAAAAATTGGACGGAGGGAAACAAGAAATGAAGTAAAAATACTACGAGTCAACTGAAGACCAACTTTAAAAAGTAACCAAAAAATTAATAAAAGAAATGTTTTGATATAAATTCTTACCTTAGCTCCGATCTGGTTGCCGCACTGGCCGGCCTGCATATGTACTATTTCACGCATTTTGGTATTCTTTCTGGCTGGACCTTAAACGTTGAAGTTTCGACCTTCTTGTGTGGACTGGTGATCACAGCGATCGCTTGTCTTTTATATGCTTTCACACTGGTTTCTATGGAAAGCCGTTCCGCACTGACAATTTCAATCAACTTAGCGCTTAAGAATACTAATGATTCAAAGGTGCTACTAATCCCGACTTGTAGAAACCGGTGTTCGTTTTCAATTATTCATTTAAAGTCGCTTAAGCGAAAAACTCTCCATTCATTTGTTCGTATTTGTAATCGATATTTGTTTAGTGACGGTTGTTTTGTTTGAAGTAAATTTCAATACAGGTTTTCTAACGCGTCGTTGCATGAAAAGTTTGTTAACATTTATTTTGTTAAACTATAAATTCCGTCGGATCTCCTTGACGAATAACCAACGCATTGAAAACAGCAGACTCAGTTTCAGTGAGTGTTCTTGAGTGCTATGTTAATCTCTCACGCACTCTCGAACCCGCTGGGCCTAGAGCTACTCTGTATTATGTAAATATATTGAAGTGGAAAGAACACTTTCGGTTGATAGAAAGTCAAATATTTGATTTTTATTAACTTTTACTTTATTTATTACCTTGCCATTAAAACACCGTTTTGAATCTCGCTGACTTGGATTGTTTATGTACCTGTTCTTTGGTACCTATTATTATTATGTTCGTGTCCGGTGTAGACCCCGAGAAGTCTGCACATCCATGTACTGTTCGTGGTCTACACTATTGACGTTCAAGTTACTATAGTTGTGTTCAACAAACCGCGTGTGATTTCAATGGATTCAACCTAATTCAACTAAAACCGACCCTGACTATAACCTTATGCGAGGTCAACTTTCCAGAAGAATTCGCCATTTTCTACGAGTAAGCTTTACATACTGATTGTTTCAAGATCCTGTTCTAAAGTCATGGACCCAGAAGGGTTATTATGCACAATTTCGATCTTAAGACTCCCCAGCCTCAATCGTTAGGCATTGCAAGTTCTACATAATGGTACGTACTCCTATATTCAGATTTGTGCACGAGTCTAGTAGATATACACATGTAGCAGCACCGAAGCTCATACAAATAAAACTGGAGACCAGTCTCAAATTTCAAGCATCTGATTGGCTGAAATGGTGACTGGTCAGCTAGCGTCCTGTGACCAAGATCATAAAGCCGAGACTGGAGACCAGTCTCAAATCTCAAGCATCTGATTGACTGAAATAGATTATTGTTATAATCACAAAAATGTTGAAATAAAGAGAATATAACTCGAGTTAAGATGATTGTGAAGCCATATTCTACGAGCAGTGCCAGCGTTCAGGGATTTGTTTTCGGTCCAAATATTAAACATAATGCAAGTATTCAGAATTTCTCAGAGCAATGGTAACGTATGGCAGTAGCTTATGCCTAATCTAAGGGGGAAATAATGCACAACCGTATTCTAAGCGCAATGTGTGCAGAGGGTTATGCTCACACTTAGTTAGAGAATTGAAAACTTTGTTAACAAGTCTCTGAATATAATTTTCGGCATTTTCAAGTGAAAATAAACGTATGAAAAGAAATCACAGGCCTGTTTCAAAAGAAATCGATTAGGTTAAACTGTGATTGAAATTTACTAACCGACACTGCATTTATACATAAAGCATTTTGCTAAAACATACATATTGACAGCTTTTATAATTCTATTATTGATCTACTAGATTTTTATTTTTGCTTTATTAGTTGCGAACCACCGATATTCGATTCAGAAATCTGGCTTCAAGGTAATAAAACTGGTCTCAAGATTATAAAACTGAGATTGGAAATCAATCTCAAATCACAAGCAATTGATTGGCAGAAATGGCGACTGGTCGCCATTTCAGCCAATCAGGAACCGTGATTGTAAAACTATTTTCATGCTCAACACAATTCTGTGCTCAATCTTAAAATGTCAAGAACATTTACAGACTTCATAAATTAGAAACAACTGTCTCTTCAACAGTTGTTATTGAGGCTAATAATATCATATTTTCACATTAAAATGTTTTATTTTACATAGTAATTAGCCACCAAATCTTCATGCCCGAATTGAGTTGAGCATTGAAAAAAGTTTTATAATCACGGGAAAAGATGCTTGAGATTTGAGACATTTCAAATCTCATTTTATAATCTTCAGCCCTGAGCTAAGAAACAAGTCTCAGATTTCAAGCTTCCGATTGGTCAGCTCTGAGACTTTTCTCAATTTTAGCCAATTCGATTGACGAGATATAAGACTGGTTTCCATGCTCAGTTTTATTACCTCGAAGCCACAGGTGTACGGCAAGTTGGACCCCGCCACACCCCCTTCCCTCACTCTACTACCCTCTCGTGAAAAAAGCTCTACAGAAATTATATATATATATATATATATATATATATATATATATATATATATATATATATATATATATATATATATATATATATATATATATATATATATATATATATATATATTAAGAAATGTGGTAAGTTACGGGTCTAATTTCGATATTACACCTTTATGTGAGGTGCTATAAAGTAATGGGGTATATATGGTACCCCGTAATTTTCAATGCCATTTCTATGCATATTCGGACTTCTTAAGTACGATAAACTTTATTCCCGTAACACGGTTTATTATCGAAATTTATTTTCGGTCTATAAAAAAAAACCCGAAATTTTTTTTTATCATAAACCAAATTTTTATATTACAGCTTATAGTACTTACAAGGTCAGATAGTGCATAGAAATGACATTTAATTAGCGGGGTACCATATATACCCCGTAACCTTTATAGAACCACACATATAGGTATAATATCGAAGTAAGACCCGTAACTTACCACATTTCTTAGTATGTATATACAACCCCTGATTAAGGTTTATTACAGAGACCCCATATCTGACGATATTTCTGTATATATATATATATATATATATATATATATATATATATATATATATATATATATATATATATATATATATATATATATATATATATACTAAGAAATGTGGTAAGTTACGGGTCTAATTTCGATATTACACCTTTATGTGAGGTGCTATAAAGTAATGGGGTATATATGGTACCCCGTAATTTTCAATGCCATTTCTATGCATATTCGGACTTCTTAAGTACGATAAACTTTATTCCCGTAACACGGTTTATTATCGAAATTTATTTTCGGTCTATAAAAAAAAACCCGAAATTTTTTTTTATCATAAACCAAATTTTTATATTACAGCTTATAGTACTTACAAGGTCAGATAGTGCATAGAAATGACATTTAATTAGCGGGGTACCATATATACCCCGTAACTTTTATAGAACCACACATATAGGTATAATATCGAAGTAAGACCCGTAACTTACCACATTTCTTAGTATATATATACAACCCCTGATTAAGGTTTATTACAGAGACCCCATATCTGACGATATTTCTGTATATATATATATATATATATATATATATATATATATATATATATATCACATAAATCACGGGAGAGTAGTAGTGTGGAAGGGGGTGTGGCGGGGTCCAACATGCCGTACACCTATGCTCGAAGCGTTTTTCGTCGTCAGACGCGGTTACTTTTGTTATGGAGAGTAACAGAAAATTTAGCTTTCAAAAAAGTGTACTGATTTTTCGATCAACTAGCTTTGGAGCTGCGCCAGTGTTGAACAGGTTCTCTGAATGATTAAATCAATCGATTAGCCTAAATATGCTTTAAATACAATTGTTAATAGTAATAATAAGGAATTTAGTCTGAGACGTACGTACTATGGGATCATTACATTTGCAACTTCTTGTAAAAGGATTAAATTCGTTGAAATTTGTTTCATCGAAAACTGGTTTTACTTATAACAAAATACCGTCGGGGTTTCTCTTCGGAACTGACAAGAGACAAAAATATGACGGATACAAACACATGTAAAGTCTCGTATTCCGGTGGCTTGAAAACCAGCTAGGAGCCCGTTGTTAGACCCAAAGTCATGCTATGAATTACACTATGGCACTGGAAACCTAATATGGGCAGTTTAACCATTTACTCCATATTCTGGCAGAGTACGTAATTTCTGCCTTTTTGTGTGTTTTTTTTTAATTTATTTTTCTTTACAAGTTTACGACAATCAAAGAAATTTTACATGTATGATCATGTCTACCTGCGACAATGGAACGTATTCAAACTATATCTGATGTTTACTATTTTGTGACTTTTTTATTTGTAAATGCATTTTACGGGAATTCAAAATAGTTTAAGGGGAGACAACACCAATAAAATATAGCATTAAAATCGCAGCAGTTATCTCCCTTGAATTGAAAAAACAAACAAGGGGCATAACCTCCTCACTCCAAGTAGCATTTCAGAACGTAAATTGATGCGTTAAATCTATTCACTCTATCTGATCGTCTTATTTATGGGTTTTATCACGTCTGCCAACAGTGTAGATCCAGGTCAGCCGGCACATCCAGCCTAAATTAACATCTCGATACCATTCAAGTTCAACCAATTTAAAGTACGTGTCCAATTGGGTTTTCAAGAACAAGCCATTCCGTACAGAATATCACATATTCTTCTCAGAATCTTGGTAAAAATCGGAGTATTTATGTGTAAATATAAGAAATAAACCAATATTTGATAGAGTTCATCTGATTGTTTAAAGTAAGCCTGATGCCAGATTCACACACTTCAATTAACTCAAATGTTTTCCATACCCACATGAACACTGTCAAATGACAATCCAATCCTTAACCGTTTCCTCCATAGACACACCTTTATTGCATGGCAGAACAGTGTAGATCCAGATCAGCCATCACATATGTGCCATCTGATCAGGATCTGCACTGTTCACTTTCATTTTTTAGGCTATTTCTGACCAAAAAGCGACTAGAGCAGATCCTGATCAGATGGCACGAATGTTCCGGCTGATCTGGATCTACACTGGTCGCACATGCGTAAAATTGCGTATATAAAGAGGAAAGGGTTAATTTGAGGGTTTTCTAGAACACATGGCATAACAACACAATCATGCATATTTTTATTTTGTTATTTTCATTCAAATCTAACAAAACTTTAAAACACATATTGCACTTTAATGAAGTATAAAATACCCATAGCAGCAATTAAATATATATATTTAACTACATTTACTTTGAATAAGCAACATGTTACATTGAGCAGATGGTGAAAATATATTTCAATATCAAATTGAACTTGAAGGAAAAAATTTACTTTAAATCATAAATATTAAATCTGAAATGCAATTTATGGCTGCAGTAAATCGGCGATTCAGTATAAACTATTTCAATCCATATGACAATATAACAGTTCTTTATTCCATATGACACAGGAAAGTTCTTCATTCCATATGACATAGATCATTTTCCCATTCCATATGGCATTTAAATGTGTTTCATTCCATACTTATGTGATAGAACAAATCTGCATTCCATATGACATTGAACATTTTTCTATTCCATATGGCATTCAAAGGTGTTGCATTCCATACTTATGTGATAAGACAAATCTGCATTCCATATGACATAGTACATTTTCCCATTCCATATGCAATTCTGCACTTAGTCATTAAAATGATTATCTTATTACTTGCCATTTGCTTTCAATAAACACAAAACAGTATATGGTAACTACAACAATATAATAAAGACTAGATATTCTAAAAGAACACTGAATTAGGCTTATGGAGCCCAAAACCACTAAATTATGTTGCCAGCCTCAAAACACTAAATTATGTTGACAATCTTCACAACATCCTATGTACTGCAATTATTCATTTGAGTGTTTATAGGTGGCTGAAAAATAAACTTTGAATGGTTTAGACTCTGCTTTGACCACATAGATATTAGTTTAATATAAACCTTTGTACACATAAACATTTTCACACTTGTCAAACAATTGCCAAATATACAAGGATATAGTAATGTCTTGTTATTAATCCTGTACTCCATATATACGCATTTCACTGCGTGTGTGAACGATGTAAATCAAGATCACCTGACATATTCTTGCTGTCTTATCATGATCTGCAAGGTTCACTTAGTAAAGAAATAACCTATTAAATAAAAGAGTGAACAGTGCTGATCCAGATCAGATGGCACAGTTGTGCTGGCTGATCTGGATCTGCACTGTTCACCCAAACTAATAAGTCATATATATGGACTAAAGGATGAAGGCTACTTCTCAACAAGAGCAGTCAGAGGAGACAGCGTGCTCGACTATTCGAATCATTTGAAACAAATGCAATTTGAAGATTAAAACAATAACAACTATGGCCATACATTCATGTGCAATCAGGAAAAATATTAACAAGTGAATGGTAAGGGAGAAATTCATTTCAAATAACAGAAATAATTCCTTAATGTACCAAAAATATTAAACTGAATAGGGAAATAACTATGAAATATTTCTGGATTTGTTAGAAAACTTGTTAGTAATTTTTGATAAGAGACATTTACTTTTACTTCATTATCAATTACTTCAGTAATGTTACAGAAAAAGAACTGAAATGAAAATATAAGTAGATCTATTTGCAAAGTTATCGATGAAGTGCACTTAAGTGAAAATATAAGTGAAAAAAGGAACAGTGGAAAAAGGGGCATAACTTGTAGAGTAATTGTATTACAGTTATGGGTCTTGTTGGTAATCATGTAGATTTTGATTGTGAAAAAATATTCAAAGTTTCGATGAAATATCGAATAGTCGAGGTAAAAACTAAATGCAAAAGGGGCATAACTTACAGAAAGATTTCCAATAGAGTTATGGATCGTGTTGATGATTTAGAATCTGATGGCAAACATATATTCCAAGTTTCAAAGTAGTATCTCCTGTTATTTCAAAATTATGGGACAATTGCATAGTTATGGGTGTTGTTGATAATGATGTAGATTTTGATGGTGAATATATTTTCCAGGTTTCAAGGTGATAACTTAAGTAGTTTTAAAGTTAAGGGCCAAGTGTAAAATTTGCTTAACGCAAAATTAAAGTGAAAAAGGGGCATTATTTGAAAAATATTGGAAGCAGGGTTATGGGTCTTGTTGGTTATGATTTTGATGGTGAAAATATATTTCAAGTTTCAAGGCAATATCTCAAGTAGTTTTAAAGTTATGGGCAAAATGCATAATTGGCTTAACACAAAATAAAAGAAACTATTGGAAGCAGGGTTATGGGTCTTGTTGGTTATGATGTAGATTTTGATGGTGAAAATATATTTCAAGTTTCAAGGCAATATCTCAAGTAGTTTTAAAGTTATGGGCAAAATGCATATTTGGCTTAACACACAATAAAAGAAAAAAGGGGCATAACTGGAAATATATTGACAGCAGAGTTATGGGTCTTGTTGGAAATGATGTAGAATTTGATGGTGAATATATATTCCAAGTTTCAAGTTGATATCTCAAGTAGTTTATAAGTTATGGACCAAAGTGCATATTTTCCTTAACGCAAAATTTAAGTGAAAAAGGGGCAACCTTGAAAAATATTTGTAGCAGAGTTATGGGTGTTGTTGGTAATGATGTAGAATTTGATGGTGAATATATATTCCAAGTTTCAAGTTGATATCATAAGTAGTTTTCAAGTTATGGACCAAAGTGCATTTTTTGTTTAACGGACGCCGACACCGACACCGGGGCAAGTAGGATAGCTCCCATATTCTTCGAATAGTCGAGCTAAAAATGCAAAAGAATGAAGTGATTAACAATGTAACAACATATCAATCTTGTTGGTATACACTGAAAAAAAAATTTCACAAAATATATTGCGAAGCTTGTTACATTATTGATCTAAATTAATGCAAAGACTAAGTGTATGCTGATCACCCCAAAAGAAAAGTTAATATTGGAAGTTGTTAGTTCAGAATCTATCTTTTAAAAGAAACCAATTCTGTGACAAATAAGGACTTACATTTTGCTCCTTCCTTAATTACAAGGGAGGTAATTTTCAAAAAAGTATTAAAGTAATTGTTTTTTTTCTTTGTTTCACTTAACTACAACAGTTGTGTGTTCCATGTATTGCATAAACTTCTAAATTTGCCAGTCAATAAATTTGTTTTTAAACTTTTCTGAAGAAAAATTGGATTTCATTATCAATTTAGAAAGGGAGAAAGTCTTGTGCCCAAGGTTATAAAACTGAGCATGGAAACCAGTCTCAAATCTCAAGCATCTGATTGGCTGAAATGGCGACCAGTCGCCATTTCAGCCAATCAGATCCTTGACATTTGAGACTGATTTACAATCTCAGTTTTATAATCTTCAGCCTTGACCTCTCTGAAAAATTAGCAACATCTTGCTTGATCAAATGTCAAGCCTTGGGTTACAAAACAGCAGTGTGAGGTTCACAACCACAGCATAGACAAGAACATGTTTATCAACAGTTCCCAAGACCATAAAACTAAGATTGGAGACCAGTCTAAAATCTCAACTGGTCGCCATTTCAGCCAATCAGATGCTTGAGATTTCAGACTGGTCTCCAATCTTAGTTTTATGATCTTGGGCTCAGGACTGAGAAAACTACAATGATTCGTGATTATCTTTAGAAACATAAGGTCTTAACTTGTTATGAATTGTGTTCTATACAACATTATGAATTTCATTCCAACAGAGTCACTTTAGCTGGTTTGGATGCTTAGCTCTGTTCCATGAAGTGATGATTCATCTCGCCCTCCGCGTTGATGGATCCGGAATTGGCTGACACTACTATTGTGACTTCTCCCCTTGTCCTAAATATAAAAAATATACTATTACAGTGCTTTGAAATTTTACCACACAAGCTGGGTGTTTTTCTTTGACTTTATTCTCTTTATTATTATTTGTTGTGTTTAGCATTGGTTTATTAAATAGATGTCAGGTATTGTTTCGAATATAATTCTTAAATACTGGTAGTTCAATAACATGCTTCAAAAGGTAATGAGACTGTTAAAAAAGCAACTTCATGTAATCTTCACAAAAGTAATTCTGCAAGAACTTGTTGTTTTTTTCACAGAAATTTCACACTAATGTTGAAAACAACAGACTGATCAGTAAAACTGTTCATATATATGGTAAGCCAACATATTTCTATGCATATAATAGAGGCAGAGACAGTTCATGTATTTTAAACAAACAATTTTGTTGTAAAACTTTTACCACAACATAATTTTTTAACATTTTAGTTTCCAAAAGACATGCTGAAACATTACAAAGTTAAAGCCACTTAACCCTTTACTCCATAGATATAATTTTATTACATGAAAGAACAATGAAGATCTGGATCAGCCTACAAATCCATGACATCTGATCTGGATCTTAACTTGTTGCACATGTGTTAAAACCCTTATATTTGGAGTAAAGGTTAAAATATGTTATTCCCATCAAAAATTACAATAAAGATTTTATTATTTCTCATTTAACATAACATTTCACAGCAGCATTTCTAAGCTAAACTTGAAAACTGTAGAAAAAGGGTTAAATTAAATGAATGCAAATGAATAAATAATACACACTTAACACACTACACACTTAAAAAAATTAAATAAAAATAATTGTGTGCATCAATTTTTTATTTGTGAGTGCTAGTTTTCAGAGCTGGACCAAAAATAACCAATCAGAGCATGGAATTCAGTCTCTAATAATCAGCAGATGATTGGTTGAAATTTGAATCCAGTCTACAGGGTTTTTCATCCTTATATAACAGAGACCTATAAAAGGCCTCTTCCCAATCAAAAAATATAGTATTTTTTCCCAACTGCGGCAGAAATTCTTCCCAAAATGCTAGGTAAGATGTCCGAAAATGGTTAAAACTCTCCTGAGAGGTGTTTGAACATTAAAGTATGAACAATAAAGTGCTTAAAAAATTAGAATTAAGTTAAAAATACCTATTACTATTCAATTTTATAAACTAAAACCCATCTTTCAATTAATTTTGTTTTCCCAATATAAACAATCATCGCACATAAATTTCCCAATTGGAAAGCCCAGCGCGTCATCCCAATTTATTGATGAAAAGCCCTGGTCTACAAACTGACCAATCAAAATAAAGTAAAGTGTTCTCAGATTGGTCTCTAATTTCAGTTTTACTATCTCAGACTTGGAGTTTCCATGGCTACATTTTAGTTATCATTAATGTTTATACATGTTGAAAACACACCCACTCAAAATGTTCCCATTACATATCAAATTTTTCAAAAAGGTGTTTAAAAATTTAATGGGTACATTGCAGAAATCATTTAGAAAAGGTATCTATAGAAAGAAAAAACTGAATGAATGCACTAGTCTATACTAGACAACATCAATACCACTAGTACAACACCTATCTAATACCCAAGGCTAGTCATTATGTTCAGATAGAACCCTCCGAACCCTTCCTCTACGTTTAGACTCGAGCCTGTGCCTAGGCCGGCCAGGGGACGCCGGAGGCTCATACCCACCACCTTCTAAACTGATGTTAGGAGAAGATATAGTTGTGTACATGCTAGGGTTGTTTCTAATCTGTTCTCTGAAATATCAGGACAGATAACTGACTCTAATTACCAATACCAGTAATAAATTCCAATATCAGATGAATTTTTCTTTTGTTGCAACCAATACAAGGACATTTGACTTCTATTTTTATATGATTTAATATTTCTCCTCATTTGTTTAATTCTTTGAAGTTCTGACTCTGCAGAATCAATATCACAATGAAACTTTTCAAATTTTTTAATGTGGTTGACCCATCCATACATGAAGCTCATAAGCCAGAATACAGTGATGTAGTGATAAATATGGAATATTATAAGAGTATGCATTCTGTAGGTTCATATTTTTCGAGTTGGGTATGTAAACAATATCGCGCGAGACCGAAGGTCGAGCATGATGTGGTTACATACGCAACGAGAAATAATATGAATCTACAGAATGCTTACTGTCATAATGTACCTTTTATTATATACCCTTCTCGCTCAAAACAAATTTAAATAAACTAAACAACAAAATTTTAGTCAAACACGTGGTTTACATAATAGCAGAAATAAAAACAGGACGCGATAGTAAATTTATGAATGGCGTAGAAAATTTATGAATGGCGTAAAAATACAGTAACGTTTGTAAAACTGCGACGGAAATTTCCTATTTTGGAGTTTGTTATGTGCCGGAAAATTACGACAACCTACTTTGACGTTGTATATGACGTCACATATAACACGGAAAGCTGGACATTGATCGATACGGAATTTCTAATCTGACGAGTTGTGTCAATTTTGCGGGTTAACGATGCACTATGCTAAAATCATTCTTAGGGTATATAATAAATCAGCATAGCAGGATATAACAATAAGACAGCAGGCTACAAGGTTATAAAACAGAGACCAGTCGCCATTTCAGCCAATCAGATCCTTGAGATTTGAGACTGGTTTCCATGCTCAGTTTTATAACCTTGGGCACTGGTCTTTGTCCAAATATGTAAAATATCTTTGTAATGTTAAATTTACCACTCCTACCTTCTGTTTTGTTCATAATCAATCTGTTGCTTGAAAAACATGGAGTTCTTCAGTAGATCTTGTATGTTGTTGAAATGAGCTGAACTTTTATGCATATCATGCACCGCACTGAAACATACAGAATAATATGATATCCCTTTTTTATCTAAAGATACACCTTTATCACATGGGCAAACAGTGTAGATCTAGATTAGCTGGCATAGCTGTGCAATCTGATCAGGATCTAAACTGTACACTGTATGCTTTTAGATTCATTAGGTTAATTCTGACCAAGATGCAACCAGTGTAGATCCAGATCAGATGGCAAAGAAGAGCTGGCTGATATTGATCTACACTTGTCACACATGCATTAGAATGCCTATACAGTGAAACCTGCTTTAGCAGCCACCTGCAAATAACAACCACCTGTCTTAAACAGCCAGTTTGAATACGACCTAAACTGACGTTTTGTTTTAATTTTTTACTGTCTTTAACAGCCACCTGTCTTCAGCATCCACTTTTTGTCACTCCCTTGGGTGGCTGCTTTAGACAGGTTTGACTGTATATGAGTAGGTGATTTTTCACCATTTGTAAATTTTTCAGTCAAATGATTGTAGCTTGTAAGTTTTAATTGCTTTTGGCAGTTTTGATTAAATATAAATTTATAAGTGCCCAAACAATCAGAAGGATTAACAGTAATCTTGATGTAGTCTTTCGTAATATTGTATTGGGCATATTGTGCCAAGCCAGGGGACCAATCAAAAAGCCTCAATATGATAAATATTGTCAACAATAACTCCACAAATACTGGTGTATGCATAAATAATCTTACTGAGTTTCTTTTTCGATAAATTCCAGAGAGTTTTAATACTAACTTGGCAGCATATTCAGCATCGAAACAAGCACCCTGCACTTTCTGTTGTAATTCTTGCACTTCATGCTGAAAAATAAACACAACAATACAATTATCTGTGCCCAAGGTTATAAAGCTGAGCATGGAAACCAGTCTCAAATCTCAAGAATCTGATTGGCTGAAATGGCGACCAGTTGCCATTTCAGCCAATCAGATGCTTAAGATTTGAGAATGGTTTCCAAACTCAGCTTTATTACCTTCAACCCTGATTAATCAGAAATCTTAAGGATCATTGATTTAAGTATTTACTCAATAGATATGCCTTTCATCATATGAGCAAACAGTGTCAATCTTAATTAGCAAACACATCTTCCACAGCTTATCTGGATCTACACTTTTTGCTTCTTGGTCAGAAAAAAAAGCTACTGAATCTTAAGTGAAAAGTATTGATTCTGATCAGATGGCATGGATATTCCAGCTGAGTTGGATCTACACTGTTTGCCAATGTTATCTATTGTGACAAGGTTTAAACCTTCAGTCCTTACTTCAAAGATACAGCTTTTGCCACAAGGGCTCACATGCACTTATCAGTCGGTGGAGATATCACTGTCCACCATTTAAAAAGAAGCCTCTACCTTTGTTTCTGCTAGCTGAGGTAGACATTTTCGAACATGTTCCTGGATTCTGAAGAATGCCAGTGAAGGTTCATTTGCTATCACATTCATACTTTCTGACAGCTTCTCTGTCACTGAAAAATAAGAAAAAAAAGAAATATCAAAATCTATTCTTTGAACTGTATTCTTTTTATCCCTTAAATGCAAAACAGAGCAACTGTCCCATTTGCAACCAGTCTAGATCCAGGTAAGTTTGTGTATCTAAAGGGTCTACATTGTTTACTGTGTAGTTAATTTCTTTAAATGACTATGTTGAATGAGTGACTAGCATAGATCCAGATCAGTTTGCACATCCATGACATCAGATCAGGATGTGCACTGTTCACTTTTTGGTGAGAAATCACCGTGACCACAGCAGTAACTTGAGTAAGGAATTTGGAAAGACTATTGTTTTCATTTTGTTTAACACTTTTGTGAGGTATGAAAAAGAACTCCTATATGTATGTGTTCATGCTCTGAAAACTAGAATTATTGTGCATTACTTTGATAGTTGATAGTCAAACCCTAAGTGTGAGCTTTATATTTAGGAAAAGGCAATGTTTTGGTAACACCTCACCTCAATGAGGAGAATATGTGTTGTGCAGTTTTGCAAAAATTTTATGCATGTTGAAATTTTGCTCTGGGAACTAGATATTTGAACATTTTGAGCCTTATAACCATATGTGTAACCTTGATTTTAAGGTAGGACAATGGTTCTAGGCTGTGATTTTCTGTTGTATTGCTGAAAACATTTTGTGCAAAGTTGCTACAATATGCTTTGGATTCCAGTGACATGAAGCAATTGGAGATCATTATAATATTTAATATGTAATCAGGCTCTGAGACCTGGGACATACAAACAAATTAAATGCATTTCAAACCTTTCTTTGTTTTAGCCTCTAGTTCAAGGTCTGGATTGGCATCTCGGAACATTTGTGCTTGTGCTAATTTACTGTATCGCCGACTATCACCACCTGTAAAAGTAGCATTTAAGAATTTTATACATAAAAATCAGTTTGTTCAACTTCGCACATATGTAATAAAATACTTTCTGTTATAAATATAATAAGTAAATTTAATTTGTTATATTAAAATTACTATGGTAACCAGATGTGTTCAGTGGTTGCACTGGGTCATCAATTCACAGAAATTGACTTAAAAACTGAATCTGAACAAAATCATCCACAAATTCTTAAGGTACTATAGCTCTCTCGAAATATATAGTTTGATTCCAATTATTATCAGGCATGTTTTACACTAACCAGTCTGGTCTCCCTGCTATCCGAATAGTGCGCGCAAGGGACCTATCCGAACACTATTGCATTTCATGGAGACAGATTTTACCGTCAATGACGTTGCGCTTCTTTAAATCTTTTTTATCAGTCACCTGTTTTAACTGAATACCTTGCATCCTAGGTTGGGCCTCTGTCACATAACTGAAAGCATTTTCCATTTAAGTGAAAATCTATAAATTTTGATAATTTTTCATTTCCAGGAAGTGAATACTAAATTATTGTCCAATCTATTAAATCGTTGTCGTCGCCAATGTGCGAGTATAAATTACGAGAGGACAAAAACAGGTTCCAGATCTCCGGAATTTGAAAGAACTCTCCGGATTTTAATAAACATCATTGGATAACCATAATTAAAGGCTATTTTTAATTGCAAACATTGATCAATGAACCCAAATTATGTTGAACAATTATGCATTGAACATCACGATGAGTAATTATTCTTTGCGTGTTTATTCAAAAGATCTTTGCGTGTTTATTCAAAAGAGATAACAACTCTAATTGCCACTAAGGCGGGGCAAAAGGGGACCCTTAAAATACCATTGAGGACTCTGAAAATAGCTATAATGATTGATGAGAGGACACAGGGTATCACTAAGGAAGACTGAATGCAATTGAAAGGCATTCAGTCTCAACACTTATACCTCTTTGGGTGACGAAAAACTGTAGATCTGTATACCGGAACCTCAAATTCGAAATTCGAAAAATAATTTGTTTATGTGACAAAAGGCACACGTTTGCCGCATAGATCAATTAAAACACATATTTTGTACTAGTACAAATTAAAGTCGTTGATATAATATCATCACTTTCAGACTTAGTTTTTTGTGTCGAGACTTTTAGATCGGTACAATCTGACAAAAATTTAGTAATATCGATTTAATTGTGAACCAAACCGATTGATTTTTTGTGTCCACTTAGCCAAGTTTTGAAGTAAACTTTAAGATAGGCAAATTCTGACAAAGGTTAAGTAAGATCGGTTAAATTGTGAAGCAAACCAATAAATCTATCTGGAAAACGTTTAAATGACTTTAAAAAAACAAACAACTTAACTTGTTTTTAAGTGTGTTGCAATAAGTCCCAAGTAATGCACAAGTAACAATTGCACGAATCCCGGGGAATAGCAGGGCCTTTGAAAAAAAATCCCTAGGAAAGACCATGCCACGTCAGGGTAGGGGCAGTGGTTAACATTACATAGAATAAGCAAGTTTTTAAAATCGTCAATGGTTTTTAAAGAGCAACGTGTTCCACAAAATTTACAAATTTTACTGGCTAGGCAAACGAGCATGTCATTAATATATGTTTTATTAATGAATAGAATATCTCAATTTTGACTTGATCAATGGCCATAACTGTCGTTACTGGAACAATAAAAATAAAAATAACTAAAACAGGTAACAGCTTCCTAAACCAATAAATATAATACAACTCCGGAGATTTTCATGTTATAAAATGTCGAAACGGATGGACATCATCAACACCAACGTCATCAAAATCGTTTTCTTCAAATATATGAATTATGAACTTTATAATAAATGGTTAAAATTATTCTCTTTTTGTGGCAAAAGGCACAGTTGCGCCCAATATAATGAGTTTCTGCTTTATGCGTTGAGCGTCGCCGCATAAACGCAGTCGCCCTGTTTATGCGTTGAAAATCACCGCATAAACGAAAAAAGTCTATGCGGCGATGCTCCTATGCGGCGTTATAAACCAGCCTGTCGGCGGCAATTAACTGAGTTTTCTAGCACATCAGATTGCAAAATAAAGTGATAATAGTTCTGATATTTGCGCCATGATCTTATATAAATATTGATGAACCAAAGTTCTAAGGCCCAGACAAATATTTTGCGAATAGTATAGTTTTATACATCGCTTTCCTGATGAACTTTTTTCCCTAACGGGTGTGTCATTTCATTAAAAATTTCCTGTTAAAAGAAAATACATTTTATACTCTTTCATGGGTAAGAAACATGGACACGTTCACAATTTGGCGAACGTAAAAACGGCACAAATATCCGAGATCAAAATACGGAGAGACTTAGTTTAGGGCCCCAGATAAAAAACCTGAGATTTGAGACCTGTCTCAAATCTCAAGCATCTCAGTCTCCATTTCAGTCAATCCGATGCTTGAGATTTGGGAGTGGTGTTCAGTTTTAGCTTTATGCTGTTGTGAATAGGAATGTTGTAAAAAGCCGCATAATACTAAAGGACGGGGACAGGGTCAAGCTGAAAGCGCTTTTGTTTGGAATATTGCTTTAAGTCTTAATAGAACTTTTCAAACGAAAACCCATTGTTTCGACCCTATTTCACAGACTCAAACAGCTGTCGGCAATTTTATAGAAAACACGCTAGTTTTATTCATGTGTCTTAAAGTAAAATGTTTTTGAAAGTAGGTCTTTAGGTCATTGAAGTTTGTGTGGCGTTTTGTCTTCATTTTTTCCCATAAAATCGGTTAAGATCTAGAAATAATGAAACTTGACCATTATTTTCAAACATTTGTTAACTTTACAATAGAAGTTGAGAATTACTACGGAGTCGCGTATGGAAAATATTTTGATGAAACTCAATAATACTACAGATAATAAAATATAAACGTGACCTATTTTTTAAATGAAGGCCATTAGATCATGTTAGTTCAGGCAGCGTTTAATTATATATAGAACAAACGATTTGATACTTTGTGCAGATGTACAAAAAAGAAAAGAAAAATAAGGATGACATAATTTAAAAAAGTAAATCACTGGGTCATATGAGCTGCTGCATAGTGCCAAGTTGAATATTTCCATTCCTAACCAGTGCAGTAATCGAAACAGTGTACATGTACATAGATAACGACCCTATAACTTACGTTTGATCGGTTCGGCTTTTCCGGTTAGTACATCAACAGTCATCGTTTGTGTCTCCCTGTCACAACGTCATTGTTTCGCAAATTAGTTGGCTTTTTCTTATAGCTTGCATGAAAAAATATCGCTTCAATCATCCGTGGTCTTTTCGGATCAGTCCGATTTATTTTTACGACAACTTTTCCTCTTCATCTTGTTTGGTAGAGGTGGACCAGTACTAAAACGGGATAGGTATTTGCGACACCGCGTTTAAAATTATGTCTGCATGTAGTCGGTGAGAGATTAGTCATTGTCTTACAAGTAAGTTAATCCCAATTTTCCGTGTTTTTAATGGTTTGCTAGGAATGAAGACTACAGAAGTAATGTTTAATGGACATTAAAGATAGAGAATTTATTTAGCCATATGGAAATTGGAATTACCTTTGTTACAACTTTAAGAGAGATTTGTCTATCGTAAATGCGATGCACTTTTATTCTTACTTCCGCGTGAATTTTCAAATTATTTACTTATCGCGTCTTATACGCCTACAAATTTCCATTATAGAAATATGGGTCAAGAAACATAAATTCATGGACACATAAATTTGATCAGTTGGTCGGTAAAAACATATATTAATTACTTATCAAGCACCCCTCAGGTACACTGGTCATCTAATGCCCACTACCGCTCGTAATGCCAAAACATTGGGGACTAATTTACTGTTTCCAGTTGTTATTCCGAGTCATGATGCGTATCCGATAGCCTGAGTAGGCATATCGGATTCAAAACAGTTAAACAACCTTCAATGGTATCATACTACGTCACGAGCACCTACCAAAAAGATCCATCCCGGACTTTTTTTGTAAACAATCCCGTCGCTTCAAAGGTAAACTTTATTTTTTCTGTTTGAAATCGTCGTAGCTGAAAATTGTTTTGTAGCGCACCAAATATTCACAAGTCTCAATATTATTATTCCGAGAAGCATTTACTGTGAGATGAGCCAGTTTATGAGTTTATTCGGTTTAAATTTGTTTTTTGAGAGATCCATCCAGGACTCAGGCCAAAAACAACATACATTGATGCCGAGTTCTGTCGATGCAGCCCTTCATTTTTGTAGCCGATTGGAGCCGATTGTTAGATACATTATTAAAGTCATTTTCGACATTTGATTTATGCACAAATCGTGATAGTTTGTCCAATTTCGAGTAAAACAGTAAAAAGATCCATCTGGGACACGAGTGAAAAATAGATCCATCTGGGACTCGGCTCCGTCGAGCGCTTTGTGTACGTTGTCAATTACAAGTTTTATTCCCATACAGCATTTAATCTATACGAATTATTTAACTTGAAAATAAACATCACTGAACATATTCTCAATACATGTAGCTTACAAACAATAATGTAATATAAAGGAAGCAAGGGCATCATCAACTGTTTTACAAACTGTCAACTTTAAGGGCATTAGGCCTTTAAACATGCCGACAATTAACCAGTCCACTATGGACGAACAATAAAAAATAAACGGTCTGATGTGCATAATGTATGCAAATCATACAGTTAAATTTCTTATTTAGGACAAATTTACATTGAATTTTCCGACTTGGCGAGGCCCAACACTGCGGTTTTATTCCATATTTCGTACTGATATACCATTGAACCTCGGTAAGGTAATTTATTCTTATAGCAACGGAAAAGAGAGATGTTGTTGGCTTATTCTGTTATGTATGTTAACTCAGCTTTTGTAACATACTTTGTTAACTACATGTTCCATTTATATATCATGCTTTTGTGAAGTACATGTACCATGCCATATATATCATGCTTTTCTTGTGTGTTTTAGTATACTTTATATGCCGCCATCATGAAATGTTTGGCTCTGAACAATGTTTATCTGTTTAATGCCAATACAAATTTGACTTGACCTGACTCGGTTTTGATTTACATTTAATGTCCCTATATTTGGCTCTGAACATTGTTTATATGTTTAATGCCAATAAACATTTGACTTGACTCGGTTTTGATTTACATGTAATGTGCCTATATTACCTTATACAATACCTTACCGGTTATTTTATCGCGCAAAATATTTCACATGAAATGTTACCAATACTTGCAAAACATCCCAAATATGAAAAAAATAGTTGCCTGTTCGAGCTAACTTAAATGTCGTGAAGTTTCTAGGCTATTGAATGTGACACTGTTACGGCTAAAATAAAAATCCGGCTCAAATTAAAAACCCTGTCGGCAACATGCAACAAATGTTTTGAAACTTGACTTTAACATCATTTTAATAAATTTGGTTCAGATCCATTGTTGATAGTAAAAATTGCAAACCACACTGCTTATCATGGGCTACCCTCTACTAGTACATTTTGTAAGTGCCAGGTCTATAACCACGCACTCACCACTCCCTACTTCAGAGTATACTAAAAATTCACGAGGCCGACAACATGAGAAGTATTAGCTATGTATCAATCAAAAGAGATTTGCCATTTTGAAAGCGGGAAACTTCCGCGTTTACTCTCAAACTGATTTTCTTTAAAATTAAGGGTTTATTATATTACAACTCCCCTCTACCCCCACACCAATGGCGAAAATTAGGAACTATCTAGTGCCAGTCATTATCTTATAGCCGATGTAGACATATACAAGAAATTTGCATAAAGCGTCCAATACGTCGCGTTTCACCTGTTTACGTTATTGCAGAAAGTTTTACGATTCTGTTTGACATAAAAAGGCTATTTGTCCTCAGATTGTCAACGAATCCTCAATTAAAAGGGAAATGTCAGACCAGTTCAATATTGCGTGCATCAATTAAAGTCTGGCATTTGATATGGATTTTTACATTTGCAAAAGAAAGAAAAATGACACAGCTCCTAAAAAAAGATATGTTTCTTTGCCCTGATATGAAACTGGGTCCACTTCAAGATGCACTGGTATTACACAACTCATGTGCTACTTAGTGTTAAGATAAGTGCATGATTCCTGGGCCTGTTGTTTATAAGTAGCCACGGATTTATTTTAAAAACTTATTTTTATGGTTTCTCATAAAATTTAATCCCAGATGAATGCGTTTTACAACTTTTTACAACGCAAACACTCAAAAATAAAGATGAAACACAATTTTAATTGAGAGAAGATAACTCTGCATATTATTTCAACATTCGGATATAGATAAAAACAACCGCTCCCTGCGTTTTATTCGTGATCAGTATCAATATAAAGATAAATTGAATATCGACTGTTTAAATTTATTGTAAATGTAAATTCATACAATAATTTTGATAAGACCGTTCTGTTCAGTAAGCATTTTGTAACAATTTAAACTGAAACTCGAACACCTAAATGGCAAATTTCAGGTTAAATGTAGCAGAAACTTTGCCATATATACACGTACTCAGCAAAAATGAAAACTATTTTTGTCCCATAATTACACCCCAACCGACGCCCCCCCCCCCCCCCCAAAAAAAAAGAGAGAAAATTTAAATGTTTTATTTGAGACCGTTTATTATAAATAAACAAAGTATTTCTGAAACTGTACATACAAATTATCTTTCCATTTGTTAACATGAAATTTTGGAAGTCTGCGGTCAGCGATTCTTAAGAAAATAAGTGTATGAAAATAGCAAATTATTTTTCAAATTGTTGTGGTCAATTATACCACGAAAATTTTATTCATATAACCACTTGATAATTTTAAACAGTGATCCAATATCCTACCCTTTCTGAGTAAAAAAGTATTAATATACACTGTAAATTGCGATTAAATGGATATGAGCATAATAGTGAACAGTCATTTTCATTTTTGCTGAGAATATGTTAACATTTTTTTTGTTTAATATCATGATTTATTTTCAAAACAGTTTGATTATTTCCGCACATAATAAGAACTACAAAAAATAAAATATTATACAAAAGAAATAATGATAAAAACTATAAAAACAATAATATACGAGGGACGTTCAAAAAGTTTCGGTAATATAATTAAGTGTTCTTGTATGAAACACTACTGAAAAGCAATGGTTATGAATAGATATTCAGTTCTTTATATTAAGAAACAAGTAATTTCAGTTGACTAAAGGATGACTTGAATCCAATCCGCTTTAAAGATAATGGGATATCAATATGGTAAAATATGTTGTAGATTGTTTGGTTTGTTTCATCTGTTTTCATAATTCATTAAAACTACGAAGACATTAAACAAATGTATGCTAGCAAGCACTTCTTAGCTTTTCACGTGATTGCGCTGCTTTTTTGAGATTCTGTGTAAAAGAGTCAAGCCTCTCTTTACTATTTATGGGTACCCAAGTTTTATTAAACTTATCACAAATAAAACGAAAGGAGATACTCAAGTTAATGTTTTCAATAGATAACCGACAATGATAGGATACATAAACTTACGACCGCGATGCTAAGAAAATACGTACAATCTTGTCCGATAGTGACATAATATAATAACATGGTAGTAAACAACGCTTTTGTGTGATAACTATTACTAAAAAGTTAAACAGTTCTTTTATGCATTGAATAAATGCTTAACGATATTTCTATCAAGTTATAAAAAATAATTTTAAATTATTCTATATAAATGGGATACTAATAAATACTATAGAACTTTTTGAACTTCCCTCGCACATGGCAAAATGTACATTACGAAACAGAATGCCAGAAATGTAACGAAATAAAACCCAGCCACTTGTTAGTTGTTATGCGCAAAACTGTTTTAAGTTGCAACTTTTAATGGAAAAGGCATAGTCTAACACATTTATACAACGTCACGACGTCACGCAATTGAATAATAAAAACACTCTCAATTCGAGTGTTCCTTTGATCAGAACGGCAATATATTTCGCCACATGTGGCAAGAGAACTGCAGTTTCATGATCAGGCATCGAGTTTGTAAACCTGAGCTTGGAAACCAGTCTCAAATCTCAAGCATCTGATTGGCTGAAATGGCAACCAGATGCTTGAGATTTGAGACTGGTTTCCATCCTCAGTTTTATAACCTTGGGACCAGGAATGGTTAAAGCTACATGTATAATACTGCCCGTTGTCCTGCAACTGGCTGGCATGATTAATGGAAACTGCTTTGCCCCAGGGAAAAAGCAGAAACGGCGTATCTGGTCTATTTAGCGTTTAAAGCCGGCATGATCCATAAACTAAGCATCCACAAACATCAGGCAAATGAATTATAATGCACTCTTTCGTCCGGTAAAAGTTTAACGACGGTATGTTTTGTCGGCAACGGCACCATCTTTGTCTTTTCTCGCCGTCTTTTCACACCTGGACTTTGTCTTAACCTCAACACCACTTCTTTATCCTTTCTATAGTCCTTAAGTTCCTCGTAAAATTTATACAATGGCCTAAATTCCATGTCTACATTTTTAGAACAGCCGTGAATAAACGAGTCCCTATGTTCTTCTTCTTCATTCGCTATTGGTCTTTCACTTACTGAAACAAGAAGAAAACGTAAATGAAACAAAATCAATGACGAAACAGCTGAGTTATATGTAAGTAAAAACGTTAAAAATATCGGTACAAAGATTATATTGAAAAACTGGAAGGTGGAAAAAGATCATGATGATGAATATGTGAGCAAAACAACATCACGTTGAAGATTATGTATGTGAAAGAAAATCATGTTGAATAACAAGCAAATGCAATTAGATCGTAACGAAGAATATCAAAGTGAAAAATATCATGTTTTAAAATAGGCAAATGAAACAATGTTAAAGAATACTCGGATGAAACAAGTCATGTTAAAAATAAGCAAGCGAAACATACCGAAACAAGAAGAACACGTAAATGAAGTAAGATATTTTTGAAGAAGAAACATTAGCGAAACAAGATCAGTTGAGGTTAGTGAAAGTCTAAAAAGCTTACCAATTAATTGAAAAATATCATATGGTATAATAAGCTATTAAAGCAAGACCATGTAGATTGTGTAAGATAAACAAAATCATGTTGGTTAATAAGCAAGTGAAACAAGATCCTGTTGAAGAATAAGCAAGTGAAACAAGATCCTTTTGAAAAAAAGCAAGTGAACAATATCTTGTTGAAAAATAAGCAAGTGAGACATGATACTGTTGAAAAAAAACACTTGAAACAAAGTCATGTTGAAGAATAAGCAAGCTGAACAAAATCAAGTTTAATAAACCTAAGTGAAACAAGATCACTTTTAATAATAAGTTAGTGAAATAAGATCATGAAGGATATTTGAGAAGCATAATCATGTTGAATAACAAGCAAGTCATGTTAAAAATAAGCAAGTGAAACAAAATCATGTCAAAGAAAATTTAAGTGAAACATGATCATATTTGTTAATGAGTTAGTGAAATAGGATCATGTTGAAGAATATGCAAGTTAAAACAAGATTATGTTGAATAACAAACGATTGAAAGAAGATTATGTTGAATAACAAGTGAATGAAATATGATAATTTTGAATAACAAGGGAATGAAACAAGTCTATATTGAATAACAAGTGAATGAAATATGATGATGTTAAATAACAAGTGAATGAAACAAGTCTATGTTGAATAACAAGTGAATGAAATATGATGATGTTAAATAACAAGTGAATAAAAAAAGATTATGTTGAATAACAAACGATTTAAACAAGATTATGTTTAATAACAAGTGAATGAAATAGGATAATATTGAATAACAAGGGAATTAAACAAGACTATGTTGAATAACAAAAGATTTAAACATATGAAGTTGAATAATATCCAAAATATTGTAAAAGATTGGAGTCTTCTATTAGTCATTTACGTATAAAGAATATGCAAGAAATACAAGATCATATTAAAGCATATGTATTTTAAAAAGATCATATTAAAGCATATGCATTTTAAAAAGATCATATTAAAAGCATATGTATTTTAAAAAAGATCATATTAAAGCATATGTATTTTTAAAAAGATCATATTAAAGCATATGTATTTTAAAAAGATCATATTAAAGCATATGTATTTTAAAAAGATCATATTAAAGCATATGCATTTTAAAAAGATCATATCAAAGCATATATCATTTGTCTATTTTTCGATCTTTGGAGAGAACACGTGTATAAAAATAAGACCGAATACCAAAAGCAATATTTCCGTATCAATTCAAATTTGTTTGAAAACAATGACTTAAGTCGGTATCACGCTATTTACCGGAAGTGACCTATTTAGCGGAAACTTCGGAAATATCAGAATCGATAAATATTCGGCAGGACTTCACAAGGGGCGATTCTTACATTTATAGATCCACTTTACAGGACAACAAGAGGGTTCCGGAACCGTTGCTATGGTTATAGGCACTGCGGCGTAGAGAACTGCGTCGGGAAACGTGGCTTCAATCTGAAACATCGAAATTACATTGTTGGTATACTGAACAATTTTCCTCCAGCCATTTACTGACAAAACTGGACCATTTTCAAACGAGTGACATAAAAGTCTACTGTGATTGCATTTAACATAAATGAATAATGTAGGACATACTCATGAGTAAAAGTACTTTGTTAAACAATTTGTAAATTTAATTACAATAAAAAAAACATACATTAATGCACTGCGTAGAAATACTTGAACTTCAATTAAAAAATCAAAATTAATATATAGGTTGGCTCATAAACTTTATCAACGTAGTAAAATTAGCATCATTATCACTACGGTAGTCGTTATTATCGTCGTCGTCGTCGTAATAATATCAACTTAGCATACTCACGGCAATACAGTATTTGACATCAAGCACTTTGCACATGTACAATTTAGAGGGACAGGTGGATGGTAAACGTAGAGGGAAATTACTCCACAGTCTATTCTGTCCGGGACGTAAACTGTCACTTATCTTTTCGTTGCACAGCATCAACGTTCTATTGTGAACACCTCCATATATTAGCATCTGGAAAGAGAAGGAATCGGCAAACTGAAATTATATGGCATTGAAAGAAGTGTAAAACATAAAAACCCTGTTCGTTAAATCTAATTCCCCACTGAACTTGAAAACCAGACCTGTAGGGAAAAGAAACTACCGTGTAAGGTAATTGCTCAATTAAGAAAAAAACAGAGAAAGAAATTTGAATTCATACTGACGTTTTACAAATCACATTTAATGAACTTGCTGTTCATATTCATTTAAATATATATTTTAATTGGAGAATTAAAGTTATTGTATTTGTAAATTTTGACTATGTATACGTTATAAGCAACATAGCTGTTTAAAGGTAATTCCGGACAATTTGAAAAGTATTATTATTATTGCAAAAATACACACATTTTCTTACAGTAACATCAGCGAAATAGTTTTGCATTTCGGACCACACATAACTAAACTACTGCTATCTGAAGCTTTCGGTGGCCGCCATTTGAATGGTTACCAGTGACATCATTAATTCTTGTGCACAAATGTAAATACTAAATTTAAAAAAATTTCAGTTTAAAATTAAGTTTATCATGAAACAATTTTGGATTGTCATTATAATTGTGAGTTTAAGTATTTCCTGTGGATTTCTGTAAAGTAACAAACCCTGCAATAAGAAAGAAAAAATCGATTTGTGCACATAAATTGATGATGTCAGTCAAAATGGCCACTAGCATATTTTGGAATCAATATTGAACTGACCATATTTTAAAACTTTGTCAGTTCTGTTTTTAGTTTTAAAATGACTAAGCAATGTTCATTGATTCATATTTAAGTGACGAACAACAAAGCTTTGAAAAATGCAAAGCTGTCACTACAACAATGGTTAACATGGTAAAGGTACAGACCTGTTTAAGTTGTAGACTAACTAATCCTGATTTGCGGAGAGATGAGTTATGAACATGGACGTCAGCACGGAGAATTTCTCCAGGAACAAAGGCACGCTTAAATAAGGACAGTGAGCATGATACCCGGCCCGGACGACAACACACTGAGCTAATGGCTCGCTCCGCATGATCCTCCAATGGGTGCTCAGGCTAGAATTATAAATAGACTGTAGTGAACACTATGAATAGGCTTAAATTAAAAATAGACTGTAATGTACACTATAGATAGGCTAAATTATAGACTGTAGTGTACACTATAAATAGGCTAAAATTATATTAATTAGACCGTAGTGTACACTATAAATAGGCTACAATTATAAATAGACTGTAGTTTACACTATAAATAGGCTGAAATTATAAATAGACTGTAGTGTACCCTATAAATAGGCTAACATTAGACTGTTGGGTACACTTTAAATACTCTATAATGTTTAGCAATAAAAATCATTCTTAGACATAAGCTTTATATTCATATTCTGACAATAATTTTAGCTGAAGATGAAAATCAAAAATAATGTTGCAAAATAAATGAAAAATACGATGTCAGAATATTTTGTCTTGTATTCAAAGAAAAAGTCGACATCAAGAATCCGTCGATAATGTAGTGTGTTTGGTACCACGTACTTTATCGTGCTTGACCTAGTTTTTTTTATCTAAGACAACTCAGAATCGTCGAGATATCATTTAGAATGTTCAATGAAAATCGGATCAAAATATTGCCTACTCATATCCTATGGGGCACGTCACAGGAAAATGTGTCTTTTAACAGCAGTACCCAAGGTTATAAAACTGAGGATGGAAACCAGTCTCAAATCTCAAGCAGTCGCCATTTCAGCCAATTAGATGCTTGAGATTTGAGACTGGTTTCCAATCTCAGCTTTATAACCTTGGGACCAGGCGTCAGTCCTTGAAATGATGTTATAAAGTAAAGCAGACGACATTGTGTTTAATACAATTCGGCGAGGTAAATATAGCACTATAATTAAAATTGTGTAACAAAATCACATATAAGTTATAAAAAAGGGTAGGTATAATTTCTTTCCAAATATAGTTTCAACTAAAATGATTCACGGAAGATATCTATTCCCATGACGTACCCAAGTTATCATATTGTTTTCTAAATGAGAATAAAACTGCATTAGGATGAAGTTACACATTATCTTCTGTTAATGTTGCTCATGGGAATAAATCAATTCTCTGTTAAGCATTACTTGTCTTCATTAGGATTTTGTTCTTTTCAAGTTACTGAGAATAATAACTAAGAAAATGCCTCAACGTCCTATTTTTAATTGAAACCAAATTAACCGAATAAAGTCGATGTGCATCACTTATGATGTGTAATTTGATTTCAACTGTGCACGCCACCCGGTCATTAAACAATGTCATTATGTCTTAACAAAACTGATTAATACATTCGACAAACAAAAATCGTGCTAATTTAAAAAATGCACTTAAAACAAAACAATAATTGTACCGGTATAGCCATTTTATCGGGATTTTCTTTCCGAGGATCAAACTCTCGTAGCACCGTGAGAATTTTGCGGCAAGTTATGTGCTCCCCGTCGTATCGTACTATGATCCCTTGAACTGTATATCTAACATGGGCGTCCGGGCCTGAAATATATTTGTTCTATATTAAATCAGTTTTAGCTAAAATGAAATTTAGGCATAGCTATGTAACAAATCGGCTCACTTCGGCTATCTCTGCTTTGCTACGACAAGGTGATAAATGTGCGTAAACGAACGTTAATATTTTGAAGATTTTCTCTGTCACTGAACAATTCATAAAAAAACAGTATATAATTAGATGTATATTGTGTTATTTTTTCATGCATTTGCAAATTTACTACTGTGAAGTCTATTTGGCACCGCCATGTTGGAAAACATAGCGAACCCCACTCCCTTAGGAACCCAAGGCCCGATTCGAAAAACTGGGCTTTGGGCTCTGAGCTTGTTCGGATCAATTCTGCCCTTGTTTTATAACATTGGGCAAATCAACCGAGCATATGAAAAATTTCAGTCTCGGAGCAACATAAACTTGCTATTAGAATTCAAGAACGTCTCATCACCTCATTTATTTTCTCATTAGTAACACACACAGTGTGAGTGAAGATGGTACGCAAGATATTTCCAGGCTATTGTTACGTCTCACATTTCACCATTTATATGTAAATAAGAGAATGTCAAACATCTTACTGTTATTCCGGGACAAGAAGATTCTTTACGCGAAATGTGATAACATAATTTCGATAGAATAGCTTCTGTGAGTCACGTCAATACGAGAGACAGGCTATAGTACCAGACATAGAGATTGAGATTTGTGGGCGAACGGCATTAACAAGAGCAATGGGGAATTGTACTTTAGCATTTCAACGTCTTTATTGTGTGTATTATATCTTAATTAGTGTAGATAATCGTGACGAAAGTGATGCTTTTCTCAGCGAAGAAACTCCATAACTTTCTATTTATTAAAATGATATATACACCAGATTGGGCGCAGTCGGGTTGCTCGAATCACCTTTTTAGGCAACAATATTTAATTTTATGAGGACTTTGGCCAGAAAGCTAAATATTATCATGTATTCCATAATACTATCCCAAACGAACCCCGTTTTTGGAAATATTGCATCCGATCCTGAATTTATTCTTTGTGCGTGCATATTGCTTTTCGAAAAAGTATCTCTGATAAAGAACAGTTTGCTTCCACCTCGACATGTCACTACTATTACTGATGTTCCAGTGATTGACGGACAAATGTAATAGATGATTTTTTTCCTTTCATAGAATTAAATGAACATCAAGTATAAGTGGAATTCTGATATTTAATAACAAGATTCTTAATTACATAATACGTAAGTGGTTTGAGTTAGCACCTGGGAAAGTGATTTAATTTGCTCAAACTTCTAAGTGATATGATAGTTCCTCGGTCAATGGGAATACATCAATTGCTCAACAGCTAGAGGCGCTCATTAAGATAATGGTTGTTTTTGTAGTTTGAAGTGCAAGTGACAGAAAATTCTAATTGTTAATTTCGTTTTCTTTTGGAAGAGAAAATTCTGAATTTATTAAATGTTCCATTTTGCAGGAATTTGCATTAAAAGTGTACACAGCGAAAAACTGCAAATATTTAAAACAATATTATGCCAAACTGGATGTTTCTCAACCTGTAGGTTTAGAAGTTTAGAAACCAGTCTCAAATCTCAAGCATCTGATTGGCTGAAATGGCGACCAGTCGCCGTTTAAGCCAATCAGATGCTTGAGATTTGAGAGTGATTTCCATGCTCAGTTTTATAACCTTCAGCCCAGTTGTGCCTAAGCTGCTGTCACTAACCTTCAAAGGAGCACGGTATAGCTCCTGGTACCCGGTATTGAAAAGGGAACGCATGACGACCACGCTGCAGCGTTTCTCTGGTGTCCCACCTGTTTTGGCAATTCACTGAAAGAAAGGCAGTAACCTGATAACCTGTAGAGCATAAATGTATGTTAATTTTTTTTCACGGTATTTATGTATTGTATCATGTATGTAAACACCAAAGGAAACAGGATTTTAACCCATAATACGCTTGTTGCTACCAAAATACCAACATGTGGATAACCCCACATTGCAGTTCCACACTTTTTTTAACAAAAGTATTGAAGTATATATTATAAACAACGGCAATGATAATGAATATGTCTATACCTGATTGGAAGAGAAGAAAAGACCATCGATAAATGTAATTCAAAAAAGCAATATCTAATTTATTGTGTTTTATGTCACAAATATATGATTCTATTAAAACCACACTTATACACGTATAGCAATCAAAGAACATTCTCATAAATAAATAAATGAACTACAGTACCTCGACCCCACAGACAAAATCTGTCATCAAAATATATTTCTTCCTTTTCGTGTTCAATATCTGTCCGATGCGGTCCATTTTGTACCGTTTCGTTCCATTTCGCTCTCGCAGCTCCCCTGAATCGAACCTCAATCCCTGTCAAATAAAGGAAATTGATGTGAGCTTTATGAGAGATCAGTAGATAACAACCAAAATAATGTTCAGTCGTTGATATATGTCTGTTTGGCTCACAGGTTTGAGTGTCTCGAGAAATGTCCTTTTCCTGTAAATGGAATTTACTATTCCCGTAAATGGAATTTACTATTCCTGTAAATGAAATGTATTATTTTATAACTACAAAGGGCAACAACTTCTCTGCACGAGATCACGAGATGCTGCGTAAGTTTAGCACTTGAAAGAGAAATTGACTGTTTCTAATTAAATTGAATTGCAATAAATTTTACCTCACAGACTAAATTAAACGACATCATTTTTATACAACACATTCTTTTAAAGAACACCGTACACGTTTTAAAGGGGAAATACTCGAATAGAGCCTGTGAACAAATATTGCCAAATATCGAAAATGTAATTAAAACTAAGATTAATTAAACTAAGCATTGCAAATGTAGATGATTCAATGTTACTTGGCATTTCTAATCGAGATTAAGACTTGAGGTAGATCATGAAACAAAGGCAATATTATATTTATGTTATGTTTGCCCTAACACTGACCAGCTTCACAATTTTCTTTTTTTTGTGTAAAAATGAATTAATTTCCAAACAATTTCCATTCTTTTCGATTTTGTATTTTTCTGTTCATTTCAAATCTGTGACAGTTATACGAAGAAAGAAAAACAAACATGGAATAGCAGAACACCAGAGCTTACCATTTACCATACTGAGGTATTGACCTACAATGTTATCTAAGCATTATGTATTCATTTCGCATTAACATGAATCTACTCTGGACAACGTTTTAATGAGATATATATTCTGATTTTGTGATAATGTCACGTTTTCTGTCCCCAGCAATGCTGAAAATGAATTAGATATACAAATATTATTATAAGTGTTTAGGTGTTGATGTGTTTGGGTAAATAAGAAAAATGTAAACTGTGTATTCAAACTTTTATAGAATCCGAGTTTCACTTTTGCTATGCTGTCCAATTTAAATAAAGTCTTTTACAATATACACACACACACACACACACACACACACACACACACACACACACACACACACACACACACACACACACACACACACACACACACACACACACACACACACACACACACACACACACACACACACACACACACACACACACACACACACACACACACACACACACACACACACACACACACACATTACTTCTAATATAAATCCTGGTCATCAATTCAAGATGTATGAAAAAAACGTATCAAAATTTGACCGCCGAAATTCTTTTTTTGTCAAAACAGCAACAACACAACACAATTGCCTCTATCTGGCAGAGCAAGTGAAAGGTTAGTTCATCATTGCAGCGTAAACCGTCTTTAAATTCAAAGTAATAAAAACTAAATTAAGTTTTCTTTCGTAAATGAACCCCAGCTAGGTAAAATAAACATGAAACATATTGGCGGATAATATCATATGCAATTATCGGTGCAACTTCCTGCAAAATATCAGGGCTGAAGTTTGGAAACCAGTCTCAAATCTCAAGCATCTGATTGGCTGAAATGGCGACTGGTCCCCATTTCAGCCAATCAGATGCTTGAGATTTGAGACTGGTTTCCATGCTCAGTTTTATAACCTTGGGCACAGACTTGGAATATTTAAAGAATATCCCATTTAGCCATTACCTCATTAACTTATATTGATAACCGATGAATAACTGAGAGGAAGATTTGTCATTCGCATCTTTTATATTTACTCCCCGATTGATTATCAGGCAGAATAGTGCTGTCATCTTATGTTGAATGGACATCTAGCATTTATTGTGTTTTTCAGTTAGAACGTCTGGTCGCTTCTCGCTATTTATAGATTGTCTTATTTAAAAAGCATAGGTCATCACGTTCAGGGATGCTTTCCCAAAAAGAGCTTCCAGTGAATAAAGTTATATCTACTTTTGTCAAAACATGCTTCATTCGGGACGATGAATGTTCACCGTCAACAGTCCTCATTACACATTCATTTATAACACAGCGAAAAATATCAAAATCTCCCTTACAACTTTGCACACATATAAGTCATTTTTATTGACTGTTCTAACATTTCTTAAATATAACGTAATGTCTCTCTTTCCGGATACCAGATTAAGAAGCCGGAACATTTAGCCTGGGAATGAAGACCATTTGCAATCAAGTTTAAGGAAGTGCATGCTATCCACTTGTTAATTCAATACTTTAATTTTAGGAAAAACATGATACTCTGCAACAGTATTAAAGGATTAACCCTAGCTTAAAATCAATTTGTGTGCAAAAATGATGAGCTATTTATGAATGCATTCCTTTGAACTTGCAGCAAAATCACATTGTAATTTGAAATACTATGCCAGCGTTGGTTCTATATTTGAATTTTTATCTCATTTTGCACACAATGCTGTAATGGGGCAGTGAGTTTTAACTCAATCCATGCAAAGAGACCGAAATATTGATTTGAAGTGGAAACCTCCAAATATATTTGTCAACAAATCAAGAATTACTTTCATGTTTCTCACATAAAATTAATTGAATATTGATTATCTAAAGATGTACAATGGAGACATAATCTGATAATGTAAGCACAAAATGTTCATTTTTGGTTAATGAAGATTTCTGCCGATCAAGTAGGATTAATGTCTGTGAGCATGGTGAGTGCACTTAACAACATCCCCGGTCGGTCGCCAAACTTATATTCTAGAATAGTTCCTTCCTAGGGTATAAGCGTACTTTCTATTATCTAAAAATTGGGTTCATATTCCCTGCATTGTCAAAAAAGTACAGTCTCAAATTACATGACCCTTTTACGTAAAAGTCACGAACTTAACGTTAGGTCTAATGGAATGAAACATACAAACTTAAACCACAGTAACTTTTAAAATAACATAATGTTTTATATGTGAACATGAACCTCCAAAATATGTTTGTCAACAAATCAAGAATTACTTTCATGTTTCCCACATAAACATTAATTGAATATTGATTATCTAGGAGATGTACAATGGAGACATTATCTGATATTATAATAACAAAACGTTCATTTTGGGTAATGAAGATTTTTGCCGATCAAGTAAGATTAATGTCTGTGAGCATGGTGAGTGCACTTAACAACATTCCCGGTCGGTCGCCAAACTTATCTTCTAGTATATTTCTTTCCCTAAGGTATAAGCGCACTTTCAAGTCATTATTATCTAAAAATTAGGTTCATTTTCCCTGCATTGTCAAAAAAGTAAAACATCTTGAATGACAACACCCTCAAACTTACAAGTCACGCAGAATGCCACAGTGTGTGAAGGAAAACATACACACACGCTAACCGCAATGACGCAGAATGCCACAGTGTGTGAAGGAAAACATACACACACGCAAACCGCAATGACGCAGAATGCCACAGTGTGTGAAGGAAAACATACACACACGCAAACCGCAATGACTTTAGAATAATATTACATTATACGTAAACCTGAAACGCAATTTCTTACTGCTTAATGAGTTTAAATAAATATTACATTAAATGTGAGCCTGAAATAGTGTCTTATGGCTTTATTAATTTAATTAAATATCACATTATATGTGTATTTGAAACACATATTCACTGACTGTGTAAGAATATTACATCCCATTTACTTTGTTTACAGGTCTTCTACATTTTAAAGTATACATTTTGATATTTGAAAATAATTAATATTTTCGTCCTGATACCTGACCAGAAACGTTAACAAATTATAATGGTTGAAATTATTTTGAGCCAATGACAATGCATTATTTTTCAAATATTTCTAACCTTTATACTCATAATGTTGCGCGTCTGAAATGCGCTGGGCGTGACCGTTTATTTTTCATTTAATTATAAGCCTCCACATAAACACTAATCTAGACTTAATTCTTACCGAGAGTATATATTTTTGAAGGTCAATTAATAGACAGTATAAAATAAACTTATGAAAAGTAGATTATTAATGAGACAGTTCCATTAAAATACGAGTAAATAAACCCGGAACTTGCCAAGCTCGACTGTATGCAGAACATTAATGCACAAACATTATTGATTCAGCTAATACGAGACTGCAGTTCCTTTCACCATGCCTTAATTGGCAATTTCTTTGCTATGGAATCAAAATGAGCGACGTTTCCGACTTCCAATGCTGAGCACAAAATATATGTCAAGTGATACACAAAAATACAAGCTCAAATCAAACATTTGGTAACTATTTTTAAACAAAACTTAAAATGGAAGACTTAAATATATACATCTTCATGTTTGCTTTTGTATCCATCCACGATTCTGTCTAGATGGTATATATTGATACAAAAATTAAACGCGAAGTTACAATTCGTTCCGAATGATATATTTTAACAGACATATGTAAAACTTGCATGTGTGCATTGTACTGTTACATGTAACGTATGCTTGAAAAAAGAAAATGTCCTGTTTTGAAGAATTCTAAATTTTTGAATTTCAATTTCTACTTTCGGTTTTGACACTGGAGATCACTGCAGTTATACTTTTGACATTGTCAATATTACACAACGCTTTAGGTCAGAGACCACTAAATAGTTTCCCATAGACTTACATTATAAGATTTGGTCCTCCTGTGATTTAGTTTTCACGACTCTTTCCAAACCTACAACAGATTTGCAAAGTGACAATCTTGGGCAAATAAAAAATGACCAGAAATCAGGTCTTCACCAACTCATTCTCTCAGCATTTTAAGAAAGTAACCACCCCCAGAATGTAAACAAATCTTCAACCCAAAATAAGGAAAGTACCAACTTCATTAAAGTGCCACAAATCACCTTTCAAACAGTGTTTTAAAAATCATTTTAATTTTAAAGTATATAATTAAAGTCATTTTACATTTTTGAAAACAAAAATTTATTTTTATTCTCTATAATTTTGGCCAACGAATCTTGAAAATAAAGTAAGCCCGAATCGTCCCCTAGACAAAATTGTCTAATCCATGACATGCTTTTCTATTTACTGTCCTCTGACCTTTATATTAGTCTCTTCATCATTGTAGTAAACTGTCGAGAGCTCTTTGCATTTATATTATTTTAACTGAACTATTCTTCAGTTGTTCAATAGGTTGTCCGTTAGATTAAAATTCATCATTTGCAATACTGACTTGTGTGTTGCCTCGAAACCATTGAGGTATTGACAAATGTGAATTTAGTAGATCAGTAGCATTAATAACAGACGACACTCATTTTTTGCAGCAACTATGAAACTGAAAAAAATATTTTCGAAAATTAGCTTTATTACCTTCCTTTAAAGTATGATAATAACGACCTAGTATAGGTTAGTTATAAATGAGCAGTTACAAAATTAAATCTCTTCATACTGAAGTAAATGTCTGGAAATGAAGACCAATTACAATAAAGTTTTAAGAAATACACGATTTCGCGTGAATATGAGATACAACAATTAGGGAAATCATGATATTCTGCAACGGAATTTAAGACATTCTCCCGGCTTAAAATCAATGTGCCTGCAAAATTCATGAGCTATATGAATGGCTTCTTTTGAACTTACATCAAAAACAAATATTTCTCTTTCTCTCGAATGCAGTTCTAGCAATCATTTTATGAGATGTTTAGATTTACAGAATATACAAGCACATTTCTCATTCGCATAAATTTGCAAACTCTTAATTTTGATATTTTAATTTAGCTGCGCATTTCTTTCTTTATTGCTTTAATTAACATTTACAGGTTGGGGTTAATGAGTTTAGGGCATATTTCTGAAATTAACATAAATGATTGTAAATCGGAAAGTATGTAACGAGATTATGGTACATTTCTATAGTTTACATATACAGTCAAACCTGTCTTTAGCAGCTACCCAAGGAAGTGAAATAAAGTGGCTGTTGAAGACAGGTGTCTGTTAGAGACATAATTAGAACAAAATGTCGGTTTAGGTCATATTCAAACTGGCTGTTTAAGACAGGTGGTTTCTATTCGCAGGTGGCTGCTAAGGCAGGTTTCACATGTTTGGGTAATGTTTTTAAATCGGAAACCGTATGTCGAGTTTACGGCACATATTTCGATTATGATTTTAAATTTGAAAGCATTTAGAGAGTTTACGGCACATGTTTATTACACAGATCTGGGTAATGATTTTAACGGAAAACATGTAGCGACTTTACGACATATTACTTAAATTTACACATACAGGTCTGGGTAATGATTTTAAATAGGAAAACATGTAGCGACTTTACGGCATATTACTTAAATTTACACATACAGGTCTGGTGATGATTTTAAATAGGAAAACATGTAGCGAATTTACGGCACATTACTAAAATTTACACATACAGGTCTGGGTAATGATTTTAAATAGGAAAACATGTAGCGACTTTAAGGCATATTACTTAATTTACACATACAGGTCTGGGTAATGATTTTAGCGGAAAACAAGTAGCGACTTTACGGCATATGACTTAAATTTACACATACAGGTCTGGGAAATGATTTTAGCGGAAAACAAGTAGCGACTTTACGGCATATGACTTAAATTTACACATACAGGACTGGGTAATGATTTTAAATAGGAAAACATGTAGCGACTTTACGGCATATTACTTAAATTTACACATACAGGTCTGTGTAATGATTTTTACGGAAAACAAGTATCGTGCTTACGGCATATTACTTAAATTTACATAAACTGGTTTGAGTTATTATTTTAAATCGGGAAGTATGTAGCGAGTGTACGAAACAGTTTTCTTACTCTTCGTTCTTTCCTCCTTGTCAGCAAATTCACGAATTATTATTATGTTTCGCACATAGAAATGATTGAGTATCGCTTACATACGAGTAGGTAATTATATGCAATGTATTGTTTTTAAAAGTTGCCTATTGGGTTAAACCTTTCAGTAAAATCACACGAAATTTAAGCACTGATGACAAATATATTTTCACAATTAAAAAGTGTTTCAACTTACAAAAACAAAACAAAACCGGAAGTTGCAAGGCTTGACATGAAAAGAATCATTCTCGATTATTATTGATTCAGACAGAAAATGGACTGCAGTTTCTTTCATCATTCCTTACTTGGCAATTTCTTTGCTATCAAATCAAAATAAACAATCTTCTCGACTTGTATTCTTGGGAAATACTGTAATTGGGTCACGTCAGGGAAAAGGTGTCTCAGGTCAAATTTTGTGACATTTTAGGTGTTACTATATTTGGAAAAAAACAAAATTATTTATTTATTTTGTTTCAGAAGCTATAGTGATTTTGTTGCACTGATCGGCAAGATTTTTTTGTTTTATTTACACTGCGAAATGCATGAAAAGCAATGTCGTCTGCCCAACTTTTTAAGTATTCATTTGAATGAATGTAGTCAACTGTCCGAAGACATTTTTTCCGCGCTCCAATATAGAATGTCAAACGAAGCACAAAATGCCTTATACCGGTCAAAGAAAGAAATCATAAGAAAATAGAATACTCCTATTACATTATTTACGCCACTTTTAGAGATCCATTATTGAATTGGAACGAGACTTTTTATCACTTCAAATCAACGGGAAAGTCTTCATGACAAAATCATGGATTGCTATCACATTTGATTTGCTAATATAATTATTGAAATATTGAAAAGGATCGGTGGTCACGTTTCATTCAAAAGTGTCTAACAAATAAATCTACATGTATTTGAATTTACATTTAACTCAACATTGATTTGTACTTTATGAAAAATCAATTAATTTTGTTGTGAGCCATTACAAAAATTAATAACACAGTCTAAAACATGACAACAATCATGAAACATGACCACAATCATAAAATAGAAAGTAATGCAGTGTACATATGGCCTGGAATCAGTTTCTGACAATCCCATAGTCCGGTTTTCATTAACATTATGCCAGCTAACTCAAGTGCTATGGAATAGCTCTAAACAATGACAAACTCAGCCGAGAACAACACAGCCCAAGGTTATAAAACTGAGCATGGAAACCAGTCTCAAATCTCAAGCATCTGATTGGCTGAAATGGCGACCAGTCGCCATTTCAGCCAATCAGATCCTTGAGATTTGAGACTGGTTTCCAATCTTTATAACCTTCAGCCCAGATATTTCCAATATGCATCAATTATTGGCTGCGATGATCTCTGAAATAGGGGACATTATTCTTCTTCTGACTAACATACATACTTAAACGATTAAGGAGAAAATACAAAATCCAAAAACAAATCAACTACACATGTACATGTATTTCAATTGCTTTTGAGAACCAGGTCATAGGACCCCCGTTGAGAATTGCCTCGCCCAGTGATTATAAAACTTTGTTCATGCTCGACTCAATTTGAGCATGAAAATTTGATGGCTTCGTTTCTGTTCATTATGTAAAATAAAACATTTTAAACTGAATATATGACAAAATTGCTTTCAACAACAACTGTTGAACAGATAGTTATTCCTTATTTATGAAGACTGTTAATGTTTAAGACATTTTAAGTTTGAGCACAGAATTGAGTTGAGCATGAAAAAAGTTTTAAAATCACGGGGCCTGATCGTTGTGAGCCATGTGTTGCATTCAGTGAACTTTAATACTTATAAAATTGTTAAAACTTCATTTTCTATTTATTTTTAAAATGTCAAATAAATATTGACTTAACAATTTAAATATATGCTATATATACAAAAAATACATTTCTTGCAAAATTGGACCACAAATCCTAAATTATCCTGCATCAAAATGAGTTCAAGCTCTGAGTAATATAGGTTCAAAAGTGGAAAGTTCCAAATTGCTTGCAACGAAATTCGGGAAACTGCATCTATTGATATTCCAGCTACAGATTGAAAGAGTTATCATTTATCTTGATTATTTTACTAAAATAATTCACTCAGTTGCTTGAGCAAACTAACATCAACAATGTATGATGAGATACTATGCAAATTTTGAATAATATTCACGTTGCTCTGACGACATAAACATTGTATTTGCAGATTTTTTATTGCGACATTAACATCGTCTATCCGCCGATCTATATTCAGTGTTTCATTTACGATCTGGCAAAGACTCGCGGATTAAACAAGACCTTCCGGTTAGAGTTGTACTTAAGTTTTCTTGATGGAATTTAGAATGACAGTCGGAAAAGCAGATTTGACTTCAACGCGGAGAAATGTTGTCACGCGTTTCGTAGCAAAGCATACCCGCTTACATTGCCAGTCAAAACATTGTACATAGTCCAGTAGATTGCTGAGCGGCTTCAATGAATGTCGCGGTTGGGGTCCAACCTTTTCAACGCAACGTGAAACCCGTCTTGAGAAAACATTTCATCACAGAAAAATCAAGATGAGTATTCGAATAAACTGTGATTATTTTAATACAACTGTATTTATTTTGTATGAAACAAAGTTTGACACAAAGACCCTGATCGTAAAAAAGCTCTATCACCATGCATTGATGGTGTAAAACCACAGAGGCATTTTGCCCAAGAGTACTCAAACCTGTCACATCTGAATCATTTTATGATTCTTATACCGATTCCAGGCTTTAAATATTTATTTATTTCTTCTAAGCACACAGTACATCTAAAGTCAATAATAAAAAATTACTGAGGACCGAGTTATATTTCCACAAGTTCTTGCGATGTTAACAACTTATGAAACAATCTGTTTATAGCCCCCAATAGACAAAATGCCGTATGAGAAAAGTAATAATTGATAAAACTTTTCGCCGGGACAATGGCATAGTAGGGTCATTACGTAGACATGACGATATATAATTATAAAATGTATGCTACACTTGGGCATGACTTGTTAATGCGGCTCGTATAAAGAACAAGCTGGTAATGTTATTTAAAGGCCTATTAGATACCCACCCGCAATAATAACAGGTAACGATATTTGAACCACCAAAGCCCCTTTGATTCTTTGACCGGAATAAAAGACGAAGTCGTCGCTCTCTAGATTCAGGTCAATTGCAGTCACCGCCATTTTTCAAGTAACACCACTCTTCGGCAAACTTCGGTTGCCTCCGGGAATGTCTTCGAGCGCTTCGGATATATAGGCAAAAACACATTTATCAGAAATTTCCGGAATTGTCCGATTTTCTCTTCGGGAAAATTGGTTTAAGTCCGTAAATTTCCTAGAACCTTATTGGCAACGTTAAGCCGATTGCCATATTTCATCTAATGGGAATTGTCCGTAACATTGTCTCGTTAACACATCCTCACAGCGAAATGATTGAGTATCGCTTACATACGAGTAGGTAATTATATGCCATGTTTTGTTTTTAAAAGATGCCTATTGGGTTTAACCTTTCAGTAAAATCACACGAATTTTAACCACTGATGACAAATATAATTTCACAATTAAAAAGTGTTTCAACTTACAAAAACAAAACAAAACCGGAAGTTTCAAGGCTTGACATGAAAAGAATCATTCTCGATTATTATTGATTCAGACAGATAATGGACTGCAGTTTCTTTCATCATTCCTTAATTGGCAATTTCTTTGCTATCAAATCAAAATAAACAATCTTCTCGACTTGTATTCTTGGGAAATACTGTAATTGGGTCACGTCAGGGAAAAGGTGTCTCAGGTCAAATTTTGTGACATTTTAGGTGTTACTATATTTGGAAAAAAACAAAATTATTTATTTATTTTGTTTCAGAAGCTATAGTGATTTTGTTGCACTGATCGGCAAGATTTTTTTGTTTTATTTACACTGCGAAATGCATGAAAAGCAATGTCGTCTGCCCAACTTTTTACGTATTCATTTGAATGATTGTCGTCAACTGTCCGAAGACATTTTTTCCGCGCTCCAATATAGAATGTCAAACGAAGCACAAAATGCCTTATACCGGTCAAAGAAAGAAATCATAAGAAAATAGAATACTCCTATTACATTATTTACGCCACTTTTAGAGATCCATTATTGGATTGGAACGAGACTTTTTATCATTTCAAATCAACGGGAAAGTCTTCATGACAAAATCATGGATTGCTATCACATTTGATTTGCTAATATAATTATTGAAATATTGAAAAGGATCGGTGGTCACGTTTCATTCAAAAGTGTCTAACAAATAAATCTACATGTATTTGAATTTACATTTAACTCAACATTGATTTGTACTTTATGAAAAATCAATTAATTTTGTTGTGAGCCATTACAAAAATTAATAACACAGTCTAAAACATGACAACAATCATGAAACATGACCACAATCATAAAACAGAAAGTAATGCAGTGTACATATGGCCTGGAATCAGTTTCTGACAATCCCACAGTCCGGTTTTCATTAACAGTATGCCAGCCAACTCCAGTGCTATGGAATAGCTCTAAACAATGTAAACTCAGCCGAGAACAACAGATATTTCCAATATGCATCAATGGGCTGCGATGATCTCTGAAATAGGGGACATTATTCTTCTTCCGGCTAACATACATACTTAAACGATTAAGGAGAAAATACAAAATAAAAAAAACAACAAATCAACTACACATGTACATGTATTTCAATTGCTTTTGAGAACCAGGTCAAAGGACCCCCGTTGAGAATTGCCTCACCCCGTGATTATGAAACTTTGTTCATGCTCGACTCAATTTAAGCATGAAAATTTGATTGCTTCGTTTCTGTTCATTATATAAAATAAAACATTTTAAACTAAATATATGACAAAATTGCTCTCAACAACAACTGTTAAACAGATAGTTATTCCTTATTTATGAAGACTGTTAATGTTTAAGACATTTTAAGTTTGAGCACAGAATTGAGTTGAGCATGAAATAAGTTTTAAAATCACAGGCCTGATCGTTGTGAGCCATGTGTTGCATTCAGTGAACTTTAATACTTATAAAATTGTTAAAACTTCATTTTCTTTTTATTTTTAAATGTCAAATAAATATTGACTTAACAATTTAATTATATGCAATATATACACAAAATACATTTCTTGCAAAATTGGACCACAATTACTTAATTATCCTGCATCAAAATGAGTTCAAGCTCTGTGTAATATGGGTTCAAAAGTGGAAAGTTCCAATTTGCATGCAACGCAATTCGGGAAACTGCATTTATTGATATTCCAGCTACAGATTGAAAGAGTTATGATTTATCTTACTAAAATAATTCACTCAGTTGCTTGAGCAAACTAACATCAACAATGTATGATGAGATACTATGCAAATTTTGAATAATATTCACGTTGCTCTAAGGGCATAAACATTGTATTTGCAGATTTTTTATTGCGACATTAACATCGTCTATCCGCCGCTCTATGTTCAGTGTTTCATTTACGATCTGGATGAGACTCGTGGATTAAACAAGAACTTCCGGTTAGAGTTGTACTTAAGTTTTCTTGATGGTTTTAGAATGACAGTCGGAAAAGCAGATTTGACTATCACGCGGAGAAATGTTGTCACGCGTTTTCGTAGCAAAGCATACCCGCTAACATTGCCGGTCAAAACATAGTACACAGTCCAGTAGATTGATGAGCGGCTTCAATGAATGTCGCGGCTGGGGTCCAACCTTTTCAACGCAACGTGAAACCCGTCTTGAGAAAACATTTCATCACAGATAAAAAAAACAAGATGAGTATTTCGAATAAACTGTGTTTATTTTAATACAACTGTATTTATTTTGTTTGAAAAATAATCATTGACAACAGAGTTTGGCACAAGGAACCCTGATCGTAAAAAAGCTCTATCACCATGCATTGATGGTGTAAAACCACAGAGGCATTTTGCCCAAGAGTACTCAAACCTGTCACATCTTAATCATTTTATGATTCTTATACCTATTCCAGGCTTTAAAATTTATATTTATTTATTTCTTCTAAGCACACAGTACAGCTTATGCCAATAATACATGTATAAATTACTGAGAACCGAGTTATATTTCCACAAGTTCTAGCGATGTTAACAACTTATGAAACAATCTGTTTATAGCCCCCAATAGACAAAAAGCCATATGAGAGAAGTAATAATTCGCAGCAGAGAAAATGGCATAGTAGGGTCATTACGTAGACATGACGATATATAACTATAAAATGTATGCTACACTTGGGCATGACTTGTTAATGCGGCTCGTATAAAGAACAAGCTGGTAATGTTAGAGGCCTATTAGATGCATAGATACTCACCCGCAATAATAACAGGTAACGATATTTGAACCACCAAAGCCCCTTTGATTCTTTGACCGGAATAAAAGACGAAGTCGTCGCTCTCTAGATTCAGGTCAATTGCAGTCACCGCCATTTTTCAAGTAACACCACTCTTCGGCAAACTTCGGTTGCCTCCGGGAATGTCTTCGAGCGCTTCGGATATATACGCATAAACACATTTATCAGAAATTTCCGAAATTGTCTGATTTTCTCTTCGGGAAAATTGGTATAAGTCCGTAAATTTCCTAGAACCTTATTGGCAACGTTAAGCCGATTGCCATATTTCATCTAATGGGAATTGTCCATAACATTGTCTCGTTAACACATCCTCACAGTGGCTTGTCACATTCTGTGAGCTGATTGATTACGCTTCACAATAATGGCATCTGTGTAAAAGGAAGTAATCGTAGCTCGTTAATGATCAGCCACGTTATATTCCCGTGTTATGTGACAACATTTTCACTGTCTGTCCATGGAAATACAAATATAGCTTTTATTTCATTTAACGAATTAGTGCCAATTTCGTATATATGAATGCTGAGTTGTTGTTGTGTTTTTCACGTTGATGAAAAGTGCTCAGTAAATTCCAAATTTCTTGTTTAATTAGCTACAACCTGTTGCTTTTGCTAAAATAAATTTAATTAAATTTTGCATACGGATCCCAGCATGCTTTGTCATTCCAGAAAATACCACACGCTTAAAATCACAGCTTCGTTCCTAAACATACACTTGCTGGAATAAAATGGTATTTTAAAAATATATGTCAAACTGACAGACGGCTATTAATATTTTCTCGACAAAGCGTTGCCTTGACAACCAACATTGTTCACATCGAATTTCCATTTTCCACAACAATTTCACACAACTCCAATTATCCATAATTCTACTATCTAGCACTTATTTTCCGTCTAAAATTTCCATGTTAACCAAGAATATTCTATTAAAGCTCTCCGACAGTACGAAGAGCATGAGAAAAACCTAAATACGGAATATTCAGTATGCTCTACAGTCGCCGTATAGTTATATGTATTGATCGCGTCTAGTTTTTCCGTTTGTATTAAACAAGCACCTCACACATATTTGTGTTTCTACCAATGTTTTATTCCAGATACAGAACAAAAACCACTCGTCAGATTTCAAATTGCCGGAGCACGAATTGGAGTTACAAATGTTTTTCAGGGATCAGGGAATCACGGAAGCATGGAGTCAAAAGCTATTGATCTCCGTATTTCTAAAATAACCTCGTGGCAATAGCTTGTCATTTGTAAAGTGTCGTGCGCACATGGTGATTTTCACGTAGAAAACATTTATTTATGCAAATGACTGAATTGTCACTTATTGGAATTGATCGCTCGTTTTAAGAGTTTTTTAACTACTGTTACCAGTAACTGTATTAAACACTCAAATTTGGCCCCACTTACATACATATTCTTATACGGCAAATGCATCTAAATGGAGAATAAGGAAACAAGCTGAGTCATCTAGCCCTGGGTTCAGCGTAACTGAAATCAGTTTTTTAACCATCTTTGAATACCTTTGAGCAGGATTCATATAATATATATATTTGTGTAAAAATTGAGTTTGTGCTAACCGAGGTTAGGCGGCGTGGACAGTAATATGTATTTCCGTTACTGCCCAAGAAACAGGTTGAACTAAAACGAGTCTGGAATATTTTTATGTTTGTCGTTACAGGTGGCTTTCAAAGTTCCCATTTCACCTATTTCAATGTCTAAAAGTAATTAAAATTCTGATCCACCCAAACGCTGGTTTGCTATTGACACTGAACATTGACCCTTAAATGCTGTATTTTTTCGGAAAAATGATTTTTCACATTCAGCTGCTTCTGGTCCCCAGTAAAAAGGACAGTTAGCCCGAAATGAGAAAACAACGGGAGAAACTGAACAGAATAGAATTTAGACAGGTGCTCTGAGAATATACAGTAAAATCTGCCTTAGCAGCCACCTGCATTCAGCAACCACCTGTCGTAAACAATTATGAATTTAAAAGATCTAATCTCAATTTTGATACCGATATTTAGGCACTAAAAATCACCGTTTGGAACAGAGTATGCTTTTAACAGAAAATGTCAAAGGCAAAAATCTAAAATGCAGGGGATATATCATTGAGGTAATTGAACAATATCCAAAGCTTTACTAGCTAGAATATTGAACCATTCTTATAAACCTGCTCGAAATATTTGAAACAAAAATCTTTTAAGGACACAATAAGTAGCGTGCTCAACAACCTTTAAAGAATCTAATTGACAACAGCAATTAAAGATTGTACGGGGAGATATTTTACAGCCGCCACATGGCACCAACAGCGCTATAGTGATATTGAATTACAATGTATTAGTGCTGTTGTAAGGAAAATTTGACGGCAATCGAACAAGACAACGTCTAAATTTTTTAACACTCCAAAATTGTAATTTTTCTTCAGACAACAAGTAAAAGCACTGAGCACATCTTTTTTATTCTAGTGTAAGTAACTTCCATCACAGGGGAAGAAATATTTTTTAACAAAATATGAAATACATGCTTTGATATTATTGATTCATTTTTCAGAGAATCTGTAAGTGATTTTGGTATGCATAATTTAATTATTGACAACCCTTATAACCAGTTCCGCTTTTCAGTTAAGGTAACAAAAATGATTCCGTCCTCTGTAAACTAACAGACGAAATTTCTCATTCCCGATAGTTTGCAATGGGGAATAGTTTGCTAATATTGCTTTTTTTCAGAGAATGTATAAATACTAGTAAGTCGCGCCATGGAAAAATCATGTGTCGTCGCACTCGGATCACGCTTCGGTGATTCTACGTAATTCCGAAGCTTGCCGGAGATCGCCGAGTTGATACGATTGGTGTCGTCGGTGATATTTTTAACTTTTTTCAGTTTATGCTTTTTTAAGAAGGAAAACTACTGTAGATCTATATTATTTTGTAACACACTTTGATTATATCGAATATTTATTCCCGCGAAATGCATAGATTTTTACGTCATCTTTAGACACCCGACAAATGTCTTACATATGGGTTTAAACTTTTGTTTAAGGATATACCAGTATAATTTTTGTCAACTATGATTATTTTTATAACATGTTATGCCATAATTCAGGTCCCTAACACAACCAGTTTACTTTCTAATAAAATTAAATGTCTGTCTGGAATATAAAACAACAAAAAAAAGATTAATACACCCTCAAAAATTCTATACAATAAGCCCTCAGCAGTTAGGTGAATGTTTTGAATTAATTATCTCGGAAATAAATTCAAAAACGTTCCTAGCTTACATGTGCTGATGACGTCAAAGAATACGTCATCAAAAGGTAACTCCAAATGTATTACTAAATCATAGTCTGGATTACCTTCATTCATCATGATTTACGTCCCTTTGTTAAGGCATCAAAATTATTTTTTTTCTTCTATAAATGGCGTTATCGTCTATAGCCGATAATGCTTATTAAAACACCAAGACAGTTGTAAGGATGTTGTTAAAATCCTCCAAAATATCATTTTCCCTATATGTTATTCCAATATTTACAATACATGTATTTACATACGAAAACAATATTCTATCTGAGGAATATTTCAAACAAAATCTTCATTTTATTTTTATTTTTGCAATATGCTATGACGCCCATGAGACATGTATTTCCTTAGTAAACGATTTTATTTGGAAACCAGTTTTGACAAGTGAAAAAATCTAGTTTGAGCTTTCAATATGTAACCCTTTTAATATATCGCATTACATGTTCCAGTTAAACTAGTACAATTATTGACCAGTGTACAATACACCACCAATATTAGCATGCCAATTCGAGTCTGACCATGGTCTACACTGTACACTGTGCTCTATTAACTCAATAAATCCTATAGCTTTAAATGTATACTTAACAAAATACCAAATTATGATATCTCTTCTTTGCATTTAGTGCGAAGAACCATTTGCTGCATGGGGTAATAGTTATGTATTAAATGTATAAGATAATGCAATTATAATTACCGTAGTTGTACTTGACGGTTCAGAACATGTTTCAAGTTCTTAGATTATGAACGCCTTTTCGCACAATCATAATGTTTGCCCAAGCATAATTTTCTAACACGAGTTAAACATCCAAAGAAAACCATCATTTATTTAGGTTTGATCAGTTATATCGGTTTCAAGCCGCGAGACAATGTAACATACTAACAACAATGCAGAAATCAACACGTGTTTCATTATGAAACTCTCTGTCAAGCAGCTACCAGATCGATAGATTGTTAGAAAGGCTCTAACTATTCATTAGAGGCGGCTTTCAAGCATCCTTCCGATATTGATGCCACGTTCTCTCGAATCTTGGATAAAACAGCAACGGCGGTGACAGGCGTCGTTGTCGTCCATGCCTGTTGTCGGTTTTAACTAAACGGCGCATCCGGCAAGCTACGGAGACATATTTGATATATCTAATACGAATTTACTCCCGGTAATCTGAATTAGTGATGTAACGATTATCGATTAAAATCGCTTAATCGTCTATAAAGCCATTTGATTTGATAATCGATGTCATTCTCTCATAATCGATATATATTAATGTTTACCACTGTCTGTTGAGAACAGCATAATTAGGTTCAAGTTAAAGGATGTAGTTGTCTCTTGAATAGTGATTATTTAAAATACTTTACTACCAAATGGGATTACATCTGTATGTGATGCTTTCATAATTTACAAATGCATTAAGGTATCGCAAACATTGCAAATGGCGAAAACAGGATAAAATTTCAAAAAATGAATTTTGGGGGAAGTACTTATTGCCACCTAGATTTTAGTTATTAAATGTATTTAGCTATGGATGTGGTAAATGTTTGCAAGCTCAATTTAGTCTAATTCATGTTCTAATTACCAAGCACATACTAAAACAAAAGAAAAACCATTTGCATGAGAACTCTGAAATTCATGAACAATATACCAAAGCAACTCATACCTGAAATAAGTATATGCTGGTCTACAATGTTTAGTGCCAATTCGTCAAAATAGTGTTAGGGTTTTCAAGAAATTCAAGGAAATCTTACTTCCTGGTTCAAAGTGAAAGTAGAAAGTGAAAGTAGGAAGTATGTTTTCATTGAATTTCTTGATAACCCTAACATTATTTTGACGGATTGGCACTAACCATTGTAGACCAGCATATACTTATTTCAGGTATGAGTTGCTTTGGTATATTGTTCATGAATTTCAGAGTTCTCATGCAAATGGTTTTTCTTTTGTTTTAGTATGTGCTTGGTAATTAGAACATGAATTAGACTAAATTGAGCTTGCAAACATTTACTACATCCGTAGCTAAATACATTTATTTACTAAAATCTAGGTGGCAATAAGTATTTCCCCCAAAATTCATTTTTTGAAATTGTAGCCTGTTTTCGCCACTTGCAATGTTTGCGACCTCTTAACAATTGAACATGTTCAGTTATCAATCCAAGATCATGTTCATGCACTTTCATACTGAATTCCATTAGAATTCAGCTTCAACTTTGAAACAAAACTAGCATGGAAAATTTACCAGCAGTATTTAAAGTACTTAGTTTATGTATTGTCGTATTGTTGTTCTTGATTTCTCGCAGAAACACACTGCATTATTTTGCTCAGACTCTTCAATGCCTTCGTAGTTGCAACTGGCTGTTTAAGGTCACAGTGTAATTGTAGTCTTTTACATAATTAGTTTTTGACAAAACTGAACCCAAAAATAGGGTAAAGCATTCATGTCACACAACATACAACCCAGACTAACCGTCTGTAGTTTTTCAAGTTAACATTATAGTTGTACAAGAATGTAAGTTCTGTTATTTACATAATGGCTGTATAGTGTTTAATTGAATTGATTCTCTGAATTGTCTTATTTATATTTAAAGTAGCTAGTTTATAGTACATAACGTAATTAAAGATTAAAGGCACATAGCAAAACACAGGCATTAACCTTCAAAGCCTGTGTCACAGTTCCTATTATTTTCCGATTTAAATCGATTTCTTCTAGGAATTTTGATTCGATAATCGATTATGATATTTGTCCAATTCTGCAACACTAAATTCTGAAAAAGTCTATAAAAGCTTCAAATTGTTGTTAGTTAGACGTTATGCATTTCATCTGTTTTGTATTGTCCTTTACGTCTGTAACGTGAAATTCCAGCCCTTTATGGAGAGCGGAAAGGTCCATCGAACTGACTGTCGGAATCGGTGCTCATCAGGCATCAAGAAAACAAGTTGAGATTCTGCGTTCTATGAACCTTCAAAATATTGTGATGCTGATTGTAAGAAAGGATTCGTTATTATGAATAGAAATGGAAGACTTGTTGAACAAATTAATAGTCAGGAACGAATTAAAAATACAGAACTTTCCCTATACAAATATTTATTTCTGTAAACAGATAAAGGTCTAAACACCGTATAAAGATAAACTTACCGCCAACACTTCTTCTTGCGGATCAACTAAAAAATTCGTGCTCTAAATATCATGCCTTAGAGCAAAGAAAATATTATCAGGTATTGCGAAAAGGTATAAAGAATAAATTATAAAAAATACATAGAACAAAATCAGGGACATATGTAAACTTTATTCGTTTTGGTTATCCATCCAAAGTTTTCTTTTTTTTACCCCTATTTTTACCCTTTCATGTATAGAGTAAGGTTAGAATTCCATAACTATGACATAAACCAAACAATATTACAAAATATTCTAAAATATGTCATTTGAATAGATTTTCGTGATGTAAATAGGTGCTATATAATCGTAACAAAAATATAAAAAAAGGAAAAACAATATCAATCAGATGTGCTATTCATAGAATAATCACACCTACATTGTCAACATTTATTTACAATAATTTCTCAAGGCCATTGATTTTCAAACTGAGTTTGGGGAACGGTCTCAAATCTTTAGCATATGCTTGAAATCTGAGACAGGTCTCCATTTTCAGTTTTGTAATCTTAGGCCCCGACTTTCACTCAGAGTTACCTCCTGCATCAATTCGTCTCAGGTAAGTAATGGCTATGGTCCCATTTTCATCTCGCTTGACAAAAATATTTACAGTAAAAATAAAGCACATTTTACATAGATAAATTTGTTTTCAAAAACTCAACTTAGTATAATAATACGAGAATGAGATGACTTATATTACATGAGAACACATGTGGGACCCTGATTACTCACAGAGCGGCAGCGACTTATACTTCATTGCTTTGCACTTATCTGGTTGCAAAGTATGAATTCCTAACCATTAGGAGGCAAGGCAGGAATTCGCAAGATATTTAAAAAAACGGAAACTGTTTGAATACAAAAATACACAAAATCCAAAAACGTAAAACAACCCTTTTTCCTAATTATAACCCAATCGTCTGGTTCATGATGTCTTCGTAAGACTCTTTGGTCAACTGTTTGTATGTCTTAGACGATCTATCATAGTAAAACAAAGGGTCCCCTACAACCCAGTAATCAAAACCCTCCTGTTTTAGCTTCACTTTTGTTTGCTTAATGGTTGAAGTCAGTTCTAATTCGTCCCATTTAATGCGTAAGAATACTGGAACCGCATACGCCGGAAGCACTTTTTGACAATGTTGCGATATTTCGGATAGTTCTTTTTCGGTGATTTCTTCCTTTCCGGGTTTCAACAAAAGTGTCGCCATTCCAGCTTTGCCGTCATGACCTATAATTTAAAGATAAATCGTCTTAAATAGCCTTTATTGTATATGAAGACCTTGTCATGAAAAGTTACATGATTATTAAAGATGCGCAACTGTTGGCGTCACGTTAATATAACCGGAAAATAAAGTAAAGTTAGCAAACATTCAACGCCAAGTACGCCAGCTTCGTTTCTTATTTATTGTCTACACGACATGTTGGTGCCGTGACCAGGATTTGTTCATGGGTCTCGGTGATTGTCTTCTGTTTTTGTCTCAGTGCCTGTTCGATCATCTCAAGCTCTGCGTAATCGACTCCTTCCCACTGAAATGGCTTCGAATATGGTTAGAAGTAGTATACCTGCGCCTTTGTGACCCATCTGAATAAATCTTAGTTTAGCTGCCACCCGTTTTTCGTCATGTCACCAAAATATCGTGAAGACAAACAATGAGAAACGAAGCTGCGGAACATTGAACAAAAACTATTTAACACGGATAAATAATTTGGACCTAAACCAGCATACATATTGTTATTGAAAATTGTTAATAATAATAATAATAATAATCTCTCCATCTGTCTATCTGCCAGAACTCCTGATGGGGACCTAGACATTCCAGCTATTTTCTGGTGAATGAAGATCCAAGGTGCCCCTCCAGGCATTGTTTTAGGCATGGGCGGAAACCTGGGTAGAACCACCGACCTTCCGTAAGCGAGCGTGACAGCTTCCTCACATGAAAGATTTCGACTTCGGAATGACTCGATGAATTATTATTAATATTATTAATTTAAGGTGTGACAACTTTTCAAAAACGACCTAATTTTTGGAAGATGGTAAAAATCCGTGTATAAATATTGTGTGATCTGCCGATTGTCATCGATTTAAAATCAACCAGGAGAACATAAATCAGTATAAAACGTTTTACGAATTCAGCGGCATTCTTACCTGGTATGGCTACACCGTAAACACAGGCGTCTAAAACATATTCAATCTCTGACAGAAGATTACTCACTTCTGTAGTGGACACGTTCTCTCCCTTCCATCTACAAACAAAGCAATTCAGAATTTTAGATGAAAGATGAAAACCTGTTGCTAAAGACTAATCAAGTGTCCAACAGTCTACTGATTACATGTATTTTAGAAAGATGACTGTATTGATTTAATACCTGTTAAGAAAATTTATGTGCTTTTACAATTTATAAATATCAGAACAACAAATCATTATTCTACAAAAGAATGCAACCAAAAACATCAACATGATATTAAAGTGTAGTTATCAGTTCAATTGCCTCCCTAGACAGCAATATGCTAAGTTCAAACCATGCAGAAAATAATTGTTAGTGGCAGTATACGGGCAAACTTGAACAATCCTATTTTAGAAGATATGGATGGTATGTACAGTGTTTGTCTCTTGCATGGTTGGCTAGGCGCATCCACCGTATATGGCTTTGGGGCTATGATAACCCAAAGCCATGCAAATTCTTTGGAAGCGCCAAGCCAAACATGCAAGAGATGTTATGGTTGAAGATTTGTCAAACCTAAAAGTGTCGCCGGTTCTGTCACTGAAGTACATGTTGTAATCTTTGTCCTTGTACATCAAGTCGCCAGTGTTAAAGTACATATCGCCATCTTTCACCACATTTCTAGGGAAAGAAAGTGAAATATGCATATCAGGAATCGCCACACTCACAAAACACAGCCTTCCCACGCAGCGAAAAAGAAGAGAGGAAAAGAGAGCATGTTGTTATCAATAAGTATGCCAAATAAAACAAGACGCCACAAACAAGTAACGGAAAAGATAACCGTAGGGTTTACCGTCTTGGAACGGTCAGTTGCAAATCAAATTGCCACTGGGGTTTTAAACCATGTTCTAGGGTGAACCAACCTCACACTTGCCCCAACAGGTTCTCATATCAACAAAAAGTACATGTACAAGTTGTCCTGGTGAAATAACTCCAACCCACCCATCAGCTTAACAATGTTGCATGCAAAAGCACACAAACATATAAAACTTAAGAAGCTAATAGCACTGCAAAGCCAAATGGGCTAGTACTCAAAGAGATAAACAAAGAACATTGACAACAGTACGGAAACATAAAAGAACTGTAAAAATGTTTTGTTCATGTAAAGCCAGCCTTGACGACCGACTTATGCTTCAAAACTCTACAATATATCAAAGTAAATTGAGACAATACTTACATTAGAGAAAATGTTACCAACACGTTTCGTCAAATTTTATAATCAAAACGAAAAAAAATTTACTCTTAAGTTCAAGACTCTTCTTTTCATACACCACCACCTTATAAATTCAAAACTATGCAACCATATTTCACGAAAAGCTTTATCCTTTTAGATATTCTGACAAGACTAGGAATTTAATAAATACTTGATAGCAACAACTTTTTATTAAACACGTTTCGACTTTAAGCCCTTAATCAGTGAAATAAAACGCTACAGTTTTCACATATTGTCCTTCTTGTGCTCATGAAAAGCACTCATGTTGAAGATAGAATTCCAGTGAAAACAAGGCTAGTGGGGCTGTGTCGATGTTGCAGAGAATAGGAACTTCAATTAATAAACTTTTAAAATCTTCTCGGATGATTTCCCCAAATCAGTCTTGATTGGATGATTTATCCAAATCAGTCTTGATTAAGAGCAAAAAGTTCACCTGACAATTTTGTGTTCAGTCATTTCTTTCTGACCATGGTACCCTTCAAATGTATGAAGCTTGTTGATTTGTACCAGCAGTAAACCTGGTTTGCCTGGAAAAAAAGACATAACTTAAAAAAATATCATCATCATCATCATCATCATCATCATCATCATCATCATCATCATCATCATCATCACCGCCATCATCATCATTATGATCTTGATCATCATCATCATCTTTTAGATATCCTTAAAAATTCGACATTTTTTATAAAAACAATAACACCAGTTCCAGGTTTTATCAAAATTGATTTCATAAATATTGTGATAGGAATACGAGTGCTTACAATGATTTGCAAGTCGAAACAACATATTTCATTCAACATCCAAAACAAAGACGATTTCATAAAAACGATTATCTTCTTCTTTTTATTAAAATCTATGTCCCAGCTAATGTTGCATCTACATCTACGCCTTAATGTCTAAATTTGTTATAATTACACAGGCTTACAAAATAGCTTTGGACAGGCATACATATTTCCGAAAATTCGAAATATTTTCAACACTTAAAAGAACGTTACAAAAGAGTTTGTTTTGTTTGTTTGTTTGGGGTTTTAACGCCTGGTTTCAACACCTTTCTGGTTATATCCCGGCGGTCAGTCCACCTAACCGGTGTTCCTGGGTCTCTAACCAGTACTAACCAATTTCTCCGCAAGCGACTGACTGCTTCCTCACTTGAACCAGAGGTGAGGGACAAATGACTCTCAGACGCAATGTCCGAGTTCAATTGTCACGGAGAAATTTTTCCCGCCTCGGCTGGGGATCGAACTCACGACCCCTGGATTGACAGTCCGATGCTCTATCCACTAAGCTAGCCGGGCGGGTTACAAAAGAGGCATAAGCGTTACCTAATGGAACTGGAATACAGCGGCCATTGTCATCTCGGACCAAACATTCGTGCTCAACATCCCATTCATACAACCCACAGATAATAAGATTTTCCTATAAGATACAAACGACATACATTCAAGTATTCAGTGTAAACGTCACATTCATACGTTTTACGAGATAAAGCATTCTTAAAGGTCATAAAATGCCCCTTATGTTGGACCTATAATTGTAAATGATATTGCCTATATCTGGGAGCGAACCCGCACCGTCACGGCGACAGCGCCTAGCCTTGGAATTCCGACAACGCAACTGATTGAGCTAGCCGGGACAAACTCCAAATAATATACGTTATCGTCATTGCATGATATCGGTAACGAATTATTTAACTAATAACAGTACTGACTATATATATATATACGGGGAGACTTTTTACGACCGCCACACTTCACAAATAGCGCTACTGTGAATAATGTTAGATGGATTGAAACATATGATTGTCGCCGAATCGTTTTTGCTTTCCAACCACATTCATATGGGAAAAATGTTTACACTTTAGCTATCGCAAAGTTTGATCATTCTGGTCTTATACACCAGCTTAAGCCTAAACATAATATACATACCAGTCAAATTGTGAAATTGCTGTCGATTTTACATTTTTGGAGCCTCAGACGATTGTAGGAAACAAATGAATAAAGAATACTGTCAAGTATTCTTCAAGTTTATGTTCGCTTAATTTGTTGACTTTTTGTTCTCCTATGCATTCTTCGAGGTAAATAAATGTAGGAAATCCACTGAAGGCTACTGTAACAATAATTGTCATGTTAGTTTTTAACCATGTCCATATAACGTTTTTGGACAAAATATGCATCAGGTGAAAATTTGCCGAAATGATAATTTTTATAACCTTATACAAGTAAGCAAAGGTCAGTTTTTGTATCATATCATGTTTTTTCATCCCTCTAGAGCAACTTGCTATATCAATTACACCAAATATTTTTAAATCTTGTGTTAATGCTATAAAAAGTGTTGCCGAAGAAATTTTGAGGCACTGTAAATGAAGAACCTATATCTTTCTTCGATGTTCATCTGCAAATAAACATTCTTCTTCTTTTTTCTGTTGTTACTTTCCTGTTTCTTCTTCTTCTACTACTTTTTCTTCTTATTATTTTTTCTTCTCCTTTAAGATCTTCTTCATTTTTCATGATCATCATGATCATCATCGTCATCACCTTTATCATCATCATCATCATCATCATCATCATCATCATCATCATCATCATCATCATCATCATCATCATGATCGCCATCATCATCATCATCATCATCATCATCATCATCATCATCATCATCATCATTTTTACCATCATCAGAAAGTATAATTACACCTTGCACATACCAGTATCGGTGAGGATCGGCCACACGACCCTTCTATATTGTAAGCGTTTATAAATCCCGTTGCCCCTTCAGTAGCGGCGTAAAACTCGGCAATCTTGGGAATTCCAAATCTTTGTTGGAATTCTTTAAAAATGTCATGTCGCAAACCATTACCAATCGCAATACGCACGGAATGTTTCGTGTCCAGTTCACTCTAAAATAAAATAAACGCACACAACAAGCAAATTAACAACATATAAATTGGGATTATGATTAGGATTTGTTGGTACCAAAATGAAAATAAGTTGCGGACCAACTATAAATGTGCAACAATTTATCTAAAAGTTACTTGCAAAAATATATATTTTTATTTAAAAATAAAAACAATCTGAATTAGAAACATTATTAAGTCGGAATATACCAAAAATGTCATTTAATTATATTTAATTATAAATATTTTGCCTTTTCTGTTGTCAGTAGATATCGGCACAATTCCCCAATGTACAAAAACACTGTAGCACCGTGTTGCCGGACATCCTTAAAGAAGTTTGTCTTCGAAAACTTCTTAGCTAGCGCACATGTCGACCCTGAATGCAAACAAATAACGAAATTTGATATCACGAAATCAGCGGAACGTCAGCTGTCATAAATAAATGAAATCTTCATTAACAATTAAAACTCGTAGGTGCTGTTCCAGGTTCAAATAACCAAGACATAGTGAATAGAGGTCCTAATTTTGTGTCTTTGTATCTATAATGCAATGCCTCGCCTGGTTGGAAGATAATGTTCTGAATTTCCCTGCATGGTGAATTCTATATTCTAGTACTCTTACAAAAAATTACCATCAACTCAACACAGTGTTTCGTCAAAGAAGTGTGTCGTCAAAGATTTTCCATTTAATACGGTATTTTGATATTCGAGAAAATATACATATAAGAAAGGTATGTTCGTTCCTCCGCTTGGATTGAGAAGGAAACTACTATGAAAATCTAAATTGTAAAGTCACTTCAATTTTAGACAGTCTTCATATTGTGAGAGCATCCAAGTTAGGATTTGAAAAAAACTAAATAATGGGATTTCGACTCCTCATACTGTAATCTGTTAAAATAGTTCCTCCTCAAACTTGTAACCTGTTAAAATAGTTCCTCCTCATACTTGTAACCTGTTAAAATAATTCCTCCTCATACTTGTAACCTGTTAAAAAAGTTCCTCCTGAAATTTGTAACCTGTTAAAATAGATCCTCTTCAAACTTGTAATCTGTGAAAATAGTTCCTCCTCATACTTGTAACCTGTTAAAATAGTTCCTCCTCATACTTGTAACCTGTTAAAATAGTTCCTTCTCATACTTGTAACCTGTTAGAATAGTTCCTCCTCATACTTGTAACCTGTTAAAATAGTTCCTTCTCATACTTGTAACCTGTTAAAATATATCCTCCTTATCCCTGTAACCTGTTTAAAGGTTCATCATAATCATTGTAACCTGTTAAAATAGTCCCTCCTAATCCTGATTACATGTTAAAATAGTTCCTCCTAATCCTTACTTCATGTTAAAATAGTCCCTCTTTATCCCCTTTTACATGTTAAAAATTCCTCCTTATCAGTATAACGTTAAAATAGTTCCTCCTAATCCTTATAACATGTCAAAAAGTTCCTCCTAATACTTCTTACCTGTTAAAATAGTTCCTCCGAATCCTTATAACCCTTTACAATAATTCCTCTTCATACTTGTTACCTGTTCCTTCTAATTCTGGTTACCTGTTAAAATAGTCCCCCCTTATTCTTATAACATGTTAAATCAGTTTTTCCTCATCTTTGTTACCTGTTAAAATAGTTACTCCTGTGCAGAATAAATAATAAGTGATATAATACTGCATCGGGGGGGGGAGTATTCTTAGCGAAACTGTTATACTGTTCGGCAGTCAAGATGGGAAATTTAAAAATGAAATAAACACTGTTATTTTCAAAAGTAAATTTCACATTTGGAAATATAGAAACGAAAATAAATTCTCACAGCGTTATCAGTCACTTCACAAGTATAGAGACCTGTGTAGAATTAAAGAACTGTTAACATAAAAAAAGACGCAAGCACGAGGATTTTAGCATCTTCTTTTTTTCTTTTTTCTTTGGTGAATACGTCAAAACACATCAAAATATTTATTTAATAATGTTGTTGCTCATATAAATAGCAAGTCATTTGCTTAGTATACCCTTAACTCATATTTTGTTGTATATAATCATGTTGTTGTCCTTGAAATTTGTCCGCTCTGCGCGAATACAATGCTTGCTGTAATGCTGCTAAATCGGCAATATCGTCGCTAAATTACTGATACAGTAGACCTATATAAAAGATTTATTTTATCTTATAATATGAATAAATTTATATATTGTCATTTACAAATACATGATAACTGTAAATCAGAAAAAAGAAAAAGAAATAAATGGGGTTACCCTTAATTGTGGTCCAACACGAAAAAAAGCAAAAAACAAAAAAACAAACAAACAAAATAGTTCCTCCTAATCATTGTTACCTGTTAAAATAGTTCCTCCTAATCCAATAACGGCGGCGCTGGAGTGGTACATTGGTAATGTAACGTAGATAATGTCGTCTGCTCCCCAGCCAACAAAACTTATAAACACATACGGAGATATCATTTTCTTCAATGTTATTTTCGCAGCTTTTGGTAAACCTGTTAAAACAACACACAGACACACAGAATTAGCATACAAAAGTCTGCCATTCTGATATAAACTACATAAGATTAAATATTTTCTGTTGAACAATATTAGGCTTTAAAATGTAAATAACAACTAATATCAAGTTTTAAAAATGACGCATTGTGCCAGGAGAAAATCGAAATAACGCCAACCAAAATACACGTAATGCCATGAAAACCATAAACCAAGCGAAAAAATGAAAATACGCCAATCAAGGAAAACGCAACGCCAAATAACGCATAAGGAAAACAACGAAATGACGCCAAGCAGAGGAACCCCGCATGAAAAAAAAGCAAGATAAAATATAATGTCAAAACGCCGTGCAAAGCAAGAAGAAAACGCTAGATTATACTTTTTATACTATTTAATATCTCGTTTATTTTGCATGTTGACATTTCCTTTTTCCGGGAAAAAAATAGCGTTTTCCTTATTTTGCGTGGTGTTTTTATTTTATTTCGTCCTATCGCGTGGTGCTGTTTTTTGTTATTTCGTGTTTTTTTTTTCGTGTAGCGCTTATTGCTTTATACTGCGGCGCGAGATGGCACCAATCAGAAACCATACATAAGCGTACCTGTCGTCCCTGAAGTAAAAATATAACAACAAATGTCCCCGGCTTCTTGCCCTTCTCTGTACTTAGGATCGATCTTCTCGCAAGTTTCTTTCGCCAACAGAGTATCCATAGAAACAAAACATTCCGGAAGTGACGCATTCCGAGGCCCTTGGACGTAGACCGTTACGTCAGGCAAACTGGGCAATATATCAACAATAGCTTTGGCGAAGTCAGGATCTACAAAAGGGTTTTAAAATTTCTACGGACAAAGTAAGATTGAAATGTCTGGTGTTATCATAAGTTGATACGACTTCACCGTTAGCTTTACAAGTTCCCCTTTCTATAATGAGTAACAAAATGGCAGTTCTGATAGGAAACAAATATGGCAGAGTATTCATATCTGTTCTTAGACCAGAAAGTTGAGCAATTTGAATACAAACCAACATTGCATAAGGTAAAATAAAGTTATAACTGGGTATTTTACCATCAACATTCTGTATGTAACCATCGATAAACTTCATCCAATTTGTAACCGGTTAACTTTAAATATCGTTTTGGTTTGGTTTTGTTTGGTTTAACACAATAAGCAGACTTCCTGAAAGTCGCCGGACCGTCGGACCTGTCCGGTAACATTTGGACTGGTCTGATGTGATTTCCAATGTTGTAGGACCGAATGTCCGGCAAAAATTTGATCTGCATATTCCAATTTTACTCGCTAAATTACAATTTTACTCGCTGTTTTGATTTGAGACTGTTCCGAGGGAAATGAGTGAGGATATCCAAATGAAATATTTTACGTATTCGTCATAATGACAATTTGTACCACTGAAAAAAAAAACCCTTAATACTGTGTTTTGCTTATTTAATGTGTTAAATGTTTCAGACAGAAATTGTTTCGGTCAGACAGATTTTCACATCTTGTCTGACCTCATGTCTGACACTGTTTTACAACTTTCGGGAAGTCTGAATAAGGAGTTTCAATTGTTGTCTATTACCTAAGTGATGAAAGTCGGTAGAATCTAAACAGCTACAAGACGCAACACATGTTTAATCCCAACTATCTGTGACAGATAAAAGTACATTCAAAAATATGTTGTACACCTGAGTGAACTAGATAATAAGCATTATCGGCTATATACGATAATGCCATTTATAGAAGGAATAAAATCAAATAGATGCCTTTACAAAGGGACGTAAATCATGATGAATGATGTAGTAATACATTTGGAGTTACGTTTTGATGACGTATTCCTTGATGTCATCAGCACATGTAAGCTAGGAACGAAGACGGCATATTACGCCAAATATTAAACAGTTGTACATGGTTACTATGTTGTTGAATTTATTTCCGAGATAAATACCACACAAATTCCACTCTCTTACACTATCGGCTCATTACATTCACCTCTGTTATAGGATGGGACTACTTTCAACTACTTTTCTCAAAGAAATAGTTCACCCATAGGCGGATCCAGGATTTGTAGTTAGGGGGGGGGGCGGAAAATAAACAGTCCGACTGGGGGTCCAGGGGGCCGTAAGGCCCCGGTGGGTCCAGGGCAAAGCCCTGGCCAGGGGTCCAGGGGGCCGGAGGCCCCGTGAAGCTCCCGTGTTTTAGTCATTTCTAAGGGATTCATATGCACATTTCCAGAACCTCAAATATACTTTCCCAGGGTATACAATACAATGTACGAGAGCTCTAATCTACTGTGTGCTTAAGGTATGAATCAAACGGAGGCAAAAATAAGATCTTTTGCACAATATATATTTTGAATGTTTGCGTGTTTCCCACTTAATGCATCCATGTTTGTTGACTCACTTTACTCAAAGGAAAAATATAAATGGAAGTAAGTGAAAGCGGGAATATTTAAAATACAGAAACGTATTTTACTATGAACATGTAAACTGAATTCAAGCGAGAGGAAAAATATAGCAAACACGTAAACTTAGGTATCACAATCGCATTTTGGGTTAGGGAGGGGACGTAAAATTAAAATGATGATATTGATGATGAAATTTTCGTGCTGCAGCTCTGCTAAAAAAACTCGTCAACATCTTCTGACGTTTCGGCGCGTCAATTGTTGTTGACAATTCTAATCAACCCAAAGATAGAATAAAATACGGAAAATTCAAAGGAAAAAGTTGAAACGCAAAGTTTGAAGGTCGAATCAATTTCAGTAGATAGTAGATTAGTCTCAATAATTCGACTGCAAGCACAGACCCATTATCATACGGACGTTTTCGTTGTCTGTCCTTTACGTCTCAAGCAGTTACGATCAAAACTGTGGTGGAAATCGACCCGATTTAAATTCTTTTTTTCACATCCACATGAAAATTTCAACACTGGTATGTCAAATATCGTTATTAAACATAAATAATGATAAAAGTAACAATAAAATGAACGAATAATCCACAAAATAACTTGTTAAACCTACCACAGCATATGCCGTTTACACGGTGAAAATTATCGATAAACGCGAGTCAGATAAACTTTATGCGGTGTAATCGACATGGGTTGAGGTTTAAAACAGTTTTGCATAAAAAACGAAAACGTTACTTATAAAGGATTACATATATTGATTCTACTTGAATGTGGCTTCTCAGGTATGTAAATTAAAAAAAAAATATATGTTTAAGATGCTTTATGAAGCAGGCAAAAGATTGAAAAGTTGCGATTCATTTTCCGATCGGCGGCATATAGAAATAGAAGGAAAATTTTCCGCATTGATTTGAATAGTAACTGGGTTGTGCGCGAAGAGCGACCATCGTATATATAGAAAAGCTCTTGTTGCGCACAAATAGTTGGGCTAATTGTAGATTAGATCACGATGTTTTGTAAAGCATCTAAATATATCATATAATTTTTTAAACAGCAGTTGGATCATGTTAAAATCTTACAAAAAATGAGAATGAATTGTTTGTGAATTGTTCGTTATGTCATTGTATTAGTGTACTCATAGTCTCGAAACTTATTGCACGCGCAGCGTACGCCGGGTCCGCCCCCCCTGGATCCGCCTATGTCACCAATTACATTTACAATAGCTTGGGTTTCTTCAGTTTTAATGAAAGATAGTGAAGATTGCAGTCATTTGTGTTACCTCAAGATTTCAAATTCATAATTTATTACTGTATAAAATAAGGCTGCCGAGTTAAGTCAAAATTCTTGACATTGGGCCGTTCGCAAAGATGTAAAGTGAGTGTAAGGAACGACAACTCTGCGAAGGAGATTGAACAAATTCGGGAATCATAAATACCATCTCCAATGTAGATTCGTTTCGTGTGTGATACGGTTATACAATGCAGCAATGTTTTCCCCCTCAAGTTCGTGTTAATCAGTGATAACCGTATCCCAACCTTCAAAAATCCTGAAAAATAATAATCATAAATGCTAAGTAATGCTCAGTCACCAATCTAGAGTTATGGGCAGAATAGAATTTTGTCAATAAATCTGAGAATATCATTGAAAGCAAGCAATTGTTCAAATATATTCGATAAGGCGTTTTTTATCATGATCTGACCGGTATGATGTTACGAAGCTTTCACAATTAGTAACAATAAGTGTGTATTTAAACCGGTAATATTGAGATGCTTTCATTAATGGGCAAGTCACGGGAAAAGGTTTCTTTGGTTTTGAGTGTTTACTATATTTTAAAGAATTCCAACTGCCTATTATTTTCTTACAAATAAAAGGTGATTTTGTGACACATTTTAACAAATTAATGGAATTTTACCGCGATTCAAGCAATATTTTATGTCGTCTGCTCAACGTAGAACGTCATTCCACGAACTGACGTCAACTGTCCGAAGACCGTTTCCTAAAACGCGCCCTATTGAAAGAACTTTTCTTGAGAGGATCTATCTTCTTAAAATAACTAGAAAGAAATGCAACTGTCAAACTTATTATTTGAAATGGCCTTAACAATGTATCGTAAAAGGGCTTACCAAGGAATGTCCATACAAAATGAGGACCTGTATGTTGCATGAAGGCCACTGTTTCACCTCTCTCAATTCCAAGGGTCAGTGCCATACGTGCGACCGTGTTTGCCTTCTCATTGACTTCCTGTACAAACACAATTAAAATAATTTATGAGTTTAAAAAATTTCCTTATGTATACATTATCTCGGTATTATCTAGTAAGTGTAATGTGTGGTTCTTTTATGTACAAGTCATGATTTGTACTGCTGTTTGAGGGCGTAAATATGTTTAAAAGATGTTAGGAACATTTTACTGGTGTTTAAGGGCATGCATGTGTTCTGTTGATAGCATGTGCAGTTGTTTTGTTCTGCTGTTTGAGTGTGTGTATGTGTTCTGTTGATATTATGTACACTTGTTTTGTACTGCTGTTTGAGGGCATGTACGTGTTCTGTTGATATTGTGAACACTTGTTTTGTTCTGCTGTTGTAGTGCGTGTATGTGTTCTGTTGATATTATGTACATTTGTTTTGTACTGCTGTTTAACGACATGTATGTGTTCTGTTGATATTATGTACACTTGTTTTGTTCTGCTGTTTAAGGGCATGTATGTGTTCTGTTGATATTATGTACACGTGTTTTGTTCTGCTGTTTGAGTGCGTGTATGTGTTCTGTTGATATTATGTACAGTAGTTTTGTTCTGCTGTTTGAGTGCGTGTATGTGTTCTGTTGATATTATGTACAGTAGTTTTGTTCTGCTGTTTGAGTGCGTGTATGTGTTCTGTTGATATTATGTACAGTAGTTTTGTTCTGCTGTTTGAGTGTGTGTATGTTTTCTGTTGATATTATGTACAGTAGTTTTGTTCTGCTGTTTGAGTGTGTGTATGTGTTCTTTTTATTTTATGTACAGTAGTTTTGTACTGCTTTTCAAACGCATGTATGTGTTCTGTGAGTTTATGGAGAGTTGTTTTGTTCTGCTGTTTGAATGCATGTAAGTGTTCTGTGAGTTTATGCACAGTTGTTTTGTACTGCTGTTTTAATGCATGTATGTGTTCTGTGAGTTTATGTAAAGTTGTTTTGTACTGCTGTTTGAGTGCATGCATGTGTTCTGTTGATATTAAATACAGTAGTTTTGAACTGCTGTTGTGCATGCATGTGTTTATGTAAAGTACACTTCTTTTGAAATAGTGTTTAAGGGCATGTATGTGTTCTGTTGATAATATGTACAGTTGTTTTGTACTGCTGTTTGAGTGTGTTTATGTGTTCTATTGATATAGAGAGTACTTGTGTACAGCTGTTTGTGTGCATGCATGTTTTCTGTTGATATTATGTACAGTTGTTTTGTCCTGCTGTTTAAGGGCTTGCATGGATTCTGTTGATATTATGAACACTTGTTTTGTACTGCTGTTTAAGGACATGTATGTGTTCTGTTGATATTATGAACACTTGTTTTGTACTGCTGTTTAAGGGCATGTATGTGTTCTGTAGATTTTATGTACAGTTGTTTTGTAATGCTGTTTAAGGGCATGTATGTGTTCTGTAGATTTTATGTACAATTGTTTTGTAATGCTGTTTAAGGGCATGTATGTTTTCTGTTGATATTATGTACAGCAGTTTTGTACTACTTTGCGAGTGCATTCATGTTTTCTGTTGATATTATGAAGAGTACTTTTGTACTGCTGTTTGAGTTCGTGCATGTTTTCTGTTGATATTATGTACATTTCTTTTGTACCGCTGTTTAAGGGCATGTATGTGTTCTGTTGATATTTTGTACACTTGTTTTTTACTGCTAAGGGCATGTATGTGTTCTGTTGATATTGTAAGGAATATCACTTCCTTGAACGTTTTTGATTACCTTTTTTCTGCACTTCGACTACAGCGAGTGAAAATGTGTTGCATGTATTTGAGCGGACGTATTTGACTTTATGTTTTTATACTGTTGTTTCGTGTTGATATGTTTTGTACAGCTTCATTCACTATCGTATAAACACAGATTTTCCATTGTGCGATTATATACTTTCCTTAATATACATTTGTACTTTCCATATATTTGCGTTGTTATAGTGTTTGCACTTCAAGTAAATGTATATGCTACATTGTATTTAAACTTTCAGTTCTATGTTTCAGGAAAAGTTCACTGTATGCAAATGTCTTACGGTTTTATGTACTGATATTTCAGTGTAATTGTAACAGCTTATGAATATTTAAAAATGGAATTATCTAACTCTGCTAAAGAAAACCAGAATTCTGAAAATTAAGTGATTTTCTATGGCTCAGAATGTATATCTATTATATCGGTAAGAATTTGATACATACAAGTACACATGCTGTGACCATTAGTAAGAAGGAAGATAATACACTGGGTACAGCAGCTGTCAATCGTTCTTTTTATTTAATAAAATGCATGTAATTAAATAACCGCTGCACATGTCACATGAAGACCCATAATTCATCTAAATGCTATTCACGCAGCAACGTATCATATAGATATTTAGAATCACAGGAGCTTGACATTTGTACAGAAATAAATTTTACTTGGTTTATAGTCTTTACAAAGTTATAGGTTATAGGATATCCACAACAGTTTCGTGTGTCTTTTTAAAGAACTTTCAATTATAAATAGAGAAATTAACATTTGTATTACTTTGTCATATGTTTATGCGACTGTAAACTCAAGAAATTGAGGGAATTTTAAGTTTTTTGTACTGCCTTACATTTCTTAACGTTATATGATTATTTAACCATAAAATTATTATTATTTGAAAGAACATAATACGAGTTTGAATAAATCGATCTTATGCTTTTCTTAACGCACCGTTTACGGTAAAAGGGCAGTAAAAAGATTAAAAAATACATACCTTGTATGAATATTTCTTCTTTTCGTATAAAATAAACGTCTTGTCCGGATATCTTTCAACTTGCTCTTCAAATATCTCTGTCAAGAACTTGCGTTTGCGCAATCGGATCAAGTATCTGGCCATGCCGGGTATCACCTTGATCAAATAACTGATGTCAGTAAGAACCCATGGGTAGAGAAGTTTGAGCCCCAAGTATCCACTGGTCACAACGGCTAGCAGAGTACCGATCGCTTCCAGTATCATCTTTGCACCACAAGACCTGAAAAAGGCAGGTGAACACCCGAAGGTATAACTAATTAATTGATAAGTAGACACGCGCATGATACTCTTTTTATGTTATCAAGCATGATCTGTGTCCAAGATCATAAAATTAAATTTGGAGACCAGTCTGGTCGCCATTTCAGCCAATCAGATTCTTGAGATTTGAGACTAGTCTCCCATTGTAGCTTTAAGGTCTTGGTTACCTTTTTGCATATAAAATATTTTAAGGGCCTGCCACACTCCTCCCAATTCTATTAATCGATAAAAAGAAAATTATCAAAATCTCAATAACGGCAAACTGCTGTTAATTGAAACTTTGCACAAATGTATGTTATTAATGAATCTTTATTTTACAGATGGTAAGACACATTAGAAAAGTAAAGAACAATAGCGAGATCAAAAAATTTCCTCAACTTCTATTTACATAAATTCACAAAAACTAAAGAACACAAAACATCATTTTAAATGCCCACATGAGTAATATGATACTGACAACAATTTATTGTGCCCTCGTGATTTACATATGTAAACTTTACGAGATATTAGTAAAAGTGTATTTGACCTTCAATTTCCTGGTCGCGTAAACTGATGACAATCACTGATTTCGCTTTTAATAGTTGAAAGTTTTTTACAAAGTACACAACATTTTCTTGTCAGTATCATTGCGCTCACGAGGGAATTTAAAATTATGATTTGCATCCCTTAGTTTTTGTGAATTTATGCAAATAGAATTCAAGGAATTTTTAGGTCTAGCTTTGTTTCTTTACTTTTCTAACGTGTCGTTCTGTATGCAAAATAAAGTTACATTAGTAACATTCATTTGTGCAAAGTTTCATTGAACGGTATTTTGCCATTACTGAGATTTGATGATTTTTATTTTATCCATGAATAGAATTGGGAGGAGTGTGGCAAGCCCTTAAGTGTCTGTCTGCTTATAAACAATAGTTTAAGTGATTGTCAGATGACCTACAGGTTATCGATAACATACGATAACGTAGTCTAGACTCGTCCGATAACCTTAAACCTTTCAAAGGAGTGTCCAAGCTAATAAAACTAAATCAGGAGACCAGTCTCAAATCTCAAATCTGAAATGGCGACCAGATTTGAGACTTGGTTCCTGATTTAGTTTTATTATCTTTGGCCGAGGTTTCAAAGATCAAGTATGCAAGTAAACACAATTACATACGTTTATAAATCATATAAATATCAAACGTAAAATAAAATCTTACTTGCATGAGCTTAATCATATGTAGTTCGTGTCGGTTGTATTGATATCCAACGTTGACCTACTTCGTACAGAGAGTTGTTACAACATGTAAACAAGTTAGGGCGAGATAAAAGAATCGTAGTTTATCCAGTTTAATTTTTTGTTCGCTAGTTCGCTCGTGTAGAGAGCTCACGGGCTGGATAATCCATAGGAGCACGGAGTCAAGATCGCGTCCGTTTGACCTTTCGTCGGTTTAATACATTGAAGTTTCCACTACGCTTTTCAATATCTGAATAAATTTATAATAAATCTCGCTCTTTCTACAAATGTTCTCTACCTATATATTATTTACTCACATTGAGACAAAAAGGAATACAAATACGTAAGGTTTATTACAAGTAAATTAAAAGCTTGTCATCTCCCTTTGACACTCCACATAGTAGGGTGACGTAGGTGGTCGTGATTTACACCCAACCAACCAAAGTTCTAATTGGTCATTAATTGCATATGTTTAAAATGTATCCTAGTTGCGTTTCTTCCCTACGTAAAGAGAGGTTGTGAAAAAAAATGTTTTGTCTTGAAATCAATTATCTAATGTCTTTATAATCTTTATTGATTGTTTTCTAAAATGAATCCAATACCATTTACTTACACACTGTCTTTAATTGAAAGGGAGGTAATTTTAAAATTGGATACTTTGAAGGGGATTCATTTAAACAAATGATCTGTTGATTAATAAGGTTTTTTTTTCTACTAATGAGAGGTAAAAAGGTTTCATGTTTTTCCTACTAATGAAGGGTCCTATTTAAACAAAACAAGAAATTAAGAGAAAATTTTCGTTTGCTTGACCTTTCTATGCAAGAAATGCATTTTAGTAAAATAAAGGATAACACTCGCCAAACTGTTCCACAGTTAATTATTACAAGATTAAAGCTTAAGTTGAAGACTGTTGTTAGCATATGATCATAAATAAAGAGTGAATTCAATGTCTTTCTAATAAAAAAATACGGAAAGGAAGACCAATTAGAACTTTTGGTGAGTGAAGTTGAATCAAATTTTAACTACTACATGTATTAATCCGACCATAAATCAGTTCTACTGGGAGCATTTTTGTAGAATAGGATCATAATCAAATTAATATTCAACCATGACCATTTTTGTTGGCATAATGCAAAAATTTAAACTCCAACTGCTTTCTCTTCGGTAAAAATTACTTTTCTCGGGTTTGAAAATATTTACTGTACCATCGTTGTCATCTTTCTTGCCATGTGACTGTTCGCTATAATGTACCATATCTGCGAACAGTTCTATACGCACATTACAAGAAAACGTGTAATTGTTTGCCATGATGCACAATGCAGGTGTAGATGCTCGAAAAAAAATTCCAGTTAAGAATATGTTCTTTTATAGTGTAAAAAGAACATAGGTTTAATTAAATTCAACCGCATGTCTTCATCGAGTTTTTGTATGCAATTTATTGATATGCATTCTTTTGAAACGTTTCGTTTAGCCTGGGCTGAAGATTTTAAGGGCCCACTACACTCCTCCCCTGCACGTTCATCGATAAAATGAAAATTATCAAAATCTCAGTATTATTCCACACAACATAGTGTTTCGCTTGACAATGCTAATATCTTTTTATGTTTTATATGTTTGTGATTGGAGTTTTTTTTAACTAAGACAACTTGTACTTGTTTGTTCATAAGAACCTGTTGGGGCAAATGTTGAGGCAAATGTGAAGCTGGTGCACCTTAGATCCTGGTTAACAGACCCAATTTAAAATTGTTTTGCCAATAACCATTCCAAGGCGGCAACCCCTCAGGTTCTCATTTTCATTAGTTGTTTGCGGTGTCTCATTTGAAATAGATCATTTGATAAACCCATGCTCTCCTTTCCTCTGTACTCTTTGGCTGCTGCGTGGGTGGCTGTGTTGTCTTGATGTGGCAATTCCTGATATGTATATTTCACTTTATTGAGACAATGCTGTTGTTATAAAATCGTGAATGTACAAGGAATATCTGAACGCTGTTGTTATAAAATCGTGAATGTACAAGGAATATCTGAACGCTGTTGTTATAAAATCGTGAATGTACAAGGAATATCTGAACGCTGTTGTTATAAAATCGTGAATGTACAAGGAATATCTGAACGCTGTTGTTATAAAATCGTGAATGTACAAGGAATATCTGAACGCTGTTGTTATAAAATCGTGAATGTACAAGGAATATCTGAACGCTGTTGTTATAAAATCGTGAATGTACAAGGAATATCTGGATTAACTGAATACATTAATCATATTCTTTATTGTGTAAGTTGTCTGGAAATAATGTAGCCTGTCTTAGATGCATGATCACCATTTACCTCGCAATAATACATATGTTTCTATATATAGTAACAAATTTACGTTGAAAAAATATTATTACTCGGCATCGGCAGATTTTATCGCATAATTGCCCCGCACGTGGAGGGCAATTATGCGATAAAAGCACTTGGAAAAGACGCACGTGCAACGCTTGGTTTTGCATGACGTCATTAGCGGCATTCCCGACAGCAAAATGCCCACGGGTGAGCGTACGCTGGAGTCGCTCGCAAATAGAATTCTAGATTTAGATGGAATTATTGCTAAGTGGCCTCAAGAAAACAGTCATTTAACCGAGGAAGAAGCTAGACTGTTTATTGACAGTAATTTATCTAGTTTTGACGCAACTTCTAACATAATTATTTCCCTTTGCCCTGCGGTTAAGGTAAACCTCGGATTTCACCGGTACAGTAACCGAGGGAAAACTGACATATGTATTATACAGAACAATTCATGGGTGGTCGGGGGCGGATGTTGATAATTGCCCCGCTGAAGAGATAAAATGCCCTCGGGCTAAAGCCCTCGGGCATTTTATCTCTTCAGCGGGGCAATTATCAACATCCGCCCCCGACCACCCATATATTATTCTCTAAGTAATTTATCTAGTTTTGACGCAACTTCTAACATAATTATTTCCCTTTGCCCTGCGGTTAAGGTAAACCTCGGATTTCACCGGTACAGTAACCGAGGGAAAACTGACATATGTATTATACAGAACAATTCATGGGTGGTCGGGGGCGGATGTTGATAATTGCCCCGCTGAAGAGATAAAATGCCCTCGGGCTAAATCCCTCGGGCATTTTATCTCTTCAGCGGGGCAATTATCAACATCCGCCCCCGACCACCCATATATTATTCTCTAAATAAATATAGTGCAGCCGTCGTTATTCATTACTGCTGAGAAAACATGGCTAAATCCAAGATAGGAAGATTTTTGGACATTAGTTTAATGAAACCCCTTTATAAGCAAGCATGTTTAGTGTCAGAATGTCTTTCTGCATAATTATATAATATAATTACCGCTAAAGCTTTTTAGCCCAATAATACTTCTTCGGAAGCCTTTTAATTTGTTACATACCTGCTGTCACAAAAAATATCACGCACTGAAATACAATAAATATTAAAACCGACATATGACGCAGAGCAATACAAATGAAACAAAATTCTAACAGTGACAGTTGTTTTAATAAAGATCTACCCTGACAGTGAACTCCATATCACAAGGGTGCCAGGAATTATGTTCTGAAGATACATAGAAAACAACTTAAGTATGCGTTTCTTTTTTCTGTTTTCTATAGTATAGCACCATAAAGGCATGGAAGCAAATTCATTCTTTTCATGGTCGATTTATATTGTAATTACATAAAGCGATGATCTGATGAAGAACGCATGCATATTGTTGTAGACAAATGCTATAAAATAATAAATTAATTGTGATCTTTTTTTTGAAAGCATGCACGGTTTGTGTGTGTTAAATCATTGCCATCCAGGATAATTCTTCGTCACACATTTGAACTAAACAGATGATTATGTTCAACTGAACTAAAATATTATCAGATGAATGTATGAATTCCGTAAGTACAGATTTTTGTAAATGATTACAGCCGTACATACAATATGCATTTCAAAGTACCATATTCCGCATTTTTGTGCCGTGTTGCGACTGTATTTCAATATCACAGCCTGCATAACTATGGATATTGTTCAATCACCCCTCAGGACTGCATTTATCACGTTTTCCTTTGGCGTTATCTTTGATGCACAGGGTTATATTCTCAGATTCCCTATCAAAATTTTATTCTGTTTGTTCCAAACGCTGCTGATCATGGAATGGTATTTTTCTGGAAATATCCGATTGACAATTCCATGATCACTGTCATATACACACCATTGTTTGAGATGGATCGAAATTGGTACTGTTTACTTGTGTAAATATCTAGTTGTGCTCAACCCATGGCTAGTCTGCGTGGGCAGTACTTGCATTTCATTACTGCTCATGAACAGGCTCAATCAAACCGAACCTACAATGTACCGTATTTGTCGTGTAAGATGTCGTTCGCATATAAAAATCATTTGCTTTGATGCAACAAAATACTACCGTCACGAGTTACAGTTGTTGCTTGCATGGACATCTGTTGACACATTGCTCAGAGGGTGAGAATTTGCATGATTTGGTAGACATGATTACGAATTTCGACAAACATCTGACTTCAAAGGCTAAAAAAAACAGGAGTTATATCATCAAGAACTAAAGTTGCAATGGCTAGAAATCGTTTGATATACAGTAAAGTGTATGTCTTCAAAATATTTACTATTTAAATTCTAAGTAATTTCATACAAATTGATATATATATTATTAATTAACATTTCATAATCTTTGTTAGGAATCGAACCAATGAACCCCAGGTCCGCTAGCTTGCTAACTTGAGGTCTAATCGACTGAGCTATTGCGGGTCCCTACTTCGTAACCATTATTAACCCAATATAGCCTAGATGAATTACATCAATTATTTGAATTAAATCCCTTTAATCGGAAAAAATACAGAATCTGCAGCACTTGAGGTAAATTAACATCATCATCATCATATCGTTTCTACTTTTTCCCATTAATTAATTTATTTGGAAATTTTGTCTGTCGATTACCAAGAAGAAATAAGATAATTGAATTCAAACCAATTGAAATGTCTTAAGAGTTGGATATAAGATAGCATTGTAACTTGGTGGTGGTACTTCAGTCAGAGGAACTACTGCAGGCCCACAGGTTAAGGGGGTTAAGGTGTCATGCCTTATATTGTTCCACATGTTTTGGAGGGAGGATGGTGGGAAAAGGTGTGGAGGGTGAGAGAGGACAGAGGAGAGGAGAGGAGAGGAGAGAGGTGAGGAGAAGCACTTTTTGGGGTGGGTTGGGCGAGAGGACGGGGTGAGGAGGGAAGGGAAGAGAATGGAATAGCGTGAGATTAGGAGAGGGGGAAGGGGAGGGGAGAAAGGGAATAGGTGAGGATAGGAGAGGGTGAGGTTGGGGGAAAGGGACAGGGTGGGGGAAGAGGGTGTAGGGGACAGGGTGGGGGAGGGATGACGGTAGAGGTGAGGTGGGAAGAGGGTGAGGTGAAGTGGCAATGGGAGGAATGGGATGGTTGCGAGAGAAGGTGAAGATGAGGGGAAAAGCAATAGGGAGGATTGGGATGGGTTGGTGGGTAATGGAAGTAGAGATTTCTTGAATGTTTTCTTGAACTTTTTACTGCGCAGCATTATTACACATTATTACGCGATTATTTTATTTGGTGAACTGCCTAAAACAACATAAATTTATCTGTTTGGCTGAAAAGAGCCTAATAGTGATAATATTTAATTTCTCGTGGGCAATTGTGCCAACACGGGGGCAATAATTACTGAAATGTACTGCCGAGCACTAATAAACTATTCTTTAACTAATTGTGAGTTACCATATTAGTCTAGACGGTAAAGACCTATTAGTACAATACACTGATCAAGCGGTTCAAGCACAATCCAGGCTGTAGATTATAAAACTGATATTGGAAACCAGTCTCAAATCTTAAGCAGCCTTCCGTTTTATAATTCTACGAGATAACAATTAAATTCCAACGTGAGTGTAATGATACTGACAAGAAAATGTTGTGTACTTTGTAAAGAACATTCAATTACTAAACGAGAAATCAATGATTGTCGTCCGTTAACGCGACCAAGAATCGACCAGAAATTGAAAGTCAAACACACTTTTACTAATATTTCATAAAGTTTACATATGTAAGTCACGAGGACACAATAAATTGCTGTCAGTATCATATTACTAATGTGGGAATTGAAAATGATGCTTTGTGTTGTTTAGTTTTTGTGAATTTATGTAAATAGAGGTTTAGGGAATGTTTTAGCCTGGCACCAGCTAGATGGTTTATTAAAAAAGCACTGAAATACTTATTATCTCTTTTTATTTCATTTCATTTTTTTCTGATATGCCGAACCACCTATGTTCTGGGAGATAAGGGAAGTAAAATACATATCAGTAAGGTACCTGCAGGAGTTGCTTTTCTTGGAGGTATTGACGATTATTGTATAAGTGACATGAGGATATTATAACAGAACATAGGGACGGGAGCCAGTCTAGGAATTTTTAGATATCGCTATTTTTCTTTATTCGGCGTTAGCTGTCTAAGCTCACTTTTGACCTAGTTTTTTGACCAATGAAATGTTGTAAATAATACTCGTATTCTCTTATTATGCAGAGGGAAAATGAAATAAACTATTTCGATTGGTAGCTATTTACACCAGAGAGGCATCTAGCAGGGTGGAGAGGTATCTAGCGGGATTTTTATTATTATGCGGCGGAAAAATCAAATAACATAATTTAAATTAAATTAATATTCGATTGGTTGTTAGTGGGTGTTGTATTTGAGGAAAAACATATTTACGATTTAACTAACCAGTTAAGTCAATATTGATGGCTTAAATACAATATTATATGGAATATTCTTGGGTGTTAGGTAAACACTTGCATACAATACACAGTGTAAAACGAAAGAGAAGTGTAGATATTCCTAGTTCTTACCGGTTCCTTTCTAGTTCTTTTGATACTGATTGTTAATTTCAAGTATGAAAAGCAAGTTAATGTAGTGTAGTGGCTAACACTCTCGCCTGTAAAGCGGAGGCCCCGGGTTCAATACTCAGGACGGACACTTTTTTTAAAGTTAATATACGTAAAAGTTGGTAGATTTCGCTCTTGTAACAGGCTGTTATTATTTATATTTATTAAATTTCAAGAACATTTATTCATCTTGAATTCTCACTCTACACGAGGTATTTTATTGAAAACTGAATATTTTGCTTCTTTAATCGACTTGTTATCACTGAATGAAATTGTTGCAACAGCTTCAATATTTTTTTTGAAAGACACTTTCAGTAAATTTATGAGTTGTCATGATTTGGTCGCTTAATCTCTAAGTCATACTAAGAAGGCAGGGAGGGTTCGTCAACAGCTATAACAAATAAAATAAAATAACTAAACTGTGTCTGCTTTGCCTCTCTGTATTTCTTTCTTTCTTACATGTACATGTATATATAAATCTTTTCCATCAACGCCGTTTATTTTTTATATTTCTTGTTGTTCTAACGTGTCTTACCATATGCAAAATAAAGATACATTAGTAACATTCATTTGTGCAAAGTTTCATTGAACGGCATTTTGCCGTTATTGAGATTTTGATATTTTTTTCATCGATGAATGTGCTGGGGAGGAGTGTAGTAAACTCTTAAACTGAGATTTGAAACCAGTCTCAAATCTCAAGCATCTGATTGGCTGAAATGGCGACCAGCCGCCATTTGAGCCAATCAGATGCATGAGATTTGAGAGTGGTTTCCAATCTAAGTTTTATAATCTTGGAGCAAGAGCGTCGCCAAAAGCGTCGCGGTTCTACAAGAAAAGTAAGTTTTTTATTGACAACCTTCCGTTTATAATTCTACGTATACAATACCGACTGCCGTATATTAACTGTTGTCCTGTTCTATAACCTTGCCCTTCTTCTCGGCGAAGACATTTTTTCTCTCTTATTTAGATACTTTCATCATACATTTATTTCACTCATTTCATCATTATTTTACTCTGAAATATTCAGGTTTCCATCTTAAAATTTAATAACGTGTTTATGAAGTGAAATTATGACAATTAAAGAAACCTGCTTAAGGACATTCCCATAAAATTGGAATGTATGCATTTAGAGGTTTCTTTATAGTATTTTCTTTCTGTAATTGGCATTGATAAAACAAAATAGCTTTCTACCTTTTTACACTAGGCTCCAAGGTCATAAAAGTAAATAAAAAGGCGACCAGGCTAATCTCAATTTTAGCCAATAAGATGCTTGAGATTTGAGACTGGTCTCAAGCTTCAGTTTAATGATCTTGGGCCCGAGTTTACACTTGATTCTTTCTTTGATTGCATCTGATTATTAGACATACTTTGATTCGCATCTTAAAGAATGCATATTTTTTAACTAGCGTTTCCAATGAAGAACTAGATAATGCACAACCTTTGCTTTGCAACAACAACTTTTTAGTGTGATACATTTGCTATTCTGCATCAAACCAATACGTATCTTCTACTAGTGTATATTTTGAAGCTATGCCGTTCTATCCCGCATCTTGCGAGTGAATATCGTGATGCTATGTCGTCCTATTCCGCATCGATACGCTGCCAAATCCCTCCGGCATACTGCGAATGTATATCTTGATGTTATGTCATCCTATCCCGCATCCTTCGAGCGTATATATTGAAGCTACGCCGTCCTTTCCCGCATCCTGCGAGTGTATATATTGAAGCTACGCTGTCCTTTCCCGCATCCTTCGAGTGTATATATTGAAGCTACGCCGTCCTTTCCCGCATCCTGCGAGTGTATATATTGAAGCTACGCTGTCCTTTCCCGCATCCTTCGAGTGTATATATTGAAGCTACGCAGTCCTATCCCGCATCCTGCGAGTGTATATATTGAAGCTACGCCGTCCTTTCCCGCATCCTGCGAGTGTATATTATGAAGCTACGCCGTCCTTTCCCGCATCCTTCGAGTGTATATATTGAAGCTACGCCGTCCTTTCCCGCATCCTGCGAGTGTATATATATTGAAGCTACGCCGTCCTATCCCGCATCCTGCGAGTGTATATATTAAAGCTAAAAGATTTGATATGAAAAAATTGGTTGCTTTCCGAATAATTGTATATCGTGACTCAATTGTATTCGCCCCTTTTTTGTACGACCTACCAGGAAGAAGTCCCATTGTTGTCAAAAGCATGATGCAATATTTCTCGAAAGAACGTTTACAAAAAACACGACACGAAACATTTATGAGCGAGATGCTTTAATTTATTAAAATGAAAACTGATATTCTGTCATAACGAAGATGTGCGTTTTGCCGGTTTTACAGTTTCTTCATCATTGTTAATTTCCTACTCTCCCCCTCACTGTTTCTAATTGGATGAAACAATAGTAATAAAACAAGTTTTAATAAATTTTGTGATTTTTGCATCCATCAACTTGCTTGTATTTTGGTTAATATTTATTTTAAAACTGTTTTAAAGTTGCTTATTCACAATTCAGAGTGGAGTACTTCAATGTCTCAGATGGTTATTGTATATTGTACTACTATGTTATGCATATAAATAACAAAACAGGAGCGAACTTCGTCGAAATTTTTGGAGTTCAAGTTATATTTTTTTAATTTAAAATACATTTAATATTTTCGTCCTGATACGTGAACAGACACCTTTAAAGGGAGATGTGCAGGGTCGAGCAGGTGTACTCGGTAAAACCGTAAACAGATCGATCTATGTAACAATTACGACTGTACTTTTCACTAAATTCTACATTTCAAACCCTCCAGGGAGAAGTTTTCGGTTAATTTTACCATTTTACCGGACCTGAAAACAATCCGCTGAAGAAATCCCTATACAAAAATACATTCAATATTTAGCCATCATGGGAATGTCATGCGGTCATTCAACAATTAAACAACAACAACTAAACAAAATTAATGGCGACGTCGATAGTCGGCAAGTTACACCGAATGCGTATTTTGGTTGAAGTGATCACGTGACAATCCCAAAAAACCACCGCGGCTTTACGCGGGAAATACAAAAATAGCTAACCTATTCGTGTATGAAACACCATTTATATATCTTTTTTTTTTTTTTTTTTTTTATAAAATATTGGTTTGAAATATTTCGGGTGTAAATCAATATTTGAGCTTCAAGTAATGATATTCAAGTGATAAATAACCCTTTACGCAAATCTGTTCCATTCATCAATCCTGCACCAAGACCATTTTAAAATAAATAGGTTTCTTTTACAACACCATTTTAAAGCATAAATTCCACATAAAAACAACTGTTCGTACAACTGCTGAGGTAAGAACAAAATACTGTCCAAATATATGTAACAATGTATCACTGAATAATAAAAACAGCGGACTTTTTTTCGACACAGCACAACAACAAAGAATTTCTGTGACGAGTATCGTATGTGTTCACGTCACAAAACATTTCTGTGTTCCAACTCTTTTGAAAAATGTACATTTATGTCCTGGTATATTATAAAATATCTATGAAATTCATTAAAATATTTCAAAAAACAATGGACGAGCTTTATCATATTTCTGTTATTGGCAGTAGCAGGATTAAGTTTTCAATTTCCTTTCCCCTGTTGGTAGTCTAAATTCTTATTAATTTCATCCATAAAGTAAAGTTCTATTGGATCTTCCATGGATACAAACCCAAATAAAATCGACCAAGAAATGAAAAAGGATGCCTTCTTTAACTTACAAATTTGTACAAGATTTTGTTATATAATAAACGTTGCTTTCTGAGTAGCTGGTGGTACTTCAGGCACCAGATACGTTTGATACCAGCACTGAACACTCGTTAAAACGGACTCGACATGATAACGAGTGCGAAAATGCGCATTAAGTTCCGCCAAAATAAAATCCTTAAATGCTTTTTTTAAATCTTGGAAACTCATGTCATATCAGAAAATAAATACACGTCGGTGGTAGATTCTTTGATAAATGTGTTCAAAATGTTTCTTTTAGTTTTGAGTAATTGTTTATTTTCCAACCGGTGACACTGGTTGGTGAGGGTCAACAGGTGACGTTTGTCTGGAAAAGCGCCAAATCCTGGCCGGCTGTCCGATATCTCCTACATACACGTTACTTCCGTCAGGTGATACTGTGACGTCATGAGGTTGACTCGAAAAATCCTGAAACAGTAGGTAAAATTTCGTTTTTTGCATAATGGAAGGATTAAAATTTAAATTTTAACGCTATTTTTATTCTATTCAGTCAAGTACGATCGCTACATCTAATGAAGTTTCTACTTAAGGGGGCTGGACTGTTTCCATTTTTCGGTAGTGTAACCATGGTTACAGTAGGTCGTAAAACTATTTAGATTCAATATAAACTTCTTTAATCACACTTACCATAGAAAATATTTATAGTAAGATCTATGTTAATTGTAAAATGTTCACTATTCACTAATGTTTGCCCTTTTTTGTTTTTAAATTTTACGACTGTTCGTACAGCAACGTCTCTGATCAACATTAGTGAAACACATGCTTGTTTTTTTCCACATACGAACTCAATATAAATGCAAGCGTCTTATCTAACACTGATGTTTGTGCCTATAAATTTACGAAAGAAAAATTATCCTCGAACTTTATATTTAAAGAATGTCTTTTTCCGTTTGGATTATTTAGCTCATTGCCTGTTCATTGCATGGAAAGCTAAACCTTGTTTACAGACAGAGAACGTTTAGACCGGGAAAATATTGATTTTCACAGCAAGTGACATAGGCGGATCCAGGATTTGTAGTTAGGGGGAGGGGGGGGGGTGCGGAAAATAAACAATCCGACTGGGGGTCCAGGGGGCCGTAAGGGACCCCGGTGGATCCAGGGCAAAGCCCTGGCCAGGGGTCCAGGGGGCCGGCGGCCCCCGGAAGCTCCTGTGTTTAAGTCATTTCTAAGGGATTCATGCACATTTCCAGAACCTCAAATATACTTTCCCAGGGTATACAATACAATGTACGAGAGGTCTAATCTACTGTGTGCTTAAGGTATGAATCAAACGGAGACAAAAATAAGATCTTTTGCACAATATATATTTTGAATGTTTGCGTGTTTCCCACTTGGTGCATCCATGTTTGTTGACTCACTTTACTCAAAGGAAAAATATAAATGGAAGTAAGTGAAAGCGGGAATATTTAAGATACAGAAACGTTTTTTACTATGAACATGTAAACTGAATTCAAGCGAGAGGAAAAATAATAGCAAACACGTAAACTTAGGTATCACAAATTAATCTTACAAAAAAAGAGAAGGAATTGTTTGTGAATTGTTCGTTATGTCATTGTATTAGTGTACTCCTAGTCTCGAAACATATTGCACGAGTAGCGTGTGTAAATTTTTTGACATTTATATATATTGTCCTTTATATCATATTTCATTACAGAGAAAAAAAAACTTTGCTTGGGCAATTTTAGGGGGGTCTTACGCCGGGTCCGCCCCCCCCCCCCCCTGGATCCGCCTATGAGTGATTTCAATGCTCACAAAGGTCAACCTGTTTTCAAGGATCAAAATTTGGAAATTAATTGCAGAAAAACCAATATTTTGAGGCAGACTGGCTGGATGGTAATGAATTTAATACTGAGCAATGTTGCAAATAGTTTACATTAGCTCTGAGTATTTGTTAATTACCACTGTCTTATTACATCATTCAGGAATGAGGGACTTGGTTTGTAAATTATGGACAGTCATCACCTGATAACCAGATAACAGTGGAAACTGGTAAGTTTTTAACCAGGTTTTAGGTTAGTTTATTTGGCAGGTTGTTAAAAAAAATTGGTGACATTTGGAAATACAAATGCAGATCTCCATATCTTGCTGTCACTCTGCTACTTGCGGGTCCGAGGCCAACTTATAAGAACCACCTCTGACCTCATTTTATAAATTTGTGTCGTAAAGATTGCAAGTTTAGGTCAAATTTGAAATATACTAGCTATTGTCCTTTGCGCAAAGCTCCAGATTATTTGTCGGCACAATTGTGGTAGTTTAGCTGTTGAGGTTCAAATTTGTAGCAGTTGTATTTTAATGAATCTATTGAAGTAGAACCTAAATATTAATCAGACAGCTTCATTTGCCCTGTTCGTAAAGCATTATAGTTAGTCAATGATCCCAAGTTAGAATCCTGGAGGTTTCCTGCTTCATAAGACATCAACTATGGTCAAATCCGTGTCTTGGGTTTTATTTATTTTTCTTCTATTTCACTATTGGCAACCGCATGATCAGTTACCCATCCCGTCCCTATGAGCCAAAAAGTTTTAAAAGTGACAGTCACCAGAACCCCATACATTCTTTGAAAGTGTCTGTTGAAAAGGGAAATTCCTCATAATTCATTTTATCACTCATCATGATGACTATTGAAAGGACTATCTTGAATACCCCTTATTTTACTGATTGATCAATCAAAGTGGATATAAGATATATTCTTTATTTACATTCTTTAGCAGGAAACATCTGAAATAAATTCAATCTTTAGTTATATTTTAATATTCTTAATAATTAGTATTTTTCTTATTTGTTCAGCAAAACATGTTAATTCTTGCCTGTGAAATGAAAACCAGGCAGTATTTTGTACAAATATTACTTATTTCATTAGAATTAAGTTTTCCATGCATTGATTGTAAATAAGGAGACTCATTGATATTGTTACTTGTATGTTTATAAGTTAATGCAATCTGTGAATAAAGGAATTCCAATAGCTAAAATATACATACATTTCCACAACAAAAAATAACATTTCAAGTAGTAAAATGAGTAAAATGTGGCTTTAATTTATCATTCTACATATTACAATACATTGGATGACATTAAACAATAAAAGTGGGTGGGGTAATTCTACATTAACTGATACTCTTAACATTAAATAAAATTATAGGATCATAAAATTTTCAACACATCTTTTTTCTCCATTAAAGACAGTGTACTTATCAAACTACTATTAATATTTGTTGTTAAAACCCTAAAAATGCAATAATTTAATTTGTATGATATTTTGTTCCTTTTTTAAAAAAAGAATTGCTCATCATTTAAACAGCCAAACTGAAAAATTTCCCATGATGACCTCTCAATTTTTTTTTATTATTATTATTGGTCCAAGTCATCATCACATACATTTTCAAAACTGATATTGGGGGGGCCTTCTGTGTTCTATGGATGCATCTCTAGTTGTAGACTTATTTTGTGATATTACACAAGTTTAGCAAGTTATTTTGAATTCCACTAAAGAACAACACATAATGAAGGATTGTGGGTAAAGTTCTAATTTTTGTGACCTTTGACCATCACCTTGGAGTGACAATATTTCCAAGTTTTGTTTCTCTCAATCTGTATTGTGATGTTACACATTTTGGCTGAATTTGTTTTTCAAATTAATCTCCAAATACCTTAGTTATTTACTTAAAGTTCAAACTGTCAGGGACAGACAGACAGACGAACAGCCATACAAAAATGTTGTACAAAGACATAAAATATAATCTATATCCTTAATCCTTTGGCATGATGATAATTAGTATATATAAAAAAGAAATATGTGGCTTTCATGTATCATTCTATAAATGTATATCAAAACACATTAAAATGATAAAAAGTGGGTGGGGTAATTCTACATTAACTCAAACTTTTAACGCTACATAAAATTTTATGAGCATTAAAATGTTCTACAAATCATTTTCTCTATTAAAGACGGTGAACATAACAACTTATTAATATCATTTGTCGGTAAAACATTTAAAAAGTGCAAAATTTAATGTGTATGATATTTTGTTGCTTTTTTCAGAGAAATGCTCATCAATTAGACAGCCTTATAGAAAAATTTAGCACGGTGACCTATCAATTTCTTCATTTATATTTTTAGTCTAAGTCATGATCTCTTACATATTCAAAACTTATAAAAATATGAATAGTCTGGAATGTAAAATTTAGTTGTTTTTTTGGACAATATGTTTTTTTTTACATATTGTTAAAATGTACTGCATGAAAACTTTGTCTACCTCTTTGTGAGGATGACTAAAAATACTTGAAATGTGTAAATAATTAATTTATATGATAGAACAAACTATTTGGTGATAAAATAAATATTCATTTATTTCATTTGTTGTGTTAAATATATAAATTAACAAATTATTTATGTAACCCCCATTTTTCATACTGTTATTTGTGTCAATTTTTTAAATATAGGTGGTGTGTTAAATATTCAAATATCTCAAAAAAAAAATGCACGGTGACCCCCACTTATTTTTACATTTTCATGCTTGGTATTGAAATATCTTTCAGCATGCAAATTATGAAAACCATCTGAATATTTTGAAAAAATGGTCTAAACGAGCATACCTCCTTAACAGTCAGTAGCACCAACGAAGGATCGTTGGGACACATCTAGTTTAGCGGACCCCAACATTTAAATATTGCTTGTGATCAAATTCTGGTAGCTCGTGTGTCATACAAATATGTTTAAATGGGGGCTACCGCCCCTACACCCCTGCTTCTCTCGCTCAAACGCCGCTGGGCCTTTTGTGTTTTAAACACCTCCGCTAAAATAGATTCTACACGGATCGTTTTAGCTGTAGCGCCAATACAACAGCAGAACAATCTTATTTACAGTAGCCTCTTCAGCCATACCGCCATAACGCAAGTAAGAGCGCGAACTCCGATGAAATGCACTTAAGCAGTAGCGCCATCACCTCAGGAGCGCCATCACCTTAGTACGAGCGCTAAGGAATCTCTTCAGCGATTGCGTCGTCACTTAGGTTCGAACGCTACCTCTGATTAAGAATCTCTTACCAGTCTTTACTGAAGCACTTGTAGATTGAAAAAACACGCACATGTCTCGTAGTGATTCTTTGAAATTGAAGATAAACACGTAGCTGATAAAACTTCTCTTCACATTTTTTTTCAAAAATGTATTAAACCTTCTGTACCTGTGTATCTGGACCCCATGTTTCCAGGATGTTCCCTTTTCTGTCAAGAGTGAATCCCTCAATCACTCCAATGCCTGGACCATTCACAGCATAAAGATTTTCCCCTTAAAGAAAAGTTAATAAATATGCAACATTTCTGATGGATGTAAGTGTCTAGAACTCGGCAAGGAAATACTCTTGATGTTCAAAAATATCTTATTTCAAAATGAAATCTAACGTCGTGATTTTTGGACCGAAAATGGCACATATCTAACGCAAGAGGCCATGACCAGTGTCTATCTTGTGATTGGTCAATAAGGAGACCAAGCTCGTTTTCATCCAATCAGCTGCTTATGGTTTAAGACAGGTCTCCAAATTCAGTTACCTTGTATTCCCAAATAAGGTTAAATTTCAAAACAGTCATGAAATTTGAGTTCACACAGTATAAAAATCTGATGTTATTTACTATAAATCAGTGAAAAAAATATTATACAGGAAGTTTAGTAATGTTTCTTAAAATATTGACAGGAAAAAAACATAGATTTTTTAAGACTAAATATTTAAAATATGTATTATCAGCTCAAGACAAGAATTGTATATATTTTACAATAAAGGCACAATACCTGATGCATCGAACTCTATCGCATATATTGTCCCTCTTCCGGGTTCAAACCCATGTCTGAACTGGCCTGCAGCTGTACCGTTAAGACCTGCATCAAAGCACTGTATTCTGAAATTACCAGTGTAAAAAAGATACATATAATAATCAACATGTTAGTCGATGTTGCAACAGATGTATGTATATGTTACATGTTACATATCAAGAGATTTTCAAATAATGTATAACTAACTACAAGAACTAATATTGAGCAACATACTGTAAATTCATAAACTTTTTGGGTAATTTTTTTTCATGAAATTTACAAGCAGAGAGATCTTAATAAAAAACAAACGAAATGTGGAAATATACATAAACTTGATTGTAGAAAATTGAACACCGAGAGTTAAAGAACCTATTTAAATGCCATCCCACCGATAACCACGAATTTTAGTGCCTTCGAATACAAAAAAGGGAAAAATAAGGAACATTCTCAGTTTTTCGTTTCTAGTTCATTCCTTATGGTTTCTACTTTTAAACATTAAAAGAAACCATTTTGATAATGCATTGGAAAAAATTTTTTCCCAGAAAACTCGTTTAAAATGTGACATTAAAATATACTTATAAGTAAGGCGTTTTAGCACCGATATAAACTTTTTGCACTCAAAAAAAGAAAGAAAAAACTCCACGCATACCATGCACAAGACTTTTTACGCCTTTCACCGTTTCACTCTTTCCCATATTTTTGTAGGCCATAGTATAGGCTTTCTACCACTAAATTTCGATTTTAAAAGCCGTCCCAGACGTTATGAACTTTAGATTTATTCCGTATTTCTTGCTTCTAGCACTTTAATATGCGTAAATTCATGTGATATTTATCTTTGCCAAAATAACTTAACATGCTACATTGCATTGTTGTTGTTTTTTTCGACAATAACAAAATTTAAAGCTATGGCCACAGTGATTCTATGACCTATGGAAAAGAGTTGCACCCAAAATAATGACACAGGAGTGCCCTGAGCCTCTGGCGGAGAATGGGAGAACACACAGAAAAAAGTAATATGTAAAACAATATACAAAAACGTTTTTGATTGAGTGTCTGAAACAAGCAATGTCTAGTGCAGGCACAAGGTTTTTACAATGAAATTGATGTTTACTGAACGCGTTTTAATGGATTGCTAAAGAATCTCGTTTTATTTGAAATATGTTAGAGTTTTGAGGGGGTTTTTTTTAAGGAAAGAAAATATATAATTTACACCCGGTCAAGAACTAATGACTGCACGGTGACCCGCTGTACATGAAGTCAATCTTTACATAAAGAGGCATTTAATTAGCACATCAAATGGTCGGCAAGTGTCAGAATTCTCGTTATGTTAATTAAATATGTCCATTATGTCCGAAAATGTCGTAAAATAGCTATTTTTCTTGGTGACCTTAATGAGTTATATCAAACCGTTACAATCCAGAACCTGACTGAAAGATTGTTTATTTATGCCATTCTTATAACTATATTCATGTACTCATGAACCATCATCGGTCTTTTTTTCATTTAACCAAAAATCAGTCAAATGTTTCAACATACCATTGAGATAATGTTTTGAGAGTTTCATTGCTCCTGCAAAAGGGCCAAAGTTGTAGGTCAGGTACTCAATGTGTTGAGTGTGGTTTAAAGTAACTGATGCATATACGAATCTAACCATATATTAGTCTTTCGTTCATTATATCCATACTCATGTTTATTTATGTTTTTTGAAGTCCTCAATAAATCGTTTTAAAACGTCGTAGGAAAGCGTTAGACTTTCCGTAATTTATCGACAATGCTGTTTTGTTATTTGATGTAATTTCACAAATCGAGAAAAAAAAATTAACGAAAATGATGCATGCAGCAGTATAAAAAAAAGAAATTATACTCATTAGCAGATTTATACAGATTGTTAAATACCGTAAATAATTATGCAATTAATTGAGCGAAAATGGCAAATGGATTCTTTTAGAATAACGCGCTAAATACATGTTTTTGTGACCGATCGTTCTTAAAGATTATCAGCACTGCAAGAAAACGAACGATAGAATGATTTAAGATTAAAATGACTGAATTTTTTTTTTAAGTTGCTAACACTAAAGGTAGTGTAACTCATTAACACCAATTGGTCTGGAAGGATCTTCGATCCTTTCCACCTCTGCTTCTGTTTCAACCGAATGGATTTCAGTATGTTTGAAAACCATCCCTGATATTCGGTAATGAATATACCGTCAAAAATTACGTGTTCGGTACGGCAAATATTATACATTCAAAGGCATGAAAGTGGCTATCAAGCATTTTTAAATTATTGGATTTCTTCTTTTCCTTATTTCAGGTTAGTTAACCTAACCGGTAAATCGTAACCGGTTAACCGTTTACAATGCGGTTAATCGGTTAACCGATAACACACCTCGTGTAAAGACAATCGGTAGAGTAGCTGGCTAGCGCTACATGAAGTACATTCGAATCCTACCTCTATCTGCTTTGTTTATTGTATCATATGATTAATGAAAAAAACTGGACTATAAAACGTACAGGTGTTAATATTTATTGTTTTGTACTACTGCCGCACAGACCCACTTGTGTCGTTAAATATAATTTACTAAAACATTAGTAATACTACTTTTGTATTACTTGTAATTTCTACTTAACAAATGACATGACCTTTAACATACAGTAATTAAAAAACAATCAGCCAGGAGCTGTGTGCCAGTCTATCTATATTTTACGCCCTATGAAAGGAAAGATAAATGAAGATCATCATTCGGTTTTGTGTAAATCATGTCTGTATAATGGTATTAGATGCATTCGCAGTTTGTCCATGGGTATCAATCAAACGTGTCATAGTCTGTCTTTGGTCGCCAATGGCACCATTGGCGACTGAAAATGTAAATTACCTGAATTGAAAGTTCGGTCACCTAAATGATACATAGTCTTTAAACGCAACTCTCATACTTTTCTTAAGCAATACATTAGTAAATACATTAGTAAACATAATTGATTGTTTAAATTATGTTTAAATTAAGATTTATAATGTATACGCGTTAACTAAACACATATAATTTTAAATAATTATATTAATAAAAAATTTCAAAAAATTTATTAAAATCAAAAGTTCTGTTTTTGAGGAAAAAAATCGTTTGAATTTTATTCTACGAAGTATTTAATAATGTATATATTCACGCGGAATTATTGATTGATTGTACATGCTGTAAAGTATCACTTAATTAGTGCTGCCTTAGACATACCTTTATACAGTTGAACCTTCCTTAGCAGCCACCTGCATTTAGTAACCACTTGTCTTAACTAGCCACTTTGAATATGTCCTGAACTAATATTTCGTTCTTATTTTTACCTGTCTTAAACAGTCACTTGTATTAAGCAGCCACTTTTTGTCACTCTCTTGGGTGGCTGCTTAATACAGGTGTGACTGTACATCATTTTATTATCCGCATTTCATCAACATTGATATGAAAAATGTACTTTTTAAACATGTCGCTTTAATGTCGAATATAGAATCTAAAATCTAAATATTTAAGCAAATTGAAACCATATGTTAGTTAAGGTATGTTCATCACTCAAAATACAACATGAAAATATTTACATTTACTGTATCAGTAACAGTCAATCATCTATTGAAGAAAAACATGTCTTCACTGATTTATTAATTATTACTTTTACAAGAATGATTTATCTATTAATTAAGGTGTACATAAGTTCAACACGCGAAAACACTTGACATTGTAAGCACGCACGCAATACTTTAGACTACGTTAATATATATGCGGTGATATTATTATTCTTTTATTTCTGAAATATCAAAATATTTCAAAAAAAAGGATGACAAAAAGCACGTTTATCTTTTCACGATGACAATAAACCTTGTAAAACGATGTCGTCTATCGATTAAAATTGTGCACACTTTGCGGTTTTGAATGTTCATGTGCTTACCGCAATGTAGAGATTTCAAACAATAAACATGTGGACAGCATGGCGGTGCCAGTGCGACGAATGGATAATTTAAAATTTACACGAAACTATCATCATTTTACACGAAACTATCATCATTTTACACGAAAGTATCATCATTTCATCGACAACTTTACCATCCTGTTTGAATCACACTATCGCCTGTGCGCAAACACAATCGCTCTTTCGCACCATCGGCTGTTATTGCCCATCGCATCAATTATAAGCCTATGAATAGACGCTGTTTTATTTGTTACCGCAGAAATTTTCGCCACGAAGAAACGAGAATAATCAAATTTGTGAAAAAGTTAATATAAAGCAACGTCACCAACGGCCATTGCCCCGAGAATCGCGTCATTTATCGCGAACAACCTAGTGCGTCATATATAGCCGTCGACCGGGCGCGTCATATATCGTTATCGACACGGTACGTCATAAATCGACATTGTCCCGGTACGTCATGCATCGCCATCGACCCGGAACGTCATATATCGACATCGACACGGGACGTAATATATCGCAATCGACCAGGGACGTCATATATCGCCATCGATCGGGCGCGTCATATATCGTTATCGACACGGGACGTCATATATCGACATTGACCCGGGACGTCATACATCGCCATCGACCCGGAACTTCATAGATCGACATCGACCCGGGATGTCTATATCGAAATCGACCAGGGACGTCAAATATCGACATCGACACGGGACGTCATACATCGCCATCGACCAGGGACGTCATACTATATCGCCATCGACCCGGGATGTCAAATATAACCATCAAAATCTCCATTAACTCAAAATAAAGCTCTTTTTATTTTGGGCGATTGCACAATGATCATATTGGAAAAAAGTATTAAAGAATAAATAAATATCCTTTTTATACCTTCCGTTCTCTCTGTCGGCAACGCAGATGAGGTCATGTGACTCGTCCAATGCAAGACTGTGAGGTATATTAAAGTCGTCGTTGCCCGGGTTCATCCCTGAAATAAAAACGCAGTTCTTTATTGTATACCAGGTACTAACAATATGTGTCTTCTTTAAAATAACATATTCGTTTACAGTTTGAACCCTTTCACGGTGCCTATCCATATCGGCTGTTTCTTTGCGAAATTCGCTATATCGGCTGTTTCTTTGCTTCGGCAACGGCTATTCTTTGCTAATAACAATGGATGGAGAGCATATGTCGAAGATTCCAGATGCAAATGTTACAGATATAAGGTATATCGTACAACAAAAGGTTGTGCACGGAACATTAGAATGTCTTAACTATGCATTGTAGTGTTTACTTTTTAAATATCGGCGATTGTGGCCGAAATCTCGATGAAACTAGTTTACGATACACAGACGTAGAGCACAGATCCAGCTTTTCCGCAGTCTATAACGAGTGTTTGCTTTGATATCTAACGTATCAAGCGATATATTATATTCATTTCTTCAATATTCTTCCAAAAAATACTTACAAATAGGTAGAAATATTAATAGATTTATCCAAAACCCTTTACTTTCGGTTTAATTGGGGCACCGGCGGTCTTTCTGCTCACCAGTTTTTGATGCACAGGCTGACTCTCTGCATTGCGCACAGGTAGGCTCAACGATAATGACTACTTAGGCACCTGTTTACTCACTGTATTATGGACAATTTAGAATTTTGTCACTGCATTCTCCTTGTTAGAATGTAAATTAACGTTACATGAGCAGGGGACTTCGAAGTTGAACGAGAAACCTTAAGTTTTATCGTAAATGTGTTAGTATCCTTTTTATGTATGGTTAATGCATACATTGCTAAATGTTTATGAAAATGCTAATAGATATGTTTAACAATAATAAAGCTTTACAAAACTTTAACAAGGTTAAAACACTTAATTGATATGTACAGCCTATGTACATTATATATTGCAGTTTTAGCACAGAACTCCACTTGCCCATTTATTGGTTTATTCGCCGGTTCATTCGTTCGTCCGTTCGTTCATCGTCCGTTTTCCATCAACCGATCCTCCGTCGGTCGGTTCTTTCTCTCATCCCTTCCTCCCTCTCTCCGTTCATTCGTCCTTTTATCCACCTGAACGTCCCTCCGTCCGTCCATTCATATTTCTCCCTAGTAGTCCGTTTCATTGAACCTTTTCTATAAAATGATCATTTGGTTGTATAGCCTTACATAATATTATCTGAACAATTTTCTTTAAAATCACTTTTTATACGCCCGTCGAAAATAGGTCGCATTATGGGAACACCCATGGCGGCCAGGCGAACGGGCGTCCAACCTCTGTAGTGGCTTGAGCGATTTCGCTGGTTACCGAATATGGCCGAGATACTATGAACACAAACATTTTTCTTAAGTTTCATGAAGATCGGTCAACAACTGTTTAAGTTATTAGCGGACATCGCTGTGGACGCCGCCAAGAGGTTGGACGCCCGCTCGCCTGGCCGCCATTGGTGTTCCCATAATACGACCTATTTTCGACGGGCGTATAAAAAGTGATTTTAAAGAAAATTGTTCAGATAATATTATGTAAGGCTATACAACCAAATGATCATTTTATAGAAAAGGTTCAATGAAACGGACTACTAGGGAGAAATATGAATGGACGGACAGAAGGACGTTCAGGTGGATAAAAGGACGAATGAACAGAGAGAGGGAGGAAGGGATGAGAGAAAGAACCGACCGACGGACGATCGGTTGATGGAAAACGGACGATGAACGAACGGACGAACGAATGAATCGGCGAATAAACCAATAAATGGTTAAGTGAAGTTCTGTGCTAAAACTGCAATATAGAATGTACATAGGCTGTACATATCAAATAAGTGTTTTAACCTTGTTAAAGTTTTGTAAAGCTTTATTATTGTTAAACATATCTATTAGCATTTTCATAAACATTTAGACATGTATGCATTAACCTTACATAAAAAGGATACTAACACAGTTGCGATAAACCTTAAGGTTTCTCGTTCAACTTCGAAGTCCCCTGCTCATGTAACGTTAATTTACATTCTAATAAGGAGAATGCAGTGACAAAATTCTTAATTGTTCATAATACAGTGAGTAAATAGGTGCCTAAGTAGTCATTATCATTGAGCCTACCTGTGCGCAATGCAGAGAGTCAGCCTGTGCATCAAAAACTGGTGAGCAGAGAGGCCGCCGGTGCCCCAATTAAACCGAAAGTAAAGGGTTTTGGTTAAATCTATTAATATTTCTACCTATTTGTAAGTATTTTTTGGAAGAATATTGAAGAAATGAATATAATATATCGCTTGATACGTTAGATATCGAAGCAAACACTCGTTATAGACTGCAGAAAAGCTGGATCTGTGCTCTAAGTCTGTGTATCGTCAACTAGTTTCATCGAGATTTAAGCCACAATCGCCGACATTTAAAAAGTAAACACTACAATACATAGTTTAGACATTATAATGTTCCGTGCACAACCTTTTTTGTACAATATACCTAATATCTGTAACATTTGCGTCTGGAATCTCTGACATATGCTCTCCATTCATTGTTATTAGCAAAGAATAGCCGTTGCCGAAGCAAAGAAACAGCCGATATAGCGAATTTCGCAAAGAAACAGCCGATATGGATAGGCACCGTGCCTTTTTAAGAGAACCGAAATCACGGATTAAATTGAGACACAGATTTCACGTCTTATACAAATGCCAGCGTTTTGAAATATGTATTGTATACTATACTGCAGTACACATTTAAATAGAAATTGTTCGGAAACCATTATTTGGAAATGAACTGTCGAAAAGGTGGTAAATGTAAAATACAATTATCATGATTATTACATTTTGTCTCAAATATTTAACGAAAATATTTGATTAATCACAAGGCGTAGTCGTTTTTTCAATTTCCAGTAAACTCAGTAAAACCGTAACTGTCAGTCAAAGTTCATTAAATGTAATAAAGTTGATGAATTCGTTTTTTGAAAGCTTTCATTTAAATAAAGATTATATACATCGTGTACAAAACGAGAATAATCTAATTTGAGCATATGTTAATTTTAAACAACGCATCTCTTCATATTTCAAGAGGTATAGTTTTTTGTCGCCAACTAACCGATTGTAGGTGTAAGACCATGATATAAATAGTCCCTCCTATGTAAAAATAGTAACTATGACATTTCAAACGACTGACAATCAAAGCTGGTACCATTTGAAAAGGGGTGAACTTGCTAGCTTTAAGACTCAGTGTTTGTACTGTCCGTTTCTAGCAAGAAAAGTATAGGTCATGCATTAATAAACATAGATCTGACACCTTGAAACCGGTGCACTGTTTGTTTTCACTACTGTGTGAAATTCAAAACTGTTAAACATACGCCATCTTATAAACAGGGCGTATTTTTATAATTGCACGTCCAAACATTAATTTGCAATCATACTATCAGTTAAATCATCTCATTTACTAAACAAGTCGCTTTCAGGCCATGCTAAACATTTAACGCTCCACCCCTCCCCCCCCCCCCCCACACACACACCACACATCAAACCAAAACAGGGGACTATTCAGTGTCAGCACGAGTAGGGATGTGTAAGTCATGAATAAGCCTGGTCTGCAAAGTGATTGTTTTGTACTGTTCTTAAAAGTTCTATATATTTCGCAAATAAACTTATATGTAAAACACAAGTACAAAACAATACGTTGGTATAGTAACAACTAATATTTTAAAGTTTAAAGCAACCGTTCCAAGACGAGGTTTATTCGTAAAAATTTATCGTTTTACATTATTATGCCTTACTTATCTATGCCTCCCATACGTTAAGCCGACGCGTTCATGATAGGTCATTAAAACACAATGACATTTTCCTAAATTGTTGCCCTTAGTTTTATGAGGGATTTATCTCTGCAGTAACAATTATCAGTGACTGATGTGTCGCTGTCTAACATATACATATCCGAATTTATAATTAAGCTTTCAAACATACAGCTTGACATGTATTTTCTTGAGTTCTTATTGGTCAAGTCTCGGTTGTTCGGGTCATAGGGGTGTGACCCGGTGTGTGCAGATTGATCTGGCTCGAATTGGTGGAAATTAATAAGTGTTATGTCTACCTACGTACGTTGTGGTAATATGCACAGTATTTTGCAGGACTTTCATATTTAACGATGAAAAAAATCGATAATTTTGCAAACTAAGACACTAAATTTTAGAGAATGTTAAATATGGACATTAAAACGATTATAAGATCCAGAATCCCGGATTCAGGGTCGTGGTGTAGGGATATGATATTTATTCGATTAAACCACCCCATCTATAGTCATTTAAGGTTGGATTCTAAAGATCTATATAATTTATATAGCCATGTAACTGTTATACTTGTTATATTATTCAACAAGAGATTGGTGTAAGTTACAATAAAATTACCACAACAGTGTCCGGTTTTGTAAAACCGAGACCGGAGACCAGTCTCTTATCACAAGCATTTGATAGGCAGAAATTGAGGCAAGACACAAAAATATAGCAATCAAAGGCTAGTATTTATACTTTTCTACGGTCTCCAAGTGCCATAATAAACCAATTCATAGGATAAAGCCAACGGACTTTCTGAATACAAATTAGCGGGACGATTACAACAAAATAGTAACTTTTATTGTCTGCTGTACTTGCGACTGACCTGATGATTGGTGACCCCACTGAGTTAACAATGTGCCATCTGCAGCAAACTTCATTATCCTGCTGTTGCAATAACTGGAAATGATAAAAACATTATAATTGTTATTTGCATTTCCCAGCGTGCATGATTGAATTCGTGATCATGCATAAACAATTCGACAAAGTCGTCAAAAAGATGATATTGCCAAACAGATGTAGATCCTGCATGATTTCTATTTCACTTCAGAAATATAGATACATTTAGAATATTGAAATCTTGTGATTCTGTCTAATTTGCCATATCCGTTCTTTACCATTCAAATGGTCATTAGCAACACGTACGTTCTATCCATCCAAAAGATATTTGCTAACGTCTGCATTTTACTAATGCATGCAATGTTCGTTTCTAGATTTCTATCTATTGCATACTAAGAACTCATTTGAATAATTTTGCATAATTGTCTAGAAATTGTTAAATACCCGTCTGATACAAAGAATTGCCCATTTGATGCAACAGCGACATCTGTCGGTTTGCAAAAATGCTTGTCGTCACTTCCTGGAATCAATTTTTCTCCCAAAACGAGGCTTGGCGTCTTTTGTCCTTTTGGAATTTTGATAACCTGGAATTAGAAAAATGAGACATTCTTAGAACGATTTCAAATGAATGTTTATGGTTTCTTGTGGAATTTAAATTAATCAGAGAATCCGGAAAACAAATCAGTTTAAATGAAAATATATTATGGAACTGAGCATAAAACTTAACAAAAACCCGTTCTCTGGTTGTAGAGATATATTAGTGACGATTTCATAGTCATTTGTGGGTTATATTCATGTGACCAGTTAATCAGCAGTTCATGTGTTCACATAACGATTGTTCCTAGTAATTCTCAAGACCAATTAATTTCTAAAATATTTTCATAGGATTTACTTGAAATTAATTGTGTCAATTTCCTTCAGTTTTAGCACGTTGTGTCTCAATCGCACTATTATATTCACTGTTGCAATAACAAAACATATTTAAGCAGGGGACTATTTAGAGTTTAACACCAGCGACTTTAGATAAAGATTGTTATGATTTATTAGTACAGTCCAGAGGTAAACATTATTTCCTAAGATGAAATAATGCGGAAGTATGTTTACAACGCTAAAGAAAGTGCCCGTGACGTCACTTCCTACAAAGTTTTCCTAAAGCCGCCATATTGAATCAATGGCGCAACACTACCTGATGGAGTCCAACGTCTGTAAGCCAGAGGTTATCGTCTTTATCAATAGTCAGACCGTGTGGCATATAAAATCTGTAAACAAATCAGAGGTAAAAAAATAAAGCAATATGTTTAAAAATAAGGGATACGAGATGTTTTCAGGCAAACCCTGCACAGCCCGCGCATTACAGTTGACTTCTATTCAGTCATACGGGAGATGCATTGCTCTACAAAAGGACTGACTTCGTGCCATACACATTCCATATCCGTAATGCTCAAACCAAACAGGGAAAGTTAAATATCCGTTCAGCAACATATTTGTGACCTTAATATTTTTCTAGTTAGGATCTTGTTTACAGTATAAATCTAAAGGACTTCAGTAGAACCTTAGTATCTCTGAATTTACCCAGAATCAATTCATAAACCGCTTCATTAACAGTTCACATCTGCAGAAAAAAGCCAAATGCAATTGATGACGTTATCGAATTTTTGCATAATATGTGGGCAAATATATGAACGTATTATATCGTATGGTTATACACCTCTCTTGCAAGCAACAATTTTGCGTGTTGCAATAGGCAATAGGTAACTCCTAAATCTTGGTACAAACAGTCATTGATAATCGTGTTATTTGACTCAAACGACTGACAGAAACAACAATTCACTGTAACTTACTCTCCGGCACCTCCTTGAGCGATTACTTCCCCGGTCTTGGAGTTTAAGGTAAGAATGACGTCACTCTGAATAGGGCCTAGGGCCGAGTTAATTTTGTTGAATAGGCCAAATGTCCTGAAATAAATTAATTATTCATGTTTTTTTCTTTATCTGCAAATATAGGTTTATCGTTAGCTATTGCTTTTCATGTTTTGTGTTTACAATACAATGGAATACGAACTAAAATAATAAACAAATATTGTTATTATAGTAAATTTTTGCTGAAATAAATTCAAAAGAATTTGCTTAAATAACATATCCATTGGCTGGAAAATTGCATTTGCATAACTTCATTACCTTAACACATTTATGTTGTAATAAACAGTAAAAATGTTCCCATTTAAACACATACCATCTGTCCCAACGTCTGTCAGCGCGGTGGAACACTACTAAATTTCCTTGCGTATCTAAGGCAATTCCACCAACCTGACCAATCAGAGATTGCGCTTGGCTGGATGGGAAGTTCGGAACCTCCCGAAGTTTTCCGGAAGCATCTTCGTCGTCGTAGGCTGTCCAATCGTATGGTTCGCTTGACTCCGGTTCATAGACATTGTATCCATCAAGGGTCTGAAAGGCAATCTCCCGTTACTTCTACAAATTCTTAATGGTAAAGAAAAATGACGTCACGATACCGTAACGTTGAACACTCGAACATTTAAGTGAGAAATACTGCTAGGCTGCCCATAAATTAAGCACAACCGTATAAACTGTTATTGGCTGATTAACAATTTTTAATTAAATTGTTAACCTTTCGGTTCCGTTTGGACAATTACGGGAAACTGAGAGAATTCATACACGATAAAGCAGCAAAGATGTGCATGCATGACTGTCGAAACTACATTTAAGTAAAAAAGGTGTTGAGACAATTTTGCGTGCAACCCACTAGGGATAAGCATTTGTACATTTAAGTACATGTAAGTATATTGACGTACAATGATTTGTGTCTTTCGGCCCAGAAAGGAAGGCCAATAGACTAGGAACGAACATAAACAAGATTGGCTTCGTAATTCGGCAGATGGTATAATAGACGAAGTTCCATGACTTGACTTCGAAAGGACAGTAGTCTAGAAACTGGCACAATTCATTTATTCTCAAAAGAAGACATAAACAATTGTGCCTTGATTAGACATCTCAGATTTGCATATTTTCGGCGGAAGAAAGTTCACTTCAGGCTTTCAACCCGTAAGGACAATAGCCCAGGCACTGACATATTTCATTTACCATGATCAGAAATAAACAGCATAATTAGATTGTTTACAAGTCGCTATTTCGCGATATCCCTATTGGAAAACACAAATCAAATTCCAATTATGGAATTCTTCAAGGGGATATAATCGATCTGATGGAAAAGACATTCTATTAGGAAAGTCTGCGTGGGTGTCTCGGCATGATTTACATATTGACGAAAAAAGCAAGATCTCTTTTAGCACAAAGTTAAACCAATTAACACGAACGAATAAAAAGTGAATACAAGCTATTTCCGTAAAACGTTATTAATATAAAACATTCTGAAAATTCATTAATAAGAATTAGATGTAAAACAAAACAGAGACGAACGTGTTGCTGCCCAAGATTATTGAATTGTGATAAAGGACCAATATCAAAAGTCTAGCCTCTGTTTGTTCAGTTCGGAAATTGGGCTGAATTTCAGCCTAATAGCTACTTGAAATACACGAAAAGAAGACTTAAAAATGTCAAAGAAACGCCAGATTGAAAAATATTGTAGTCTCTGTTTGATTAAGCTATGTCATATGCAGTAATGGAAATGATTATTACTTCCCGCGCCGCCATGACCGCCTAGCCCCGGGTTGAGCGCAACTGAATATCTACACAAGTATACAATAAAATTTATAATAAATTCCATTTAATTCAAGATCGACTATGTTCTTAGGGTCAATTGGTCAAATAAACACCAAAATTAAGTCCCTTAGATATCAGCTGATGGGTATGCTAATATATTGCAGACTGAATCGGAGCTGTAATAGAGGTCTAAATATGATTGCCACTGATGTAACTTACAGGACCGGATGCAACCCAAAAAGGGGATCGTTTGGGGTGTCTTAGTGCATCCATTTTCTGGCCAAAATCCATCAACAAATTAGATATTTGGTTCTCTCAAAGGGGATCCGAGCAACCCCACTGAACCAATCTGGATCCACCCATGGATGTAACATAATCTGCATTAGCGGATAGGACTGGATGGACTATGGGGTTTACTCGTTCTATCTAAACTGGGTATATGCGTGATGTTTTAAGCAAACCGTATCAAATTATAGGTTCTAGCCGGTCGGCCCTGTAGGGAGGGCTTCAACCTAGAAAGATATGCGTCGTGGCTCAATCGGTTGAAAAGCGAAGAGGGGTGTCTGATTGAAGACAGAATGATATGTTTTTGGAGAATTGACACATCTTTCCAAACAATTGTCTGTGACATTTATTCATGAACCGAAAAAAGCGTCCTGGTGCATGATTTCACCACCGAAAATGTTTCAACAAATCAAATTATTTAACGTTCTAAATATGTTAACAATCAAAAGTCATACATATTCAAAGAAGTCTACATGTATTCACAGATTAGTGTGGAAAAGTTCAATGTCTTAGATGTGGTTAAATTGATAGCAATGCTATATAATGCGTATAAATGACTAAACCTGAGCAGTTTTGGTCAAAGCTGTACGTTTTACGATCTGTTGTCAGTGATTTATATTGCCTTAGTAACGCCAAAACAACGTACGCTGAATGTTTAAGAATATAACATTACATTTACTTTGTTTACAGGTCTTCTACAGTTTATATTATAAATGTTGATATCTGAAAACACTAAATATGTTTGGCCTGTTACGTGACCAGGCACCTTTAAAATGTTAGCACAAAATCAAAGCGAAAATCTGCTTACCTGTTCAAGTCTCGCGAGAAAATCTGGTGGAAGCTGCTCCCAGTAATCTTTGTATATTTCCGGATCTATCCTGGGCTTACTTGAAACAAACCCATACACCAAACAGCACACTATGACGGTTCCATACCACACCATTTCTATGCCGTTCTAGGACTCCTGCCTTTATCCGAAATTTTCTTATCTCGATTTATTGCTGTTTATAGTGTTCTAATTTCAACACAAGCCAAGCCAATAATTAAACACGCGGAGTCTTGTTGTCCGTTCCGTTGTAACTGAATTTTTATTACTGATACATGGTTGTTTTCGCTACATTGGAACTGTGAGACAAATCGATTGTCGTTATCTCTCTGTGAATGACGTACGTAGATCGATATATTCATGATGCTTGTTCCTGTGACAAGATCGATTCAAATGGAATAGAATCGTTGTTAGATCGGCAATGTCCGTGAAGGTTATAACTTATTACGTGTTTAGGCCTGGAAAACGCGAACACGAGTAGTTGACTGTAATTGAAGGTTTTAATAAATATGCAAACAAAAGAAATTCAGTTAATTATAAAATAATAACTCGTCACATTTGTTAAGGGAATTGATAAATAGGAACTCTGTACATAAAAAAGCTTACAGATAAAGTAATTTCTTGTATTGACAAGTCACGTGAAAGGGTCGTCATAAAGTTGGGCAGTCGACATTGCTTGTTATCCGTTTCGCGATAAAGTAACATCACAAAGTCAAAATATGTAATGAAATCATACATAAAATATGTGAACTTACTTTGTTAATTAACGTTCTTTCCAAATATAGTAACAATTTAAATGTCAAAAAGTCGAAGACACCTTTTCCCTGTCATCCATCTGCGCGAGTGCCAGCGGATGTGTTCTTTGCCCAAGGTTATAACACTGAGCATGGACCCCAGTCTCAAATCGCAAGAATCTGATTGGCAGAAATGGCGACTGGCCGCCATTTCAGCCAATCAGATGCTTGAGATTTGATACTGGTTTCAAATCTCAGTTTTATAACCTTCAGCGAAGGTGCCTAAAACTAGCCAAACTATCCACTGAGACCACATCGAAAACAAGGACATTTCCACGAAATTTCGAATACTGTTTTTAAGGTAGAAAAACACGATTTTTGCAGTGAAATTCTTACAGAATATATCGATATAATGTTATGTCACATAGATTTAGGGAGACTCGCTTTTATCCTTAATGATGTTTCTACAATTTCGTGTTCACCGTTTATTGAAGTCCGAAAAATACAATATTCAAAGTGACATTAAATAATTGTCGCATTTTACTCGAGATAAAAGGCACAATTAGTGTCAATTTGACTTAATATGCTGTATGACTTCTTTAAACTGATACAGGCTGAACAGTGTTTCAAACGTCGAAGTATTGTTTGATGCCGAAATAAGCGAATCTTTACATATACGAGGCGTTAAACACGGTAAAAGCTGACTAAGACATTGTTTGATGACAACCAACCATCACTGTCAACTTAGGGAGACGCAGGCCACTTAACAAGTTAATCAACAAAGTCAATTAGATATTAAAATTAGCCAATTTCGCCAAGCTCGACCAGACAGCTACCTTCTAGCCATGGGGCAAAAATCAAACAAGTACTCTCGTGCATTAGTATTAATTAACTTCATGACTGCTTTCAAATTCAATTGTTACACCATTAATGCAACATTATGCGCGTTATGCCGATAGCAATTACAATGATATGAAACAATTAGTTTAGGAGTAAGAATACGGGCGGACTGAGATGCATACAGGTTATAGGCTTTGCCAGAATGCCGTAAGGGCTTTCCGCAGTCGTCTTTGCAGGCTCGTCAATAAAAAAGAAACATATGAAAATCTGCACAGTTACATAAATAAATGTTTTAAAAGTATATACATTTTACATATGTTAAGAAATGTTATAACAGTAAAGAAAAATAGCTAGACCTAAATTATTTTTCCAAACAAAAAAAAAACAAAACAAACAAAACACCACAGCACTAGTAAAACATAATTTAAAATGCTCATATGCGTAACATGTTCTGTCCGCTTTGTCTAAGAAATGTAAACAGTATGAGATTTTTTTCGGCGTTAGCTGTCTAAGCTCACTTTTGACCTAGTTTTTCGACCAATGAAATATTGTAAATAAAACTTATTATGCAGCGGGAAAATCAAATAGATTATTTTGATTGGTTATTAGTGGGTCTCGTTAATGATTACCGTAACGATTTTTATATTGTGTGTTAGTATTTACATGGCAGTTATATGTTCGGGCATTTTCGTTTTTAAAAGCGATAATTGTATTGGAGAAAAAGATATTTACGGTATAAATAACCAGTTAAGTCAATTGATGGCTTAAATACGATTTTATATGGAATATTCATGGGTGTCAGGTAAACACTCGAGTACAATACACAGTGTAAAACGACAGAGAAGTGCTGATATTTCTGGTTCTTACTGGTTCATTCTTAGTTCCTTTAATACTGATTGTTAATTTCAAATCCAGATATTCAAATCGCCTTGGTGTAGTGGTGATCACACTCGCCTCTCAAGCGGAGGCCCCAGGTTCAATACTCGGTAGGGACACTTTTTTTTAAGTTAATTTACGTAAAAGTTGGTAGATTTCGCTCTTGTAACAAGTTGTTATTATTTTCACTTATTGTATTTTAATAACATTTATTCGTCATTAGTACTAACTCTACAAGAGGTATTTTATTGAAACTGAATAAATGTACAGTTAATGTTAGACATTCTTCTTTAATCGACGTATTATCACCAGACGAAATTTGTGCACGCTCTTTATTTTATTCTTTATTACATATAAAAATCTTCTCCATCAACGCCGTTTATCTTTTTTAAAGATATTTCTTGTTTAAAATTGTGTTTGACCTTGAGATTTCTGGTCGCGAAAATGTATGACGAATAAATAATAAAAAGAAAAAAAATGTTGATTTCTCGCTCATTTATTGAAAGTAGATATTATTGTAAGTATTTTTACCAGTGTTATTATCTTGTGCTCTGGTAATTACACTAAATGCCACGCAAAGTGGGTTGGTTTCTCCGTTTAGTTTTGCATTGTAGATCTTTGTTATTTAGTAACTGCATTAGACGTGTGAAATTGTTAACGGCATTTTGTAAGTCATTGCCTAATAAGGCATGATCTGTAAACGTACATTAGAACCTGGAAAATGCCCGAGTTGGAAGTGCTAAATAACCGGTAGCTTGACATTATATCGCTCTTGTAGTGCATTGACATATTCCAATAAAATCACGCTTTTATGCGTACTGGTGTGCTTTTGAACTGGATGAATTTGATAAAACAGAAATTGGAGACATGTCTTGAATTACAGCTTATTTATCTAAATATTGATTTGCACTCAACCCAGGGCTAGGCGGCGTTGACAGTATGCAATCAAACCTAGCCTGAAATATTTTCACATTTATTGTTTTCGCTGGCTTTCAAAGTTCCTTTTTCATCTATTGCAATTGGTTAATTCGAAGCCATTAAATGACAACCAATCAGCTACTTCCGATTACAGACTGGTCTCCAGTCATCTCACCGGCATTTGATTTCAGTTTTTATGACCAGTCATTTGTTTTAACGCAGGAACTTCCGCCACAATTGCTGATAAACATAATTACCACTTGATGTTGCAACCCGTCTGTCTATATTGCATAAATTGCATAATATAACTTCAAAGAATGACAAATTAATATAATACCTTGACAAATCGGTTTCTTAATTTAAGGATAAAAGTGTATACAGAAACCGCCAGGCGGACACGGCTTGGTTGAAAAACACATAAAATGTCTAAAAAAGGAGCATTAATATCACAAAAAAACTTTACCACAAACGTATCATATCCGTTTATTTACACTAACATTAAAGGAATACATCGGTCTCGTGTTAAATAATTACTATAAGCATATATGATCGTAGAATAACGATTCTCTAATAATTAGTAAATTTTAAACCGAAAGTTTACCCATCAATGTTGCATATGTAAGACAATAATAAATAAATTGTTTCATGTACAATTTTTATGAGTTTGGTTTAAAAAATCATTTTACACAAAATCTGTTACTGTAAGTGTCTCCAAAGCAGGCATTGACAAACAGCGTGTTGGAATAAGAGCAGTAAAATTAATAGAAGCATAAGTAGGCGGCGACATTTCCATTACTGATCATAAACCGATAAACCTGCTTAATCAAACTGAGTCTGCAATATTTTGATAATTGTCGTGTTTGGTGGCTTTCAAAGTTCCTTTGCCAATTTCACAATGTCCGCGTTTTATTCAGAATTTTCTTCCAGTAGGTGTATCCCTTTAAACATATAAATCAGTGAAAGGACAGACGACCAATAGACCTGTCAGGAGATCTGACATCCTTCTTGATAAAACCTAATTAAAATGCAAACCATTTTAAAGCCTGTCACTTAACAACGACGGGGAAGTTAAGATATACAGTAATAACACCTAATTGATAATTAATACATAATCGATTCTTTGATCGGCAATTTATTACTGCTTGTTAAACATAATGAACCTGTTCAAACTTTCGTGACAAGTAACTTTAAAACAATCAGACACTTCATTAGTAAACTCGTATACATGTATCTATGTTACTTTTAATTACCAACTAAACGTTCGATTTTAACAAGATAGGGTCATTGTGTTAGTTTTATACTTTCAATTTCAAGTCTTGAAGAGTGTGAAATTATAAGTATCGTTTATATGGGCAATCGGATGGGAATATCCACAGAACTCTGTTGAAGAGTTACTGCCCCAATAACGAATGCCAGAGAGTACGTATTTCTAAAGCATATTACTTGAATGATGTTCCAGCAGGGCCAGCACACACTCAATACTTCGAGCTCGTTGTTACAATTAGCAACAGCAGGAGTGTTTGATAAGATTACTGGTGTAGAAATCGCTTACAATGTTTTTCCCCACAGTTGCACATGCTATTGCCATCACGATGTCAAGTGACTTATATCTTTTGTTATATGTGCATCGTATACTCTTAAACCATGTATTTTAGTTTGAGTTTAATAAAGATATCTGTTTGAATTCAGTGCAATTAGTCGGCAGTTAAATGTTGATCCGTACCTAGATACAGCGACGTCATTCGCATCAGTATTGCTCTTTCACCATAACTATTTGCTCCCCTTTTGACTTCCAAGACATTGCATTTTTATTTTGTGGTCGAAATTTCCCAGTGCCATGGTATTTTCTCAAACATTTTTAAAAGCTAAATATGGAATGCCGAAACTTCTTTTACGAACCTGACATATCAAATAATGTCTCGGTCTTGCTTTGGAAATGCACCAATAAATCTTTTGATTGCCTCAGACTGTGATTTTGGATGTGGCAGTTTAAATGGAATGCACATTAGATTCAAAACTATAAATCGAGATACTAACCTGTTACCTATAAATCTTTGAAATGTTGACAAAGGGGTCAATTTACGAAGATTCAATATTGGCCTTAATATAAAATATATTAAAATAAATCTGCATCATTGGCAGCTTGTGTTTTTATTATACATTGTATTATCTATAATAGCTGTTTTCTTTAAAAACTATTAATAAAGATGCAATTTCTTTCAATCTACAAAAAAACTGAAAATGTCCTATTCGTTTCGAAAGTGTTGCAAAATGGGCCATTTTGAGCAAAATTCCAATACATGTTCATTGTAATTTTGTTTTGTTAATAGGATGACTAAAATAATTTACTGTTTTTGGCCGAGAAATGTGCCCATATAGAACATTTCAAAAAAATCTGAACATGAACAAAAATGAATGTTTTTGCTAATTTCCTCTATTTGATTTTTTGTTGATTTGTTTATTACTGGTAAATGTTTAAAAATGTTGAAATAAAACTATAGAGCATCTAAGGTGCAGCCATTAATGCCCAAAGAGACATTAAAACTTCAATTAGCAAAAGGTTTTCGTGAACCTTATCCTTAATAGGTTTAAGCAGCAGTAATTCAGCACAATTCCCGTTTGTTGCAATTAGTGCATGATTTAAATATTAAGAAAACAAGTTTCTTTAACTTGTGTTTCTTTTTAAATTGAAAGCATTGTCTGAAGATTGCAATTGGTTCTTTTCGTGCTCCTAAAAATATAAACGGTTTCATTTTTAAAGTTAGTTTTCAAAAAAAACTGTTTGCAAAAAGTTCGAAACACGAGAACGGGTGAAGAAGGGTGTGATTGTTACATGTGAAGGGATTGAGGAGGCTGAAAACAAGTAAAATAGGCAGGTCAAGCCAAAGTCTGTAAACAAAGATTTTTTTCAACAACGAACCCGAGAAAAAAATGTGAACCAATAAATATATTTCTTGTACTAGGTGTTTGTTTCTCGTACGAACGTTGATTGTACAGATGTTTTCGTCCGCTTTCCTAGGAAAAAGATGCAGTTTGAGGTATTGGTGGCCAAAGTGTGAGCAGAAATACCAAACTAGAAATCTGTTTTTCATGTAGGCTAAAGATGGTACGATTTTATAACTTTAAAATTTAGAACTCAGAGTTTTTTTCTGTGCAAACACCTTCTACTTTATTTTAGACTATTTGCTTTTTAAATTTAGTTCATATGCACAAGCTACTGTAGATAATTGACTGTTATATTTTACTAAGAAAACTATTTTAGAAATATTGCTCGAACACAAAGCATAAACACAAAATTTCTCTAACGTATTATAATTATTTCAAATTTATTCTTAACACATTGTGTGTTTATATATGTCCCTTCCGTCATTTTGAATGATTGTATGTCCGACTAATTGTGACATCTTGAACCTAATTAGCGTACAAACATTGTAATTGCTTTAGATTAGTTCAAAAAGGACATCTCATATCCGCTGAAATAATAACTTGGCAGAAAAAAAACAACAATGAGGCAGTCGGAAATTCCAGAAGACCGATTCGTCAAATCAGATGTATAATGGGAGCCGTCATTTTGAAAAAATAGTAGAATTCATATAACGACAGAATGTAGAATTAAAATTTGCAACCAAAATGCGTGAAAATGTCAATGACAATCCATCAAATTATGTATTGTTTCTCGAAGTATTTTTCGAAATAATGGCATACTGTTTATTCTTACGCGCACTATTTAAGCAAAGGTAAAAACCGGTCAGTATGTTTGACACTGTTAAGCGTCCAAATATTCAAGCATACAAGGCTTGTTGTAGCAATGATGTCCGGATTTGGTCTATTGAACAGTGCGACCCATTAGTAGTTAACGAAAATGTGATAGATGAAAGGGGAACATACAAAAAGCCACCGATCACGAAAATATTTTATTGCAGGCTCGGTTTGAGTGAGCTTTTTAATGGGCAGTGATGAAAATGCAAATTGCTGCCCACGCCGCCTAGTCCCGGGAGGGTAAGGTAACGATAGCATGCCGTTGTAAAAATATGATTAGAATTCTAACATAGTATCCTATATAAAAAGTAAACCAAACCAAAGCTGAATGCAAATAACATGGTAAACTGGAACGAATACAGGACAAAGCAATACAGATAAGCATGCCAACACAAAAGTTCAAAAGTAAGATTAACACGAACACATGCTAATGCATGAAACACGTTGTAATCCTCATATAGAAGTATTTTAGCGTTGAAAAAGCCAAGTACGTATTGCAACGAAACCAAGGAACGATAACGTGAAAGAAAAAAAGATGACAATGCAAAAATGAAAATCTGACATAAAGGCAGCGGAAACCAACAGGATAAAAACCAAACTTTGTTAAAATGCAAGAACATTTAACAAACCATGGTTTCATAGGAGTACTCATTAATGCACGAACAACAAAGTTATAAGTATGAACACTTATCGGTTACCGGTTCAAGCATAGAAATTAAGAATTTTGATTACTTAAATGCAGGATTAGATGGAATTGCATGGAACAAGAAGTACAACAAGCAAACTCAATGCACGATAACAATTGAGTACACGGTGGATATTGCAAACCAATACACTTTTAAAATGATATTACCTCTACTGGAAAGCTAACCCGCACCATCACAAGAACAGCGCCTACCCATGTAATTTCGACAACGCTACCGACTGAGCTAGCCGGGACAACCTTAGGGTAAAGGTTGATCGGATTGCCCTGATAAACGTTATCATCACCGCATAAAGAGACTTTCCAAACCAAGGGTGATAAGACAGCAAGAAAGCATAAATACTTTCAGAATGAGTGGGTTGGGACTTGACATAGAACAAAAGATACAATTGCTTTAATTTTTATGGCAAAAATCTTACAAGTTTGTGGATCTCAGTTTCAATAGAAGTATTTTTATCCAAAGAATAGGCCGAAGGAAGATAATTTTATGCAGATCTGTAGTTAGGCGTATAGGTAAGTGGTTGTTCAAAAGGAGAAGTAGGTGTAACGTAAGAAATGCCGCGATGTGTCGTTTATATGAACTCTACTTTCTTCGCCTGAAGTTGCATTAAATCAAATAATACTACGTTTTCATGGACAATACATTGTACCTCTTCTTCTAAGGGCGCATAAACATTAGAAACCTGCCTTTTGTTAGATTGTTTGCATGGAAGAAATAAACAGTATTTTAAAACAAATGTTTTCAACATTAATACATCTTTTTTTTAAAGGCCACATTGATACAACTTTTTAAAAGGCCATCTTTTTTTGTAAAGAGCAGTTAATTATTTCAGTGTAGACACAAATGGTAACCTTCCGGCGAACTCAAATGTCCAACATATGTTATCAAAAGGGCAACGTTTGGCAATTAATTTCACAGCTTAAGCGACAAGTAACATTGTTAATGAAATGAAGCATTTCACGTTCTAAGGCAAAACGTCCCAAAACTCGTCGACCGCAAGTAATCTTCTTGTCATTTGTAGACATTGCGCAAAATCGACAAATCGGAGCCCCTTTCATCTTTAAAGAATTCAGCAAAAACCGACACTCCTCCGAAGTTTTTGTCTTGTTATCGTGCTCTACGGACTTGCACTACAAATACATTACAATCATTAAGTTGCTATATGCCCCTAGGACATTTACCGAGGTGTCGTTATTATTTCAGCGCGGTAATATAAAACATCGAAAATGACAGGCAGCCAAGTGCTTCACTGTGACAATTGGTTATGTTGCTCATCATTTCACTTTCATTGCCAGACGATGATTTGGAACGCTAGTAGCGAAGTCGTTTTGCTCAATTCACGCGACTTTGGACTTCCGTTTCATATAACATGTCAATTCCATGAGTGTATTTTGTTGGATTTGTAAAAGAAGAATACAAGGAAATTAATACATCGAAAAATCTGTCAGAATTAAAACCAAAACAATTTATTTTCAACTTTTCAACAGTAAAAAAAACGAGGAAACGTGGAATACCATATTACTGCCTCTTCTGACTAAATTTGGAGCTAGTTTCATTGCGACATTCGTCAAGTCGTGATTAAGTGAAGAGTTAATTGCGATGGTTTTTACATAGAAAAATCTCTGAATTAAACAGTGAACAATGGCGAAAGTGATACGGATTCTGTTTGTGATAGCTGCTTTATTGTGTGGGTCACTTGTATTGACCATCATGCCATCGGTATGCACGGAATGTTTACAAAGTGCCTCCTGTCAGCCACCCAATTGTTTTTGTTGCCGAGATGAACTTAGACTTCCAAACATTTCTCTCTCACAAATACCTCAGATTGTGTTTTTCACTTTCGATGATGCCGTCACACCTCAAGCATCCGGATTTTACTATCAACTCTTCCACGAGTCTCGAAAAAATCCAAACAAATGCCCGATTACTATGACATTGTTTATTTCCCACGAAAACACAAAATACGGACTGGTTACCGAGTTTCATAGAAAAGGAATGGAAATCGCTTCGCATAGTGTTACTCACAGCACCATGAATGGATCCAACTTTTTCGAGGAAGCTAAATCGCAGAAGGAAAATCTGGCGAAACTCGCCCAAATTCCGATCGACGAAATTACCGGATGGCGGAGTCCCTTTTTGAAACCAGCCGGTGACTTGCAACCAGATGCCCTAAAGAAATTAGGGTATACATACGATGCAACCTTGACATTCAGCAAAAGAAGTTTTAGAGAAAAACCTCCAGGACCTTTTACTTTAGATTTCGGCTATCCATATGAATGTCAAGTGAAGCCTTGCCCGCAACATAAACATCCCGGATTTTGGGAAGTACCGGTTGTGTCTTTGTTAGACTATAAGCAAGCGTATGACTGTGTTTATGTAGATGGTTGCATGAATGCTCCACCGAATGAAGACACTGCTTACCAGTTCTTATGGGATAACTTCCACAATTATTACACAACAACAAGGATGCCATTTGGAATAAATATGCACCCTTCCTGGTTTTATTACCCTGACAGGTTAAACGCCATGGATCGCTTTATTCAAAAGTTGGTTTCATTAAATGACGTGTACATTGTCAGCGCTAATCGTATGTTAGAATGGCTGAAGCGACCAACGCCTTTGCAAGATCTACACTCATTTGCACCCTGGGCATGCGACGGAAGTGAAAAGAGTTTTGACAGTGGCCCTAGGTTCGTGAAGAAAAACCATTTACCACCTCCTCCCAGATCTTTCATTTCTTGGACAAACAATCCACCTGTTCCAAATTTTACTCCTGCTCCACCAGCAAATCAGCAAAGCATAACTCAGACAAAGTTGTTTTCTCCACCGGATATGTACAGTAACGAATCTACCAGATTCATTCCAAATCCGCATGTTCCTAGAAATCACTTGTTTACTCTTGATCTCACTCAAAACAATAGAGTACAACAAAATCCACGTCATCAAAGCGAGTGGTCTCAACGACAAACGTCTCCGCCACAGCTAATTTCAATTGATCCCAATCTGCGTGTACGTATACGCAGACCAGACCATCCGCCGCCTATAGTTCCCCCAACCAATCGACTTTCTCAACAGGAACGTCTCGACCAACATGAAGAACAAATGAGGCGACGTCGAATCTACGAGGAAAACAAACGCGCACAAGAGTTATTAGAACAGAGGCGCCAACAGCAGCGCCACCAAGAACTTTTAGAACAGCAAAGACAACAAGAACTTGCTGAGAAACAGAGAATCGAAGCACTGCGACAACAACAAGCCGTGACGAGAGCCGCCCAGCAACGAGTTCTATGGGAACCAGAAGCGTTTGCACCAGTGTCTGCCCAGGAATCATCTAGATCTAACGAAAACAGACAGCAACCAACAAGAATTCACCAAGAGACAATAAAACTGTGGCCACACCTTTCACAGTTATTCAGAGTCCCTGACCAACACGCAATAGATCCGCAGAATAATGTTAATGCTGCACACACAGATCGGTTTAACGTCCGCAGACTGGTGCCAGAGCAAAACGTGATAGTTGCAACAAATACAGGATCGGTTGAAGTTACACCCGCGCCAGTTCATGCAATAACCAGGAATGTGCATCTATACACAGATTCCCCACGCCATACCTGGCATTCCGATATGAGAACAAGATTCGGACCAATGACAAATGGTCCGATCTTTAGCCGCGGAGGATCTAACCGAAGGCCCGGATTTGTACCTACAACCCCGCCTCCACCAGTTTCATCGGATCCTCGACAACTACCGAGAATTCGACAATCTCATGTTATTGTTGGCAATGATACTCTAAATCAAATTCGGGAACGAGATGAAAGAATTAGACAACAAATAATAGATTCTAGGAGGCGCCGGATAAATACAGATGTGAACAGTCGAATGAACAATGATGTTATAAATATAGAAAGTCGAGAAAGGACTCCGGGTGAATTACCCCCACCTAGTATGGGTGTTTATCCAAGAAACGTTTTACATCCATCGGTTGCCCAGCAGTTAGCCTGGAATAGTTTTATCCGCCAAATGTTAGGAGCACACTGATGAAAAATAAACAGACGTTGTTTTGGTTCTTAATATCTCATTTTAGTGATTTTGATTTTTTTCAAAAACATAATATGCAAAAATAATTACAAGATTGAAGTTTACATGAATGGATATATGAGACATTAACTGAAAGAAAAAGAAGTTATAAAACAAAATATAATATATTGTTTGTAAGAACAAAAGAAAGTTGTTAACCTCTGAAGTATACTTTTAAAAGATATTTCCAAAAAAGATCTCAAACTTTAAAGTGTAGTTTTAAAAACGATTCATAAAGATATAATAATGAGAATCAAATCAGTAAAATCTATTTAAGAATTTACTTGAAACTTTTTTTTATATAATTTTAATAAGCCTAAAAAAACAGAGAATTTATATTATTTGAAATGTGCTACGACTGTGACACAACTGCGCAAGGCATAATAGAAGACAGTTCGACATCTACAAGTAATATGAAGATGAGAGAGATGACCGAGTATACATACGAAATAGAGAGAATAAAACAACATAAAACATGACAATTATTATGCGCAAGATTGGCAGGGAACTAGGTGTGATTTTATACATTTTGATGCATGTGTGTCGATAAGGCTAAATAACTTGTGATTCGCTGAAGCAAGGGACTTTTTATCACAATAGCTTACGAGTTTACGACGGGAAGGATGATGTTAATAGGAGGAAAAAAAACGCAAGTTTATGTAGTCAAGAAACTAATTCATCATTATGAGACACATTAATGGATACTTTGAAACTTGGTCTCTTAGATGTGGATCTACCGTTCCACCCTCGATTACTGTGGTAACATTTAATTTCGCGGGGATCAGATTTCGCGCATATGACATAAGTGACATTTTCGCGAGGGGTTAAATTCGCGCTCTTGAATTATTCTAATAAGACCAGATATTCAATGGTTTGATTCGCTAGGGTTTGATTTCGCGCATATTTCATAGCGCGAAATACGCGAAAATTAAACCACCGCGAAATATAATGATACAACAGTAATGAAAATGAAACAAACAATTACAAAATCCATTTCTGATGAGCAATGCATATAGATAGACGTGTTATCTAACGTCAAATTTTTGTCATGTCCAATGTTTTAAAAGATTTGTTTCTAGCTTATTTCTAGCAATTCTTAAGGCAATAAATACAGGAATAAAGTTAATATATATTTATTGAATGACATTTGAGCTAAAAGGCAAGCGAAAGATATGTGTTTTCTCAAGTTGCTTTTACAAAACTGAGGAATTTTCTTAGTATTTTCCTCATACTATTCGCCATCTTTTCCCGAAAAGTCACAGGACTATTTTGCAATACAATAAACAATCAATTAACAGCATCTTCTGTTTTTCTAATTCCCATCAGCTTTCTATAACTGTAGTTCATAGCTAAAACTAAGCCTTAAATAAGTGTACATGCTCTCTTTTCCTCTGAACGTTCGGCTGTGTGGGGAAGCTTCATCTTCTGGATGCATATTTCATTAAATAAATGTAAAAGAAAAATGTATATTGTGTAAAACTAATTATGAAATTTAAGGGGTTGATTATTAGTCATACATTTCTGTTACATTTTTTATTGCTTTTGATCTTTGCAATTTTATGTAATGTTATTTAAACATGTTGCATATCTGTATTGTATGAATATGTTTCCATGATCAAGTGTGATTTTGTATGTTTATCGTTTGTATTCTACGTTTTATCTCCTATTTGTTTAACGTTGCTTACCTATTGAATACATCTATAATATTACAATTTTTAAAAATTGTTTCTTAATTGTTGAGTTTTCAAATGTATAAAACCATCTCAAATAAAACCGTGTTGGTTTTCACTACATAGCAAACTAAACTGCACTGAAATTCTGTTGAAGAATGTTTAGCTGTTGTCGGTGTGTGTCCAAGCTATACTGAGACGATTAAAAAAATCCGTCAAGACAACATCATTTATTTTCATCAAATGATGAATTCAAGGAAATATTTTGACAATTTACACAAGCAAGGGCAATCGTACAAACCTATTTTCAGATGTTTTGTCATGAATAACAAAATAAGTTTAATAAAAATACAAGCGTATAATAAAATGCAAATGTGTACCATGCACAGTTTTCGAATCGCGTCATAATAGTATCATTATATAAGTCGGAAGCTAAAATTGTTAATATTTGACAGAGAGGTTGAGTCATGTTGACTCATATCAGACTCTGCTACCACATGTTAATTTCATTGGGGCAAAATGTTACAATCAAAGAAAAATTACTTTATATTACTTCGTTTTCTTTTACCGCCATGTATTCGCGCCAAAAGCAAATGCGAATGATATTTTGTGTACAGCGAAATAGACATAGAAATTTGCCACACTTGAATTTGAATTATATTTAAGGATTAAGGATTTATTGTGCGAAGTTTATGAAATCATTACATAAGAGTTACATATAAGGAACCATTATCAGGGTGTTGAATATTTAGTTGCTTTTGTATAAATAAAAACGAGGTTAGTTGCATGATTATAAAACATTTTCCATGCTCAACTTAATTCTGTACTCAAACTTTAAATGCCTAGAACATTAACAACCTTCATAAACAAGAAAAACCGATTTTTTCAACAGTTGTATCAAAAATGCCTTATTTCATTAAAAATGTTTTGTTTTAAATAAAAGAGGAATTTAAGCGATCAAACTTTTTAGGCTTAAATCGAGCTGAGCATGAAAAATGTTTTACAATCACGTGACCAGGCGTTTTTTCGGCTTAACCGATGGCCGCCCTGTTAAAAACACAATCTGCCTCTGTCAATTTTTGCCTCAATTCTGCAGTATCAGTTTCTGATAATGTATATGTCGATCTCTTTTAGAGAGTTTATAATGAGCCCATTTTTGCTGATATAAGTAAAGGTAAACTTGATTAAAACATCTTGAAAAAAACAACCTCTAAATCTCTTTAAAAAGACACTTCATTCTGCTAAATAATGGATACATTACGAAATTTCATCCCTGATTTATATTCAGAAACCGGGAAAACATCCCAAATAAAGCTGTTATTTAATGTGTTAATTAATTTTTTGAAAAATATGAATTTAACAATCTCAAAAAAATTGACAAGAATCTTTTATTATATATCAACCCTCAGCAACGTTAAAACTGTACGTATGACATTGCACTTAGATTTGATATGTGCACTGTGACAAATAAAAGCACTTGATGTTATAGTACATTAGTAAGATAATAAAAGTTTGTTGACATTTAATTAACTTCACAGCATGTGAAGGAAATAAAATATTTCTTCAAAAATTTAACATCATTAAATATATTTTGTTTTAAACAATACAGAAAAAACACCTCGTTAAGACCCCCGCGAAATTAACAGCATAGCCATTATTAGACAGCTGTTTCAAAAGTCATTGTTTACAGTTTTGCACTATTTTCCTTCCCGAAAGTAAGATTCCTCCGTGATAAAGACCACTTTAGTTCAGTCCCAAAACTGGTGATATCTGCGAGGATTTACTGTATGACAGTTGGATTTGTTTTATAGTGAGTAGTAGGTATTTTATTACCTACTTGATTGTTGTTTAAAATTCAAACATCGCACAACACAACGCTTCGATACTATGACGGGGACCAATGCGAGGTGTGACCAGTCCCTTGTTTATTACAGTAAAACCCCCAAAGAAAGATTATCATGAAAATTAAACCACTTCAACATTAAGACCACTATTCCAGCATCCCTTTTAACCGTTTCGCACTGTCCTATAAGCAAGGCTGACTATTTATCCCAGAATTAAGACCACCTCACTAAAGGTGAGAAACTTTTGCCCAGTCCCACAGGTGGTCTTGATAGCGGCGTTTCACAGTATCTCTCATCACAAGAGGAGACTTGCTTTCCAGCTCTACATGTAAAATTGCTTTTAGCTTATTGGAAATTCACACATCTTAAAGGTGCCTGGTCACATACCACGACAAAATGCCAAGTGTTTTCAAATATATGTATCTGTATTTATGACATATAGGCTAATATAGAAGACCTTTTTATAAATTAATGTGACGTAATATTCTAACACAGTCAATGTACGAGTGAATATATTTAAAGCCAAAGTTGTTCTAATGTTAGCTACTAACGCAGTGAAATTCACACACAACAGATCGTAAAATATACTGATGATTTCATATTTCCAAAGAACTTCTCTCCTGTTTTGTCATTTATAGGGATTATACAGCTTTACAATAAATATTAACCATATCTGAGACAATGGAGTGTTGCACCCTGAACTGTGAATAGGCAGCTTTAAAAACAACTGTGCCCAAGGTTATAAAACTGAGCATGGAAACCAGTCTCAAATCTCAAGCATCTGATTGGCTGAAATGGCGACCAGTCGCCATTTCAGCCAATCAGATGCTTGAGATTTAAGACTGGTTTCCAATCTCAGCTTTATAACCTTCAACCCTGATTGTTTGAAATTCAAAAATAAATAATTTCCAAAACTGGCAAATCAGAAGCCATTATTTGAAACTGGTCTCTTATATACGGACCTCGCATTTTACAAGAAATTAAAATGATATATGATGGACTTAATGGCAGCGTTTCTTTTTACATAATTTTATATTTACACATTTAAAGACAGGGCCAAAAATTATTATACTGAGATTGGACATCTTAAAACATTCTCACGGTGGGAGCGATTTAGGAGTTAATTTAAGTTTATGGGAAAAATCTTGTTGAAGAACCTAGAAGCTGAGTTGGTTTCTTATATCCCTGTCGTTGTGTTCTTTCTGTGTGATGGGTGGGTGGGAGTTATTTCACCAAGTAATCTTGTTTGTTCATATAAGAACCTGTTGGGGGTAACTGTGAGGTTAGTGCACCCTTAAACCTGGTTAAAACCCCCAGTGGCAAATCGTTTTGCCACTAACCGTTCCAAGGCGGTTACCTCTCGGGTTCTCACTTTCGCTAATTGTTTGTGGCGTCTATTTTGAAACATCATTGCATAACCATGCTATCTTCTCCTCTCTCCTTTTTGTGCTGTGTGGGGGGAGGTTGATAAATAGCTCTGTCTACTTACCAATCACAAACGAGAGTTTGAAACCTGTCTCCTATGAAATTCCTTGACACATGTTTTGTATTTATTATTAGCAGTGCAACCAGTGCCCAAGGTTATAAAACTGAGCACAGAAACCAGTCTCAAATCTCAAGCATCTGATTGGCTGAAATGGCGACTGGTCGCCATTTCAGCAAATCAGATGCTTGAGATTTGAGACTGGTTTCCCATCTCAGCTTTATAACCTTCAACCCAGAAGTTCTTTTCAATCAACGAGCGTGTTGAACAGTGTCAAGTCGCGCAATATGATTCACCTTGAGCTGCGCTAAACGTGTTTCAAATCTCCTATATATACTTCATAATTATTATACAGAGGAAATATCACACAACTTTTTCCTTTTTTAATTTTTTAAATGTCAAAAGTGACAAATAACGAAAAAGCAAACGTATACACGAAACGGGGATTTCGACAAAAATGCATTGGGATTGCAAATTTAAAAACTGTAGTAGGCTCAGCATGCCCGTATATAATGCACTTTTAATTGTGCAGAATTGAAATACACCTAAAATTGTGAAATTTAATAAGAACAATCCTATGACGATGATGTAATTATAAGTGTAATGTTATTGTGTTGTAAGGCATTTAAAGCAATGGTAACGATGGTAATTTGTCTGATTTTTAATGATTTTGTAGAAATGTATTAAGCGGAATAATAAAGTTTCACTTGAACGTTAAAAGGAGTATTAAAATTCATTCGTTTACAAAATGTCACGTTTACAAAAACTATACTCATAGCTAACACATATTATTAGCTTTACCTATCAAAAGTGATTTTTGGTTTTCAAAACACTTAATTCATGTAATTGTTGCGAAAAGATCAAGGTTATTTCCAAAAAACACACCCAGTGCATATGCTATAAGTTAAAGAATGATTTGCGGAAAGATCAAAAGTTTATTCTAATGTTATCATGCATAACAAATCAGTAAAATTTAAAGTTTGTAATTAACTCACGTGTTTCAGCCTTGTTTAACATAATAACTGCAATTCTTATGCTATTTTATTTCATAATAAATATATCAACCTGTCTTGGATAAATATATGGCTTTGGTTGCATTTATATTTCCGCAGCTTTCGCTATAATGTCACCCACATGCCAGAATTCGAGTGGGAAATACACGTTTAAAAACACAGATGCGTAAATTCATCAAAAAAGGAAATGAAAATTTTGTTTTTGTTCTTGAATTAGGACATGAGTCCGAAAATTTGAATAAAAGAGTGGATATTAACATTAAAAAAAAATAAAAAACGCACACCAGCATATGCCAAAACATTATTCTTGTTTTCAAACAACGAAGAAAATGTTTTTGATGAAAATACTGAGTGCGCTTACATGTTCACTGATGCGGATGCTAGAAGAATTACAACAAAACCCGTATGAAATTAGAAACAGACTAATGCTGACACATGTGCTAGAGAGCAACAAACAGTAACAGACCGCTAACATACACGAATATTACATATTTAGTATATAAATGTATAAAACACCTAATCCTTTTTCAAATACTATTGCATTTTTTTCATCACTTTATTTAATAATTTCTGTCATTGTATTTTCCCCTCAAAGTTTTTAATTTTACGTTCCCATGTTGCGGGCGTTTTCGATTTTTGTTTCAAAAATGACCCAATTAATATGCATCTGTGCCATTGTGCTTTTGTAAAACTAATAAGCAAATAAAAACGTATCAATGTGATACATTTACAACGGCCCTGTCGACTTTTATTTATATTTTTGGACACATTTCATGATCATAATGTATTGTCATTCGACGTATGCGAAGAAATTGAATTATAGCGAACTTTATAGATGTTATTTTACATACTCTTTTTACCATACGCTGCTGAACATGGAATGGTATTCATCTAAAAAAACAGCATTGAAGGTTCCATGTTCAACGCCATATGCATGCCATCGTTTGGATGGATCAAATTTGTACTGTTTACTTAAATGTTGAGTTGCGCTCAATCCACCACTAGGCTGCGTGTGCAGTAATATGCATTCCCACAACTGCCCATGAACAGGCTCAGTCGAACCGAGCCTGAAATATTTTTATATTTGTCGTGTTTGGTGGCTTTTAAAGTTCCCTTTACATCTATTTGAATTATTGACTGCAATTAATGAGAATTCAAATTAAAATGTTATCAGTGTTTTTGATGATTGTATTTTGAGCATTTACATATATTCCATGTAAACACAATTCAAATTAACGAAGTATAATTTTTAAAATAAGGATTGGAAAATATTTTTGTTGTTGTTGATGATGTTGTAAACGCCCCTTCCGCCTTCGAACAAGGACATTATGGCGGGCGGGAGAACAAGCCCTCATGGAGCGCTTATATAAATTCCTTTCCTGGTTTTACGGCTGAATGACATGGTGTTTTAATATATGTGTCTATATTTGCAATTACATTGGTTGAATTTGGTTCACAGTGGGAACTAATGAACGACCGTTGATAAGCTAAAGAAAAGAACACTCTCTACCCCGCAATCGCTAGCTTTTGTCTTCTATATATATTAACTATCAGAAACAGTAATATAAGCAATGACTCCAACACATAACAACAATAGAGATCGATGACGTTTTTAAAAGGTAAGTCGTTGAAGCACATAAGTTTAATGAAATTTTATGACTGAAATTTTATGACTTTTCTTTGACCTATATTTTAGATAAATGTACCGCAGGTTAATAGAAGTCACACATGTAGCACAGAGCTTAGTCAAACATGGAGACAGTTTGATTCAAACAATAACATTCTAATTTATACCACTGTTTTAAAAATGATCGCAACGCTTTTGATTTACGTTAAAGTTGCATGTCAATAATGAAATTTACATTATGCAGGCATGAATATGTCACTATATATTAATTAATTTCTTTATTAATATTAGTGGTTATCAAAATTTTATTGATTGAGGGTATGCACTAACTTTCTAAGAATTTCGTCAATATTTGACAGGTTAAAGACCCATCAGTTTATGTTGAGGTCATAAAAACATTTAAACAACATGTCATTTTTTCTCTGAGATATGAGCATGGCAACGTCGAAGTCGCTCCATCAATAACTTGCACTGTCTCCACCTAATTCAATATTATTGCCCCGGTAATACATACTGGGCCCAAGACCATAAAACTGAGATTGGAGACCAGACTCAAATCTCAAGCATCTGATTGGCTGAAATGGCGACCAGTCGCCATTTCAGCCAATCAGATGCTTGAGATTTGAGCCTGGTCTCCATCTTTAGTTTATGATCTTGGGCCCGGAACATACTGAACAAGCACTGGAATAATGCATATCCCTCGCCGAAGGCAAATCATGCATTTTGTTAAGTTAAGTATTTGTGCAATTTGACATTAAATACTTGAAATAATTATTTGTAATTAATTAAAATGTTACTGAATTTTGTAAAGCATTGATAGGAGGTATATATGAACAGGGAATTATATGAAGGTCATCGAACACGAAACAAACGAAGATCATGTGCATGATAAAATTGCATATAGCTGCTTACGCCGAAGAGCCTTATTTGGGTTCAACTTTACATCTGCACAAGTAAAAACAAATTTTGATTCATCCCGACAGGTGGTGTGCATTTGATGGTATTCGTGGAACCTTCAATGAGGTATTTTTAAGATACATAACATCATTACATACAAACATTTTATGAACAGCGGCGTAGTCTCAAGTTAACTTTTTAATGTATTTGCTTGCGCAAAATGATAAAACATATAGGTATATGAGTGCTTTATTAATCAAACTTCCGAGCAATACATACAGCATTATTGCATAAGTACAACTCTGATGGACATAAGCTGCCAATTTTACAAAAGTCATTGCGCGCGCCTATAATTACTTGGAGGATATGACGAGCTTTAATGTAATGCATAACACATGGTGATACACATCAGTGCTTTCATCAGTTTACTTATAGTTCGCGGTTTCACACATTAAACTTTGATAACTCTAAAACTGCTCAGTTGTGCCCAAGGTTATAAAACTGAGCATGGAAACCAGTCTCAAATCTCAAGCATCTGATTGGCTGACCAGTCGCCATTTCAGCCAATCAGATGCTTGAGATTTGAGACTGGTTTCCAATCTCGGCTTTATATATATAACCTTCAGTCCAGGTCTAGATGAAACATGCTGTAACACATCCCCAAACCATGACTTTTGTATTGTAAGTTTCATCAAAATCCATAATACAATGTGCAAAGTTTATTAAGTTATGTCACTGGACAGACAAAAGTCGCTTTTTGTACAAATAAAAGATTAATTTCTTTAAAACTACAGGAATGATATAGATAAAGATATATTTATTAAGTGTGTTTGAAATATGTCAAACGTCATTTGAGATTTACTGACGAACGGACATAAAAACTTCTTATTTTATTGGCGAAGTATATTTTACCGTCAAACAATAAAGAACCAATTGCCTAGGTGCGATTCCGTCTATCTGTACACAAGTGTCAACTTACCCGCAAAACATAAGCGCCTCACTGATATATCTCCAAACAACAACACCTTCTACTCGCCCCCAACGCCCCCCATCCCAAATTGTGTTGGGTAGAAAATAAACATAGATCATCAAACTTGCAAAATTGTTATTGCTTTTTAAATGAATTAAATTTGTACTTTCCAGCAAAACAAAGGTGTTCTGTCGACGAAAAATTCATAATGTGACACTATAACACTATAATACGATAAGAGTGGTGTTTTAATTTCGGTCTTATGCTCTACATGAAAATGTACTTATTGTGGCGTAATGTTAATTGCGCATGGATTGTCAATCAGTGTTTTTTTTCATTATTTTATTAGAATTTCGGCAGTGTTGATATGGTCTTATATGGACACAGGTTTGTTAGCATTATAAATTTAGGTCCAGTACTTTCTTTCTGCTGTTCATTTGGCTGACGATACACAAGCAACTTCAAAGGAATAGAAATGTATGCGTAACGTGTACAGAGACCCTATATTTGAAACTCCATTGCTTTACGTGGCAAGCAAGTACAATTTCAAGCAATTAGCCTTCGAGGAAAGGAAACAGAATCAATCCTCTCAAATCTGTCAAAAAATTATTCGAACAACAGGAACACCAAAATAAAGCAACTACTTAATCGAATCAATTAAATACGATAGACGCGGCGATTGACATTTAACCGGCAATATAACCCGTCACAACGTGCGAACACTGCGTCACCTTTTACAAATTACTCCCGAGAGGTGCGAAAATTTATCGGTCGTTTATTACTCGAGTTTTCCAATAAAAACAAAGAAGAAATAAGTTTCAAGGGACCGAAACCTCTCCTCGAGATTTCGAGTTTTCGAAGTTCGAGTTTTCCATGGTTTTTTTATATAGACCAGCAAAACAATCCCTTTTTATGATACATATATCATTATTCCTATTCGCAACTCAATCTTTAAAGAACTAAACAACAGTGACAAATCACGAGTTAGATAGTAAAGGCAAATGGATACTTAAGGTAAGCCATCCATCATATCCAGAAGAGTATCCAAGGGAGGTAACTATAGTAGTAAATTAGCATAGATTTCTGTCATGCAGGAGGACCAGGGTTCAAATCCCACTGGAAGCTAATTTTTTTTGTAAGCCTAGAGCTTAAATACTTGGCATATTTCTTTTTTTCCTGTGTATTCTGTCATTGACTATAAAATTCTCATGACATAAACTAAGATAAGCAAAATAATCAAGATTAAAGGGGTTTTCGCTATCAGAATAGTGTATATTCAAGTCATCAATTTGAAAATTTCTAAAACTGGACGGTAAACTTCTCTGAAATTTTGTTTAAATTTTGTTTAAGGTATATAGTTAAAAATGGTAAAGTTTTGTATATTGCACCAATCAGGATTTTGCACAATTTTCATTAATTTAGTCTCGTGAAATAGAAAAAAAATGCATTTTTTAAATTTATTTGGTCAAAAAATGTCATTTTAAGATAAATTCTGTATTTTTATATTATATCTTAAATTGGTTTAGTAAAATATAACATATTTTGGATAAACTGTCAAAAATTAGGGTTGAATTTATCAATAACAAAAAATTTTGTCACCGATTAAAGAATTTGGATACTTTCACGTTTTTTCTCACTTTTTTAAATAAAAAAAGCTAAAAATCTCAAAAACTACACGGTGAAAATCATCAAAATTTTGCATACAAGTCAGTGGTATGAAGCAGTTGATGAAAATATAATCAGATGTTGGATTCTTAATAGTGCCTATTATGGATGGCTTACCTTAATTTGAAATGGTCGGCGGCAATAAGTAACCGGTATTTTACACAGATTTTAGCGTACAGCAGTGACATGACATATAAATAGGTAGGTACAAATTTTATTATGCTGGTTTAAGCCTAATGATAATTTAAAGGGAGACAAAATCAGGGAAAACTGAATATGTCGCTTACGCAGTTGTCACAACGTTGTTTGAGATTCATAGAAACCTTTTATATCTCCATAGATTTGATATACTATTAATTAGCAGATTGAGGTTGTTTTTTTTATCTCAATTCATCAATAGGAGAATAATTTAATTGCATATTCACCAGACTTTTTTTAATATATGCTCTACGATAACAACCATGCCTTCGATTCTGTTACTGTAAATGTCAATTTAATTGACAAGTAACTTAATTTCAAGTAGGTTTTCTTCGAATGAGAAGGTTATTTATGTGTTGTTAAAGGTTTTGTAAGAATAATTTTGAACAAGAGTTATTTGTAAAACATGCATTTCCACAAAATGCCAAATAATAGTAATCTGCTGTTATTGATCACCCAAATCATTGTCTAACTTTTGGTGAGACATTTTTTTGTGTTGAAGGTTACTGTGACCATGATCTTTTGACATAAACATGAATAGGATTCATGTAAATGTGATGACAACCCTCAGTTCCGAAGTGGAGGATTGTATGGTGTAGTTATTGGTCAGTGTTTTTGTGTCAAAGATTGCTGTGACCATGACCTTTGACCTACTAACCTGAAAATCAATAGGGGCTAGGTGATGTTCAACCTCCATTTTTAATCTGAGAACTGTAGATGACATTGTTGTCTAGTTGTTGGTCAGACATGATTTTTGTGTGGAAGCTCAGTGACCTTGACCATAGACCCACTGACCTCAAACTAAATAGGGGTCATCTATATATGATGAAAAATCACCATTCCAAATATGGGAACAACTGGTTCAATCGTTGTGAAGTGTTTGGTTTCACAAGAACTTTGTGTTGAAGCTCAATGTGATATTGACCTTTGATGAACTGATTTCAAAATCAAGAAGATGTAAGGAAAAATCTCCGTAACAAATCTGAATTGGAAATGCTTGAAATTAATAGGTATCCCAAGTTTGTGTTTTTTGTCTAGATTTTGTGAAGAAACATTTAATAAGTGAATAACAAATTTACTCACGACCTAAATGGAGTAACTAAATACGGAGCACTTCACTAGTAAGTAATTCTCCCTCGATATTTTATTTTTACATTTTAGTTATTTTATTTTTAAAAGAAAGTACCGTTACTTATTATTTTTCCATACATAATACGTGTTTTCCTTAAATATTTGGAATATGTGATGTTATACGTATGTAATAAGCAACGTCGTCTGCTTAACTAAATTACAGTATTTTTAGGATTTCGATGCGCCCCATTTTGTAATACTTTGTCATTAAGGTATCGCGCATTTGGCGAAAGGCGCAATACCTTAAATAGCTTACACTGTACTTCGATTTTATGCATTGAGCTGCGAATGCACTAGATCTATATACTAAAAATAGATATTTGGAATTATCAACAAAATAGGTAAGTTACTTATATCAGTCGTAGTGTAAAGTTATACACATGTGTACATATGGTTTCAAAGCCGTGGACGATGATTTGTTTGATTGCCAACAATAAGTTGTAAGGGTTGTGTGTTAGAAATTCATAGGTGTTGTTGTTTTTCTGCGTTTTTATGTCCTTGTATCAATATATACATGTATACATCGCACAAAATGCCACTAAAAATCGTGCAAATATTGAGTAAGTTATCACAAACAAGTTGATATCATTTGTAGATTGGGATGGAAAGTCAACTCTGAAAGCTAACGCACTTTACCTATTCAGTGTTATAATAGAGAACTTGTCCGAAAGGTCACAGCTCCCGTGTCAAATTCTAAGCTTTGTGTAAACATTTTGTATTATAATTTTAGATTTTCATACAATGAAAATGTAATGTGTAAAATGTAAAGTTTTAAGGTTCGTAGCATTTAAGGTACTTTTATGCAACTAATTCAACGCTTATTATATGTTGACATTGAATAACTGGTTATGTACCATAAATATATAAGGCAATATAACATTTCTGCACTTACGGCACGTTTATGGCTAAATTATTAGTGTTCATAGATCTTGTTTTGACTTTTCTGTTTGTATTTATTAAAATACAAGTTTAGTTGATTGATGCGAGGACACGTTTAAAGCTAACATATAATGGTGACGAGACAAGTTCCCCTTACCAGATGTAAAAACCCTGTTGGAACCAAGTTCGAAAATTGATGTCATTTTGTTTTTGTCTTTCCATTGATTATATAGAAGCATTTTGAAAGTCTGTGATTAATTTGCGGAAGTTGACTTAGTTCACAAATCTGACTTACATGTACATGTACTTTGTAGCATATTTTGTTTGGGTTTTCATTGTGGTTAGCACTGACTTGTGGTTAATACCACATACACCTTGGAGAGTGGCGTGTGGTGATGCACTTAATATGATTCACTTTCTGCCTTATTTATGTAAATGACTGACAAAACGTTTATAAATGGAAAAATGTAATTGTCAAGAAAATATATACTCAACCCCAGTTCTCATTCAAGTTCGATCGTTTACTCATAAATGGAATGACAATAACTTTGTTTCAGGAACATCCGATATTTATGGCCTTAAACTGGCGGTTTCTCTTGAAAATATAAATGCTATTCAGACGCTTATATTAGCAATAACATGTAACAATATATGTCATAAGCGATAGTTTTTAAGATACTGGAACAATAATTCAGCTGTTTCTATAAATGCTATGTATTCTGACAGATGTCGTTCAATGGATATTACTGAATAAGGTTGTTTCTAGAAGTGGAAAGTAATCCAACAAAGATCAGCGATTGGAAAGGTTGTTTCTTCAAATGGAAAGTATTCTAACAAAGAACAATGATTGGAAACTGTGCTGAGTAAGAGAGCATGGGTTATACAACATTTCAAAATTATTGACACCATAAACAATAAACTAAAACGAGAATCGCCTTGAATTCACCGCTGGGGGTTATAACATGTTCTAGGGTGTACCTGTAGGGTGTTCAGTGTTCACACTTTCCCCCGACAGATTCTCTTATGAACAAACAATTTCACGTTGTAATGGCTAATAAGCACCAACTCACCCATCAACTAGAAAATGTAGCATGCAAAAGCACATAAACATATAGAACATAAAGAAGCTCATAACATTGTCAAGAAAAAAGGTGAGTACTCACTTTGCTTTGTTTAGCTTGAGTTCATCAGTATTTATTTTGTAAACCTAAGATGGACAATGGTTATTATCTATGTTTTGGGGTTATCCCGGTTATCTCAATTGGTTGCGTCGTCGGAATTGCAGGGCTAGGCGCTGTCGCCGTGACGGCGCGGGTTCGCTCCCAGGTAGAGGTAATATCATTTAACAAAATTTAATAGAGGTGTTGTTAAATGCTGTTACGCTGTCGTCTTGATGGTCAGTAGAAAGAGATAAAGTCTCTGTTATAGCAGGATAAAAACAGTTAAGCAACAAGGGGTTGACTTCGATTTGTAAGTATTTTTAAATTACTAGAAATAGAAATCTTATATTGGATTCTAGTTTTACTGTCTTGAATAGATAGACCGAATGCTGTTTGATTTGTTATTAAACTGTCTCAAAACCCCATTTATACACAAACTGTATTTTGGACAAATTGGTATCATGTTTCTAAATTATATGACAGAAATAGTTTGTTGTTTTTTTGAGTTTTTATTAAAACGCATATGGTTTAGTTAGAAAATCGTGTTTTCAAGTATGTCAGATGGTAAGCTTTAAAATAGCAGCAGTTCCACGGGTTGTAGAGTATTTTAAACTTGTTCGAAAATGAAAGTCACATATTATTTCTTGTTAATTTTTGAAATTAATCGCTTGTAAACTCATGTTTTTTTTCTGTTGTCTTTTTGGCTGTGTGGGGAGGCTGTGTTTTCTGAATGTGGGTATTCCTGATATGCACATTTCATCGGGTTCTCATTTTTGTTAATTTTTAGTGGTGTCTCTTTTGAAACTGATCATTTAATTATCCATGTTCTCTCCCTCTCTTCTTCTTGACTGTGTGGGGAGGCTGTTTTTTCTGAATGTGGCGATTCCTGATATGCATATTTCACCTTTTTTTAATAGAACTGATTTAACCGTCGTTGATAGATAAACATTTAGCTGTTTGATTAATGAAATGGTCACAAATCTCCATTTATCCGCAAACTTTTATATATGTAAGAATTGTTTATTTTAACCCATCAATTTTCGTTTGAAATTCGTAATGTTTTAAGTATGACATGTTTTAAATTTTCAAGGGGTCAAATATGTTCAAAAATAAATGGCAAATATGATTAAAAATTTATGAAATTGATCATATAATATATGATTTATATAAATCTATCCTCTCTTTTCTGTACGCGGAGATGTTGTGTATTCTTATGTGGCTATTACTGATTTGCATATTTCATTATTTTGTTGGAATCGTGTTAACTTATAATGATTACAGAAAATATTATAATAATTAAAAATTATTCTTCTCTAGTATGATGTGATATGCACACTTGCTTATAGACCAGATAAGATAGTTATTTATACATCAGCATAGACATTATCTATCAGAAATTTTTTATATTGTGTAATGTTTTAGATATACATGTACGTATATGTATACATATATGTGCTCAATTGTCATAAGGTATGTTGTGAGCTTTATTAAATATACAGTCATAACTGCTTTAAGTTATCACCCAAGGAAGTGACAAAATAAGGCTGCTTACCACAGGTCGCTGTTTAAGACAGGTTAAATTAAGAACAAAATGGAAATTTAGGACGTATATAGATGGCTGTTTAAGGCAAGTGGCTGTTGAATGCAGGTGATTGTTAAGGCAGAATTTACTGTAATATGCTTATTTCTTACCAGTGTTAGAGTCATAACATCCAATATTAATTTTGATATTTTAATATGAGTATTGTTTACTTTGTCTCAATGTCATGTTGATTTAAAGTGTCAATTATAGAGTAAAATTGAACTTTCTAAGTAACCGAGTATGACAGAAATGAAAATTTTATACAAGCTTGGTTTGACTGCGACAGATAACATATACTCAGACCAGGCACTTAGTTATAGAGGACATCCAATATCAAAATGTACTTTTCACATATGTCGTGGCCTTTGATACCATTACTTTGCATAATTCAAATGTCAATTAAATTGACAACTAATTCAATTACTGGTAAGGATATTTTAACAAAGAAGGGTTATAATGTAATGCTTTTACATGCAGTTCAATCAACCAAACGGCCTTAAGACGTAAAGTGCATTAACATGTGAGTATTTTTAATCTAGACAGTTTATTTAGTGAACAATAATACCACAAGAAGCTTACATGTTCACATGCCAGACTGCAACTTTGTTTTTTGTTTTAGGAATTTCACGCAGTGAATATCATTTTTGATGACGTTTTAGAGGCACGTTTATACAAGTAAGGTGAACTTTTATGATAATTGTTTTAGCAAGGGAAAGATAAATAGATTGATCATTAAATATATTATTAATTAAAACATCTTAAGATCTACATTTCATTTATTAATGTACATCACTTAAGTTCGCTTAAAATATTAAATTAATAAAGAATTGTATGTCCCAATGGTGCTAAAAGTTTCACTAAAAATGCGAACTTACCTTTTTGCACTAAAGGGAAAGTTTATGGCTTAATAATTACCGCTGATATATTATATTTCGAAATATCTGTTTTTATTTGAATCTAAATATCATTAAAAGACCAAGTTTTAATTGATGGATCAGACGATCCATTAACAGCTAGCATATTGTGGAGACGAGACGGGTTCCTCCTGGGTGGTGCATATTGTATGACACGGTGAGGGAACAAAGATCATATACTTATGTCATTTGTGCAGACTTGCACTTAATCATATGAAAACATTTTGAGAATATATGAATGATAAGCTGAAGTTTACGTATTAAGTTGACTTATTAAATCACAAGATTGTTTTGCATGTACTTTATAGCATTTTTGTATCATTAAGAAGATCTTTGTGGTTAGTATTGACTTGTGGGTTATACCACATCAACTTAGGCCACGGGCATGTGGTGATGCACTTATCATTTGTCAAATAAACCGTTTTCTTAATTTTGAACTTTATTTGTAAGAATCAGGTTAAAAGTTAAAATTTGTTACATCAAAATTACCCATATTCAAGTATTTTATAATAAACGTTATGAAAATTACTTTATTATATTTCATGCCCTTTAAACTGGTGGTACTGGGTATTGTTTGATGGCTAATATAAGATACAACATGTAACGGTATTTGTCATGAAAATGTTTATGGTGTACGAACAATATTTGTGTTCTACAGTTATTAAATGTATCAATGGAGAGTATTCGAACTAAAGTCACTCAATGGTAACTGTGCTGAATTTGGCTGTTTCTATAAATAGAATCTTTTCTCCAACAAAGGTCACTCAATAGAAACTGTGCTGAAGATGACTGTTTTTATTAATGGAAAGTATTCCAACAAAGGTCACTCAATAGAAACTGTGCTGAATTAGGCTGTTCTATAAATGAAAAATGTTCTCCAACATAGGTCACTTAATAAGCGTTATCGGCTATAGACGATAATGCCATTTATAGAAGGAATAAATTAATATTGATGCTTTAAGAAAGGGACGTAAATCATGATGAATGATTTAGTAATACATTTTTGAGTTATCTTTTGATGACGTATTCTTTGACGTCATCAGCACATGTAAGCTAGGAACGAAAATGGCAGTCAAAATTTACTGACTAAAATAGCCTCGAGTGCCCAAACTGCGCCCCTCTAAGACTTATCGGCAATTTGAAATATATATTTAGCAAATATTTGCAATAAAATGTAGCTTACCTTGTATTTCAATCAGTGTTTGCCAATCCTACACCAAAAGTTTAAAAAGTATCCACAAATACATTCATAGAAACGCTAAAATCCCCTGCATGTAGCCTTCAGTCCGCCATTTTGATCAGGTCTTAACTCCGCCCATTACGTGACGTCATCAAATAAAGTCTCAGTACACAAAATGTTTTAGGCCAAACACATTGATGTTAATAGTTTCTCAACACAATTAAACTGTTAACACTAAAATGTTAAACTTTCAAACTTTTTTTAACTATTTAACTGTAAGAATTGCAGTTTTACACAGTTTATTCCTCTTTACAATGAGGACACAAAAATATGTCTCCCTTTCTAATGACCCTTACTGGAGTGCAGTAGATCAGATGAACCCAGTGCAGACAGGGAAGACCATTTCTAAATCCATCACATTGGGCCCACTTAGTGAAAACAACTGACACACTGTTTCTTAATTCAGCTGGTGTAAATTTTTTACACACGCAACATAATGATTGTTCATCCTCAGAATCACTGTCACTGCTAATGCTAGGGGTGTCTCACACTAAGTTAATATGAGATGGTCCAGGTTGCATTGAATTTTCAAGAGTTACTGATTTTTGTTTTTTCTTTTTCTCATTACACTGGATTTCTTCATGCTGTTCCTTCTTTGATTTCTTTCCCATACTTTCATGAATTTTCATTTTACTCAAAACCAATGGTGTTACCTCTTTCCCTGCCACAATCTTGCTCATAGTATTCCTGGGTTTTCTTTCTTTTTCACGCTTCACCTTCTTGAGCTGGGATTCTTTTAAGTCCAAAACTGTAAAAGGATCATCAGTGCTGTCACAACAAGCAGCAGCTTCTGTGATGCCACCTTCTACAGTGGCCTGGCTATCATCACTAAGTGGGTCCGACTGATAAACTTCTGCTGGTAGAAGTGATTCACTTGGAATGGCATTCTTGTTCAGTGGGAATATACCGGTCCGCCTGAATGCGGACTGAGCATTTTCTGAAGAAAGGGCTTTTGTGTACACTCGACAAGCCACTTCACATACATTATACACAGTAAGGATGGTTTGTGTCTGTCGCATAAGCTTATGGCATTCATTGTTAAATATGCGCTCAAATGGACCATAGCAAGAGACATCAAGCGGCTGTAAAATGTGACTGGTGTGAGGTGGGAGATAGAAGAAAATGATTCCATTATCTCTAGCCCATTCACAGAGACCAACAGAAACATGAGACTTATGGCCATCCAAAATTAGCAAGACCTTCTGATTGCCCCGACCAGGTATGAACTTGACAAAATGGTTCTGGATGTAGTGTCTGAAAATGGCAAGGTTGGACCATCCAGTCTCACTAACTGTACCATCAGCACCTGGTGACTTCCCTTCCAACAATCTTTCATTCATTCTCTTGCCAGGAAACACAAAAAAGGGTGGAAAAGAAGTACCACTAGCACTAATGCAACCCAAGAGAGTCACAGTCTTTCCTCGGCCAGAGGTGACAGCAGGTGGACAGTGTGAAGCACTTCCAATGATAGAAGGGGGTTTATGTTCAGTAGTAATACCCTTTTCATCAATGTTAAATATAAGATGCGGCTTGTCAGCAAGTGAATGTTCCTCAAGACACAGTTGCAAGTTCTGAAAATAGGTAGAAACAGTGAGCTCAGATGCCATTCGTGCCCTTGAATATTCTAAACCCCTGGGTTTCAAAACACGCAATTCAGGCCATCTTTTAAGGAAACCACGCATCCACTTAAGAGACAACTGTTCTTGTCTACCACGCTTGCCAAGCTGAACAGCCAAATCCATTGCCAAGTTTACACATTCCTGACGGGTGTACCCATATCCATATCCAGCCATTGTTTTAATATGACTGACAAGTCTAGCCTCTTCAAACATGGAAAATAAGGGTGGTTTGCCAGTAGTGACAGTATCTGGGTGGACTCTGCCTGACAGTCTATCTCTAAGAGTTGTGCGGGGAACACTGAACAGCTTAACAGCAGTCCTGACTGGCATGTTGTCTTCAACAACAGCCTTATATGCTTGGGTGAGTGCATCATAGGAATAAGTCCTATTAGTGCGCTTTAATCTTTGAGGTTTAGGCTGTAAATAGAAAGGAAATGGCCAAAAATTCACTACACATGCTAAGAGCATATGGGACAGAAAACCTAATAACAAAAATAAGCTTGGTCTTAAATTATTATATAGTCACGTGACTTTCATTCACGAAATGTAAACAAAGCAGACACAGCGTTTCTGATTTTTTAAAAGTTATTCTTGTGGTTAAAAACGTATTATTTTGTTGGAAAATATTTGGGATTAAGAAAAAACAGTGTTTTACAGTTGTCTGTGAAAAAGGGTAAGATATTTACCTGTTTTTGGCGCATTTTTGCAGAAATACTATTTGACAGATTTTACTACGTTACTACGTCAAACTTTCCCACGGTCATTCTCGCGCGCGACAAACTCTCGCGTGAGATAAAGAGAAAACAAACAAAATGGCGCAGTTAGGGCAGGGGCGCAGTTAGGACCTCCGACGATATATCCGGTTACATCAGCGAAATTTCTCAAGAATGCGAGGAAATGAGTTGGGAAATGAAAGAATACTGACACTTTTAGCAGTTTTAATAAAAAAAAAAAAAAAGCTGCGATCGACAGAAAAACCCAATGAATTACGGGTGGATCACAAACGATGTCCAAGTGCCGGTCAAAGCGTTGGGAGCTCCACGCCTAGAACCTCGACACCGGCTGTGCAGTGGATCGGAAGGACTATTGATCGGAATAAAGCTACACGGGCCACTGCCGAATTTCTCTTTAATTTATGCAGTGCCGGTCGCACAAAAAACGTTGATGCAATCCTCGCCAAGCTTTGGAATTTCGGCGCAGCCAGCCATTTTCAGTTGACCGTGCTTGGGGCACAGCTGTTATTTTTACATCGACAATTAAAGTTGCAGTCGCTAGCCTTCGGTGTCCTGCAAGTGCTGGTCTCCCTTGCAGACAGAGGCCACTCAGAATCTACATGAAGTTCCAATGGGTCCCTTATATTAGGTGAGAAAGATCCTTTATATTTATATTATTATTATTATTATAATAATTATTATTATTATTAAATTCTTTGAGACAATAGTGTTCTGGTTGAGGCTTTTGCCTTCAAAATCAGGTTTCCGAGGTTCGAATCCATCCTGACCTAGGGGATATTTATGTAAATTTAGATCAAACACTTGTTTTTAAATAAAGTTCAAAATAAAAAGACGCAGATAGTCATTTTCAACTTACTAACGACACGTTAATTTTCAAAGGTCAAGGAAATCGAAAATAAAGGCATAACTACCTGGACATATGCATTTATAAATTATGTGCTGATTTACATACAAAAACCACAGGGTAGGGCCTCTAAAATCTCAACTCATGATATATGTACATGTAATTATAAGAGGTTCTTCTAAATTCAATCATTTAGGGAGTTGTTACTAGTGATATTCAATTACGTCTGCGCATGGCTAATGCGCCTTCAATGTCGTGGTCAAATAACGGCCATTTATAGATAAATTGTAGTCTATTGTTACTGCTAGCCTTGTAAAATCTGAATGTCCATCTTATTGTTATAACTTTAATAATAAAGATGGCTCTGTTAAGGCGATGCATTAAGAAGGTTCTTTGATCAGTACCCTAAATAAACAAAATTTTTAAAAATAATAATATAAAAAATGGTTTTGAAAACGGGTTTCCTCCAGGATACTCTAGGTCAAGTGCACCAATTAAATGTAAGATTTCAAAACTGTCAAAGGTCATAAATCTATTGTTAGTTAAAAATTTTGGAGGTTGAGGAGGAAAATATGTTAGGGCTGTTTGTAAAAAATAAAAAATAAAATATATATATATATAGATCTATATATAAAAAATCAAAAAAGTAAAATAAAAAAAAAACCAACAAAACAACAACAACAACAACAACAAACAAAACAAGCCTTAAAGTCTTAAAGCCTGAAAGTCTCATCTGTTGGTCTAGCGCCAAAAGGCACAGGCGTTTTCATATTAATTACACAAAAGTTTTTGAGGGCGTGTTCTTTGTTTGCAGGTAAATTTATTATTGATTGGAAAATAATATGTGGTCTTTATCAACAGGTCGTCTTTATTTACAGGTGGTCGTAAGCTTAGGTTTGACTAGGGTAAATGTGTTAATTTACTCAGAATCAACAAAGGTTCAATACTCAGATTTTGTTTATGCGGTACATATTCAGGCGTTATCCCATTCACCCATGGGATATTGATTAATTAGGCATTCAGCTAGGTGGCCTATATTTCATTGATAAGTGCATCTCAGTGAACATTTCTTCAGTTCAAGTTGCTCAATTTTCAAAACGTTTCCTAATTTCTTGACTTGGCTATTGCAATCATAATTGTAAAAAAAGAAAAAAGAAAAAAAGACTGGTCAATTGTTGGATGATTCCATTTCACTGGGCATTTATACGGCAATAGTTCAAGATGAATTTTTTTTTTTGCCTATTAGAGGAGTTCCCTGCTGAGCTTAATTATGTCTGGAATAAATCTAATGTAAGGGAGATTTTAATTTCATAGGATACAATAAATTACGTGTACTTTAAGGTAGGTTAAAAACAACAACAACAACAAAAACCAACCCATTAACCTCGAATAAATTATGTGTACTTTAAGGTAGATAAAAACAACAAAAACAACAAAACATATCAACATCGAAATGAGTAGGCTGTTTCTCATCGATATAAAGATGTTTTGTTATGTTATAACACGAATGGTTTACTAACAGCGACCTTTAGTTTTTAATGAGAGTGCAGGTAACCTACTTTGGCTGTATATACTTTGAGGGACCTTGGTCCTACCTGCAGTGGCTGCAGATATGGTGCACAGCGAGATTCTGTCAAATATAAGATAAAGGTACCAATTGCATTGGCATGTTATGAGTAGAAGGAAAGCTTTTCCCAATTAAAATATGTTTGAAATTTAGAGAAATCGTATAATTGGTACTTACGGCCTTGGACTTGTGGATTGCAAGTCAATATTGATTGAATTGATTGATTGATAATTGATTGAATTTAGTTTATTTATTTATTTATTTTTGTCGTCTGTACAATTTGGTACTTACGACGGACTTGTTGATTACAAGTCATTATTTGATTGATTTTATATTTGGTTTAATTTAATTTGATATGATTTGATTTGATTTATTTATTTATTTCTGTGTGGAATCACCAACAGTTTCATTTTTTGTCGTTTGTACAAATTGGTACTTACGGCCTTGGACTTGTGGATTACAAGTCAATATTGAGTTGAGTTGATTGAGTTGAATTGATTGAAATGATAGATAATTGATTGCTTTTATTTTATTTTATTTTGTCGTTTGTACAATTGGTACTTACGATCTTAGACTTGATTTAATTTGATATGATTTGATTTGATTTATTTATTTCTGTTTGGAATCACCAACAGTTTTATTTTTTGTCGTTTGTACAAATTGGTACTTACGGCCAAGTTGGACTTGTGGATTACAAGTCAATATTGAGTTGAGTTGATTGAGTTGAATTGATTGAAATGATAGATAATTGATTGCTTTTAGTTTATTTTATTTTGTCGTTTGTACAACTGGTACTTACGATCTTAGACTTGATTTAATTTGATATGATTTGATTTGATTTATTTATTTCTGTTTGGAATCACCAACAATTTTATTTTTTGTCGTTTGTACAAATTGGTACTTACGGCCAAGTTGGACTTGTGGATTACAAGTCAATATTGAGTTGAGTTGATTGAGTTGAATTGATTGAAATGATAGATAATTAATTGCTTTGAGTTTATTTTATTTTGTCGTTTGTACAATTGGTACTTACGATCTTAGACTTGATTTAATTTGATATGATTTGATTTGAATTTATATAATGTTTGGAATCACCAACGGTTTCATTTTTGTCGTTCGTACAAATTGGTACTTACGGCCTTGGACTTGTGGATTACAAGTCAATATTGAGTTGAGTTGAATTGATTGAATTGATAGATAATTGATTGATTTAAGTTTATTTTGTCGTTTGTACAATTGGTACTTACGATCTTAGACTTGATTTAATTTGATATGATTTGATTCGAATTTATAAATAATGTTGTGAATCACCAACAGTCTCAATTTTTGTCGTTTGTACAAATTGGTACTTACGGCCTTGGACTTGTGGATTACAAGTCAATATTGAGTTGGGTTGATTGAGTTGAATTGATTGATTGATTGATTGATAAGTGATTGATTTTAATTTATTTTATTTTGTCGTTTGTACAATTGGTACTTACGATCTTAGACTTGATTGCAAGTCAATATTGATTGATTTGATTTGATATTTCATTGATTGTATGATGATTGATTTATTTAAGTTTAAATCCTTCGTTTAAAAAAAAAATGCTACTTAAAAGTTTGACTTGCTGATTACGAGTCAATATTGATTGGCTGATTGATTGATGATTAATTGATTTAAGTTAAATTCTTTGGTATGTACAGTTGGTACTTGCGGCTTTGGACTTGTTAATTACAAGTAAATATTGATGGATTGATTTTTAAGGTGATTGATTGACTGATAACTGTTGTGATTGACATCTGAAGGATATATGATTTGGGTTTGGGTATAAGGCCAAAACACTCGGCTTTCAAACTACAAATTTGCATTCTAGTGGTCTGTTTTTACCCAACGGTGTACATTTGTCGCTTGTCAAAATGACATATTTTTGTTAACAATTCAATCTGCTCTGGAATCATTTCAGACGAGCCCGAATTCTATACATGTACTCGACCGTATAAATTGTTAATAAGGCCTGGCAGTATTGAAAGTTTATTTAAATTTCTGGAATGAACACCTTTTGATAGTCATGTCAAAATTTTTATTGTTGGCGTGAGCGCAACTGGCGCTCATTGGCAGAAAATTTTTGACATTTAATCCATGAAAATTGGATTGATTAACATTTGATTGATTATTTATTTTATTGATTATTGATTTTACTGCCGTTTGATTGGTATTTGATTTAATTGACATTTAATCGATAATTGATTTGATTGATAATTGATTTGAATGACATTTGTTTGATGATAATTGATTATTGATTTGATCGATTATTGATTTGATTGATTAATTATTGGATTATCATTTGATTAATTATTGGATTATCATTTGATTAACTTAACATTGAAATTTGATAAAACTTGAACTTTGATGATTATTGTCGACTGCCAGGCCATATTATGCCAAATATAAAACAGTTATACATGGTTACTATGTTGTTGAATTTATTTCCGAGATAATGGAAACTGTGCTGAATAAGGCTGCTCTATAAATGGAAAGTATTCTCCAACAAAAGTCACTTAATGGAAACTGTGCTTAATACGGCTGTTCTATAAATGGAAAAGTATTCTCAAAAAAGATCACTCAATGGAAACTGTGCTGAATTCGGCTTTTTCAATTAGCAGAAAGTGTTTCAATTAACAGAAAGTGTTTCAATTAACAGAAAGTGCCCTTACTAAAATCACTTAGTGAAAACTATGCTGCATAAATTGGAGTTATTTCACTAAGACAACTTGTACTTGTTTTGTGATACGAGAACCTGTTGGGGCTAGTGTGAGGTATGTGCACCATAGAACCTAGTTTAAACCCCCAGTGGCAAATTATTTTGCCACTGACCGTTCCAAGGCGGTAACCCCTCGGGTTCTCACTTTATTTATTAATTGTTTGTGGCATCCATTTTGAAACTGACTATTCTAAAACCATGCTCTATTTTCCTCTCTACCTTTTGGCTGTGTGGGGAGGCTGTGTCTGCTGGATGTGGCCATTCCTGATATGCATATCACTTTTTTTCATTAAGTTCGCACTGCAGATAAAATAACATTTTGAAATGTTATGAAACCGGTTTTTATTTCATTTCTATCGAATTAACAAAACATGGTAAAATTATACAGTCTGTAATAAACCGCATATCTACTTAAATATTTTCGCACATCATTAATTAGTAAAGCATGGAAAAACAGAGTTAAGCTTTCGTAAAATATCAGAATTTATTGAGGTTCCCATAGCTACTAACTCTAATGAATACCTAAATTACAAAAAAGTGATGAATATGAAATTAAAACATGTTCTCTTTGATGATTCATATATCTCATGGCGATTATTATCATACACATCTGGCAATAGAATTGTTCGATGAAACTATTCAATGCGTTTTTACTTATTCTGAGACATATATAGCTCTGTAGTGCATTTTACTGAAATGTTAGTGATGTTTGGTCCTGATTGTATTTTTATTATCTTTTTATGTTCCGTCTGCTCTGTATAGTAAAAAGGAGTTTGTTTGTATGTGTATATGTACTTTAACCGTTGAGTTGTCATATTGTAAAACATATTAATATAGCAGCAGCATGTTATTTCCGTGCAATAATATATTTAAATTGTTCTGTGCATGTTGGACAAGAAAAGGAATACCATACCAACGTTGTTATTTGAGTTGTTTGTTTAAAACAAACTATATAAATCATGTGTGTATGTGTGGGGGGGGGGGACGTTGGCAAATGGAGATGGTTCACTTCAATAGGTTGCTCTTATTACTTAAATAAACGGCAGTTGGGTCCTTTTGTTGTATGTGTTAGATGCTCTTGCAAACAATTTTGTCTAGCATTTTGAAGGGCTGGAGTGAATTAAGCAAAGTAACTTGTATATTTTCCATTTGTTGTATGTGTTTGCATGCTATTGCAAGCAATATTGTCTAGCGTATTGGTGTGTTGGAGTTAATTCACCAAAACTTGTCTATTGTGTTCTTAAGAATCTTTTTCTGGCTTGTTTGAGCTTGTTTTCCAAGAAATTTGTTTAAGTCAGCAGTAGCAAATATTGTTTGCCTCTGACCTTTTCATGGCTTCAACCTCTTGCGTTCTTCTTTTCGTTCACAGTTTGCAATATCTTATGTTTTGAATTTAAAGAGCCATGTGATCACTATCGGATGACATATAATGAATGAAAATGCGATGTTGAGGAATGCCATTAATTTACGGACTTAAAAATGTTCTCTCAAAATTTTTTTCCGCATTTGTTTACAGATTTTATTTTTAAGAAAATTGGAGTTCAATATTTTTGTGCAAAAAGATTTTGATAATCCGTTTTTGATCGAATTGATCCTTTTTACCGATATGCGGCGTTTGACTTCGGTAAATATCGATATTTCACTTTGGTTTAACTTTAAATTTGCTTATTTTGCACGTGTGTTAAGTTAAAGTACATTTTGCATAATTTTGTGATATAAATATAATATGCTTGTTTAATTTTTATCCGCACATAACGGTCGTTACTCAAAAAAACTGGTGCATACAAAAATTGTTTTCTAATTCATTTATAAATACAGAATTTACAATCTAATTTTTACAATTTAAATTCTATCTGAATTATAATTCCATGTATTTCTAAATCACATAATGACATGTATTTGTCTACTTTACTGAGCCCTTTATTGATTGTGTTGGTTACACATCAAGTCCCATACTCAAAAAAACGATTAGCAGCTATATGTACGCCATTTAAATACCGTTGAGCAAGATTCATATATATTGAGTTGCGCCCAACCCGTGGCTAGGCGAAGTGAACGATAATATGTATTTTCAATATTGCCCATGAACACGTTAACATGTTCAATGAAACTGAGTCTATAATATTTTAATGAAAATTCGTTTTCGTTGGCTTTCAAAGTTTGTTTTTCATCTATTCCAAAAAACTAAAACAAAAAAAACACACTCATAAACAAGGAAACCGCAAGAGCAATTTCCTCCGTTTAGCTTCGATTTGCAACTTATCGGCTGGAAGCACAATCTGATATTGGATTCTAGATTAACTGACTTGGATAAATAGACCTAATGCTGTTTGATTAATCAAATTGTCATAAGACTCAACTAATCCGAAAGCTCTTCTATGGAATTGGAACAAATTGGTATCATGTTCCTGAATATTCTATTAGAAAAAAAAATGAAAAAAAAAACTTCAATTTTAGTAAGACAATTGTGATATTTCAAAAGTATGAAGTTGTAACATTTAGAACAAATTGGTTTCATGTTTCCTGAATATTATGTTAGAAAAGAAGAAGAAATACTTCAATCTTAGTTAGACAACCGTGACAATCGAGAAATTTCAAAAAATGTATTATTTAGAATAGCTTGATATCGACACGAAATGTTTAATTCGTGAAAACTTTTTCAAAGCTAGAGTACATGAATCATGATACTTTTTGAAATGAAATTGGGCGAACTGGGAATCGAGCCAGTACCGTAGGGCGACAGCGCCTAGCCATCGGAATCCGATTACTCTATCGATTGAGTTAGCCGGGCCAAAACCCCAAAATGGTTGATTAATAAACATTAACAGTCTCTTTAGTCATGTTATGTGAACAATATTTGGACAAAATGCCATATTTTTTCGTACATATATCTATATATTTATCATACACAAAGTCGACAAGATGTGTCAGTGAAAAGTTACTATGTTGATTTTGAAACCTTTTTTTTCAAATTTATTGCTTCTATACAAGAATTATATATGCCTCGAAAAGTTGTCTAGTTCTAAGAAAAAGTGTACGTTAAGGAAAAATTAAGATGTTTTCAGTCTACAGTCGAAAATGTTTATTATGGTTTAGAGCTTTTTATAATGCATATTAATTTTAACTGATTCTCGACTATTTCATTAACTCTGCCTGAACAAACACAGCTATTATTTGTATCTGTTAGCATGTCAGTAATTTGTACAGCATGGAGAATTAGGTTAAAGCCTTAAATTGAGGTTCCCATAGCTACCAATTCCAATAAATATCAAAATTACATAAAAGTGATGAATGTGAAATCTTAAATAGTTCTTTATATTCTTCGATGATTCATACATCTGCTTGTACGCGAGTAAGTCATCAAGTTATAATAGAAAACAAGTGGTAGTACAAACCTCTCAAAACAAGATAAGTGGAAGTTAATTCAATTTTTCTAATGGAGTGGTTGTTTGTGGGTTTTTTTTTCTATAAATTGTATGTGGGTTTTTAGTCCTGTTTTATTGGCAGCCTTTTGTACGTGTTTTATTTATTCATATATTTTAACTATTTTCATTCAGGTATATGAGGGTAAAAATCTTGTTATATTGTATTGGTATTTATCCCTTTGTTTTTGTTGTTTTTATTTTAACAGTTTTCGTTCTGGCCTGAGCGTAAAAATATCAACTTATCTGTGCTAATTGAACTTCCAAAAACAATATCGCATCTCTCATATTGGTTTAAATTCGTGTTTGTTACGCTCGAACAAATGCAAGAAATCATACCTTAGCATGAATGCATCGAGCTTATTTGTGTCATATGAACACGTCAGATTTGCGCGAATGCAATCTTGCTTAAGGTGGTATCATTTGTCACAATATAGTTAAAGTTGGGGGGAGTGTGATTTCCTATTTTCATAAAATTCCACGTTATTTAATAATTATAAATCTTCCTATTACTTTGGATATCATTTATAGGACATATAAATGTTACAGGTCAATCAGGAATTATAAAAAAATAGAAATATGAAAAATAAAAACATTACTAGAACATAAGCAAAACATGTTTCTCCTAGTGACTACAAAAGGAAAATTTGTCATTCATGTTTGCATTGTTTGTTGTCATTGTTCTAGTGAAGTTTATTGACCTAAATTCTAAGACATTGTTAACCTTGATATAGACAACCTTCCTGTGACTGTAGTTTAATACTATAGTGGTTAATTTGGAAGTTTGGACTCCCGGCAATAAGGCTACACTCAGTGTAAGAAATTGTTTCATATTTCTATTTTTTTATAATTCCTGCTTGACCTGTAACATTTATATGCCCTATAAATGATATCTGAAGTAATAAGAAGATTTATAATTATCAAATAGCATGAAATTTAATGAAAATAGGAAACCACACTCCCCCCAACTTTAACTATAATTGTGACAAATGATACCGCCTTAATTAATGCTATAAGCGTCTTATGTGTTATATGTATGTGTACTTTTGCATGCAACATTTTTGCATGCAACATTTTTTAGTTGATGGGTGGGTTGGAGTTCATTCAATAAGACAACTTGTACATGTTTGTTCTTATAAAATCTGTTGGGTAGGCATGTGTGAGATTGGTACACCGAAGAACCTGGTTTAAACCCCCAGTGGTAAACTGATTTGCCACTGACCATACATATGTTCTATTTTCGTTAATTGTTTGTGGTGTGTTTTGAAATATGTCAGTTCATAAGCCAATGCTCTGTTTTCTCTCTATTGTTTGGCTGCGTGGGGAGGCTGTAGTTTCTAGGTGTGGTAGTTTAGCTAATGCATTTTTCAACTTTTTTCTTTTCACGCTCATACTGATTCTCGTTAGAATAAAAAACCGGTAATTAATCTGTCATTTATTTGTTCTGCGCCTCAAAGATATCCACCCATTACATTATTTTATTTAATTTGTCCATTCTTTTTAATTTTTATTATTACGGTCTAATTGCTTACGTTGAACACCTTTTCAAACACAAATACTCCTATGCGATCAGTAGCTTCAGGTAACAAACGAAACCACGGGATATATGCATATCAGTTTAGCTTCGATTTGCGAATTATTGATTAGATTGGATTCTAGATTAACTATCCTGGATACATTGACATTTTGTTTGATTAATCAAATTCTCACAAAACTCCATTCATCTTTAAACTCCTCTCTGTACTTTGAATAATTGGTATCGTGTTTCTGAATAATATGTTAGAGAAACACGAAGAAACAGGATAATTTTAGACAATCGGGAATTTCTGTTAGTTTTCAAACATTCCAGGTTTTAATAAAATGAAATTATGCATAACAGAAATGGTCACATCCAAATGACACAGTCTCCCCACAAAGCCAAAAAAGCAGAGAGGAAAAGAGAGTATGTTTATAAAATGATTTATTTCAATGTAGACGCCACGCTAGGAAGCATCAATTTTCCACTGATTTGTAAGTTTTTAAACAAGTTGATATATGTCTCTGTATAACGAAATTAGAAAATTGTTAAACAGACAATATTATTAGTCTAAATAAGGTAATATGCGCTAATTAATGTTGAAAGACATTTAGCAAGTAGTCAGTGAATACATTGCTCCGCTGGAAAATGGGTGCTCTATGTCGTTGTTTGTGGCGTCTTATTTCAATTGACATACTTATAACAACATGCTCTCTCTTCCTCTTTTCTTTTTCGCTTCCTGGGGAGGGTGTGTTTTGTGGCCATTTCAGCCAATCAGATGCTTGAGATTTGAGACTGGTTTCCATGCTCAGTTTTATAACCTTGGGTATAGAGTTCTATAACCACATTCAGAAAGCACAGCCTCCCCACACAGACAACCGTAGAGATGAAAATAAACAATAAGATTTAAAATATGATCCTTCTCATCAAAACACAATCAACAAATATGGGAGCCTAAGCAGTTACTGAAGAACTTGGACTCTTGAGATTGTAGGATTGGACTGTGGTTGGCTCAAAGAACAACTCTGAAATATTTGTAAGTGACGTAGACCGCAAGAACAAACACTTTGAAACGAGTCTGATACTTGTGTTCTGTTATGAATAGAAATCCCCTGATATGGCAAATTTTTTTTTGTTTTAGCTTTGATCTAGTTTGTCGACCGATAACATGCTTAAAGTAATGAATGGCTTATGAATTATGCAGAGGGAAGATCAAATAAATAATTTCGACTGGTGGTTATTTTTACCGGAGAAGTGCTCAGTTCCGCTCGTTTTGCTCCTGGATTGAGACAATTACTTGGGGTTTTTTTTCAATATGCTTTGGAAAACCTTTTGGTTCCTTTCCGATATTCGTCAATCAATTTACAGAGTTGTAAATAATATGCTAGAGAAAAGTTACCGGATTCTTTTTTACATGCTTTATTCTAGCCAAGTTACTGATTTCTTGTTAGATATATCTAATGCGAGTTATTGGGCTCTTGTTTGATATTCTTGAGAAAATTATTAGGTTCTTGTCGGATAAATTTCATTAAATCGCTAGCTATGTTTTAGACAAGAGATTGGACTTGCATTTGTTATGGTTCAGACAAGATTACGCATTGTTTCATACACTATAGACAAGTTATTTTATATACTTTAGACAAAGTTATTGGATTTGGTGTTTGTTGTATGGTGTTTGCTGTGCTTCAGACAACTTTACGAATTATTGTCCAATATGCTTCAGAAATTTCATCGGCTTCTTGTTTGATATTCTCCGGACATTTTAAAGAGTTATTGAATACTGAATACTGTGCTTTAGGAGTTCTTGTTTGGTATACTTTGGACAAGACATAGGGTTCTTGTTTGATCTTCTTACACAAGTTTTTGGTTCTTCATTGATATAATTCAAACAAGGTTTTAGATAGATGCTTGTTCTGTGTAAGTCAACTCGTTTGGTATCTTTTTCGCGTTCTGGTATTTTCTTGTAATCATCTAGTACTGCTACCATTATTAACTTATAACCAGATGTTGTCGGTTGTGGTATGCAAGAAACACATTTGGTTGCGAGAGAAAACTGGTGAAAGTAGGGTGCTACAGGGCGTACGATAAGATTCGTTGTTATATGCATCATAAACAGACTCGTAAAAACCAAGTATTGTGTTATATGTATGCATCGATTACATGCTACTGTTTATACAAAGTAATGACATCAAAAGTCAAAAGTAAGCGTTTAATATCTTTATATAATTTTTATCAGCCACTGGTAATCTTTTCTACAACCAGTGCTATGTGGTCAGGCAATAGCACCATCTGTTAGTTTCTATACTTTGGCAGTCTTTTTAACGTCAAAAAAGAACTTAGTAATCAGTCACTTTTGTCTACAACAAAGACACGGACATGCAAGTAATACATTAACCGGCAATACTCTCCGAGGAGATTGCATATAGATTTGCTCTTTTTATTCTAATCAATAATGCGTTTCTATCAAAAATTGCTGATAGCTAGTAATATCCTAGGGAGAGATCTATTAAACTCTGATAATTATGCATATTAACAATATGGTTTTAACATATTGTGTCGTTTTTTTATTTTATTTTTGTCATGACTAACATTTCAAGGAATAACGACAATTTTTCGGAGACACCTTTTCCGTAACACAACCCAATTAAGTTTTTATAAAAACAAATCTCTTCTTTTCTCAATTATTAGTCACTTAATTAATTGAATCATGAAAGGCAACACAACCGATACTGCGTATATGGAATTGTCAATGACGATGTTTAACTAAGACTTAAGGGAGACAATATCTGCTTGGACTAATGAATGTCTTAACTAGATACTATACAATACTTTTTTATATGATTTAAAGGGAGATGTGCAGGGTCGAGCAGGTGTACTCGGTAAAATCGTAAACAGATCGATCTATTTAACACTTACGTGTACTTTTCACTAAACTCTACATTTCAAACCCTCCAGGAGGAAGTTTTTGGTTAATTTTCCATATTACCGGTCCTGAAAACAATCCGCTGAAGAAATCCCTATACAAAAATACATTCTATATTTAGCGATCATAGGAATGTCACGTTTCCGCTAAGCTAACTATTCGTGGTGGCCCAGGCATTTTGAAACAAATGGCGACGTCGATAGTCGGCAAGGTACACCGAATGCGTATTTTGGTTGAAGTGATCACGTGACAATCCCAAAAACCACCGCGGCTTTACGCAGGAAATACAAAAAATAGCTAACCTATGCGCGTCGAATAGGATAATAAACACCATTTTTATATCTTTTTTTCATATAAAATATTGGTTTGAAATATTTCGTGTGTAAATCAATATTTGAGCTCCAAATAATGATATTCAACTGATTAATAACCCTTTTCGCAAATCTGTTCCATTCATCAATCCTGCACATCTACCTTTAAGACTTCTTTTTAGACACGCGTTAATACCAGATCCTAAGATAATAAAACTAAGAATATAGAACAGTCTCAAACCTCAAGCATCTGAAAGGGTTAGTATCATGAAAAGCAGATGGTGGTTCTGTTTATGGCAACCTTGGAGTAGTAGCGTGATAATTACAACTTTCTAGCCAAAGCACCATGAAAATTAAATATTGCTCTCCCAAAAAGGGGATTCGAGCTACCCCAGTTAACTCTCTCTGGATCCGCCCCTGTTAGAAATAAAACTTAAATACACGCCAACTACTCTAAAGAACTAAGATATGTCCAAATTACTGGAACTAATTCAATCAATAGCAAGCCATATATGAATTTAATTGTAATTCTTTTATACGCCGTTTAAATATTTTGTATTTTATTGTCGGAATAAAGTTTGAAATACTTAAGCTACATTAATTTGATTAAATCAACTGTGAGCAAAATGGCCTAAAGAGGTAAAGTGCATTAACATGCGTGTATTTTAAACAAGACAGTGTATTGGGTAAGCCTAATACCGCACGCAATTATTTGTAATATATCATTCATACCGTCCATGTAAACATGCCGCATTGCTAGTTTGTATTTAGATTTAAGGAATTTCAATCAGTGAATAGCATTTTTCGTACATTTTATGAGATGTTTATGCAAGTAAGTTACAATTTTGGTTTTGAAATAGGATTCCATAGTGGTTCTTTATTCAGCTTTTAATTTTTATGCTTAGTGTAGAATTGTAAAAACAAATAGATTAGATTCCTTTAATAATGTAATGTGTAAAACACCTCCAACTGCTCAATATTAAGTTTACAATACTGCAAGTACCTAAAATTTAAATAATAAACTGTTTGTTTTATTAGTGTTTAAAGTTAACATAAATTTACTAATGCTGCTACCTTTTTGCACTTAAGGGGCGTTTATGAATAAATAATAAGAACTGATTGTTATAATGTCGACTTATCATTTTTAAATTCGAATAAGTTCAACCATTACCACAATACACTTAAGCGACTCGCATTATGGAGTTGATCCATTTTTCCCAGTCAGATGCTTTATTTTTGATACTGGTCTCCAGTTTTAGTTTTATCTTTTTATCTTTGAGACAGGCTCTCTTTTCTGCCCATGGTCATTATTACACTTGTTGAACCAACATCATTTATATTTTTTTAGCACTTCCACAACGAAAATGAAAAAAAAATGAAAGTCTACGAATGTAAGAACTTCAAGTTTATATAAGCTTATGTAAGATTGTATAATAATAATTGGCAATTTCAGCTACTTTGATTTTTGATGCGGTTAACATTTGCGGGTTCTAATCCCAAGCAATGTGTGCAGGTGGTGATTGGCCTTCTGATGCATCAATGTAAACTCATTCTTTTCTATTCGTAAACAACTGCGGTTGAATGTTAATTAATGAGACAACTAGTATTAACAGATAATAATATCATATAACCAGTTCTCAACTGTTTATTATAATATTAAGTCACATAGAGCATTAAAGGGTGACTCAGAATGTTATTTAAGTTTGATTCCAAATCCATGTCCAAAGTTGGTTTTGCACATAACACTTATACTGGTCATCATTGGTGTCGCGTCATCATTTGTCTCGCGGTATTTGCGTTGCGCCCTCTACCGATTGTTTACGATGTCACGTTGCTGACCTTTATTTGTGGTTTGACGAAAAAACGTTTTTTCAACAGTTATGAGCAGTTTCTTGGTGAGTATTCGATCCTATACATCAAATATAGTGTTTTTGTAAGAAATGAAGCAAAAAAACTCACCTTCAGCCCTTATTTTTGTCCTATTTTGCTTTGTTTACAAGTTCGTCTGCACCTCCCATAGCCCCGGAAGTGTTTATATGTAGTTAGGTAACCGACCACTAAATTTTAAATTGGATAGGTAACCGACCACTAAATATTAAATATGGAATGAAAGTTCTTTCAATTGCAAGCACTGTCCAGAGGAGTAATTTTTTACAGTCAGTGTGATTAACAGTTATTATTTGTTAAAATTAAGTTAACAGTTAAAGTTTTGACATGTTCACCTATCACACTTTAAATGACTTGTTATCTGATTAAACATTTAGTGTTCTAAACCTATGAGTGTTCGATTTATTCCAAGAATTTTCACATACCGCGAAACTAATGATGACGTCATCAAGACAACATGGCGGACACCAATGACAATCATATGGATGCATTCTATTGTTTTTGGATATTCCATGGTCATTTTAAGAATTAAATAACAGGAAAAGGTTGGAATAGGAGAAATAAATCAAAATTTAACAGGTTAGTTTCTTTTCCTCTTTACTTCATTGTGATAACTGTAAAGTAACGCGAACCAACAGATGACCAGTATACTTGCAGGCCTATCGTTTGAAATTCACAGTAGAGATTTATTTTGCAGTGTGGCGGCCGAAGAAAGTCTCCCCATACATACAGTCAGTACTGTTATCAGTGTATTATCGGTTTCCGGTGTCATGCTGTGATGATTGCGTTTATCAGGGTTTTCCGATCAATCTTTTTGGGGTTGTCCCGGTTAGCTCAATTGGTAGCGTTTTTGGTAATTTGTTTGGTAAATTGGTATGGGCTCGCTGTTTAGTTGGGGTATCATCATTTACATATTTTATTTCCTTTGAATTAACAAAATGGTAACAATAGCTTATTATATTCAAGCAATAACTCAGGATAAAGTGTCAAACAACCCGCCCCAGTAGTAAGATCAGGACGGAGAATCAGGGTAACGCCTTCTTTTTCAAAGTTCCTATAGCTACATTTTCTACATATTCTACTTGTAATAAATGCCTTAATTACATACTAAATGTGATGTATGAAACTTTAACAAGTTTTGCTATGATTCATGAATCTGCTGGCATGCGAGCAACATAATAGCTTAGAATAGAAAACAGCTGGTGGTAAAACAATTGGTCTATACAAGCAAACAGAAACTATATTGTTTTGTCGGAATTTTTCAATGCTTGTATAGGGTTTCTGCTATAGTTTATATGTGATACCGGTATTGGTATTTAGCCCATTGTATGTATTGTTGATAACATATATTTTCGCTCATATTCTGTTGATCAGATCAGAGATGAGATCACGTATCTATGGCAAGTCTTAGTCCTTTAAACATTTTCTTCACAATCGTCTTTCAACTTCTGTCTGTTTTATGAGGACCCGGGTCAGATGTAAGATTTCCAGAAATGGGTTTCGTTTAGAGCAGTCTTATGGTAGTAAGATGATAAGTTCTAATTTTCTTGCACACAATCCCTATTAAAATTAATGACTGCTGCCCAAAAACATTGCTTAAGCAACCGTACTGACCCCCCTCTAGATCCGCCCCTACAAACTGTGCACTGTTCCTGAACCATCATCAACTGCTATACAAATGAAGCTGTTGTTCTTGTTTAAATTTCGTTCTCCTTTAGGTTATACACCACTTATTCAATTTCCATAGACTTCCATTATAACCTTTCATCAATTTCTGAATTTACTATTGGGTCAAGCCCTTAAAATCATACAATTCTCAAGAGAACCAACCTAGACACACCATAAAATACCAGTTCCACCATAGCATGACCAATAAACTTTTTCGGCATTTTAGCCAGAAGTGTATCACCCCAGTCTCTGCGGAACTTTTGTTTACATTATGTCTAAAATAATAGCTATTTTTAAAGTTGAATTTCACTTTTTTTTCATTATCAATTTCATATTATTTGTATTCAAATTACTACAAAATCATTATATTTTCTCAAAATAATTTTCTTTTAAAATATTTATTGTCATTTTCTACCAATCAGGCTTGACTTCCTGTAACTAGTCCGCAAATTCCCTGCACAAATTATTTAGAGGCCTGATCACCAATATTTAGTGGTGTATAACCTTGACGAATGCGTGAACGCGCCATTCGTAACTGTGTCATATGAACATATAAAATTTGCTCGAATTTATGCTCGCGTAAATTGTTCATGTGATAATGAGTCCCGGCGGAATTAAATAATAGACAAATAATTACAAAATAAGTCATCGTGCTCTGTGCGTCAAAGAAGGCCAATCATCATTCATTATTTTATTTTTGAAGTTAAGTTTTTGTATTCTCATTTCCGTCGGATTTTCTTTGTTTATTATTTTCCTAATAGCTTGAACATTAAGCTGTTTTGAAATTAAGAATGGTCTTCAGTTTTAGAAAACACAGGCGATCAGCAGCTTCCGGAAACCATAATAATCGAAACCGCGCGAGAAATTTGTCTCACTTGAGCTTCGATTAGCAATCACAGTCTGTTATTGAATTCTGGATTAACTCTCCTTGATAAAAAGACATAATGCTGTTTGATTAATCAAATTGTTACCAAACTCCATTCATCTACAATTTTGTCTCTGTCTTTAGAGCAAATTGGTATCATGTTCCTGAACAGTGTTTTAGAAGCTGAAGAAACGCATCAAACATTTCTGGTATTTTTCCTAAGCTCAGTCAACATGAAAGTCTGCCACAAATACATAATATTGTAGCATAATTTATTTAAATGCTCTATGTATAGCGATATTAGAAAATTGTTTTCATATACATTATTATTTTCCATAATGAGATAATATGCCAAACATGCTAATGTAAATAACAAGCTTTTTGACATTTAGCAATGTGTCAGTTTAGATAATTTTTAGAAGTAATGTTTAGTGTTATGCAATGTGCTTACGAAACCTGCTCTTTATTTAAGATATATCGAACTTTATGATTTATTGTTTGATATATTTCAAATTTGATTGTATGGAAAAAAGCAGTTTGCATTATTAAAAAATGTGAGTCTTTAATAAGTCGACGTCATTGAAATAAATAATTAAGACATCTTTATATGCATTTAGCTGAAATTTATAATTATACCCCCACAAACGAAGTTTGAGGGGGTGTATAGGAGTGAGCTTGTCGGTCGGTCGGTCGGTCGGTCGGTCTGTCGGTCTGTCCGTCGGTCGGTCGGATTCTTCGTTTCCAGATGATAACTCATGAAAGGCTTGACAGAATTAAATAATTTTTGGTACACAGATATATCGTCATAAGATACAGGTCAAGTTCGATTTTGGGGCTGGTGGGATCAGTGTCAAGGTCACTGTTACTAAAAATAGAAAAATGGTTTCCGGATGATAACTCATGAAACACTTCACAGTTTTAATCCTTGTTTGGTAAATAGATGTAACATCACAAGATACAGGTCAAGTTCGACTTTGGGGCTGGTGGGGTCAATGTCAAGGTCAGTATTACTAAAAATAGAAAAAGGGTTTCCAGATAATAACTCATGAAAAACTTCACAGATTAAATCCTTTTTTGGTACATATATGTAATATCAGAAGATACAGGTCGAGTTCGACTTTGGGGCCTGAGGGGTCAGTGTCAAGGTAACTGTAACTTAAAAAAGAAAAATTGTTTCTGGACTATAACTCATGAAATACTTCATAGATTTAATTATTTTTTGGGACACAGATGTAACATAACAAGATAAAGATTAGGTTTGACTTTGGGGCCTGTGGGTTCAAGGTCAAGGTCACTGTTATTTAAACTTCAAAACTTCGTTTCCACTCAGTAACTATAGCTTGGAATGAGATTCTTAAATGAAATTTGGTGTATTGATGGTTTTTGTGAAGATGACTTTTGGGATTCAAGGCCTGTGGGGTCAAGGTCACTGTTACTAAAAATAGAAAATAAACTGATTGCTCAATAACTTTGGTTCAGAATGAGATATTGTGATGAAAATTGCTATATAGGTAGTGTCTGTGAAGACGAAACTTGGTATTGAAATTGGGCCTTATGGGGTTCAAGGTCACTGTTACTAAAAATAGAAAAAATGGTTTCTGGATGATTTCTCATAAACAATGTTTGGCACACAGTTCTTAGATAAAAGTTAGATAAAGGCCACTGTTACTAACATATTTAAACCATTTCTGCTCAATAAATTTAGAAGGAATGAGATATTGTGATGAAACTTGCTGAATATGTGGCTACTGTGAAGACGACACTTTGGATTGAAAGTGGGGCACATTATGCCATTGATTCGAAGCATTCCCAGTTCAATTATCAAGCATACATGTGGGGGTATTTAATCACTTTCAGTGATAATTCTAGTTTACGTTTGTATCAAAACCGATTATTAACAATTTTGATACAGAAATGATAAGTCATAGTTCTTTCTTTCCAAAACGTAGCAACAGCTAAAATGTGAACATTTCACCGAATATTTTGCATGACGCCGCTAAAGTGGAATTACTTATTATTAAGTCTACTTGTCATAAACTTGGGTATCTGTAAAAAAAAAGTCTTTACTTTTCCGGGATTAGCTGGTTGCAGTTTTCTCTATCTAAAATGTAACAAAAAATCAAATAAGATGAATTAGATAATCCTGAACTTCCTAGAAACAGGGCTTATCAGCAAAAGGAACCGTGATGTAAAATTATTACGCTGGAACTCGATTTTGTGCGGGCACAACGTGTACAAGTGGTCGTCTCTTGCGGGCATGTATTTCCTTAAAGGTTTATTATGTTTGTGTCTCCTATAAAAATGTTTTAAAGAAAATCTGGGTTTAAATTCGAACATTTTCCTGAGTGCGAAATTAACGAAAATTAATCTATGCGAACTTATTTGATTCAACGTGAGTTGCAGAAAAGTGTAATTGAATACATCTGGGATATGTGCAGTTGCTCAGTTAATTGTTGATGTCTACAGTAAACAGTGCTGGTGGTGGTTTGAGATAACGTTGATAAAATCAAGCGCATGTCTAAGACATTTAAAAATTATAATTAATTGACTTTATACACTCTGTTGACGTTTCCCTTACGATTTACAGTCTCTAAGTTGAGGATCATTCCTGCAAAATGAACGTAAATTCTTTATTTATTAAATGACATACGATAAAATTATTTATGGATTCATAGAACTGCTGTTAAATTATTGCATCATTTATACTCAAAATTGTTTTATTTATAAAATGACACTTTAAATTGCTCATCAAATTCTGTTTGTGTGTATATATTTGATAAAATATTTATCAAGTTGCATGCCGACAGTATTGGTTTTGCAGAAAGATTGCTCTGATCTGATGTTAACTTACTGAAAGACTATACGCCAGACTCTGTGTTTGTTGTGTAAATGATAAAGGATCGTTTTCTCATTTGCAGACAGAAATACATGCTGTAATTTGCTATCTGGGATTTACAGAGTTCAACATGACGTAAGGTAGTTAAACATTTATTTTGCTTGTAAATATTAATAAAACAGGAGATAGTTCAGCACTAAACTGAAGTAATGTTTGTACATGTACGTCCCTTCGAAGAGGGAGGCATGCAGAATTCACTATGTCAGTCTGTCCGTCCTCCTAAATCTTGTGTCACGAACCTTTTCACTTACTATCCGGCGGATTTCTTTCAAACTTGCAGAGATGATAAAGCAATTGTGATGTTTGTAAAGAAAAAAAACAATTTCCAGTAGCCATTTTAGCAGAGTAACGATTTTGTTAATTTCAGGAATAAAATGTTGTGAAATGAACTTCTCCTTTCATATTCGGTGGATATTTTTTCAAAGTTGCACAGGTGCTCTTGCAGGATGTGTGTGGATTTTATCCTGTATTTAACCAGAGTTAAGGCTCTAAATTAATTTCAGTAATAACATCTTGTGGCATGAACTCCTCATTTCTCATTTACTATCTGGTGGATTCCTTTCAAAAGACCTGAACTTGCAAAAGATTTCCAAAATTATTTCTTTCAAAACGAATATTCTTAACAGCTTATTTTATGTATAAATTAAGTTTTTAATATCATAAATACCGAAATCGCATTTTTTATCTTTCACAAACAATGTTTGTTAATTTTTGACATGATAAAAAAATTAAACACATGTACATCTATTCTAAATAATCTATTATATTTTTCAAAACGCATTATTTATATCCTTCATTATTAATGTGAATATATTTGTAACAAAATATTTATACTACTACTACTACTACTACTACTACTACTACTACTACTACTACTACTACTACTACTGATGATGATGATGACGACGACGACGACGAGGACGACGACGACGACGACGACGACGATGACGATGATGATGATGATGATGATGATGGTTTCTGATAACAAATATATTATCTTTCGAAGAAACCACACCAACATTTTTTGTTTAAAACTCACAATTGAACATATGAGCATATTATTTATCTTGCAAGCGACTAGGCTTTTCCAAACAAGCGTAACACGTACCTTTGTTTCAATATACATGACATCACAGAAATAGGAAAAGTACTGTTGTCTTGTTTAGTTTAAGTCATCTCTTCGTTCGAAATTGTTTCTGTTAAAATTATTTTTAACAACACAAGTCGTAATTTGAAATTGTCTATCGTATTGAATTGTCTTAAGCCATTTGTTCGTGTCTTCTCTACCATAAAAATTTAACAGCAACAGCAATTTCTTGGCAGTGAAATATTAAATAAAGTCAGGTCTGAAAATAACGTCTACTTGATGCGTCCTTTGATCAAACTATGGAATCAAAGAAACGGAAACTGGTAGTTTCGGAGACGGAAAGGTGTAAGGGGTATTAGGCTTTGACAGCAAGGTTATCTACAATCGGATGTAGCATACAACATATGTTTTACTCTAAATAATCATACAAAACATAATTCTGCACAAAACAAAATTTGCATGCTTAAATAGAACATGCAATCATGGCAAAAGAAAACTCAATACTGACGATACAACATTCAATAGCAAACAAAACATATTTCTCCAAATGTCTAATTTTCATTTAATACGAGGAAAATCAATGTTGGTATATAATATCTGAAATTAAGATCTCTTTGAAGAATTAGATACATCAACGGCAGGAAATAGACGTCCGTGTTTTACTGACAATGTCGTTATCGTCTTAAGATATTGACGACACTCAAGTCTCGGCACCAGGGCTGCAGGTTATAAAACTGAGCTTGGAAACCTGTCTCAAATCTCAAGCATCTGAATGGCTGCAATGGCGACCAGATTCGGTCTGCTTCTATTGTTGTTGCAGTGTTGTTATGACTGGTTCCAATCTACGAACCGTATGTTGATGATAATATTTCATTAGGCAACGGCAAAAAGATTTTTTCTATCAATTTATTCTGTTTTTACATCTTTATGATTTGTAGAAGAAAACGAAATCAGTTGACACATTGTCATGAATGCTCAAAGGTGGCCTAATATTATCTAAACTTTTTAGATAACATTTACTTTACAGAAAGTGTGTTGTTTGTATACTATTATGCTTGTTTTCTAGGATAAATTAAAAGTCAATACGAACTTAATAACCAAAATGAAAAATTAAGTATGTCAGTTGGTTCTGAAATTTGAAAATGTTGCAAAATATGCATTTTAGTTAAACATTTCAACATATGGTGATTTTTTATACTGAACACAGACTCGACCAAAATTATTTCAAGAAATCTATTTGACAATGTTTTAACGCGTTTTGAATTCATGGTCAAAATTTTGTTATGGTCTAGAAGTGCATCCTTATTGATGTTCGTGAAGTTGGCCGCCTAGCAGCCTAGCAGCCTGGCAGCGTGAAGTTGGCCGCCAGCAGCCTAGCAGTCAGGCAGCGTGAAGTTGGCCGCCCAACAGCCTAGCAGCCTGGCAGCGTGAAGTTGGCCGCCCAACAGCCTAGCAGATACTTTGGCTGCTGGAATACTTTGGCTGCTGGGCTGCTGTGGCGGCTGGGAAAAGTTGGCTGCTGGGCTGCTGTGGCGAATGGAAAACTTTGGCTGCTGGGAAAAGTTGGCTGCTGGAATACTTTGGCTGCTGAGCTGCTGTGGCGGCTGAGAAAAGTTGGCTGCTGGGCTGCAGTGGCGGCTGGGATACTTTTGCTGCTGGGAAAAGTTGGCTGCTGGAATACTTTGGCTGCTGAGCTGCTGTGGCGGCTGGGAAAAGATGGCTGCTGGGCTGCTGTGGCGGCTGGGATACTTTGGCTGCTGGGAAAAGTTGGCTGCTGGGATACTTTGGCTGCTGAGCTGCTGTGGCGGCTGGGAAAAGTTGGCTGCTGGGCTGCTGTGGCGGCTGGGATATTTTGGCTGCAGGGAAAAGTTGGCTGCTGGAATACTTTGGCTGCTGAGCTGTTGTGGCGGCTAGGAAAAGTTAGCTGCTGGGCTGCTGTGGCGGCTGGGTTACATTGGCTGCTGGGAAAAGTTGGCTGCTGGAATACTTTGGCTGCTGAGCTGCTGTGGCGGCTGGGAAAAGTTGGCTGCTGGGCATCTGTGGCGGCTGGGATACTTTGGCTGCTGGGAAAAGTTGGCTGCTGGAATACTTTGGCTGCTGAGCTGCTGTGGCGGCTGGGAAACGTTGGCTGCTGGGCTGCTGTGGTGGCTGGGATACTTTGGCTGCTGGGAAAAGTTGGCTGCTGGAATACTTTGGCTGATGAGCTGCTGTGGCGGCTGCGAAAAGTTGGCTGCTGGGCTGCTGTGGCGGCTGGGAAAAGTTGGCTGCTGGAATACTTTGGCTGCTGAGCTGCTGTAGCGGCTGGGAAAAGTTGGCTGCTGGGGGCTGTGACGGCTTGGATACTTTGGCTGCTGGGAAAAGTTGGCTGCTGAAATACTTTGGCTGCTGAGCTGCTGTGGCGGCTGCGAAAAGTTGGCTGCTGGGCTGCTGTGGCGGCTGGGATACTTTGGCTGCTGGGAAAAGTTGGCTGCTGAAATACTTTGGCTGCTGAGCTGCTGTGGCGGCTGCGAAAAGTTGGCTGCTGGGCTGCTGTGGCGGCTGGGATACTTTGGCTGCTGGGAAAAGTTGGCTGCTGGAATACTTTGGCTGCTGAGCTGCTGTGGCGGCTGCGAAAGGCTACTGGGCTGCTGTGGCGGCTGGGATACTTTGGCTGCTGGGAAAAGTTGGCTGCTGGAATACTTTGGCTGCTGAGCTGCTGTGGCGGCTGGGAAAAGTTGGCTGCTGAGCTTCTGTGGCGGCTGGGATACTTTGGCTGCTGGGAAAAGTTGGCTGCTGGAATACTTTGGCTGCTGAGCTGCTGTAGCGGCTGGGAAATGTTGGCTGCTGGGCTGCTGTGGCAGCTGGGATACTTTGGCTGCTGAGAAAAGTTGGCTGCTGGAATACTTTAGCTGCTGAGCTGTTGTGGCGGCTGGGATACTTTAGCGGCTGGGCTGCTGTCGCTTAATTGAAGTTAAATAATGCTTTTAAATATTTCTCACGTCAGACTTCGATTTGGTAGCCTAGTATCCTGGCAGTCAAGCAGCCTAGCAGCCGGAAAGCGAGAAGTTTAACACTTAACGTATGTAATGTTATAACGTTATTTTATATTATCATATCATTAAATTAACGCATTTCTTTCGATATTTCATGTTCTCGTACATTTTTTAGAAAATTAATTTAATTAAAATTAAAAAAAACAACGAATTATTACGTCAGTTTCATTCAGAAGGAAGACTTCGATTTGGCAGCCTAACAGCGGAGTAGACTGGCAGCCTAGCTGTTCGGCAGCGAGAAGTTTAAAACTTCACGTAGGTGATGTTATAATATATTTGTCAGTCTAGCATCCTAGAATCAGATGGTTCAGACTTAAAATCATCATGCCATCATTAAAAAAAACATGTACTTTACCGGTATTTCATGCTCTTTTATTTTTCAGAAATAAAAGGCGAGATTTGAAAAAAATTAGTACAAGCCATGTTGATATTCGCGCCACAACCAAAAGAACATAGTAAAATGAGCGAAGGCAATTTACGGGCTATAGCGAACGCATATGAAATGTGTCTGTGTGAAGTTGGAAGAGCAACAGATCAGTTCCAGGAGAATGTAGAAAAATAATGGGTGTATTTGATTTGTCGGTGTCAGATTAGAACTATTTGAAAAAGAAAAATTTTATAATAGAATCGAAAAACACCTAAAAGTGAAAGACAAATATTAAATCAACGCTATTTGACTTCAATTCGATTTCATAAAAATGTATAAATTTCCTAACTACCAGCAGACTAAAGCGTCAATACAAGTTAGAACAGTAAAGAAAAATAGTTTAACCTAAAAAATCCTTAAAATTTTATTTGCAATCAAACACAAAAAATATTAATCATCGCAAAACAAATACAATTTAAATACCCAAATGATTAAGAAGATACTGACAACAATATGTAAGGTCCTTTTATTTCTCGTCAACACATTTCTTTTCTTTTTAAATTCTTAAAATACTCACAATAACAAACAAGTAAATATAAAGGCAAAATGGTTTGACCAAAGTTGTTATATTGCGAGAAAAGAATTTAAAAAGAAAAGAAATGTGTTTATGAGAAATAAAAGGACCTTACATATTGTTGTCAGTATCTTCTTAATCATTTGGGTATTTAAATTGTATTTGTTTTGCGATGATTCTATTTTGTGTTTAATTGCAAATAGAATTTTAGGGATTTTTAAGGTTAAACTTTATTTCTTTAATGTTCTAACTTGTATTGACGCTTTTGTCATCTCGTAGTTGGGAAATTTATACATTTTTATGAAATCGAGTTAAAGTCAAATATCGTTGATTTAATATTTGTCTTTCACTTTTAGGTGTTTTTCAATTCTATTATAATTTTTTTCTTTTTCAAATAGTTCTAATCTGACAGGCTGCCAGTCTACTTCGCTGTTAGGCTGCCAAATCGAAGTCTTCCTTCTGAATGAAACTGACATAATAATTCGTTTAATAGCAAATTAGCAAATTTCTTGGTATTTTGAACGTGTATTTCATAATTTTTTTTAAATTTCAATTAACTTAATTTTCTAAAAAATATACGAGAACATGAAATATCGAAAGAAATGCGTTTATTTAATGATATGATAATATAAAATAACGTTATAACATTACATACGTTAAGTCTTAAACTTCTCGCTTTCCGTCTGCTAGGCTGCTTGACTGCCAGGATTCTAGGCTACCAAATCGAAGTCTGACGTGAGAAATATTTAAAAGCATTATTTAACTTCAATCAAGCGACAGCAGCCCAGCCGCTAAAGTATCCCAGCCGCCACAGCAGCTCAGCAGCCAAAGTATTCCAGCAGTCAACTTTTCTCAGCAGCCAAAGTATCCCAGCCGCCACAGCAGCCCAGCAGCCAACATTTCCCAGCCGCTACAGCAGCTCAGCAGCCAAAGTATTCCAGCAGCCAAAGTATCCCAGCCGCCACAGCAGCTCAGCAGCCAACTTTTCTCAGCCGCCACAGCAGCTTAACAGCCAAAGTATTCCAGCAGCCAACTTTTCCCAGCAGCCAACTTTTTCCAGCCGCCACAGCAGCCCAGCAGCCAACTTTTCCCAGCCGCTACAGCAGCTCAGCAACCAAAGTATTCCAGCAGCCAACTTTTCCCAGCAGCCAACATTTCCCAGCCGCCACAGCAGCTCAGCAGCCAAAGTATTTCAGCAGCCAACTTTTCCCAGCAGCCAAAGTATCCCAACCGCCACAGCAGCTCAGCAGCCAACTTTTCGCAGCCGCCACAGCAGCTCAGCAGCCAAAGTATTCCAGCAGCCAACGTTTCCCAGCAGCCGAAGTATCCCAGCCGGAAAAGCAGCCCAGCAGCCAACTTTTCCCAGCCGCCACAGCAGCTCAGCAGCCACAGCAGCCCAGCAGCCAACTTTTCCCAGCAGCCAACTTTTCCCAGCCGCAACAGCAGCCCAGCAGCCAAAGTATTCCAGCAGCCAACTTTTCCCAGCAGCCAAAGTATCCCAGCCGCCACAGCAGCCCAGCAGCCATCTTTTCCCAGCCGCCACAGCAGCTCAGCAACCAAAGTATTCCAGCAGCCAACTTTTCCCAGTAGCCAAAGTATCCCAGCCGCCACAGCAGCCCAGCAGCCAACTTTTCGCAGCCGCCACAGCAGCTCATCAGCCAAAGTATTCCAGCAGCCAACTTTTCCCAGCTGCCAAAGTATCCGCCACAGCAGCCAACTTTTCCTAGCCGCCACAACATCTCAGCAGCCAAAGTATTCCAGCAGCCAACTTTTCCCAGAAGCCAAGGTATCCCAGCCGCCACAGCAGCACATGCCAACTTTTCCCAGCCGCCACACCAGCTCAGCAGCCAAAGTATTCCAGCAGCCAACTTTTCCCAGCAGCCAAAGTTTCCCAGCCGCTACAGCAGCCCAGCAGCAAACTTTTCGCAGCCGCCACAGCAGCTCAGCAGCCAAAGTATTCCAACAGCCAACTTTTCCCAGCAGCCAAAGTATCCCAGCCGCCACAGCAGCCAAGCAGCCAACTTTTCGCAGCCGCCACAGCAGCTCAGCAGCCAAAGTATTCCAGCAGCCAACTTTTCCCAGCAGCCAAGTTATCCCAGGCGCCACAGCAGCTCAGCAACCAAAGTATTCCAGCAGCCAACTTTTCCCAGGAGCCAACTTTTCGCAGCCGCCACAGCAGCTCAGAAGCCAAAGTATTCCAGCAACCAACTTTTCCCAGGAGCCAACTTTTCGCAGCCGCCACAGCAGCTCAGCAGCCAACTTTTCCCAGCCGCCACAGCAGCTCAGCAGCCAAAGTATTCCAGCAGCCAACTTTTCCCAGCAGCCAAAGTATTCCAGCCGCCACAGCAGCCCAGCAGCCAACTTTTCCCAGCCGCAACAGCAGCTCAGCAGCCAAAGTATCACAGCAGCCAAAGTATCTGCTAGGCTGTTGGGTGGCTAACTTCACGCTGCCAGGCTGCTAGGCTACTCGATGGCCAACTTCACGCTGCCTTGCTGCTAGGCTGCTGGGCGGCCAACTTCACGCTGCCAGGCTGCTAGGCTGCTCGGCGGCCAACTTCACGCTGCTAGGCTGCTAGGCGGCCAACTTCACGAACATTCCTTATTGAAATCATCAAAATCTGCTCTGAAAATGGACAAAATATGATATTTTGCATATTTTCCCCATTTTGAGCAATTTTGATGGTTCTTTATCCAACTCCAACAGTGGCCAGTATAAAACTATAAGATATCTAAAATGTAACCATTTATGAACTCAAAGACATATTTGAGCCAACATAAGGCCTTCGTGACTCTGCTGCTTTGTATTAAGTTAGGGTAAAAAAAAAATAAAAATTTTAAAATTATTCGTTTTAAATGTTTTCAATATTATTTGTGATAAAACTATGTTCATTATTCTTACTATTTGGATAGATTAAAATTAATTTATTACATGTATATATGAAAAAAACTCAAAGACATTCAACGTCAAGTAGTGAGTCATTTCCACCGTTATTTTTTGATCGCATGATCGAATTTTATCGGACGGCCAGAGCTACCTTGTTACGTCAGTGCAATCACTTTTTCATTACTTTGACTGTTTTCTTTGTCTCTACAGATCCATCGTTCCATTTTCTACAAAAGCCCATGCACATGCGAGTAATAGATCAACAAGAACATGTTTCTCTAAAGTATTTTCCGAGGAAATTGCATATAGATTTGTGCTCCTTTTTTGTCGAATCAATATTGCGTTTCTACCAAAAGTTGCTTAGAGCTGGTAATATCCTGGGGAAACACATATCTACTTTAAGAGAGAAATCTATCAAATTGTGACAATTGAGTTATTTAACATCATGGTTTCTCGAAAAATAAAGTAGCGCTGTGGATAATTCCCAAATTTTCAGTTCTTTTCATGGAAAATTGAACACAGTAGGAATTTAATCAAAGTTCGGAGATATTTTGTGATGTATGCTTCAAGTAAGAGATAAATATTAAAATAATAATTAATAAAGGCAATATGATTAAACTATGTAGGACAATAGACTTTGCTCTCTAACATTTTTTTCTAAATCATTTAATTTTTCAGTCATCAGATACCATATGGTCTGGTATAATTTACGAGTTAACATGACAGAAATATGCCACGTCCAAATAGAACTTTTTCTTACAAATGAATTTTTAGACAAAAACACAATAATAATAATAATAATAATTTTCTTCTAGATTTTAGTGGCGGAGCTTAAACTTGACTGAGGGTTTAAAAGATATAACAGTTCACTCATCGTACTTCTGATGCAACAGAGCGCTGTTTTGAGGGACGGTAGCCGAGCAGGGTTTTGATGGCAAAGAATGACAAACGCCGTCATATGCGAGACAAAATCGCCGAAATGGTACTGAACATAGAAGCAGTTATACTAAACATCAACAACGTTCTCGGTGAAGTGACTGTGTTGGTAAATGAAATCGATTCAATAACAGAAAGACTGGAAAAACATTATGGAAATAAAGTGGAGAGACGAGAGTGCAAGCTTGACGCCAATCGAAATCGTTGTGACGTCAGTGAAGCTTGTAGAATGCAACCTCAATCAAAACTGACTACGCCATCTCCATATATGGATTATACATTTTTAGACCTTTCAAACGAGTGTGCAACATGTGTGAACAATGTTCATAGTTTTACTTTTAACGAAAAGTATCCACTTTGGATTCAGAATGATACATGGAAATTCGAGCATTCGATTTCGGAAATATCCGAAGTTTCTACCGGAAGTGATTCCAACAATTGTACTCAATACGGAAGTGACGATAAATCATGGCATAGTATTTCAAACATAGGAAGGAATAATGAAAACATTTATATGTGTTCTGTAACGCTTAACACAAAGAGTAAATTTGATGTCGATGATGTCGTAAAATTTTCAAAATGTTGTAAAAGCTCTCATCATGATCTCAGCGAAGATTATTGCGGGGTGTACGAACAAATCATGGAACAGCAGTTGGAAGATTTAGAACAAATGTCTTTCGTGGATGTGGAGAAACAGCAATCAAGTGAAAATGAAACCTCCGAAGGGTCAAGTGATAAAATGTCTGGAAAATTTATTCCAACAGATCTAATGATTTCTGAATATTTGATTCCTTTTGCAAATGTCGTAAATAACCAACATAGGAACGTTATTGTTCGAGAGTTGAGCGAATCTTGTGCTAGCTCCATTTAATCTCCGATTATTATACACCTGTATCAAATCTTACTTGTTCTCTAGGTAGAATACTGTTGACAAAAAATTGGGAACATATTTTCAACGTAAAAATATTAAAACTGCCATGTTAAAAAGTGCGGCCTTGTTACACATCCAAATGGTCTCAATGCAAACAAGTGGTGACTCAGCCTTTTGAAATTTTCAAATTTAAATAATACGATCCAATTCTTAAATAAGACATCAAAACCATAAAATAGAATGAGAACTATAGAGGTAACCGCCTTTGAACTGTCAGTGGCAAATTTATCTAGCCGCTAGAGGTTTCAAACAGAATCTTTGGTGCATCATCCTCGAATTTGCCCCTCATTACTGTCAGATTCTCAAGAACAAACATAATTATAGAAGTTGCATTTAGTAACCTTCTTAATCAACGCAACTTATGAAAAATATGCACATAATAGCATGCAAGGATGTAAACAAAATTACTGGCAGAAAAGCATTGTCAAAGAAATTAGGTAGGTGGTCGATAATCTTTCCGAAATGGCGCCTGTATCATAAAATCCAAAGGCCGAAGATCATAAAACGAAATTCGAGACACACTTCAGCCAATCAGATGATCGTATTTTGAGACTGATCTCCAATCTTAGTTTTATGATCTTGGGCCCTTGAGGTTAATAAGCTAGATCTCAATGACAGGAACTACAGAAACTGATCAAGCCTTTATGTTCTTTTTCAAAAAAAGTTTAAAAAACCTTTAACAATTCTTAACTGACACTATCATGGAACCAAAGAGGAAAGCAATGCGATGAACTGTTGATGGGTAAATCACCAAACATGCAGAGCGCTGTGATTTCCGTTTTTGGGGATTCACCAACATCAGAGGTTCTCGTATTTACATGGAAATACGAATTGCTTTGATGAATTAACTCCAACCTATCCATCTTCTCGATAATGTTGCATGTAGAAGCACCCAAAATATAAACAAAAAAAATCTTATAGCACTGTCAAGCGAAAAGGGTAGGTACTAACTGAGACTAGATAGGACACATTTAAATAATCAAAATACGATGGCAGAAATAAAAATAAACCGATTAAGCTTCTACGACGGTTGTCCGGAAAGTTCATACACTACCATATTGTTTACTTTTAGGCAATACATACATATAACAGATTTAACCAGCAAATACATATTAGTTCAATAAACAAACTTACACAATCATTTAGCTGTGATGAATAATAACATTATAACACTCTATACATACAACATAGGCCTATATAGATTGTCACGTAGCACTGAAAGCGTCATAAGCGTCCAAATGAACGTCACGATTTACTTCCTTCTCAAAATAGCGCCAAAGCGATGTTTACAAGTTTCTGATGTCGGCTGACAATTTGCTGGTAAATGACTTTGTAGTTTGTACCAATCACGAACGAAACCAGATACCGAAGGTCAAACACCAATGCGAAGTTCAGCCAAATGTGTGCAACTTTTCCATTCTTTTTCAAGACTTTTCTTAAAACCTTCTAAGCGTTTTGTTTTCTCTTAAGAAGTATATATGTCATATATCAAATGTGAAGAAAGCTTTTATTTATAATCTAATAAAATGCGATTGTTTTGTCGTTTTGGGCAAACACATTCTTTTATCTGGGGACCAAACGACGCTGAGCATGGAATGGTATTAGCCTAATCTAAACAAAAATACCGCATTGAAGGTTCCATGTTCACCTCCATATGCACACCATCGTTTGGGATGGATCGAAATTGTACTGTTTTGGTGTAAATATTGAGTTGTGCTTAACCTGGGGCTAGGCGGCGTGGGAAGTAATATGCATTTCCATTTCTGCTCATAACAGGCTCACTACAACCGAGCCTGCAATCTATTTCCAATAGGTTAGACTTAAAATTTATTTTTTTTTTTCAAGGTCAATAAATTTTGACATTATTGTCTATTCCTAAAGTACCGCTAAACATACGTTTTCTATAGGAAATTTTAACAGCAGTTGCCAAAATCTGACAATTTAAACATTTTGTTATTAAGCCTGATTTCCTCGGAGTCTGGCTCATATCACCATAATACATAACATCAGAGTACTGAGACCTGCAAGTGACGATAATGATCTCAATAAAAAGAATCCAAAACTTGAATGTACGAGGGACGTCGCAGAAGTTAAAGGACTTTCTTCATAACAAGTTTATTTTTTGCCATTTTATAGAATACTTTTACAATAATAAACGCCGGCGCATATGCAACACAAACATAATGTAAAAATTGGAATATGCATAACGACTACTCGGTACTCAAGTGTTTCCATAGCAACCTAAGCGACGAGCGGCGCACGCCATATTAACGTTTGCGTTAAACAGAACATACTCTTTTTAACCATACCGTTGATCAGGCAAATAAAGTGACAATGGCGCGAAATATCGTCTGCTTTACACGTGACGTTATAACGTCATTTCCTGTAAGTTTGGTCGGGGTAACATCTGCAGTAACTCAGTTACAACGTTTTTCATCAAGACACTGTTCTCCAAGCGAAAACGTCATGACGTCCACCGGTGATATGAAACTGCGTGCGGTTATACAGTTTTGCCAGGCACTCGGGAAAACGCCAACTCAAACATTTAAAGAAGTGCAAAATGCCGGTAAATACAAGTGCTGCCGGTCATTAGTGTTCCGATGGCATAAGGAGTTCCGGGAAGGTCGGGAGTCTGTAGAGGATGAGGCGCGCAGTGGAAGACCGGCGACCAAGCGAATATCACTTGTACAGAAGGTGAAGGACCGGATCGCTATGGACCGCAGGTTCACAGTACGGACATTAGCGGCAGACATGGACTCCTCTAAGGACACTGTGCTACGAGTTCTTCATGATCTCAACATGCGAAAGGTGTGCGCAAGATGGGTCCCGCGACTGCTGACGGACGTCCAAAAGGCACAGCGCGTGACGTCGTCCATGGAATTTCTCACGCGTTGTGATGAAGAAGGTGATCGTTTCCTGGACCGGATCATCACGCAGGACGAAACCTGGCTCTGGCATTATGACCCAGAAACCAAGGCTGACTCGTCCGTGTGAAAGACGCCCGCAACACCGCCTCCCAAGAAAGCCAAAGTATCGAGGTCCGGAGGAAAGCACATGTTTGTGTTCTTTATGGACCGACATGGAATGATCCTGATTCATCGTGTACCAGAGGGACAGACCATCAATGCAGCTTACTATTCGAAGGTAATATTTTTAACAAAATTAAATGTTAAAAAAAATACAATAAATTGTTTTCTTTAAAAATACAATAAATTGTTTTCTTTAAAAAAAAACACTTAAATCTTAAAATAAAATCAAATATTTTTTTTAATTTTAGCTCCTTCGCCGTGATCTTGTCCACGCGCTCCGGAAGAAGCGACCGGGCCTTGAGCTGTCGGACATGATTCTCCACCAGGACAATGCCCCTCCGCACACAGCGAGTTCCACCCAGTTGGAGATCGACGTCCTTGGATTCCAGCGTCTGAGCCACCCACCCTACAGTCCTGACTTGGCGCCCATGGACTTCCGTGTGTTCCCGGAGGTGAAGTCGCAATTACGAGGCAGCCACTTTGACAGCGGCGAGGAGCTCATGGCAGAAACGTTGAAGATTGTGTCTACATTCGATCCAGAGTTTTATGATGACATATTCCAGAAATGGATCTCACGCCACAGGAAGTGTGTTGCTACGGAAGGTGACGGAAGATGATGACGTCTTGTGTGACGTTAAATGACGCTCGTTTGTGCGCCAGATCACCGTTATGTGTGTTGATTGTTTGTTTATTTTTTAATTCCTGTTCTATGTATGTTTTCGAAATTTTACATATTGATAAGGAAGATTTTATTCTATTTAACAGTGTTTTTATTTTTTGTCTACTATAAGAAATCTTTAATCTACAGTGTTAGTCCTTTAACTTCTGCGACAACCCTCGTATTGATAACATAAAAGGATTCCTAATAATTATCCGGAGTTCGTTCTGGCGTTCTTGTCGGCGTCATTTAGCCTGAGATTTCATGAATCCCACCCCAGGGAATTTTAGAGTATAAATGATATATAACGGATAATCAGCCAAGTCATTCACAGAAAAAAAAGCCTTAAATAGCAGGAAGAAAGAGAGATATGGTTAGTATACGGTCAAAAAACAGAACTTAAGATCATCTTGTCACAGAACAGATCTTAGATTATGCTCGATTTCAACCAATCAGATTGAAGATAATGTTATCCAATGTTGAGGCAGATGCAGAAATGTGAACCACATCAATAAAACCTTATATCCAAAAAAGTGAACAGCGATTAAAACAAAGCTGGTGTGTTATCGTCTAAGATCAATGTATTAAAGTGGGGAATTAATTGAACAAGAACATTTTTTATCGAAATTTTACTGTTTATTAGTGTCAATTGAGTTGCGCTCCATCCGGGGCTAGCCGGCGTGGACAGTAATATTCATTTCAATTACTCTCAGTCAACAGACTCAATCAAACCGAGCATGCAATAGTTTCATATTAATGTTCAGTTGCTTTCAAATTTCCCTTTTCATCTAATCAAATTTACACAAAAATAAAACAAAAACTGTTAGCTTCAATCGACCGAATCCCGAGTAGTAAATCAAAGAAGAATACTAGTAGTCCAAACACTACATGAAAGCTAAATATAGCAATAAATTAGTTTTAGTAATAAAGATTGCAGAAGTACACACTGTATGATAAGAAAATGTCTCAGAGATAATATACTTGAACTAAGTCACACTAAGGCAAACCTGTTAGTTAGAGATTTAGCGTAGCATACTTGGTGGACAATCATGGGATCTTTCATATACTTCATGCTGGTATTGTATGGGATTGCTTCGGAACTTGTACCCACCTTTGCAGAGGAAAACATTCATCAGAACAAAATTGACAACTTCTTGAATGCAGTAAGTTATTTTTTCACGTTATAATTCACAAGGCGTTCAAATAATTATCTTATTTAATTGTTGATTTATATCTAATTATGTATAGAATTCAGTCTCCAAAGTATGTCAACTACCTTACCATTGTGCTCAGTTTGATGTAAAAAGTGAAACATGCATATTAGTAATATCCACACTTACAAAATGATCAATTAAAAAAAAACACAACAAAAAACGAAAAGGAGAACCTGAGTGTTGCCGCCTTGGAACGGTCAGTGGTTTAACAAATTTTCTTCTTGGAGTTTAAAAAATGTTGTAGAGTGTACCAACCTTAACTTTGCCGCAACTGTTTCTTACATGAACAAACACGTACAAGTGTACAAGTTGTCTTGGTAAATAAGCTCCAATCCACCAATCGACAATGTTGCCTGCAAAAGCTCACAAACATAAAACATAGAACGCTTATAGCATTGTCAAGCACGAAAGTAAATTCTTAATGACCTTTCCGTGACTAGAGCCCCAGGGCTGAAGGTTATAAAGCTGAGATTGGAAACCAGTCTCAAATCTCAAGCATTTGATTGGCTAAAATGGCGACTGGTCGCCATTTCAGCCAATCAGATGCTTGAGATTTGAGACTGGTTTCCATGCTCAGTTTTATAACCTTGGGCACTGGAGTATAATCAGCAAGAACACAATGTTTCTATGTAAAAGGTAATTAAATATGTTCTGCTTAAATTTCTAACAAATTTGATTTATGACGCTACATTTGAAATAAAATAACATAACAATGGTACTAAACAAATTCATTTTCTAAAATTCAGGCACTCGCTTGCAAGAAGGGTAAAAACCCTGGCCTCACAGTATCTGTTGTTAAAGAAGGACAAGTAATATTTGCAAAAGGTTACGGAGTGGCAGATGTGTCGACTGGTCGCCTAGTTAACAACAGGACACTGTTTGGCATTGCTTCCATGTCAAAGGCGTTTGCCGCTGCGCTTATGATGCAGATGTTGCATGAAAGAAAGTAAGCCTCTTTTACCTTGGTCGTTCCTGCTGTTACAAGCGTTTTCGTCGTGGCCGTGTTTGTTCGGATCTTTAAGGTAGGGTCAAAGTCATAGAGAGGACACTCACAATTATTAGCATGAATATATCCGTCGATGTTGAGTGTTTTCTCCCTTTTTTATTTTAAAGAAATAGTAAAAATCATTTCCGAATTTCCCGAACTTTGCCAATTGCGTAAAAATGGTCAGACTTTGGATAATATTTAATGCAGCTATATTATCTTCAAGTCGGGTGTGTCACATATATAAACTAAGTATAGTATTCTTCAATTTGACTATAAATGGACGAGAATCAAGCCTGGAATTATTAAGGCATGTTTATAAGACAAAGGACGTCAGATGGTGCACTTATTCCATCTTTAGATACGATATTTCAAGCAGTCATTACTTTTACCTATTCCGAAGAGGCTTCATTAATTTTCACGATTTGCATCGCAAAGGTTTCGTATGTCAATAAAGTCTCAGATTTTTAATAAATCTTGTTGTATATATCTTCTCGAATTACCCTAGAAATTATTGTAATATGCAATAGAATAAGATCGAGCATCATTTATTTTTCAATAATGTTAACTAAGTCATCGATCAACAGGTGGTATATGGTAATGGTATGGTATGGTAATGCTAAATTCCCTGCATAACAGCTATTAATGAGAACGATTTTAAAGTATATGATTCACAAGTTGTTCCCGAAACGAGTTTAAGTTTTGTAGCGAAAAGATGGTATCAACACGGTTCTCGCATATATTCAGTTCTTTTCGCAAATACACAACATATTGTATTTTGTTGTATCACAACCGAAAATCTGATCACTTAACGAAATACAAGGCACGTGTTGGAAAACCCCAGCACGGTATGATTTAGTCCATCCGTGCGGTTTCGTTTTCTAGCAACCCAACCATCTCTCTTTCCCTATCACTGGCACTTCGGATTCGAACTTTGGTTTACAGTAATTGGGCTCAGTAATCTGACGATGGCCGTGTGAACAACTGCTGTAACCCTCACTCGAGTCTCCACTCATATTCTTTTACCATTACCTTTTAAAGTAAATCTTGGCTATGACTGAGGTCGAAGTGTGGGCGTGTGGTCAATAATGTTGCGCTTGTTGTCTCCAGTATTTGTTGTCTCTCATATCATAAGTTGTGTTTGTTTATGATATTCTTTGTTTTTCTGAAATCTGCTACCTTACTGTTAAATGTGCTGGAAAATGTTCTTGTTCTTGCTGTGCCCAAGGTTATAAAACTGATCATGGAAACCAGTCTCAAATCTCAAGCATCTGATTGGCTGAAATGGCGACTGGTCGCATATATAATCTCTCTTTTATAACCTTCAGCCCTGGTCACGCCGAGAAACTAGTATGGTCGTAATTTATCAATATATCGTAGTATATTTGCCATTCCACTCCTTTAACCTATTTATTCTTTGTTTTATTTGTTGTCCAGATGCATGGTCAGTCAGTCCACCATACGACTACCATTTGTAGAGTTTGACAGTTTAACAAACTGGAAATCGCTCTTGTAAAAAGACCCCCACCCTACCATCTTCGCCTCAGGTCTTTAACGTGTACGATGTATAACGAAGATAAACGCACTGATTATCTCCTTCGAAGTTATGAACCGATAATAAAGTGCAATCTTCTAAGAAGCATTTTGAGAAATTCCAAGACCACCGGTCTGTTAGGAAAAGTGTGTAATCACTCTATGAATAGAAATATCATATGATATTCGTACTGGTTTATAGATATGCATTGTATATACCGTTCTCATATAGATAAATAAAGATGACCGCTCTCATTTTATTGTTATGGTCTTAGCTTTATCAGTTGCTTATGGTTTTAACAAAGTTCATAAGTTGTTCACATTTTCAACCTTAATCTTACAACTTCAATTTCACTTCCATGAAACTATAATCCAAATTATATTCTTGTATGAGCAGTATGTCTATCTACACGAAGCCTGGAGATATTCTGACCGAAGGATTTGCCTACAACTCGTCCCAGTTCACCACCTACGCCACGATCCGGGACCTCATGACACATTGTCTACGCGTCCCTAGCAACCAAATGATGAGATTGGATACAACTCTTACGAAAAAAGAAGCAGCTAGGTATGCAACAGTGTCTACGTTGCGACTTTTTAACTGAGTCACAGTTCATACTCGCTAAATTTCATGAATGTGGCAAGAACATATGCAAATTTATGGTGCAGAAACGGTAAAATGGAGAAAATATACATAATATCAGAAAAAATATTAGAATACCTACACTCAGAAAACACAGGCTCCCCGCGCAGTCAATAAGTAGTGAGGATAGAATAGGGAGAGAATATCAGTTTATAATTTGATCGATTTCGCAACGAAATCACAAACAAACAAAAAAGAATCCGGGGGTTTACCACCATGGAACGGTCGGTGGCTAAGTATATTTCTGCAAACATATCAAAAAAATATTTCCAAACTGTCTTGTTATCTTTAATTAATCACAGTTAAAATATGCCATGCTGGTCACACATCTAAAAAAGGTGTAGGGTATTCAAACAAAGCAATTTGCGCAAGCACGCTCTTCACGCGAAATTTTTGAACTGTAAAAATTTTCGTCGCATTTAACAACAATACATATAAACAGTTTATACATGTAAAAATTAAGTAATCCTTGTATGACGACATTGTTTCACAGAAGTCTGACACAGCTTTTTAAAAGTATCAATAATGCCTAATACTAAAACATCGGCCTCTTGAAATCAATTCTAGCAAGTATGGGTGCTATCAAAGGTCAGACCCTTCTGCAATTTTCTTTGTTTCACGTGATTAGAGGGAGTACTGGTCTGATACTTAAGAAGCATACAGTCGTAAAGAACCAACCCAATAGTCTGGCTGAGGCTTTGAACAGATGGCAGTTTAAAACAGAAATAAGGAAACAAACATACGTCAAACGTGTGCGAAAATGGTTAACATGTGCTAAATTTGAATTGTAGACGAATTCGGTATTTCCCACCGATTGACAAATTTCGCATGCATTACCTGTACAGTAATATGCACTATGGAATAGTCTCATACCTGAGTGAGGTCCTGGGAGGAAAAACTTGGGAAGAACTCATTCAGCAATACATCTACAACCCATTAGGTATATTGTCATATACACTCACACAAAGTTCTAGTCGGTCATCATTTGTATTTGTTTACAATGTATGCGAGTAACCCTATGTCAAATGAGCTTTTGAAAAGAATTGTTTTGCCTTGGAATCAGTCATTAAAAGTTTTTCAATGTGTATTGATTTAGAACAATCTTTAATTGAAGAGAATGTTATTATAAATTTTGTACTTTGATGGAGATTTATATTAAAAATATGCTGCTGATTAATAGGACTTTATGTTTTTCCTACGACCGAGGGGCATTCAGAGCAATTTTTTGATTGCTTGACCTTAAATTGCAAGAAATGCATCTTTAACAAAATTTAGTATAACTCTCGCAAAACTGTTCCAAAGTCAGTTATTATAAGATTGGAGCTTAAAAACTGATGTTGGGAACTGATAAAAAATAGAGTTAAGTGAATGTCTTTCTTATGAAAAACTGCGGACAAAAAGGGACTAATGAGAACTTTGGGTGAGTGTATAGGTTGCACCAAAATAAATGTCTTCTATCTTCCTAACTGCCAGCATACCACATATTGCTTTCAAGATCTTCATTCTTTTCTGATGGAAAACAGTCAGGCAATAAGTGGGTTAACTCACTTGTAAGTAAATTACTGATCTCTTGACCCTATCTGAATCGCGGTTTCGCAAATTTGGAGACATGTACGCTCTTCCGGTATTAGTCCGCTTCTGTTGGGATAAAATCGATTTCATTTCCTTTCCTTACATGTAATCGTGGCAGACAAGGCAGAAACTGGCTTAGCTCCTACGTTTAATTTAAGTATATTGTCGTATTTTTAAACGGACTCGATTCGAATAGCACTACCGAGTTATGGGGTTTATTTAAAGGAACAGAATCGCGTACCTTGCACAAATATATTTGTTAAATTTAAATGTACTGTCATCAATTCATTAGTACGTTAGAAAACCATGCATAATGTCTTACAATATTCTTGTGGTATCATTATTTTTGCAGTATTTTGAAAATATGCGCGTTGTCTTCAGCGTTAAACTTTCCTTTCGAATAAAAGTTGATTCCTGTACCGGAAAAGATAGATATTAAAATTAGAAATGTTTATTAATTTAATTTACTTTTAATTTATAAATTACTAGTTTTCTACCCCCCACTTTGCAGAAATGACTGACTCCGACTTCCTGCGAACAGCGGACAGATCAAAGAAGGATGTAGCTCAAGGATACGCCGACGATGAGTATACCGGCGACCTGGTTCCAGTACCCGAGGAAGTCAATAAGTAAATGTTTCATTGCAAGCTAAAAAGACAGAAAATTGATGCTTATAGTGAGAAACCAAAGATTTTAGAATCATCCAACTGAACTGAAGCAAGCATGTCATGTCTTTTTTAGGGAATATAGTCGCAAAGAGGACAAATTGTTTTAGAAATTTTCTGATAGGTCCGGGTCGAACTTTTTTTACTTCATACTACCACAAGATTTAGTTTTACATGCATTTCTGTTTTCTCTGAAGGCAATGGGCCAACTACGGTGGATCAACGGGTGTGATGAGCTCCTCTACGGACTTGGCCAAATGGATGCTCATGCAATTAAATGGTGGTAAGAACGAGCATGGAGCTGTGGTCATCGACCCGTCCGTACTGGCACATACACACCAGGCACAGACCACAATACGATCCTCCACTGTGGAAACCGAGTTCCACAAGCCAAAGGCACCTTTCACCGTGTCTGAAAGCAACTATGCATTTGGCTGGAAGGTCGGATTTTACAAAGGTATGAATGATTTTTTTATTTGTAGGAATTTTTTAGAACAATGCAATTATTTGTTCGGAACAAATATGGTAAAATATTTTAACACAATTATTGATCTGCCTGACCCAAAATAGCAGAAACGCAGTTGTAATTCACAGACTTAAAACCAAATAAATAGAAATTCATCTGAAACGGAGAAGTGACTTCGAAAAATCTTTAAGTACGTCACTCATCCGACAACAACATTTAATTGACCTTTTTCGGTGAATTTTCTTTAATTCCATTACGCCTGTATTCGCATAGAATTTCCTTCTTTCACTCCATAATAAATGTTGATAGAATAATCCGATTTACGATAATGACAAGTTACTGTTTCAATACTTTCTGTTTTGTTCAGGGGTTCCTTTAGCCGGGGGATTACCCCTTGATTTGAAATTTCCAAAAACCCACATTTTGACCCTTATGATTTTGGCTCAAGTGTCATTTAATTACCTTGAATTGTCACCGTTCCTATATTTATAAATCAGGGGTTTCATTTAACCTGGAAGGTGACCCTTTGACTTGAATTTTCAAAACAAGCCTCATTTTCACCCCTTTCCTTAAATTTGTAGTATTTTGGCTATTAATTGGCAGAATCTTCTGAAAAACCACCAAAATTAGATTCAGCTGCTGGTGGAACCCCTGTTTAATTGTTGTCGTTTTTTTTCAGAGTATAAAATGCTACGTCACACCGGCACGACATATGGTTATTCCTCCTTGGTGACATTACTACCGGATGTGAACTTGGGCGTGTTCACCAGTATGACCGGTGAGGACGAGGGATATGTAACACGAACGCTGCTTCATAGGTAAGCTCGACATTCCTCCTTGGCGACATTACTACCGGATGTGAACTTGGGCGTGTTCACCAGTATGACCGGTGAGGACGAGGGATATGTAACACGAACGCTGCTTCATAGGTTGGTTCGACTAGACCATAATTTGATTCACTGTGTCTTAATGTCGTGCAGTACCATGCTACAGATAGTGTTTATTAAGGGGTTGCAAACGTTGCAAATGGCGAAAACTAGCTAAAATTTCAAAAATGAATATTTGGGGGAAATACTTATTGCAACCTAGATTTTAGTAAAGAAATATATTTAGCTATGGATGTAGTAAATGTTTGCAAGCTCAATTTAGTCTAATTCGTGTTCTAATTACCAAGCACATACTAAAACAAAAGAAAAACCGTTTGCATGAGAACTCTGGAATTCATGGACAATATACCAAAGCAACTCATACTTTAAATAAGTATATGCTGGTCTACAATGTTTAGTGCCAATTCGTCAAATAATGTTAGGGTTTTCAAGAAATTCAAGGAAAACTTACTTCCTGGTTCAAACTGAAAGTAGAAATCTACTTGTTTTCGCCGTTTGCAATGTTTGCGACCCCTTAAGTGATGTTTTAAGCGATCTCACGAAAGTCAGATCCGACAAAATGTTAGAATCTTGATAGCGGTTGTCAGGAGCATAGTGAGTTGATAAAAGTTTCTTAACTGTTAAAACATCACTTAATAAACACTAAATTATTAAGTGTTTGTCATGAATTAACCTTACACTAATCAGATATAACGTCATTACTTTATAAATATTCATCACTCATCATATGTTGAAACGTTTAGTTTTAACAGATAAGAGTTGTAGACTATTTTAAATTCTAGCTTATTGATTAAATAGAAAATTATGGCAAACACTAATGAGGAAAAAAACAACACGCGTTTCCCTCCCTCAACCTCACGTTGGCATTCTTTATCTGGCTATTTCTATCCTGATACAGCATCAAACTGAAAAAGACGTTCTTCGAACCAAAATAGATCAATAACGGCAATATTCACACAATATAATTAATCTGCAGAGGTCTAGAGCAAGTTAAATCCCTGTGAAGATTCTGGTCATTCAAAAGTGAATGTTCAAGCAGATAAAGTGAATGTTCAAGCAGATAAAGTGAATGTTCAAGCAGATAAATACTGTGGAGGCATTTACATTCGTGGACATTATACTTCGTGGTATATGTATTCCAAACAAAATGATTTTTGTTGATTTCGAAATGCATGGCTTTCGGCGATGTACTAAAACATGTTTATGTTCAATTCTATATTTCGTGGTGGTTTTGAGATCATGGATCTAGCTGCCTACGAAGTCCATGACAATAAGTATCCCACGAATTTGAGTGGAATTTAGATTTCTCATTTTCATTTTTTGAAATTGATCATTTTATAAAGCATTCTATGCTTTCTTTTCCTCTCTACCTTTGGCTGTGTCGGGAGGCTGTGTCTACCGGATGTTGCCATTTTTGATTATGCATATTTTACTTTTTTAATGACGTCTTAGTTTATATTATTTTTTGTGATAGAAACTCCAGTATTTTTTATATATAAATGCTCAATATCAGTCGCACTTTCTCGCTATATGAAAGCTTCTTACTGGGAGAAAACACGTGTTTGATCCATGAAGTTTTATACAATCAATGGAACTCTGTCTACCGAATAATACAACTTTATCAAATTATAAACGGAATTCAATTTGTTATTCCTCACAGAGACAAAGTTTCCAAGTTCGCATAATTCTCCTGCATTTTGTCAGAAGATATTTGTTATTGTGCCTGTTTTTTTTTTCAGAAATAAATTGTTGGTTATAAAAGTATATTTCGTATTTAAAGCATTTTTGTTATTGTTGTTTTGTTGTTGCTGTTGTTTTTTTTTTGTTGCATCATATTTCTTCTGCATTTTGTCAGGAGATATTTGTTCTTGTGCCTGTTTTTTTTTCAGAAATATATTGTTGGATATAAAAGTATATCTCGTAATTAAAGCATTTTTGTTATTGTTGTTTTGTTGTTGCTGTTGTTGTTTTGTTGTTGCTATAGTAGCTGAAGACTTACATGGATTACAAACAACTGTTTCAGTTTTCTTCTGGATGCATTCCTCGGCGAAACACCCACCATAAATGAAACCACTGTGTGTACGTTTCCTGAGCCTTGGTATTCCGCCCCTCACCACCTGGCCACACCCTTGAACAAGACAATCCAGCCTTCTAGGTCATTGTCACAATATGTCGGCACATACAATCATATTGCTTATGGGGACCTGCATGTCAGCATCAATTCTACAGTGAATCAGCTTCAGGTATTTACTTGTTTGATTCCCCGTGTGTGAAAGATCGTTTTATTATACCGGCGACATTGTAAGGATGGGGAATTGATGTTACTTATGTGATGTTGCTTCTGGGCATGCGTAAGCCGTGCAGAAAACACAGCCATCTTTGTTGTTGAACACCCTATTTTGTGACAACTTTGAGATAATATCTAAATTTGACAAACTTGCTTGCCTACTTTTCACATATTTATTTTATACTTAATTTCAGATGGATTACGGAATGGGACAATGGATTTTGTATCCCGAGCATGCGCATGATACCTTTTCCGGTGAAGCTTTCGGACTGATGTACCGGTTGGAAGACCTCCGTCACGTGAGATTTCACATGCACACCCAGACACCAGACACCGTGGTCATTCCGGACTTCGAGTCCCTAGCACCGCCGACGTTCGTTAAGAAAACATCTGCAAACCCGGGCATTGTTGGTTGATACACATTAACAAGTGATGTTATGAAATATAGTTAACACAGAAATTGTGTTTTGTCGTTTTTGTACTTAAGTTCGTCAGCTCGCAGGCACTGTTTAGGCAAAAATGATAAAATGCCAGAAATCTAATACAGCCATGCCAGTAACGACAAGTTAACGACATCCCAGCTGTACTTTTAACACGAATTTCGCCGTACACAAATTATTCTTAAATTAAACTGGCTAGACAAGCAAACAGAACACAAATAATGACAAAAAGATGTAATTGTAAGAGTACCATTTATCAGACTGCACGCAAACCTATCAAGAAAGAACTTCTGCAAGTCGGCATTAGTAAAATCGTAACCGTTGTGGGTGTTTTCTGATCAAATTACGGATTTAATCGATATTTTATTGCGTTTATCAGGATATGGAAAACAGTTAAGTCGTTTTAAGTGTGTGAAGCCCGAAATCTTTTACGCTTACTTTAAACAACCCAATATTCTCAACTCTTACCAATATATTAAAAGAGTATTCTGATATCAATTGCTTCCGTATGGCTTTTGACGACTTTTGTTTATTGTTGCTTCGTTTTTGTGATAAATTGCAAATAGAATTTTAGGGATTAGTTTTCGTCTTACTATTTTTCTTAACTTTTCTAACTTTGCTAAGTGTAAGTAAATAAAACATATATTTAGAACATAGGTTTGTGCAAAGTTTGATGGAACTGCATTGTACCGTTTGATAGATTTTTATATTTTTCTCTTTTTTTCTATGACATAGCAATGGCGAACGGAGCAATACCTTAAAACATACATGTAGTTTTCTCAATGATATGGTATAAAATAGTTTATTTGACTTGTAGTGGCTGAATTTAAAATCGCGGTACCGGTGTCCATAGGAAACAATGAATACGAACGCCTGTAAAAAAAAGACGTGTGTACAAAAAGACGTCGATAATAGTAGACATATTTAATACTGAACACTTACATGAATACAGATCGTTCGGCAGTCAATGTTAGTCTCAAATAATAATTTGGACGGAATCATACAAACATGATAAAAAAGAAGTGTCCCTAGCGCCAATATAATTCGGTTTCTTCGTCGTCAATTTCCGGCGTTGAAACACTTGTGTAAGCACTTAAGATTTATAACTTCCAAATTAGCAAAAGTCTGCACCATTTAACCCTTCAACCACTGATTACCTGTTACAGGCTCGCCATTTTCAATCTTACTTACTCCATTTATAGTTTTTAAGTGCTCTGCAGAAATTAAATGATCCAATAAGGTACAGAGAAGATATGGATGTCGGCCCTGATATGGATCTTCAGTGAACTCTGGGGTCCATTGCATGTATGATCCTCTCTATCACCTTAAGGTTTAAGCTAAATTAATTCCGTTGCATTAATTCCGTTTTTTACCGGATTAAATAATGTTTATATCGGTTGACGCCAATGTCGCAATAACGTGGAAACCAGTAGTAAAAGAATCAGTTGTACAGAAGCTGAAATTGCCTCACTCGGCACTAGGACACATTTACCCGCCTCATTGATTTCGGGACCGTTTTTACTAAACCCTACTTAACTGTAATGTTAATTTGTTTTCGACGTCTGTAACATAACACTGTGTACCCGGCTCAAGAAGTAATGTTCATAATTTAACAAATCAGCACATTATTCGCAATATTTTGCATTGATTGTTTTCACGTGATAACTTTTTCCTTGACAAAATACTATTTCATTTGACTGGTTACTGTTCAGTCATTTTGGCGTCATTTTGAGTAAAGCATTTCTTTAGGGAGGGGTCGTGGCTTCATTAGCTTGGTCAGCCGTGCTCGTTGATCTGCCGACATCGTTGGAAGTTTCAGTGATGACGATGATGACGAGGAAATACGTGAGCTTGGGCGTTTCTGAAATACATATATAGAACTGCCATATTGATAAGTGTGACACAAGAAGCATACACAGTTAGGTGTCTTTTTTCCCTAGCGCTCTACAATAACACTTTTTCATCGCGCTTAGCTAACTGCTATGTATTACAATACTTTGTGCTATATTTTACAATACTTTAGAAAACAGAGACGTTTACTAAAATCGCCCTAATCTTTTTCTAAAACAAGATGACACTTCATTCACCGCATGCAGATGATAAGCAAAAGGAAACAGTTTTCTCTTTAGATCGGTTACCTATAACATGTATACTATCAAAATGAGATGGAGACCAGTTTGGAAATTGGTGTAAGAGGTAGATGACTGGAGCTGGTGATCGGAAACTGTGCCCAAGGTTATAAAACTGAGCATGGAAACCAGTCTGAAATCTCAAGCATCTGATTGGCTGAAATGGCGACTGGTCGCCATTTCAGCCAATCAGATGCTTGAGATTTCAGACTGGTTTCCATGCTCAGCTTTATAACCTTGGAGCCTGGTCGCAAGTCTCAGAGGTATACGTGTATTACCAAGAGTTACAATAACAGTATTATAGTGTATACTTTATTATAGAGACGAGAGGGAGGTAAATAATGGTCATCTATTTACGATGTTCATGAAGATGAAAATAATTTATAACTAACCAGACAACTCTATAGTTAATCTGCTTTGGAAGAAAATAATTTCGAAATAATGAAATAAGAACAAACAGCAGATTAAAGGATAATCGGGCTAAAGTGAGCACATGTACATACACATGTCAAGTACCAACCGTTTAACCTCCAGATTAACTTCATTAGTCCGCTATTTGTTCCTAATGGTAATCTAAGTAAATGCGCTTTTATAAAATAAGATACTGTCATAACAAAATTTATATAGTTTCTCATTGAAGTATCATCGTGGCTACCATTGATCTTACCGAAAATGCTTTCAAGACAATTTTATGTTATTTAGCCTCTATCACTAAATGTTTGTAAATCGAAGCATGAGTAATGCTCGGATTTTTAAATACATGTACAGCTATCAGAGCGAGGAAACAAAAACTCATCAATAAAATTAGATCATGAGTTTTTTTTTACCGCCGAGTGCCGACGCACTACAGCCGATAAAAGTTCACAACCTGAAGACGTAAGATACTCGAACGAATCTCTTTAATGGTACAAAACGACTCCTCAGGAATAACAATCAAAGTGGTGGGAATAAACACTGAACTATTTTCAGTAAACTTTATTTTACCTCATATGTCAACTCATGAAAAATATTCTGCTCATGAAACACATAAAAATCATATTAGTCAACCAACAGAATCACTACGCGTGAAATTCGGACATTGCTTATCGGCTTTCAAAACTTGTCCACAGGTGATAGGAACTATTTTTAAGTATAGCATGATCTAGTGTTGTTCGGTTTGGAAAGGCTCTTTTTTTTAAACTGTTCTATAGTCAAGAGTTTCTGGGTCCCGCAGGTCAAACAATTGAGTTCAAAAGTGCACCTACCGTTTCTTCAAATCCCTGAACAATATCATAGGAGAACGAGCGTTCTCTCCCTTGAACTGCTAGTGACGTCGGTGTTGATTGGCGACTACTGAGGACCTGACTAGATTTGACACCAATCATGCCGGCTTTAGGGTCCACTATCATCGGTTGTTGCTCCGTGAATACCCGATTGAAGTTGTTGTCTCGATTGAGAAGTTCGAGCCTGTACCGCCTCACTTCCGCTCGAAGTTTTTCAAGCTCGTCGTTATAGTCCTTTAATAAAACCCTTATTATTTATTAACATTATAGATCGTGATATGAAGTAATTAATGACCTGGGTTTGAGCAAGTGCTTGCTTCATAAGTGACCAGCTAACTGAACAATATCTAATCCAAATACAAACTGCAGCTTCATCCGGCTACCCTACCCAATCAGAACGGAATAACGCTGAAAGTAACCACTTTTAGCCAGTGTCTTAATTTTAAGAAGATTGAACTAAAATGCAACTTTAGTTACATAAGGCAATATAAACTCATTGATACTAAATATTGTTGCATTGGCGGATTAGCGAGGGAAAACTGATATTTAAAATAAACCATCCCAGAATGATCAAAAGAAAAACATTGTCCCTTATGAACTGAAACAGGTTTATTCTATTCTGTGCCCAAGGTTATAAAGCTGAGCATGGAAACCAGTCTTAAATACCTCAAGCATCTGATTGGCTGAATTGGCGACCAGTCGCAATTTCAGCCGATCATATTCTTGAGATTTGAGACTGGTTTCTAATCTCAGTTTTATAACCGTGGGACCAGATCACATCATGGAGTGTTCTTAGTGGTGTAGTCTTAATTCCGATACAGAAAACAGCGCACAACTGTTAAAATGGGACACTGAAACGGATGTTTTATTAATAGGATGATAATAATTTCACTGGGGGATACTTATGAGGGATTTTACTCTATGAAATATAAAAAAAAAATAATAATATACTAGTAATGTAATTAATCAAGTGAATTCATATTGGTCTTGTTATTGGGCTTAGGTTAGTCATATTGAACAGAGGTCGAAGGCCGAGGGCTAATATGACACCACGAGGCCCAATAACATGGCCAATGTTAACTTGATTCACTTAATTAATGAGAATTTAATTAATTTACAAAAAAAATCAAATTTAAATGAAGACTATTCCGGGGAAATACGAAAATTGCCTAGCAAATACCAGAATTACTGAGCCATTATGAGATAGTAAATTGATATTACCGTGTATGACTGAGTAACCGGAGCACTTCTCGGAACTTTGACAATATGATTTTGTTGAACAACATCCGATACTTTCTTTTGAAAATCTTTTCGTAATGCACGCAGTTCACTTTCTAAAAGTTTCACTTTTGCCATTAAATTTTCTTTCACTTTATGTGTTTCGTCCAGCAACATTTGCATCTCTAAGCACTCTTGTTCTAACTTTTCGTTACTTTTCTCTAAATTTTTAATCGTTTCGTTTGCTCTCAACTGTTTCTGCTGCATAGTTCTTTCCATGTCTGTTAACTGTTTCTTTAGATTAGACATTTCAATTTCTCGTCTTTGGATTTCATCAGTCTTTGAGTTTAATTGCTCTTCTAGCTTTTGACGAAGTTTTTCAATATCTTTCTGAGCATTTATTAACAAATCCCTAAGATGCTGAGTTTCCAGTTTTTCATCGTTTAATGCTTTCTCCGTTGCCACAAGTTTTCTTCTCCACTCATCTTCTTTATCAGATGTTTCCTGAGCAATAACCTCCTTCACTACTTCCGTTTGTCTGTTCTTCTCTCTCTCCAACTTTCTTTCTAGCTCTATTACTTTATTCTCCAATTTCACCATATTGGTTCTAGCGTCATCTATCACCATGGTAATCTCGTGCTCGTACGCTTCTTTCAATGCGTCTATTTCAACTTCTTTCTCGTGATTTCTCGTAAACAACATGTGAACTACTTGCGTTAATTCCGCTACCTTCTTGGACATTCGGAACTCCAGCGTTCTTTTCGCCATTTTGTCTGCCATGTTGATTTATTTATTAAAAAACACGTTCTTCTATCAACGGAACTTATTTCTCCCACTCACAGATAGGCCTGGGACGAGATACTTAGCATTTCGTCTGTACTTCATGTGTTTTTCCGACAAAATTCTTTCAAAAAGATATTACTGTTGCCTGCACATTTTGTTTAAACTTCAGCAAAAAAGTTATATGCAGACCACACAATCTCATCTTTGACAGAAAAGCCGGGTTCAAGTTTCATCTCACAGCCATGAAGAAATCAATGTGCAACACTGAAAAGAAAAATATAACGTTTCATATGCATGCATTCATTTTTTCATCAGTGGGATAATTGATTTGCATTTAAGCATGCAATATCATACAATAAATTCTAATTATACAAGGTATATTCGATTCTTAATAGAAGTAATTTACTCTTCAATTTTGAAGATTCGTTAGGCAGTCAGAACAGTGTTCCTATAGTTCCTCTACAAAGTTAAATTGTGATTAAAATGAACGACAATTTAAGAAATACAAAGGAAGAAAATATTTGTCTACAAGATTGCAAGATAAATAATTTGCTCTTTTCACGTTAAATAAAGGTGCAGTGAATGAAATGACAAGGGAAGCATTAGTTCTTATTCTTCTGTGCAGAATCTAACCAACAATTTGTCTAAATAAATGCAGAGTATATATATACTGTAAACACCTGTGAAGAACTGTACAGGGGGTGCTTAAGAACAAATTACGATCTCTTGTAGTCTGACTTGTCTGTTGAAGTAAAGGCAAATGATGAATGATAATCTACAAACAATAGCCAAATATATAATCTCATTTATAGAGTGGCTTTAAAACTTGAGGAAAAAACAACACTTAAGTTGTCGCAAGATTTGTATTCGTATGTGGAGATGAATAGTTTAGTTTGATAAATGATATCTCTTAAAATGGGAGTCTTTAAATTATTAAAGCATACCATGTAATAATTCCTCGAGTTTTCACACTCCCGTCAATCACTAAACTAAACATTTTCAAAAAAGGATCAGCACTTAAAACATATTAAAAGATTCATAAATCCCGTTTCTTCAAAACACTTAGATTTAAAGAAAATTGCGAATGTGGTAATCTCGTAGTATCTTAAGCTACATACAAAATCGTACAAAAAAACTTAAATGTCAATTGTAAATCAGCGTTTAAATTTAAAGTCTTTTTAACACCGACATTTTATTGCACTTGGTTTAAATATTACCCTAAACGAGCAGTTATAGCGGACGCAGGTGTATTCATACGTATACGTATGGTATTCTTTAGTCAGAGTTGCAGTGTAAATCATAATCTTAACAAATGAAATATGCATATCAGGAATGGCCACATCCGGCAGGCACAGCCTCCCCACACAGACAAAAAGCAGAGAGTAGAAGAGAGCATGGTTATACAATATTCGGTTTCAAAAATTGACGCCACAAACAATGAACGAAAGTGAGAACCCGAGGGGTTACCGCCTTGGAACGGTCAGTTGCAAAACAAATTGCCGCTGGTGGCTAAGTTTCAATTAGTAAAACACAAAAATTAATGATAATAAATCTTTTTATTTCTAAATAACCCGTTTGATAGGCAACTAAGGATGACTGCTTATCACCGGTAAAGAAGGGCCGAGTTTGTAAATGAAATCTTTAAGTCTTTGTTTTCTTCTATACTGTACGGTACACAACCATATGAAGAATTCTAGCCATATTTTGCCAAATGTGTTGGTACTGAAAGCACTCCGGAATACAGTATATATTGATCGTTAAACCCACACCGAAAGATCGCCAGCCATCCAGACTAAAAGTCCCAGTAAAGATAAGATTTTGCACAGTTAAACCCTAGATAAACCGATTTAAGCTTTTTCGTGATCTGTGCCCAAGGTTATAAAACTGAGCATGGAAACCAGTCTCAAATCTCGAGAATCTGATTGGCTGAAATGGCGACCAGTCGCCGTTTCAGCCAATCAGATGCTTGAGATTTGAGACTGGTTTCCAATCGCAGGTTTATAACCTTCAGCCCTGGATTTGTTTTGCATATTTTAGGTAAAGAAAATGGGCGATGTCGTCAAAATTGATTTTTATGTTTAAATGATCCCTAGAGTTACTGTCACCATCAACTTGCACACTGAAATAAATATCTTGAAATGCATATCTTTCTGCCTCACTGCCTAATGAAAAATAAAATATCACAATAATTCCCCAATATCTTATACACAAGTACACATTTACCTGGGGACATGGTGTATATCAAAATTATTGTGTATTTGGTACAGATACCTTCTTGCTCAGAAGATTAATCAACATATTTTTCGAATTTAATCTACAGTAAACCCCTCATTACGGACACTCGATATTACGGGCACCCCGGTATTATGGGCGATTTTTTAAAAGAACAGACATTTTCTCCTCTTCTTGATTTAAACCCACAATTAAGGACAACCCGCTATTAAGGACACTTTCCCTCAGTCCCTTAGGTGTCCATTATAGAGGGGTTTCACTGTACTTCTCATAACATGTCATGATAAAGTTCATCAACATCGAAACATGGCTTCTTAGTGTCCACAAGCTTTGTGCGAGAACAACAAAGGCAAAAGCTATATACAATCCGATTTTATCCACAACCAACGAAATTAGCATACAATTTTGGTAGAAAACGGATGTTTTGAGTTTCTTTTATCTTCATTGTATATTTGCTGATTTGACTCCATGGGTTCTAGCCTCAATAAGGTCATTCACTACCCACCTTTTTACTTGAAAATGTTATTAGCATTTTGTGTTTTATGTTTGTGTGTTTTGCATGCAACATTGTCGAGTTGATGTGTGGGTTGGAAGTAATTCACCAAGACAACTTGTACTTGTTTGCTCATTTGAGAACCTGTTGGGGCAAGTGTGAGGTTAGTGCAACCTTGCACCTGGTTTAAACTCCCAGAGGCAAAAATGGTTTTGCCACTGACTGTTCCACGGCGATAACCTATCTATTTTGTTAATTGTTTGTGGTGTCATATTTTAAATTGATCATTTTTATAAAACCATGCTCTTTTTTTATTATCTACTTTTTGGTTGCGAGTGGAGGCTGTGGGCAGTCTTAGGGTAGTTACATGATAATGTCTAATTTTCTGGCCAAAATCGATTTAAAATTAAAATTGCTGCCTAAATAGGGGTTTCAAGAAACCCCACTGAACCCTTTCTGGATCCGTCCCTGAGTACACATTTTGGATAACGTTACTTCAAAAACCGCACAAAGCTCATATATGCAGATATAGCCGCTACTTTACAGTGTCTAATCAACCGAAGTGCTTCCACTATATTGTTGACTGGGGATCAATAAAGTCGAAGGATCCTCGACTTGTCAAACTAAACAAATCCTAACACGATCGAAAAGTTGAAAAGAATATCGGAAACAATGTAGCCGTTCAATTCGGTGCAATTAGCGGACTAATTGTTTTCCGTCGCTTGCCATTTTTAATACAAATAGTTACAAATTTCATAGGTAAAGCAAGCAATCGGGTACAATGGTAAAATCACGGTCTTGTGTTAACAAGTTTAAGCTCCTAAGTAAATAATGTAACAGGTGGCATAACATTTCAAACAAACATATGTTATAATTTAAGAAAATAAAATTAATAGTACAGTTAAAGCACATTGTCTACTGTACAAAATACAACTGGGCTGAAGGTTATAAAGCTGAGCATGGAAACCAGTCTCAAATCTCAAGCATCTGATTGGCTGAAATGACACTCAATAAGTTTAAGATACAACCTGAAGATTGTGAAATCTAAAGCAGGAAATTTGTTTCAGGTCTCAGCGATCTGATTGGTCGGAACTGAGCATAGTCTCTGAAATCTGAGATTGATATCCAATCTCAGTTTTATAACCCAAGATTTAGATCTGTGCCTAAGGTTATAAAACTGAGCATGGAAACCAGTCTCAAATCTCAAGTATCTGATTGGCTAAAAATGGCGACCAGTCGCCATTTCAGCCAGTCAGATGCTTGAGATTTGAGACTGGTTTCTAATTTCAGTTTTATAAAAATTGGCACCAGATATACCAGCGGCCAGCAACCGTGGGATCGCTCCTCCGTTGAGATAATCCAGGATCTAAGCAACACAGATAATACTATAGTAAAAAGTAATATAACTGTATTAACAGGCAAAAAAATAATAAATACTTCTTCAAAAGTAATATTTTGCTGCTTTGCACTGCTTTTTAATTGACAACGCATGTTTCGTATGGCATGAAAAATATCTCTTCTTATAGAATGCAGGTGTTGTTTATTTTGTTAGAAAAGCTCCGGAGAAAAAACACTGCATGATGCATATTTTTGATGTCACGTACATTACCTTGACGCGTTTAATCCGCCAAAAGTCAAGCACATTTCGAGTGGAATGGCAAATGAACATAGCAGACCCAGGTCCAGAATTCCAAATCTCATTTCGTTCTATCATAAACCCTATCACGATTAAATTTAAGATAAATTGTTTGCAAAAATCCTAACAGCATTGAGTTTAAACTGATAATATGCCGTCATATCGACTTGCGCGACACCTTAACAAATTATCAATTTCCTGTCAGGTTTTTACGGTTTCATAGCCTGATTAAGGAAAGAAATTGCACTTAAACAATTGATTATTGGTTGCTGCAATTGTCCTGAACGATTGCTGGGTACATAAAAAATGTCGTTATCGAGGTGTCAAAGAATAAGTGTATTGCATTGTAAATAAAAAAACACAACAACTCCTCCTCTGAGCCTCTTAATGAAAGATTGGTCCTTTTGTTTCAGTTTTTATGCGATTTTATACACTCAACAAAAGTTCTAATTGGTCATCAAATGTATTTGTTTACAATGTATACTAGTTTCGTTGCTTCCCTACGTCAAGAGAGGTTGTGGAAAGAACTGCTTTGTCTTGAAATCAATTCTCTAATGTCTTTTTAATCTTTAGTGATTGTTTTCTTAAATGAATCCAATACTATTTACTTACACCGCATGGTCAAAATTAGAACAGTCTTTGATTGAAAGGGAGGTAATTTTAAAATTGGTTACTTTGAAGGAGATTTATTTAAACAAATGTGCTGTTTATTAATAAGTTTGTATGTTTTTCCTACTAATTAGGGGTCCTATTAAAACAAAACAAGAAATTAAGAGCGAATTTCTGTTTGCATGACCTTTTATGCAAGAAATGCATTTTTAGCAAAATTGAGGATAACTCTCGCCAAACTGTTCCAAAGTCAATTATTACAAGATTAAAGCTTAAGTTGAAGACTGTTGATGGCATATGATCATAAATTAAGAATGAACTCAATGTCTTTCTAATAAAACAAGCAAATTCGTTGAATTTATATCCCCCGCCGAGTACTGGTTATTACTAACACAACAGCTGAAGACATAGGGCTTTATTTAGATATTTATCATGGATGGCAAAAACAGTGAAAAAAAAACTTCAGATTGTGAAAAGGGTTGGGCAGCTCACCAAAATATAAAAATAAGACGAAAAGTCTTCAAGTTGTTAAAATGATGAACGCAGTAGTAAAAATATAGCGCGGTATTTGATTGAAATCCATGGAGAAGTTGCATAGAAGTAGCACGGAAACGAATACTACTTTTATGCATAGTGCATAACTTATCAAAGGGCCATAACTATGTGTTAATCGGTCACACCAGAACAAGACAACAATATGGACATCTTGTCTTGGTATTGATGGTTTCCATAGTTTCCTGCTAAGAAATAGCAAGGAAACAAATACTGCTCTACATGCAAAACTTATCAAAGGGCCATAACTCTGTGTTAAAAGGTCTGACTGAAACAAGATGACAATATGCACATCTCCTGCTTGTATTAAAGGTTTCCAGAAAAAAATTCATTGAAATCTATCTAGTAGTTGCAGAGAAATAGCGTCTAAACAAATACTGCTGTATATGCATAATGCATAAGTTATCAAAGGGCCATAACTCTGTGTTAAACCGTCTGACAGGAACAAGACGACAATATTCATATCTCCTTATGGTATTGATGGTTTCAAGAAAGTTTCATTGAATTCCATTCAGTAGTTGCAGAGAAATAGCCCGGAAACAAAAAACTGCTCTATGTGCATAAGGCATAAGTTATCAAAGGGCCATAACTCTGTGTTAAACAGTCTGACTGGAACAAGACCACAATATGTGCATCTCTTCTTGGTATTGATGGTTCTCAGAAAGAATAATTGAAATCCATCTGGTAGTTGCAGAGAAATAGCAGAAACGAATACTGCTCTATATGCATAATGCATAAGTTATCAAAGGGCCATTACTCTGTGTTAAATAGTCTGACGGGAACAAGACTATGATATGCGCATTTCCTCTTGGTATAGATGGTTTCCAGAAAGTTTCATTGAAATCCACCCAATAGTTGCAGAGAAAAAGCACGGAAACGAATACTGCTTTATATGCATAATGCATAAGTTATCAAAGGGCCATAACTCTGTGTTAAACGGTCTGACCAAAACAAGACGACAATATGCGCATCTCCTCTTGGTATAGATGGTTTCCAGAAAGGTTCATTGAATTCCATTCAGTAGTTGCAGAGAAATAGCCCGGAAACGAATACTGCTCTATATGCATAATGCATAAGGTATCAAAGGGCCATAACTCTGTGTTCAACAGTCTGACCAGAACAAGACGATGATATGCGCATCTCCTCTTGGTATTGATGGTTCTCAGAAAGATTCATTGAAATCCATCTGTTAGTTGCAGAGAAATAGCGCGGAAACGAATACTGCTCTATATGCATAATGCATAAGTTATCAAAGGGCAATAACTCTGTGTTTAACAGTCTGACTGGAATAAGACGACAATATGCGCATCTCCTCTCGGTATTGATGGTTCTCAGAAAGATTCATTGAAACCCATCCGCTAGTTACAGAGAAATAGCGCGGAAACGAATACTGCACTATATGCATAATGCATAAGTAATGAAAGGGCAATAACTCTTTGTTAAATGGTCTGACCGAAACAAGACGACGATATGCCAATCTTCTCTTGGTAAAGATGGTTTCCAGCAAGTTTCATTGAAATCCATTCAGTAGTTCCAGAGAAATAGCGCGGAAACGAATACTGCTCTATATACATTATGCATAGGTTATAAAAGGGCCATAACTCTGTGTTAAATGGTCTGACCGGAACAAGACAACGATATGCGCATCTCCTCTTGGTACTGATGGTTCCCACAAAGTTTCGTTGAAATCCATCCAGTGGTTGCGGAGAAATAGCGCGGAAACGAAATTCGGACGGACAGCGTGACGACGTGACACCGTGACGACGTGACGGACGGACAACGCCAAAACAATATCCCCCTCCCGACAAAAGGTGACCAATTAGAACTTTGGGTGAATGTAGATGAAGAACATTAAAAGAATGCCCTTGGTTTGGTGCCTTGCCTAACTCAACTGTCCCCTTGTCTATAAAATTGCGACCGGAGACCAGTAAAAGATCTCACTGAGATGGATATAAGCCTCTTCTGAGAATGTGCACGGACTCTCCTTTGGGATAGAAATATTGAATATCCATCGGTATTTTGAAATCATCATGTAAATATCACAAGACTGCCTCAATCGAACACCGTTTCTTGCATCCGACCCTGTGTGATCATGTTTGACCAATCCGATTGCTGAGATTTGAGATTGTTTTTATTATAATTGAATAACGTGCAATTTACGTGTGCAACTATTTTGGTAACTTGTAATTATCTGACTCTGAGAGGGGCGGCAACCTGGTAACAACCACCTAGATACATAGATAGCTTACCTACACGGACTGTTTCCGTGATCAGCGGCAAAGCCTTGTCTCTTAGAACACATGAACCTTTCGGCTTGTATTTGGAATAAAACAAATATTATCTCTCAGAAAACAAGTCAGTTTCAGTTTCATTTACATGTAGTGCAACACTGAGTAACCTTTCTTGATATTTCTAACTTGTGAGTTACATGTACTTTACATTGTTGCAGCATAGCTCGGCAGCTATACGTGGAGCCAACCGACTTCCGGGCTGCTAAATAGTGTGATCTTATCGTGATGTAAAGCTTCAGGCCCCAAGGTTATAAAACTGAAAATGGAAACCAGTCTCAAATCTCAAGCATCTGATTGGCTGAAATGGCCACTGGTCGCCATTTCAGCCAATCAGATGCTTGATAATACTTAAGACTGGTTTCCAATCTCAGGTGTATAATATTCAGCACAGGATCATAGGATATCATTCAGATTTCTCGCGATTTCTGGCCAAAGTTTCAACAGTTTAATTTAATATTAATTAAATCTAATGGAGTTTCGTTAGAAAAATGGAAAATCATATTATTAGCGACCACTTTGCCTTAAAAACATATTCGCAAATACCCCTTCAAAATTAATGAAAAACACAGAGAACTATTTGTTTTAATATATTCCGATTACGGGTAGTTTGCACAATGGTTCATGAACCTTGACAAAAGAGTGAAGAACTATCATACGTTACTTGAAATAAACCATTCGACAATTTTCTTAAATTATATATTCTGAAAGATTAACGATGTAGTACCTTCTCTTTTCTGAGTGTTGGGATCAATGATTACAGCGACCTTCAACGTTTCTACAAAAACATTCGAGATCCTTAACTTTTAAGAATGCGTATAAAATGTATGTACTACCGTTGTAAATATTTGTTCAAATTCAATGAATAATGTCGGGTATTGAAATAATTAATGCTATTAATAATTTTCGTCTTTTATCATTCATAAGTGTTAAGTTTATTGATCAATTAAGCCGCGTAGATAATGAAAGACGACACCATTTAGGTGCTATCAAAAAGTTGGGCAATGTCAATAGATTTATCATGGCCTTTTCAAATCCATGTTAAATTAAGACCTCTGTAGATAGTGATTTGTTAAAAAAGAATGTTGTTTTGTACAAGAAGATAAATATCTGAACAAGAGGAAACAAGTTTTGTAACAGAATGATAAATCAAAATTTAAACAAACTAAGCAGTAGCTTCGAAGTATGTAAACTTGGCCAAATTCTTAAAGCTGCATATTCACCGTTCATGTGGGAACTTGAAATGTCTTAAAAGTGGTTATTATTAATTGTACTACTATGTAGTGTCTATATATGACTGAACAAGAGTCAATTCCAAGAATTTCGCCACAATTTTGGACTTATAGAGTTCGAATAATAAGAGTTTGATTTCATTTGATAAATGCGACAATAAAACAATACAATCATTACTTTTTGCATGTGAGATAATGTTTGCAAAAGTTTCTGAGGAACCAATTTTATATTTGACTTTATTCACTGACCATTCTATTTCAAAGTTTTCCTTGAACCAAGTTTTTATTTTACTTTATTCACTGATCATTCTTTTTCAAAGTTTCCCTTGAACATAGTTTTTATTGTACTTAATTCACTGGTCATTCTATTTCAAAGTTTCTAGGGAACCGAACTTATTTTTAAATCAAATTCTGTTACAAGTTCGTTGATATACAAATAATACACGCACTGTAGATCAATTAAGTGTTCGTTATCTCATTATAATCCCTTTAAGTTGAAATATTCTGACTAATATTTTCATATTATTCTTATTCTTACAGTTATCGGTCAAAAAGTAGTACTGGCATCAAAAGGCTGTAATATCCAAATATTGTTCTAAGCCATACTGTTCTAGTTCAAAATCTACAAATAATTTCTTTAACTATGAAAAACAATTAACTGCGATGAAACACTACTTAGCAAAAACTGTTGATGAATATCTTAGCAAACGTTTAGACGCCGTGCAGATGCAAAAATAAACAAACTGGGTTGAAGGTTATAAAACTGAGCATGGAAACCAGTCTCAAATCTCAAGGATCTGAGTGGCTGAAATGGCGACAGGTTGCCATTTCAGCCAATCAGATACTTGAGATTTGAGACTGGTTTCCATGCTCAGTTCTAAACCTTGGGCACTGAATATTGTTCGCTATCCTTTCATTCTGATGACAGGTTATTTAACTTCTTAATTCTATTTCAAAATAATGAAATTCAACACAGTTTTACTATAAGTAAACAATCATTTATGTCGTCAGTAACATTTATCAACGTCGATAGATTTAATTAAAACAATATGCACTCAAACGTTGTTAATTAAATTCCAGTCTCTGTTTTATAAATAACTTCAAACAATACTCACCTTCAATTTTATAATCCGTGTCAATTTTAAATAAACTTGATACTGATTGAGAGTCGTATCCTTGAAGATTTTTTTATCAAATAGTGAACAAAATCAAAACTACAAACTTTAACAAATAATCTGGTTTTAGACGAAGGACGTTATATCCATAAACAGATTAAAATCCTTACACTATTCTGACTTAATACCTTTCGGTAATGGAATATCCAAGATCGGATCTAGATAACAGTTTAATCTTACTGTAAAAACTGCTTTTAAACTTTCATGCAAACATTCGGGATTAAATTACTTGACTATTTACCTACCGAGTAACACAATACGAGTTGTCTGATCTTGGTCAAGGGTCGCTTGAGAAGTATTCAGATATTTCTTCCCTCCCTTCTTCCCTTCCACCTCCTTTTCACTTCCCCTCCCATCTATTTCACCTCCGCCAAAGTAAGGGGATGAAACCCATATGCCCATACAGCATGATTTTTCAAAAAATAAGGCTCAAGTTATATAATTTTATGTGGAACGAACTCCTTAACCCCAGTATACCTGAGGGCTACCACCCATATAAATATAGACCAAAATATTGAAACACACTTTATTATTGACGTACTATTAACAAGGCATAAGAATCATCAACGACGTTCAAAGGACGTAACTGATAACAGCTCATTTTGAATGTACGGGGAAACATTTTACAGCCGCCACACAGCACAAACAACGTTACCCGTGATAATGAAATATATTGAAAGGGAACTTTGAAAGCCATGTATCATTGCATTTATAGCTGTAATAGTTCACAAAAATATCCTAACGGAAAAAATGTTCTGTACTGTTGTTGTTGTTTTTTTTTCATGTATATGATTTTATTTTTTAATTTAGCTGCTCATAACTTGTAAATTTGTAATTTTGTTTTATGACGGTTCAAAGAGGCCCATTCATAGATTCAATGTATCTAAAATATGCTCAAGTAAATATTAAAAAAAAATTATTTTCAGACAAAAGCGAACTTCTTTCAAAAACAGTAAACTAGCCTTGCCCTGATATACAACTCACACATTGAATTTTGCCAAATTTTGAGTAAGATGTGATCCTAACGGCAACTTAATTGTTTTCAATAAAGAAAGAAATATATATCTCGTATATATAGGATCCGGTGCCTAAAAGGGTGTTTTTTGCTTTACTAAAACCTCAATTTACCATCAAATTGTACTTCAAAATTGCCGATTTGAAGAGTTTAGACACTGTCATTGCGGACATGGAATTACTAAATCAGTAATTATATAAGAATATGTCTCAAATATTGTTGAGTTTTAATAGTTTGCGAGTTTTTTTCTCGAATTTCCCATTTGGGGTACATGCGCGAATTCAAATCTCTGTGAAATATGATCCCTAAATATCCTTAAAAATAATCATTTTAGGTATGGGCGAGTACATGTCTGTGCGAAAATTCGATGTGATATTCAAGATACCACAATAATTAAATTTTGTATCATAATTATGGAACAACGTCCTTGCATCTGAAATTAAAATTGTAAAACAGCAACAACAAAAAAACTGTTTAAACCTGACAGTTATTTGGCTTCGTCACAATACTATTTTACGAATTTTCTAATTTGCATTACTATTTATAAAAAGTAATGCAAATTAGAAAGATTTTTACACATCTTTTGTAATTAACTTAACATTTCTCCGGTCAACTGTCTTTCCTTAAATGAAGTAAGGGAAACAATCCAAGTTTAACTTATTTCATAAAGAAAAGACATTGGTCTCCCTTAAACCTGTCAGACACAAAAGGTAATTTTTCGTGTCGGACACAAAATGTATTTTTTGTCGCTAATTCTCTAAGGAACTGGCAATCATAAATTTCTATTATTATAATTATTTTTTGGATACAAAACATTTCACAAATCCTATCCTCGCGCTTTGTCTTTTACGACATTCTTTATATCCCGTCATGCATTTTGGACAGGTGCGAATTATCTACCTTGATTGGTTGTTTTTGTCCAAAATTTGACAAACGGACATGGCACAAACTAGTTGACAGTGCGAATTAATTGGAGATTTATGTTTATTTAACACGGGCAGATTGATGTAACTTTAAACAGGTGGTAATAGATCAGAGATGCCGCCTAATTAATATTGTACAGGTGCATTTATAGGCGCGATCTTTGAAATTTCTCGATTTTCGTGTGTATGTTTAGAAGGTGCATAGGTTTTCTTCAGTGGATTTAAGAGGGTGCTACAAGCTAGGAATGTGATATAAATTAATGGTATTGAGAATGAGATTTCTTCATAAATTTACATGTTGAACAACATTAATTAAATTACACTTTGAAGAATTAGTGTTACAGAAATTGGGAGCTGCTATACACTAATGCTTAGAGCTTTGCTTCCGTAGAATGTCGAGGCTATCAAGATTTTTGCCGAAGTTCTTACGAGGAGATAAAACCACCAACCAGAAAACAGGCGACAAATACCAGTGCAAAATCATATTTCTTGACGATACCGAATACTTCATTCCATATAAGGTACATAGTTTTACTTTGATTGTTGCATCACTTGTAAAAAAAAATATAAAAATATGTATCAAATGGCAAACTTAAGCTATCATATGCTGATCAAAATATAGCTTTAATTGAATGTGTGTGTACACCATTTCTTTTAAAACTGAAAGTATATAAACAGCAGAAGGGCTGTTTTCACTACCAGGGAAGTGGTTATTTGTGGGATATTGCCTGTCAAGGAAAAGGCACTAGCTAGAGTTCCAGTAACCAGACACCCAAGAATAGCAAGTGTCAAATTATGCAAATAGTTTGTAAGAACTGCCCAAATCCATGAAAGCTCCAGAATCGTCCAGTGCTAATTGTTGTGTATGTATTTGAAAATTAAATGTATTTCTTTGTAAACTTTTTTAGTTAATCCTTGTCTCCATAGACACACTCTTTCTTGCATGGGCAAACATTGTAGATCCAGATCAGCTGGCACATCCGTCCATCTGATCAGGATCTGCGCTATACCCTTTTTGATTTGTTAGGTTATTTCTGACCAAAATGCAACCAGTGCAGATCCTGATCAGACAGCATGAATGTACCAGCTGATCTGGATCTACACTGGTCGCACTGTATGCGTTAAATTGTGTATATATGGAGGAAAGTTGAAAGAGATTTTCCAAAGATATACTGTAGACCCTAAGTCCTCCATTTCAAGGATCAACTTTCCCAGGGCACCTTTTCCTATTATGTACCCAAAATTGCAGCCTCTGTGTAACATTACATGCAGCTGCTAACCGCTTAATGGAATTTTTGTTATTTTATCTATAATTAATGAAAATTCTTCATCTTTGCTTCTTGATCATAATGGATTCAAACATGAATAATTTAACTTGAGAAGTTCAAAACAATGCATAAGATTCACTTAGTTACTTGTGGAAATACAAAATATTTTAACCAGTGCAGTGGCGGTGTCCCTGGATGAATGAATTGTGGATCTTTTGGTGTGGATTAAATATCAGTGCTTATTTTAATACCAATAAATAATATACATTTAACAAGAACCAAAACTCAAAAACTTTGCCATCTGTTGATTAGGGGATGACTGGTGTAGATCCAGATCAGCTAGAAAATTCTTCAGTTATATCATGTTCTACACTTTTTTCTTCTTGACCAGAAGTAACCTAACAAATGTAAATGCAGCTGGTGTAGATCCTTCCCAGTGCCCAAGGTTATAAAACTGAGCATGGAAACCAGTCTCAAATCTCAAGCATCTGATTGGCTGAAATGGCAACTGGTTGCAGTTTCAGCCAATCAGATGCTTGTCATTTGAGACTGGTTTCCAATCTCAGCTTTATAACCTTCAGTCCTGAATGTACATACTTGCAGGTTGATTTAATTTAAATCTACACTGGTTGCACGTGGGATATCACCCATGCCATGGAGTAGAGGAGTAGAGGTTTTAAAAGTCATTAGTTGCTTTGAAAACATGGTCTTGTAAGGTTACACTACATGTATACACTCATACTATGTCATATGGACACAAATTTAAATAGTCCTTTTCAATAAGATCTTAAGCAGTAGATAATATGTTATGATTTTGTTAACCTAGTTAAGACTGTTTATATTAAAGATGGACAAAGTTATTCCTATCTGAATACAATTATTGATCAAGGATGAAATCTTCAATGTTGGTAGGTAAATCCTGACTTCCCGACTATCATTATCTGAGGACTGAGGTACATGTTTAAGATGTTCTTGTTTGATATCTTCGTTGGTAGGTTAAGAGTTGATGTAAATGCATAATCTCTTGGCCTGGTAGGGGCCAATAAAGTCATTGTAGCAGTAAAGTTGAAGTCCATGGGGTCAGAGACATGTTGGAGACAAGTACAAGCAATGGCTTAGATGGAGACTTGGGAGAAATAGTCTCCCTTATGTCCCAAACTTCTCCCTCTGCTCAGACAAAGGAGGTTTTTCTGTATATAGCTAAACTATGACAGGGCTCTCCCAAGACTCAAAATTTAGGGAGAAGTGCGTCATGATGAACAAACGTTTTGGCGCCATTTCATGCAATTTTTCTGTCGATATCATGAACATTGTGCACTAAAGGCATAAAAAGAAAATATGTTTTTACCAGTGAAAGATATAAATATATTTCACTTGTGAACTCCGGAATTATGTATTTTCACACCTGCTTAGCCACATGTGAAAATAAAAGTTCAGGAGCTCACTCAGTGAAATATATTTCTATCTTACACTGGTAAAAACAATATCCTTTTTTATAGATTCTATAAAAACATACCATTGCTTATTTACTTGTTTGGGTAAGAGTGATTCATTTTTCTCAAGTTTCAAGGAGATATTGAAAAAGCCCATAAATTGTATTTTGTAAATAGGAAGACATTGAGATCTAAAGCAAATAAATTAGTCTTTTCTTAAATATCTCATCTAATAGTTTGCTTTGCAAATCATTTGAAATTGATATATAGAAACTTTTAAGAGAATTTAATTGGTTTTAACATGGGTATGGGCAGGTTCAAATTCAGATTTATTGGTTGATGGGGCACAGTTTTTACCATGCTATGAAATGTAATCGGTGCATAAAATTAATAGATTTTTTCTTTCCCACAAATTGTTGCAAAAAATACAAACTTATAATATTGACAGTTAAAATTGTTGCCCATAAAGCAATGCAATTTATACCTTTCAAAACCATGTAACTGAAGAAGAGTTCTATGAAATTCAAGCTACGTACAATTTTCTCTTTTAATTTAATTAGATTTCAATTAAGTTTCATATTATCAGATGTAAAAAAAATAAAATGCACAATTCTAGTTCAGATGTTGGTTTAGCAAAGTTGCACTCTGTTCATGAGTTCATATTCGTATTAAATCTTAAAGGCATCTAAGCAGGAGGCATTCTTTGTCTGGATTAAACATTCCCAATACAGTACTTCATATTGGTGGCAGGAGACTATGAGGTTCACTGGCAAGAGTAGTCAGGAAATTTATTGAATCATTTGTAAAACAGTCTGTGCCCAAAACAATAACACCCAGACAAGTAATGTCATCTGTCACCTCTCCAACAGCCTCGGTAATTGTCATCAGATTCCACAGTTATTATGAAATTTACTTTTTGTTGATAAAAATTAACTTCATTAATAAATATAATCAGCCTGTATGGCGGTTAATGTCCCCAAGATCACAAAAACATAATTTGTAGGGCCCATTTCTGAAAACTTACATGTACCTCAACCCTTAATGACAACTTTGAATTCAATTACTTTATACTTAATATTAAGATGGAATTTTATTAACTTATGAACCCTATCATTACACTGTTTTAAAAATATTTGAAAAATAAACACTATTTTAAGTGACCCAGACAGTTGCCCCGAGGTCATGTGGTAATTTTGTATCCTGTATTAGTGACCCAGACCATATCTCTTAGGTCCTGTGGTCAGTTGCAAATTGGTATCATTTATTATTCTTTATTTGGTATATTATCATGCATATATCCAACACACATGTAAACTGATTATGTGTTTAAGAATTCATCAGATAAGGGATTGAGATATTTATCAGGATTTCAATGGTAAATCAAGAGACATTCATCATGGCATTTTATCTAGTCCCATATCACACATATTTGTGAAGATGGTCAAAGATGGGTTATTTGAAAAGAAACAAAAGCAGTCTACCAGGTAGAAACTGTGTTAAGGAGGCATATCATAAATATTTTATATTACAAAGAATTAACCTCTTACCCACTGAATTAATGTAATGGACATGCCTTTTTAACAATTTGGGACAGTTTATTCATTGTTTTCAGGGGACACATTACAGAAATATACTGAATTGGGAACAGTGAAGACCCTGATCTGGTTCTATACTGGTTGCTACTGTAAATATCAAAATTGCTTTGCTTAGAACTGAACCCTTCCCTCCATATAAATGCATTTTATCCCATGGGCTTGCAATGTAGATCCAGATCAGCTGGCACATGAGTGCTGTCTGATCAGGATCTATAGTTTGCTGAAGATTTATGAGGTTAAAAGTTTAATTGCATTGTTTTAAATTCTGCTAATATTGTTCATGATATATAGACACCTGCATGTTGTCACCTGAGTGCTCAAACAGTGCAAAAGCAATCTGTGCACAAAAGTGATGATGTAAGCCATGGAAGTTATAATTTCCCATTCTTTAAAGTCAGACAAAAGGAACACATGTCTATTCACACAATGAAAATTCTCATATTTACATAAATTTTCAATTTCCACAAAACTACTTTTATAAAAAGTTTTAATTTATGAACTATAATAACAAGGATTGTATGTCAGTATAATATCCTTCAGCTTGCCCTTTCTCCATAAAAATTTTGAACCCTTTTCATATATAAACATTTGTACATGTATGTGCTACCAGTGTACATGTAGATCCAGATTAGCAGGCACATCTGTGTTGTGTGATCTGGATCTGCACTGGTTGCATCTTGGTCTCAGAAATAACGAAAAAATTCTTAAAGCAAACTGTAGATCCTGATCAGACAGCACAGATGCGTCTGCTGATTGGGATCTACATGTTTGCCCGATCAGACAGCACAGATGCGCCTGCTGATTGGGATCTACATGTTTGCCCGATCAGACAGCACAGATGCGCCTGCTGATTGGGATCTACATGTTTGCCCGATCAGACAGCACAGATGCGTCTGCTGATTGGGATCTACATGTTTGCCCGATCAGACAGCACAGATGCGCCTGCTGATTGGGATCTACATGTTTGCCCGATCAGACAGCACAGATGCGTCTGCTGATTGGGATCTACATGTTTGCCCGATCAGACAGCACAGATGCGCCTGCTGATTGGGATCTACATGTTTGCCCGATCAGACAGCACAGATGCGTCTGCTGATTGGGATCTACATGTTTGCCCGATCAGACAGCACAGATGCGTCTGCTGATTGGGATCTACATGTTTGCCCGATCAGACAGCACAGATGCGTCTGCTGATTGGGATCTACATGTTTGCCCGATCAGACAGCACAGATGCGTCTGCTGATTGGGATCTACATGTTTGCCCGATCAGACAGCACAGATGCGCCTGCTGATTGGGATCTACATGTTTGCCCGATCAGACAGCACAGATGCGCCTGCTGATTGGGATCTACATGTTTGCCCGATCAGACAGCACAGATGCGCCTGCTGATTGGGATCTACATGTTTGCCCGATCAGACAGCACAGATGCGCCTGCTGATTGGGATCTACATGTTTGCCCGATCAGACAGCACAGATGCGCCTGCTGATTGGGATCTACATGTTTGCCCGATCAGACAGCACAGATGCGCCTGCTGATTGGGATCTACATGTTTGCCCGATCAGACAGCACAGATGCGCCTGCTGATTGGAATCTACATGTTTGCCCATGAAGTAAAGGTGTACCTATGAAGGGTTAAGTGCCAGAAAAATGAACATTTTTTACAATGTGGTAGGTATGATGCACAAAAAGGGATGGTTTTTGCTGCTGGTGATAAGGCCCATGCTATTTAGTTTGAAAATGAATGAGTTTTCAGAAATTTTTTGAGAGGTGAACTGAAGACACCAGTGAAAAGCCTATCAAAGATGGAACAAAAGCCCTGGCATCAGCAACTATTTTTAAACACTTAAAGATACAGTTTTGGATTTTTAGAAATAAATTTACTGTTTAATAGCAATGTTTTTTCTTCATTTAAACTCAAGTAAGCTAGAGGATAAAATTTCATACATTTTAGAAATAAAATAAATGTTTAAGTGCAAATTTTGTTGTTCCAAGGTACACTGTGCAAATGAAAATGTTGGCTCTTAAATTCTTATTTATTTGCAATAGACAAATGTCAAGACTATTTAGCCTAATAATTTGAACAGTTTCACCTGAAGGGCGCATTGAGTGCTATAGATCCATATTAGGTTTAACTTTGATGAAACTTACAGAGGTATCCTCTAACAGAAAGTTAGGTTTCTCATTGTACTCAGTGACAGTGCAGTGTTCCAGATCAAAAGGTACCAGTACCGCAATAAATTTCAATATCTCTTTTGACACTCAAAGTTTAATGAATGATCTATTCGGTAACTGACTTTTAACTTGCATTTTCTTACCCCCTTTTGTTTTAACTTATTTATGAATTTGGATATTGTCTTATTTATGACTTCTGTGACTTTCTGTCTGATATTTTGACAATCAGATATGATTTGTTAAGTGATTGACTTTTCATTGTCTTTTACTTTTTATACCAATATTAAAATTGAACTGTCTGTCTGTTTGGTCCAATTCCTCATGTCTAGGATGTACAAGTCATATGTATTGATCAATTTTAAAATACATTTGTAACTTACCAAACTTAATGAATTTGGCGTATCAAGACTTTTGGATTTCTTGAAGTTGAAGTTCATGAAGTTTAATCACCATACAAACATAGAGTGTACTGGCAGTCGTGTCCAGGCTGTAACTTGCCATATCTGTTTGGCATATCAAGACTGCCTGACAACTTGTTATGTGCCAGCAAGACCCATGTTCCTACCGCCATGGTTTATTTCACATTAACAGACTTCCCAAAGGTTGCCAGACAAATTTGGACATGTCAGGTAAAAGTTGGACTGGTCAGACATGATTTTATATGTTATCAGACCAAGTGTCAGACAAAATTTGAACTGCTAATTCCTTTTAAACATGTTTGGGTCAGACAGAATTTGTTTCGGTCAGACAGATTTTCACATCTTGTCTGACCAAATGTCTGACACTTTTTCAACTTTTGGGAAGTCTGCATTAAGAGTTGGACACTTTGAAGTGCTGCATATAAGAACAAAATATAGATGGTCATCTCTGAGCTGTGACATTTTCATTGTATAGATTGATTTCAAAATAACTTGCCATGAGAAATTCTTATCAACTTCAAGGCGGCTATCCCGAGCAAGATCTTATCCCTACCAAGGTCAAGGTCACTTTAAACATTTAATGACTATGTAATGCTGCTAGAAAAGGTGGTCATGTTCGGTATAGCTTTGTCATGTATGGACAGATTTTTAATTAACTTGCCAATTGTGTTCGTTAAATTCCTTTGCTTGTTTCTTCCTTTTCCATTTGACCATTAAATCTTAAACACTCCCTTGGGGGCATTCGTCACTTACAGTGACAACTCTTGTTATCTCTGTCAATGACATAGTAAATATACTAATTCTTCATATACAGTTTTAAAAATATCTAAAAAAGAGAACCAGGAACATAATGAACATGTTTATTCCATGTTCTACTGATGTAGAAAATCTCGATGCGTTGCTTCTCTCAAGAATGTCATTTTATGTGCTTTGTGCATGAAGAGTTAAGCGAAAGGTACCAGTTCTTAATGGAATGGAAACACTGAATCAGGGTTGGACGGGATTTCCCGGACGTGGTAATTCCCACTGGGATTTCCCGGTAATTCCCGTCCTGGGAAATACCCCAAATTTAGCAAAAATGGGAAATAGTGGGAAATACTAAATTTTATTGTGAAGAAAACATGAGTACAAAAGTGAATATCAGCAAATACATTGCAAATACTTGGAAACTGTCATACCAGGGTATATAAATTTGTATAATTATAGTGATATACTGAGAGAGCCTTACTGATGATCCAAGATTAAGAAAATTTAATGACAAAATGAATAAAATTAATTATTTTTTCAGTAATTTAACATAAATACATCATGGTACATTTGTGTTAGTGAACAAGATTTTAAAATGCCTTAGTGAGTTAAAAGTATGATGAAATAGCAGGGTTTGCTTCATCATTCCTCAACACAGATTTTGAAGTCAAAGTATTTCCCACTATTTCCCGGGAAATCCCTGTATTTCCTGCCGTCCTGGGAAATACTAGTATTTCCCACTTAAATGCCAATCCTGCACTGAACCCCGAAAATGTTCAGGCCAGGTTTAATTAAGAAATAATGTAAGATAGAAATACCACTGGAAACTGCAGTTCCCAAGGTTATAAAAATGAGAGTGGAAACCAGTTTCAAATCTCAATCAATCACCATTTCAGCCAATCAGATGCTTGAGATTTGAGGCTGGTTTCCAATCTCAGCTTTATAACCTTGGGACCTGTTTTCCTAGGGATTTAACTAATAAAATGAGTGGAACATAGGTGTGACAATAGGACCTTTAACAGGACTTGTAACTTGTATGATAAATGGCCTACTAAGGTGTTCTGATTTAAGCTAGTCTGAAAACTGAAATATTTATACCATAAATATTCATTGTTTTCGAAGGGTTTGTCTGCAAACTTCATTGATTAACATACTCCCACGCCCAAAACATCTGGTACAAAGGCTATATAATATTGAAAGCCTTAACATGTTTGATATGTGGTAACTCCAGAAAGCTCTTGACTCTAAATAGAAATGTATTGTAAGACAGCTAAGAGGGCTTGGCTGATCAGGGACTACTAAATTGGTCATGAATGTGACTTTGGCCTGGTTTGAGGGTTAAATGTGCTTAGTAATAGATAAAGATGAATAAGTTGATACAAATAGATGCAATAAATTAGAATTAATGAGACATGTTTGCTAATTGATTGACAGTTATTTTGTCATTAATTGGCTTCAAATGTCTGCATCTATGTCGTCATGGTCTTAGAGCTAAGTGGCATGTTTCTCATTTTATATATACAGCTTTATGGCATGGGCAAATAGATCAGCAGAACTGGCCAGTGGCAAGCTTGAAACCTGGTCTAAGATCATAAAACTGAGATAGGTAACTTAAGTCTCAAATTTCAAGCATCCAATTGGCTGAAATGGAGACTGTTCTCCATTTTAGCAAATCAGATCCTTGAGATTTGAGACGGTCTCCAGTTTCAATTTTCTGTCTTGGGCCCAGTCTCATACTGAGACTTGTGTATTTAGTAAATTGACCTGAATCTTTTCGCAGCTATGATGTTAGAAAAGTTCAGAATGTTGCTGAAAACAGGAAGTGGGTTCAGAAATATAAGATTGTAATTTTAAACATGACATAGACATTTAAATTAAGTATTTTAAGTTTAATGATCTCATAAAATCCGCCACGCCCTAGGGTTCTCATGGTTTACATATAGTAATATAGGAAAAACATGAAAAATCATTTTTCTCCAAAACTAATAGGACTAGATCTTAGATATTTGGTGCTGAGTATTGTGTAGAGACCCTTTATCAACTTTGTTTAAAAGTTGGCCCTGGGGTCAAAGTTGTCCCTGCCCTGGGGGCCCTTAATATGTGAAAAAGGCAAACTTTAAAAATCTTTCTACTGGAAACCTCAATGTCTAAAGCTTAGATATTTGGTATGTAGCATTGTCTAGTGAATGTCTACCAAGTCTGTTCAAATTATGTCCCCTGGGCCAAAATTGGCAACGCCCCAGGGTTCTCATAGTTTACATTGATTTATTAAGGAAAACATGAAAAATCATTTTTCTCCGAAACTAATAGGACTAGACCTTAGATATTTGGTGTTGAGTATTGTGAAGAGACCCTTTACCAACATTGTTTAAATGTTGGCCCTGGGGGTCAATATTGGCCCCGCCCCGGGGGCCCTTAATATGTAAAAAAGGCAATTTTAAAAAATCTTCTTACTGGAAACCTCAATGCCTTAAGCTTAGATATTTTGTATGTAGCATTGTCTAGTGGATATCTACCAAGTATGTTCAAATTATGTCCCCTGGGCCAAAATTGGCCACGCCCCAGGGTTCTCTTAGTTTACATTGATTTATATAGGAAAACATAAATAATCATTTTTCTCTGAAACTAATGCGACTAGACTTTAGATATTTCGTGTTGAGTATTGTGAAGAGACCCTTTACCAGCATTATTTAAATGTTGGCCCTGGGGTAAAACTGAGAGTACTTTTGTACTCAGGTGAGCGATATAGGGCCATCATGGCCCTCTTGTTTATTCATCTGGTTATTTCTGACCAAAATGTGACCAGTGCAGATCCTGATCAGACGGCACGGATGTGCGGGCTGATCTGGATCTACACTGGTAGCATATGCGAAATAAAGCGTATATATGGAGGAAAGGGTTAAGTCATTAAAGATGTAGGCGCTTTTTGTCATAATCCTCTAAAATCAGACATTGGATATAAGTCGTTAATGCAGGACCCCCAAGTTGTAACTTACCTTACATATTGTTATACTATGCGACAAATATTTGCTGTTGTCACAAGCTTTAAGAATGGTCTTTTAATAGTCCTTAGCTATCAATCAAAATTAAAAGTCGATTTACTTTATTGTCAATGCAAGTTTTGGTTATCTGTAATCACATGTTTGGAATAGTGAATTGGGTGTAAAGTGGCAATTGATAGGTGTTTATTGATTATGGATTGATCAAATATTTGTCTGTAATTTTCGGACTTCCCACTGTATGCTGTATACAAATAAATTGCTTTGAAGTTTTTATATCTTTTAAATCATGAAACACCTGTCTTAATTCTAAAAGCAGCTAAAAGGTAAATAATGTAAATAGTGTAATGATTCAGAAAGCTGTAAAAAATCCTGTTTCAGTATTAAATTGGTTACAGTTTTATATGATGTAGGGTTGCTTTGAGGAATAGGAACTAGTGTTTTACCCTTAAAGCATGATTATCTCAATGTCTCAGACAGACTAATATGCACATCTCTAAAATGGTTAGGGCAGAATGATATGCTCAGTGGCACAACCTCCACTCCATAAACTTTAGATAAAATGTAGATCATTTTAGTAGTCTCAAAAAGAGGTGGGAGCGGGAATTTCCTACAATGCTGAGTGTAGATCCACTCTATTAACAGAAAAGCTGCTTTTCTGTTTGTTTTCAGCTCAGAATATCCCAGCTTTTTGCATCTTTGAAATTACTGAGACCACTGACAATATTGTTGACTTGTGCAAAATTGATAGCATGATCATAAATGAATGTCAAATATTTCTATCTTTGTGGACCATGATATGTTGTAGTAATAAAAGTTTTCATCTTCTCATTATTTGAAAGAGTGTTGTCACCATAATTAACCCTTCAAGGCTCTCACTAAATAAGACTTGCAATACAGGGAGAAAATTTGTCAAAATTTTACCAAATTAAGGAGAAGTATGCAGCCAACAGCATTATTCCCATGACATCTCCCATAGCTCAAAAGAAGGGAGAAGTCTAATCACTTTTGGGAGACTACTTCTCCCAAGTCTCCCTCTAGTGAGAGCCCTGCGGCCTTTGCGACCTTTATGGCATGGGCGAACAGTGTAGATCATCAGTGTAGATCCAGTTTAGCCAGCACATTTGTGCCATCTGATCAGGTTCTACACTATTCACTTTTTGATACTTAAAGGGATTTCTGACCTAGAAGTGAACAGTACAGATCCTAATCTGATATCATGGATGTGCCAGCTGATCTGGATCTATGCTGTTAGCACATAATTAATCCCTTATATATGGCTTTAATGTTGAGTTCCTGTTAAAGTCAGAAGATAAAACATTCCATTGTTGACAAACTTTGACAAAGTCTACCAGCTAACAAACGTTTTCAGCCTATGAATCAATATAGGTCTATTTTGTTTGCAGGGAGGACTGAAGGGCCAGCATGTGTTGGACCGGGCTTTTGATCAGCTCAATCTGTTCGAGAGAGACTACTTTGGGCTTCGATTCATCGACACCACAGGACAGACAGTGAGTACATGTACTACTCCTGTTCTACAACTCCCTCTGCCAGATAAAGCTCCCTCTATATGACACAGCTCCCTCTGTCTGATCAGCTCCCTCTAATGGATACAGCTCCTTCTATGCTATACAGTTCCCTCTGTGTGATGCACATCCCTCATTGTGATACAACTCCCTTGAGATTTTAGACTTTAGTTAACTTTTTCCTTCATATATAGGGCAACGGGGGGAGAATTCGACCTGCGTTAGTATTCGACCAGTTGAATATTCTCCCACTTGGTACCTCAAACAGTGAGAACCTATCAAATCTTGTGTTATGTATTCAAAACAGGACGCCCTCTAGCGTCCTTTTTGCTTCTAAGTCATGCTGCCAGTGCAATAAAAATGTCTGGATCGATGAGAATTTAAAGTTTATCAAGCGAAAGAAAGTAAAATCCGCCATTTTTATCACTTCCTGTAACCAACATAAATCCTGTCCTACATTTTCCCCATCGTACATTAGCGTAACGTAATAAAAACTTGATAGTTCCAGTTCGTCACACGTCACTACACCATGTGCAAATGACAATCGGGCGATCAAGGTCATTGATCACGTGACTTATGTTGGTCGAATAATAATGCAGCAATTTGACAGATGACGTAGTATTCGACCAGGTGAAACAGAAGCTTTCGTTGGGGTGCACAGGGGTTTTACTTTATTGGTTAAATGTTATTATATATATATAAATTGATTATTGTGAGTAATAACTTAATAAATAAAATTTAAATATAAGAAAAGTTGTTTGATATTATCCCAAATGCATTATTTTAAACAGACAGAGAGGAATTTCCCAAAATTTTATTCAAAGTACTACTAATAGTCTACGACCTACCTATGATATATATGGGATATTATAACAGTATGCATTCTGTAGGTTCATATTTTTCAAGTTGGGTATGTAAATATTGCGCGAGACCAAAGGTTTTAATAATATGCTGTCCTAACTTGCTTTTTTTAAGGTTTTTCGAGATTTTTAAAAAATTCTGTCAGGTGGTCGAATACTAATGCAGCAGGTCTAATTCCAAATATTACCCCTGTGCGCCTCACGAACTTCTTATCTTAATCAAGCGTCTGCATAACAGGTACTTGTTTACATCCGGCGATACATAAAAAATTATTTTACCGATAAATAAATGTTATTTATGTGGAACTACATGAGAAATATGTACCGCGACTTTCAATTATTAACTGGTCGAATTCTCCCCCCGTTGCCCTACACATTTTTACACATGTGCAACCAGTGTAGATCAATGTCAGCTGGCATATCTGTGCCATCTGATCTGGATCTGCACTGGTTGCATTTTGGTCAGAAATAACCTAATAATCAAAAAGCGAACAGTTTATATCCTGATTAAACGGCACGGATGTGGATCTAAACTGTTCGCCTACTCAATAAAGGTGTATCTATACAGGAAAGGGTTAACCAATCAAATGCTTAAGATTTAAAACTTGTCTTTAGGAAACCACTTTGAATGACTTTTAACTGTTCTCTAGTCACATTAGGTGTCTGTCACTTGCAGATAAACCCTTTCCTCCATATACACACCTTTATGGCATGGGTGAACAGTGTAGATCCAGATCAGCCGGCACATCCATGCATCTGATCAGGATCTGTACTGTTCATTATTTGATTTATTAGGTTATTTCTGACCAAAAAGCTACCAGTGCAGATCTACACTAGTTGCACACACGTAAAAATGCATATATATGGAGGAAAGGGTTAAAACAGCAGTTTTTGTGGGAAGTTCATTGGGGTTGCTTACAAGGTAAAGCTGATATGTTTCACTAAAGATGAAATTTAAAACAACATTTATTTATTATAATAGTGTTTGATTATACATAATATTTCAGTTTGAAACTACTAATGTATTTGAGATATATGTATATACTTACAGCACTGGCTGGACTGTCTCAAAACATTGTCTTCTCAACTGAAAGGTATATATTTTATATGTACATTAAATTTATCAAACTCATTTAATTTACAGTACATAGATTGTGAACAAGACATAAAGGTTTTGTAGAATGTATATAACATTAATCTAACATGGATTGTGAACAATTTCATTTGACTTGATTTAATCATTCTAGATGACTGCTACCTCTGGAGTTGGAATCAGTACAGTTTGCTACCATTATGTTACCTTAGTGCAAAAACAGTATAAGTACCATTGAAATTGGAAGAATTTACACCAATATTGCACTAAGGTGATATAGGGTACGTCATCAGAAAATGTGGCTTTAAAACAGCTGACATTAATTCTTGAAATGACGTCATTGAGCAGACAATATTGCTTGTTACAAATTTTGCATTAAATGTAACATTATATTCAAAAACAGTTGCGTTTAAGTTAAAAATCTGTATAAGATTAGTTTATTATTTACAGGATGTACAGTTCCATACACATTTTATTTCGGAGTCAAGTTTTATCCAGCAGACCCCTGCAAGTTAAAAGAAGAAATCACAAGGTAGGAAGTTAAAGAGGTGTAAGAGAAATGTCAGTTTTTCAACCTATATAATAATCCTTTTACTCCATTTATCCACCATTAATCATTATGGGCCACCAGTGTAGATCCAGTAAAGTGGCACATGTCTAACACAGGATTGGCACCAATCGACCGCCCCTGGTTTAAACCGGTGTTTTAACCGGTTAAATCCGTCCCGGTCAATACTCCCCAAGTGGTTAATAGTGGTCAATACTGGTCAATTGAACTTTTTTTTCAAAATTTTCATAAAAGAAAGGAAGAAAACAAACCTTTTAAGTTTTATTTAATTTCTACTCAAGTAACTTTAGAACTAACTTCACTTGAACATGCTTTGCACTTAGAAATTGTCTTATTTCCCTCAGTAACTGAGATCATAAAATCCCCAAACAGGGTCTTTTGGCTTCATTCTGGTGAGTTTTTAGACAAAGTAAGAATTCTTTTAATGTTAGTATTTTATCAACTTTCAGCAAAGAATGATTTAGTAACTTGATTTTTTTAATTAAAGCAAAGGCAATTTGCACCACCAGTAGGTGATACACTCTTGCCAAGTAACACTTGTGTATGACAATGGATGGTGAGGAGATGGAGGGGTGTTGTGTCACACTTCTGTTGTTTATTGAACTTGGGAACATGTCAATTAAGATGCCTATGTGTTTATTTAAGGATTATCCAATATCCATGAAGTAGGTGTTATACACCTGCCAGTTAACACTTGTGTTTGACAATTGATGGTCAAGAGACTGAGGGGTGATTGCACTTCCTTTGACCTCACACATCTTTGCAAGTGAACAACCAAGTCATACTGTTTCATATAATGCATGTATTGTACTGAGCACTCGGGCAAAGCTTACAGAATGTTCTTTAAAGAATCCACTACATAAATTACATAAAACATAACAAACAGTATATGAATTGAAACTTTTAGCATACTACATTTATTAATTTCAGTGTTACTTATCATTAATGCCTATAATTTTGTCAAGCTGTTTATATATACCATAAAGTTTCCACATACTTAAGAAAATGTGTCTGTAAGCATTGAATGCCCAAAGCTGAATGACCATATATTTTCCAACAATGCACATGAGAACTTGTGCTTTAAACCAATGAAAACAACACCTTGTGATTGGTACATTCAAAAGATCTTACCCAATCAAAGGAAATTAATATTTTCCACCTAATTAGCTTTGCTTAACCAGCGGAAAATACATTTCCTTTGCTTATTGAACATAGGAACATACCAATTAAATATTTGTATTTATTAAAGGCTTATCAATAATAAACCATTAATGAAGTACCATTTAGGCCCTTACAGGGGCTATTGTAAGGGCCTAAAGGATTCTAAATGATTATAAGAACATTTTGGACAGTTTGGTTGTGAATAAAATTGAATTGACCAGTAATGACCACTATTGACCAGAAATGACCACTATTGACCAGTAATGACCACTTTTGACCAGTATTGACCACCGGCCCGGTCAATACTCAATTGACCGGTCAATAAGCCAACCCTGGTCTAACATCTGGAGATCTGAATCTACTCTGTTCCCATTTTTCTTAGAAATAATCTAAGAAAATCTAAAAGTTTGGTTACCTCAGTGCATGTACACAATAAATATGAAATATTGTAACAGTATGCATTCTGTATGTTCTTATTATTCAAGTTGATGTAAACAATATCACGCGAGACCGAAGGTCGAGCCTGATGTGGTTTACATACGCAACGAGAAATAATACGAACCTACAGACTGCATACTGCCATAAATTTCCTTTTATTGTATACCCTTCTCGCTCAAAAACATAAATAAACTAATCAACAAAATTTTAGTCAAGAACGTGGTTTACATAATAGTAGAAATAAAAATAGTAACGCAATAGTAAATTTATGAATGGCGTAGAAAATTTATGAATGGCTTAAAAGTATCTTAACGTTTCTAAAACTGAGACCGAAATTTCCTTATTTGGAGTTTGTTATATGCCGGAAAATTACGACAACATAGTGTGACATAGTATAATTATGACGTCACATAGAACACTGGAAGCTGCAAAATAAAGAATTGGAAAATGGACATTGTCCAATAAGGAATTACTAATCTGAATAGTTGTATCAATTTTGCAGATTAATGCTGCACTATGCTAAAATCATTAATGGGTATATAATAAATTCTATTATTTGGGCCACCTAGTGCTTTTCCAGAAATCTGAAAATGTGGATGTCGTTGCTGACATATGTCGTGTAGGAGATTTTTCCAAGTCACTAAACCTATTGACATTAATTGGTTGCATGACTTCAAAATAAATATGGCCCTTTTGTCTTTATTCATAGATTAAAATTATGATGTATGAGTAAAATATGACCATATTATACCTGGCAACTAGATTTGTATTCACTCAGTTTTGCTATGAGGGTTAACTGATGTCTGTTCCTAGATATATGTTGTAATTATATGGTGTACATAAATATGATAAAGTTGGTGTTAACAATAGAATGTTGAATTTTCAGGTATCAGTTTTTTCTGCAAGTCAAGCAAGATATTCTACATGGAAGACTGCCTGTCACATTTGAGGAGGCTGTTGAACTGTTTGCTTATGCCGTCCAGTGTAAGTTCTCTTACAGTCTTACAATGTACTCAATCCCACCTACTGCATATGAGTGTAAACAAGAGCTTACAATTTGGAACTCCCTTGATAATTCGCATGCACTTTTAGAATTTTTTATTTCATTCAAAGGATATTCGTTGTATCACATGGATGACAAGTGTAGATCTAGTCTGATCTGCACCTTCAGTTCCTTCTTGGTCAGAAATAATAAAATATATAAAAGCAGATAGATTAGTTCCTAATGGACGTTCCAGAATGGACGTGCATGCTGTGCTGGATTTACACTGTTTGCCATTGGGATAACAGGCATATCCCATAAATTAAAAGGTTAAAATGGTAATCACATTTATATTTCATTATGAAACCTATTTGTTGGAAGTCATTTGCAGGCCTTTATGACACATTCACCAATGTTACATGTTTATCATTATTTCTAAATCAAGCTTATCAGTTTGTACTGTATGATTTCAGCTGAACTAGGGGACTATGAGTCCCAGGACCTCCCACCTGGTTATGTCTCTGAATTCCAGTTTGTACCAAACCAGACTCAAGAGCTGGAAGAACAAGTGGCCGTGCTGCACAGGAGAGCTGGGTATGTATTGATACAATCACACCTGTGATAAACTTATACTCAATGGGATATTGCTGTTATCTAATGGGCAAAAATTGTAGATCCAGATCAGCTGACGCATCCATGCTGTCTGATTAGGATCTGCACTGTACGCTTTTTGATTCATTAGATTATTTCGGACCAAGAGACAAACTGTAGTTCTAGATCAAACTGCATGGATATACTGGCTGAACTAGTTCTACACAGGTTTCCCATTTGATAAAAGTTGTATCAATGGGGTAAATGGTAGGAATGGGAACGAGTAGCAAAATCAGTACTTGGGGTACTCGGATCTTGTTCCGATTGAGTACTCGGGTACTTGAAACCTTCATCTGACATGTGAGGAAATATCAGCTTCTTACGATCATACCGAGTAAGAACATGCCAGACTGCCTGTCATAATCGATTACTCAAGAATAGCGTTTTTTAGGCGCCAATTTTTGGATATCTGTGCCCCTAACTGTCATCTTGTTTATTGGAAACCACGTGCGAGGTTTGTACAATCAACTGTCAGTAGGCGATCTGTAAGATCCATAAAGACGACTGTTAAAAAAATTTGTTTATTTTTTATTTTACATTTTGCAATCGAGTACTCGAATACTTGATGAACTATTCGGTTACTCAAGTGTTTATGAGTGCCCGAGTACTCGAATACTCGTTCCCATCCCTGGTAAATAGTTAAATCATTGGACGTGGTGAATTGTTCGGTGTATTTGTTATGTTTTTGACAGTTTTGTGTCAAATAGAATTATGTTTCTTTATTTAAGCACCTACTGAATATATATCCTGATATGATTTCAGTGGTATGGTACCGGCAACAGCAGAGCTCAAGTTTCTGGACAAAGTAAAATGGCTGGACATGTATGGGGTAGATCTTCATCCAGTATCGGTATGTACATGAATCTTCTCATATTGTCAGAAGATTGAGTAATTTTGAAATGTACATGTACAAATAAATATAGTATCATTTAATTTAAGGAAAAATTCTCGTGCAAATAAATATAGTATCATTTAATTTATGGAAAAATTCTCGTGCAAACACTATAGTTGACATTATGTAAATTTTATTATTCTTGTAAGATAGCTATTTCAGACTTAATTTTCACTAGGGTTTAATTTCATGTTTTTTACCTGGCACGATATATACAGAAATTAAACCTTTGCGAAATATAATGATACCAAATTACGTCAACATTAGATTATTGTTGTTAAATCAAGCTAATTTATCTTTAATTATACCCCAGCTTCGAAGAAGAGGGGGGTATACTGTTTTACCCTTGTCCGTCCGTCCGTGCGTCCGTCCGTGCGTGCTTCCGTCCGTTACAAAATTTCCGTCACAGTTTTCTCAGCAACTATAACATGTAGCAGCCTGATATTTTGCATATTGCTTTATCCTATAGTCCCATGTGGTGTAAAGCAATTTCATGCTCCTTGCTCATCTACTTCCTGTTTGCCGCATATTTTTAGATTTTGTTACTATGAAGGTGCATTACATCAACCAAAAGGCATATTAATTTTCCGTCGCAGTTTTCTAAGCAACTATAACATGCAGCAGCCTGATATTATGCATATTGCTTTATCCTATAGTCCCATTTGGTGTAAAGCAATTTCATGCTCCTTGCTCATCTACTTCCTGTTTGCCGAATATTTTAGGTTTTGTTACTATAAAGGTGCATTACATCAACCAAAGGGCATGTAAATTTTCCGTCATAGTTTTCTAAGCAACTATAACATTCAGCAGCCTGATATTATGCATAATGCTTTATCGTATAGTCCCATATGGTGTAAAGCGATTTTATGCTCTATGCTCACCTACTTCCTGTTCGATGAATACTTAGATTTTTACACATAGTTGACATACATGCACAATTTCCGTCGCAGTTTTCTAAGCAACTATAACATGCAACAGCCTGATATTTTGCATAATGCTTTATCCTATAGTTCCTAATGGTGTAAAGCGATTTTATGCTCCTTGCTCATCTACTTCCTGTTTACCGAATACTTAGATTTGTGCACATAGTTGACATACATGCACAATTTCCGTTGTAGTTTTCTAAGCAACTGAAACATGCAGCAGCCTGATATTTTGCTTATTGGTCCCATATGGTGTAAAGCGATTTTATGCTCCTTGCTCATCTACTTCCTGTTTACCGAATACTTAGATTTGTGCACATAGTTGACATACATGCACAATTTCCGTCGCAGTTTTCTAAGCAACTATAACATGCAGCAGCCTGATATTTTGCATTATGCTTTATCCTATAGTCCCATATGGTGTAAAGCAATTTTATGCTCCTTGCTCATCTACTTCCTGTTTACCGAATACTTAGATTTGTGCACATACTTGACATTCATGCACAATTTCCGTTGTAGTTTTCTTAGCAACTGAAACATGCAGCCGCCTGATATTTTGCTTATTGCTTTATCATATATTCCCATATGGTGTAAAGCGATTTAATGCTCCTTGCTCACCTACTTCCTGTTTACCGAATACTTAGATTTTTATATATAGATGACATACATACACAATTTGTGTCGCATTTTAAAAAGATGCGAACATTATTTCTGTATACTCTGACAAAGCCATATTGCGGGGGTATTAATCACCTTCAGTGATAGCTCTTGTTTGGTTTAAAAATATTAAGGCCTCCTTCAGCTTTCTAACCCTTTACTCCATATGTACACCTTTTTACGCATGTGTGACCAGTGTAGATTCAGATCAGCTGGAACGGATGTGCCGGCTGATATGGATCTACACTTTTCGCCCATGCAATAAAGGAATGTCTATGGGGGAAAGGGTTAAGTAAAATTACACCAAATATTTTGTCATAATGTTGTACCAGATGCAACATGTTTGAAGTGGTACCTATTCAAAAACATGCCATATACTAGTAGTTTAACTTCATGACTTCACATAAGTGATCATTGCCAATGAAAATAAAGGTTTTTACAGTTGTTAGCATTTTTCATTTTAGGGTGAAGGAAACACAGAGTATTTTCTAGGTCTCACACCTACGGGTATTGTGGTCTACAAAAACAAAACCAAAGTGGGAAACTATTTCTGGTAAGTTTTGGGGTTTATAGACAATGATTTATAGGTACATGACATTACCTATGATGTAAGTAAAAAGTTAGTTGATAAGAGAAAATGTTCATCCTGCAAATTTAAAACATTAAAGCTTTTGGCCTCCATGTAACCCTAACATCATGTAGTTTGTGTTATTACATTCCCTGCACAACATTTTGATAGACAATAGTTGTATTTTCAAGCAATAGCTTAATTCTTTACTCCATGGATATGCCTTTAACACTTGGACAACTAGTGTAGATTCAAATCAGCCTACAAAGTCATGCCATTTTATCTGGATCTACCTTGTCTTCATGGTAAAAAATAACCTAATGAATCTAAAAGCAAAAATTGTATAATCTGATCAGATGGCTGATCTGGATCTGGATTGACACTAGACACCAATGGGATCAAAGCCACATCCCATTGAGTAAAGGGAATAACTTCACAACAAATATAAACCAATACAGACAAAAGTTATTTATGCACAAGTCAATGCAAACATAGCACTAGCCCATCTTACAAGACCACAAGCATAACAAAAAAAGAACAAAATGTTTTATGACTATTGATTAAAACCCTGGCTGTTGTGTTTTGTATTTACCCAATCTATTATATTTTGTATGTACATTTACCTAGTATTGGATAAATTTTCATACCTTTTCAGGCCAAGAATTACCAAAGTAAACTTCAAAGGAAAAGTGTTCATCATACGAGTCAAGGATAAAATTGTATGTAGTGTAATAAGTGTACCACACAATAAATTAACCATTTCCTCCATAGAGACACCTAAATTGCATGGGCAAACAGTTTAGATCCAGATCAGCCAGCACATTTGTGCCATCTGATCAGGATCTAAACTGTTCGTTTTTTAATTCATTAGGTTATTTCTGACCAAAATGCGACCAGTGCAGATCCTGATCAGATGGCACAGATGTGCCGGCTGATCTGGATCTACACTGGTCGAACATGCGTAAAAATGCGTATATATGGATGATAGGGTTAATATCTATATTAGTTAAAAAATGTGTTAACGAATATAACATAGTACCATTGATGTATTATGTTATGTATGCCATGTCTATATGTCCATCTGTTTGTTTGTTCGGCTATCTTTTTTCAAAAATTTCTTGAGATCTTAAACAAATGCTTTTTAGACCATTATAGATTTGATTTCAACAGTTTCAAGAATTAAAAGATTTTTCCATAAGTTGTTAACAAAAATGACCAATCACCATTTCAGTCAATCTGATGCTTGAGATTTGAGACTGGTCTCCAGATTTAGTTTTATGATCTTGGTCCATGATGTCAATCCTTGAAATGTCATAAACTTAAGCAGAGGACAGTGCGCATTATGAATTTTTCAGTAAAAATAACTATGTGGATAAAATGTGTAACTAAATCACCTATTAATTATGAGGAAACAATAAATGATTGTATGTTTTTTTTTCAAAAATACAGTAAGAACTAAAATATCAACATTTATCACTAGGTACGTTTTCCTGTGATGTGCCCCATTTGAAGTTTGTTGTTGTTGTTGTTGTATTTTCCTGTGATGTGCCCAAAATGATGTTTGTTGTTGTTGTTGTTTCAGAATGATGAACACACCTATGCATTTGAATTAGCAGCAAAGGCAGCGTGTAAACACTTATGGAAATGCTGTGTTGAACACCACACGTTCTTTAGGTATGTGATTTAAGTGTTACATTAAATTGTATTAACATTATTACATGTATTCATGTTTTGCCAGCATATAGACTTCTTAAGCTACATGTAGGTATCTTTACTATATCTTATATTATAATCTTCTAATTTGTGTTAATTAATCTCTCAGTTTTCAAATCATATCTTTTATATTCATAGTGTTTGTTGAATAAAACATTTCAGAGTTTTTGTTCAAGTAACCCAATTCTGCAATTCTTTTTTATTTTCTTTTATTTTTTAAGGAAAGTAGACTTTTATTATTAAAAAAGCATATAGCTAATTCTTGTACAAAATATTGTATTCTGAATAAAAAGCTATCAATCTCTGCATACTAAATGTGTAGCTTTGTTTTGTTGGTAAATATTCAATGTTTGACTAACACCTAATGTAGCAAATCCTCTGAGTTAAAAAATTGAGTTAAAAAATTGTCAATTATTTTTGTAGATGGTCAAGGTAATGAGTGTGGTTATTTTTCCTTACAATCCTTAAAAGCGCATCAACCGTTTACTCCACAAATATAACCTTTTCGCTATGGTACATAGTGTAGATCTTGATTAGCTGGCACAACTGTGCTGTCTGATCAGGATCTAGACTTTTTGCTTTAAGATTCTTTGGGGTTTTTTTACTGACCAAGAAGCAATCACTGTAGATCCAGATCAGATAGCAGAGATGTTATGGCAGATCTGGATCTGCAATCTTCACCCTTGTGATTAAAGGTATATCCATGGAGTAAAGTGCATTAATTCATTGTATTGTGACAAATTTACTTTTGAAAATGCTTTTCAAGTGCATTTGTTTTTGTTTTGCAAGATTTAATTTGTCTTGAAAGCATGCTGTGATTTGCAATAATTTTTGTTTCAATTTCAATCAAGTGGATTTTGTTAGCTCACCTGGTCAGTTTTGTTCTTGTGGAATTTTAAAGTTAAATACCCTTACAAAAGTTGTCTCAGTCCTACAGTTTTTTCAACCCTTAGTCTTAATGTTGGTTTTTGACTGTCTTAAGAATTTCCAAGTGATTTTGAATTGTGGGTCACAAGTTCAAGCAACTGGGATTTTTCATAAGTTTGAAATGTTGCATAATGATTATGTTCCAAGCTTCATTTGAGAATCAAACCTTTTCAGGTTTGAGGAAAACAGTTTTAGTCAGATTTTGATAAAAAGTTATCTGCATAGTTATACGTTCTGTTAAAATTAGTCTTGTGGTTAAAAAAGTAGGTCACTAGGTTACAAAGCATTAAATCCTGCTAAGTCATATTTAAGAAATGTTCATGGCTGCTATTTATAGTGCATCCTTGAATATTAATATTTATATTATTATTATTATTATTATGAATATTAATATTTATATTATTATTATTATTATTATTATTATTATTATTATTGTTATTATTGCCAACGTGAAATCTGATCAGGTGAGCAATTACAGACCTTCTTATCTTCAAGTTTCATTTTTCATCAAACAGAAAAATGTTCATTATAATCCCATGTTCATTATAATCCCTCATTTACTTCCATTCCTAATTCATAATCACACAGATATTCATTGGATATGTACATTTTAATCAACATTCCTATAATTATGCATATTATAGACATGAATAAAACTTCAGTGTTACAGTAACAAGTATAATCAGTTATAATCAGTTACCCAGATATAAACTTAATTCGCAGTCATCCCTGAATTGTAATCTGAGCACTTTTATACAATGGATACTTTTTTTTGTTTTTATTATTTTTTATAGTTAATCCTACTTGATATCACATTCAGGGCTTTTTAATTATATCGGACAAGTATTTGCATTAATTCCCATGTTTGGGAAGTACACATCTTTGGATTTATTATTTATTTTGAAAAAAATTCTAAGCCCCAGACTGGGGGAGTAAAAATCTACATCCTTGGTCATTAGATGTAAATTCCCATAACAAAATTAGAGGAGGTGGGCAGTGGAGGGGAAGAGGGCAGCAGAAATGAGAACAATTTAAAGCTTATGATAATTCCGTAAATGCTTATACTCACGAAAAAATGTAACATTATATTACCAAAAATGTTTTATAAACACAAAAAACAGCATCTGATAAATATATAATAGCTTTTTGTTATCTTAAGTAACATTTTAATTTAGTTTTATAATTGATTCAGAATAAAATCAGTATTTTTCTCTTTATTATTTTTTTGTTGAAACACTGCATTTTTGTAAAAACGATATATTTTTAAAATTTACTTTTATTTTTGTCATTGTCTGAATGTTATGTAATGTTGTAAACTTAACCATTGATTCCATGGTGTATGGCTTTTATCTGTTACTGTATTTTTTCATATATTTTTAATGGGTAGCTGGTGTAGATCCAGATCTTTAAGCACATATTTCTGCATTCTGATCTGGATCTACACTGTTCACTTTGTCAGAATAACATTAATCAATTTAAGCAAACAGCAAACAATGTTGATCCTGATCAGATGGCCTGGGCTGAAGGTTATAAAGCTGTGATTGGAAACCAGTCTCAAATCTCAAGCATCTGATTGGCTGAAATGGCGACTGGTCGCCATTTCAGCCAATCAGATGCTTGAGATTTGAGACTGGTTTCCATGCTCAGTTTTATAACCTTGGGCACTGGATGTGCAGTTGGATCTTGATCTACAATGGTTGCCCATGAGCCATCTCCCATGGAGTAATGGATTAATAAGGGTTGAATACAAAATGAATGTTAAATCATGTAAAAAAAACATTAGGCTGAGTTAAACATTAAATTAATTAAGCATCTACTATAACAGTTTTGTGTTCAACCTGGTGTTGTAATGTTCTTCAAATGTAAAAGATATATTAAAGGTACATTGTCACTCCCAATCGTTAAAATATAATGATGAAAGTGAAAAAGCTCATATGATAAACACTCTACTCATTTTAGAAATAATCAATTGGCATCAGTTGTGCCAATTTACCAAAGCATGACTGGAATGCTTGCGCTTTTGTAAACTTTTACCCATATACAACTGAATAAAATTAATTTTTGCAGGGACGAATTTTCATAAAAAATCTGCTAATAGTGTATTTATGGGGGCATAAATTTGTACAATAGTATCTTTCTTACAGGACATATCATTACATGGTTTAAATTTGTAGCAGTATAAATTTGTGCATTTACTGTAGAGTGAAAGACTTGAAATTTAATCACAAGCGAAATAAACTGATACCAAAGTAAGTTAATACAGACATTAGATTTTTTCATTGACTTCTTATAATATGAATAAGTTATTGTTTGTTAAAATTATCAACATGGGAGCAGTAATGGACCTTTAATATTTTGTTGGAGTTTTTCGTGTTGACCGTACATTGGATGCTTTATATGTACCAGTAGCTCATATTCACATATGCCCAAGGTTATAAAACTGAGCATGGAAACCAGTCTCAAATCTCAAGCATCTGATTGGCTGAAATGGCGACCAGACGCCATTTCAGCCAATCAGATGCTTGAGATTTGAGACTGGTTTCCAATCTCAGTTTTATAACCTCCAGTCATATTCATTGTCATCATTTGTTTCTCACTGACATGTTTCCTTTAATAGACTCAGTCAGCTTGGCGCAGCATCATCTAGAGATAGTAAACCATATAGATCTACTGCTAAACACAGAAATAGGTGAGTTAACACACGGAAACACGCCACCTGGCGGGTGGTTTGCATGATGATAACAGAATTACTGCTGTGCTTTAACGATCATTTTTTTCATGTTTATGATGGGTAGATGATTGTGTAGATGGGTAGTTTGTTGAGGAGATGGGTTAGATTGATTTTGTAGTCAGTGCCCAAGGTTATAAAACTGAGCATGGAAACCAGTCTCAAATCTCAAGCATTTGATTGGCTGAAATGGCGACTGGTCGCCATTTCAGCCAATCAGATGGTTGAGATTTGAGAATGGTTTCCAATCTTAGCTTTATAACCTTCAGTCCTGGTCACAAGATCATAAAACAGATTGGAGACCAGTCTGCAATCTCAAGCATCTGATTGGCTGAAATTGAGACATGGCTCCATTTCAGCCAGTCAGATGCTTGAGATTTTAGACTGGTCTCCTGTTCATTTGTATAATCTTGTGGAACTGTCATGAAAAGTTTCTATACTGAAAGGATAAAGAAACGCAGGGTAACAATTGGATAGGCAGGTTCGAAAGCTCATGCTCCACGACGGTTTACACTGAGGCAGTGGAGACAAGTTTTATTCACTTTCGACACATGTTAAGGTGTATCATGACCTAATAACTCAATACACAAAGTTTCACTTTATTTGGAGAACGCGTTCTTAATATATCGGAACAAATGTTACCCTGCGTTTCTTTATCCTTTCAGTATATATATGACTTTCAGTTACAAAAGTTTTTGTCCATTTACTAAAGTGAAACCTCTCTATAAAGATCACCTCTTGGACTGAAAGTGGTCATAACAGTGGGGTGTTCCTAATTTTGATGTAAAAACTAGTGCCAAACTGTTGAACAGACATTTAATTTGTGGTCTTGTGGTTGAGTTGGTCTTGATGAAGAGTTTTACTGTATCAAACTTTCCCTTTTAATGCATGATTATAAAAGAATAGACATACTTTTACATAAACCAGTTATAAACTATTACCAATTAAGTTATTGCATGTTGATTGCAATGATTGTTTAAATTAAGAAAGTTGCATGAATTGTACTGGCTGTCTTTATTAAAACAGTTTACTGCATTTTCTAAATCTTCCTATCAATCAGGTTTAAACAGATACAATTTAAGTTAAAAAAAATGCATTAAAACTAATTTTGCTTGCACGCCTTCAGCATTTAGTGAAAGATGGAACAACATTATTACCAGTTGCTTATGTCTATGCTAACTATGTCTATGCTAGCTACCTGTAATTAATAGTCAAAACTTGAAATCATTTCAGTTTTAAAAAAAAACATACACACTATATTAATTACAGAAATTTTAGAAACTGATAAAATCAAAATCTTTGCTTTGACAGTCACATCTTATATTTCAAATTTAAAATAACAAAACATATTTGGTATATTTGGGACTTGATTATTTAGTATGAAATGATTTCCTGTAATGATAAATTGGTGATTGGTGTGTATCAGTTAACTTATTGCTAACATTTCATAGCTTTCTCACAATTAGGGTAATTTAACCCTTTCCTCCATCAATATGCATTTTATCCCATGTGCAAAGACTGTACATTCCAATCATCTGGCACATCTGTGCCGTCTGATGAGGATCTTTGCCTTTTGGTCAGAAATAACCTAATAAGTCAAAAAGTGAACAGTGCAGATCCTGATCAGAATCTGTGCCAGCTGATCTAGATATACACAGTTCTCCTATGCCATAAAGGCATATATATAGTAAGTAGGTTGTAAGTAAGTAAAGTCTTTATTTAACGATATATATGGAGGAAAGGGATATTGAACCATATGAACAATTTTTAAATGCATGGACATTAGAAAAATCGAAAGGTTTGGTTGATTAGTGGAAGGTAATAAATCCTTGGTCAAATGTTGGAACTATAGTAGCTAGGGGCAGTCTTACAAGTGTGGTATGTGCACATTTCAATTTCTCAATTACTGAGTCAAGTAATTCTGGCCCATCACTTATAGTTCCTTATATTTATTGACTGAAAAAAGTTTAGAAAGTATAAAACTTATTTAAACTGTACACTACAAAATTAAATGTGATAGTTGATTTGGGTGTACACTTGTTTCAAATCAAATAGTCAGTCTAGTACTATGAAGGTCAATGCAAACTTTACAGCAGTCCAGTTCAAAAGCAACTTAATGTTAGAATAAATAGAAGACTTTAATGGTTGCGAATTTGTTGAGAAGAAATCATAGTTTTTCATTGATTTATGATTTCACAATCAATATAACATGGTGAACAGCAGTACACTTAAAATATATTTATTCATGCATTTGAATTGAACAATGAAAAACAAAGATCTGCCTTCATGTTTGGAAATAAGTTTTTGTTTATGTATCTTATGCTTATTTGTTTTATGGTCACTGTAACCAGTGAGATTGAAGACATGTCTCAAATCTAGAGCATCTGATTAGTTAAAATGGAGACTAGCAACCATTTCAACCAACCTAGTGCTTGAGACTTAACAGTCGTTTTCAGTTTCAGTTTTATAATATTGGACATGGAAGTTTGCAACCACAGAATATACAAGATGTACTTTTAATGGTTTAGATTGGCGCAGAGTTCTGTTCTATTCACAATCCTTCTTGTGGGTCAGGTTTTAGAATTTGTTATCATTGCAATGCATACATTTCATGCAAGCTTATTGAAGATGTGTTTATTTCAGTGGACGGCAGGACCGCCAGAACAATGTGGAACAGTCTGGGCGGGAACAGCCGCGTGTTTTACGTGTTCAGAGTCGGAGACAGGCAAGGAGGGCAATGTCTGACCCACGTCTTAATCAAGGTTGGTTTGACTTTCATGTACAAACCTTAAAAGTATAACATACGTAAAATCACATAAAACTATTCTTGATGTATTTCGTCATACACACACAATAAGTACCTTGAAAGTTTCACCTCCTGTTCACACAAGTAGGTCATTAGATCAGCAATAATGGTTAAAAACGTAGAAAATGCAGTTAGCATTTAGGTACATTGAAGACTTGCGAGTCAGTATGTTACTTTTCCATTCTGATCTAATTTTTTGAATGAAGAATAACACTTTATTTTATTATATCAGGGTATCCTAGATTTTTGCTTTATAATGTTGAAGAATATATTCCTAAATAGAGGAACATTACAGTTTTAAATTTTCTGACCCAGATCAGCAGTGATATTTGTTTTAATTGTCTGAATTTCTATCTTTGTTATTACTGTATTTCTGTAAATAGTGTGATGGTTTACAGTAGTGTTGGTTATATTGTAGGAGATGTGATGACTGGTATTCAGTATTCTGAAGGTCATGTTACCATGGTTGTCACCCCAGAACAGGTCAAAGGGTAAGTGTTTACTGAAGTTTAGGTTTGTCATTGAGGCAAAGGTTCATTAGGAATCTAATTAGTGACATACTAAACAGCGGTGGCAGGTTTCATGCACAGCAGATAATAAATATTGAAATGACAAAATACAGCTGTGGCAAACTGAGTTCCTGTCAATTCTTTTCCTTCTATTCCAGAATTGTCTACAAGAAAAGTAAAAAATAAAAATAATATGAAATCCTTAAATTTTTAGTTTTGTGGTGTTGTCTTGTACACAAATAATGAAGTAAATTAGTCTACATAAAGTATGAATTCTGTGAGTTTAACAAACCAGCCTTTTTACAAAATTTTCGAATGTCCAATCAAAGTTGGGGTGTTTAAGTGCTACTTCTGGTTTCAATATAATATATTGTGGCAAGTTAACCCTTTCCTTGATATATACACATTTTTACACGTGTGCAACCAGTGTAGATCCAGATCAGCCGGCACATCCGTGCCGTCTGATCAGATCTGCATTGGTCGCATTTTGGTCAGAAATAACCTTATTTATCAAATAGCGAACAGTTTAGATCCTGATCAGACGGCACGGATGTGCCGGCTGATCTGGATGTAAACTGTTCGCCCTAGCAATAAAGGTGTATCTATACAGGAAAGGGTTAAAGTGCTACAATGATATTTTCTACATTCACTGAAGTTATTTTTGAAGTAAAACCACACATTCTTGTTTACAGTTCTCGTCATAGAAGTTTGCCAGATTTAAAAGGCCGTGAATCTCCAACCAGTACAAGATCGGCACCCTGGGAAACCAATATGGACACGTAAGAAATAGCCAGTCTTTTAACTTCTTTGTGTAGAAAATGATAAGAATGTTAAAATAAATTTCATTTTTGTGTTTTATGCCTCATTAGAAAAAATCAATTGGAGGCATTTGAGTTGCTTTTTAAATTTATTTTAATGTTACTTAATAAAGAAATCTAGACTTGAATTCAGGAAGAAGAAAATCATAGTTACAATTCTATATGGCATAATACTTTGGCTCTGAGACTTCAGAATTTCTCATTAAATAATAAATTTGGTGAAATCTGTATCATCTTAAGCTATTTCTAAGGCAAAGGATTTGACAATTTGAAATTTCTTTTCTGTTTAAGTGGATTGTATACTTCTGGTCGTGAATCACCAGTATCTGTAACCCAGAGTGAAAATGTCAACTACCTCAGACGTCACCGGGAGAGTGACAGCGAAAGTGGACATAGGAAAAAGTAAGTGCAGCTTTAAACCCGTTACTTGGTAGATAAAACTCTTGTCCGATGGGCAAACAGTGTAGATCCTGATCAGCCGGCACATCTGTGCCGTCTGATCAGGATCTGCACTGTTTGCTTTTAGATTCACGAGGTTATTTCTAACCAAACAAATTACATCAGTGGTACATGAGTCAAGCCATTATTATTTGGATTAGTATTTCAAAAACCACATAGTTATTTTTTCTACAATGTTAGAAATTTGACATCAGCATAGCAAAACTGTTAAAATGAAAGAATGCTAGTTCACAAGTCACAAGATTGACTAAAATGAACATTAAAACAGCCATTTTTATAGTACTTCTGAACTTACTGTATTCTATATAAATATAAATGATGTAAAATCAGCTGAGTGGTAATACAAGTTCTTTGAATAAAATCATTGTTTTAAAGATGATTGGTAAAGTTTTAAAAAATTTAGTTTGTTTTATTTTTAGATTTGAATGAAACTATGAATACATCATGTTAGATAAATAACCAAGGTATACAAAAATGATATTGAATAGAAACATTATGGTGATTTTTTAACCATTTTTACAAAATGATGGTTACCAGTTAAATTATTAATGGTTTTATAGTGATTTTGGTGGGGAATAATGAAATTACTGTTTTCAGTACTATAACATGTCCCGGATATTAAGATACTTTTCTTGTCGTTTAGACATGTATATAGACAGGGTTATGATAGTGATGGCGGAGCTAGAAATAAGTAAGTGATCAGTGTAGTAGCTGTGTGCTGTGCCGTGGAATAACACTATGGTAGACAGATGAAATACCGCCTGTTGTTAACCCTTTACTCCATCAATATGCCTTTTACCTAATAGGCAAACAGCTGATCCAGATCAGCCAATACATCTGATCAGGATCTACACTGTTTTCTTTTAGATTCATAAGGTTAATTCTGACAAGAAGCAAAGCAAACAATAGAAATCAAGATTTGGTCCCAAGGTTATAAAACTGAGCATGGAAACCAGTCTCAAATCTCAAGCATCTGATTGGCTGAAATGGCGACTGGTCGCCATTTCAGCCAATCAGATGCTTGAGATTTGAGACTGGTTTCCAATCTCAGCTTTATAACCTTCAGCCCAGATGACATGGATGTGCTTGCCGATCTGGATCTACACTGTTTTCCCATGCTGAAAAAAGCATATCCATTTCATAAAGGGTTAATATGTTGTTGTAAGCTGTTGATGATGGCTCAATGGTGTTGTTGTTATTGTTATTATTTTGCACTGTTTTTGTGAATCCATAGAGAGGTCGGGGGGGGGGGGGGGGGGGGGGGGGGGGGAACTGGTCTACCATGTAGAGAACTTTTAGGAAGATAGTTTATTGTCATCTTTGTCATTATGACCATTTATACAGTACAGTTTATTTTTGATAACTGGACTGATATGCGATATTCTATAAAGATATTATAAAGTTATGGGTGAATTTCTTTATTTTTCCCAGTCTGTTTATTTTAGAGTTTGGATTTTAAGATACCAAAATGGTGCACACATAATTTACAAGTTTAGCAGTGCAAAGCCCTAGAGAGGTTGGGGCTGATAGACTTAAAGATTGACTTAAAAAACTTATGTATTGGCTATATAGATTTATAGATGCATGGCATAATTAATATGTGCACCCCCACTGTTCATTGAAAATGAAATCTTTATACACCTTTAAGGTCATTTGCTGTATAAAATTATACATAGGACAAATGAAATCACAGGTGGAGCTATATTTGAAATCGTACCGTATGGGCATTTTTGTGCTCCTTAGACAAGAGTAGGTCATGAGTGTTAAAGTGTGGTGTTCGATAGTGTCTCTAAAAAACTGGAACCCAAGATTTAATTTTTTGTTATTTTATTATTTTTGTCAAGTTGCAGTTGTATGTTTTGTAAGAAAATATTTTGTAATGGAAGTTATATTAAGGTAATAAATAAAATATTTTGTAAGATAAGTTTACTTAAGTTTATAAATATTATTATAATCATTTGGTAAACCTAAACATATAAATTTGCTTGTTTGGACTTACAAAGAAAATTAGGTGTAAACTGTGCTTCGTAAAAAAAATGTTAGTTTTGCTTGCTTTTTGTTTTAGAGGTTTGGGCGATTGTGATACTTTTGTTGTGGTCGTTTTGAACTTGATTTTTAGGATGAATTGTTTCTCTTGAGGATTTTGTTTTGACTGTTAAGTTCTTTTCTCTGTAGTCTGATAGATTTATGTAGATGGTGGGTTTTTTATAATTGTTGATGATTATATAGAGTTTTCTGTTAGTGTTTCAAATAGTAAAATCATTATTTTTAGTGTAGAACCTTTTTTTGGAAAAAATGTTTAGTAAGCATGCATAAATGTAGAAAAAATGTTTATTATCCGATAAAAACTACATCTTTTGACATTATTGTAGCTTCAATATTTCAGAAGAACTATAATGTATAGGGTATTATAATGCATAACTTCCTCTAAATTAATATTATGCAAGTTAAAATATGACAAAATATGATAATTAATATGTGATTTTGTAACACATTCTGATTAAATAATAATTTTTGGCAAAATATATAATAAGACATGTTGTCTGCTTAGCTTTGTGATGTCATTTCAAGAATTGATATCAGGTTTGTGGATAATGATCCCCAACTCATATATGGGGCACGCCACGGGAAAAGGTACATTCAGTCATTTAAGTGATATTTTAGTTTTTACTAAATTTAGAAAGAACTTACAACTATAAATCAATTTCTTATAACTATAATGTGATTTTGTTACACATTTGATAGTAAAATGGTATTTTTACCACAAAATGCATAATAAATAATGTCGTCTGCTCAATATTATGACGTCATTTCAGGGATTGATGTCAACTGTCCGAACTTCAAGGTACCTTTTCCTGTGACGCGCCCCAAATGAGAGCGATGTTATAAGAAAATGTGTTTTGAGAGTTGGGTGTTGTTCATTGAAATGACATCTTTTTAATGTTAAAGTCAACTGGTGATGAGAAATTGAGTTTTTATATACAACTTTAAACTCTATGCCTACAATCAAATTTAAACAGATTGCAGCAAAGTTATGGATATTACTCACTGACACAGCGCTCTGGATACGACAGCGAAACCCACAGCAGTACACACGGCAGTATAAGACGGAGGAAGTGAGTTATGGACGGGAGAGTGCACTAGTATTAATCACCTGTAGTCTAGATCCAGATCTGTTAAAACTGTGTGCACTAGTATTAACCGTTTTTGGAGAAATATGTGAATCTGTGAATTACATGTAGAATTAACCATCTTAGTCAAAATGATGGAAAGTATGTAGCATTGACTGTAACATGGTGATAAAAAAAAGACAATAGAGTAATCTTAGCCCATATTCACATAATGGGGTCTTCTGTCTTTCCTTACGAATTTTTGTTCACAGGGTGTGTTTTAGAACTTTAGTGACTGAATAGTCACAGTGTAGACCCTGATCAAACTGTGAGCAGGTGGGTCTATACTGGAAGCAAATATAACATAATTTGGGCTTATTGATTAAAGTTTTGTGTGAATAAATTCTGGAACATTCATATATATCCTGACATTTGAGTTCATTAACAGTAACACTTGCCAAAAACTAATGCCAAAAATATTGCCTCAGATTTACGGGAAAACTTGATTTTAAAACTCTACACCATTTTAAACACATAGAATTGTATTAAATTTTTAAAAAACTCATATTTTTTTAGAACTATTGCGAGTTTAAAAAAGCTCAAATTTTTACAGACTTCAACTCACTTATGTTAGCTGTGGTAAGAACGTTGTTTTGTTGAAAATCTTTTCTAACAAAACCAAGTATTTCATAATATAAATTAGCACTTGGTTTTAGAGACTTGGAGTCATCTCCCTTAGTTTGGAGACTGGATTTACCACCCTTTGTCTTAGAAACTTGAGTTGACTTCACTTAACTAGTATTTTTTTTACTTTGCAGTACACGGTAGTCAGGTCTCTATCTCTAACTGGTATTTTCTGTCATACATGTTTTAAACATCCAGAATGAAGACAAAAGAATTTTGTAACATTGTTTTAACATCATATTGATGTCTGGTATTTACTGTAACCGTTAACTCCATATACAACAGGGTTTATGGCATTATGCAAACAGTATAGATCAAGATCAGCCGACACAAGTGTGCCATCTGAACAGGATCTACGTGTTTTGCTCTTTGGTTTATTAGGTTATTTTTGACCATGAAGTGAACAGTGAAGATCCTGATTAGATTTCACAGATCTGGAGCTACACTGTTTTCACATGTGATAAAATACATATATATGGAGTAAAAGGCTAAAATAACTTTGATGACTTATAGGTAAACTTAACTGTTAATCTGAATAGAGATCGGAATTGATACTTAAATCAAACACTGCTTAGTTAAAACTGATCTTATAGAATGGAGTGGTGTGAATAAGAAACCTAACATTAACTTGCAAGAGAATACATTAATTTACATTAAATTTTAATGTCTCCAACAAAGTTTGATCAGAAATTATAAAAAACAACAAGTTGTAAAAGTAAGCTTTTGTCACAAATAACTGTATCCAGTTACAGAATGTTTAAAGCAAGATAATTTATTTTAAATGTTTGCCAACAAGGCTAGATAAATGTAAGGAAAAGTATATACAACAATTTTTTATGTTAGGGTCTTTATTTTTCTTTTTCAGGTATTTCCCAAGCTCTCGGAAAGGTTCTGACAATGAAAGTGATGTCTCATTCTCCAGAAGAAGAAGGTAAATTCTTCTGTTTGATTTCTTTTTCAAATTACAACACATAAAGCACAAGTGTCAACATGTAAAGCAAGTGTCAACATGTAAAGCAAGTGTCACATAATTTTAGAGTGCCTGGAAGAACCAGCTGGTTCCTAGCTTGTTGTTAAAACACCTCTGTTGCCATCCAGTGCTATTTGATGTCGGTTGTGCTTATCATCTGAGCATTCATAGATTATGACTATTTCACAAGATTATCGACAAATGATACTAAAAGAAATATGACTACTTATTTTGATTTTAAATTTAATGAAGTTTTTGATAATTTTCATTATTCTACTTGAAATACTTACCCAATTTCATCATGATACTCTTAACATAAATAGCAAAGTACAATCACTCATTGGATTTCAACTATTATTCCACATATACGGGTTGTGATAATTGAAGATCTAGATCAGCTGGCACATATGTGCCATTTGATTTGGATCTACACTGTTTGCTTCTTGGTCAGAAATAACCTAATGAATCTAAAGGCAAACATTGTAGATTGTGATCAGATGGCACAGCTGTGCAAGCTGAGTTGGATCTACACTGTTTGCCTATGCCTGAAAAATTGTATCTGTGATGTAAAGTGTTAACACCCAAGGTATGAAAAAACATTCACTGAGATAAATACTACATAAATAGAAAACTGAAGTTTTAACATAATTTTTCAGAAGAGAGCTAGATTCAGGAAGTGAGTCCGACGTTTCTCCAAAGTACACAGCCAGAGAAAGAAAAGCCAAGAGTGTTGGACCAGATCAGTTTGAGAAGGAATGGCAAGCAGCTATGCAGAGGTAAAGTCTTTTTTTTACATTTTCTCTCAGCTGCATTTTGCCAACAGGATGCATGTAAACTGTATCGTGCCAAAAAATATTTTCTTGGAGATGACGTCATCCATTAAATGCAGGGTTGACAAAATGCCGGCAAATATGAGTATTTTCCATGCCGGCGGTATTTACCGGTATTTAGCGGCAAATACTGGCAATTACTGGCAAATACTGGTCAATTGAATTGACCAGTCTGGAATTTATACAATATTACCTATTATCAGCATTCATGAAGATAATTTCAAGTTTACCCATCAATTGCCATTATATTCATACTTAAGTTTAACACTTTTATCACTTTATCCACAAAAATATATATTTAAGTACTGAAAAAAGTGGTCATTTGAATGGACCACCCATGGAAATTATACAATACAATGTATTCCTTAGAGTCAGCATGTGGGCAACTTCAAAATTCAATTATTAACAATAATGGAGTCAGCATTTTAGAGGGTTAATTTTAATCATAAACAAGTAATGTACACAACTTACAATAAATATACATGAGTACAATAACAAATAAGGTTAGATACAAAGAAGTCTCTGTCTACCAGGCAATCTCTTCTTTCCCCATAAGGTATCTGTAACAGAACACCAGTTTGGCAGCTTTCTATAGTCATACCAATACACAACCATTTACTTGCACCTAGACAAACTGTATAGGTTATTTATGACACTTTTTTTTTGCCCCTGGCTATCACAGCCCCTTGTCTGAAACATGTTGTTTTAATTGTCTACACCTTATGGCTTTGCTTGTCAAGTGTCAATGGCAAGGTGCACTGGTGGATTAGCATTAATTTCTCACCTTCTGTATTTTTAGGTTTTAAGTATAAAAGACAGTAACTGTTCTTTAAGATTTATTTTTACTGTAAGTGCTTATAGTGATCACCTGAAATGAAATTTAATTAAAATATCTGAGTAATTTAATTATTATTATGATTATACATTAATAACAGTCAACTAAGTTAAGATTTCTGCAGTATTTTAAGGCAAAAAACTCATCTGTGTAGTATTTTCCAGTATTTGCCAGTATTTGCCACTTTGGGGAGTATTTTCCAGGACGGTAAATACCGGTAAATACCACCGGTAAATACCAGGGGTGGTATTTACGGCCCAACCCTGATTAAATGACATCCTAAAGTTGTGCAGACAACATATTTAGGAATTTTGTGGAAAGTTTAATGTAGTGTAACTTAGTAAAAAAAAAAAGAAGAAAAAAAGGCTTCCATTGATAGATAATTGTTCATTCGCTACTACAATAGTAGCTGCTAAAACTTTTCCTGTGATGTGCCTCATTTTGTCCATATGATGTCATTGGTTGTGATTGTACTCCAGAATCCACAACAAATAGTTGTTTTTTCTGTAACCCATCAAATTGATACCCATGTGTGATGTTTAAATTTTTTATTTTCCAATTCCCCCTTCCCCCATCCCCCATAATTCGCTTGAAAATTTAGCTAATTCCCACTATTAGACTGTCAGAGCTCAGTATGTTCTTACTTTTTGTTTCAGCATGTACCTTCAAGATAAAGAAAACAGACCTAATGGGTAGGTTAACTTTCAATTATTGTTGGTACTTGTAAGAATTTTGTAGTATAAACATAACTATAGCTATTGGCAGTAAAAGTCTTGGGCAGCTATTAATTTTGTGTACCCTGTTCATTCTGATCATTTCTGTCTTTTGCTTATGTCATTCTAATAAAAATGGTTTTGATAAATACAATGCTGAAAGATTGATTTTCTTTTTTACAAGTAATCTTGCATATCCAAGATGAGTCACACATAGTTCTGAAGGAGAAATAAATTTATTGTAAATTGCTTTGCTACTTAACCCTTGACTTGATTGATATGCTTTTTATCCCATGGGCAACCCATGCAGATCCAAATCAGCTCTCTCATCCTTGCCATCTGCTCTGGATCTGCACTGTTTGCTTTATGGTCATTTAATAGTGAATAGTGTAGATCCTGATCTAAAGAGTTAAAAATTATTGTGGAACTAATGATTGATAATCATAAATATATAAGGATTACATGAATCTGTAAATTCTAAAAATATCCACAACATTTGGTTAGATTAGATGAAAAATTTGGCCCTCGTGCATTTGATTTAGGGTTGTTCCTAGGCAGAACCTAAATACAAACAATTCCTATGGGCTAGGTTGTCCTGAATAAATCCCCGACAAATGAAATATATTTATACGTATTTCATCACAGCATATAAAATGTCTGCATTACAGTTCCATTCCATCAGTACATTCTGCACCTCTGGGCGAAGCTCGACAGAAGAAGATGCGTCGGAGACGAAGCAAGTCACCTGGCAACAGTAAGAGACCACCTGAAGAACTACGTCAGCACATCGAATTTGAACTTCTTGACCCGTCGGAAGACATGACAGAGGATCAGCTCAGAGAGATACCTTATGTCAATGTCGAGTAAGTTTTTACTGCAAATTCAATTTTATTGGTGGAGTACTTATTTGCAAAGATTTATTTAGGTCAATCCATTCATGAATTTTAAAACCAAAATGTTGTTTAGATATGTATGGACATCTAATCACAGAAATTTAAAAACTATAATTTTAAGAAACCAGAAAAAATGTCATTTTACAAGAAACCACATTTCTTGTAAATGAAAATAAAGAAGTTTCAGTAATCATAATATTTTCAAAGACATTTCCTGTAATAAAATGATGCCAAAGTAAACAGTCATCATAACGTAAGGGAAAATTGATAATCTAATGAAAAAAAAAGAATTTATAGAAGAGTTCTACTAAACTAAGGAGCTTCTTTTTTTGGTTTTAAAGGACAAAAGCAGAGCCATTCAAAGTGAAGTACTCCCCCAGCAATAGACGGAGATATCGGTCACCAAAAAGAAAATCCATGGGGTAAGTGAAGGGGCATAACAGCAATAATTAATATTGATGGCTAATATTTAAAATTATACTGTTTGAACAGAAAAGGAACAGTTAAGCAAATCATAAACTAAAAACGCAAGAAGAGAGGACAGAGTTCTTTTATTCGGTAATATCGAGAGCTCAACATTGTTAAACTGACATTTAATACCAGTCTCAAAACTCTAGCTTGCGATTGGTCAGTTTAAAATCAGAAATGATTTTCCACCAATCAATTGCTGAAGATTCATACTGGTCACAGTTTGTTTATTGTTTTGTTATTTTATGCAACATACTAGAACAGGTAAAGAAGAAGAGTATTATTGTTCTCAGATATAACTATTATCTTAAAAACTATTTCAGCATCATTGTGCAATGATTAAATGTTGCACGGTTGCACTTAATACTTAAGGATTGAATCAATATTTGATGGTTTTCATTTGGGTATGGAAAACCGAAGGGCTTCACGCACACTTTTAACAACCCGACTGTTTTCCATACCCAAATGAAAACCATTAAATATTGATTCAATCCTTATATTTTCACTAATAAATACTCTCATTTATACAGAAATTATGAGAAAGAATTTGTGATATCACGGCTTTTTCAAAAGGCTGTTGTAACAGCAACATTGACTACACAGTGAATGACGGCACGCTTTTTAGTAGCTACTCGTGGCAAAATGTGCGTGCTCTGTGACATCACATGTCAAAACATTGTGCAACGTCCAATAAATTATGAACGGCTCTACTGTAGCCACGCCTTTTGAAATAATACCTCACACTGTTTACCAACAGAAGTGTAAATATTGAGGCATAAATATTAATTTATGCATGGTTTAATAATGGCTTCCACTTCGGTATTTGCCTTATAATGGACATGAAATAAAAATCTGCAATGCAAAGTGGTTCTATTTGATTTAATTAAATTCATTTAATAAAGTTTGTAAATCATGAAATTTTAGATGTGATAAAAAATTATGTAGACTTTGTCATCAAAAGTCCTTGATTCTCATATCAATCTGGAATATACATGTATTTTATCAAAACTTTTTAGATATTTCATTTCATTGCATATTACAAGCGACTGCATAAAGTTGCAATAAAAGATTATTTTTTGTTGATAAGTGCTTGACAGTGGTCTCAGTTAGAGGTTGGAATAATCCCCCCAAGCAACATTGACCATAAGACCCAGCTATTTTAGTAAAGCAGCCATTTTATTTCTTTTGAGCCCAGAATCCCCCTTTTACTTTCATTATACCCCCTCCAACCTTCTGCTTTGGAAGATAATGAGACCACTGAGTCTCTTATTTTGATTGTAGAGATATAGATCCGGCAGTTAAAGGTGGCTACACCTCAGAAGATCCACCAGCGTACACGAGAACCCCCGAGCGAACACCAGAGCCAGCCCACCGACAGCTAGCTAAACCCACAGGGGGAGGGTACTACTCTGATACTGGAAGGTAGTTGTCTGTTGTTTGAGACATTATTGGTCAGAAATAACCTAGTAATAAATCAAAAAAGCAAACGATGTGTATCCTGATAGATATCACAGATGTGGAAGATAATCTGGGCCTACACTGTTTGACTATAGGTAACAGTCATATCTCATGGAAAAAAGGGTTAATGACTCTAAACTTTATTTCAATTTTCTTGTTTGATAACATGTTTTAAACTTGCCGAAACCCCAGAAAAATGTGGAAATGCTCCTGTTTCTTCCAATTTCTACAATGTTATTTTTGAAGTATGAAATAATTTTTAAAATAAATTGAGCTGATCTATCAATATTTGTAGTTGTTATGCTTGATTGTCATGAAGCCCTGGTGTTGACTGCAGACTTGTTCCAAGACTAGCAAAAACATGTGTGCACATCAAGGCACATAGGGGGTGTAGTGGAAATTGAACTATGAAGTAGTAAAAGGGGTAGAGGCAGAGAAACACACATAAAATTTTCACTTTTTCAAACAGCGTTGGATGCTGGATAGAAATGCACCAAACTCACACTGCCTCATAACAGGCCTGGTTTAAGGTTATGGACGATTTCTAAATTTACAATTAATCTCAAGTTGTTGACATTTTCCAGTAAATTCTTTAATGTTTTATATGGTAATGTTGTTTGTTTCTCTTCAGTGTATCAAGACGTGACCCCAATAATACTCCATACACCCAGCAATATAACAACAACACTTTACCATCACATTCCAAAGTAAGTATGCAACCTAACCAAGACCTGGTAGCATAAACAATCGAAAGATTTTATTCATTTCTCAACTCGGCTTCATGTATTCACATTGAATATTTATCTTAAGCCTGTTTCACACAGAACACAGTTGGGCACACGGTTCCAATACATTATACTCGGTTATACACGGGTTGACTGGTACGAGTATTGAGCTCCAACCGTGCCTGGGGATGAGTTAGTACAATTTAGTCTCGGATGTAGAATGAGTATGTACGAACAAAGCATGGATATACTCTGTCAATCAAGGTTTGTCACGATTTTAACACGATTTGCAAATGATTTTCATACGATTGTTGTACAGTTCCAAGTACGGTCTAGTACGGTCTGTTACGGCCAAGTAGGATTAAACACGACTTTTACTCGATTAACTGGACATTTACAGGGTTTACATACGGTCCCATCGACTTTTGTTCGAGTCATATTCCATACCATTTATATACGATATTGACAAGGTTGAGCTCACTCGTGGAGTGGACTTCATGTTGGGTTGTATATATGGTCTCGTACGGTCTCACACGGTCTTGTATGATCGCTAATACGATCATACATGGACATGGCACCCGTGCCAGTTTTTAAAAGTTTTAAAAATCATACACTGCTTTCATGGATACACTCGAATGGCCCGCGTGTAACTCAGATAAGGCCACGGTTGGTTCGGTTGTATGTATGATTTACACGGGTGGCCAACCGTATAAGCCCTGTGTTCTGTGTGAGACAGGCTTTAAGCAACACTAAGTATGCAGAAGACAAATTCTTCAATGTAATTTTTTATTGTTCTAGTTAATCTTGCATATTTTGAAATCAAAATCCACCTAGGACACTGAACATTCAAAAATATGGCTTTTATAAATGTTGAGTTTGAATTAAAACTTATGTTCATTGCAATACAGCGACCATGCCTCAAAGTTACAAATAAGGTTTTTCGTGGTTTCAATGTAATGATCTGATAATTTAAAAGATATTTGTCATGAAGCATATTGATTTTCTAGGCTGTCAAGGCTTAGCCTTGAGTAAACAAAAAATAGTAAAACAAAGATTTGAATATTGAAATGTTGCTAAAAATGCGGTTTTGGGTGAAATTCCAAAAGATTTTGATAAAAATATGGCTTGGACAAAATAATGTAAACAAGATATTGCTTAGAGGAAGACCTAAGAGATTGGGGCTGAAGGTTATAAAACTGAGCATGGAAACCAGTCTCAAATCTCAAGGATCTGATTGGCTGATGGCGACTGGTCGCTATTTCATCCAATCAGATGCTTGAGATTTGAGACTGGTTTCCATGCTCAGTTTTATAACCTTGGGTAATAGTCTTGCTCCTTCTGCAGAGCTGAGGGAGAAGTGTTTGACTATATTGCTCATAAAGTAAGCTGAGTGCATAGATGATCTCCCCTTAAAATTGGTAAAAATCTCCCTTTCCCTGAAACCCTTGGATGATCCCTGTGAAGATTAACCCTTTACTACATGTTTACTACGTTTACCACATGGGTGACCCTAGATAATCTGGCACGTCCATGCTGTTTGATTTGGATCTACATTCTTCCCGGTCAGATATAACATACATTCAATGAATCTAAAGCAAAGTGTAGATCTTGATCAGACGACACTTATTTGCCAGCTGATCTGATATTCACTGTTCACATGTGTGATAAAAGTGGTATATATGGAGTACAGGGTTATTATATGGTCAAATACTGGTTTTGGTGGAGATGCCCTTATTGAAGCAATAAAATATTGGTTGTAAAAAGAGTATTCATTCTTAATGACGGCTTTATTTTCAGCATTTCACTGCAGATATCAGAAGCATTCCACAATTTCATGAAAACCATTTATTTTATGCCCCTTACACCTCGCCCCGTTTCCAACTACCTCAGACCCCCACACATGCCAGTAGGGTGCCTGGTAGGGCCCCCAATAGATACCAGCCCCCACCCTATGCAGTGTTCAAGGTATTTGTGTGCACAGTGGTGTATGGGTTTGAACTAATGTTTTGAATTGTTTTTGTCAAGCTTGTAATACTATGTAATAACCTTTGCTTTAGGTTATAATTATGTGCTCTGAAGTGTTATAATTATTTCCAAATCTCTGTGTTTAAATGATTCTGCCTAATTGTTGTGTTGATTAGCCATTATAAATGAGATTACGTTTCACACTAAAATCTATTTAAAAAAGGTCTCGAAAAATAACTGTGCTACCAGTGAAAAGAGTTGTTTTTAAAAATAGTTTAGTTCAGGCTATCCAACTTTTCTTTGTCAGCTCGTTCTCCTCCATAATTTTGGTCTCAACATACTTTTATTGCATTTGCAACCAGTTTAGGTCCAGATTAGTTGGAACATCTATGCCATCTAATCTGGATCTACACTGATTGCTTTTTGGTCAGAAATAACCAAACAACTCTAAATTGAACAGTGTAAATTCTGATCAGACAGCATAGATGCACTTGCTGATCTGTACCTTCACGGTTTGTCTATGTAATAACAGCCATATCCAATAGTGTAAAGGGTTAACTGAAGTGCTCTTTTGGAATTGAAGCAGAGCGACATTGATTTCACTGGTACTACATACTTAAAGGCTCATGAGCCTACTGCCCGCATACTGCACATCTAATAAGCAATAGATATACTGGTAACTTGGAACCTCTGGCACTGGGCTATGGTTGTGCAATATCTTACAATAACCAGCTTTGGATTATAGATAGAAATATTTTCACAGTCAACCTGCATTCTGGAAAAAAAGAAAAGACCAGTTTTTGATCTCTGGCTATCATTTTAAGCAGCTGATTGGTGGAAATTGAGTCCAGTCCCCAAACTGATCAGTTAAACACTGAACCTTTACTCTGTTAACTCGTTTTAATGCATGTGTGACCAGTGTAGATCTAGATCAGCTAGCACATTTGTGTCATTTGATCTGGATCTGTACTGGTCACATCTTGCTCAGAAATAAAATGAATCTAAAAGTGAACAGTGTAAATCCTGATCAGACAGCATGGATATGCCAGTAGATCCTGATTAGATGGCACACACATGCCTGCTGATATGGATCTACTCTATTCTCCTAAGCAATAATGGTGAATCTTGGAGTAAAGGGTTAATAGTCTTAAAACTTAACCCTTGCAGCCTGAGATCTGGGCTGAAGGTTATAAAACTGAGTTTGGAAACCAGTCTCAAATCTCAAGCATCTGATTGGCTGAAATGGCGACCAGTCGCCATTTCGCCAATCAGATCCTTGAGATTTGAGACTGGTTTCCATGCTCAGTTTTATAACCTTGGGCACTGCTTAGCACCAAATACCATGGAATGTTAGCAAGAATCCAAACTGAACACTTTGGTTGGAATAAACTGTCACCAGAATGAGGGTTTATGAAACTCGGTGGAGTTTTTTTTATAGATTTGATTGTGGTGCAGATTTTAACAAAAATGAATTTGAATTTTTTTAATGGATGGATTTTAGTTGCAGGGTTTGATATATTTAAGGAAATAATATATTCCAACACTTGACTGTGTTTTGATGGGATTGTATCATAATGGACATTGCTGCAAGTTATTTACAGTTCAGTGCCCAAGGTTATAAAACTGAGAGAGGAAACCAGTCTAAAATCTCAAGCATCTGATTGGCTGAAATGGCGACTGGTCGCCATTTCAGCCAATCAGATGCTTGAGATATGAGACTGGTTTCCTCTCTCAGTTTTATAACCTTCAACCCAGATCCTGATCATGTGGCACATATGTGCTGGCTGATCTGGATCTAGAGTGTTCATCCATAGGATAACAGCTATATTCCATGGCATAAAGGGTTTAAAAACCTATATTTATGTTATAGTTCATTGCTCTTAATGTTAAAATTGTGCACTAAAATAGGGAATGTTTGTGATTAGATAGAAGAGACTTCCTTGGTGATTTTTTATTACTTTCTACAGCATTCATAGAACGTGTATTATTGTTTTCATAATATATTTACAATTATGTACTGTTGACCAAATTTTAAGATTTTTTTGACAGAAATAGTCAAATTATGCAAGGCCACAGTTGTCAAAGTTGCTAATTTGATGATTTTATCTCTGTGTCTTTTCAGCCTATAGATGCAATCGAAGAAAAAAACTCCTCAGTTGATCATAGAAGGATCAACAGGTAAAATTGTTTTCATGACAACAGAACTTTTCTGTAGCAATCCCAGATATCATTGTTTCCGTTTGCCGCTGTCACTGTACCCAAATATACACCAGTATTATTCAGAAACCCCTTTCCTTGATATATATACGCATTTTTACGCATGTGCCACCAGTGTAGATCCAGATCAGCCGGCACATCCGTGCCGTCTGATCAGGATCTGCACTGGTCACATTTGGTCAGAAATAACCCAATGAATCAAAAAGCGAACAGTTTAGATCCTGATCAGACGGCACAGATGTGCCGGCCTGTCTGGATCTAAACTGTTCACTCTAGCAATAAAGGTGTATCTATACAGGAAAGGGATATTTAACCTTTTACTCCATACACATCTATACACAGTTTAATGCATGTGCATCCAGCATAGATTCAGATCAGCTGGCACATCCATGCCATCTGATCATACTCTGAGAAGGTTGCATCTTGGTCAGAAATGACTTCATGAATCTGAAAGCGAATAGTGTAGATCCTTAAAAGACAGCACTGATGTGCTGGTTAATCTTGATCTACACTGTTCGCCCACGCAATAAGGGTGTATATGGAGTAATGGGTTAAGTAAACACAGATTAATAGGTTGGCGAAATTTGTTATTTTTACATGTCTGTCAATGAAGTCTTTCAGTACATTGTAATATTCAAGGAGGTTTACCTTAAGCAAATATTCATAAGCCTAAGCATTAATAATTATGTTGCATAAACACATACAGCCTCTGGTCTGTTCTGGCTGTCTATTTAATACTTAGAAACTTCACAAGTAGATATATTTCTATTTACACAAGTATGTTACTTAAGATGTCACCCAACTGTTCTTCATCATTCATTACACACACATGCACCATAATTGTTGCTTTTTTTTTTTAATCAAAATTTTCCAAGATAAATTATTAATTGCATAAAAAGTTTTTAAAAACTTTTCAACTAAGTTTATTTTTATGATACAAGTGGAACAACTTTGAATCATCTATTGCAGTTGGGCATTTTGCCTTCTTGTATTTGCAATTTATATTTTGTTTATATAATTTCATATCTGTTTATATTTTATTTTTTAAAATCTTAAAATTTTATTAAAATTTTTATGGAAAAAATGATTAAATCAATTACATCAGGGGGATTTGCAAATCTGGTGGTTTTATACTTATAATGAATCAGTCTTTTGTAATATATTTTAAGGGTATATTATGTTTATTTAAACAGCATTGCAAGACATAGCTTTCTATGCAATAAAATTTGTATACATGGAGTAAAGGGTTCAAGATTTTGTCCTTAAATATCCACCATTCTATCTATGTTATCTGTAGATGTTCATCACTAAAAGTGACTGTAAACAATGTAGAATGGAAAATTAGCGTTCAGCAACAGTTTATGACCTTCAAAAGGTACAATGTCATGGGTTGCCATAGTAACACCAATGCTAACCATGGTTTCAAGGTCATGTAGTGGTTACCAAGCAACATGTATTTGGTTACCTTTGGTTTTCTTCATGTAATTGTGTTTAGTGGAGTATTTACAGCATGGAATATTGGAAACATATTAAACATCTTTTTCTGGAAATGTTTAATCAGAAAATGGGTGCAGTGAACTTAAAACTATACATGTATACATGTAACTACATTTATAAGTGTTGGTATCTGCTGTGAAGTATAAAGCTACAATTGTAAGAACACTGTCTTTTCTAAAATAATCTTAGGGAAATAAGTATTTCTTTCTTTTTAAAAGTACCTGTTTGTTTTGTGTGGTGATTGGGTAAGAAATGGGTAATAATGACAAATAGTGGGCATTTAATGGATCCCATATTTATTCTGTGACCTTTTTCTGTGACCTTATAATAATTGGATATGTTAAAATAGCTTTGAACTTGATCTACTTATTGCAGTGATGCATTTCAGTAACAGTTGCATGTTGGTTTTTGTTTTTGTCTTCTAGGTTATGCCTTCCATAAATATTAATTCTATAAACAGTCTTGCTTAGTCGTTCAGTTTGATTTTTTATAATTTATTTAGATCTATATATTATTTATAGCATGTTTAGTATAGATATAGTTTTCCTGTTTGCACTTAATCCCCAATTGTTGTGTGGTGTACACAGTTAATGCAAAGCAATTTGCAGAAAAACAGAAACACCTTGTACAGTAAAACCCCACAAAGCCTGACCTTTGAAATCAGAATTTGGGTATTTCTATTTAAAGTTCAGCATATAATTTCTCAAAATAAACCCAAATATATCTTTTAATGAAGCTTTTCAGGGGTTTTACCGTATAAATCATATTATAGTAAAACATATACCATAGATTTTTTGTTTCTATGTTGTTTGCACAGCACATCTGATAGCAAGGGTCATGACCTCAAAGGTCAAGGTGACAATCATGACCTCAAAGGTCAAGGTGACACTGAAGGTGAAGGTCAAGAGGTTGACATGTTAGATAATAGGTAAATCTTTAAAATAGTTTTTAAAGTGACGTCAGAGCTAGATTTGACTGGATTACTGGTGTGAGTATTCTAGTAAAAACAGAGCAAAAGTTTTAAATGTACATCATATAAGCACTGCCATGGTGTTGGTTGTTTATGCTTGACACAAAGTACGCAAATTTTATACCAAAACTATAGATAATGTTCTAAATGTTGCTTTTTGATAAAGGAAATTGGTTGCTGTTTTTTTAATATGACAAACTATCATAGTTGTTTCACAAATTTAATTTGATATATATTAAATGTTTGCTTTATTGTCTGCATGTTAGATTAAATAGTGGTGTGATGTAGGCAAACTTTTGAATAACTGGTAGTCTATACACATAGTATAAAAATTATTTGCAATGTATAAATGTTATTAAAGATTGATTTTAATTTCAGATTATAGAACAATGTAGTAACTAGCTTCTTATAGTTTCATTATGTATTTCAGAACTGGTGAAGGTTTGAATAACTCTCAGGGAAGCAATTCAACCTTGACCAATACCCCACCACGTGGAACAGCCCAACATCGATTTGGTACCCAGGATGCTATAGCCAGACTATATAGCAGTCCAGCACAGAAACACAATCCTCTAGGAAACCAGTCAAATGTGTCTTCATCCAATCAGAATACATCTTACAATAGCCAGTCCAATCAAAACATGCCTTACAATAGTCAGTTCAATCAAAACATTGCTTCCAATAGAAACTATAGACAACCAGCCAATCATAATCCTCCATACAGTCCTAAAGTGAATGACAGATCTTATTCAAACAACCCTCAGACTGTGTCAGGATATGACAATAACTCCAATGCATTGAAATCTGTGAACTCAAATTATACAAAACCAACTGGTGTTCCTTACCCCAAAGAACCACAGAGAACTTACCAATACCCGGAAGGCAGAAACAATATCACAGTGCCGCCAAGACAACCAATAGAAAATGGAGTAATGAATCATTCAGGTGGAATGCAGTTTTCAACCAATAAAATGTTCTATACACAATCGGACAACTTTTCAAATGTGAATCCTGTGGAAAATAAAATGTCTCAAAACTCATCCTACTCAAGTGATAGTGCCTTCGCAATAAATCCTCATTTACATCCCAATTCTAAACAGTCTCTGCCAAGAACTAGTGGAAATCCACAAAACTCATTTTATACACAGTCTAATGCTCAAAATTATAGTTCACAAAACCATTCCAGTGGGATCGATAGAGTGGTAGTTCATTCAAGTCAAGAAAATAGAAGTACTAACCAGTCTAGTCCAGAAAAAAGAAACCAGACTACTTCAGAAGGCAGACTGGGACTTCAACCACAGTGGCAGTATGTTGGACAAGGCAGAAGGCCAGAAACCAGAAGGTCAGAAAATACAGGACATGGAGCAAAGGTATAATCCTAGAAAAATGTATAATACTTTGATCAGGTCATGTACATGTACTAGTTTGTTAAAATTAAACATTTGGCGAAACTGTATCTCAATAAATCCACAAGGTCAAGGTTTGGTATTATTTATTACTTGTTATTAGTTTTTTACTCCACAGTTTATGGATTTTATCCATAGGCAAACAGTGATGATCTGGACTGAAGGTTATAAAGCTGAGTTTGGAAACCAGTCTCAAATCTCAAGGATCTGATTGGCTGATGGCGACTGGTCGCCATTTCAGCCAATCAGATGCTTGAGATTTGAGACTGGTTTCCATGCTCAGTTTTATAACCTTGGGCACTGGATTAGCCAGAACATCAGGATCTAAACCATTTGCTTTTTTCATTCATCAGGTTATTTCTGACCAAGAAGCAAACAGATTAGATCCTGATAAGATGGCACAGATGTTTTAGCAGATAAGGATCTACATTGTTCGCACATTCAATAAAACTCATATATATGGAGTAAAGAGTTATAGGTAGATCATACAAAATAAGAGACTTATTTCAAATCATGGGCCCAAGATCATATAACTAAGTTTTGAGATCAGTCTCAAATCTCAAGAATCTGATTGGCTGAAATGGCGACTGGTCGCAATTTCAGCCAATCAGATGCTTAAGATTTGAGACTGATCTCCATATTTAGTTTTATGATCTTGGACACTGTTCTTGTGATTAAATTGAACAAAAATTTTAGTATAAATATTCCCAACACATGAAGTAAAATAAATTTGTTGCCTTTGTTTGGAGTTATTGCCTGTATTGGGAGGGTCAGTCTTATTTGTTGCAGTCAATAATCAATGAAGGAGCTTAACACAGTTTCAAGGAACATTTAAGTGTTTCAAAAATGGTGACCACTAAAATTCTGAATGTTTAAATTTTGAAAATTAAACTGACAAAAATTAAACTTAACATTAAGTTTTAGAAAGTACATGTAATTTGTTATGATGTATTTTTGTTAGCTCTGGTTTTGAAATTTTTAGGAGCAAAGGCTTAGCACGGACTATGGACCTAACCCTATATTGATTTGAGGTTTGAAACCACTGAAATTTTGTGTGTAGTCATCAATTTCACCTCTCATCCATATTGTTCTCACCCTTGTTTGTAATCATGTGCATGCATCTTAGAACAATAGTTCTTGAACTTTATAAAACTGTTATACTAATATTGGTATAAAAGATTTAAGAAGTTTGTAAAATTTAATTCTTTGCTCACCGAAAAGAGTTAAATCTGTTGTTTGGCTACTGTAGATCCAGATTGACCGGCACATTCATCTGGTCTGATAAGGATCAACACTGTAGTTATGGAAACATTTAATTTAGTACCATAATGCAATGATATTTACATTGGTCAATTGCTTTAGATGCATGCACATGTAGAAAATTTTCCCCTTTACCTCTATTTCCATATATGTGGCAGTGTTAATTCTCATTCAGTTGCTTAAAATGGCCAATCAAAATGTATTTTGGTTTCAGTGTGAATGTTCTGGTTTAATATAGCTTTAGACCCAGTTCACTGATCGTTTAAATTTTTGTATCCCTTCACCTTCCCCTTTTTCCCCTCCAAAACATGTTTTGATGTGTACTGACAAAATCTTTCACTGAATTTTACTGTTACATAAGTTTCTTTTGAACTTGAAGAAATAAATTTTACAGCATTTTACTTCAGTCTTTTTCTCCATTTATACACATTTAGGACATATGTGACCAGTTAAGATCCAGATAAATGAGCAGATCTGAATCTACAAAATGGTTGCATTGAAAATAACCTAATAAATCTAAAAGCACACTGTGCAGATCCTTATCAGCTGATCAGATGGCATGAATGTGCTGGCTGATCTCAATCTACCCATTCTCCCACACAACAAAGGTGTAGCTATGTACTTTAGGGTTAAATACTAACATACGGTAAAATTGACTGAGAAAGATTTTGTTCTACATTTCTTTTTTATCAAGTTTTGTTTTTGCTGTTTTTGGCCAGTGATGTCCCGTTTTGTTTGGCTCTTCAAAGTTTATGTGAATTATTTTACAAATTTCTGTAGAGCGTGCAATGTTAGCATTTCAAGGGCTCAATGTAACATAATTCAATCTGCTTTACACAGATATATGAAGTGCATTTATGCACTCAAGTCCTTAACCTTTTACTTAAGGAGGTGGCCTATATCCCTTATATGATCAGAGTAGATCCAGATCATGTCCATGCAGTCTGATCTTAAATCTACACTGTTAACTAGTTTGATAAATTTTAAAACTAAACCTTATCAGACTGAACAGTCACACATGGGATATTAGCCTTGTCCAAAGAGTAATGGGTTAATGTAAAAAATTGTGTGGAGACCATCAGGCTATACTGTCCCCCCCCCCCCCCACTTTTATGTCTCTCCAAGAACTAATGTTATATCACTTGTCAGTCTGTTAACCCTTTTACTCCATATATAGTGGTTTTATCACATATGCCACCATTGTAGATCCAGATCAGCCAGCACAACCATGCCATCAGATTTGGACCTAAACTGGTCACTCTGGTGAGAAATAACCAAATAAATCAAAAGCAAACATTGAAGAGCCAGATCTGATAGTATGGATGTACATGTACCATCTGATCTGGATCTACACCGTTTGCAAATGGGAGAACATCTGTCAACATAATCCAATCACTGTTGATACAAAATCCTTTTGGACTTCAAGAAAAGTGGTTTTTATTAGCAGAGGTTTTTTATTTCATCATTCAAACAAGTTCAACAAAAATAGTAAATTCTTACAGTTATATTGTGACCTTAGGCAAGGGTTGTGCCTTTTTCCTGAATTGTCTTTTTACGGTACTTTAAAAAAGTCATACGCCCATTAGATCAGTGCCCAAGGTTATAAAACTGAGAATGGAAACCAGTCTCAAATCTCAAGCATCTGATTGGCTGAAATGGCGACTGGTCGCCATTTCAGCCAATCAGATGCTTGAGATTTGAGACTGGTTTCCAAACTCAGTTTTATAACCTTCAGCCCTGTTCTTGTGGCAGATGGTTCAACCTTATGCTACACACTTATGCTGTCATACTTAAAATGTTTGAACTAATGATTAGATTGTAGTTGATATGTGTCATACATAAAACACAAATTAGTGAAAATCTGACGAACAGAATCTTAATGGAGTGCAGTGGAACTAACTAATCCATTCCATAACTCTCTGTGAAAATCACTTGTTTAGGACTATAACACTAATATAACATTCTTTATTTCTTGCTCAACATGAACCTCATATAAATACTTCCAACCCCAATTCTTATTAGATGTCTTTACATGTTGTCCAGAAGTCATTTAACCCTTTCCTCCATAGATACACCTTTATTGTATGGGCAGACAGTTTGGATCCAGATCAGCCAGCACATAAGTGCCGTCAGATCAGGATATAAACTGATCTCCTTTTTATTTATTAGGTTATTTCTGACCAAAATGTGACCAGTGCAGATCCTCATAAGTTGGCATGGATGTGCCAGCTGATCTGGATCTACACTGGTCGCACATGCATAAAAATGTGTATATATGGAGGAAAGGTTTAATTTGTCTGCATAATTTAGAAGTGGTACTGAAGTGTATACATTTTTTATAACAGTGAGGTAAAATTTATTCAAAATCCTTTTTTGGTAAATTAAAAGTTTTTGTATTTGTTGTAAGTTTAAGGTATGAAATTCTTACATGCGGGAGAAAATAAAATTTATAAAAACCTTGTTGATTTCTTTACCATTTCCATTTTCTTCCCTTTGCTGATTCTGTTTAGTAAAAATCATCTGTTGTTTCAGAATGCTCAAGGAAACATGTCAACACGCTCACCCGCATCTTCTCCATCAAAATCTGGATCACGGCACATAGAAATGTCACCAGGCAAAGGATCCAGGAATATTGCAACCAATCAGAGCAGCTCTAATATAATTACTGCTGGAACTCCTCCCTCTAAATCAGTTTTAACCAATCAAAGCAACTCATACCAAATGAACTCTGGAACTCCTCCCTCAAAACAGTTTTCAACCAATCAGAATGGTTCTAACTACACACCTACTTATTTGTCTCCAGATAGTGCAATTAGTTCAGGAGTTAGCTCACACAAGAATTCCCCACAGAAAATGACAAACTCAGCAAATCAGAGTCCCTATGCAGACAGAGGGTCAGAAAATTACAGTCGGACAAGAACTCCAGCCTTTGGCCGATCAGATGTTTGGACAGAATTATGATATCATGTGAAATTTGTATGATATTTACATTACGACATCTTGCTCTTAACCGTTTCTTCTGTAAACACGCCTTTATGGCATGGGCAAACAGTGTAGATCCAGATTAGCTGGCACATCCGTGCAACCTTATCAGGATCTGCACTGTTTGTATAATGATTTATTAATATTTTTTTACCAAAAAGTAAATAGTGCAGATCCTGATGTGCCAACTGAGTTAGATCTACACTGGTCACACACGTAAAATGGCATATATGTGGAGTAATGGGTTAAAATTAATGGATGACTGAAAAAATGTATAATTCTGATGCAACTACCAGTTGTGACCCATATACTGTACAGTCATAAAAAAAAACATGAAAAAATACTGTTTAAGATTACTGTGCCATCATAAGGCTAAATTTTAAAATAAATTAAAATCTTTGAATGACATCCCATCAAATGTATAAAAAAAACATTTAAGAATATAAATAATACTTTGTTATTAAGCCACCACATTGTGTTTTATCTGTAGTTTCTGTCTCATGATATATTTTCAAAGAGAGATTTTTATTATTTCTTTTACAAAGTATGCTACAACATAGATTGTTTTGCATAATTTAGAATTTCATAATCTTATATTGGAATCAAATCTAGATGGTTTCTCCAAGTTTTAACCCTTTCCTTAATATATACGCATTTTTACGCATGTGCGACCAGTGTAGATCCAGATCATCCGGCACATCCATGCCGTCTGATCAGGATCTGCACTGGTCCCATTTTGGTCAGGAATAACCTAATGAATCAAAAAGCGAACAGTTTAGATCCTGATCAGACGGCACAAATGTGCCAGCTGATCTGGATCTAACCTGTTCGCCCTAGCAATAAAGGTGAATTTATACAGGAAAGGGTTAAGGAAATGTAGAAAACACTTGTTGCAATCTGATCAGGACATAAGTCGCTTTTAGATACCTTATGTCATTTCTGACCAAAAATTGAAGTGTAAAGTCTGATCATGCAAGCACAAATTCGCGAACTTGTATAATTCTCGTAATGTTAGCTAATATGTGAAGTTCAAACCACTGTGAGATACAATAATATCACTGTATTGTTGTACATGCAGTTTAAACCTTTCCTCCAAATATATGCATTTCTACCAATGTGTGACCAGTGTAGATCCAAAACAGCCAGCATATCCGTGACATCTTATCAGGATCTGCACTGGTCGCATTTTGGTAAGAAATAACCTAACAAATCAAAAAGCGAACAGTTTAGATCCTGATCAGATGGCACAGATGTGCTGGCTGATCTGGATCTAAACTGTTCCCCCATGCAATAAAGATGTATCTATGAAGGAAAGGGTTAATCTCAATCTACACTGTTCACTTCTTGGTCAGAAATGATCTGAATTTTAGGCAACAGTGTAGACCCTTATCAAACTGAACAGATGTGCAAGGCTGATCTAGATCAAAACTGCTTGCACATGATTTATAAGCTGTATCCATGGAGGAAGGGGTTATGAAGAGCAAATTTTTAAAATTGTAATATACATGATTTTATATACATTATACCATTGCCTTAATAATGAAACTTTTCAGAAGGTAATTTTTATGCACTGTTTTTTTTGTGTTACTAACTGCAATATTGTTTACATTTTACATATTTATAAATAAAATGAATGTAATTGTGAAACATACAAGTCTGTTTGTTCTTCTTGATACATTTTAAGTTTTTATCCTAACCAAGTTTTTAAGAAGATAGAGTGGTGAAAGGACGGTGAATGAGGAATTATAGATTTCAGGAAAGGTCATATTTTTCTTTCATTCCATGCCAAATTTGCTTGGACCAGCTTGAAATTGTATATTATGTGGTCAAAAGCAAGGTCACATGTTTAAATAAACTAATTTTGCTAACTACACTGGAGGCCATATATTCATCAAATTTCCACTCTACAAATCTTGTAATCGGATGAAAATCATCTCCTGACTACACTGTATTGTTAGACTTGACTTCAGGGCTGAAGGTTATAAAGCTGAGATTGGAAACCAGTCTCAAATCTCAAGCATTTGATTGGCTCAAATGGCGACTGGTCGCTATTTCAGCCAATCAGATGCTTGAGATTTGAGACTGGTTTCCATGCTCAGTTTTATAACCTTGGGCACAGATGGCCATGCTTGCTAAGAATTTCATATTGATGACAACACCATCCTGCCTGGCTGTGTACACATAATTATACCCCCACCCCCTCCCCTGCGGGAGACATACCCCACCCAGTATTGTGTTTGCCATGATCGTCTGTTTCCATTCGAACTTACAGGATGATTAGACTGATTGGTTAGTTCTTGCTCCTGTTTTAGGGTTCACTGGGTCAAAGGTAAAGGTGAGAAGTTGTAAAAGTTTTCGGTTTCTGCTCAATATCTCAAGAACCCTTTGACACAGTCTTCAAACATCACAGGATGATTGGACCCTTTGAGTAGATGACCCTTATTGTTTTTGGGGTCACTGTTTTACGCCTACCAAAAAGCAACCCATATGGCTTCCTTGTAGCCAAGAATGTAACTGAAGAAATGTAGAGAACAGTAATAAACTAAATATATAGAACTTGATTTGACTTTAGTACAAATCTCACAAATGCTGTTCTTAGAACTTACACGGCTAATTATCTGGTAAATGAAATTGTTAGATGAATGCCCAGATCTCATTCTCCAAGGTAAATACACAATAACCATATTCGGGGAAAACAGACAAGAGCATCAATCCATGCTGTTTTTGTTATGCTGGGAAGAATTCAGCCAATTTTCCACCAATATCATCTTGTATATGTGACAAAATGGAGCTTATGGAGTGTGTGATTTTGCAATCTGATCTGGATCTATGCTAGTCATAGTCAGTAAGCCCCATTTAGTCAAGGTGCATAACATATAGATAGCAGTGTGAAGTTGATTCCCTCTCTTATCCACCTGTTGTTGTAAAAATGCACCCTACAAAAGGAACTATTGTGAAGATTGGGCAAGTATTACTGGGTTGAAGGTTATAAAGCTGAGATTGGAAACCAGTCTCAAATCTCAAGGATCTGATTGGCTGAAATGGCGACTGGTCGCCATTTCAGCCAATCAGATGCTTGAGATTTGAGACTGGTTTCCATGCTCAGCTTTATAACCTTGGGACCTGAAGTTGGATCAGACATCTTTGTGGATGCAGCCTGATGCCTAGTGCAGGTGTTCTTATCATATGTCCTTTGTTTTAAACAGGCATATAATACACTTTTCTGGATTAGGTTTTGAAGGAGGAGTAATTGCTGACCTTGACAAGTTATCTTTTGCCATGGCTAGGTAATTTATCCTAATGAAGTGAAATTATAAACCATACAATTTTTGTGTGGACAGTGGTAGCAGGTAAACACATGGACCCTACTGCCCAGCAGCAGCTGCAGTGGCATCCAGTTGTCACACAACCTTAAACTTAAGGTAAGACCTGTGTAATGAATACCTATATCCAGAAGAGTATCCAAGGGAGGGAACTACAGTAGTAAATTAGGGTAGATTTCTGTCATGCAAGAGGACCAGGGTTCAAATCCCACTGGAAGCTATTTTTTTTTGTAAGCCTAGAGCTTAAATAATTGGCACATTTCTTTTTTTCCTGTGTTATTCTGTCATTGAATATAAAATTCTCATGATTTAAACTAAAATAAGCAAAGTAATCAAGACTAAAGGGGTTTTCGCTATCAGAATAGTGTTTATTCAAGTCATCAATTTGAAAATTTCTAAAACTGGACGGTAAACTTCTCTGAAATTTTGTTTAAATTTTGTTTAAGGTATATAGTTAAAAAATGGTAAAGTTTGGTATATTGCACCAATCAGGATTTTGCACAATTTTCATTAATTTAGTCTCGTGAAATATAAAAAATGCATTTTTAAAATTTATTTGGTCAAAAAATGTCATTTTAAGATAAATTCTGTATTTATATATTATATCTTAAATTGGTTTAGTAAAATATAACATATTTTGGATAAACTGTAAAAAAATTAAGGTTGAATTTATCAATAACAAAAAATTTTGTCACCGATTAAAGAATTTGGATATTTTCACGTTTTTTCTCACTTTTTTAAATAAAAAAAGCTAAAAATCTCAAAAACTACACGGTGAAAATCATTAAAATTCTGCATAAAAGTCAGTGGTATGAAGCAGTTGATGAAAATATAATCAGATGTTGGATTCTTAATAGTGCCTATTACACAGGTCTTACCTTAACCCTTTCCTGTATAGATACACCTTTATTGCTAGGGCGAACAGTTTAGATCCAGATCAGCTGGCACATTCGTTTTGATTCATTAGGTTATTTCTGACCAAAATGCAACCGGTGCAGATCCTGATGTGCCAGCTGATCTGGATCTACGCTGGTCGCACATGCCTAAAAATGCGTATATATCAAGGAAAGGGTTAAACTTCATGTTACCTAAAGCTTTAAATTAAAGCACTTTTGCTGTTGTCAAGATACTTGTAATATATTATCTGCTGGAACAAAGCTATTCCTAACAACAAGAATGACAACTTTGATTTACAAATTTATTCTTTAATACACTATCAAAAACATGCCGATAACAAGAGCTGTCACTTGAAATTGACATATGCCCCCGAAATGCAGCTTTGAAATCAAATAGGTATACATATGTAATAAATAAACATATGTAATGAAAAATATGCTTGTGGAAGACAAAACATACTGCATGCATATAAAGTGAAAGATGAAAGGATCATATGTTTCAAGTCTGTAGTAAGTATATAGTTAAATAAAGTTAAATATTACATTTTTTTTTAGAAAATTTGAAGATTATTGGGGAAATTATCCTGCAAAATGATTATTAGAGTTATGGACCTTACTACATATGATGTGGGTAATATAAACCAGAGGGCCATGATGGCCCTTTATCACTCACCTGAGTACAACAAAGTTGTGTTGTACAAGACCCAACATCTCGATATGGTGAACATTTACAACAAGTTATTTTAAAATCCAATAAGAAACAAAAAATCTACAGCTTGGAAAAGAAAATGCTATTTTTCGTAACAGTGACCTTGACCTTTGACCTACCTGCATGGGTATTGTAAGCAACACATCCCTTTGTCATGGTGAACATTTATGTAAAGTTATTTTGAAATCACTTCATTCATTAGGAATTAACAGCCCAGACAGAAAATGTTATTTTTAGTAACAGTGACCTTGACATTGGACCAACAGGCATGGGTATTGTACGCAAAAGTACACCTTGTCATGGTAAACATTTGAGCCAAGCTTTTTTAAAATCCAATGAGAAATAACAAATTTACAGCCTGGACAAGATTTTTCTATTTATAGTAACAGTGACCTAGTTTTTGACCCCATGTAACCCATACTCAAACTCGTCCAATTAATAACTGGGACACATGTTCTGACCAATTTTTTTTACAATCTGATAATCAGAGTAAAAATGTGACCACTAATAGTGTAAACAAGAAAATTCTATTTTTAGTAACAGTGACCTAGTTTTTGGACCCAGATGACCCGTATTCGAACTTGTCTGAGAAATCATTGGGACAAACATCCTGACCAAGTTTCATGACAATCAGAGCAGAAATGTGACCTCTAGAGTGTTAACAAGAAAATTGTATTTTTAGTAACAGTGACCTAGTTTTTGGACCCAGATGACCCATATTCAAACTCGTCCGAGAAATCATCGGGACAAACATGCTGACCAAGTGTCATGACAATCAGAACAAAAATGTGACCGCTAGAGTGTTAACAAGAAAATTCTATTTTTAGTTACAGTGACCTAGTTTTTGGACCCAGATGATTCATTTTCAAACTCACCCTAGAAATCATTGGGACAAATATCCTGACCAAGTTTCATGATAATTGGAGTAAAAATGTGACTGCTAGAGTGTTAACAAGAAAATTCTATTTATAGTAACAGTGACCTAGTTTTTGGACCCAGATGACCCATATTCAAACTCGGCCTAGAAATAATTGGGACAAACATCCTGACCAAGTTTAATGACAATGGGAACAAAAATGTGACCGCTAGAGTGTTAACAAGAAAATTCTATTTTTAGTAACAGTGACCAAGTTTTTGGACCCAGATGACCCATATTGGAACTCGTCCGAGAAATCATTGGGACAAACATCCTGACCAAATTTCATGACAATCAGACAAAAAATGTAACCTCTATTGCGTTGACAAAATTTACCTTAGGGTTAGGGTTAGGGTTTAGGGTTAGGTAAAAAGGCCCATAACTCAGCCAAAAATAATCCGATCAGAAATTCCTTTGGATATACACAACAAGTCTTGGTGACAAACACTCCTGTGAAGTTTCAATGAAATCCCTCAAGCGGTTTCAGTTTACGTTAGGGTTAGGGTTTAGATTAGGAATTCAGAATGATGCCATTTGGGCTCATTAATGTACCTTTATAGTTTCAAATTGACTAAGGGCTCATAACTCGGCCAAAAATAATCTGAGCGGAAACTCCTGATGATATGCACAACTAGGCTTGGTGACAAACACTCCTGTGAAGTTTCAATGAAATCCCTCAAGCGGTTTTGGGGAAGAAGGGAGGACAAGAATTAGGGTTAGGGTTAGGGTTAGGGTTAGCAAAAAATGACAAAGTGCTCATAACTCGGCAAAAAATAATCCAATCAGAAATTCCTGACGATATGCACAACTAGGCTTGGTGACAAACACTCCTGTGAAGTTTCAATGAAATCCCTCAAGCTGTTTTGGAGAAGAAGCGAGGACAACATTTTGCCGGACTGACGGACGGACGGACGGACAGACAGACAGACGGTGCGATTACTATATGCCTCCCTTCGGGGGCATAAAAAATAATTATGTTAATTTAAACTTAATTGGAATCTTCCTATGCATTACACTCCGTAGAGCTGCATCGTAATAGCAAAAACTTTTTTACCAGAATGAACAATACAACATACTATAATAGAATATGGATTTATTCCACAACCAAAAACATTTGTTTTTGATCGGTTCACAAATGTCACATGACTGTCCTGCACGTTGTATGAGCCCACACAATATCATTTATGCATCTGACATGTCAGTATCATGTATTATTGTCAAATGATCAGAAACTGCTGATGGTCAAACATTGTGAATTCATTTGTGGAGTATTTATTTTCACGGATTTTGTGGGCAGATCCATGAATTTTAAATCACCATGAAAGTTATAATCAAAATCACCATGAAAGTTATAATCAAAATCACCATGAAAGTTATAATCAAAATCACCATGAAAGTTATAATCAAAATCACCATGAAAGTTATAATCAAACTAAGAACACTGTTTAGAAAAGTTAACTGCAAACCATGAATAAAAAAATCCAAAAAAATGCATTTTTACTGAAAATCTACAAATTTCATTCCCCTAAAATGCAATCGCATCAACTGAAGCAAACATACCCTTTTTTGTAAATTACAATTTTACTATTAATTAAAACAAGTTCTTACAAACAGAACAGATTGTAGTTATGTAAAGAATGGACAGTCTTGTCTTACTGTGCTTAATGCTGATAGCAAATGGTTGTAATGACCTAATGAGAGCCCATGTAGCATTGGTAAATATTTTGTACATTGGACTCAAACTTCTGTCTTATTGATAACCAATGATCCAATTGTACTGAAATGCTTCTAGCCTTTTCTGGGATCAATTATCCCTTTCCTTCATGCCTGAGCAACCCATGTAGATCCAGATCAGCTGCCACATGTGTGTCATCTGATCAGGATCTGCACTGTTCACTTTTTGGTCAGAAATAACTTCATTGATCAAAAAGCAAACAGTACAGATCCAAATCAGATGGCACAGATGTGCCAGCTGATACGGATTTACACTGTTCGCCCATGCAATAAAGGTGTTTGTATGAAGTAAGCTGAAAAAAGTTTATAAACTTGAGAGTTTTATTTATTAAACTCATTTCAAGTTTGATGTTAAAGCACCATAGTACAAAATTATAGACAGCAAACATATGCAGATGTTGTTACATATCTCTAAGCATTAAAGTTATGCAATTTTTCAAATTGGGCACATTTTTATCGGTAAGCATACCGCTATTATCTCAAGTCTTCGGACAGCTTTAATATTGGGACAATTATTTTTCAGGAAATTAGTTTTAGCCTCCCTATTTTGGGGGGCACATTAACGATTTATATTTTTAATTGTCACATATTTAGGGACACTTTCTAAAACAGATTTTTGTCCCTAAATTTTGGGATACGAAATATTTAAATTATAATTAGTTTTAACTGTCCAAAGACTTAGGTAAATTACAGTATAATACTAGTATATGGTGCATCATTAAAGGGAGACAATTCATTCAAACATTTCAGTCAGGGAATTTTCGTGGAGTTTGACTAAAATGACAAAGTACACTGATATACTACTTGTATGAAGCTACACTATATACATCCATGTACCAATTTATTGTAAACAAGAGAACAGATAATATGTGCCTTCAAGGCCCTAAACTGTATCGACAAACAGTTACAATGTACATTAACAAGTCCACTAATTGTGTGACAAATTAAAACACATTTAGCTAAAAGGAAAGAAGCAAATTTAATGGTATACTTTGACAAATATTGCTTACAATTATTTTCATATAATACATGAAGTAATTTGTACTGTCCAATCAGCCCACAAACTTTCTTCATAGTATTTTCTAAGTAACATACATGTACATTCATCAAAGTCTTTCAACTCTATTTATATGACAAATGAGGTTTTGTACAATCATTAATCATTAACACACTAAACCTCCAATCATACTGCAATTGTTGTTAAATTCTGTCTCTAACCACTGTTAGAATATCAACCTTATAGACATAAGTTATCTGACCTTGTATGATAATCACACCATCTTAATTCATTTGCTCCATGGTTCATATCCGAGACTGAAACATGACTTTCAAACTGAGTTTCACAATGCTGTGATCTGAGCCTGGTCTCAAATCTCAAATTTATAATCTTCAGCCCAGGAATTTAAAAACAGAATCTTAAACATCACCAGTAACCGCTATATCCATCAGCTGTAAACATCTTCAGCCACAGCAGATCTATGATTACTGTTTCATTCCTTATATACTTCCTTAAAGCTTCATAACAATTTAATATGTTTACATAATCGTTACCCAAATTTAATATGTTTACACCTGCACATCATTACCCAGACTATTCAGTCTCTATATCAGCATCAACAGTAACTTCTTCATTTTTCACCTGCTTTTCATTTTCACCTACAGAACTTCTATTGTTATCATTTGACTCAGTTACATAATGTACTGCGCAATCACTTCCATCAGTTTTATTATCAGTGCTTTCAAATCTACTTTTCTTTATCTTCAGAATTAATCCTCTCTTTTCACCTTCCTTTTCTGGAGAAGAAACCTCATGTTCCCTCTTTTTATTCGGTGATGAAGTCAACGCTCTTCTGCGAGTTTTCTTTATGAACGCCATTCCATGAACTCTCATATGTCCCCTTAGATTTTTTTCACTTTCAAAAACCTTATAGCAGACTCTGCATTCCAGAGGATTACCAAACGTATCTTCTTCTGAAGACTCTTCAATGACTTCCTGTGTCTCTGGTTCCCGGATTATTCCGATATCTTTATCCTCCAATGCAACTGGTGCCTCAATTTTATTCTCTTCCATGTAGTTTTCAAAGTTTCTTATTTTGTGAACCATAAACAGGTGTTTCTTGAGCGATGGAAGAACAGCAAAGCAAAGTCCGCATTCGTAGCACTGATACGAGTCAGCAGTCAGATGCTGCACAATGTGCTGCCTGAACTCAGATCTCATTTCACATTTGAACAGACATTTTGCACAGTTGAAGCTATTTTTGCCTTCTTCAAATTTAACTTTCTTTGCTGGCAGGTCTGAATTTGATGATTCTGAATTTCTTCTTTTCTGCTCATTTGCTGGCGATGTCTCCTTGCTGGAATCTAGACCTGGTAAAGCTGTAATGATCTTCGATTCATCAATAACTTTCATTTTGTGTTTCTGTCTTAAATGTTTTTCCAGTTTTACTTTGAGACTGAAGGCTTTGTCAATTTTGCGTAATTTGCATATGCCGCAGAAGAACATCATGCGCTTCCCCTCATGGTCAATCATCAAATGCTTCTTCAGCGAACTCTGAGACTCGTGCATTAATCCACACAAATGACACGGATGAAATCCATGCTCCAACTTGATATGTTCTTCTTGTTTCGATTTCCGAGTAAAGACTTCATCACATTGATCGCATGTGTAAGATTCAACCACTTCTGATTGCTGTTTCCTTTTTCTCTTATTTCCTTTGGGAAATAATTGAACACCTTCAGTTTCAATCTTTTCGGAGGAAATTTGTTTATTCTTGTCAGGTAAGCCATCATACAACTTTTCAATTGCAGTCCTTGGTATGTTCTCATGAGTCTTGTCCGATGCTGACGGAGCAGGATTTTTATGATTTTTTTCAATCATCTGCCTCTTTGCATTACAACATATTTCATGACTCGTTAACTCGTGATATTTATTAAATGGGGTTTTATCACAAAATTTACAGATGTAGATGTGGTCTGAGTCGCGAATGAAATTTAAATGATTGCGGCGGTCAGCACTTGATGTAAATTCCCTGTCACAGTGTAAACACTTGGGACTTAGATGGCTTGGAACAGGCTCACGACACCATTCTTTTACAACTGAACTGTCAATGACCACAATATCATCAGGGGAAGATGTTTCAGCTGCAGATTTAACTTTCTCTCCAGTTCTCTGATTTTCTCTTTTCTCTGGCCTGTCTCCCACAACTTTTGGTGCATTTTTCATTGCTAAACATATATGTTTTCTACTCATAAGTTCTCCTTTACAAACAAGCCCACAGAGATTGCAAAACCTGACCACACATGCGGGTGAACGGTAAGACTCTGAGGCAGTATGGAAATGCAAAATATGTGCTATGTAGGACAATGCGTCCATTTTCTTACGCGGACAAAATGTACACATAAAATGGTTCCTGATCAGTGCATGCATCTTGAAATGTACAACAAGACTAGTCTTTGTTTCAAATAGCTGTCCACACTGCAAGCAATGGTATATGACTTCTGCAATGTTACTGTTTCCCTCCATGTGCTTTTCAACGTGTTGTAAAAGAAATGACTTGTCGTCAATGAGGGTGTCACAAATGTGACATCTGTAGATTATCTTTGCTCTCGAATTCCCCGATTCTTCAGCATTTTCAACAGGGACATGTTTCTGCACAAAATGTGAATCAAGACTTTTCAAGGATTTTAAGGCCATTGGACATTTTCCGCACTTATAGTACTGGTCAAGCGAAGTAAAGATGTGGTTTCGCAATTCTTCCTTCCCTTGACAAACTACCTTACATTTAGTGCATTTGTAAGTTGGCAGTCGTGACAAGTGAAAACATTCCATTTTCAAATGCAGTAAGAAAATGTTTGTAATTTCACTAAATTTTGATGGACAGTTGCTTTTCAGGACAAAATGTTTGCCACACTCTGGACAAGTAAGATTCTTCATTAAAGCCAAATCCTTTTGCATTGTTAGGTTAAGGTGAGGTCGTTTCATGTTGGTAAGTTCGTGTAATTTACCGTGAGCTAGTAATGCACATTGGGAGTTCATGAACAATGGACACTCACTGCAAAACAACTGTTTCCCTGTATTGCCTGCGTAATGCTTCTGAAGCTCTTCATCAGTTACAAAGTTTTTGTTACACATCGTGCAAGTTTTACTCTGGTAAGCTCCATTATTAAGGAAAGGAACCGCCAAAGACTCTTTGTACCATTCAAAAGGTTGGCCTGGTTTAATGTCGTCAAAGTTTGTTCTGATTTCGATGGAATCTGATTTAATGTGTATTGGCACTGCTTGCGACTTGTGAATCTTTAAATGTGATCGAAGGTGACACAGTAACTGACACTTATTTGTAAATATCAACGTTTTATGGCATTTTTCACATTTGAAGAAAATTTTCATACTGCATCGCCCTAGATGAATTTTCAAGCTGCGTTCGAAGTTAAATCGATCACCACATTCGTAACATTCATAGACTTCCAAGGTATCCGCCATTTTGAGTTCATCAGGGGGACGAGCCGGCTTGTATGTGGGTATAGGATTTTTTCGTGCAATAAGATCAGTGATTCTGGCTACACCAACCGAAAAAATGTTAATTGTTGAGAGCTTGTTGTTCTGAGCAGAATCTTGTGTATCAACTGACTTAAAACTGTTTGGATGGACCACAACTATTGATGTTTTGGGTTTCACAGCTGCATCTGTGGTTTGTGGTCTGATGGTCTTTACTATATTGACCGCAAGAGGAGCAGTGAAGGGTGTCTTTGCATTGTTTATGGTTACAGGCACAGCTTTTCCTGTTATGGAATGAGTTGTGACTGCGGCCAATGTTTGGGTTTGATTCACCAGATTTTGAGATGTGATCTTGGCTGTGACCAAACCCCTCTCGCTTTGGCCTGATTTTTGAAGTGAATTTACTTTTGCCATCACAATCTTAGGTGTATTAGTTGTGTTGGTTAATCCCGTACTTCCAGATTTAATGATTTTACCCTGATGAATTGTTGGACTTCTTTTTACAGGCAAAGGAATGTAAGTTGCGCTTGCAGTTGAAGTAACAGAAGCACCTTGTTTAGCCAGAATGCTTCCTGATGTACTTTGTAGGACTCCGTAAGTGCCATCATCAGGGGGTTCCTGCTTGACTGTATCAAAAAAATCTTTGATGGAAAATGCATTAGTAATGACAGGTAAAGACTCATTTCCTTCATTGACGGGAATAGATGAATCTGGTCCAGATGATGTTGCTGGCACCATTAGGTTGGCACTTACATTTACTGGACTTTGGTAGGCATTAACTGAATTCTCTGCGCTAACTGGAGCTTTTGTCTTTTCACCAGTTGAATCCCTGACATCCCCAAAGCTTACATCTTCTGTAGTCCGACTGCCAGATGTAGTTGTTACATTCTCAATATTATCTTGAGTATTAGCCAACTGGCTGCTTTTCAAAAGTTTAGTTCGATCTTCAGTAGCATTAGCTGGATTCAGAAGACTGAGTGGAACTGGATTCTCATTACCATGGGTAGATATTTTACTCAAAAGGCAAGTTGCTGAATTTTCAAGGCCAATAGTTACAATCCGACTGTCAGTTGTAGTTGCTGTATTCACATGGCTGGTTGTTGTATCAGAAGATTTACTCTGGTTACCAGCTGTAGTAACTGTATTCACCAGGTTTGAGTCCGAAGATTTCGCAAGGCAAACAGGCGTTTTTGCCTGATAACCTGTTATAGCTTTTGTATTTACAAGGTCATCAGGGTCTTTAGGTGGATTACTTACTGCAGTTTTTGTATTACAAATGTATACAGGAGATTTAACTCTTTTTCCAGCCGTAGTTGTATTCTCTATGTCAACAGGAGCTTTAGTCCCACTTCCAGTTGCATTTGTCGTATTAAGAGGGACTGTATCTTGACTGTCAGAGGTTGTTGTATTTAAAATGCTCTCAAGTGCTTTACTCTGACCTTCTAAAAAAGTATTCAGTGACCCTGGTCTACATTCATGGACATCAATCGATTTTAATACATTACTTCGTGCTTCAACTGTCTTATCTGCCTTTGATGATGACAGACTGTCCTTGGGAATAGTCACAACTGATGGTACTAATCCTTTATTTAATGAGGATGCTTTTTCAACTGGTATTTTAATAACCCCTGGAACTATGTTTTTAGAAATAGTTGCACCTTCTTCTGCTGAAACAACATCATCTGATTGTTCACAAAGTTCATTTGTTTCTGAATTAGAATGTTCAAAAGAATCTTTATCAACTTCTGCTAATTCCTCAGATTCCTTGACAGCTGTTTCGATGGTTTCTTCTAAAATTCTTAACTGACTTTCCCCTGACACTACCTTGTTCTCAATGCTAAGTGAGTCGTCAATTACTTCAAAATCTGCATCATTATCTTTGTTGAAAGGCACGGTTTTATTTCTTACAGGTGCATCGTCACTGTTTTCATTTTTATCTTCATTAAAACAAACTTCATTTGAATCATCTACAGTCAATGACCTTACATCAATTATCATCAAGGTTTCACCTTCTGAAGCATCTTTATTTTCTTCCTCTTCATATGTGCAATTTTCATTATTTCCTCCTACATCATCATAATTAGTATTTGGCTGTTCTGATGTTTTTGGTGTATCTTCAATCTGTTCACTACTTCTGACTTTGGATTCATCTTCTACATTTATACCTTCAATGTCTGCTTCAACATTATGACCTTCAATTTCCATTTGACTGACAGTATTTCCATTGGCTACAGCAACAATTTGCATTTGGTCAGTTTCATTTTGCAAAACACTTTCCTTAAGTATCTTGCTGCCAGGTATGTTATCTTTTTCAATACCGTCTGATGGATCACTTGAATCAGCAGATATTATCTCAGAGTGCACACTGATATCCGTTTCAGTCCTATTTCTTGCTGTGTCTGCATTACTTGAGTTATTATTGGAACTTTCATTCACGTCAGATGAATCATTGCCTGCATTACCTAGTACTTCATGCTCTGTATTGATTACCTCAGACCGCTGAATGGTTTTTGCAGTTTCTTCACCCTTTTGTTCTATCTTTTCTTCCACAGCTGCAGTTTCTGAATTGTTATTAACACCATCATTTCCAACTTTAGCTGCAAAGTCAATTAGCAACTGTACATCATTATATTCTCGGGTGGTACTACCAACACTGCCCTCATCAACACCAGTCTCTTGTCCTATACCAGAATCAATTTGTTTGTTCATAATTTTGCTGTCTAAATTCTTCTCTTCATCTTTTTTACCATCATCACCACTTCCCAACTTCAGATTTTCATTATCATGCATACTAGATGTACTGGTCTTTTCATTACATTCATCAGTTTTGAAGGTATTACCTCTGTTTTCACTACATTCAGTTGTATTTTCACTACTATTACTTTCAATTTCCATTGCTTCTCCATTGTTATCACTTTTTATCTCCTCATCAACCTCTTGTGTAATGACATCAGCAGTCTGTTCTCTTACATCTTCACTATCAACAACATGCACTGTTTCATCTTTATCTTGTTTGTTTGTTTCATGTACATAGTTATGTTCCTGAACAGTTTCTGGTTCCTTTTTAGCTGAATCGTCTCCACTTAGCACAGAGTTTTCAGTTTCTGATTCAGGAACCAATCTGTTAACCTTGCTTTTCATTTGTTTTCTGTATTTCTTATCTAGCGAGATGAGAGGACCGAGGCCAGGCTTTTCAACTGCAACCTAAAATACATAAAGCAACATCTTTTATTTACTGCCATTAGAAGTGAAGAAGTTCTGGTCCGCAGCATTTAACTAATTGGATACGGTTTATAACCCAAGTGTGACCAGGATAGATCAAGAACAGCCTTCACATCCATGAAATCTTATCACAATCTTCACAAGTTACTTTTAGATTTATTAGAATTTCATACTAAGTTATTAAATATTCTGTCTGACATATCTTAGAACTGGCACTGTTCACCCGTGTTATTAAAGTTGTATATATGGACTAAAGCATTAAATACAGTCCACAATCCTGTCAAACTCGGTTAAGTCGAAACATCGGTTATCTCGAATTAATTCTACGGTCCGGTCAAAATGTGTTCTTTTTACATATAATATTATGCCACTTAACTCTAATCCGAACCAATTTTTTTATAAGTCGAAGTAAATTTGGAACCCGTTGGCTAAAAATATGCTATGTATAGTATTTGAACTAGAATTATCACTGAAAGTGATTAAATACCCCCACATGTATGCTTGATAATTGAACTGGGAATGCTTCGAAACAATGGCATAATGTGCCCCACTTTCAATCCAAAGTGTCGTCTTCACAGTAGCCACATATACAGCAATATATGTTAGTAACAGTGGCCTTTATCTAACTTTTATGTAAGAACTGTGTGCCAAAAATTGTTTATGAGAAATCATCCAGAAACCATTTTTGCTATTTTTAGTAACAGTGACCTTGACCCCATCAGGCCCAATTTCAATACCAAGTTTCGTCTTCACAGACACTACCTATATAGCAATTTTCATCCCAATATCTCATTCTGAACCAAAGTTATTGAGCATACAGTTTATTTTCTATTTTTAGTAACAGTGACCTTGACCCCACAGGCCTTGAATCCTAAAAGTCATCTTCACAAAAACCACCAATACACCAAATTTCATTTAAGAATCTCATTCCAAGCTATAGTTACCGAGTGGAAACGAAGTTTTGAAGTTTAAATAACAGTGACCTTGACCTTGAACCCACAGGCCCCAAAGTCAAACCTAACCTATATCTTGTTATGTTACATCTGTGTCCCAAAAAATAATTAAATCTATGAAGTATTTCATGAGTTATAGTCCAGAAACAATTTTTCTTTTTTAAGTTACAGTGACCTTGACACTGACCCCTCAGGCCCCAAAGTCGAACTCGACCTGTATCTTCTGATATTACATATATGTACCAAAAAAGGATTTAATCTGTGAAGTTTTTCATGAGTTATCATCTGGAAACCCTTTTTCTATTTTTAGTAATACTGACCTTGACATTGACCCCACCAGCCCCAAAGTCGAACTTGACCTGTATCTTGTGATGTTACATCTATTTACCAAACAAGGATTAAATCTGTGAAGTGTTTCATGAGTTATCATCCGGAAACCATTTTTCTATTTTTAGTAACAGTGACCTTGACACTGGCCCCACCAGCCCCAAAATCGAACTTGACCTGTATCTTATGATGTTACACGTGTGTACCAAAAATTATTTAAATCTGTCAAGCCGTTCATGAGTTATCATCCGGAAACGAAGAATCCGACCGACCGACAGACCGACCGACCGACCGACCGACAAGCTCACTCCTATATACCCCCTCAAACTTCGTTTGTGGGGGTATAATAAGTTGAAATGTGAAACTTGCATTCATCCGTTTAGGACAACAAATGCAAATCACAGTCCAAATGTAATTGATTCTCCCCCAACAAGACTAAGGCACAAAAAGAAAGTTCTAAATTAAAGATTATAAGGTGAATATTACTTTTGATTAATAGTTAAACTAATAAAAAATTAAATAACAAAAGACAACTTTAATGCATTGAGTGAAGACGATTGTGATGATACATAAACACCAAAACTTTATGATGATGTTTTTTTTAAATGTTATAAATATAATAGAGTTATTATGTTTTTCTGTTTGGTTTTGATATACACATTGATCTATTGAAATGTTCGTTTACGTGTTCTTGGGCATATAAACGACTACTAGCACTCACAATCATCTCAGCATTAGAATTATTGGCGCCAATACAAATGTGTTGAACTTCAAATATCTCAAAATAAAATCTACGTTCCCGACGACTTTGACACAACGAGTGTGGACTGTATTTATAGTCCTCGTACAAAAGCAAATGGGAAACCATTTTTACCTTGGCTGTTTGAGGGGGTAGTTGAGTACACGCTTCAGTATGTTACTTATGAGTCTCCCTCAAAGTTATTCCCTGCCATAACCTACTTTGTCATTTTAATGCAAAAATAGTACAATTAAATAAGAATGAGTAAATATGGTTTTTGCACTACAATATTGATTTACCTTTCTAACAGAATTGCTGTCCAGGATCTGGTTCGGCTTAGCCGCATCGAGATAACCGGATTCCCCTTTCTTCTCCAAGGACACAGTTATATCATCAGTGTCTGTATTTGTATCCCCTAAGTCATTTAGCTCTGGAAAAATGAGAAAATGTCTGTAAAAATATAATTATCTTTCATGTGCACAATGTTTGGATAGGAGAATCCAGCCCAGCACCTGGATCTACACTGTTTACCAATGGGATACAAGCCATATCAAATGGAATTTAGGGACAGGGAGATGAGATCAATCTTTGATCTACTAAAAAACAACAACTCAATGTCTTGGAAATTAATGAACACAGCATTTTTGGGTTGTAGACTATTCTAAAGGCTAGATGTCTAAGGACAGAATAATTATGTAGACTACTTCTGAGCAATTTTCTCAATCAAAATAAAGGTTTAATAAAGTATTTAAAATATTAAAAACGGTGGCTCTGTAAGTCTGTTATAACTACTCATGGTTTATGAACTTTATGAATTTAGAATGCTGTATCTTTACCAGACTAAAGTAAGCTGAAAATGAACACACAAACTGAATACTATCAATGGTCTGGGAAAAACAAGTTCTAAAATACGAGGGTTTTTCAAAAATTAATAGGACTGCGGCTCTACTGTTCTCATCTTTTAATTTACTTAAACGATTTTGCAAGTAATGAATACCAGAAGATGTCCTCTACATACAGTGAAAAAATCATTTCAAAATTTTAATAAATAACAAATCTGTGAAAATTACAAGTAACAAGGGGTACGCAATCCGGCGCACGCTAACATTACAGCAAATGACTTTCATGACGTCGCAAAATGAACACAAAAGGTGTCATCCTTTCTTAAGGATTTCTACCATAACCAATTTTCGTCTTTGGTAATCATGCAGGAAAGAAAGTGGCCACATTTACACTCCACTCTCAGCGAAAAGGCCCGGGAGTCGGCCGTTTTTCGCTCTTTATTTGCAATGTTTGATTAATCTCTGCACCAACGGACATGGACCTATAATTTGAATATGTGAATAAAATTAGTGTTTCTTTTTAATGCCAAACACGATCATCTGATTTAAAAATAATATGAACATGTTCAGTGAAATATAAATATTCTTTTATCTGTATAGCAACGATCCTTCTGTAGCTCTTCTGCATATGACGTCACTATCGTCATTATCCTTTTTCCTCATTTCTCCTGTCCTATCTGTGATCTCCTCTACGCCATCTTTAAATCGCTTTTGCCAGATGAAAAAGCCTCACCTGCTCGCCGATTCATTGCCCTTCATTAATCTAACTTTTTCATAATCAGCTGAATGAATATCGCCCATATGTTGAAAAAATTTAACGATTGTGCAAATCTTTTTCTTAACGTACTTCTGAATTCTTTATTTAACGTTGTGACTACTGCTTTTAAAATCTTATTTGTTAAGCTGCTTGCAAGTAAACGTCCGAATGACGTCAAATTTGGACAATACAATACCTGAATATAACGAAACAGGTTGGTGGAATATCAGGAAACACAGACGTCGAATTATGAAAACACCTTGAAGTTAATCTAACGTTCAATAACTTTTTACGCACTGCCTCCGGTGCGCGTTACCATGGTTATCAAATAACACAGGAAACTTGGGTTTAGCAAATATATGTCATAAAATCATGCTCGACTTGTAGACAACATTTCACAGGTGCCGTACATATGAAAATATTTAAGATTTAATGATATATGAAAAAGCAAGACTCGCAGTCCTGTTAAATTTTGAACAACCATCATACTTAAGATGATATATGCAAGTAGAAGGATGTGTTTTAGAATGTACAATTATCATTTACTTTCACAAAACAAATAGGTAATTATGGACCATATTCTGACCATAAAATGTTATGTTTACAATTGAGTCTGTTCACCCTTCACTCCTTGTAGTATGGCTTAATAAATGGGCGACCAGTGTAGATCCAGATCAGCCTGAAAATCTGTGCAGTCTGGTCAGGATCTACACAGTTCACTTCTTGGTCAGAAATGATCTAATTCATCTAAAAGCAACAAGTGTGGATCCCGATCAGACTGCATCAATGTGGAAGCAGATCTGAATTAACACTCTACACCCACAGTCGTATACAGTTACAAACAGTGATCACACATGGATTAAAATCTGTACCCATGGAGTTGAAAGTTAACCCTTTCCTCCATATATACCCATTTTTACTCATGTGCAACCAGTGTAGATCCAGTTCAGCAGGCACATCTGTGCAGTCTGTTCAGGATCTGCACTGGTCACTTTTTGGTCAGAAATAACCTAACAAATCAAAAAGCAAACAGTTTAGATCCTGATCAGACGGCATGGATGTGCGTTCTGATCTGGATCTAAACTGTTCGCCCATGCAATAAAGGTGTATCCATGGAGTTGAAAGTTGATGTAATGCCTTATACATACCCAAAGTCTCTGGTTCCAACAATTTGTTTTGGATTGATGATGTCTGCTTAAGAAGCTTCGATAACTCTTCATATTTTGTTCTTTGTAATGTACTTGGACTCGCCACTCTGAAACATAACATTATTAAATCTGGTTCCAATGTCATGAAACTAAGTTTTGAGATCAGTCTCAAATCTCAAGGTCGCCATTTCAGCCAATCAGATGCTTGAGATTTGAGACTGATCTCCGCTTGAGATTTGAGACTGATCTCCAGATTTAGTTTTATGATCTTGGGAACTTGTTCCAATGTCATGAGCACCTCATGAAACTTCTCCATTTCCCTTTCACCAAAAACTGCAATCACTAAACACTTACCTACATATACCGGTAAACGTGTTATTGCATGTGGGAACAGTGTAGATTCAGATCACCTGCAACATCTGTGACATCAGTGCCCAAGGTTATAAAACTGAGCAAGGAAACCAGTCTCAAAAGTTAAAGCACCAGTCGCCATTTCAGCCAATCAGATGCTTGAGATTTGAGACTGGTTTCCAATCTCAGCTTTATAACCTTCAGCCCTGATATGATCTACACTGTTCGCTTCTTGGTCATAAATGATAATAAAATAAAAAATAATAATGAAAAAGCAAACAGTGCATATCCTGATTGGATGGCATATCTGCTGATTGGGATCTACACTATTTGCCCATGAAAAACAGCCATATCCTTGAAGTACATGTAAAAGGTTAAGTAAATTAACTAGAATCTGGTGTTCCATTGAACATGTGTGTCTCCTGTGCCCAAGGTTATAAAAGTGAGCATGGAAACCAGTCTCAGTTTTATAACCTTCAACCCTGTTTGCAAAATATTGAAATGTGGGCCTTACAATATACATGTACACTGTACAATGATTAAAGATGTTGCAATCCTCGAAGCACTGTTTAATTTTTCTCAAACACTTAGTTTTACATAGAAACACAGCTGTGAATCTGGATTTATGGATGTTTAATAATAACCGTACAGTTACCATAGTTGCTTTACATCATTTTTAGGCTACTGCATACGCCCTGACAGTCATAAGACATGGTTCTTGAGTAATTTTTAAAATAGGGGGAATTGCAGTAATGTAACATCTGACAAAGTGTTAGATACAGTATGACATTTAAGTATTTCAATAGGGACAAACAGAGACAAGCATGTCCACTGCACAGTGCCCAAGGTTATAAAACTGAGCATGGAAACCAGTCTCAAATCTCGAGCATCTGATTGGCTGAAATGGCAACCAGTCACCATTTCAGCCCTTTACTCTGTGGGATATTGCTCTCATCCTCAGGTGAACAGTGAAAATCCAGATCAGCTAGCACATTCGTGTCATCAGATCAGAATCTCATAGTTCCCTTTTAGATTTATATGGACTATCTTTCACTCAACTACAGCGGTATTCTAATCAGCTTAAGAGTAAACCATTACATTAACACATATTGCTCTTAAGGCTCCCACCATTTAACCTTCTTTGTTGTTAACAATGTAGTATGTGTTTTATTACTATGTAAAACTAGGTTAACACCTCAGCTATTACATTAATATAATGGACTCTCTTTCAATTTCATTTCTGCCATTGATTCATTTTTCATACATGTTATTTTTCATAATTGATTTTCCAAATATCTAACAGCCCAGAATCAGGATTTTGGATACAATGAGACTGCTACAGTTTTCAATCAAAGAAAAGTAAAATATGCGTATCAGGAATGGCCGCATCCAGCAGACACAGTCTCCCCACACAGCCAAAAAGTAAGAATGAGAAGAGAGCATGGTTATACAATAAATAAAACATAGAATGAATTGTCATCGTTGCATTCCCTTTCAAAATCAAAAGATACCTCAATACAGCCCAACTTAACCCTTTACTCTGTGGGATATTGCTCTCATCTTCAGGTGAACAGTGAACATCCAGATCAGCTAGCACATTCGTGTCATCAGATCAGAATCTCATAGTTCCCTTTCAGATTCATATGGTTATTTCTGACCAAGGAGGCAACCAATGGAGAGAACAGATGTGCTAGCAGATCTGGATCTACACTGGTCACAGATGTGATAAAACCAATATGGAGTAAAGGGTAAAACACGTTTGGATATACTTAAATAACAGTATACTGTTTTATCAGGTAAACTAGTAATGTTAAATAAGTAAAAGCCTTATCATTTGAAATACTGAAAGTAGATAAAATATAATATATACCCCAATGGGACGTTCTTGCAATTAACTGAATCAGGCTCTGTCTGGCTTGCTATCACTGTACTTGTATTGAACGAGTCTGCAGCATTTACTTCAGGCTGATTTGGAGAACATGGCGTCTGCTGCTGCAAGGCTGATGGATTTTCCATTGAGTGAACAGTTGCTATGGTGATAACCAGCTGGCTGTTACAGGAATATCATCTCTGGAATGTCTCCGCTAAAAGTACAGCAAAATAAAACGAAGTTAATGTATATTCTTGCAGTAAATTTTATTATTAACCTTTCAGAGACAAAGCACAATGTATTTCAGATTTGTTACCAGTATAGACCCAAATCAGACTGCGCATCATCAAACAGTCTGATCTGGGTCTACAATGTATGCTATTCAGTCAAGAAATTTATGCAAATTATGGCCCATCACTGCACTGAATAGACTGGTCCTTTTTTACATAAAATATGTTTATAGTTCAGATCCAGATCATCTGTACATCCTTATTCTGATATGGATCTCAATTCATCAGGTTATTTCTGGCCAAGAAGCATACAATGTAGATTCTGATCAGACAAGATGAATGATGCCTGCTGATCTTAATCTACACCAACTGTGCATGGGATAAATTAACCCTTTCCTCCATATATACACATTTTTACGCATGTGCGACCAGTGTAGATCCAGATCAACTAGCACATCTGTGCCGATCAGGATCTGCACTGGTAGCTTTTGGGTCAGAAATAACCTAACAAATCAAAAAGCGAACAGTGCAGATCCCGATCATATGGCACAGATGTGCTGGCTAATCTGGATCTAAACTGTTTGCCCACGCAATAAAGGTGTATCTATGGAAAAGGTTAAGCTGTATCTACAGTGCTGTATGTGTACAAGGATAAATAACACAATGATTATCATTTACCCTTAATTGTAACAAACTAACCCTTTCCTCCATAGATACGATGTTTATTGCACGTATGGACCAGAGCAGCTGGAACATCTATGCCTTCTGATCAAGATCTACACCTTTAGATTCATTAGGTTATTTCAGCCAAAAAGCGAACTGAAGTGTATATCATGCCATGCCCTCTTATCAGGGTCTACACTGATTGGTACTTAATTAGAAATAAACTAATGATTCTAAAAGCGAAAACTGTAGATCCTGATCAGCTGGCACAGATGTGCCGGCTGTGCTGTTCTGGATTTATTGTTTGCCCATGCAATAAAAGCACAATCTAATCTATGGAGTAAAGAGTTAAAACGTCTAACGAATATTAGTTTACTACACTCAAATCTAGCTTAATTAGAATGTGAGAACACAGGCAGATTCTTTATCATTTTAAATATCAAAAGCTTTCGGTAAAACACCACTGAACACATTGCGCGGAACTATTCAAATTAAAAGAAAATGTGGAGTCATAACAAAACACTGCACCCTGCTAACTTCTATGCAAAATAACCCTGGCACCGTTCCAGTACTCCAGAACCTTAAACCTGGTTATGATACTTTCATTTTCATTAATATACATCTATGCTTAAATATTCTAACATCATACAAACAGCCTAAATAAAACAAATGCAATGTTTAAACCTTTAAACACTGTTAAGCATAACACAACAATAAATATGCCAAATCTTTAAACCTTACAACACTCAAGATTTTATCATCACACACACTGTCATGTGGTACATACACAAACCAATTTATGGCGGAACATAGGAAGAGTCCATTACCAATTAATGGGGGACTACTCTGTTTGACTGCTTGAATAATAACTAAACTATAAATTAGTATCATGTATAGATTTATTATTTAGATGTAACTGAAAAAAATAAATGAATGAAATAAATCCAATAATTATTAATGAAACAACAAAATTAGCATTTACTGTATTAAAGTTTATTAGATAAAAAACTACTGAACATGTTTAATTTATGAAATATAGGATTACTAATTAGCCTTTCTAATCTCATGTAGATTGAAAAGAAACTCTAAATTATGTCTGTAAATGAGGACCTTTGGTAACAACATGGCCAATACACAAATCTACATGTACTTGTTTTGCTGTCAAATAAAGTTGTCAATATTTGTTTCACTTGACATTTTAGACCAATGGATCAAGTGTACACAAGACAGTAACTGCTTTATTTTGTTTCAGGCAGATGCACTAATCTGTTTATTGCTAGGCAACAAAGAGTTTAGCCGTTTACTCCATGGAATATGGCTAGTTTTCAATAGATCAATCATGTAGATCCATACAGGATCAACACAGGATCAACATTGTTCGCTGTTTTATTCATTAAATTATTTCTGAACAAGAAGCAAACAATGTAGATCCAGAAAACACTGCATGGATGTGCATCTGATCTGGATCTCCATTGTTCACATACGAGATTAAACCCATAAACTTTTCTCCACCATTTTGTCAGTACAATCTTTGTGTCCTTACATTTTTATGTCAGTACAGTGTTTCTGTCAAAACAATCTTTTTGTCAGTACAGTGTTTCTGTGGTTACACTATTTACCGATAGTGCAGGAATAACAGAAAGCTACTGAAAGTGAGGTAAAAGTTTTCTGACATAGTAAAGGAAGTCCAAGATTGCAATGTTGGTTACACAGTTGTGTAAAAGTTGCTATTTTTAGCCAAGTGACATTAGTCTATTATGTATATTTAGTTTATGCAGATTTCTGGACTAAAAATAACAACTTTGAAAATGCATATCCAAACAGAATGCAGCTGTGTAACCAATCTCGATACCTAGGACATACTTCATGCCCATCAATAGAAAACAGATAAAAATCAATCATATTTATTAACAATCTCACTTTTAAGTCAGATCTAACAAAATGTTAGATTGGATGTCAGCCCGCAAACACTGTAGGTAAGCCTTAGCGGTTTTCCCTAATATAACTATTTATAGAAACAGTCAATACAGGAAGCATGATTTATAACACTCGCAAAACGATCTGAAGATAACAGTGGAAATCAATGCCATGCCACATATCACGATGAACACCTATCTTCAGTAAAATAAGCCATCAGGGCTTTTTTCGTAATTTTGGTAATATGACCCATACTTCTGGAATTGGGAAATTTTGCATCGATTTGCCAGATATTGGGAATGTTTTTGTTTTTGGGGAATAAAAAGTTTTACACATATTAAATAATATATCAATAATTACTGGATTAAAGCACAAATGATGCCCGATTAACAAGCTATAAGATTTAATCAATGAAATGACAGGTATCGAAGGTTTTTGTTTTTTTTTTAAATTCAATTGATTCAATTGGGAATTTTTCTTCTTAAATTAGGAAAAAAAAATGTTTTGCCATTGGAAACATGACTGAATATCGTCAATAATTTGACCGAAAGCAGCCCTAGCCTTTCTCTTTTGTCAGCTTTTTTCAAGATTTATAACATACATGTAAATACAATTAAAATATAACATTCAGAACGCTTCACCAATAACAGCGATCACCATGTAATTTTGCGTTTTTGTAGACGCCAATATGATTGGTTCAGAAATGATGTTGATAAAAACAATTTATAGTGACTTGCAGTTAGTGATAGCGAAGGGGTTTTCACAAGATGATTTCAATCAAATTGATTTATTAATATCTTGGCCAGGAGTCACTAAAAACTGCTAAATTTGCAACTTGTCATCTTTTCTCTAATCACTTTTAGCCAGCCAATCTGTAACACAGCAGAAACCATTAACTACAAACAATTAATCAGTTTCGGCATTCAATCAGTTCCGATCATGCTCATAATCTTGAATTACAAACCGAAAATTGGTCAAGAAATCATTGTGTGTTCTAGCAGCATCACTGTAAATAACAGAAATGCTGCAAGAACACAATGATTTCTTAACACATTTTTGATTTATAACGCAAATGTGCCAGAACTGATAAAATGTCAGAACTGAATAATTGACTGTACCGACTTCGACTCCCTACAAAACCTGACTCGCGATAAAGTATAAAAATAGGATCGCTGACATCATACGATGATAAAACTCTTATAGTTTCCTTATTTTCTTTATCATAAAATCTGATACCTGCACCTTTTTCTTCTGCTGTAAAGCACACTGATGATGTGGAAGATTATGTGAGGCCTCTGTCCCTTAATTAGTGCAACATGCCACTGTCTTGGCCCTTTACAAAGAGTCTTGATTTACAAACAATGTTGTTAAAAAGATCTTGAAAATATATCATGAGGCTATAAACAATGCTGAAGCGTAAATTTACCATAAATTGTAAATTCTGTCTTGAAATTCATTCTGCACGCATTTATACTTGACATTTCCCAGCAGTCCACATTTCCAAGATGGCGGCGCCCACGATGGTAAATTGAGTAGTTTTGAAGTTTGGTCAACTTTCGTCTACTGTATCAAACTTTTCCAACTGTACATTGCCAGGAAGATAACGTTATACAATCAACATGATTGAATGCTCTATCGTCTTTTGACTTAGTTCGGGTATTTTGTTATTCAGATTCGCTCAAATGTGAATCATTTTCGGATAGTTACAATATGGACGAAATTTATGAAAGCGTGTAAAGACAACACAAATACATTAAATATTTATTTATTGTATTCACCTAAGTACATACAATATTATTTTTCATTCTTATTTCTATATTTTTACTCCACCGACAACTTATTGAAACTTGATATATATGTCTACACAAATCTTTTAACAGTTTCTATAATAATTTATTGATAATGAAATTATTATCTCACTGGCATCATTAATATCAAAAATATATATAAGCAATGTGCTCTTTCCTGATAACGTTTTTTAAAAACAGGATTACAGGAAGCATGCATGATTAATAAGACTTGTTAAGATAACAGTGGAATCAATGCAAAGCATGCCACATAAATTGATAAAACACACCTATAAATATGCCTTATGCTTTATGGATCCAATAAGGATATAACGTTTGGAACACTTCAACAATTAAGTTGATCAATTATGTTGTTGTTGATAAAATAATTTTTAGTGACTCGTCATCAGGATCCTGATGTATGTAAAAGGTGTTAAAACTAAATTTTTTGAAGAAAGCCATAAAAGTGGGCAACATACATCTTTGAGGTTTGCTTTTTAATTGTTTTCTAAAGTAAATGCATACAGTTTTCAGTTTACACTTTTCTTTAGGTTCTTGGAAGCCAGTTCAAATCTCTACCATTCAACATGACATCATGCAGACTTCTCATCATCATGGCAGCTGCAGTAGCGATGGCTGTGGCACAGCCATTTAAGAAGCTGGGTCAGCACAGTCCACCTGCGCGAGGGGCAACAGTTCTAGGAGGAAAATTCCCTCCAGCTAGTGTATTTTATCATCATTTTGTGCGTCTTGGCAAGCCATTGTTGATGAAGAATGTCTTGGTGGAAACAGGCTATCCTGCGTACAAACTCTGGACAGATAAATATTTGAGGTGATTGCTAGGACAAAAGACTAGGGGCAAATGTAGAGGATTGCATATAGCTCTTACATATATAAATTCATCTTTTAATTTTTCATCTCTAACCCTTTACTCCATATAAGTTATACAGGTTTTATGGTATGTGTAACTAGTGTAGATCCAGATTGGCTGGCCATCTGTCTGTATTTACACTGGATGTTTTTTGGGTCAGAAATAATCTAATTAATGCAAACAGTGCAGTCGTCTCAATAATTTGACGGCAAGCACAGACCCATTATCATACAGACTTTTAACGTTGTCTGTCCTTTACGTCTCAAGCAGTTACGATCAAAACTGTGGTGGAAATCGCACTGCTTTAAATTCCCATTTTTTCACTGCAACTTGAAAATTTCAGCACTGCTAAGTTCATTTGTTGTTATAAAAACATAAATATTCTCTAAAGTATCAATCAAATAAAAAAATATTCCACAAATAACACTTTTAAACTTACTATTGTTTATGCCGTTTACAATGTAGATTTTAATGTGCTAACCAATAAAAAGGTCCCTTTTATAAATCAATACAATACACATTCAGATAAACTTATAGCGGAGTAACATAAAAACTGCTGATGAGGGTGGAGGTTTAAAAGAGTTTTGCATAAAAACCGAAAACGTTACTTATAAAGGATTACATATATTGATTCTACTTGAATGTGGCTTTTCAGGTATTCAGGAAGGACGAACATCGCATATATAGAAAAGTCCTTGTCGCCCACAAATAGTTGTGCTAACAGTGCAGATGCTGATGAGTATTCGCCCAAGGGATAATGGCCATATCTCATTGAGTAAAGAGTTTTAAGTTTTCAGGGTTTTGTTGACAGCAATATATTAAATGTAATTTTACTGTAAATCCTAATAGTCAGCATAATTTATCCTCGCATATGAAACTGTATTAGATATTTAGAGACACATGTACTAATGATTCAAGAGAAAAAATCCCCTGGGTTGCTAGTGGTTACTCTAAATATCCCATGGGCGTACAGTGTAGATCCAGATCAGCTGGCTTATCTGTATGATTTTAGAGTCAATTTGATTAATTCTGACCATGAAGCAATCAGAGTAGACCCATATCAGATGACAGGGACGTGCTAACTGATCTCGAACTACTGCCAGTCAGGATCTACACTGTTCTTTTTTGGTCAGGAATAATCTTATGAATCAAAAAGTGAACATTGTAGATCCTGATCTGACAGCATGGGTATGACAGCTAATCTGTATCTACTCTGGTTGCACACAAGATACAAAATGTATATATGAAGTAAAGGGTTAAAAGATAGACTTGGTTGAATAAAAATTCGTAATAGTATAAGTACCGGTAATACTGTGAACTAATTGAGAAATCATTCACAATATGTTTCATTAAGGATTGTTGAAGGCAAGCTTAATATTCATGTTCTAAATACCCATGTAATAACAGCCCTGGATAATCTCTGTAACACTGTTCTAAAACATTTTCAGTTGTTACTGTTATCCTTGAAATTAATAGAATTGTAAATTGAACAAAGTACTGTTTTATATCCAGGGAGCAGTATGGAAGAGAGTTTGTCAATATAGAAAGAGGAAGGAAGGAAGAACGCGGTGGTGACAGTCTTCAACTCAACCTAGCAAAGTTTCTGGAGGTGTATGCTGAGAGTAACCTGTATATGGTGCATGCTGTGCCAGACTCCATGAAAGGTTTGTTTCTGGGATGAAATAAAACCTTAACCTTTTCAATGTAGGTGGAAGTTTCCAAGTTACAGGGCCCAATATCAACTTGAGTTTGTAGACCAGCTTCAAAACTGCACAGTGAAAAAGTTTGTGGGTGGCATCATGGCTTTTGTTGTGGCCCCAACCCGGACTAAATGTTTTCCAATGCAAAATAAAAACAGTTAAAAAAACGATAGGTGTAATGTAAATATATTCAGTAGAAAGGAACATAAAACTGATGTTAAATAATTGCTGCATCTAATGTTAAATTTAATTTTATAGGGCAAATTTTCGAAGCAGTGCTGTTGTTTTGTAGTGCTGTTTGCACTAATCGATTCTGATGTCTTAGTCTTTTAAAGAGTCTTACCAAGAACAATAAATCCTGTTTAATTCATCCACTATATATGTGCATTTTATCGCATGTGTGACCAGTATAGATCCATATCAGCCAGCACATATGTGCCATTTGATCAGGATCTTCACTGTTCACTTTTTGGTCTTAAATAACTTACTAATCAAAACACGAACAGTTTTGATCCTGATCAGACAGCATGCATGTGGTGATTGATTTGAATCTACACTGTTTGACCATGCCATAAATGTGTATATATGGAGGAAAGGGTTCAAATGCATGCATTTAAATGTGAATCTTTGGATTTAATAGAATTTATTCTCAGTAGTTCTGTACTATTTACTCTTCAGATGAGATCTTGGTGCCACATACTCTTCAGTGTGGAGGTTTCCAGGACAACCTACAGAAAGCAGTGTTGTGGTTTTCTGGCGGTGACACTTCATCAGTGCTACATTACGACTCTGTAGACAACATCAATTGTTTACTCGATGGTGAAAAGAAACTTGTTCTTATTGATAAGGTAAATTCAATTTAGAAAACAGTCATCCATTAGGCTTTTTCCTGTGTATCTCCACTCAGGATGTTCAAGCTGATCTGGATCTACACTTATCACGCATGCTATAAGGAGTAAAGGTTTAACCCTTTCCTGTACAGACACACCTTTATTGCTAGGGCGAACAGTTTAGATCCAGATCAGCCGGCACATCCGTGCCGTCTGATCAGGATCTAAACTGTTCGCTTTTTGATTCATTATCTTATTTCTGACCAAAATGCGACCAGTGCAGATCCTGATCAGACGGCACGACCTAGTGAACATTCAGTGTAGATTCAAGGATACTGCATCTGAAGGACCTGGGCTCAAGATCATTAAACTAAATCAGAAGAGCAGTCTCAAACAATCTCACTAAAGTCAGATCTAACAAACTTTTAGATTTGATAATGGCCCTCTGACACAGTGCATAAGCTATAGCTGTTTCCCCTGATCACTATTTTTAGAAATTGTCAACACAGGAAGCATGATTTATAATGCTTGCAATATGATATGAAGATGTCATTACATTAGAAATGAATGCAATACTACATAAACACATATATCTTCAGTAAAATATGACTTACGCAGGATGCTTACTCTTTCCACTTTTGCGATTTTGTAGGCAACAATCTGATTGGTTCAAAGGATTAGTGATAAAAGCACATTTATTTACTCGTCATCAGATCCTGATAGCGTAGCAGTTTTCAGGAGATGAATTTAATCAGATTGAGTCTCAAACCTCTAGCATTTGAGTGGCTGAAATTGCGACTGGTCTCATTGAGCTTGGGCCCTGTGTAATAACATTGCTAATGAAAACCATGAATAACATTAGAGATGATGTGTACATTGTGTACAGTTGCTGTGATGAGGAATTAATATCGTTGACTTGGTATTTCTTACGAGATCTGACCAAGACATGATTTCACATTTAATCTTCTCTCTGAGCAACAGTCACCAAATAGAACAGTTTGTTATTGCATATTAATAATTAGTGAATGTTGCTACATTAGGAAGTTGGTAGTTAGAGCACTGGACTTTTATGTTAAATGTCCATGGTTTGATCTTAAAATGGTGTTGGCTTATAATTATGTTAAGCCTGCCTAATAAGTAACATTCAGTTTTAAGGTCTAACAGATGTTAATTTTCTTTCTAAAAAATACCTCCAAATTCTCCCATAGGAGAACTATGACTGCATTGAAATACATTTTATGTTACCACATGTCAAGTCATCTGTACTCAGTGCATGATGTCATTTATCTTAATTGAGGCACGCCACGGGAAAAGGTACCTTCAGTCATATTTTGTGACATTTTAGTTGTTACTATATCTAGAAAGAACTTACAATAATATATTATTTTCTCATAACTAAAAAGTGATTTTGTTACACATTTTGTAAATAAAATGGTATTTTTACCGCGAATTGCATAATAATAAATGTTGTCTGCTCAACTTTATGACGTCATTTCAAGGATTGACGTCAAATGCCCAAAGGTACCTTTTCCCATGACGCGCCCCAATTGACATCATAATCAACTTGGCATTCTGACTTAATGAAGTAAGACAACATTGTTTAAAGCTACATGTATATACAATGCCAGTTAGAATTTTAAAAAAAGCAACTGATTATATATTGAAGGATTTATTATAGGGCATCATTCAGATGCAAATATATTTTATATTTCCCTCAAGATATATCCTTGCACTTGTGAACTCTGCCCCATGATAAACCTTGAGTTACATCACAAGCAGCTATTTATTATTTCATAGTTTTCAACCAATAAAAAATTAAAAATTGCAACAAATGTGATAGGCTTGATTTATCATTGCATTTTGGTCAGAAATAACCTTAATAAGTCAAAAAGCAAAAAAAACAAACAGTGAAGATCCTGATCAGACATCATGGCTGATGCATTTCTACACTGTTCGCCCATGCCTTAAAGGCATATATATGTAGGAAATGGATAAATGTAGTAATACTTTATGTGCCAAATAGAAAACGATTGTACAAACAAGTGTGATTAGTGTCTTCATTTCAGACATACAAGACCATGGTGGAAGAGTATGGCTGGGTTGAGGATGGGTCTTACAGTTTGTTAGATGTTGACTATGTTGATCCAGCATTGTATTCTGGGATTTCAAGGGCCCCCTGGACCCAGATCAATATGGAGAAAGGAGATTGTGTTTATATACCATACAAGTATGTACTGGAAGGACAGATTTAACTCTTTTCACCTTAGATTCACCTTTATTGCATGGGCTAACAGTAGGCAAACAATGCCATCTGATCAGGATCTACACTGTTCCCTTTTAGATTGATTAGGATATTTCATACCAAGATGTGACCCGTGCAGATCCAGAAATGTCATGGATGTGCTGGCTTATCTGGATCTACACTGGTCACACACGCTTATATATGGAGTCAAGGTTTAAAGTGAACTTCTTACTTGCTTAATTGAGTCAATATTGCTAACCTAATGTTGATTGTTCCTTTCTAAACCTTATACTCCATAGAATATGGGTGTTATCTGTGGGGGAACAGTGTAGATCCAAATCGGCCTGCACTTCCATGCTCTCTGATCAGGATCTACACTGTTTGCCTTTAGATAAATTAGGTCATTTCTGACCAAATGGTGATTTTGTTAAGTTGCCAGTGCCCAAGGTTATAAAACTGAGCATTGGAAACCAGTCTCAAATCTCAAGCATCTGATTGGCTGAAATGGCGACCAGTCACCATTTCAGCCAATCAGATGCTTGAGATTTGAGACTGGTTTCCAAACTCAGTTTTATAACCTTCAACCCAGTACAAATATACACCGGGCCCCGAAATCATAAATCTGTAACTTGATACCAGTCCAAAGTGTCATGCTTCTGACTGGATGAAGTAAAGACTTGTCTTCAAATGGAAAAATAAAAAACTTCAGTTTTCAATCTCCTTATTATGATCTTGGACCCAGGCCAACTGACCATTGCTTGAAAGCTGAGAAGTGAGTGATGAACTTGTGTAATAATACAATGAACCAACAAACTTCTTATTTGCCTAAGAATTAATGAGGTTTTTAATTTGCATATTTGGATGACATTGTGTTCCTTATTTCAGATGGTATCATCATATTTATTCCCCACCAGGGAGGAATCTGGCAGTAAATTTCTGGTTCTCCCATCTCTGGTGGTTTAACCAAACAGACTGCAGCAATGCTGGGAACCAGAGCAAGCCTCTTTCTGGTTACAAAGTGGCTTCACCCAATCAGCAACTGAGGTAAGACAGGTTGACATGAGGATCAAGATGTAAACCTATGGTTCCCTTGTTTCTATTTTGTCAGTAATGCTGGGAACCAGAGGAAGCCTCTATCTGGAGGCTTCACCAAATCAACAACTGAGGTAAGACAGGTTGACCAACCACAAAGGAATTAGCTGTAAACCAATGGTTCCCTTATTTTGGATTTGCCAAACTCTATCTGATTACAGTGGCTTCGCCCGATCAGCAACTGAAGTAATACAGGATGACTCATCCTGAAAAAATACAGATGTACAATTTACCAATACTGTGACATTTTTCTCACTCATCAGACAAAACCATTCAGCTGTATAGAGAAACATAAAACATTAACTAAGGTTAATAATATCACACAGGATATAAGACTTAAATCATTCATGTCTCATTGTAAAGATTAACCCTATACTATCCATGCTGTCTGATCTGGACCAATCTGATTAAAATCTTTTTCTGAAAACTAAAACATGCTTTTATCACTAACCCTTTGAACCAATCAGATTGTCGCCTACAAAATCGCAAAAGTGAAAGTAAAAATAGTATTTTAAACCATGGAAAGTCTTGACAGCCTGTGTTAGACATATTTTACGGAAGATATATGTGTTTATGTAGTATTGCATTCATTGCTAATGTAATGACATCTTCAGATCATTTGCGAGCGAGCATAATAAGTTATGCTTCGAGCTTTGACAATTTCTAAAAATAGTAATCGGAGAAAACCGCTTTTACTTATGTACAGTGTGTGCGGGTTGTCATCAGATCTAACATTTTGTGACTTTAGTGAGATTGGATCTGGACCTACCCTTAGCGCACACACTTTAAAACACATATATGGAGTAAAGAGTTAAATGAAGCAATCAACATATGATTCAGACAAGATTTATAATATCAAGGCTATAAAACTGGAATTTGTTCATATTTCAATATGAATTTATACATATTCTGCTAGAGATACATTTTAATGTTTTCAGGTCAGAATTTCTGTCAGTGTTCTCTGAGCAGAAAGAAATCAGTCAGAAATCCTTTATTAAAGATTGTGGATGTAAAGAAGACCAAGATTGTGTTAAGGTAGGGAGAGAATTTTAATGTTTTACATACGTCAGTTTTATGATGGTGTCAAATGATACATGTTCTATGAAATAATTTGATATTTTATTAAATAACAAATGATTTAATTTTTGTAAAACCTGAAGACAAGCCTTAGTATAGATCAGTGCCTAAGATTATAAAACTGAGCATGGAAACCAGTCTCAAATCTCAAGCATCTGATTGGCTGAAATGGCGACTGGTTGCCATTTCTGCCAATCAGATGCTTGAGATTTGAGACTGGTTTCCAATCTCAGCTTTATAACCTTCAGGCCTGCAGTGCTGTAACTGCTGTTATGGAAATAAAGTGGGTGGTTGCGCATTTTCTAGAAACTTGGCTAAGATATAAAACATTTCAAACATTATCTATCAAGTATATGCAATTAAACCCTTTCCTCCATTATTATGCATGTTTACGCATGTGCGACCAGTGTAGATCCAGATTAGTTGGCACATCTTTGCCGTCTTATCAGGATCTGCACTGGTCACATTTCAGTTAGAAATAACCTAACGAATCAAAAAGCAAACTGTGCAGATCCTGATCAGACAGCACAGATGTGCCAGCTGATCTGGATCTACACTGTTCACCCACACAATAAAGGTGTGACTGCAGGAAAGGGTGAAGCTGCTAAATAGTAATATCTGCTGTTGATAGTCCAACATTAAAAATGTTTGTCTTTCTGGTTAAAATGGAATCATTTAGAATCATATTTATTTTATAATCATTTACAGCTGAAGGAAATAAATTCTGGTAAGATTTTGTGGAAAATTTAGTAGTAAGCAGTAATAATACATAATTTTAAATGTGACAATGTTTATTTTTTGATAGAAAAGCTCTCATTTTTGCGATGAAATTTATTAACATATCATTTCTTTCTTTTCTTTTCTGAAACAGATATTTGAGAAGATCAACAAAAACAATGATAAGACATTGACTTGGGCTGAACTTTACACCTTTGACATTGAAGAAATTGTTCGCCAGTTTCCCCAGTGTTTTAATATTAAAAATGAAAGTCAAGAATTAAATGAAGAAGGAGATAATGATAACGACAGTTCTAACGATGGTAAAAACAAAAGTGGAAATAGCGAACCAAGTGTTGATGCTGTTAGAGATGATATAGGTGAACTAAATCAGGTAGCTAGTGATGAAATTAAAGCTGTAAAACCTGGAAAGGACACTGAATCAAAACTTAAGGATGAGGATTCACCTGGTAGTGATATTGGAAACAATGAAGTTGATGACAAAACAACTGTCAAACCAAAGGACATAACATCAGATCATAATCAACATATGGAGGATGAATTAAAAGAAGAGAATCTCAATGAAGAAAAGAAAACTACAGAACTGTCAGTTGGTGAGGAGGTTACATCTCAAGATGTTATGGACAATGACACTGATAAAAATGTTCTTCACTCAGAACATGACGAGTTCTAGCATTTAAACTAAAATAAGGGTCGAGTGCAAAACTGTTGCATCTTGTATAGAATACATTAGCAGATGCATTAGTTTCATGTTTAACTAGAAGGTTGTGACAGTTCCAGAGTTGTCTTCCAGAGCATATTTTACATTCCATTGAGATTTAGTGCAAATGTTGGATTTATATTAAAGGCATTGTTTAGCAATATCTAGCTTGATGCATTGACAACATAGATTACTGTAAACCATTCAATCATGTTTCTCTGTTGATAAATAGATCTGTCATAAAACTAAATCTGGAGATCAGTCTTAAATCTCAAGCATCTGATTGGCTGAAATGGTGACCACTCGCCATTTCAGCCGATCAGGTCCTTGAGATTTGAGACTGATCTCAAAACTTAGGGGCCCTAGCCATTTTTCAAACTAAACATACATTATTCCCAAATTGATTTATTATTTAATTGTATAACCATCTAGATATTTTAAGTCCCAAGAAGGAAGCTATATTAAAATCGCAATGTGCATTTGGCCATGTATTTCATGTATTATGGATGGACCAATTTTTAAAATAACTTGCCATGCCAATTGTGTTTGGCCTATTAAGACGATGTGTTTTGCCCAATACCCATATCCCTACCTCCAAGATCACAATTGTTTTATCACTATGCAATGCTGCTTACGTTGCTTTCTAATATATTGACAAACCTTTGAATAACTTTGGCACATTCCATTGCTTGTTTCTTCCATTTACAGGTGAATTTAATTAACAGTGTATGTAGATCCTGATTAGAAAGCTCAGATGTGCTGGCTGATCAGGATTTATGATTGTGGCCCAAACTCAAAAGAGGTATTTGTGGAATAAAGGATTAAGTCAAATTTTGTTAGGCTTTTTTGGTTTACATTTTGTAAAATAATCCTATTTGTAGCATACATGTATAAGTAGTTTTAATGATTAGTGGATAATAATTGTGGATTTTCTGTAAACATAATATTATACAAATAACTCTTTTTCAATATTGTTATTTAAATGTTTCAGCTTATTCTTTTTACATTATGACCAAATACATATCTCATGTCCTTGGATTGATTGATTGAAATAGATGATGTATTTTTTTAATTTTTGGTAATTTTTCCCATTTTTTCTTTATGAATAATTTCAGCATTTCCTATTAATATATATTATTTCGTGCAAGTTTTACGAATTAACTAGAGTCTGATCAATTTATTGACATTTATTCATGTATGTTAGACCGATTTCAAAATAAGACATATCATTTATTATTTTTGCCATGCAAAATGCACATTACACCATTCCATGAAATAATTTATGATGTTAAACAGAAAACCTTGATTTTTATGTATTTCACTGAAGTAATTGTGTAATATTTCATAAATTTTTAACAAAATCACCTCATTTCATGAGAAAAAGACTAATAATAACTTTTCTAAAAAAAACACTATTTCTATTGACGTGGCTTGTATTTTCCCATGAAAGAAAATTATACAACATACTCCAGTGTGACAGAATCATGGCTTGTTAGAAAGTGCTTATTTACATATTTTACATTCATTGATATTTTAGTCTTTATTTTTCTACTAATATTTTTTGAATTATTAAAAGATCTTTAGATCCCTTGTTTTTATTGCATTTAACTGTGACCTATTCTTGAACTTCCAGCCTCAAGATAATGTAAAAGTTATATTAGTAACAGAAATTTTTGTCTCAGATTTCCACTCCTTCTAATAGTACAACCAAAAACTATGAAAGCTGAATTTTGCGGATGTGCCGGCTGATCTGGATCTAAACTGTTCACCCACGCAATAAAGGTGTGTTTGTATAACTGAAATGTGGCAGAGGTAGTCGGAGTGGAAATGGGATGGACTCAGAACACATTATTTTGAAATGACAAAAAGTGTTTTAACTGAATTGGAGTCTTGAACTACCATAAAAAGAGGTTTATTTATATAATTTATAAATTGCTCTTTTGCATTTCAAAAAGTTTTTTTGCAACATATCTGGCATCTACCTAATGTCAGGTAACACATGATACACACATTTCCAAGAACTCCATTTTGCCAGAGTTGTCCCCCTTTCTACATCCTCAATTGTGTCCCTTTCCTACCACAATTCCTGTTCACTTAATCCTTATGTCCTATGAAAATTCTTGTTTTTAACATCAAATTTCAAATTATTTTATTTTGTGCACATACATTTTTTTTGCATTTGTTGATTGTCCATCCATTTAAATGTCCAACATACATAAATATTCATTGGACAGACTTACTGCAATAAAGGTCACAATGACTTGACTGCAAAATTGTCATTACCAAGCAACCAGCCACTTACTTGACATTAGGCTTAACCCTTTCCTCCATAGACACACCTTAATTGCAAGGGCGAACAATTTAGATCCAGATCAGCTGGCACATCCATGCCGTCTGATCAGGATCTAAAGTGTTCGCTCTTGATTCATTTGGTTATTTCTGACCAAAATGCGACCAGTACTGATCCTGATCAGACAGCATAGCTGTGCCATCTGATCTGGATCTACACTGGTCGCACATGCATAAAAATGGGCATATATGGAGGAAAGGGTTAAAAGTGCTAGTAATTGTGACCATCAACTGTTGACATCTAAATCGATAAGGGTCATATACTTGCCGAGACCATCCTGCCTACCAAGTTTGAGAACACTACAAAAGCCTTTCCTTGTTATTTTCATACATTGCTTTTGCAATAAAAATCATTCTGACCTAGAGCTGTTTGCCCCTAAATTAACATTGGTTGATCTAGTTGACATGAATATCCAACATAAAATGTTCAAAGATATTTGGTGCGAGTGTTCTCTAGTTATTGGTTTTACTTACAAGTTTTTTTTGTGCACTAACAGTGTGACCTTCACCTACAGACTCAATTAGGTTCATCTACTTGCAATGATCAACCTAGCTTTGAAGAAGTACAAGCAATATCTTTGTTAGGTTTTTGCATTTAACGTAAATGTTACCTTGACCTGTTGAGCTCAAAATCATTATACCTGATCCATTTATTTTGTATGACCAACCATCCTCACAAGTTTGAAAACTCTAGGTCTCAGCATTCCCTAGTTATTGACTGAACAAGGTTTTTGCACTTAAGGTCACCATGACTGACTTTTGACCGCAAAACAAATAGGGATCAGCTATTCGTCATCTCCAACCAAAGTTTGGAGACATGGACCCCTTTGTTCTCAAGTTCTTGATCAGACAAGGTATTTGCATTCATGGTCAGTGAACTTAAAATCAATAGAGGTCATCTACTTTTCATGACCATCCTACCGAGTTCTAGAAACCTAGTCCATTCTCCACTTAACAGACAATGTTTGACTGACAGACGTACAAAGCAACATAGGAGGGGCATAAAAATTTCTTACTAGACAACCTTTGTTTACTTCAATGACCTTTATAGGATTTTTCTTGCTTAACTGCCCAATTAAATCATTTCTCTAAAACAATGGTCAGTATATTACTTATAAGCCTTTCAATATATTTTGTATCGGTGAAATCCAGTCTCGGCATCACACCAGTACACTTAATCCAACATCCGCATCACACTAGTTTACTAAATCCAACATCCGCATCACACTAGTTTATTAAATCCATCAGCGACAGTGTAATCAGACCTTAACCCTTTCCCCTATAGACACATCTTTATTGCGTGGGCGAACCGTGTAGATTCAGATCAGCCGGCACATCCGTGCCGTCTGATCAGGATCTGCTGTTTGTTTTTTTATTTATTAGGTTATTTCTGACCAAAATGCAACTAGTGCAGATCCTGATCAGACGGCACAGATGTGCCAGCTGATATGGATCTACACTGGTCGCACATGCGTAAAAATGCATATTTATGGAGGAAAGGGTTAACAGACTAGAACTGATCACATGAAATGATGCAACATGCATAAACTTTATGTATAAATACATGTTCATGTAACGAACCATGATTTAACCATGAGAGAATACCTTTCAAGGAAACAGGGATACAATGAAAACGGGTTGTAAAACAGTTATTGGATCCTATAAGCCGAGAGCAAATTAGGCAATCAGATCAAAATTGGGCTAATAAACGTGATTTATCCATCAATTACTCATTTTGAAGTGAATTTTCTCTATCGGAAAAGGCTCATATACCCGTAGGCAACCAATGTTGATCAGATCAGTTTGCACCAATATGCAATGTTTGATAACATGAATCTAAAATTGACTAGTCCAGATCCAGAATAGACTGCATGGAAGTGAATCAACACTGGTCACATATTGGATGTATGCCATATCTATGCTGTAAAGGGTTAATAACCTATTCCAAAAACTTATCATTTGAAGAAGGTCCCAGGTTATTAGTAAAAGGTAGAACCCACCAATACCACCGGTATTTGTTCCATGATTTTCTGGAACCTGCTTTGTTACATGTCACTAAGAAGTTCAAATATGTGTTCAATTTTATTCAAGTTCTAATCAATACAACAAATGTTGTAATGACAAAAACAATAAAAACAGTAAATGTACATCATGATGACAATGATAAAAATCTGATGAGAAAAAAAGTTTCATCAGCCCGGTTAAAATGCCAAATACACTTTGAATTCCTGGGCCCAAGATCATAAAACTGAGATTGGAGACCAATCACCAGTCTTAAATCTCAAGCATCTCAGTTTTATGATCGTGGGCCGAAAGTTACAGCAATTATAGCAGAAAACTGAACCAACTTCTAGCTGCTGCAGCATAAAAGTTTCTCTATTTATTTCAACTTAATTTTTAACTATAAAATTTTATCATCACAAGCAACTTGCATACTCTTCGAGGAAAGTATAGAAAAATCAAGTCAGGTTAAATATTGACTCAAATGGTATTTTTTCTATCTTTATCTCCAGAATATGAAAGATTCTAATATTCTCCAGCAAAAAACTTTACAATCATGCATTTAACCCTTTCCTACATATATATGCATTTTTCCGCATGTGCGACCAATGTTGATCCAGATCAGCCGGCACATCGGCACTGATGTGCCGGATGATCTGGATCTAAACTGTTCGCCCATGCAATAAAGTTGTATCTATGGAAGAAAGGGTTAAACTGATTCTAAGTATTTCAATAAGATTTTACAGTTTTTAAAATCTTTAAGACTTTAACAAAATGACAAGTGCATAGAAACAAAACTTTACACACCTTTACATCAAAATGTGCAAAATCTGATACAGATTTAGATCCAAATGTATTACAAGTAATATCCAATGATTTGCATGTAACAAACAACACTTTCTCCAAAAAGAAATAGTGAAAATATGTGACAAATTTTGATAAAATGAAAATCTGCAGAATTAAACCGTATTTTTTAAGATGGTTTTATTTTGTATCTGCTACAAAGAATGAATAAAATGCATGCAGGCTTAGTCATTAGCCCAATTTTGTGAATAGTACATTATAAATTGTACAGTGAATTTTTTTTAAGTTTCTACTCCAAAATTGTATGCTTTTTACTGGCTAAACACACATTTTATCAAAATGCCGCTCACATATTTGGACAGTTACTTAAGACAATACACCTGAATTTGCTGTTTACAAATTTTGAGAGATCAGAACATTTTACGGTTACATATGCCCTTAAAGATACAACATAGCCCAATGATTATAAAACTGAGAATGAAAACCAGTCTCAAATCTCAAGCATCTGATTGGCTGAAATAGCCACTAGTTGTCATTTCAGCCAATCAGATGCTTGAGATTTGAGACTGGTTTCAAATCTCAGTTTTATAATCTTGGCTATTCCAGCCAATCAGATGCTTGAGATCTGAGACTGGTTTCAAATCTCAGTTTTATAATCTTGGCTATTCCAGCCAATCAGATGCTTGAGATCTGAGACTGGTTTCAAATCTCAGTTTTATAATCTTCAGCAATGATCTTTCTTCCATCATTACATGATTTACTACACTGCATTCAGTAGTTGTTGTTTTCAAACTTAAACAAAACATGTCTAGTAGCACATACTCCCATACTGCTCAATATCTTCACATAATCCAGCAAGCACATTTATTCTGCACCTGTTCCAACCTTACCAAACAATAAAAGTACCCAGATATCTAACATTGAAAAAGAAATTTCATTTATTCAATATCGATAATATGGCATCCGCTGTCGCGGAGAAAAGAAAGGTCTTTTAGCAGGAGAGGGTCCTCTGAAATTGTCTTGAAACCTCTGCCTAGGGGTAAATCCACCTCTTGGGTGAAATCCCCCGCGGTCATAACCCTGAGCCCTTGGCTGCCAAGGTCGAGGACCCCCGTGCTGTTCATGATGGGGATGATGTTCATTATGATCATGCCACTGAGGCCGCGGGGGAGGACCCCCTGGAGAATCATAATCAGCAGGGAGTTCCTCCTGGGGTTCAAGGTTCTCCCGGGGTTTAGACCAGTCATTTTGTGGCTTCCAGGTTCGCACTTCCTCATTGTTACCGTTAAAGTCTCGGTCATCAGTATCTATGTCCATATCGTCAGACTGTACTGACGAAGGTCGACCTGATTTACCTAACACTCCTATTGTATTTATTGTTTCCCCATGACTATGACCTGTGCTGTCTCTTCCTTGCTCAGCCGGGGCAAAGTCTGCTGCAGATGCAGAGGTCTGAACCCTACCTGATGGAGGGTCTGGTAAATTTGCATTAGCACCAGACTTTTGTTTGAGAATATTAATAAATTCCGACTGTGTATTATCATTCTGACTGTTCACCGGTTTAATGTCAGTGGGCGGCCTCTTTAAAATGCCTGCTGGTTTATGATCACGAACCTGTGGAATTATGTGTGTTACATTTTGATTTCCTGGAGGATTGTTTTGCTCACTGACATGTGAAGATTCCGTATTTGTCTCTTCTACAAGAGTCACTTCCCTTAACGATGACATCCTATTCCTTAAAATGCTTTTCTTTGGTGGTGGAGGCAGAGAGGTTTCCAGGATTTCATCGGCAAATTCTGCGTCATCCTCCTCTTCATCATAGTTCTGCGGCTGGTCCCAGGGATGGGCATAACCTCCAGATTGGTTCCCTGAATCACTCTCATCTGGTTCCCAAGTTGAGGGATCATCATAAGGCTCATTGTCCTGGTTCCCCCATTCAGGCTGTGAAACTGGTACTGAGGAAATCTGATTTCCAAACCTTGCATTGTTATCAGGAGGATGCTGCTGTTGCTGCTGCTGTTGCTGCTGCTGCTGCCACTGGGGAGGAGCTCCTGTATCAGGAGGAGGGGGAGGAGGGGCATAAGGGGCCGGACCTCTCATAAAAGGACCAGGTTGACCTGGGGGCCTGACAAGTTCCATTCTAGGAGGCATAAAACCTGGAGGAAGTTGGTTTACTTGCATGGGCGGTGGTGGGCGTGCCATTGGCCCTGGCCCAGAACCTTGGGGTACAAGTCCATATGGCATGGCTGGGTTAAACCCCACACCAGGTGGACGTGGTCCAATATTTGCTGGCTCAACTGATGTTGACAGAACAGTGGGTTGGGTCGAGAAAGGAGTTGAACTAGTGACTTGAGGAGGGAAGGGTGCTGCACTTGAAAAGGGGGCTGAATTTGGGTTGGGTCCAAAGGGTTGGGAGTTAGGACGAATGGGATGAGGGGGATTAAGGAAGGACTGTGAAACATTTGGCCTCACCATGGGAGGGGGCATTGAGAAATCCTGTGGTGACGGGGGCTGTAAATTATAAGGCTGAGGGGGTAAAGGTTCAGGAGGGGGCGGGGGGCGCTGTGGGAGAGGAGGATGAGAGATGTCTGGGTGTTTATTCTGGGAAATGATTGGCGGAGAAGATGGGTCTGGCTGGGCAGCACCGGCTTGTTTCCAACCAGTCCAGGCTCCAGTTGGTGAAGTAGGATCTGGTGCAGGAACTCCTGTGTACTCCTGACCACCTGAATGTGTAGAACCGGTTACCCCTACAGAGAAATTTGGAGATGGCGCTCTATTATCCTCGACAGACTTCGCAACATCCACATCATCATTCTGTTTTTTCTGATACTGAGTCTTAACAGTGTTTGTTAACAAAGACAATGTCTGCAAAAAGTTGGAACTACTAGAAGAACTGCTTGTCTTTGTCAGTAACTGACTCAGGAAATCTATTGGGTTTGTCTTTGTTTTGGTTTCCACTTTTGGAGTTGGCTTGGGTGGTGGCGTTGGTTCCTTCTCCTCTTGTTCGTCAAGCACTGGGGTTGAAGACCCAGTGTCATCTGCCAGTTCCCGGGGAGGTGTCTGAAACAAATCAAATTTAAACTTTTTATATATTGATTTTGAAAAAATTCTTTCAACTTCTATGAAGAACTCCTAGTGACTTCTTTCTGGAATTAGGACCATAGGGGACATAAACACAGGTAAGCTGAGGTCATGTTGTTTTATAGAAGATTAACAATTAAAATGAACTGAGGTCATTTATTTCTGGCACATTTACTTTTAAACTGTTGTTTGTTTTTTCAGAATAAGGGTTATCAAACTGTAATCATAATTACTTCCATTGTAGTTTAATAACATTTTCCAAAGTAACACAATGTAATAAAATTAAAAAATAAAAGAATTTTTTTACAGGTTTTCTAATTTTGTTAATAACGAGACAATTATATTTCAATTATTTTGAATTACAAAATTAATACACTTGTAACAATTATTTAGGTCTTGAAATATTTTGTAAATGCCAACTATCATATTATGACAGCTATCTAAAGAGTTGCAAAAACATTAAATAAAAAGATGTTTAATGGAATTGTTATTTTAAGTTGTGTTTTCTGGGAGTGGCTATTCCTGATATGTATGTTTCACTCTTTCAGAAAACGTCACTGGGAAGCAAATAAATCAACCAGATATTTTTTTTCTAGACATCACAGTTTCTTTTTTGTACGAACAACCTCTTTTCAGCTGACACAATGTTTGCAAATTTTAATTATTTCTTCCTCAGTGCCATTCCCAAGTAAAATGCTGAAAAAAGTAACTTTAACCCTTTCCTCCATAGATACACCATTATTGCATAGGTGAACAGTATAGATCCTGATCAACCGCCACATCCCTGCCGTCTGATCAACATATGAACTGTTCGCTTTTTGATTCATTAGGTTACATCTCTGACCAAAATGCGACCAATGCAGATCCTGCCGGCAAGGATGTGCAGGCTGATCTGGATCTACACTGGTCGCACTTGCATAAAAATGTGTATATATGGGGGAAAGGGTTAACTTTTTCTAAATTCCTTATGTTCAGCAGAGGGCAATAGTCTAAATGAATATTACCTTTGGAGGTACAACAACCGACTGTGCCGGAGCCTGTTCATGCCTCGGCGGGGGCGTGTACATATCTGGGATCTTGATGGGCGGATTCTGGGGAGGATACATATCTGCCGGGGGACCCATACCACCTGGAGGTTCAACCATACCCCCAGGTGGTGGACCCCCCATTCCAGCATGCAGTGGTCCACTAATCCCAGCAGGGGGCATTCCAGGGGGCATATTGCTGTTTCCTTTAGCCAGATTTGGTAACATTGTTGCTATTCTGGACTCCAGAATATTTGTACCTGAAAACAAAATCAACGAAAACATGTTTACAAACTCCCTTTAACCCTTTCCTCCATATACACACTTTGGACGTCAAGACGGGCATGTTGTCTAAGTCAGACATCCAGATCAGATGGTATGATTGTTCCTGCCGATCTGGATCTACAATGGTCAAACATGTATAATACTGTAAATATGGAGTAAAGGCTTGATAATGATAAAGGTAGAAATTGCATTCCGTAACAAAGTAACATAATCAATTAGATATTTCAAGCCAAAATTTACATTTTCAAAGAAAACTTGTTATTTCTTGTGTCTTCTCCCTTACCAGTAAATACTCTTATTGATTTTTACACAACTAATTACCTTGAAAGGTACTTGAAGTATTTCCTGGTGCTTTCTGGTTGCCCATAGAAACCCCCTTCACTGCAGCATCTGAAAATACAACAAATAATACATTCATAAGGTTCTTTAAAAAAAGTGGCAATATAAACCTTTACCCCATTTGGCAAGTCTTAAAGCCCATGTGTGACCAGTGAAGATCCAGATCAGCCTGCATATCCGTGCAGACAGATTAGGATCTAAAGTATACTAAAGTGACTTAAGAATTCACATGGTTATTTCTGACCTTGAATCCAAAAGTGTTGAGCCTGATCAGACTGGTCCCAAGGTTATAAAACTGAGAATGGAAACCAGTCTCAAATCTCAAGCATCTGATTGGCTGAAATGGTGACTGGTCGCCATTTCAGCCAATCAGATGCTTGAGATTTGAGACTGGTTTCCAATCTCAGTTTTATAACCGTAGGCCCTGAATGCATGTGCAGTCTGATCTGATTCTACACTTGTTGCCCATGGAGTAAACAGTTATGCAGAATCTTTGTATCTGAGCCTTTCTCTATTTTGCTGACAAAAGGTCTCCATGACAACAAAATTGTTCAACATTCTGGCATAATAGCCTGGCACCAGCTAGATGGTTTATTAAAAAAAACAACACTGAAATACTTATCTTTTTTTAAAGTTCATTTCATTTTCTTATTTCTGATATGTTGAACCATCCTATGTTCTGGGAGATAAGGGAAGTAAAATGCTTATCAATAAGGTACATGCAGGAGTTGCTTTTCTTGGAGGTATTGACAATAAGTGACATGAGAATAACAGAACATAGGGACGGGAGCCAGTCTATCTGGCATACATGAAATCTAGAATATACTAGATGTTTTTTGTGAAAAACGCATGTCTCCCCCCTGCGCCGCCCCCCCTGCGCCCAGACCCCTGTGACCTTGACCTTTGACCTACTGATCCCATAATCAATAGGGTTCTTCTACTCAGTAAGGGCTATTACCCTATTTAGTTTGAATGCTCTGGGTCAAGCGGTACTCCAGTAATTGACAGGATACGGTTTTTACTCTTCGGGGCCCGTGACCTTGACCTTTGACCTACTGACCCCAAAATCAATAGGGTTCTTCTACTCTATAATGGCTATCAACCTATGAAGTTTGAAGTCCCTGGGTCAAAGGGTACTCAAGTTATGGAGCAGAAACGGTTTTCACTCTTCGGTCCCCTGTGACCTTGACCTTTGACCTACTGACCCCAAAATCAATAGGGTTCTTCTACTCAATAAGGGCTATCACCCTATGAAGTTTGAAGGCTCTGGGTCAAAGGGTACTCGAATTATTGAGCGGAAACGGTTTTCACTCTTCATTCCCCTGTGACCTTGACCTTTGACCTACTGACCCCAAAATCAATAGGGTTCTTCTACTCAATAAGGGCTATCATCCTATGAAGTTTGAAGGCTCTGGGTCAAAGGGTACTCGAGTTATTGAGCGGAAACGGTTTTCACTCTTCGGGTTACTGTGACCTTGACCTTTAACCTACTGACCCCAAAATCAATAGGGTTCTTTTACTCAATAAGGGCTATCACCCTATTAAGTTTGGAGGCTCTGGGTCAAAGGGTACTCGAGTTATTGAGCGGAAACGGTTTTCACTCTTCGGGTCACTGAGACCTTGACCTTTGACATACTGACCCCAAAATCAATAGGGTTCTTCTACTCAATAAGGGCTATCACCCTATGAAGTTTGAAGGCTCTTGGTCAAAGGGTACTCGAGTTATTGAGCGGAAACGGTTTTCACTCTTCGGGTCACTGTGACCTTGACCTTTGACCTACTGACCCCAAAATCAATAGGGTTCTTCTACTCAATAAGGGCTATCACCCTATGAAGTTTAGAGGCTCTTGGTCAAAGGGTACTCGAGTTATTGAGCGGAAACGGTTTTCACTCTTCGGGTCACTGTGACCTTGACCTTTGACCTACTGACCCCAAAATCAATAGGGTTCTTCTACTCAATAAGGGCTATCACCCTATGAAGTTTGAAGGCTCTGGGTCAAAGGGTACTCGAGTTATTGAGCGGAAACGGAAGTGTGACAGACGGACAGACGGACAGGGCAAAAACAATATGTCTCCCCCAGAGGGGGGGAGACATAACTAGCAAACAAAATGCCAGACTTTAGAGGATAAAAATGCCAAACATTGAGCTCAAAAAAAAGCCTTAGCATAACATAAATGCAAAGCCAAAGGACAGCTAGCACAAAGAACAAAAAAAACACCATTGCCGAAAGACGAAAAAACACATTCAGGGTTTTGTAACAACAAATATCATGCCTTTCATGGGCTTTTTCAAGAACTTTTCATGTATATTAAACCACAAATTCACAATACCAAGAACCAAGACAGAAATACTGCAGACAGTCTTTTCACAGATCTTGTTATCATGAAAATGTAATACTGGATAAAAGATACTATGAAATTAGATTATCTTGCCCCCTAATCAAGTATGTAAATGTGATTATTTTTTATGTGCAATAATTTAAGAAGGGGAAATTCAGGGACTTTTTAAAGGATTAAACATAATTTTGAGGAAATCAATATTTTTTCCAGACTGTAATGCCCATTTATAAAGTTCATGGACTTCTCCAGTTTTCATCCAAGGCAAGTGGCTAATTTTAGAAATCTTGATGATACACTATAACAAATATTCACAATAATATTAGAGTGTATGGGGAACTAGTTTATCTAGTTTCACTGAGATTATTTCAGGAGTTCTGTAGCATGACCTCAAAATACTGGCAACATTTTGGCAATGTTAACCCTAGGCCCCAAGCACACCTGTGACCACTGTAGACCCATATTAGCCTGTGCAATCTGTTCAGGGCGAAAACTATTAAGTCAAAACATTTCTGCAAAATATTCCTATGAAAAATAAATTGATTTGTTTATTTCTAAGAGTCAATTTCATTAATTAAGCACACTTCATTAATTAAGCACACAAAATAAGTATCTATATGAATTCACACTGTAGGTAATGAAATACAGAGTTCATAAAAGAAAAGACTTGTCTGCAATTATTGCCTTTTTAAGGTCAATACATAATGTTTATCCACCCGAGAAAAAAGATAATGACAGACTTTTACACATACAAACTAATAAAATAACACTTTTCTAGCATTCTAGACCTGAGAACGTTTTAAGATAGTTCTGAGGCTGTAAAACTCAACTCTTTCTTGCAATTTTTTCGCAACTGCATTGCCCAAATTTGGGAAAAAAACTCTATCAAGTTCAGCACTGTTAATTACTGATGATTTAGATTTAGGTTTTACAAAATTTTGACATGAAAGACAATTTCCATTCATTAACCTGAACATAAACATTGTCCAAGTAAACAGTAATATAAGTGAAGTTCAACCTTGAGACAATGGTAGACAAAGGAATGAAAGTGAAGGTCGTCATAACAAAAAAGAACCAGAGTTTCCTCTTATCCTCAGCTGTATCAAGATAACATACATGTATGCCATGACCATTTATCCAAAGGTCTGAACATACCATCTTCTGCTGACTTTTTCTTAACTCTTTACTCTCAAGATAGGCGACCACTGTAGATCCAGATCTCCAAGCACATCCATGCAGTTTTTTCAGTAAAACACTATTTGATTCTTGATCAGAAATAACATAATAAATCTTAAGCGATTTGTGTAGATCCTGATCTGATTGCCAGGATATTAAGGCTAATCTGGATCTACACCGCCTATTCACCAATAGGATATTAGCTATATTCCATGGAATAAAGGGAGGTCATTTCATAAAATGCCTGTTAAAAGACATTGCCTTACGCTAAATATAAACATCCATTTCACCTACTGATGCAGCAATCTGAGGAAAAATCTACATGTACCCTTCATGTCAAAGATAACCAGTAACAAACTGCACAACACAGAACCATATAACAGCCAACATCTCGAATTTGATTACGTTTTGGCAACTGAAGGGCCATAACTCCAGAGTGACCAAGTTAATCTGGCTGGTTTACCCAATTTACCCATAAATATTCTGACAGCAGATAAAGGCTTTCTTAGGGGACTGTAGAAATAAGCCTTGTTATTGAACTTGCCTGAATTATTTTGCTCATTAAACAATCTTAAGTAAGTATAATACAGAATGAATAAAGGCATTTCAAGTTAGAAAGCAGATAAAGCTTATCTGTTGAAACTGATATTCAAGGTCTGTAACTCCAGAACAACTGCTGCGATCTGGCTAGCTATCAAATGTAGCAGAGATATATGCCATTAAACATTCTTGCCTATCTAAGTCGAGACTAATCAAGGTTGTTCTGTTGTTCAAGTTAGAGAGTTAGAGTTGTGGATTTTACCTTTGGTTATCAGCAATCATTCAACCGTATTGCTTAATTTATCATACATGTTTTACTCAGGCAAATGTTTAGACTGAGACCGAGAGAGAGGGTTTTTTTTTTAGTGATTGGGGATGCGGCCCTAGCCTGTCAAGAGGGGAAAATTTGCGCGTGTTTTTCCAGTTTTGGGGAAAATGATTAATCTCTTATCAAATCTTATGGAAATACATATGTTACAATTATACACATTAAAACAAGCAAACAAAACTTTTGTTCTTCATAATATATTAAAAGTGACATTTCCATGATGGGTACTGTTAAAAAAACCTGTTTTTAAATCTTTCCAACATGTATTACTAGTAATGACATTGCCTGTCAAATGGCCTAACAATTTACCTAACAGTGTCATTGGGGATTCTAATGCCAGTTGTTGCCAATGCCAGTAATTGTCAAAGAACTATTGGTATTTCAGTTTCAGTGGATTCTAATCTTAATTTTGTTTAACCCTGTAAATAATGCCTGGCAAGTTTTTAACTTTTCACCGGTAAAGTCTGCACCAGACCAGACCATCTAACTGACTAGACTGGTGTGCAAAGAGTCAAGACTTTGCTGTGCAAGAGTCTATCATCACTACAGATATCTTGAATTCAGTCTGGTCTAGTACGGACGATACCGTACCGTGTAATGTTAAAAACTTGCTCATCAAATTTTTACAGTTAAAAAAAAATAGAGAATGACACGTTTTTAACAGTTCATTTACACCAGTAAAGTTTCTGAACTCCAAAATGGATTGTTTTTGTATTGAATTTGTCTTTTTCACACATTTTTGTCTGTTTTTGATGGGGAAATTTGATTAAAGTGGGGAAATTTTCATCTTGGAAAGGGGAAAAAAGTTACCTATTTTGCCTGGGGACGACGCCGTATTTCGGCGTCTGTTATATAAGGAAATAAACCCCTGAGAGACAATAGTCTCCAAAATGTCCCGACACTATGGCGACAAATATCTCTACACTATGGCTGAAGGTTATAAAACTGAGATTGGAAATAGGTCTCAAATCTAAAACATCTGATTGACTGAAATGGTGACTGTTGCCATTTCAGCGAATCAAATGCTTGAGATTTGAGACTGGTTTCCATGCTCAGTTTTATAACTTTGGGCATATAACACTATTTAGATTTTCTACTGCTAACAGGCAGGTATTGAGTTTAGCTTTTACTGTTAAAGATTTAAGTAAATTATGATTTGACATTTGAAAATCAGTCAGGTAACAAACACAAAAGGGGAGACTTTTTTATAAGCAATAGATTTCTAGTTAGTGCTGTAACTACCAGACTAATTGTTCAATTTTCGGAACAGCTGAAGCAGAAGGTTTGAATCCCAGTCAAGGCTGCACCTGATCACCATAAAGAACACAAGTGATCCACTTTGCACTTTTGTGACATCCACCATTCACCATGTGTTTAAACATTCTTTGATACAAATAATTCTTCTGATTTTTTTAAATCAAAATAAACAGAGAATTAAATCAACAGAAAAGACAACAAGTATTTTTTACAACAGTATTTGCTAGACGAAAAAAACCATCAAACTTCTATTTAAAGAAATCTTCTAACAAATTCTGGGTACCTTTCTGGCCCATCACTATGTTAGTAAGACTCGAGATCGGCTGACCTATAGACTTAACCATCGCTGTATAAGCTCGGCCCGGCATTAACGATACAGGATCTAGAATATAGACAACATTAATCATAGAATTCAAGAACCTCGTAAACATCATGAGCAACAAAGAATTCATTTAATTAAATTCTCATTTAATTATTTCATGTCTGATTGATATTTCATGGGTTGAATGCAAAGCAGTTGCAACTTCTTTGTACACATACAACTGCTTTGCACTCAGTCCATGATTTGTTCCACAGGCACCTTTCCAATCAGTTTCAACAATCAACCAGATCTATACAATCAGTCAGTTAGCCAGTTGCAGCGGGTTAGCAAGTTTCCTACTGAAACATAACCATTTCTCTTGAGACAAGACAATGTTTCACATCAGTGCAAATATTTTAACTTTTTGTACACATAAAATATGAGCACCAACTAAGATCAAACTCTGCTTTTAAAAGCTCTTGACGATTAGACACCTTCCTATTAAAGTTTCTATAACTCTTCAAGTGCTGGAATCAAAGAGAACCAATCATACAAAACTGAGCCTGCCAGAGCTGTCTGACCTGATTCTACTTTCTCCTATTCAGTAAACAATTTTCACACAAAAAAACTCTGCAGCGCATTAACAGACTAACAATACATATTACTACTATTTATCCACAGTTTTATCAACAAAACTATTCCGCCATGTTTCCCTAACACTGAATAATTATGGAAACTGTTAAGAAGTTTCCTTTATGTTTAGTAACACTGGTAAACGAAACTCATCATCAGATCTCCAGATTTACTTATGAAAAGTAAACCCAAATTGACAGTCAAGCCTTTTTGTTCTAAAGTAACAGAAGTAATAAACAACATAAACAAGATGAATCTAATTAAGTTTAAGCCAGACATACAAATGAATTTTAGCCAGACTTACTAACCATTTCAAGCAAGACATACAAACTATGACAAACAGGCTTCTAAATTTCACACAACTGTAAAATTTATAACAAGAAGTAAACTTAAACTACCAAACTGTTCAAAGATATCCAGTGACAAAATGGGAAGTGTTAATTTTTTCAAGTTTAGTCCATATAAATAGCTATAAGCCCAGACGTCATGTAAGGTGGTTACAGTATCTGCAGCTTCTATATTTAAAGCTATTAGTGCAGAAGTGCGGAACATAGTCTACCAAACGGAAATTTCTGTTCAGTGCAGTCCTTTCCTTTAAAAAATTTCCTAACTACATTTGGTATACAACGCTATTTACAATACAGAATGTTTCATACAGATCACCTATCTTTTATCCATATCCTCCACATATATGACACAGTTTTGAAAAGTCATCATAAAACTTTTACTTCTTACTGTGAATTTTATTATACAGGTCTCTGCTAAGAACTCACCATAGCTCAATCAGACCCTAGCAACATTCTATTTCAATCAATAAATAATGGTTTTACATCATGCCAATCCTGCATGGAGCTCAAGGTGTATTTTTAAGTCAAAACAGTTTTTACAATAATACCTGCCTGTGTGACCCAAGTCCTAAGTCATATAAATTTTTTAGTCAAAAGCATCAATTTCCTAAATTCAACAGAAGTGAATTTATTTCTTCAAAAAGACTACCCCAAGATTAAGCTCCGAGTCATATAAATTTTGAAGTCAAAAGCATCACAAGCATCAATTTCCTAAGTTCAACAGAAGTGAATTTATTTCTTCAAAAAAGACTACCCCAAGATTAAGGTGACTATACAGTACACAAGTAATACACTGATCAAAATCAGACTTATGCATACTTTTAATGTCTTAAGAGTATGATGCATTTCATGGATAAGGAATTAAATACACTGTCAATTCTATAAATCAATGTCTTCAGAACATAGTCTTGTTTTCACTGTGATTAGTTGGATACACCTTGTTGTTCATTGCTGTGAAATGTCTAGAAGAAATAACTCTCTTTTCTACAGCTATTACTGAAAATATTTTATGATTTTTTTTAGTTTAGTTTTATTTTAGAAACTAGAAGGAAATGATAATTAAAATGCCATGCTCAGACTGGTTTTATAAACATGCCGCCTTTACTTCCTTCACTGTAGCAGTGACAAGTCCAAATACTGCATCTTTTAACCATATCACAGTGCATAGAATTGTCAAACAAACACCTACCCTGTCCATGCTTCGACTGCTCTGTATCTTCACTACATAGATCCATATCCACCGTCTCGTTATCATCCATGTTGGGCAGTGTCGGGGAGTTCCCTGGTGACGGGGCATCCACTGTTGGTGAGGGGACTGGGCTCGGGGTGGCAGGGATAATCTTCTTCATGTCGTCTACACGTTTCTTCATGTTTGTTACTCTAGCTCCAAAGTTCTTATAAGCCTAGACATCAAGTAAATTATTTCTTTCATTGTTTAGGCATTTTACAGGTAAATATTACCTATCAAATTTCTAACAAATATTGTGTGGGACTAGATCTTGATATTTTCAATGCAGATCAGTCTCATTAATGTAAACCTAAGCAAACCAAAACTTTTGAAAATATCTTGTACATAAATTCTGATTTCAAAATTAAATTTAAAAGCAGCATTAAAGAATGCACAAGTACCAAGATTATACTGACTTACATTAGCAACGACTTTTGCCTCGTCAAACTGTGAGAAATAGAAGTCTTCAGCGCCCTCACACAATGACAGCACCGTCCTCCTCTGACGGATCTCCTTCTCTAACATCGCAACGTAATCCTCAATCTTCACACATGACTCTTCAAACTGGCGACAAAACTCGTTGCCATGGGAACGATCTGAAAAACAGAAAAGAAATTTCAGATAACATTATCCTTTATCCCTTTCCTCCACATATTTGCGTTTTAACACATGTGCAGCAAGTGTAGATCCACATCAGCTGACACATATGGGCTGCCTGATATGGATCTGCACTGGTTGCATCATGATGAGAAATAACCTAATGAATCTAAAAGCAAACAGTGTAGATCCTGATCAGAAAGCACTATTGTGCCAGCTGATCTGGATCTACACTTTTCACTCATGCAATGAGTGTATAAATGGAGTAAATGGTTTTAGAATCATTTTTATCACAAATCTCGCTGTACAGACATAAAATAGTATGCATGGTTAAGTCCCTTTTATAAGGATTTGTTAGGGTAATATCTTCTCAATAGACTTTTGTAATGGTATTCACTGATATTTGTTTTTACTGATATGAGATAGAAATATATTCACCAAAAGAGAAAAAAATTTGGATTTTCATTCTTTGAAAACGACAGTCTATTTGGAATTCCTTTTCTTTTTAATAACATACCTTTCAACTGTTTGACAGCTTCAATGCTGGTTGCATCTATCCTCAATGCAGCCAGCTGCTTGGCTTTTAGAGTGACGTCCCCTTCTAGCTTCTTCAGCGCTGCCATCTGCTCCACAAAAGTTGTGGACTGAAATAAACATCAATCTCAAGTTTATTTTGTTGTTATAACTTTGTAATTCAGAAAAAAAACACTCCTATATACAGTCTAGTCGAAATTTTACGAATAGGCATCGGACCAAGCCGATGCCTATTCGTAAAATCGCATTTTTCGTAGAATCGCATTATTGGTAGTTTTGGTTGTTTACCGCCGCAAATCATAAATGGCGTTATATGATGTAATGTGATATGTCAAGGTCAATAAATAAAAAGTCAAAGAAAAGAAATGTTCACAGAAGTTATTTTTATTGTAAAATTACATTTTATCATTAATCAATTAAAATTCAGATTCAGCTATCCTCCCCTGAAAAAAAACGGGCCCTTCACTCAATTTCTCAGAGTGCCGATATCAATTTACTGAATTATTACTCACCGTAGTAATAAGATTTTGCAGAATTAAGTGGCAGAAGTAGAACGACAAGCAATTCACGTGTTTCAGATTTTATACAATTTTAAACATTTGACATTTTATCACTCAAACTGTTTTGTTATAACCAAACACGCCCGATGGTTGTTTTCAGAGCATTTCGTGTCACAACTGCTTAGGCCGATAATTGCTCAACAATACAATAAAACGGATATCGCTCGAAAATTGCATCTTTATTACATTGTAAATAAGCTTAAGGGGCTGTCATAATTATTCGCTAAATCGCATTTTTCGTTAAATCGCGATTCGCTCTATTGCATCTTTTTTATATTGAATAAAGAAGGAATACGGACGGGACCGGCCGCCTTATTTGTAGTATACCGTTATTTCGTAAAATCGGGATTCGTAAAATCGCGACTCGACTGTATGTCTGACAAAAAAAAAAAGATAACTAACTAGATGAACACTTGTATCAGCCTTGTGTGATTGGTCAGTATAAAAAATCCAAGTACAAAAAGGGGCATAAATCCTTATAACATCAGGGATTGGCTTTGCTCATCAAAATAGGGAAAAGTTTTTGTAATTTTAGGGAATAGTCAACTAGAATTTGGGCTTTCTATATGAAACATATAGGGAAAAACTTCTCCCGTGGCTGAGCAGAGGGAGAAGTTCTGGACATTTGGGAGACTATTTCTCCCAAGTCTCCCTCTAAGCCATTCCCTGAACATGTGTTAACATTCTCTCACATTCTTTCACTCTATTAGCATCATTTGTCTTTGCTATTTTCACAGGAATTGGTTCTTGGCACTGATTCCCAGTAGCCCGGTACTCGCTATTATCGCGGTTCTTGTCCAATTTCCCTCAGTAGAAATAAAAGCCGATCGTGTTTGCTTTTTTCAGCGTAATAAAATTAACAACTAATTTTAGATTGATCATCAGAAAGTCAGTATCTCTAACAATGTTCACTCTTGTTTTGCAACTGGCTGCCATTTTGGATGACCTACTTTACTACTGGCAAGGGAAGCAACTCTATATTATCGCGGCAATAGACCATCGCTTTCTACGGAAGCAAAAATCAATCTAAACAAAATAAAAAAATGACTCAATTATAAATCCAAAGAGCAGTCATCGCATGAATGTATTTTTAAACAATTTTCTCAGACGAAAACAGTTTAAGGTGGCTACAATTTTAATATTATTCCATAAGAGAATGTCAGTTAAAAGACAGGAGAACTTTTTAAGGGGCATATATTGTAAATTGACTCAAAAGTTTGTAAACAGCTTTATTAAAGGAAAGTGAGTGTATAACAATTGTTTTGCGATATATATGAGCTCGAAAATATTAACTGGTAAAGACAAACAGAAAAATTCAACTGTTATTCATTTGTTTAACCAGGCTTGCATTTGTATAAAAGACATTGCAAAACTGCCAAAAATTATCCTCATTTGCTTCCGTAGATAAACGACGTCATCTAGCCTCGTTTTAGAAATAGGACAAAAGTCACATGATTGATGATGTCATAGGATGTGCAGACGATTTTACTGATGAAACTTCGAATGAAAAATATGGATTTTTAACAATGTTTTACCAGTTTTATTAAGGTAGGGGTTGACAGAATATTTAGACTAAGTGATGTTTTTGATGTTGATGCAAAAAGTAAGTATGAGGGATGATCCAAAATAACGTAGACTTTTGTCATTGCATATTAATTTGAAACACGTTCGCAATAAATTATATACTAAATTCAATCAGAACACAAACGTAACAAACTGAGCTAAAATATTCATATATTTAAATGATTTCAAAAGCGCGTCGCTTATTTTAATAACCATGGTAACACGCAGGCGGCGCACGTCATTGCCAGTGTACTTTATAAAGTAAATACCTGTCAATATAAACAAAACTACTAGTGGAAAAAAAGCCAAACTTCGCAACATCAAAGCGCGGTATAAGAGTGATGTCATGCCAAAATTTTACATCATTCAGACTTTGCGTATTAAAATCAGTCAATATTTATGAGAGCTATCACCAACGTGAAAACGTCAGAAATGTCGTCTTCAGATCGCCCGGAAATACGCGCTATTGTAAAATTCTGTCTTGATCTTTGAAAATCACCTCCTGAAAAGCTAAAATAATTTAGCAGACACAAATGAAAACTTCCATAAGCCGAGCTCTAATTTTTAAGTGGTACCAGTGGTCTTTTTACGATCAGGAGAGCCATTTAATAGGCCTCGGGGTAAGGTAAAAAGAAAAAAAAAAATCGGCGTTACAGCATTGACGTCAAGCCGGAAGGCAATTGAAGCGGACAAAAGTCTAACTATTGTGGCGCTTATTAAGCTATTCTAGACTGGATGAGGAACCGTGCAAAGGATATTGCCGAAAAATATACATTTTTAAAGATATGAGTTTTTTTAATGTTTTAGTTTGGTATTTGAATCATCAAGAAGTCATAAATTATCAACAAATAATAGCTAAGTTATTTATTTTAATTACACTTGAGTATACAGCTACATAGACTGTTTCCACAATGAAAGACTCGTTATATTATAACAAACACAAATTTGTAATTAATTATTTTTATAGATACACGCTCGTTGTTAAAGAACCGCGATTCTCTGGGTATTGCATTCCCGGTCATTTCTTCGGCGGTACTTTTTTGTTTGTTTGTTTGGGGTTTAACGCCTGGTTTCAACACTTTTCTGGGTTATATCCCCGCGGTCAGTCCACCTAACCGGTGTTCCTGGGTCTCTAACCAGTACTAACCAATTTCTCCGCAAGCGACTGACTGCTTCCTCACTTGAATCAGAGGTGAGGGACAAATGACTCTCAGTCGGCGGTACAGTAAGACCAATTTCTTGATCGTCTCATAACCAGTGGCAAGACTTTGATCAGTAATGAAACACTGCTTACGTTCAATGGGTTTCCCGGCATCGCATTCCGTTGATGGGGTCTATTCAATTAAAACACTTTGATCATATGCCGCCTCGCTAATGCTGCGCGTATGAATTAACGTCGTTGACGTTGAGAGATCTAATTTGACGTGCGCCAGATAGCGCTTAGTGTATGATTTTAATTGTTCATAGCTTTTTTACGTGATGTTGTATTTTGCTGATATTTAGTAAAAATATGCTGGACATATTCCGATTAACGCTTGTGTAATTTAATTTGTGGTATTTTGAATAATATAAAAACCATAACAAAAGTCTACGTTATTTTGGATCATCCCTCGTATGTACAGCTGTTTTATGCACGATGACTTAAAATATTCTTGGTGGAAATACAGGGGTTTTTTTAGGGATTGGGGATGCGGCCCTAGCCTGTCAAGAGGGGAAAATTCGCACATGTTTTTCCAGTTTTGGGGAAAATGATTAATCTCTTATCAAATCATAGGGAAATACATATGTAATAATTATACACATTAAAACAAGCAAACAAAACTTTTGTTCTTCATAATATATTTAAAGTGACATTTCCATGATGAGTATTGTTAAAAAAAACCTGTTTTTAAATCTTGCCAACATGTTTTACTAGTCTGTCAAATGGCCTAACAATTTACCTAACAGTGTCATTGTGGATTCTAATGCCAGTTATTGCCAATGCCAGTAATTGCCAAAGAACTATTGGTATTTCAGTTTCTATGGATTCTTAATTTTTTCTTTACACCTGTAAAAAATGCCTGGCAAGTTTTTAACTTTTTACCGGTAGAGTCTGCACCAGACCAGACCATCTAACTGACTAGACTGGTGTGCAAAGAGTCAAGACTTTGCTGTGCAAGAGTCTATCTTGAATTCGGTCTGGTCTGGTATGGACGATAACGGTGTAATGTTAAAAACTTGCTCATCAAATTTTTACAGTTGAAACAAAATAAAGAATGACATGATTTTAACAATTCATTTACACCAGTAAAGTTTCTGAGCTCCAAAATGGATTGTTTTTGTATTGAAATTGTCTTTTTCACACATTTTTGTCTGTTTTTGATGGGGAAATTCGATTAAAATGGGGAAATTTTCATCTTGGAAAGGGGAAAAAAGTTACCTATTTTGCCTGGGGACGACGCCGTATTTCGGCGTCTGTTATATAAGGAAAAAAAACCCTGAAATAGAAATGGTTTCGGTTTACATTTCACAACCGGAACCATGTGTGTAGGTGGTGTCGTTGTCCTACAATTACGTAAAATCTGAATACCGCGATAATAGTGAGCCCGCGATAATAGCGATTCGAGTAATATTGTATGAAAGCTAAGAAGTGATCTCCTGTGATCAGAGAGGTCATTAACCCTTTACTACAGGGATATGTCTTAGATCCTGTGTGCGACCAGTGTAGATCAGATCATTTGGATCTGGATCTACTCTTTCCGTTCTTTATCTGAAATAACCTTTTAAATCTTAAAACAGTGTAGAAGCAGATCAGACTGCACAGATGTCTGGTCACACAAGGGAGGGATAACATGGTGTGAACTGTCACAACAGTTTGTCTATATGAAGAGAGTCATTGGAGGTGTTTTCAAGCAGCTAACATCAATCTTAGGAATGGTGTCACATAGTTGAACAGTCAATATTTCTTAATATGTATTTTAAAGTAAAATTAACATTATGTAGTCAAAATGTGCAACAGAATCATTTGTTAGTAATAAGAAGAAAACAGATAATTGTAGGTTCTTTCCCAATACAATAACAACTAAAATTTAAAAAATATATATGTATATATATAACCGAAGTCACCTTTCCCCTTTCACAAATCATTATGACAGAAAGCTCACCTTGAATTCCCCTGCTATATCTGGCATCTCCTCTACTGGTTTGGCGATGATTTTATCACTGGCTTTCTCTGCCTTGGTGCTTGGCTTGTACGCTGGAGAATCGGTAGCTGGTGTACCGCTTGCACTTGATCCCTTACTAGAGGAACCACCTGCAATGTATAACAATATGTGAGCTGCAACAAGCGAAAACAAGAGGGCCATGATGGCCCTGAATCGCTCACCTGAGTATGAAACTCAAGTTATTAACCAGAAACTGAATTTTTATTTTTAGCAACAGTGACCTTGACCTTGATCACAGACACGTGGGTAGCAATCCCAATTTGTCTCTTGTTATAAGCTACCCATATACCAAGTTTGGAGTCAATATGCCAAAGCAAACTCAAGTTATTAAGTGGAAACTGAATTTCTATTTTTAGCAACTGTGACCTTAACCTTGATCACAGACACCTGGGTAGCAATCCCAAGCTGCCGTTTGATATAAGCTACTCATACACCAAGTGTGGAGTCAAAAAACCAAAGCAAACTCAAGTTATTAAGTGGAAACTGAATTTCTATTTTTAGCAACAGTGACCTTGACCTTGATCACAGACACGTAGGTAGCTTTCCCAAGTTGCCTCTTAATTTAAGCTATCCATATACCAAGTTTGGAGTCAATATGCCAAAGCAAACTCAAGTTATTAAGCAGAAACTGAATTTCTATTTTTAGCAACAGTGACCTTGACCTTGATCACAGACATCTGAGAAGCAACCCCAAGCTGCCTTTTGATATAAGCTACCCATATACCAAGTTTGGAGTCAATAGGCCTAAGCAAACTCAAGTAATTTAGCAAAGACCGAATTTCTATTTTTAGCAACAGTGACCTTGACCTTGATCACAGACACCTGGGTAGCAACCCCAAGCTGCCTTTTGATATAAGCTACCCATACACCAAGTTTGGAGTCAATAGGCTTAAGCAAACTCAAGTAATTGAGCAAAGACTGAATTTCTATTTTTAGCAATAGTGACCTTGACCTTGATCACAGACACCTGGGTAGCAACCCCAAGCTGCCGTTTGATATAAGCTACCCATACACCAAGTTTGGAGTCAATAGGCCTAAGCAAACTCAAGTAATTGAGCAAAGACTGAATTTCTATTTTTAGCAACAGTGACCTTGACCTTGATCACAGACACCTGGGTAGCAACCCCAAGCTGCCGTTTGATATAAGCTACCCATACACCAAGTTTGGAGTCAATAACCCTAAGCAAACTCAAGTAATTGAGCAAAGACTGAATTTCTATTTTTAGCAGCAGTGACCTTGACCTTGACCCTGTGGTCATGATTTGAACAACTTTTGTAGACATCAGTGCCAGGATGCTTCAGGACAAATTTGGTTAAAATCCATCAAGTGGTTTCAGAGGAGATGTTGTTTAAAGGAAATTGTTGACGGACGACGGACCCCGGACGACGGACGCCGGACAAAGACGGGTCACAATAGCTCACCATGAGCCTATGGCTCAGGTGAGCTAAAAATTCTATTTGAGCATCCATTCAAACTAGTATGGCAAAGTTTGTAAATAAAACATATGTGACGTGGAAATTCGTTATTTGTGCTATTGTTGGCTTCTAACCTTATTTATGTCAAAATATATTCGAGTTACCTATATATACATGTATATATTTGAACATGCATATATAGTTTTTGAAAATAAAAATAAATAACAAATATTTGTTTTATAAGGTCTTTTATTTTCACTTACAAAAGACAATATAGATCAACAGACCTTAAAAACGTGAACAAACAATATCCACTTCCGCCGGCCGACAGACCTTCGATAATTTGAACTGCTGATTAATTCGAACTTTTTTCCCCGGTCCCATCCAGTTCGAATTATCGAGGTTGGACTGTATTTCATTAATTATAAACTTAAGCTCACTTTTTATCTCTTTGTTTTAGCTGTGTGCCTTTTTGAAATAATTTGCTTTCAGTAAAATTGTGCAATCATTTTTTAAGCTGAATTAGTTCATAAATTTGACTCTTCACTTGACAGGGTTTTTTTTAAGGTAGAGGGGAAGACGCTGGTAAAAAGGGGAACAAGAGGGCCATGATGGCCCTGAATCGCTCACCTGAGTATGAAACTCAAGTTATTAACCAGAAACTGAATTTTTATTTTTAGTAACAGTGATCTTGACCTTGATCACAGACAAATGGGTAGCAATCCCAATTTGTCTCTTGTTATAAGCTCCCCATATACCAAGTTTGGAGTCAATATGCCAAAGCAAACTCAAGTTATTAAGTGGAAACTGAATTTCTATTTTTAGCAACTGTGACCTTAATCTTGATCAGAGACACCTGGGTAGCAATCCCAAGCTACCGTTTGATATAAGCTACTCATACACCAAGTGTGGAGTCAAAAAACCAAAGCAAACTCAAGTTATTAAGTGGAAACTGAATTTCTATTTTTAGCAACAGTGACCTTGACCTTGATCACAGACATGTAAGTAGCTTTCCCAAGTTGCCTCTTAATTTAAGCTATCCATATACCAAGTTTGGAGTCAATAGGCCAAAGCAATCTCAAGTAATTAAGTAGAAACTGAATTTCTATTTTTAGAAACAGTGACCTTGACCTTAATCACAGACACCTGGGTAGCAACCCCAAGCTGCCTCTAGGTATAAGCTATCCATATACCAAGTTTGGAGTCAATAGGCCAAAGCAATCTCAAGTAACTAAGCAGAAACTGCATTTCTATTTTTAGTAACAGTGACCTTGACCTTAATCACAGACACCTGGGTAGCAACCCTAAGCTGCCTTTTGATTTAAGCTACCCATACATCAAGTTTGGAGTCAATATGCCAAAGCAAACTCAAGTTATTAAGCAGAAACTGAATTTCTATTTTTAGCAACAGTGACCTTGACCTTGATCACAGACATCTGGGTAGCAACCCCAAGCTGCCTTTTGATATAAGCTACCCATACACCAAGTTTGGAGTCAATAGGCCTAAGCAAACTCAAGTAATTGAGCAAAGACTGAATTTCTATTTTTAGCAACAGTGACCTTGACCTTGATCACAGACACCTGGGTAGCAACCCCAAGCTGCCTTTTGATATAAGCTACCCATACACCAAGTTTGGAGTCAATAGGCCTAAGCAAACTCAAGTAATTGAGCAAAGACTGAATTTCTATTTTTAGCAACAGTGACCTTTGACCTTGATCACAGACACCTGGGTAGCAACCCCAAGCTGCCGTTTGATATAAGCTACCCATACACCAAGTTTGGAGTCAATTTCCCTAAGCAAACTCAAGTAATTGAGCAATGACTGAATTTCTATTTTTAGCAGCAGTGACCTTTACCTTGACCCTGTGGTCAAGATTTGAACAACTTTTGTAGACATCAGTGCCAGGATGCTTCAGGACAAATTTGGTTAAAATCCATCAAGTGGTTTCAGAGGAGATGTTGTTTAAAGGAAATTGTTGACGGACGCCGGACGCTGGACAAAGACGGGTCACAATAGCTCACCATGAGCCTATGGCTCAGGTGAGCTAACAAGAGGGCCATGATGGCCCGGAATCGCTCACCTGAGTATGAAACTCAAGTTATTAACCAGAAACTGAATTTTTATTTTTAGCAACAGTGACCTTGACCTTGATCACAGACACCTGGGTAGCAATCCCTATTTGTCTCTTGTTATAAGCTACCCATATACCAAGTTTGGAGTCAATATGCCAAAGCAAACTCAAGTTATTAAGTGGAAACTGAATTTCTATTTTTAGCAACTGTGACCTTAACCTTGATCACAGACACCTGGGTAGCAATCCCAAGCTGCCTCTTGATATAAGCTACTCATACACCAAGTGTGGAGTAAAAAACCAAAGCAAACTCAAGTTATTAAGTGGAAACTGAATTTCTATTTTTAGCAACAGTGACCTTGACCTTGATCACAGACACGTTGGTAGCTTTCCCAAGTTGCCTCTTAATTTAAGCTACCCATACACCATGTTTGGAGTCAATTTGCCAAAGCAAACTCAAGCAATTAAGTAAAAACTGAATTTCTATTTTTTCTTGATCACAGACACCTGGGTAGCAATCCCAAGCTGCCTCTAGATATAAGCTATCCATATACCAAGTTAGGAGTCAATAGGCCAAAGCAATCTCAAGTAATTAAGTAGAAACTGAATTTCTATTTTTAGTAACAGTGACCTTGACCTTGATCACAGACACCTGGGTAGCAACCCCAAGCTGCCTTTTGATATAAGCTATCCATATACCAAGTTTGGAGTCAATAGGCCAAAGCAATCTCAAGTAATTAAGTAGAAACTGAATTTCTATTTTTAGTAACAGTGACCTTGACCTTGATCACAGACACCTGGGTAGCAACCCCAAGCTGCCTTTTGATATAAGCTACCCATATATCAAGTTTGGAGTCAATATGCCAAAGCAAACTCAAGTTATTAAGCAGAAACTGAATTTCTATTTTTAGCAACAGTGACATTGACCTTGATCACAGACACCTGGGTAGCAACCCCAAGCTGCCTTTTGATATAAGCTACCCATACACCAAGTTTAGAGTCAATAGGCCTAAGCAAACTCAAGTAATTGAGCAAAGACTGAATTTCTATTTTTAGCAACAGTGACCTTGACCTTGATCACAGACACCTGGGTAGCAACCCCAAGCTGCCTTTTGATATAAGCTACCCATACACCAAGTTTAGAGTCAATAGGCCTAAGCAAACTCAAGTAATTGAGCAAAGACTGAATTTATATTTTTAGCAACAGTGACCTTGACCTTGATCACAGACACCTGGGTAGCAACCCCAAGCTGTCTTTTGATATAAGCTACCCATACACCAAGTTTAGAGTCAATAGGCCTAAGCAAACTCAAGTAATTGAGCAAAGACTGAATTTCTATTTTTAGCAGCAGTGACCTTGACCTTGACCCTGTGGTCATGATTTGAACAACTTTTGTAGACATCAGTGCCAGGATGCTTCAGGACAAATTTGGTTAAAATCCATCAAGTGGTTTCAAAGGAGATGTTGTTTAAAGGAAATTGTTGACGGACGACGGACAACGGACGCCGGACGACGGACAAAGACGGGTCACAATAGCTCACCATGAGCCAATGGCTCAGGTGAGCTAAAAATGCGTGAAAATACAAAATTGGGGAAAATTTAGTTTATTATACACTCTACTTGTATTAGCTACAGTGAATGTTTATACTCAAGTTTATCCTTCTGTCTATTATCTTTTTTACTTTAGCTTTCATTACCAAGCATTCTATTTAGCATACAGAGGCATATCTCTTTGTTATTAGTTCACAGTACAAAAATAAGTTTATTTATACTTGCTCACTTTCGGAGCCTGCTTAAAATGTATCCATTAATTGTGTGTTTTGAATCAAAATCATTTCGGATGCAAGATTTCCAGAAATCTTTTGTTTAGGCCAGTGCTTGGGTAGTTATTGATAATTTCCAACTTAATTGTTGAATTCTCCGAGTTAAAAAAAATATTGCTGCTGAAAAGGAGGGTTCAAGCAATTCCACTGACACCCCCCCCCATACGCACATGCTAATACAACACGGGACAAAGGATGATAAATGATCATAAAATTACACGGTACTTTGACTTTTAAATTTCGCGATAATTAATTTTTATTGTAGTTGTGAGTCACATCGTAAATTTGGACTTCAATGAATACTCCGGAAGATATGGGATATAAAATTCTTGGGATAAAAATTATTGCCCGGCTCAGTTTTGAATGTGTGTTTCACCTGACGATTCGTATTTTTGTGACAGAACATGGCGCCGTATTCTGTTGTTCGTATTTTGCATTATTCGTCGTTCGTTTTACCTTACATTGCAAACAAGAAAATATACGACAACTAGCAATTTACTCAGTTAATCTTCAATTAATTGTCCATTATCAAAACAACAGATTCTTTTTTTGCCCGGTGTCAGAATACATTCCTCAGCGATAATTAGACCGACGCGCGCATGTGTTTACTCGACTGGTTGGTATTTTTAAAGTACGCAGAGCTTATTGTTTTATCAAAACATGTTTTACTATAATCGTAAACAGTGTGACCTGAAAGATTATAGGCGGGGTTTAAATTTACTACGACTGTCTATGTTGATGGTTGTGATTTTCTTTTTCGGAAGTCCGCGGGAGCTATGTTATCAAGAAATTCGGCGATGGATCCTATTTTAGAAGAAATTCGTACGTTACGATCGCTAACTGTACTCAACTGTTGTTAAATCCACTTAAAACTGGCAGGTAGAATGCCTTTATTCCCAACCCGACGATAATCCATTACCAGTAATGTTTAAGTTGACGACCAGGATACAGTGTATGTGACGTAGCAAATCTAAATTTAGTAACATTCTACAAATAATTCTTGGTTGCGTACGTATCTAATTTTTAACAAATATTCTTGAAAATAAAGCAGATTTGGATGAAATAGATTTAAAATAACTATAAATTAAGCTTCTGTTTACGTTTTGATAAAAAATATCACATTACAAGGGGGAAAGTGATTTTCGTTGGGAAAAAAATGTTTGTTGGTGATTTTTTTTTCCGGGGAAGACGCCGACTATCGGCGTCAGTTTGTTAAGGAAAAAAACCCCTGCCTGACATTATTTACATATTTTACCTTCCATGACTGCTCGTAGCTCCTTGACAAATTTGGCATCATACGTTTTCCTGTCTTCCCAAATTTTGAAGATTCTCTCTATGTTTGGCTTTATTGACTCAAATTCCCTGAAAAGAGTAAACCAACATTCATAGGTACAGATTTTCTACTTTCTTTTTTCTCAGTGTTTTTTTCCACAAAGGGGAAAGGGTCCCCTTCTCCTACAATTGGGAAATTTTTGCTTTGTAAAATCTTGAAATTGGAAAAAAATCAGTCGCAACATAAGCCAAATTGTTGTTTTTTTTTCGTAATTCATGTTATGATGTAAATAAACACTAGGGGTTTTATACAGCTTCACCAAGCATCATAAGGTCTGGTTCCTTAACAGGTATGCCTTAAGTGGTTTTCAAATATGTCAGAAGGCTGGAATCAAGTTTAGTTATATCCGATTTACGGGGGAAAGTACAGGAGGTTGCTCGATACCGGTAACTTCTTTCCTTGGTTCAAATCGCTCAGACTGGGGGCTCGTCGCCAATGGCATGGGATCGGTCGATATATACCCAAAATCTTGCAACAAAAGAGTGCCAGTGTTTGTATTTAATGGCTTCCTTTGAATAATCGCTCATTCTAAACGTTGTTGTGAAGTTTGTAAACTACTTTTCGACCGGATCGTTGAGTTACTCCCCTTTGTATGGTAAGGTTTGTTAACGCTGAATGACATTTCTTGCAAAGAACTCTTTTTCAGTTGGGAAAAGGCACTGTTTGTTGTTGGAAACATTAGCTTTGGGGATTGGGAAAGGTTCGGTACTTGGAATTGGAAAGACTCCTGTCTATTTTGGGAATGGTACCATTTTGCGGAGGTAGAAAGAAGGAAAAAAACGCTGTTTCTCCATAAATATCATGCTTTTTAAAGTATGTTTACACTGACAATGTTTACTAGTTAAACGTTTTAGTGTTGTCAAGACTCCTAAAAGGCAATGGGACTTGAAAACTACTAGGTGTTGAGGTTTTTATATTCCTGTTATCAAGACTTTACTGTAATTTAGGTTTTCATGGAACCCTAATCATTGTCTCATAACTAAAGTTCTTGCTTTTATTAAAAAATTGTGGCCTTACTTTGTTCATTCTCAAACTACTGATTACTATAAGAACATCAGGCAGAGTTGTTTTGACATCCGACAAATGGCATATGTGTATGATTTTGACTCTTGAATACCAGGTGTTTGTGAAACCCTTAGACCAGTGTCTGGTCCGAGATCTCTCTATTATCTTGCTGTTGTATAACCTACCTCACTACAAGAACTGCTTCTCGTAAATGGTCTTTAAAATTTTCTAGATAATACAGAGCCTTCTTCTTCTTGGCATGCTGGACGACATCGTTGCATAGGTAGAACAATGTCAATTTATGTTTTGAATCACCTGCAACAAAAAGAGTTGTAAGGATGTTTAAAATTCGAATCTTAAGCACAGCATATTTTTTTCACATCTGAAGCCACACTCTGGTTATCCTGCCTATCCTTGTATTCCAAAATATTTGTTAGTCAATTCTATAAAGCAGTTGATAATTGATGTTTTATGTTATTTTTTTGAATTATGTTAGCACCAGGCCGATTACATTGACAGGTAAGCACTCCATAATGAGCAATTTTATTTAACCCTTAACTCCATCAGGGTTTTTTTTTTGGTTTTGGGGAAAAGGCCTGGCCTTTCAGTAGGGGAAAAAAGCACGCGAAAATCACAATTTGGGGAAAACCCGCATATAAAAAAATGTTAATATTTTCACAATATACACTTGGATCAACAGTCCAGAGTCATAAACAGAAACAATTCAGAGAGCCTTCTTCCTGGCCCTTAATCCTTAAACATAATCAACCATTATCCTCATTAATATTAGAGTCGAAACAAACTGGTTTGTCAACACTAACTGGCTTGTCAACACCCTCTAGTTTGTCCCAACATTCCACTGACACTCTAAAAATATGTCATAACAAACATAATTACCAAACATGGATTAGTAAGTCAATAATATCAACCTTTTCACGTAGCATCAGCATTTATGCAACATCGCGAAAACCGATTACACGACAGATTCAAATTCGGAATGATCCAGGCCAGGCCGGCCAGCAGTTACTTCCTATGTTCAAACTATCAAAACATTGAAAGTGACATCGTTATTCAGTCATAAATATTATATATTGATCAGTAAAAAAAACAAATTCTATTACGAGATCGAGTGAAGAAACTAACGTTTTTAACGATTCAGAAAACGGCCGGAAATTCTACTGACTGCATAGACTCTTTCACTGTGCATGTCCCTTCTTCAAAAGATAACAAGTCACAACTGGGTAAGAGTCAATTAACGGCAGAATTTATACCGGGACCTGGTTTTTACACTTACGAAAATGGATCAATTGTGTTGTAAACATCGACGATTTGAACAAAAATGCTGGTTTTTAAAGGCAAATAAGCCAGATTATGTGATTTTATTCATACAGAGGGGAATTTTCAGCTCTAGGGGAAATTTTTAGCTCGACGGGAATTTATTTTTGGGTGGGGAAGGCGCCGTTATACGGCTACAGTTATATAGCAAAAAAAATCCTGTCCATTTATACGCCTTTTACAACCTGGGCAACCAGTGTAGATCCAGATCAGAAGGCACATTGGTGCTGCCTGATCTGGATCAACACTGGACGCTTTCTGGTCAGAAATAACCTAATGAATCTAAAAGATAACAGTGTAGATCCTGATTAGACAGCAAGGATGTGACTGCTGATCAGGATCTACACTTTTATGTGGGGTAAAAGGTTATGTCAGTCTGTCCAGAGTTTGATATAAAATTATCAATATTATAATAAGGACTGATATGCATATATGAAACAAATATTTTAATTGGATAAATTTATTTTTAAAGATATGAACGGACACATTTGATACATGTAACGGTACTAACTTTTAAAAATATTTTGGATGGCGCTCTATTTTTATATTAACATAAATTTACAGTTGAATAATACATTTTTAATTGAATAAAAGCATTTCTTGAACAATCGCACCACATTCCTCTGCAAGTTAATCTTGAAACTACACTTCAGATCAGGAATGCATGATGCAGTTGTCACAGGGAAGTGCAGCAAAACAACACATGAAATTTCTAATTGGAAATGCATAATCATGACTCCACTCTGAGTGACATTTAACCCCTTTTTTGACACATATAACTGTTATCAAAAATTTACCCAAGGTGGGTGGAGATACACGAATAGTGAATGTTTCTTTGGTATCAAAACAACTTACTCTTTTTCAAGACTTTTAACCATGTGTCAACTATCTTTTGATGGTGTGATTTGTTGTGCATGATCCAAAGTGACATCGCCTGGACGCTCTCTTGGCTACTATTGAACAGTACAAGTTTTTGTTCGATTAGTTCCGAGCTGATGTTTTTCCCCTTGTCCGCCATTTTGCTGGCTAACTTCAGATTTCCAACACAATAATTGTACAAATGCGTTACAATGCAAAATAAACAAATGTCCAGCTGGTTGAAAATAACTCTTAGTTAATCAGACATAATGAATGAAGTAATGCACTCAAGAAGCAGGTAGACTAAGCTCAAACGTAAGCTAATTTCGATTTTCCCCATAGCATCATGTCAAGCTGCCATTTTTTGCAGTATCGGAGTGAATAAGAAAAAATAATGTTGCTCGTGAATACGAAAACAAAAGTATTGTTTTAAATTGAAAATAACAAATATTTAGCGACATTTCTTGTTAAATGGGGAATCGAACTTGTTTTTCTTAATCATTTTCACTGCCAGATTCAAAACTACCGAAATGGGGTGAACTGAAAAGGTAGACTGTTACTCAGTCGTTATCAGTAAATAAACACCTGTTGTAAACCAAAAACTAGATGTCTCTGATTGGCTGTTGGATGACGTCACACTTGCTGTCTGTAATTATTTTAAAAATTTCTTTCCAGTTTTTTATCAACTGGGCCTTTTGCTCATCACAATAATTTATTAGATAAAACATGACATGGATAAAGAGTAAATATGCACCATTAGTGATAAACACAAGAAGAGATACATCTTAAACTTTATTAAACCAAAGCATCAAGATGGTGTAAACAGCGCACTGAACGACAGAATATGGCAAACATTGTGCAGAATTTTTGCAACTCGACTGTTTAACAAATCTAAGTATGTTATTCATTTTAAACATATGTATGTTAATAAATCAGTGACCAGGTTAAGTGGCACCAATTTGCTATCAGCAACCCTGTTGAGATAATGGTAAACATGCATCTTGTAATAATCTTGTAATATGAGTTCCGTTTTATTTTTAAATCTAACACTAACTGGAAGAAAGTACTTTACTTGTTGACGGGGGGAATATCCCCTATTTTAAACCAAATGTAACTTAAGAGCGTAAAGGATTCCCAGGCAAGATAGAATTGGTTTACTACTGTCGCCTGTCTGTTGTAGTACAGAAGACAGGCAGTGAAACTGTTTACTAAACGAAGTGACTAATAGACTCTTACTTGTGAATGCAATATTTTTGAGTCGAAGAGTGGGATGGAGATATTCACCAAGACAACTTGTATTTGTTTGTTAATATGAGAACCTGTTGGGAATAGTGTGAGGTTGGTGCACTCTAGAACCTTGTTTAATCCCCAAGTGGCAAGTTGCCACTGACCGTTCCAAGGCGGCAACCCCTCACGTTCTCTTTTTATTTTGACATCCATTTGAAATTGATCATTGTATTCTCTACTTTTTGTCTGTGTGGGTAGGATGTGTCTGCTGAAGTTGCCACTCATGATATGCATATTTCACGTATTTCTGAAAGTGAGTGGATTATAATGTTCATGTAGTTCATGTAGTTGTAGCACCAGAATATCAACTGATGCTATAACTTTTTTAATACCAAATCAACAGTTACAATTTCAAACTGAATTTGAACATTATTATGATAACAAGTTTACATTTACAAGTTCATCAATAAGTTTTGTCATTATAATACCAAATCTGCATATTTAAGTTCAAAAATGAATCTAAATTATATTAAAAAGTACGGGGGTCGATGTGTCTATAACCAGGTAGGGGTCGAAGTGTCTTTGCATACTTCCCTTTTTCAAGTCAGGGGTCTAAATGGCAAGGGGTCGAGATGTATCAGGAAAAAGATAGGGTCGAAGTGGTTAGGGGTCGATATGTCCTATTGTCCTTATAATTACATTCTAGATTTACATCCACAACAAAGCAGTCTGAATGATGTTCTCATTTTGTAGACTCTTTCTTCGTCGTTATCAGAAAATAAACGACTGTTGTAAACCAAAAACTAGAGGCCTCTGATTGGCTGCTGGATGACGTCACACTTGCTTTCTGTATCTATTTTAATATTTTCTCTCCAGCTTCTTATCAACTAGGCCTATTGCTCATTACAATAATTCATGATAAAACTTGACATGGATAAAGAGAAAATGTTCACCCTTTGTGATAAAAAAGAAGAGGTACAGCTTATACTTTATTAAACCAGCAACTAGAAGGTGTAAACATCGCACTGCATTGAACGACATGTTATGACAAACATTGTGCAGATTTTGTGCAACTCGAAGGTTTAACATATCTTAGTTTAGTAGGCATTCCATTCAAATAAATCAGTGACCGAGAATGAAGTGGCATCAAATTGCTATCATCAACCCTGTTGGGATAATGGTAAACATGCATCTTGTAATATGACTCTGAGTTTGTTGTATTTTAATCTAAAACTAACTGGTGTTACACTGTTAATCTCCAGCAGCACGCACTTTACTTTAATACCTTGGGAATGTCGGCTATATTTAAACCTGAAGGAAAGATAACTGGAGCTCGCTAAGGATTCTCTGGCGGTTATAGCCGCCAGACAAAATTGGTTTACTACTGTCGCTGTCTGCTGAAAGTACAGACATGCGCAGTGAAACAGTCAACTCATTTTGTCCGTTTCGGTATAAACGATAATGAAAGCGGAAATGACATCGAATTGACCCATATTTGTTGATTGACGGAAAACACCGTAAATTATATCGACCGAGTTTTGTTATGAATGAAAAACACACCTACAGGAACTTTTACCGATAACATGTTAAATATTTGCATAAAAAGGCGGAGTTACGTTAAAATAAAATTAACAATGGCAATCGTACGACAAGCAGAAATAATTCATTGTTACCGTGGCATGCACAGTAGATCTTTTATCAACACGTGTAAAATTATTTAAAATATATATTTCTGAACTGTCAGAATTATTTTCTTCAAGCTTTCATCAGACTCTCTGGATGAGATCCTTATCTCTTGGTTTAAATGTGAAAGGTGTTGGAAGTGATGATGGCACGGATAAAACCTGGACGAAATGTCAACTTCATCGCTGGAACAATATTTGGTCTCTGTGTTGGAGTTATTTTGTCGACATGGTGCCGTAATAAATTACTGCCATGTATGCCATCTTTCTCAAAGACAGGATGTTGCGCTGAAAATGTTTTTGATGAATCCGATTCAACAGATAATAAACCAGAAGTCAAAGAATTGAGTAACAGAGTTTATATAGAAGAGGCAGATGAAAAAGGGTTTATATTCATTGGCATAATGACAGCTAAAAAATACCTGGACTCAAGAGTTGTTGCAGCTTACCAAACATGGGCTCGAAGTATCAATGGAAAGGTGATGTTTTTCTCAAGTGAAGGATCAGAATCCCCAGATAAGGATATTCCGATTGTAAGCTTGACAAATGTTGATGATTCTTACCCACCACAGAAAAAGTCATTTTCAATGTTGAAATATATGAGTGATCATTATATTGACAAATATGAATGGTTCATGCGTGCAGATGATGATATATTTATCAAAGGTGAAAAACTTGAAGAATTTTTGAGGTCAATTAACAGTTCAAAACCACAGTTCATCGGACAAGCTGGGGTTGGAACAAAAGAAGAAATAGGACTTCTAAGTCTTGGAAGCACTGACAATTACTGCATGGGTGGTACTGGCATGGTTTTGAGTCGTGAAACCTTGAAATTGATAGCTCCACATTTAAAGTACTGTGTCAACAATCTATATACAACCCACGAAGATGTAGAAATTGGGCGCTGCGTTAGACAGTTTGCTGGAATCCCTTGCACTTGGGCATTTGAGGTATTTTTAACTTTCAGTATAAACATCTGCTTATAATGAAATATTTTGCATGAGTATCGAGTTAAATTGCAATAATTACTGTAAAACTGCTTTTAAATGCCCCTCCCCTTAGATTATAAAATTAGTTAATCTATATTTATAATCCAATATCCTTCATAATCTAATATTAAAATAAAACTTACTAATATAAATTATAAGCTCTCGCCTTTCAGAAAGTATAATGTCCGAGGGGTGTTAAAAAGGAATTTTACGGTATCTGAAATGAGTTATTTTATTTTTTTAATAATAGAAGTAACCAAAACATTAAGATCCAGGATTTAAAGTTGGGGAAGATTCACAGTTAAGTATTTTAGGGTAGTCAAGGCTCCAATGCCTCAAGTCCTGAAGCTACCAGCAATCAATGATTTTTGTATTTTGATGCTGTCAAATGGAATTAAGTAGTAATCATGTAATGATCACTGAATACAACACATGACTGGGTAACAGGTTATCTTGACCTCTTCAAAATTATAAATGGGAGTAAAATGACTCCTGTCTTTTGGAGGGGGAAAATTGCAACACAAACAAAGGAAAGGGGGAATATTTGGAAAATACGGTACTTGCAGCTGTCAAACACAACAAAACAAAGTATTCACTGATCTTTTGTTTTTAGCTTTGCTAACACAGTAGTACAACTAAGTAAATCTTGCCTTACACTTCCCAGAGTTGAATTTTCTTGCATCAGAAAAAAAATTAAGATTTATCATCTTCACTATCATTTTCACTATCACGCTGTTACACATTAGCAGAACAAATCGAACCGTCAGTAACAGACTCCAGCAAAGGGGGAATTTTTTATAAGACATGGGGGAAAAATATATACTATTTTGAGGGGGGAATGGGGCCCTATTTCTCCAAATATTTGGCATAAAAAAACACTGGAATCAAAAAGCGAACAGTTTAGATCCTGATCAGATGGCACAGATGTGCCGGCTGTTCTGGATCTAAACTGTTCGCCCTAGCAATAAAGGTGTATCTATACAGGAAAGGGTTAAGTTACTCTGATCCTCAGCAGTTTTTACCATTTCTTTCAAACAAACAAGTCTAATTAAAAACCACTCCAGTTTATCCCTGTCAACTATCATTGATGAAAGCTGCACATTTGTAATGGTTTTGATTTTTAAGCATGGCAAATATTTATAAAAGTATTTTCTACCTTTATTCCATGGATATGCCTTTTATCACATGGGTGATAAATAAACCAATGCATCTAAAAGCAAACGATATAGATCCTGATCAGCCAGAATGTTTGCCTATGTGATAAAAGTCAAACTTGTGCATGAAAGAGTATAACCACCATTGAAATAAGAAGGAGTTAAATTGTTGTTGCAGTAAAGTGGTGATATATTGAGTAGATGGTTAAAGAAGTTATACTGTACATTAGCATTGTCATGTTCTTAAAATATTATAAATTATAATAATTAACAGGAAATAATGTTTTATATGTCTTGTTTTCTCATATAATTATTCAGTTTTATTTTTGAAATTTAGTCAGTTTGAAAAGATAAAGTTTCAGTTGAAAATGAAATAATTTTTTTATTTAAATAATAATGACTTTAAAAAAATCAACAGAAAGTATAGTAAATAAATTTCTTCTTGGGGCAAAAGCAGTCTTACTTCTTCTAATTTCAGTGGTACTTGTCCTGGTTTTGCACTAAAGTGACAATATAATACTTGTTAACAGGTTGAAATTATATTATTTATAGACTTGTCTAAAGTATTTACACTGAAAATGATACCAGATTTCTATGTAATGTACAACATAATATATTTTGTACAATATCATAGTTTAATTCCAATTCTGTATACATCCTTTATTATAGGAAATGTAACCTGTGTTAAAATCTGGCATACTTAATGACTTGTTAAATGGATGTAATGATTATGTTGTAGTCCTGGGTCTTGTACTACAATAACTTCATCCCTTTGTGTCTGGCCAGTAGACAGCCTAACAAGTGCTTCAATTACACCTTAATCAAGAAATGATTCAATTACCACTGAACTGTGATGGATTTTGAAGTGGATGGCATTCCACATCTGAATGCCTTCATTATAGCTGACCCACTTATCATTGGGAAGTCAAAAAGTCAACCCTGAAGTTATAACCACATAAATTTACAGTGTTACAATCGCAATTCAACAATACAGGGTATGACCTTAATTAGGCATGTAGTAGCAATCCACAGGTGCATCAGTAGTGATTGTTATACAGTACAAGCACCGCTGACTGTCTCTTTTAATAAATTTAAACATTATCTTACTTGTGTGTCAGAATCTCCAGGGTAGTTCAGTTCAGTGTTTTCAATACAGGGATTAATTTGACCCAGGAGATAACCCTTTGACTCTTGAAATTTAAAAAAAACTCATTTTGACCCCTAAAATAAGGGGTACATTGTATTTAGGGTATTTATTGACTGAATCCCCAATAATGTGATGGAAATGGCCGTTCCAGGTCTTTTTTTCACTGACATAGGAAGGGCCCCATGCCCTATAATTTTGGGGAAAATAGCATGATTGTTTTCGCTTAAAGGAATGAAAAAAACTCATTTAAAGTTACTTTTTGGGGAAAACTGCATGATTTTAAAGAAATTTTCTGAGGGGAAGGCACCAATAAACGGCCCCTGCTAAAGAAGGAAAAAAGTTTGAGTGGTAACCATTTAGAAAGCATTGCATGTTTCTGCTCTCCATCAGTTTATAAAGAGTTGGTATTTTTCACTGTCTGAGAGCAGATAATTTAAATTTTAAGAAAGGAAACAAACAGCATGCTGCAAATTGCGCAGTTACTGGAATCCTCTAACATTTCAAATATGGAGAAATTATAATTATTAGAAGAAATCATCCGTTGAGGTTTTTTGGGTTTGAATTTCTGGAGAGGCAGCTCCGTTTCTAGACACAATCGATATTCAGGGGTGTAATCTTCTTCCTGCAACTGTTTTGTAATTGAATTCTGCAAAGTATTGCTTAAATGATTCATGCAGTTTTAGTTTCTTTAGAGGTTCTGTGACATTTAAAGGTGCCTGGTCATGTTTCAGGATGAATATTTTAAGTTTATATATAAACTGTTTTCAAATATCAAAATGTGTTATATAAACTGTAGAAAACCTCTAAATTAAGTTAATGTAATGTAGTAATGAAGCACAGTCTACGTACGATTTAATATATTTAAAGCCTTAGTTCAAGTTAGTGGCTAAAGTCTTACTATCACAGTAAAATTACACTCACAGAATATACTAAAATGGACTGGTTAATCCAAAATTTGTGTAAATTTTGCTCCTATGCAGTCATTTATATGCATGATATAGTGGTACAATTAATATTAACCACAACAGATATATTGAAGAATTCACTCTGAATTGTGAATATGCTGCTTTAAGGTGCATAGAATTCTGCAAAATCTTTCATATTGGAGTTTCTGTCACCAGCTGTGCTTTTTCCATTTAAATTTTGTTTTATCCTTTTCTCCATATTTATTCACTTCTATTTTCACTATTTATGATTGTTAGGTTAACTCTAAACAAAATGCGACCAGTGCAGATCCTGATCAGACAGCACAGATGTGCCGTCTGATCTGGATCTACACTGGTTGCACATGCGTCAATATGCGTGTATATATATGGAGGAAAGGGTTAAAGATTATTTCGCACATCAGTGATGCTGTTTGAGAAAAATACTTGTTTATCATTGTAGAAATAAAGTCTGATACTATAAAAGCAGCTGTAGCAATTTGGCTTTAGACTTCTACTGTTGTAAGTTCCTGGTTATGTTTGCATTAAATTTGTATGGAAAAAACATAAACATCTTTAAGATATCCCCAAACATAATGTTTACTCATTGGCTGCTATCCAGTGAATATTTCTTTGGAATAAGAAGTTTTACATTAACCCTTTCCTCCATAAACACATCTTTATTGCATGGGCGAACAGTGTAGATCCAAATCAGCCAGCACATCCCTGTCATCTGATCAGGATCTAAACTGTTTCCGATCAAAATGCGACCAGTGCAGATCTTGATCAGATGGCACAGATGTGCTGATCTGGATCTACACTGGTCAAACATGCTTAAAAATGCGTATATACAGAAAGGGTTAAGGGCTTGGATCCATTAAATGATTAATTTTCTTCAATGATGAAATGTCCTCTTTTACCCAGTACAACTGTGTTTCCATAATCATTACTTTTGATTGAAGTTTTTTTTGGCAAAAGCTGTCTAAGCTGGCATTAGATATAGTTTTCAAACAGGCAGGATGATCTGGGTCTACACTGAAGGTACATCTATATATAGTAAATCGTTTTATAGTTACTTGAAAATTTTTGTCATTGCCATTTATTGTTTTCAAAATATTTCTTCTTATTATTATAGCTGTTTTCTTCAATGTGTTTGTTACTTTGTGTGACTTTTATTTCTTCAAACAATATATCATATCTTACATTATTTTCCACAAAAAATCTTTCTAGTTTTTCTGAAGGTGTTGAAATGTTGAGAGATAACACCGTGCCCAATCGTTACCTTGCGAAAACGACAAAGTCGCGTCGGATCCCGGAATATCCGGTAAGTATTTTGTTGATTTTTGTGAGGAAATCATTGTTTTTATATACTTATAAATATTTCCAGGGAAAACAACCTAGTGCAGGATGATCTCCTAGGAATTGGCTATAATGCTCACTTGTCGATTTCCTCCAAATTTCTATCGTATTCTCAATCATTCGGTGAAACCTCCGAAATTTGATGAAAAAGTCGACAGTGAGTCCAGAAAACTCGTGTTTTAAACAATTTCGCATATATGTATTCGCATTTCCATGTGCTAGTCTAGTAACTGATCTCTCCTGTACCCGACACAAAACTTATTTAACATTTCGAAAATCTTGGCTGGTAGATAGAGGTCGTTTTTGGCCAACATTTTGGGGTAACGTAGGGTAAAACAGAGATCAACTTTCGTTTTGGGGAAACGACGGAACCCCGGATAAAAATTTTCAGGTTAAAATGTGATCGTTTCTTTTTTTGCCGACCATATTAGTTTGTAGATTCACTAAAACGATAGTTCTGCTCAAGTGTAGAAGTATTTATTTCATTATTATTGTTTATTTAGATATCGTCATGCCGTATATCAATGTGTATAAAGTAAATGTTTAGTTTGGCGCTTGATTCACTAAATTCTTCATAAACGTGGACTTAAAATGCAAGAAATGCTAAGCATTTTTATCTTTTTGAACGATAATTGTCTCGTCTTCCATGTCTTCATAGAAGGGGCAGGGGATATATATACTTTACATGCGCTCGTAGAAACATCAATGCGCGCAATAAGTATCCTTCACGAGCTCAATAAGTAGCCTTCAAGGTAGCCCGTTCACCAAGAAGTGAACGGGTCTTTATTGTTCCGACTCAACAGGGCTCTGGTCCGGCCTCGAGGCCATTATTTTCTTGTGCAGCTGAACTGGGGTTTACAACTGCATGCTGTATTTGCTTTACAAAACTATATATTATTTTATGTTTACCAGTTCCATGTGATATACCAGTGCCACGTTGACATACTAACTTTATTGCCCTGGGAGCTTGTGCTTTCGGTCTTTTAACTATCGCAACTCTGTCGACGGACCGTTGTAAGCCTAATGCAGTATAATACATAAGCTGTACATATAGAAGTAACGTGAAGATGCAACATGAAAGGAAGCGGCCCTGAATTATGATTCAATTGCAAAGTCTGTGTGTGTGCGTGTGTGCGCGTGTGTGTGCATAAATGTGTGTTTTGGGAAAAGAGAAGGCAACTCCACGGGCGCTTGACCTGCCGCCCCACCCCCTGCCAACCCTTACTAATAAAATTGGTGTTAAAACATTTATTATTCCGTTCTATCAAAATATGCGAAAATACACCGTCGAAATAATAGTTAAACAATTGCATATTCCATTTATATATTTGAAATTATATAATTGAAATTATATACATAAAATATGCAATTTTTAAAACAGTGATTCTGATGGTGTAATTTTGCATATTTTTATTTAACAAGAAATCAAGGTCGTAGTAGTAAGGGTTGGCAGTGGGTGGGGCGGCTGGTCTAGCGCCAGTGGGCAGTTCAGTGTGTATGAAGGTTTACAATTTTAGATGCACAAACTCTTTACTTAATAGTGTAAATGAACAGAACCGTCTTTTTCAAAACTGATAAGTTTTTAAACAAATTTTCAGCTTTAATATGTCACGTTTAGCTTTATAACATCTGTTCTGTAGTAGTACAGCGGCGATCAGTTTGGCGTTATAAGCCCCGCTTACTAATTACTTATGCACATTGTTATATCGAAGAGTTGAATATAGGACTTGTCTTAGAGATACCTCTAATGAGGATCGTTGTTATAGTTTTAATGAATAAATAAAGAAAACCATCCTATGGACCTGTGTTCACTTTAACATCCCGTTATCATTATGGGTCTGACATATAACAACAAGAATAGATATAGACAGATTATTACATGTTCAAGAGTACTCCTGAGCATTATCCTTGCCCCGACTGCTACACCACTACATTTGTTAGCGTTTTAATTTAAACGTACCTGTGTCTTGGAAAAAATATAAGCGTCTAAATTTTTTCATGGGCGGAGGTACACTCAAGAGGTTAGACTGAAATAGGCCTTTTACAATTTAAATCTTGTTTTCGAATTACAGAAAGTGCGGTTTTTTCATCCAGTTTGGTACATCAACACTAAATCATTACTGATATTATATTGGAACGTTCTGTTCACATACTTACATTTTAAATAAACAATTATAATGAAATAAATACTTCTACACTTGAGAAGGGCTAACATCTATGTGAATCCACAAAATAATAATGTCGTCAAAGAAAGAAACGATCACATTTAAGCTAAAAATTTTATCCGGGGTTTCGGCGTTTCCCCAAAACGAAAGTTGATCTCCGTTTTACCCTACGTTACCCCAAAATGTTGGCGTAAAATGACCTCTAACTACTAGCCAAGACTTCCGAAACGTTAAACATGTTTTGTATCGGGTACAGGAGAGATCAGTTACTAGACTAGCACATGAAAAGGCGAATAAATATATGTGAAAATGTTTTTAACATGAGTTTTCCGGACCCACTGTCGACTTTTTCAGCAAATTTCGGAGGTTTCACCGAATGATTGAGAAAACGATAGAAATATGGAGGAAATCGACAAGTGAGCATTATAGCCAATTCCTAGGAGATCATCCTGCACTAGGTTGTTTTCTTTGGAAATATTTATAAGCGTATAAAATCAACGGATATTCCGGGATCCGACGCGGCTTTGCCGTTTTCGCAAGGTAACGATTGGGCACGGTGGATAAGCAAGCACAAGAAATTCAATCTCAGACGCTATAAAATCAGTAAGGAATAATCAGCTGAATTCTCAAATGGGTTCAGTGGTTAGCCTATATTTCTTCTGATCAGTCATTAATTAACTCTGTTAATCCTTTCCTGCATATATAAACAGTGTAGATCCATGCCATCTGATCAGAATCTACAATGTTAAGTACCAAGCCTAATTCACATTTATAACCAGTGTTGATGTAGATAAGCAATGTATCTGTTCAGGATTTAAATTCTGTTAATTTTAGTTTAAAATTGACTAACTAGTCCAAATTGATAGGAAGCATGAGAGTCCATTATTTTAATTTAGCATGAATAAGTAGTGGCTGCCAAGTGGCAGTTTTTGTGTTGCCCTTTCGAAGAAAAGGCAATACATAGGGATTGCTTTGTCCGTCCATTGGTCCGTCTGTCACGAAAACTAAACGTTGGCTATAACTTCACCATTTCTTAATATTTCTTTATCAAAATTTCAAATTATATTGCTTATGACAACACGCTCGAGATGATGCCAAATTATTATGGTCAAGGTCACAATTGATGGAGTTATGCCCTTTTTTGTACATAAATTTTTATTCTGACAAAGCACCAGAGGGCGACACAAGTGTTCTATATGCCTTGGGGGAACAGTGTAGTGCTGTCTGATTAGGATCTGCACTGCTATTCATAAGTTATTTCTGACCATAAAGCGAACACTGCAGATCCTGATCAGACACCATGGATGTGCCAGCTGATCTGGATTTACACTGGTTGCACATATGGTAAAATGTGTATATATAGAGTAAAGGAATAAGGATATCTGCGAAAATTCATGAAGCAGGGAACTTTGGTCCAGCATAGACTACAATGCTAGAGGTTTAGGGGGCCCCTTTCAAAACAAATATACGGTTACATTATATTATCCCTAAATTGCTTATAGGAAGAACACTGTAGTACATTGCTGCAGTTCATTCAAGTTTTGTATTTGTATTCCACAGGTTGATAAAAATTGTTTTTTTTATATTAGGTAGTTAATTTAGGTAGTTTCCAGTCTTTTATTTTTTATGAAAGCAGATCTTTGAACTTCCATCGGAAACCAGACCTGAAATTACGCAGTGTGTAGTTCAGAAATAAAACACTAGTTCTATTAATTATGAAAAAATCTGGCTTTCAGTAGTGAAGGCGTTTTCTTCAATTCAGCAAACAGTTGTTGTTTGTTCTATGTACTGTATATTGGGTATTTAGCACAAAATTATGAAGTTTCTGCTATGACTGGCACACAAGTCGCACTTGGTCAAAGATAAGGGAATCTTCATCAGCATTCAAACAATTTACATACTGTACGTACCGCAATCAAGATTATTGTTAAGATTAATCTAATGAGATTCGATATACGAAATTGTAATAAAGTTAAAATGTAGAACTCATCTTCCACATCAAAGTTCACTGGATGAGGGGTGCAAATGTAATAAATGTTTTAGTACAAACCTGTTTTTGTTGATAAAATCAGTAATAGGAATTAAAGTGTTTTTATTAGAGAATGGAATCCTGACATTGGCCCAAGATCATAAAACTAATACTGGAGACTAGTCTCAAATCTCAAGCATCAGCTTGGCTGAATTGGTGACCAGTCGCCATTTTAGCCAATCAGATGCTTGAGATTTGAGACTGGTATCTAAACTGAGGTTTATGATATTTGAATCCTGACATTTATCTTTCCAATTATCTTTCGAGTGGCTTGTTGTTGTTTTTTGCAGTATGTCTGTTACTTGTTTGCATGTAATTGGTTTGTAATTGTCTGTGCAGTTTGGGTGCATTCATTTTAAAGTGGTTTCCAAGAAAATGAAAAGTTTAGCTCACCTGAGCATCTACAGTAGAGCTCCGCTATATCGCGATCCGCTATATCGCTAAATCCAATATAACGCGGTGGACCCTTGGACCCCGTTTTTTTTCATAAAAGATAGTAAAATTTTATCAATGGCCATTTTTGTATATTTGGAAAGGGAAAAAAGGGAAGTAACAACATTAATACTGCATTAATCGATAAAGACAATGACGCTCATTCATTAACATACCGAGAATCATTGAAACAATTGTAAAATGTTTCTTTATGAACTGTTGATTGTTTCCTACGTTTATTAAAATATCAAACTCTCATAAAATTGTTAAGTAATAAATTGTTGTACAAACACTGGGGCACCTAATAAAGTACGCGAAATGGTTACTGAATGGTTGTTTTTCGAACCTTCTGCAGATAGCATGACAAAGGTGTTTGATGTTGTTAATTGGCTTCTAATTTGAGAAGCTCACGCCTACATTATGTTTTACAATATTATTTTAGTAATGATGATTGAAGATTAAAACAATAAAGATTAAAACTGCAAGCGTATTGTTTTCATTCAAAACAGCGTACAGGTCAAACAAATACATGAGTTCCGCATTAGACGAACGCCCGCAGTATAAACTTTTGTGAGTTAAATTCACAAAGTAATAATTTTATAGCACCTGTTAGATAATAACAAAACAACATGCAAACAAAGGATTTATTTTCAATAACCGATAAAATGTTAGGAGTTACATACATGTACGGACCTAAGAATAGCATAAGTTCTTTGTCCCGCGAATATCGCGGATCCGATAATATCCCCATTTGAGGGGATGGACCCCACTGTATCGTGGTGGTTTGTTACAATGTTGTCTGTCTGACTGTGTGTCAGTCCGTCTTTGTGTCCGTCTTTCTGTGAATAATTACTTTGTCATCATGAAACAATCAGACAGTCTGTCTAACTGTGTGTCGGTCTGTCTGTTTGTCTGTCTGTCCGTGCTCAAATACCTTGTTACCCTGATACAATCAGTCTGTATGTCCTCTCTGACAGATCTTCCAAAGTTACCTTGTAAGCACAATTAAAGTTTCATTTTTCATCAAACTTCATCAGGTTGGGGTCATCTTTAAAAAATACTAGGTCTCTGGGTCGAATCAAATAAAAAACATTTTTTTACTGCAATAAAGGTGATGTTTTCTAGTTCATTTACATGCACATCATTACTTGACAGTGACTTGACAAACATGTTAATTTAAATAATTATGGCATATAAGCAAAAAGTTTTACAAATTTGATATCTCAACATTTTTGTTTTCTTGAGGATATAACTGCTTAAATGTTGATTTCAACCGATGTTATCTGCCATAAGATCATTCTTAAATTATATTCACAGAGTATCAAGTGACTGTCTACTTACCCATAATCAGTTAGAAATGATATCTCCAACAGGTCTGATGATCGGGTCATTTTGCCTCATCAGTTTAGTTAATATTCATCCACTGTAGATGGATGTCACCTTAACATGAAGTGGGGAAGCAGAAATGACCTGTCTCTATTTAATTTTGACAATTGCTTGATGTCTTGCGACTATTTTACTTTGGTATCATTATTTTTTATGTATGATTATTTTGTATATTTCACACTAGCACTAGAGCACAAAATCAAACATGGCAAAAAGTAACAGTTTTATATCATAACCAATGAGGATACTCAAAATGGGCAAATTTATGTCCATGTAAAAAAGTGTTATTAAAGGCTTCTGCACAAAAGTTCATCCCCTGCGAAAACTAAACAATACCATAAAAATGAGAAATAAAGTTCCTCACAAAAAACATCAGCATCATTTGGGCAATTTTGATCCAGCGATTCAAAAACCCATTTTTCAACTTTAAGTTTGCAGACAAAATTGTTTTATCATTACTGCTTTTGAGACTTTAATCCACATTATTTTATGATTAATTTGATAAGTTAATCTGATCAAAGTTGCACAGTTTGACGGAATAATCATTGCTTTTTTGAGTACCAATTCATTAAGAATTAAAAGTAATATCTTAATCCTTCATAATAGAAACAATGGTACAGTTTGTTATGATATTGTTATTCAATGTCGATTGCACGATGTTTTCTTATAACTAGACAGAGAAGTAAGGTTAAAATATAGTTCATCAGCAAATCATTTTACAAATTTGATCTTGTGGTCCTTTTTTCATGAAAATTACTCTCACGAAATAATATTATATAATAATATTAAAAACAAAAAAAATGAAATATGCATATCAGGAATTAACACAACCAGAAAACTCCCTCCCCATGAGCCAAAGAGTAGAGAGGAAAAGAGAGCAGGAGTATATGAGAGAATTTCAAATTAGACATCACAAATAACTAACCATAAAGTGAATTATTGGGGTTACTGCCTTGGAAAAGTCAGTGGCACAATAATTTGCCACTGGGGATTTGAACCAGGATCTGGGATGCACCAACTTGACGCCTGTCCTAAAAGGTTCTCAAATGAATTTATTTTATGCAAGAAGTTCATAATTGTCTATATAAACAAATTGTCACATGACTATCTACATATCCATAATCAATTATAAAGTCTAATCGGTTTACTATTAACAGTAATTGTCTTACTTGGAACGGAATCAAAACACTGAAAGGCTACAAAAGTACAAGTTGTACTTGACATGTTTAAGCCTTTAAGTTCACCGAGTATTTTTTTAAGTAACCTTGTTTTTAATGTCAGCAGAGGTTCAGCGGTGTCATTTATCATTTTGTATTTTATAAAGGGGTTTCAAAATTAACATTTGAAAAGGGTTATTTGAGCCCTTTTGAGGAATTTCAAGGGGTCAAAATCAGGTTGTTGTGAGTCCTACATGTCTGCTGTTTTATGTGATCTTTACTATTTATAAATTGCTGAAGTGAAATATATATTATTAATACATATTTAAAATTGTCGCCTTGCTGCAAAAACTGTAGAATATAATAAAAAATAACTATATAAGGGCATTCTCTTACCAAAATGTTTTTATTTTGCAATTGATGAAACCAATTTAAGAAGTTTACTAAGATTTTTAGGCTTAAGACCAGTGGCTGGACTTCGTATGACGGTCAACATGCAGATATTGTAAATATGTTATACACGCTGATAGTGCAAACCTTGTAAGATAATATGATTACAATTGTTGAGCACTGCAAAAATATAATGGTGTCACCTATTGATATGCATTTGCACTAACCTAAAAAGTCGTTCAAATGATAAAAACCCTAAAATCGGAGTGATTGTGGCCTTCAAAAAATAAAACGGTGATTCATCCGTCATTCATCAATCTACATTAGGGCAGTAGAACAGTCGGCTTTTCTGATAACACTGTAGATTTATTGTCAGACAGAAAAAATTATTCAGGAGTGTATTTATGAATGAACCCTTTTAGTTGAGAACTTAATTAATTTTCTGCAGTGGCAATTTGTCTTATTTGATTGTTGGTACAGGTGCTATGTGCTTACTCGTGCAAAAGAGTATATCGGTGAATCAGTTGTAAGCGTTTTTTTATGTGGCTTGCTGAGTAAGCCATATTGGATTAAAGTGGCTCTATCCATAATTTACTGTTTTTGTGTATCTGTAAACTTTCCTTATTCTAAATCCTTATGTTCTTTTTTTTTCTTTTGCACTGATAATAACACTGAAATTGTGTTTACGTTCAGAGCAGATTTATTTCGGTCAGGGGGTCCTTGCAGTGCAGAAATACAGTTGTTTCCTGAAAAATAGTAGGGTTTTTAAGGCATTATTACCAGTTGAAATCCTCTGTTCCTGGGGCCTTAGGCCTGCATAAATATAATTAACAAAATCAGTTGAATCTACCTAGTACTTAGATTCAGCTGTGAAATTGGATTAAATGTTTTACAGTTTTCTTATTGATGCAGGAACGTGTTAGTTTCTTTTGACAAATAAACATTCATCATTACATAGCATTAAATTGTACACTAATCTTGGTTTTACTGCCGCAGATATCTGTAAATACAGACATACATCAATGGCAAATTATCCAATCAAATTCAAGGAAATTTCTTTACGTTATAATAATTCATTTCTTTCATATGGATATGCAAAACATTCAGATTGTTAAATGTAAGTTTCAAGCCCAAAAATTGTGAAGGCCTTAAAACAACAACCCAAATGTTTTTCATTCCCTGATGAATGCTATTTATTCTAGTGAAGCGATTAAAACTAAAATGTTTTCATAATGAATGCAATAAACTATTGATTCAGTATTTAAATGAATTCAGTTGCAAGATGATTGTTAATGACATAAGACTTAGTGTAAAAGTACCATTTTGACAGGAACAAGAAATTACAACTTGAATAATCTTTTGATGTAGCTGCTTTAAGTAAATAAGTAAAGCCCATAGTTTTTCTAGTACTTGCTGATAGAAATGGGGCTAAAATTTTCTTTGAGACAAGTTTTCTGTCTTAACTAAGCTATAAAGGCATGAACTTCTGTCAGTGTGCAATTTGTTATGCAGCAAATCAATAGGGAAAATTGAAATTGTAAGAATTTATTTGACATTTTGATGAATTAAATTGCCGAAAGCTTGAGGGTTTCCCATGCATGGCGATATTGTGGCGGAAAGATTTATGTAATACATTGGCAAATTGACTCTTGTTTTAGAAGATTCGAGATGAAATCCTAGAAATTGCACAATGCTGCAAGCCAATTTTAAGTCAATTGGAGAATAATGGAAAATAATTGGTGAAGAGGTTTTAGGATAAATTTGCTGTCATGCAAACATGGCAGTTGCAGATTTTTAATAGTGTGAGAGCAGATGACACAATACCATGTTACAACAGGACCTACTCCCCCAACCAAAACTGACCCAGATCTGTGCCCAAGGTTATAAAGCTGAGCATGGAAACCAGTCTCAAATCTCAGACATCTGATTGGCTGAAATGGCAACTGGTCGCCATTTCAGCCAATCAGATGCTTGAGATTTGAGACTGGTTTCCAATCTCAGTTTTATAACCTTCAGCCCTGCAGATTGATTAAAATCGAAATATCTGCTTCTTATTAAATTTTCCTATGTTGAAATGTATCACAGAGTTTGCATGTTTACAACTTTGGTACATGTTTTTATTTTTTTTTTGTAAAAAACATTTCTATCTTCAGATATTAAAAAAGAGTATTCTTATAAAGTAAAAATTTCCATTGACTCAAATTTACATGCAGTGCATTGTTAATCGATAACTTGATGGATATCTTCTGTAGGGGAAATAAAGATTCATCCTTTGTAAGTAGGGGAAAAAAGATGCATATTTGAATTCTGTAAGAGGAAGTTCTTGCATGAAAAGCAGTGTGAGCATAATATCAACCAGTTCAGTGCTAAATGTACAACATTTGCAACATTTCGTTGGCCTTACATCAAAACCTCACTTATGAAATATCCACCATTCAGAATTCATTATTTCAACACATATTACTTTCTAGTACATTTTACATTGGCATAGAGGTGACATGATATTGACAGATTTCGAATAAATTTTTCTGTATTCAATCATTGCCAAAAATCAAATTTAGTTGACATGAGGTTTCGTTATTCGGCCGACATTAAATTTTTGTGACTATTGACCTACTGTATTTGCCTGCAAATCTATGCAGACACTGTTTGCTTTGCAGTTAACCCTTTCCTTGATATAAACGCATATTTACACGTGTGCGACCAGTGTAGATCCAGATCAGCTTGCACATCCGTGCCGTCTGATCTGGATCTGCAGTGGTAGCATTTTGGTCAGAAAAAACCTAATTAATCAAAAAGCGAACAGTTTAGATCCTGATCAGACAGCATGGATGTGCCAGCTGATCTGGATCTAAACTGTTCGCCCTAGCAATAAAGGTGTATCTATACATTAAAGGGTTAATGAGTTTTTATGCTCCCTGAAGAAATTCGGGTGAGCATATAGTCGCCGGGTTGTCCGTCCGTCAGTAGATCCGGCATTCTTGTCCGGCCCATAACTTTGTTATTTGAAGTTGGATTTTAAAACTATTTCACAGAAATGATCACCATATAGAGACGACGTGTCGCACACAACATTTGGGTCGCTACCTTGAAGGTCAAGGTCACAGCATGACCTTGCAGCATATCGTGTCCGGCCCATAACTTCTTTTTTTGAAGTCGGATTTTAAAATTATTTCAGAGAAATGATCATCATATTGAGACGACGTGTCGCGCCCAACATTTGGTAGGCTACCTTGAAGGTCAAGGTCACAGCATGACCTTGCAGCAAAATCGTGTCTGGCCCATAACTTCTTTATTTGAAGTCGGATTTTAAAATAATTTCACAGAAATGATCACCATATTGAGACAATGTGTAACCCGCAACATTTGGGCCGCTACCTTGAAGGTCAAGGTCACAGCATGATCTTGCAGCAATATTGTGTCCGGCCCATAACTTCTTTATTTGAAGTTGGATTTTAAAACTATTTCACAGAAATGATCACCATATAAAGACGACGTGTCGCGGGCAACATTTGGGTGGCTACCTTGAAGGTCAAGGTCACAGCATGACCTTGCAGCAAAATTGTGTCCGGCCCATAACTTCTTTATTTGAAGTCGGATTTTAAAACTATTTCACAGAAATGATCACCATATTGAGCTCCGTATTGCCCACAACTTTTGGGTCGCTACCTTGAAGGTCAAGGTCACAGCATGTCCTAACAGCAAAATTGTGTCGGGACGATAACTTCTTATTTGAAGTCGGATTTTAAAACTATTTCACAGTAATGATCACCATATTGAGACAACATGTCGCGCCCGACATTTGGGTCGCTACCTTGAACGTCAAGGTCACAATTGACCTTGCAGCAAAATCGTGTCCGGCCCATAACTTCTTTATTTGAAGTCGGATTTTAAAACTATTTCACAGAAATGATCATCATATTGAGACGATGTGCCCGCGCAACATTTGGGTCGCTACCTTGAAGGTCAAGGACACAGCATGACCTTGCAGCAAAATCGTGTCTGGCCCATAACTTCTTTATTTGAAGTCGGATTTAAAAACTATTTCACAGAAATGATCATCATATTGAGACGATGTGTCGCGCACAACATTTGGGTCGCTACCTTGAAGGTCAAGGTCACAGCGTGACCTTGCAGCAAAGTCGTGTCTGGCCCATAACCTTTTTTATTTGAAGTCGGATTTTAAAATTATTTCCCAGAAATGATCACCATAATGAGACGACATGTAGCGTGCAACATTTGGGTCTTACCGTTAAGGTCAAAGCATGACCTTGCAGCAAAATGTGTCCTGTCTATAACATGTTATTTATAGTTGGATTTAAAAATTATTTCACAGAAATGATCACCATTTCGAGGCGACATGTCACATAACATTTGGGTCGCTTCCTTGAAGTTCAAGGTCACAGCATGACCTTGAAGCTAAATCATGTCTGGTCCGTAACTTTGTTATATATAGTTAGATTTAAAAATTGTCTGATTTTATAGCACTACACTGTTTTTAAAATTCACCTGAATAGTTATACAACTAACAGTGTTTGTGACAAAGCACCCATTCGGGGAGCATCACCCGTCTTCGACGGTCTCTTGTTTTTTAAGTTTCTGTAAAACTCCGGAAATTTTTGGAGTTCTGATCTCACTTCTTGATCAGGTCAGAAATGCATGTAACCTAATGAATCCAAAAAGCAAACAAAGTAGACCCAAATCAGATGAGATGGATGTGCTGGCTGAATGGGATCTTTGTTGGTTGCCTTCATGATAAAAGGAATATCCACTGAGTAAAGGGTTAAATCATTTAGCCAGTGGCCAGACTTCTACTTAGATTCCTAAAATCTGGAATAACCATTATCCCTCAGTGGTCAGTATATCAGTAAACAGAAGCATGAGAAACATGTGTGATGATATGGGAAATGGAAAACATAACAGCAGAAATCCTTCATTAGAGAGACATTAACCTGTGCTGTACTTAAATGAACTCTGCTGAAATATTGGTCAAGAGTTTTTGCATGATTTATAGGAGCACCACTAGTATCAGCCCACAGGCTAGATATTACTCTTATTGCAGGACAAACTGTGTAGAGCCAGATCAGCCAGTACATCTGTGCCATCTGATCAGAATTAACAGTTTGCTTTTGACTTTTAGATTCATTAGTCGAACTCTGGCCAGAAAGCAAACACTATTGATCCAGATCAGATGACACAGATGTTTTGGCTGATCTGGATCTACGCTAGTAGCCCATAATGTTAAAATGCATATATCCATGGAGTAAAATTTAAGAACTTTGATTTATTTGCCTTTTTACAGTTAAAATAATTATGCTTTTCATTACCCATTTTAATAATAGGGGTTGTACTTGCAAATCATGAGAAAACACTGTTTACCATTACACATCCGTGAAACAATTTGCTGCACTATGAGAACAGTGTCCTAAGTAATAGTGCACCAAAATGTTATTGTTCTAATGTTTCCCTGCACAGTAAATTTATGTTTTTTTTATTGACTTGCCCATGCAAATGTGCTTATTGTTAGAGGCATAAGTGTACCAGTAATGTAATGTAATTGGTAATAATAATCAATGTTTGTCCGAGTAATTGTAATCACTTATAATTTATTGATTTTTTCTAAATACTGAAAAAAGTAATTGATTACTCTACAAAGTTAAATAATAACTGACCAAGCGTCTAATAGATCACACAAAAATCAGTTAATTTCTCAAGTTCACAGACTATCAGTAATTGTAATTAGTTGTAATTTAGTTGTAATTTATTGATTTTCTCTAAATAGTTTAAAGTAACTGATTACTCTGCAGTGTTAAATAATATGTTTCATTGACCAAGCTTCAAGATTCCACAAAAAATCAGCAAGTTCACAGACTATACCAGTCTGTCTAGTCAGTAACACATGGTAGACACATGAAAATCATTTATTAGAGTTGGTTAATTAGATAATGGTTGAGATTTGTATCATACTTCTGTATGATTGCTTTGATGTATGTAGGTTTATGTGATTCTGCCATTTCTTATTGTTGTTGTTATTTTGAGGTGATTGTTAACAAGGCACAGTTGTTAATTTGCAAAATGATCCCCAAAAATTATCTAAATGACTCTAGAAGTGCAGCAGGTATTGAAACCCCTGATTATTCATAAGTGACTCAATGGTTCATGAAGTTTTATAAAACAAAGAGCGTAGACCCTGGTCAGAGGCCTCTAAAGGTCTACACTGGTCACAAATGTGAATAATGCTTTTGTTTGTTACAGAATTGACTGCCTTAATATTGGGCATTTCTGGCACTGTGCAGGGTGAAAATAGTTCTTTTACTGCTGTGAATCACACTCAGTCCACAGTCTGTAAATGGTTTTGTCTGTTATTTAAAAAATTATACTTATGATTCCTATAGATGTTTGTTTCACCTTTGACATTTAAATTGTTCCAACCGGTGAAGCAAGGTTAAAAGAAGGTTTAAGAAAACAGCTACTGATTTAAGCAATTGCTCGTTTAGTTAGCATCTTTAGTGTTAACATGTGACAGACGTTTTTTAGCGTTAACATATGTTTGTCTCAACATGGTGTAAATGAACATGCAAATCATATCTTTGAGAGTATTTAATGTATAACTGAAAGTGATAGAAAATGATTTGAAGATTGTCATATTTTTAAAGTTTAATGTTTGTGTTGCTCTTTCATTATTGTGAAAACTTCAAATATGGCAGAGGTGTAGAAATTTTCTTTGACCCACTCTCCCTGCAGGTCGAGTGAATGAGTAAGTGCACTCGCCCTTACAGAAAGTACACTCGCCCTTACATTTTAAATAAAATACTCTTTCTGTTGCAATTTTCGTTTTTCTATTCGTTCTATCTCTCTTACTATCTCGCTCCCTCTCTCGCTTTTCATCATCACTCCTACCTTGTTATAAAAAAAATTTATCTTCATTTGTTTCGACATTTTGACATACTATAGCAGGAAAATACGTGCACTTGCAGCCTCGTTCTGATTTGGGAAATCCAATGAGGATAAAAATAAATCGGTGCTGTTACCTTTACATCAGAAATGTTCCGAATACGCCGGAAATCGACCGAAATACCGGAAATCGAATTGTATTTTGTAAACAAAGTGAAAATATTTCCGGAGAAAACGCATGTGCTTTGCTAAAAAATTTACTTGCCTGGTCGGTCGAGTGTTTCGGCCGCTTCACTCGACCTAACGGATCATTTACTCACCATGGCGAGCGGTCGAGTGGAATTCTACACCTCTGTATGGCTAGAAGTGAAAATTGCAGAATTGTATGATAATTGAAAACCCTTTTCAAGCTTGATTCACTACAAACAGTTCCCTTGTGCTGCTAGTATAGACCTAGTAACATAATAAATCTGTGACCAAAAAGCGGCATGTGTAGGTTGAGATCAGATTGCATGGATGTAACATCTGATCTGGATCTACACTGGTCACCTTTGCCAATATCTCATGAAGTAATGCCCGGCCCGGGTTAATATTAACATTTTTTGGAAACACCTCTTTGTACAATGAATATACTGGCTCAGGTTTGAAAAAAAGGTGATTGTGTTTCACAAACCCATCAGTTAAAGTCTTGACCTAAAATGAACTTCCTAAAACACATTTGCTTCTAAAGACGCTTAACATATGTTAAGAATTTTGATGATTGTGATGAACAGCTTGTTGATTAACCTAGACATGAAGATCTGGAGATAACTGATATAACAGGGTTACCCCTGATCCGGAATCCGATACCAGACACTTGCATGATGTAAATTACATCATCTCCCACTGCTACTCGTTAACAGGTGATGTTGTTGTTGTTTGGTGTGCAAAGTATGAAATTTTTGTACGACTAGGAATTTGCTAATTCAGTGAATGTCAGAATGAATTTTTGTTGGATGTCGTTTTGACTGTATTTCTTGAGAGATTGTGAGGCGGGACTTGTTTCTTTACTTAAGAACTAATAAATGTCTGCTTATGATATAGGTAGAACATATTAGGCCAGAGAAAAAAAATTATTAGATTCTCATCCAGATTTTGGGAAAAAAAGGGGCGGGTGGACACTTTTTAATTTTTATTTTTTATTAACGAAATACCTGAGAACAGAAGTAAAAACTAACTTAAAATTTTGAGAAAATGGCATATATAATTACCAGAACCTTTGGTGTAGAATATTCATCCATCTTTTCAATTTCTTCCAAAACATCACGAAAACAACTTACAAAAGTAGCAGGTTGGTGCCTATTCTTGCTTGAAAAGCCATACCAGTCTTTAATAGTGACACTATCACCTTGGTAAGCTTTGAAATGATGAACATTTTATTTTAATATTGTCGGCCATGTTTTTTTCCATATCCGGGATGGTCTAAACCCCGTTCTGTCCGGAACAGAATATGTTCCGATTTTTTTTACCAATAACTTTTTTTGGGGGCAGTGGTTTTGGACAGGGGCGGGCGGGGATGAGAATCTAAAATATTTTTTTCTATTGCCTTACTGGTCCAAGATGTGTAGATCAAAGCGAAATTTATACAATCTTACAGATGTTTCCTTTATTTAACATTGAATGTTAGTATGTAATGCATTCTGGTCCCAATATTATAAAACTAAGAAATGAAAACCAGTCTCAAAATCTCAAGGATCTGATTGGCTGAAAGGGTGACCAATTGCCATTTCAGCCAATCAGATCCTTGAGATTTGAGACTGGTTTCAAATCTCAGTTTTATAGTCTTTAGCACTTATCAGGATCTGCACTGTTTCCTTTATTTCATCAGGTCATTTCTGACTAAGAATTGAACAGTGTAGACACTGAAGATACTGATCAAACGGCCCAGCTGTGCTTGCTGATATGGATCTACACTTTTCATCCACACCCAGCATGTTCATTCAGTCTGTGGAAGATCCATACTGTTTTCAATTTGGTAAGAACAAGATTGATTTATAAATAGCCAGGCAGACCCAAAGATCATAAAACTGAGACTTGAGAATGAAGTTTCTAATCCCTAGCATCTGATTGGTTAAAATGAGAGTAGTCTTTTAATTGACCAATCAAAAGTTAGACATAAGATACTGGTCTCAAATGTCACATGTATTTTCATTTGTTAAAGGCTTAAACTCATAATGACCTCTGTAGTAAGTGCAAATACTATAACAAATACTATAACTCAACAAATATTTAACTGTGTGGGAAACTTTTGATAGCTGTGACTTTAAACTTTGTCACATTTCACTAACAATTTGAGGAATGCTGTTATGTTGACATTTTTGGAAATACTATTATCAGTGTGTAGTACCTATGACCTTTGCTGGTTCCCATGCACTTATTGACTTCGTACTGGACTGTAAAGTGGTGAGGATAGTTTACATGAGCCTTTAACCCCTAAAATAAATGTAATAGAATCACCATTTTATCAATTTGAGCCAATCCTTTCATTGTACATATAGCAATGTTTTACAGTCAGTTATTTATGGGATTTATTAACGGTCTTCAGACTGTGCAGATCTGGCCCCAAGGTTATAAAACTGAGCATGGAAACCAGTCTCAAATCTCAAGCATCTGATTGGCTGAATTGGCGACCAGTCGCCATTTCAGCCAATCAAATGCTTGAGATTTGAGACTGGTTTCCAATCTCAGTTATATAACCTTCAACCCTGGTCTGGGTCTACACTGGTTGCATGTGCTTGGCATATTTAAAGGTTAACATCGATAAATCAAGGGGTATACCAAGTAGTATAGTGTCCATTTACCCCCCAAAGTTACATATTCGCAACTATATGTAGTACTGGGAAAACCATTGTTTTATTTTTGTGTCGCCCTTGTGATATGCTTTGCGCTTTTTTCGCCGCGGTACCCAGCAAAATGGGATACTGGTCTACATTCTTTCAAAGAGTAGTATGTGATATCAGCCGTTTTTTTCCCCAAAGGGGAAAGGGTCCCCTTCCCCTACAATTGGGAAATTTTTGCGTCGTAAAATCTTGAAATTGGGAAAAAAATCAGTCGCAAAATCAGCCAAATTGGGATTTTTTCTAAATTCATGTAAAAAGCATCATAAGGTCTGGTTCCTTAACAGGAAACCCTTAAGTGATGTAACTATTGCCAGAACTAAGTTACTGCCAATCCAATGACTGCCTGTCTATGGAAAAATAATTTCCATTGGCAGGAAAAGTTTCTTTGAGGTTGCAATTAATTTGAAATGAATCTGATGAATCTGCATTTGAAATTATAATGGAAGGAGTGGGGGCTGGATTCAGTGTCAGGTTGAGGCAATGTGTCTTTATGCTACAGCTAGCTCAATGATAGCTTCTGAGTGGGACTCAGTTTGGTTTCCATATATGTCGGAAGGCTGGGTTCAAGTTTAGTTTCAGTCCGATTTACGGGGGAAGTACGGGAGGTTGCTCAATACCGGTAACTACATTCATTGGTTCAAATCGCTCAGACTCGGGACTCGTCACCAATGGCATGGGATCGGTCGATATATACCCAAAATCTCGCAACAAAAGTGAGCCAGTATTTGTTTTTTTAACGGTTCCTTTGAATAATCGCTCATTCTAAACGTTGTTGTGAAGTTTGTAAACTACTTTTAGTTTCTGGAGACTGGTTTTTGCGTTTCAATTTTATCCATAAAAATCAGTCAACTTGCAATTATTGACCGTAAACCAGTCTGAAAAAAGGACGTGTATAAAATGCGGATCGGATGAAAGACATCACATGTCTGTACTTTATTTTATGATAACAACTGAGTAAGAGTCTAACCGGATCGTTGATAAGAGTTACTCCCCTTTGAACAGTACGGTTTGTTTACGCGGAACGACATTTCTTGCAAAAAACTCTTTTGTCAATTGGGAAACGGCACTGTTTGTTGTTGGAAACATTAGCTTTGGGGATTGGGAAAGTCAGGTACTTTGAATTGGGAAGACTCCGGTCAGCTTTGGGAATGGTACCGTTTTGCGGAGGTAGTTAAAGAAGGAAAAAAACGCTGGATATCTATAATTATATAAATATATAAGTGATTTTTTTGAGAAAAAAATTCGGCACTATATAAATTATTGTCTTTATTTGCATTGTCTTTATTTGTTGGGGGCTGCAGTTGTCTCCCTTTTCAAATGGAGTGGTTATGGCATAGATTGCTGATAAAGGACATTGTTTAAATCATCAGCCATGACTGATTTAATTATCGGTCAATATATTATTTGTATGCAATCAGACAAAAAAAACGAAACTAAATTTGATAATAAGACGTAGAGACTTCGTTCTGATTAGATTAGCACAGTTAATGAAATAGATTGAATTTACGCTTGTTTAAAACAGCTTGAAATTTTAATTCTTGCCCACAGATTGCTGATGTAATGGATGTGGTTGTATTTGAATTAAATAAATTCATTCATCTTGGGCTAATATTTTACGAATCTAAGTTTATCTGGCTCTTATTTATATATTCAGTCCTCATTTAGATGTTTAAATCTTCTGAGTTAGAATTCCTAGTTCTTTTCTTCCTAGTTGAAATGTTCCTTAACACTGTTGTATAAGACTGGTTACATGTCTTTCCTTAACATCTCATCATTTTCATACTTAAATAATGACATTAAATTTTCATACTTAATATTAAATGACATTAAATTCATTTATTTAAATTATTACTTCCCTTGCTGTTTCCTATGAGCATTTTAATGAAAATTGGGAAAAAATATAAAAATTAAAATATAATCAAAATCTGGTAATGTTTCATAAACATGCTTCAGGTAGTATCAGAATGAAATGTTGGAGCATCATTAAGCATATTTTGGGGATTTTGTTCTCAATTAATGGCAGTTTAAAAAAAAAATTGAAATTTTAATTCTAAACTTTAAATTAAAAATAAAGAAAAAAGATACATTTTTAATAAGGAATACTAGTCATTTAAACATTTCAGTACCCTTCATCATAAACTAAATGCCCTTTGCTCTAAAAAAAATGTTTGTACATGTAAATGATTTGCTCTTAAAGCAACAAATTTTGCTATCAAAAAGGGACAGAATATTAACTAGAAAAATTAAATTAGTCATATTTTTAATAATATACCCAGGGGGGCCATGTAAATAAACTTGTTGCAAGAAAGTTTAGATTAAATGATAAAAATGGTTGTAATTTTATTCCATCTATCATAGAAATAATGTTGTTACCGGTATTTATGGTAGGTTGTATTCTTTTTCAGTTCAAAACTATTTTGTATTAAAAGGAATTTTAATTGGTCGCAATTTTTCGGTAATTGTTCAATGTAATACAATACCTAGAAAATTAATTTAATCAAAATATGATATCTTTATCAGGGATGTCATCAAAGTGTATACATTGTTGACTTTAATTCGGTAAATTAAATCGAAATGTTTATAGAAGCATCAGGTAACGTGTGCTGCTGGCTACAGTTTAGATGTCAATCTCCTTCGCAGAGTTGTCGTTCCTTACACTCACTCTGCGAAAGGCTCAATGTCAAGATTTTTTTACCAAACTCGACAGCCCTATTTTAAACAGTCATAATTATGAATTTGAAAACTTGAGGTAAAACAAATGACAGAAATCTTCACTATCTTTCAGTAAAACCAACGAAACCCAATCTATTGTAAATGTAATTGGTGAATTATTTCTTTGAGTTAAAGTAAAAGTAGTTGAAAGTAGTCCCAGCCTATAACAGAGGTGCATGTAATGAGCCGATAGTGTAAGAGAGTGTTTAGATGTATATACCGATTATATGTACAACAACAACATTAACTATTTTCTCCATAGACACACCTTTATTGCCTGGGTGAACAGTGTAGATCCAGATCAGCCAGCACATCCATGCCATCTGATCAGGATCTGCACTGTTTGCTTTTTATTCGTAAGGTTATTTCTGACCAAAATGCGACCAGTGCAGATCTTGATCAGACAGCACAGATGTGCCGGCTGATCTGGATCTACACTGGTTGCACATGCGTAAAAATGCGTATAATTTTATGGAGAAAAGGGTTAACAACAACTCTTATTTATATATGGGGCACCTTAAGGAAAAAGGTGTTTTTCGGTTGATATTTTTTTACATTTTAGTTGTTACTGTATATGGAAAGAGCTTACAATTATCTGTGATTTTATAAGAACTAATTGGTGATTTTTAAAATATAATTAATATTAACTTTATCTCGATATGCATAATAAACAATGTCATGTGCTCATTGACAACTTTATAACGTTATTACAAGGATCGACATCAACTTTTCTTGTAACATTTCCCATAATTATATGACATGTACAATGCCCTTGACTGGAAAACAAAGACTATTTAAAAAAATTTTCATTGTAAAGTTTAAACCTTTCCTTACGAAAACTAAATTTTGATAGAATACATGTTATTATGATTTTATATTATTATGAAAAGGCTTTTCAAAAGTAACTTGTCACTTTATAATAGCTTCCTGATTATATACAGTCTGATATATATCCAGTTGTGAAGGACACTACAAGATCATTTATACTTGGGGGGGGGGGGGGTCATATTTTATGAAACTATAGTTATATAACAGAAAGTGTATTGATGTTTTGGTGTTTTAAATTATACCTATATGCATCAACCATTCCACTTAATACTCTGAAATTTATGGCCCTTTTTGAGTTGTTGAAAATGGCTTTGCAAGGCTTTCTAAGGTACAGAGGATACAATGGGAAACTTTTCAGGTAAAAATCAGAAAAAAAAATCTTTTTTTTTCTTTTCCTAAATTGTCGTTTTGTAGAAATTATGACTTCCTATTAGAAAAAAGTATATTTTGTTACTTAATTACATTTTTACTATTAAAATCATAAGTTTCAACAGTTGAATAATGATTTCTAAGCAAATCCAAAAAGGACAACAATTTTTCAATACAGAGTTAAAATAATTTTAGTGATGTGTTTCAGTCAGCTCAAAACATTTCTTCATTTTAGTGCTGAGGTGTTCAAATTATGATCTTGTTGTAGATTTATCAACATTTAGGATTACTCATGATTTAATGGTGTATTGATTTCATATCCAAAAACACTTTAAATGACAGTAATATGCACATTATGATTGATTATGAGAATGCAATACACCATGCAGCAGACGACATATTTGCACGAAATGTGCCATCCAGTATTTTGCATTAACCCTTTCCTCCATAAATACGCCTTTTTACGCATGTGCGACCAGTGTAGATTGGGATCAGCCGGCACATCGGCACTGGTTGCACTTTGGTCAGAAATAACCTAATGAATAAAAAAGTGAACGGTTTAGTTCCTGATCAGACAGCATGGATGTGCAGGCTGATTTGGATCTTCACTGTTCGCCCACGCAATAAAGGTGTATCTATGGAGGAAAGTGTTAAAAATCTGATGAAATCGAAGCAAGTATAATTGGACTAGATTGGTAACTCTGCCATATGCAGACCCTTTTCAGAAAAATATTATCCAGGGGTTCCACTTAACGCTGCAAGCACTTGATGGAATATAATGGACTCAATTTTCGATTGAGAATAATGGACTCAATTTTTCTATAAATTTTGATTGGTTAATTTATTTTTCTTAGATATTTACAGAATTTTATACTAAGTAAACTGAATTTATTAAAAGTGAACTCATTGGTCTTGTTATATTTCAAAGTTGATTGGGGGGTTAATTAGAGTATGAGGGGGATTCTGAGCTCAAAACAAACAAAATAACTGCTGTTACACTACAATAGCAGAGTCTGATGGTCATTATTACAGGGTAAAACCCCTGCCCCCCTCCCCCCCCCCCCCCCCCTGCCTCCCGCCTCTTGTAGAGACCAAATAGTGAACAGTGAAAGCCATATCAGACTGCATTGATGCAGCTGTGACAGACACTTTAAGGGTTTCAATAAAAAGGGTAAAACTTGCACAGAAATTAAATCCACACAGAATCTAACGATACAATAGTTATGCTCAACCCTTTACTCCATATATACAGGCTTTATCGTGTGTGCAAACAGTGTAGATCCAGATAAACTGGCACATCTGTGCTAATGTGCTGGCTTTGGGATACAGCCATATCCCATGGGTTCATTTCATGAAGACAAAAAGATCTCTTTGCTTAAGCACAGAAGTGGGAAGTGCATGAAATATGCAGAAAATAAACTGACACAAAATGTAATGATACAATAGTTACAGAATATTATGCTCTTTAACAGAATTATTGTAGAGAGCTGCAGAACATCCTGATACAACAGAGTAGTAAAATGTTCCAATTTAGGTGTTTTAATGATCGAATGTTACCAGAAGCCCCAGGAATACTGTCTAGCATTGAATTTCATTCCATTTTATTTTGTTCCATTTAACCCTTTCCTCCATGTATAGGCCTTTTATTGCACGAGCAGCATCTGTCTGATCAGGATCTACACTGTTTGCTTTTTAGGCTAGGAGTAACCTAATAAATCAAAAAGTGAACAGTGTAGATCCTGATCAGATGACACTGATCAGGTAGCTGATCTGGATCTACAGTGTTTGCCCATGCCAGGCATATATATGGAGGAAAGGGTTAAGAAAGACAGAAGACTACTAGTAAAGTCTACTACATGTTGTATGCAGTCTCCTAGTTGCCATATTATAAGGAAAAATGTTTAGTTGGTGCTTATTTTCAAAATTTTGGAAATGTAAATGGTTGAACTGTTCAAGGTTGATTCCTGTATTTTGAGAGGTAATTAGCTGTACAACAATTAATGACTTGCACAGTTTTACAATCCTGGAGACATAAATTATATTCTGTATTTCCTTGTTACATGTCTAACTTAATAAAAGCTGCCTCATCATGTATTAGAATGAAAAAAACTAAGTCAGGCCTCAACAAATCCACTCGCCAACTTGTATTTGCGAGTTAAAGTTTGGGTTGTTCACTGGGTGAGTTTATCAAAATCACATTTTTAAATGAAGTTATTCTGTAAAAGAATCAAATGGCAGAACACAATTCAATCTTAATACCGGTGAATTGAAAGCAAGAAATCAACCTAATGGCTAAATATAAAACTTTACTGGAAGCTTGTGCATTAAACATGGCTTACCCTGCAGGTTACTACTGCAGTAAAATTCACTCACGACAGATCTTAAAATGTAATATTGCTCCTAAATTTCAGCAAAATTCTCTTCTTTCAGTCAGTTATTGTCATTATATTATATTAGTGGTGCATGTACAATTAACATATTCCTCCATACATACTCATTTTTACGCATGTGCAACCAGTGTAGATCCAGATCAGCCGGCACATCTCTACACTTGTTGCACAGGCATTTAAAAGATTATATATGGAGGAAATGGTTAACTCTTTCCTCCATATGTATTACGCATTTTTTCGCGTGATCGACCAGTGTAGATCCAGATCAGCCGTCACATCTGTGAGGTCTGATCAGGATCTGCACTGGTCGCATTTGGTCAGAGATAACCTAACAAATAAAAAAGTGAACAGTTTAGATCCTGATCAGATAGCATGAATGCGCCGGCTGATCTGGATCTAAACTGTTCGCCCTAGCAATAAAGGCTTGTCTATGGAGGAAATGGTTAAAGTATTTCACTGTGAACTATTTCCACTCTGAGCTGTGAATAGGCTGCTTTAACTGATGTATATTAATTATTCATTGTGCAACAAAGGTGACATTCTGCTAACACTACATGATAATGTGACAGGTACTCATGTTAGCTGAGGTCTTCATTGAATATAAAGCTTCTTTGTTTCTATTGAGAAACAAATGTTTTGTTTAGTGTGGTATGTAAGACAATCATAATAAAACTCCTGAATTAACAAGTTGTTTTTAATGTCAAACTTTTCTGCTTAGAAATTGTTAGTTAGTCCTTACCAGCAAATCGAATGTCATTTTTTTGTTGATCCTGCTTGCCGTTAGCTCAACTTAGTTGTCACAATGGCGGTTAGGTGTATGTGCAGTAGTGGGTTTGTGCGTGAGCAATCTTGTTTATATTTGGCTTGTGAGCTAACCCCTGTTCCTGTTCTGTGACAATTTTTGTTTGTGACAACAAATGAGTCTGTGTCAAATATTATCTGTTGCTTTCTTGACTACGGGCTTAACTTGTTGCCAACAGGCATCTAGAGTTCACTTCACATGCTTAACCCGGTCCTCCATATATACACATTTTTACGCGTGTGTGACCAGTGTAGATCTTGATCAGCCAGCACATCCATGCCGTCTGATCAGGATCTTCACTGCTCGCTTTTTGGTCAGAAATAACCTAATAAATCAAATAGCAAACTGTGCAGATCCTGATCAGACGGCATGGATGTGCTGGCTTATCTTGTTCTACACTGTTCACTCATGCCATAAAGGTGTGTATATGGAGGAAAGGGTTAATATTTAGTAAAAGTAATGTTAATCCAAGTTGATGAAAAGGATATTTCTTTCTATTACACCCAGTTTTATATTATATTTTCAGATGCAGAAACTGTTTTACCAGAATTTCAAAGAGTACAAGGGTTCGTTTGTCGATACTCTTTTAGATAAGGAGGTACAAAGGGCCATAACTCTTCATCCGATCAAAGCACCAGCATACCAGTATCGAATCAACAACCACTTCACGTCCATGAAAATCAAAGAATATCGCCAAAAAGAAATAGAACTTCACCGAGAAATAAGTGAAATGAATCAAGTATTAAATGAGAAATCTGATTTTGATAAATACGGCCTAAAACCATCTGTGATGTCATATTTACCGCAGAAATCAAGCGAAGTTATTGGATGGGAATTTGTAAATTCGAAGTCAATATCGTCGCACTTGAATGTCAATCCTCGAAAAGGTTTAAACTCGTATCGTAAAGACGTACTTGATGAAATAGTGTCACAAACAATGGACATCGTTAACAAGAATTCAAAACATCGAGGTAGAAGTATTGATTTCAAAGAAGTTTTATATGGTTACACGAACACAGATCCCTTAAACGGGCCAAATTATGTCCTAGATATCCTTCTGACATACAGAAAACATAAAGGAAAGAATCCTACTGTTCCAGTCAGACGACATGCGTATCTTCATCAATCGTTTACAAAAACAGAGTTTATAGAAAGTCCGTGGACGTCTGAAAGAGACAAATTATCAGACACAGAGTCATCACATGTGTTTCATCATTTTCACGGAACAGAGGATATTGTTTATAATGCCAAATTACGTGAAACTATACATTTAATTCTTCCATTAGCAGGAAAAGTAAAAGAATTTGACAGATTTATGAAAATATTTGAAGAAATTTCATTAGCCAAGAAAGAAAATGCTCAGATGCATATAGTGTTGTTTACTGAAAATAGTTCCCCGCAAGAAGTAGAAGATATTTTAAATATTGTTGGAATATACCAGAAAAAGTATGGTGGACATTTACTTGAAGTTATAGAAGCCGAAGGTGACTTCGCACGTGCTAAAGCATTAGACCTCGGATCAAAGCAATGCTCTGTTGATGATTTGATATTTTGTGTTGATGTCGATATAATTTTGACATCAGATTCGTTAAATAGAATCCGATTGAATACCATTCAAGGAATACAGGTGTATTATCCAATAGTGTTTAGTCAGTATGACCCCAGTGTAATATGTCTCAACCAATCAAAAACAAATTGTAAAATAGATCTGCTAGACTTCTCACCCCGTATGGGGTACTGGAGACAATTCGGTTACGGGATCGCTGCCATGTACCGCAGTGATCTTGAACGTGTCGGAGGTTACGACACAGGAATTCAAGGATGGGGAAAAGAGGATGTGGACCTTTTCGAAAAAATCGTACAAAGTAATCTCACAATATTCCGCGCAGTAGATACTGGTATGATCCATGCATTCCATCCGGTTAAGTGTGACGTGAACCTTGAGCCGTCACAATTCCAGATGTGTGTTGGGACCAAAGCAACATGCTTAGCTTCTCAATATCAGCTTGCAGAAATGGTCTTCAAGATGGATCATATATTAAATAGAAAGGTTGAAACCAAGGTTTGACCACGGCTAAAATTTAGGGTTTTATAAATTGTTGATTATTTTTTCAAAACAGTATTTCATGAGATATTTGCTGGCAATCATATATTTATATCATAGTGATTAACACTCTTCTCCACGGAATAAGGCTGCATTCATGGGCAAACTCTGTAGATCCAGGTCAGCTAGCACATCTGTGCCATCTTAACAGATTCTAAATTGGTGGCTTTTAGATTCTTTATGTTATTTCTGACCAAGACCGGAGACCAGTGTAGATCTAGATCAAACTGCACAGATGAACCAGTAGGTTTGGATCTACAACAGTCGCACACAAGTTAAAACATGTATATATGAAGTAAAGGTTTAATGACATGGGACTACGTATAGCTTGAGTTTTATTGAATTCTTAAATGGAATTGGCTTCATGAAAACCAGACTTGATGACAAATGCTAGATTGTTGTTGTTTGTTTTTTTTTGTTATTTTCAAGTTTCAACTAAATCTGCAAAGTAAGGGAAAAATTGGCTTTAAAGTGACTGAGATTTTTTAATATGAAACAAAGTTGGAAAATCGATTAAACACATAAATCATAAAGTTTTAATAATGTGGATACTTAAGCAAGGCAGATTTTGTAGATACGGCATTAATTTAAATCTTTACAGTCGTATATCAATTATCGTCTAAGAATTATGTAAACCATTGTTGATAAAATCTTAATGAATTAAATGAAAAATTTGTTGTATTTAAAAGTCTGTTTATTCTGGAGCCCGGCTTACAGAATGGTTGGGAATAGAATTTTTACTATAACTTTTACAGCATTTACAGCATTAAATTAAAGTAATAATATTTTTGCCAATTTCCAAAAAGCATTAACCGATATTTCGTTGTGCATGAAATTTGGTAGTTATAATTTGTACCAAATTGTGGTTTTGTGTTCACATGATCTACTTTTAGTTCTCAGTTCCCATAGAAACTCATTAAACACATTTTGTCAATGGGTTGGGTAATGAAAGCTATATTTTTGGGGTAAATTATTTCTTAAGAATTTGAGTTAAAGTTCTTTCTAACACATGCGACATGAAATAAATGGGTGTTACAGATCATTTAAAAGTGTTTAAATTTCTACTTCAAAGGATTGGTTAAAACCAAAGATTTATTATATGTATTAAACATGTTAAAAGCATTATTGTGTACACATGGGTTCTTTTTTCAATTGCTCATTTTAGAATACGGTAAATCAAACATAGTAGTTACATTTTCACATGAGAAAGCAACAAAGTAATTAAGAAATGTATAACAGTAGATTGAATTTGTTTCAAATTGTTCTTTTTCTCACATGACATTAATAAGCAGCCTGTTTGCAAAATTGTCAGAATTAAGCTTTTAATGATAATTTCATCATAAAATATGCATAATAATATATCGGTTAACTTGACTTAAGATTCATATTATAAATAGTTAACCATCATGCTGTGAGTAGTCTGGCGATATTTTGACAATTTTAGCTATAGCTATATTAAGGGATTGGCTTAGGCTGTCAGAACAGGGAGAATTTTTCCAGTTCTAGAGAGAAGTCAACTAAGGTTTTTGATTTTTTGTATGAAACATAGAGAGAAAAACTTCTTGTCTTCTTGGGTGAGCAGAGGGAGGAGTTGTGGACATATGGAGAACTATTTCTCCCCAAGTCACCCCTCTACACCCTTTCCCTGATATTTGGAAAGGATTATCAATTACTGTTGAACCTGGCTTAGCACCCACCTGCATTAATAAACACCTGTCTTAAACAGCCATTTTGAATATGCCCTTAACTGACATTTTGTTCTTAGACTAGTTTGTACCTGTCTTAAACAGCCACCTGTCTTAAGCAGCAACTTTAGGTCACTCCCTTGAGTGGCTGCTTAATACGTTAAGTGTCCATTGCTTTCTTGGACGAAACTGCAGAAACGGCTATATGGTGATACAACCCTTGATACTTCAGATATACAGGCTTTATGGCATATAGGAACATTGTTGCTGAAGATCAGCTGGCTTATCCTTGCTGTCCAGTACGGACATACATTGTTTGCTTCTTGGTCAGAAATAACTTAAGGAAACTAAAAATTAACAGATCTGATAATTTGTCAAGAGCATAACTTTTACAATGATGAAGGGACCTCAGACAAAATACACAGGAATGAGACGGATTATCTCATCAAAGAACCATGACCTTATCTCAAAAGTCAAGGTCACCCATTTTATTTTAAGTATTACAAATGCCAGTCCCTACAAAAATACTGATATGTGAACTTCCTTCATTGTTATGCATTTTCTGTGCACAGTGACAAGGGTTAATAACTTTAATGCTTTAAATTGTTGGGTTTCAGAGTTCAGTGACAAACAATTACCTGAGAAGCTAGATTAGATAAAATGTCAAAATTGAGCGCGTCATTTCAATTTCTAAAATAAAATGTTCTTTTAAATGTCATTATAAATTTATATTGCAGTTTACTTCGCATGTTATATTTCTAAGGCTAACTGTAATAAAAGTATATTTTTATGCCCCCACAAAGTGGGAGGCATATAGAGTTGCACTTGTCCATCCATCTGTACATATGTTCCCAAATCTTGTGGCATCAACTCCTCCTAGACTACAAAGCAGATTTCTTTCGAACTTGCACAGATGATCACGCAGGATGTGTAGATGATCGTAAAGAAAGGATTTTTTCCTGCGACCATTTTTACCCGAGTTATGGCCCTTTGTTATTAAAAATTATGTTAAGGCAGTGGGACATCAGTGTCCAAGAACACATTCAAGTTCTATATTAACCTTTGCTCCATATCTATGCATGTGCGACCAGTGTAGATCCAGATCAGCCAGCACATCCATGTCGTCTGATCAGGATCTGCACTGGTAGCATTTTGGTCAGAAATAATCTAACCAATCAAAAAGTGAACAGTGCAGATCCTGATCAGATGGCTTGGATGTGCCGGCTGGTCTAGATCTACACTGTTCGCCCACACAATCAATGTGCATCTATAGAGGAAAGGATAAAGATGTTAAAAAATTAAATGACCTAATAATTTATAGTTTTTGTAATTTGTCAATTTTAAGTATACATGATTTTTAAGTAATGTAAGAGTTGATACAGTTTTGTACAGCAAACCACAAAAAAAAACACTTACAATTTACAACTTACACTGTACATTTTTATTAAGATTTTATATTTATTGTAGTCCCTGCTTTATTTCAATTGTTTCTGCTTGTTTGTAAATCAAAGAATAATGTGATAAATTCAGATGTCTTGTTTATAATGTAATTATTGTGTAGTTGCTTTGAATTTAAGGATAACAGATGCTAGACGAAGAGTTTTTGCTTATTTATTTTGCCTGTTTGCCAGATGAATAACATCTGTGTAAGGTGCTGTAATTTAATGTTTAGATTAATTAATTCGAAACTGGCCATAAAAATTTCCTTATTCTGAACATTAATTGTTGTTGATCTAAGTCAAAAATTAAGGTGAGGGAAACGTACATAATAAATTCTCAATCAATCATTGTAAATTATTCATGCAGTAAAAAATATGTTAGAAAAACATTCTTGTTATGAAATAATTGGTTCATCAATTTTCAGGTAGGTCTTGCAATGTAAGGGAGGTAACTCAGTTCGTAGAAATGCAAGATATGAACAGAGTAGCTGCTCATTTATTTTTCTGGTCATAATATACATGTATAATGGGCATTCTATATTTCATAAACATTGATGTGTTACTCATTTGTTATTTGAAAAAAGAATATCATTTATTTTTTTCATTTCATATTTGTTAAAAATAGAACAATCTGTTCTTTTGACCAATTATTTATTACAGACACCACATTTAATCCTTTATTCAATGGATACAGCTTTTACCACAAGGGGAATCTGTGTAGATCTAGATCTGTTTTGTCTGATCTAGATCTATACTGTTGTCTTCTTGGATATAAATAATTAAATACAAGGCTCTCACTAGACTTGCAAATCAGGGAGGATTTTTGTCATAATTTTACAGAATTATGGAGAAGTTTGCAGTCAACAGCATTCTTTCCCTATATAGTCTATACAAAATGACTTCTTCCAAAGCTCAAGAAAAGGGAGAAGTCTTGTCACTTTTGGGAGACCACTTCTCTCAAGTCTCCCTCTCATGAGAGCCCTGAAATATATCTAAAGGTGAATAGTATAGATCCATTTGTTCCAGCTGATCTGGATCTACACTGGTTGCCCATGTGATATAAGCCATACGCCATGGAATAAGGGGTTAAATTCATTACCTCATTTATGTTGGGTTGTGTAAACTACATTATAGTATAATTGAAATCATAAATGGTCATACGAAGCATGATAGAATGAGTTTATAATGCTACAAAGTTGTTGTGATATAACCCTTTCCTCCATAGATACACCTTTATTGCATAGGCGAACAGTGTAGATCCAGATCAGCCAGCATATCCGTGCCATCTGATCAGGATCTGCACTGTTCACTTTATGATTCCTTAGGTTAATTCTGACCAAAATCCAACCAGTGCAGATCCTGATTAGACGGCACAGATGTGCCTGGAATGGATCAACACTGGTCTCACTGCGTCAAAATGCATATATATGGAGGAAAGGGATAATTACAGTTTAACCTGTCTTGAAAGATTACTCATAGGAAAACTAAAAAGGTGGTCTTTGAAGGTAGATGTTTTTTGTTCACAAGTGAATTTGTTCTTTAAATCAGTTAGTGGGATAAATAAAAAGTGTTGTTTTTTTTTTCTACAGGTTGTCTTTGTTTATAGGTGGCACAATTTGGACTGTATATTAATTTCTTTGATAAGTGCTTACTGGAAAGCAAGGAATTGTAGGATGTGAGGATTTAAATTCATGTAGACTAAGAGTGAAATTTATTGTTTGCTAGGGACCAGCAATGTATTTCTGTGCATTCTTTTCTGATGTTAAAGTCTGGAGACAAGAAACTGCTTTTTTATGTAAGGCCTAATTTTAATAGGAAACTATAATTTTACTCATTTTTGATGACAAAAAATTGCTCTTTGTAACCAATATCATGCAGTGATGATAATGTTTATCAGGGCTATCTGATCAACCTCTGTGGGGGTGGTCGCGGCTAGCTCAGTTGGTAGCGTTGTCGGAATTGCATGGCTTGGCGCTGTTGCTGTGACGGTGGAGTTTCGCTCCCAGGTATAAGCAATATCATTTGTAAGGCCTAATTTTTATAGAAATCTTTTATATTATAGCATGCATTTATTTCTCATGACAAAGAGTTGCTTTTGTTAGGCCTAAATTAAATTTGACTGGAAATGTATTATTGCTTGCATTCAGTGTGATGAAATTAATATGCATCTGTTGTTTATACCTGCAGTTATTCCACATTTAACATAACATTTATCAGAAAATGAAGTATTTGTTTATATAATGCATTGTGTAAGCATGTTGGAAATTAAGTGCAAGAATTTGGCCATGAGATGATTCTAGGATGAGTTATAGCATTTACCAGTGGGAACAACATTATATTTTACAGCACACTTTATATTTGTGGGCATTTAATTTTCTACTTTTTAGTAAATTAGCAGATTAATGGTTTCCAGTTAAGTTTCTTAAAATCAAGATATACATAAGATAAAGACTGTTTATTATCTGGTGGGGGTTATAATTTGAAGATCACTTAACCCAGAAAATCTACAAAGCACTTTCAGTGCAAATATCATAAATTGTTGTTTGTCAGAATGAGTTGCACACCTGGATCTTATAGAACAAGAATCTGATCTGTTTCAGTACTAACTGTGCAATAATGACTATGTTGATATAAGTTATTTACATGGTATTTATTGCATGATAGTTGTTTCATCTTTACCATAAGCCTTTACTCCATTTATACATGACTTATCCCGGCCATTTTAAATCCAGATCAGCCAGTACATCCATGCCATCTGCTTGCTTCTTGGTAAGAGATAACATAATGAATCTAAAAGATAATGGTGAACAACCTGATCTGGATCTACACTTAATCCTTTCCTCCATATTTACGAATTTTATGCATGTGCGACCAGTGTAAATCCAGATCAGCCGGCACATCCATGCCGTCTGATCAGGATCTGCACTGGTCACATTTTGGTCAGAAATAACCTAAGGAATCATAAAGGGAACAGTGCAGATCCTGATCAGATGGCACATCTGTGCCAGCTGATCTGGATCTACACTGTTTGCCCATACAATGAAGGTGTGTCTATAAAGGAAAGGGTTAACCCTTTCCTGTACAAACACACCTTTATTGCTAGGGCGAACAGTTTAGATCCAGATCAACCGCCACATCCGTGCCGTCTGATCAGGATCTAAACTGTTCGCTTTTTGATTCATTAGATTATTACTGACCAAAATGCGACCAGTGCAGATCCAGATCAGACGGCACGGATGTGCCGGCTGATCTGGATCTACACTGGTCGCACATGCATAAAAATGCGTATCTATACAGGAAAGGGTTAAGGCACGTGGTATGAACATGCAGGCTGATTTACTTTTACCTAGCCTATGGAGTAAAGGGTTAATGAAATCAAAAGACCCATTTTCTCTTTCTGTGGCATGTATGCTTATATTTGTTTTTACAACACATAGAGGAGATAAATGTAATTATAAAATTATGTGTTTGTTGTACATTTGAACATGTTACATAATGCTCAATTTGCTGCCAGTATTTGCCTGTTGGTAAATTTGAAATCCTGTGTTACATGAAGTCAGTGGAGGTTCTTTGCATTTAATTTAAATTTGGCTGTTTAGACAAACATTTTAACCAACAACATAAGTCTTTTTTTTAAATTTAAACAAGCATGTCAGTGTTAAATCATTTTTGCACAGTTGATTATGTGGCAGTTAATGTGTGATGAAAACATAGAAAAATCTCTCAAACATGGTACAAATATTAATAATTAGGTCACATCGATGAAAAATCAGTTGATCACATTAAGTAGGTCATCAATGCAAAACCTGTTGAACAGAATAAATAGGTCACATCAATGAAAAGCCAGTTGAACACAATAGTAGCTAACTTTCTCACAATAATGAATATAAGCAAGTTTATCTTGTGACACACAGGATTTCATGTTTTCCAATGTGAAAATTGTTTTTGTTTTCAAGCAGGCCTTGAAATTGTTGCTTTACAATTGTCTTGCCTTTGTATTACATTTTGTTTGCTCTGTGAATACAGCGAAAACCACATGTGTGACTAGTGTGTAGATCTGGATTTGCCTGCATGTCTGTGAAGTCTGATCCAGATCAGGGTCAGGTGCAAGATTTCCAGAAAGTGGGTTTGTTTGGTGCATTCTAAAGGTAGTTAAATGTTAGTTTCAACTTTCTGGCCCAAATTCCCATGAAAATTAAATATTGCTTCCCAAGGGGGGAGTTCAAGAAACCCACCTAAGTCACCTCAGGATTTACCCCTGCGGATACTGTTAGCGCTTTTAGATCCATGGGTTTATTTCTGAGCAAGAAGCAGTGTAGATCTTAGTCAGACTTTACAGCTGATTCAGATGCCCAAGGTTATAAAACTGAGCATGGAAACCAGTCTCAAATCTCAAGCATCTGATTGGCTGAAATGGCGACCAGTCGCCATTTCAGCCAATCAGATGCTTGAGATTTGAGACTGGTTTCCATGCTCAGTTTTATAACCTTGGACACTCGTCGCACATAGGATATAAGCTGTTTCCATGAAGTAAAGGGATATTTGACGTTTTTTCATTAACAGTCGCTTAATTTATGTTACGGTGTTACTGTCATTGAACACACCTTGTGGGACCCTTAGTTAAAAGAATTTTTCTGGCAAGTTGTTACTATATTTTAAAAACTTAAATTTTTATTTTCTAATAATGTGATTTTGTTGCACATTAGAACTATTTAACCCTTTCCTCCATATATACGCATTTTAATGCATGTGTGACCAGTGTAGATCCGGATCAGCCGGCACATCCCTGGCGTCTGATCAGGATCAGCACTGGTCGCATTTTGGTCAGAAATAACCTATTAACGAGTGAAAAAGTGAACTGTTTAGATCCTGATCAGATGACACAGATGTGCTGGCTGATCTGGATCTAAACTGTTTGCCCATGCAATAAAGGTGTATCTATGGAGGAAAGGGATAGTATTACTTTTACAGTGAAATGCATAATAAGCAGCATGTTTTGCTCAACTTTATGATGTCATTTCTTAGATTCATGTCAGGTGTCCGAAGTCACCTTTTCCTGTGACGGGCCCCATATTAACTAAGTGGCACACAGTGTAGACCCTTGTTGCCTCATGGTGCAATCTGATTTTCCAAATTCATTCTATTTTTGAAGTTTTGACACCTTTACACCATTTATTCACCTTTCATGTATGGGCAAACAGTGTAGATCCAGATCAGCCAGCACATCAATGCCATCTGATCAGATGTGCTGGCTGATCTGGATCTACACTGATCACCCATGGGATAAAATTTGTATTTATGGAGCAAACGATTAAGATAACATAAATGACCTTAAAAATGTAATTTAAAAAAATTAAAATAATAGTTAATAGTGAATAAAACACTTTCAGTTATTAAGTATTTAGAGCTTTTATTTCCATGCCTCTTACAGCTACTGTATAAAACTGCCTTAAAAATTTGTGATGTTTTTTTTCATCTTAATATTTGCTTAGTTTGTATTACGGAAATTTGTATTAATGAAATTTGGTCAAGTGCCACATTTTTTAAAATAAATGGCTCTCCATGACATATACTGAGATATATCATATGCATACAGTGACCAAGATTTTGTATTACATTGACAGTGCTTTGCTTAATGTTGATTCAGAAATATTGGAATAATTTACTAGCATGCATGTAATAAGATTGAAGATAATAAGATTAACATTGTCCCCATCATGGAACCCACATTATCCTTTTACTCCCAGGATAAAACTTTTATGACATGGACAAACTGTAGATCCAGATCATATGGCACAATGAAGCATCTGATCAGGATCTAAACTGTCTAAAAGCAAACTGTAAATCATGATCAGCTGGCACAGATGCACATAATCATGTACCAGCTGATCTGGATCTACATTGTTTATACATGTGATAAAAGTTTTATCTGATGTGAAGATTATATAAATTGTTGTATGTACAATAAAAAATGCCAAAGGTCATTATTTTTATATGTTTTTGAAATGACCCTTCGCTCCATGGATATGTCTTCTATCCCATACTCAACCAGTGTAGATCCATATTAGCTTGCACATTTGTGCAGGGTCCAAGATCATAAAACTAAGTTTTGAGATCAGTCTCAAATCTCAAGGATCTGATTGGCTGAAATGGCGACTGGTCGCCATTTCAGCCAATCAGATGCTTGAGATTTGAGACTGATCTCCAGATTTAGTTTTATGATCTTGGGCACAGGTAGATCAGGATCTACAATGTTTCATAAATCTAAAAACAAACAGTGTAGATCCTGATCAGACTGCATGGATGTGCAGAGCAATTTGGACCTTCTCTGGTTTCATATGAGATTAAAGCAGTATCAGTGCAGTCAAGGGTTGAAGGTTATAAAGCTGAGTTTGGAAACCAGTCTCAAATCGCAAGCATCTGATTGGCTAAAATGGCGACTGGTCGCCATTTCAGCCAATCAGATGCTTGAGATTTGAAACTGGTTGAAATTTGAGACTGGTTTCCATGCTCAGTTTTATAACCTTGGGACAAGGGTTAAAGCTCATATATTTTGATCACAGATCCCATTTAATGTGACACAGTGAGCAGAAGTGATAGAGAGAATCTTTGCACATGTCTCAATGTTGTATTTTTATGCAAAAAACTTATGTGATGGTTAAATGAATCTTGCAAAGATCATACTCAAATTTACATGTTATTTGCTTGTGAACTTTTTTTTGTGAGTTAAAAAAAAAAGACAATAAATAATTTAGATTTGTGAGAGTTTGTTCTTGTTATTAGTGGGATCCAGATTCCAATGATATAAAACTGAGAATGGAAGCCAGTCTCGAACTGACAACCTCAAGTAGATTGATCACTGTTGGATTATGCCATAAAAATAAGACATTGGCTGCCCAAAATGTATATATTTAACAAAAACTATTTTCTAAATAATATATTTATTTCCTATCATAAAATGACCCTAAAAGAAGAATTATGATGTTATTTTCTTTAAAAAAATGAATAACAAAAAATATATATCTACATCGGTCTGCCCAAAATTTTCTTTAGAACAATTTAAGTACTAGGCAGACTGTGCTTTTTCCATCAGACATAGGCTGACCACTGGGTATAAATATATTGCCTTGCTTTTTCCGTCGGACATAGGCAGACTGCTTGGTATATATTTTGTCTTGTTTTTTCCATCATAGATCTACCTAAGATTCTTATGTACTGAATGTTTCTTAATTTCAAATGTATATTAAGGACATAAATATGAACATACTACATACGGTCATAATCGATGTTGAAAAAAGTGAAATAAATGTCTTGGAAAATATAAAACTTTTTAGTACACTGTAACACCGAAAGTTATGTGATATGTAGTTATACTTAATGACAACAGTCTCTCTCGGTGTCTGTGAAACTCCAGGGGCAGAGAACTCTGAAAACAATTAATGATATATATAAATAATATATGCATTTTGATGCATATGGGACCAGTGTGGATTCAGATCAGCTGGCACATCTCCATGCCATCTGATCTGGATCTGCACTTGCATCTTGGTAAAAAAAAACACTAAAAAATCTAAAAACCAACAGTGTAGATCATGACATCTGAACCCCAGGTACAAATTTCATGAAACTGGTCAAAGGTCATATGTTCACCTCCTATTGAGACCATTATGCAGAACAGTGCTGACTCAAGGTCAAGGTCACAAATGGAGTTCAAAGATTTGAGCCATATATTTCATGTCTGCTCCATAACTTCTAAATCCCTTAATTGAGATAAAATGTTCACCTAATTGAGACGATGTACAATGTTTTAACAGTGCTGGCTCAAGGTCAAGGTCACAAGTGGAGTTCGAAGTTTGAGCCATGTATTTCTTGTCAATATTCCATCAAACCATCAAGGGATAGAACTTCCGTAAAATAATTTTAAAATTATTGTAGGAGTTAGTTCCCTTGATTTTTAAAATTGAGGACATGATAAAATCTTAAGTTGGGAGAGGTAAGGAAAAGAACCTATGTTTCAACCGTGCCAGCTCAAGATTAATGTCACCATTGGTGTTCAAAGGTTCGATCCATGCACTTTTTGTTTCATCACTTCTAAACCCCTGGAAGGAATTGCAGGAATCTTTGGTGAAATGTTAACCTCATAGCAAGAATGTGCAGAACATATTTTTTAACCTTGCTGGCTCAAGTTCAAAGGTTTGAGCCATGAATTTTGTGTCTGCTTGATATTTTCTCTACCTGTGGAAGGAATTTCATGTACTGTTGGCTTACAAGCAGCCCAATATGGCATCCAATTTCTTCTTCCACAAGCTGATTGAAGAAGCCCACAACATAAACTTTCATCATTATTTTAATAGTGATTGATGGTGACTTGAACACAGATAATGACCGGTTTGTTATGTGGAGGCAAGGATTCCAACTGTTTAACCCATCCTGTATAGATACACCTTTATTGCTAGGGCGAACAATTTAGATCCAGATCAGCCAGCACATCCGTGCCGTCTGATCAGGGTCTAAACTGCTCGCTTTTTGATTCATTAGGTTATTTCTGACCAAAATGCGACCAGTGAAGATCCTAAACTGTTCGCCCATGCGCAAAAATGCGTATATATCAAGGAAAGTGATAATCATAAGCCCACTCATATCCAAGGAGGTACTATTATACAGTGATCATAAACAGTCCAACTTTCAGTTCCTTCTTCCATATACGGATCATTTGCTGACATGGATTGTACTATCACATTTATTGATGGTGAGCCTAGTGTCGAACATTTTTCATACATACATACATACATGAACAAATATAATGAGTGCCAATGGAAATGCAAAACTTTATTTTTTTGAATATTTTTTATGTGTGTAAAATTTAAAATTTTAATTAATTGGCAAAAGTAGATTTGTTTTATAGTCAATAAGTAACCAATCGATATATTAATGGTCCATTGTTTTTGTGTCGCCTGCGATAGCAGGTAGAAACATAGGGATCCTATTGTCCGGCGACATCATCGTCGTTGTCGTCGTCAGTGCAGTGCCGTCGTCCGGTAGTCCCCGAACTTTAATATGAAACTTAATGTTGCCAATAACTTTGAAAATACTAGTCCTATTAACTTTATACTTGGAATATATCATCTGCATGAACAACGCCATCTGTGACAACAAGAATCATAACTCCTGTTTCAGTATTTTTTAAGTTATGCCCCATACAAATGACTTAAATATGGAACTTTAATATGAAACTTAATGTTGCCTATAACTTTGAAAGTACTTGTCCTATTAACTTAATGCTTGGAATATATCATCTGCATGAACAATGCCATCTGTGACAACAAGAATGATAACTCCTGTTTCAGTATTTTTGAGTTATGCCCCTTTCAAATGACTTTAATATGGAACTTTAATATAAAACTTAATGTTGCCTATAACTTTAAAAGTACTTGTCCCATTAACTTAATACTGGAAATATATCATCAGCATGAACAATGCCATCTGTGACAACAAAAATGATAACTCCAGTTTAAATTTTTTTGAGTTATGCCCCTTTCAAATAAAACTTTAACATGAAACTTAATGTTGCCTATAACTTTGAAAGTACTTGTCCTTTTCACTTAAAACTTGGAATATATCATCTGCATGAACAACAACATCGGTTACAACAAGAATCATAACTCCTGTTTCACTATTTTATGAGTTATGTCCCTTTCACAGTTTGCAATTTAAACATGAAACTTAATGTTGCCTATAACTTTGAAAGTACTTGTCCTATTCACTTCATACTTTGAATATTTCATTAGCATGAACAACGCCATCTGTGACAGCAAGAATGAAAACTCCAGTTTCAATATTTTTGAGTTGTGCCCCTTTCAAATAAAACTTTAACATTAAACTTAATGTTGCTCATAACTTTGAAAGTACTTGTCCTTTTCACTTAAAACTTGGAATATCTCATATTTAGGAACAACAACATCAATTACAATAAGGACCATAACTTCTGATTAAATATTTTTTGAGTTATGCCCCTTTCAAATGCAACTTTAACAATGTACAATTGTGATAACGCCAAGGTTTTCAGACAACCAGCGACCTGAGAATTTTGGCATGATCCAAAAATTGGATGTCTTGACGTGAAATTGCTTGTTGGATGCATTGTTCTCAGACGACAGTTACTCGCTTGGCACAACGACATCTTATTGATTTTAAAACACATCTTCTTTGCCAATTTATTAAACATCAAAAATATTCCAAAAAGAAAGTGTTGTGTTTTCATTTGAAATCAGTATATTTCACCTTTCTTTTTTCAGTACTAATAACACTTTCAACATTTGCTATTGCAGTGGGAGATATTGCTGTCCTTCAGACTGCCTTGTTTATTATAAACAAACTTGACCAGGCTGTTTGTCTTGTCAGGATTGCTCAAATTTGGTCAAATATAAAAGAAAATAATGCAACCATAACAAAGCCGGCAATCGTTTTAACTTTTTGATCTTTCTCAAGGTTATAAAACTCTGTGGGGGAAAATAAGACAAAGAAATTACCAAATTTAATATTTTACTATTGCACTGAAAGACTTCCATGAGCTTGAACAAAGTTTATTCTAGTAACCTAGGTGACCTAAATCAAATAATGATTATCCTGACACATGATGAGGCAAGAGACTGTCTGTGCATTAATCTTTTACTCAGTGGGCTAAGGCTGTTAATCCATGGGTGGTGTTTATCCCATGGGTGTACGGTGTTTATTCCACGGGTGAACAGTGTTTATTCCATGGGCGAACAGTGATTATCTCATGGGTGAACGGTGTTTATCCCATGGGTGAATGGTGTAGATCCAGATAAGCCAGCATATCTGTACCATCTGAATCAGGATCTATACTTTTTATTCATTGGGTTATTTCTGATCAAAAAGTAATCAATTTATTCATTGGGTTATTTCTGATCAAAAAGTGATCAATGTAGACCCTGATCAGATGACACAGATGTGCTTCTGATCTGGATCTAAACTGTTCACCCATGGGATAAACAGTGATATTCCATGGAGTAAAGGATTAAAGACATCTCTGGTCAGACACACAAAAAAACAAACATTCTTCTGGTAACTGATTGAAACAGATGGTTGTACCAAAGTTTGATTGTATAAAGATATGTACCAAGTTAACCTAGCAACATTAACATGACAGCTTCAAGTAAAAGCTACATTTAGAATTTGGTTTTTCTTCAAATCAATTTATCCAATTACATACATCACTAGAATAAATAAAAATGACAGAACAAAAATGAATCAGCTTAGGTTATTAGAGTAAAAACACTTTGCAATTTTAGTGAAAGTTAACTAGGTTTTCAATTCTCTTATATATATTTCTTTTGGATGGGCCTGTCATTCTAGATCATTTATCGTTCTCATCAAAATAAAATACACACAAACTATCCCTGCACCATGAATTAGCAACAATAATTAATGAATATCTCAGAAAAAAGCAATAAAAACAATGATTTATGATCTCTATTCCATAAAATGTGATACTGACAACATGCATACTATAATCACTCTTTATTCCAATCAAACTGTTTTCCATCTAGACTGGTCATTTCCAACAGTTCCTTTTTGGTGCTCAAATGGTCAAGGCCACCAGCTTCATATGAACAGTTACTGTTGGCAAAAAGCTATAAATCTTTTCAGTTAGCCAGATTTAGAAATCCCTCTCCAAAATGGCCATTAGCACTAACAGAATCCAGTTAAACTAAAAACTTGTCTTTAGCAGTTTTTAGTGTTTGATAAACTATTTATAATGTAAATCTTTAGAAACATAAAGAATGGCATAATTATACATTTATACACAATTATAACATCCACATGTCAAAAGCACCAGAAGTTTCACACTGGAAATAAACAAAAATGTATATCTTTTCTGTTAACTAAGGAAACATCTATTTTGATTTTAAATCCAATGCAACAAAAATCATTATCTATAGCTACTTATATAATTTACCACTTTCCAGTGCATGCTTTTTTGTTTGTTTCATAACTTAAACTACCGATGAAAGCAAAGTCAAGAAGTGGAGGAATAAGTGAACAACTTGATATACTGATTCTTGTTTGCCTATCCCAACCTTTCCAGATAACAATGCCTCCATGAAACTATGCTGTACTATGCAGACACAGGAAATGATATACACTCAACAAAAGTTCTAATTGGTCACTTTTTGTCCGTAATGTTTTATTAGAAAGACATTGAATTCACTCTTTATTTATGATCATATGCCAACATCAGTCTTCAACTTAAGCTTTAATCTTGTAATAATTGACTGGAACAGTTTGACAATAGTTATCCTTAATTTTGCTAAAAATGCATTTCTTGCATAAAAAGGTCAAGCACACAGAAATTTGCTCTTAATTCCTTGTTTTGTTTTAATAGGTACCCTCATTAGTAAGAAAAACAGAAACATGATTAATCAATAGCGCATTTGTTTAAATAAACCCCTTTCAAAGTATCCAATTTTAAAATTACCTCCCTTTTAATTAAAGACTGTTCAAATTTTGACCCTGCGCTGTAAGTAAATGGTATTGGATTTGTTATAGAAAACAATCAATAAAGATTAAAAAGACATTAGATAATTGATTTCTAGACAAACCAGTTCTTTCCACAACCTCTCTTGACGTAGAGAAGAAACGAAACTAGCATACATTGTAAACATATACAATGAATGACCAAGTAGAACTTTTGTTGAGTGTATGTAATTGACATAAATAATCTGCTGAAACATTAACATTGTAGGCTAAAGTCGAAAATTAGGCTAACACATCGTTCTTCTGGCACTAAATTGCAACATTATCTTTTCCAAATTACCTAGCCATGTATCAAGTGTATCAAGATCTAGGAAACATTCTCATTAAGACAATCATCCATAGAAAGGTCAAGGTCACAAGCACAAGCATGATCCAAATCCACCAACTGCATGACTTTGTTTTAGTTTCTAGTCTCTGACTTTCTTTGTGTAGATTTGTATAGTTTTTATCAGCTAGTTTGTTGGTTTCCGATATTTTCTGAAAAAGACAAAGTGGACTTGTTGACAAAAAACTACATACCTGTACATACTACAGCTTTTATCTCATCGGAAACTAGTGTTGATTAACCCTTTCCTGTATATACATGCATTTTTACGCATGTGCGACCAGTGTAGGATCTGCACTGGTCGCATTTTGGTCAGAAATAACCTAAAGAATCAAAAAGTGAACAGTTTAGATCCGGATCAGACGGCACGGATGTGCCGGCTGATCTGGATCTAAACTGTTCGCCCTAGCAATAAAGGTGTATCTGTACAGGAAAGGGTTCAGATCAGCCTGCACAACCACGCATTCTGATCAGATTAAAATGTGTACTTCGTTGAAATAACCTAATTAATTAAAAAAAAAAAAGTAGATTTACACCAATGTGCAGGCTGATCTGGATCTACAATGGTCACACATTGGATATAAGTCATAACCATGGAATAAAGTATTATTAGTATTTCTTACTTTAAAAGTTTCTTCTATGACCAATATTTAAGGAATATTCTTTTATTTTATGCTTTCCAGTGAATTATAGAATTTTCCCGGTGAAATTAAAGTGGTATTTCACTGTTTTTTAAACAGTGGAATATCATTTTTGTTTTCACTTTTTCACGTTGGTAACAAAACATTTCAAATGAGAACATTAAGAAAACGGGCTCAAATTTGGGTATATGACATCATGATGACACGTCATAAACAAGAATTTTTGGCGCCTTCATGCAATTTTTCTGTCGAATTCATGTAAATGGTGAACTATTAGCATAAAATAAAAAGAAAATTTGTTTTACTAGTGTAAGATAGAAATGTACAGTCCAGTCGCGATTTTACGAATAGGCATCAGACCAAGCCGATTATTCGTAGTATCGCATTTTTCGTAGTATCGCATTTTTGATAGTTTTGGTTGTTTACCGTCGCAAATCGTCATGGTCGTTATATGACATAATGTGTTATTGTTGTGATATGTCAAGGTCAATAAATAAAGTGACAAAGAAAATATTCACATTAGTTATTTTATTGTAAAATTACATGTTATCATTAATCAATCAAAATTCAGCTATCCTCCCCTGAAAAAAACCGGGCCCTTCGCGAAATTTCTCAGAATGCCGATTTCAATTTACTGAATTAATACTCACCGTAGTAATAAGATTATGCAGAATTAAATGGCAGAAGAAGAATGACAAGCACTTCGCGTGTTTCAGATTTTATACAATTTTAAACATTTGACATTTCATCACTCAAACTGTTTGCTACAACCACACGCCCGATAGTTGTTTACAGAGCATTTTGTGCCACAACTGCTTGGGTCGATAATTGCTCAACAATACAAAAAACGGTTATCGCTCGAAAAGGTGTGAAAATCACCTGCCTGACAGAAATTCGTAAAATTGCATCTTTATTACATTGTAAATAAGCTTAAGGGACTGTCAAAATTATTCGCTAAATCGCAGTTTTCGTTAAATTGCGTTTCGTTCGATCGCATCTTTTTTGCATTGAATAAAGAAGGAATACGGACGGGACCGACCGCCTTATTCGTAGTATACCTTTATTTCGTAAAAACGCGATTCGTAAAATCGCGACTCGACTGTATTTCACTTGTGAACTCCGGAATTATGAATTTTCACTCATGGCTTTGCCACTCGTGAAAATACGAATTCCGAAGCTCACTCGGTGAAATATATTTCTTTCTTACACTGGTAAAAACAAATATCCTCTATGTATTTACTATGCCAAAGGCAAGATTTTAAAACCCAAGCAAAAATAAACCAAAATTTAGTGTCTTAATGAAATAATACTATTGCAAAAATTTAATCCAGGACCCACATGAATTTGTCATTTGGTGCTTTGCCCAAACATTTGTCCTCTCAAAGTTAAATGATACTACAGTATATAACCAATAGTTTGGAAGAGAAATTCAGTTATTTCATACCTCAATATCTTTCTTAACTATAGCATTAGAAGCATATGCGAAGTCTTTGAGGTTTAGGGTATGGTGTAGCAATTCCTCAGCAAGCCGCTCTTGTATCTTACGCTGATGTTTTAAAACAGCATCAATATCTTCCTCATCCTGGGGCTTCCTTTGTCGTACACCGTTACTGGTTGAATCTGAAAACAAAATCTTTTCAACAGTTTTTGTTTTTTGCATTTAATTTTATTTTGAAAACTGCACTACGGGTACAGTCATACAATAACTTTCCAGTATTTAACCCTCTGCTCCATACAATCTGATGAGGCTAACAGTGTAGATCAAGACTGTAGAGCATGCTGTCATTTCAGTTGAATTCTTTGATTCATTAGATTATTTGTGACTAAGAAGCAACCAGAGTATATCCTAAACAGACAGCATTATGTTCCAACTGATCTGGATCTACACTGGTCGTACAAGCAAAAAATAAATCAACATGTATATATGGTGTTAAGGGTTGAAGATGCTTTTTTAATACTCTCTTTCATACTTACGAACCTGGCTAAAATTGCAGAGCATATCTGAACCCTTTACTTTATGGATAAGCCGTTTATCACATGGTGACTAGTGTAGATCCAGAGCTAGAAGGCCCAGGTGATAAAAGCCATATTCCACGGTGTAAAGTTAACATATGCATAATACATATAACGATGGCTTTCTTACCTATATTTTTGTTGCTGGAATCTTCTCCTAATAATTCTGCCCTCATGTTGGTCTGTAGGCGGGACTTAGCATGCAGGTGAACCTCCTTCGGGGCGGGACCAGCTGATTTGTGGGGCTGAGTTGATGGTGCAAGCATTTCTGTGGCAACAGCTCTCTCTGTGGTGGTTTGCTGAAGAGGAAGAAATCTGGTTCGTTAGATAAGATTATCTATGACCACAACACAGCACTGAATGGCTGCTTTTAACTACTAGTATTGTTTCATCATGGTTTTTCACACATGACCAAAATAACAAATATGATTGTCAATTAACATAAAATGTTCAGAAATGTTCTACCCTGAAATTCTCTGAATATGGCTGTTTACAATTCTCTCTTCTAAGATGACCAAATTCTTCTGTGATTAATCCTCACACTCATTATAAGCAGATACAGTGTTTAATGTTTAAGAGAAGTAATTAACCCATTCATGAATAAATACAACTTTTATCACATGGGTGAACAGACAAGACCCAGATCAGTTTGCATATTCCTGCTGCCTGATCAGGATCTACTACACCATTTGCTTTTACAGTAATTAGGTCATTTCTGATTTAGAAGTGAACAGTGAAGATCCTGATCAAATGACACAGATGTGCTGTGAATCTACACAGGTCGCCCATGTTTTAAAAAGTGTAACTACTAAGTATAAGAAGTTATTCTTTTACAGTTTTAGTGTCTTGTACTCCAAATTATAATTCGTGAATGGCTACTCGGAAGTAATCAGTACAGACATGTTCTCAAAAGTTTGAAAAAACTTTACCTTTTGCTCTGCTTCAAGCAATCCTTTGAGAAAATCAACTCTTCTTGAATATTCTATAATCATTTCTTGTGCTGGTTTGCTGAAAAAAGAACAATCAAGGACTTACTGTAAATTTCAAAGCAAGTGAAGCAATAAAGACAATCCTACAGGTTTCCAAGGTTCAATGTAACAATTATCTCTGGAAGGAAATATGCCTCATTTAAGCCTACACTGAAAAATTACTTGACTTGCTCAATTTTAAGATATATAATATAATATAACAAGAGCTAGGAGAAACTCCATCACACTTAACTATTCAAATAATTTAACTCATCAAATAATTAAATTCATTTGAAAGAGCTAGGAGAAACCCCATCACACTTAACTATTCAAATAATTTAACTCATCAAATAATTAAATTCATTTGAAAGCTGTAGCTATAGCACGCCATTATACTAGGATAATGATGTTGCATGCGAACTTTAACTGAAGGCAGAACTGTGATGCCAACGCCAAAGTAAATAGAATAGCTCAACATATTCTTTGACTGGTAAAGCTAAAACTGTTCTACTTACAATTCAATCTAATTCCTTTTAAAAAGGATTATGTCATGTGTGACCTGTATAGATCTATGCGGTCTGATCAGGATCTATACTAGTTGCTTTTAAATTATCAGTTATTTTGGACCAAGAAGCAGTTAACCCATTCCTGTATATATACGCATTTTTACGCATGTGCGACCAGTGTAGATCCAGATCAGCCGGCACATCCGTGCCGTCTGATCAGGATCTGCACTGGTCGCATTTTGGTCAGAAATAACATAATGAATCAAAAAGCGAACAGTTTAGATCCTGATCAGACGGCACTGATGTGCCGGCTGATCTGGATCTAAACTGTTCGTCCTAGCAATAAAGGTGTGTCTGTACAGGAAAGGATTCAAAACAGACTTATCCTATGAAGTAGAGGGGTGGGTGAAACATCAATAAAAGTATATATATTGGGTTACTGTTACCTGGGCACTCTTTTCAAATCTCCTAGCTGCTCTTGCAATGCTTCAATATACTAAAATAAAAAATCATTTCATTAAAAAAGCACAGTACTTCCAATAGTTAAGACTTAGAGCAAACATACATTTAAGGTTTTAGAACTGTAATATTTCTGCCAAACATCGACTTATGCCGTCACTTATTCGTTTTTTCCGAACACCGATTCGTACGTTTCCGGTTGATACTATTTTTCGTAAAAGGAGTCTACTCTTTAGGTGTTTTCCGCGATTATGACGTCATTAATAACTAAATCAAATAATAACAAAGTGCGGATATAAAATTGATGTAAAGTAAACAAATATTTTCATAACAAATACTCAAAATAAGTCTATAGACGAACAACACTCAGTAATGAATAGAGCTTCTATGAAATTGTCTACCGTTTGATTAATCCTCCGTGGCGTAATGGTAACGCTCAGGACTATTCATTTTGACGGACCCGGTTCAATCCTCGGGAGAGGAACCTTTTTTTTCCCCCTTTTTCTTCTTTTTTTAAATTATTGTGAGGAAATTTTTGGAGAAAATAGTATAATCAATAGGTTTAAAATTCGGAAATAATTGTTATTATTCTTCATCTTCATTTAGTAGCCATGAAAACTGAAATATTGTAATGATATTATTACAAAATACTGACTCTTATAATACAGCAACAGAATCACGATATGAAACTAAAATGATTATGGTATCTGTACTTTCATTTAGGAAAATGTTGCTATTTTATTGTTTCTATAATTGAACAGTAATTTTGTGATACTTGTCGTATAAAACTAATTTTATGTGTTTACACGATGATCTTTTCCTTTAAAAGAATGCTTTGGTTGCTATGGTTACGGTTGCCAAAATTACTTTTTTGAGGTTAAATTTTAACCAGCATAGCTGATTGCTTGCGTATTTCTTGTTTTTCAAAAAATTTGAGGGGGGTATAAAAAATCACCATTCGTAAACCAAGCCCTTTGGTTTTTGTGGTTTTTAACCGTTTGGTCTGGGCCATAGGTACCTATTTTGATGGCCAATAAAATGAAAACGAAGACGGTGAGGTGCTCTTTATTTTTAAGTATTTGATTCTATACACATTGCAGATAATTTTAATGTATAACACAATTATTTTACTGCATTAAACATGCACAAAAATCACAGATAAAAACTAGCTTAATTTTTGCAGCTCGGAAAAATGTGCATTTCCGAAGATGGGGTACACTTTTAAAAAGTCAATTTATCAAGTGTTAGAATTAAATTCTAAACATAATGCTTGTTTTATCCTGTTCAGATATGATGTCCTTAAACAATTAGCCTTTATTTTACAAAACTTTACAAGGTTTCAAAGAAATAGAGATGAATTTAGCTTCTAGTATGTTTGATTTTACAGCCTATTGTCCGAAACAGAGGGTCCCCTTCTAAAATACTAAATTTCTCGAGTTACGCATGGTAAATGTTTTTTAAAACTCATGTTTAGATGTCTAAATGGATGTACTTGGAAATAAAAACAACAAAATCCCAATCTGCAAAAGTGCATATTACAGTTCTAAAACCTTAATATGGCTTATTAATGGTTGCATTAAGCTAATTATAATTCTGAATAATTTTTATTGGACAGTTCACAGGTAAAGCCGCAATCTAACAACAATCATTTTGAAATAATTTTGAAACATTGCTGTCATGGAACAAATACAGTCATAATAAGAGGGTGAAGACATGTGAGTAACCCAGACAACTCAGTCCACAGAGTAATACTAATAATTACTATATTAGTGAAAGGTCAAGGGTTTGAGTCCCAGTTTGGTTACATATTTTTTCCACTCTGATTTTTTGCAATCAACACATCTAAGATGCATGGTTTTAATTTTAATTATACAAAGTTACCTCTATACCTCTGGAATGCAAGTTTTTGGTAGGGTTTTGAGTGAAGGATGAAATAGTATGTCATGGTACCAATCTAATCGCATAGAAGGAATTGATTAGTTAAATGATGATGAGATAGCTCTGTCTCAGTAGGGAGAACACATACAGCTAGCAAGGTTCTAGGTTTGAATCCTAGTAAAGCTGGATTTTTTCACTCTGTGACATTTGGTTTCAAACAGGTCTAAGAAGCTTGCCTAGGTCTGTCTATATAAAAGTATCCTTTGGAATTAAAGGGTTGATTTCAGATTCAACGGGGAACAAATCTAGTCACTATAAAATTGAAGAGTTAGTGGCAAAAAAAGCTCAGTGGAACCTGTGCAGTTAGTGGGGACAGCATTTAAAAGATATCGATAAAGAGAAAGACAGAACAAGTTAGCAGTCTGATGTTGTTACGTTTGTGATGATTCAGCCATATTAATTTAATTGCTGACAGAAATCATTGTTCTTAAAATATTTCCTAGTTGGAAAGAATAACACTTATTTTTCCGCAGTGAAATGCACAAACGCAATTCCAACAACGGGTTAAAAAGGGGGGGGGGGGGCGTAAGAAAATGTCCGAATACTGATGTATCCGAATACTGTTTCATGACAGAGTCCATATTTTAATGAAATTTGTATGTTGCGTTTCAATGTATCGGGTCTACCTTTTCAAATCTCCAGTCCCATGAATCTCTGTTTCTTGCAATGGTTTCACATCGGCTTAGAAGCCGTTTAAAGTTGATCTCTAGCTTTGTTGACATGTTGGCATTTTAATTTCATCAAATCATCAGACGCTCTTTAAAAATGCAGAAAATTACGTCAAGCGCCTAATCAGAAATACATGTTGCCTCCCCTGTTATTACGTGACGTTATTACTTCCCTTTTATCTCCGTGGAGATCGTGCTACGCTGTATGCGCCAAAAGTCGCGTTTCTTAATACCTTTATTATTCCTTTTAAATTAAGAGAATCGATAACCAGTAAACAAAGGAATATATATTGACACAACTTACTTGATTTTTTTGAAATGTCACAAAGGATTGAATAAATATTTATTTAAAAGGTAAGCATTTGAATTAAGATACTTGATTGAAATTGTAAAAGAGCTCGGCTGCGCAAATTGATAGGCCTATTATTTATTTATTTATTTATTTATTTATTTATTTATTTTACTTTTCAAATTTAAAATAGGCAAATGAGTCTTTATCATTTCTTAAAATTATATGAAACGGGAATAAAATTGTAATCTTATTCCTATTTTCTGAGACTTAAATGGAAGTCAGAATTATGGTATAGCATTTTAAGGCCCGTGGGTCTGAAACCTTGGTTGGAAAAGCCTTGTTCCATACGGTCAGCCGGTATAGTGCCTAGATAACACATTCCAGGCTACCGATTACATTTCACGGATAACACCAAACATGCCTATTTCCGTTGTCCGATACGGATGCACAAACTCGTCGACTCCGGGTTTTGACGTTGTCCGATACGGATGCACAAACTCGTCGAATCCGGGTTTTGACGTTGTACGATACGGATGCACAAACTGATCGACTCCGGGTTTTGACGTATCTATCTATGTTAATTTAGAAATCTGGTCATAGCGAGATGAGTGATGCAGATTGTAACGATACTACATGATTTTACATGGAAGAGATAAATATGTGCGGCTGCAATAAGGACCTATACAGAAAGGTGCCGGATCGCATTCGTAGCTAATCCGGCATCAAATCCGTGAATGTGTACCCTGGTTACATGTGGTTAGACAATCCTTATAATGGCATTGGAATTTGGTCATACCAACTTTGGTCAGACCAATGAAGAACATTTTAGGATATTTTAAACTCCACTTGCTGCAAGACTGTTAATATATACTACTTCTTTGAATATGATTTAATTCATTTATAGCTTTGGCATGGATGTACTGTTGATTTTTTTAAAAGAAATTTTAACTGTACAGTGTAGACCCACTTTAAACTGTTGCACCGATGTGTTCACTGGTATGGGGTCGCATTGTTTTTACATTATGACTCAGCATAAAAAGAGCAATTTTGCATTCTTTATATAATATAAAATGTTAATGAGTTTAAACACATTTGAGGATTTAATAATGAGTTGTTGCTTTACAAGTCGGTTCATAATTTCATCATTCCAAATGAAGCCCAAAGTCTGTAATTGCTCATAATTCATCTCTGAACGCAGATATAAAGATATGTACTTTCATTTAATCTGAAACATAGAAATATTCTTAAATACCCTTTGTTATGCATTGATTTTATCGACATGTCATACAGATAAAATCCTTGTCATAAACAATTTGCATTTTATTGTTAAAGAAGAAGAGAGAGAACGCAGTTGAATTACTATTGATAACAGTTTTGTTAAGATGTTTTATAACAATCTGGATGATTAACAATACCTGGACAAAACAAAACTCAAGTATTTTCATTTTTAAAGATATGTCTTCTAAACAGATGTTAACCATTTACTCCATGGGATATGGCAGTTATCCCATGGCAGAACAATATTCTGTTAGGTTCTTAATGTTATTTCTGACAAAGATGCGATCTGTGTAGATCCAGATCAAATGGCACGGATATACCACCAGATCTAGATATACATTAGTCGCACACGAAACAAAACTCTTTTATATGGAGATAAAGGTTACCAAATAATACTCGTATTTGTATCCCATTTAGTATGACAGTTGCAACCCTTTTAGATGAAGGTAGTTTTATTCCACTATTATGGGACAACCTGCGATCATAAGTTTCGTTCTTTTTATTTTACCGCTTAAAATAAAAGAATACAACATTACTCGTATGAATCAGAAGATGAATATTCCAATTTGATTTTCATGAAAAAACACATCTACTGGACGCATGTGTCTGACTATTTCGGCATCTAGTTCAATCGTTCGTCTTTAAGATTGCGTGAATGTGAAACGGGAAATAAGCGACTGAATTATTCACAAGCAGACTATTGAGCGCAATCTCTGAACTCGTAATGGGCGATCTCTGAACCTACACAATGATAAAAATAAATGTCATTTTATATATTTTCAGTTCATCTAAGCTAAAAAATGACAGTAGAAGTTGCAGCCCCAATAATCCGGCCGAAGACCGGTCAGGAATTCCTGAATTCTACAAGTTTTAAAATCGGCCAGGATGAAGTATTCACAAACAATGGTATGAGCAGTATATTCAAGACGGACTTCCCGCCGTACGACCTGGCCGGACGGACACAGGGTGCGAAACCCCCACCTCTTTCCGAGGTAATGCACAAGGATGCGAGTTTCTTCAACGAACGGGAGTCCGAAACCACAAAATCATTTGCATACAGACATTTACCGAAACCCGAAATACAGGGTGCAAGTGGTAAACTAAGACTTACTAATTTCAAAATGGATAGAGACCTTAGTAAATTCAATGTTTTCGAAACCGTTCACAATTCATATTTTACACCCAAAATGTCGGATACGAATAAACTGTACCGTGCACCAACGACAAGGACGAGTTATATTCCACAAGGGGACAAAGAAAAGGAACTTATGCCATTAACAGATTATAGGGACCGCTATAAGGGCCACGACACTACCGTTCATAAAACCATCCGAGTCGGTTCAATGCACGAAGGTAATTTTGGTGTATATTTGTTAGCTCTTGTTTTGAAAAAAAAACTTGTTCATGACGTAATATATACATATTAGACACGTGGGGGTTCTATAGCTTAGTTTTCGGATAGAAGCTATTCTTGAAAACTCAAGTTATCATTTTTTTAATCTATTTTACAAGTCCCTTAATCATGTTTAAGTCACAAACTTAATTCAAAATGTATTAGGTATTGAATACGTTATTAATGTGAACATGTTTTCGTGACATAATAAAATAAATTAGACAAAAAACGAGGTGAAAATACCAGTTACTGATATCGGTTGCATATGCGAAACCAGGGTCGGATCCAAGATTTCCAGAAAGGGGGTTAGTCTGGGACAGTCTACGTTTAGTTACATGATAATTTCCAATCAAATATTGGTAGCCTAAAAACGGTTCCAGCAACCCCACTGAAATTCAGGGTCCGCCACTGAACTTCAGGGTCCGCTACTCAACATACACTTGCGGCATTTGCGCGTTGAGCCGTCAATGCGGAACAAGTTGACGGATATGTTTCTTTTGATCACAGATAAGACGTTTTAAATGGTAGTCAGTAGTTTTCAAGTTTTGGTGTTATTTTTTAGTTTACCATTAAATTCTGACCAATCCACTTTATATGCGATGTTGAGATTTCCATCATTCCCACGTTAATGTTTTATTTATCGTCCAGTACGCTCAGATCGATCAAATTTATTACCAAAACAAAAGGTGCATCAATAAACCTAATGTACATGATTAGCAGAATACTCTATGTAAAGTAATCTCGTTAAAGATGTCTGTAATTAATTATTGTCTGTAATTAATTAAGCATAGATAACTCGTTCTGTAAATCATCATTGTATTACATGTTCCCAGCGATACGCGAAACCAATTGTGCTGACGATATGTAGAATAACGTTTAAATTGAAAATTAAATTAAACCTACCACCAGGGTTCAATCCTACCCTGAGCAACGTTTAATCAAAGAGTGGAGTTTTTTTACCCCTCCCCCTGGAAAGCCCAGCGGTTGGACTAGATTGGTCTTGTCACAAATATTTGCCACTGTAACCTCGGAAACTTGTGTTCTATAAAGTCAGCAAATAAGAAAAAGCCAGTGCCCAAGATTATAAAACTGAGCATGGAAACCAGTCTCAAATCTCAAGCATCTGATTGGCTGAAATGGCGACTGGTCGCCATTTCAGCCAATCAGATGCTTGAGATTTGAGACTGGTTTCCAAGCTCAGTTTTATGACCTTTGGGCAAGGTTAGCGTAGTCGCATACTAATTCCCTTATTCCTGTCTCCTTGAAATTTCTGGCTGTGTCTTATTTTGGTTTTTCTCTTAGAGTCACGTCTATGGGTAACTCGTTTTCCCCTAAATCTGCGCGGGTCAAGGAGTGTCTAGGTACAACTTTGCATTAAGTTACTTTGTGTGCAGGTTGTTTATATTTTTATTTTGAGAATTAATTAATAATTGTAAAATTGGTTATACTCATACGGATGCAGAGTTGGAACTTTGTGACATTTTTATAAGATTCATAAATGTATTTGTCTAATCTACGCAGATTTCTATCTGTCCCCTGAAAGCTTTCCTTTACTTTGTTATAGTAAGATTTATGTCGGAAACTTAAAAGTTTTTTCACTACAATTAACTCTCCGTTGGGCACATTGAAAAAAGAAGTTTTCATATATTTAGTTCCTATGTGGGTTTCAAAGCGGTCGTTTATCTTATCGCTCCTGCATAATTTATTTGTCTCCATGAAGTGGTCTATTACACGACACATTTCGTAGATTAAATCGTAAATAATCTGGGTGTTAAAAGATTAACAGATTAAGCATGTAAACAATCAATTGTATGGACTATCTTGTTGCGATAGATTTAGGGTATTCATGTATATGGTCTAGAAAGATAAAACTTAATTGTTAAGTCAAGTTTTTTGGCGTTCAAAGTTTTCTTGATTTTTAAATTTATTGTATTTAGTTTGCTTATTCGTTTTTCTTTGGGAAAAAAGAAGTGTTATGAAGTGGGTGGTGGCATTCTATAAATCGTAGTTTGACAGATAAAACAGTACAAGTACGACTCCAATATCACCCTTTTAGCCGGATTTTTAAAAATCCAACGAAAAATCTGCTTAGATATTGGCAAAACCCGGTCGAGCGGGCGGGCACTTGGGCGGACGGACTGCGCAATTTGCGTTAAAGTTTTTACTTTTTTTTGTAAAACATATTAAGTTTTTATCTAATTCGCCCAAAACTTTGAAGCAACGTTCTTAATGTCTACTGATTTGTTTGACTGATGTGACCCATGCAGATTTCTGGTAGCGACTAAATGTAAAAATGTTTAAAATCATTTATTCCCGAACAAGTATAATAGGGCTTATATTTTTTTGTGATGAATTGCGTACAGGTCCTCTGTAAGTTTATCGAAATAAAGGTCTTAAAATTGTCGCTTTTGTGCTCAGCACTTGTGGAAATAGTGAAAATTTGTTTTTATCAACTCTGGTAGTTTCCTATTTCAATATTTACAATTTATCATAGACAATTAGAAGATGCATAAAAACTGAAAAAGATCCGGCTTTATGGGGAAATTTCCGCATTTATCACCACCGCCCTTCGTCTTGTCTTTTGTTATCCTAATCCATAGAACAAGATTTGTAATTTTTGCGGTGCTTATTATTTTAAATTAAAAAAAAAACATATTCTGAAACTCATAAGACCGTCTTTTATGAGCTATGCAATGTTATACACATTTCGAGGACTAAAAACAGAGAATCGCCTACCCAATCCTAGTTCTTTTGTATCGGTGGTGGTGGTGGCGTGGGAAGGGGCCATGTGTGAAATTGCCAGCAGAAAACAAAGCTGTAAGTCCAGAACCGGTTATCATCATTTTAATACTGTTTTCTTTTTACAGGTCAGCCGCCAACAATCAAAGGAGATGAACGAAATAGTAACTTCTTAACGACTCACAACGACTCCTTTATTGGTGCATACGCTAAACCTGTCCAGACACTGCCGGTGGTATGTGTTTATGCTGCTTGATTAATTTGCTTCCAAATTCGTGTACGAATAACTCGTACAAGATTAGTTTTGTAACATTTCGCAGTTATTTCCCCTTAACTGTATTCCGCACGTACTTCGATAAGTTGTTTAACATTCCGCAGTTAATTCCCCTTAACTGTGTACTTTTATGCTTTTAGCCGCCAAGTTATAACGTGCCGACAGGAGATCCTAGAAATGTGGTGGAAAGGGAGACAACTATGAATGCATCATACCAAGACAGATCAGCGCAGAATCAGCACATCCGTTACACCATAAAGGAAGTGAGCCGAGTGCTGAATCGGACTAATTTCAAACAGACGGACGGACATTACAAGTATAATGACTACAAAACCACTGCCACAACATCCTTTAAGCCTGCCACCATACAAGGTGAGAATATTAGAGCTTTCATGTTACTTATTCGCTTAAACAACCCTGGTGAACCAGCTTAGTAGGAAAATCTCCACAAGCCCACAAGTCAAATTTTTCAGAACGTTTTGACTTAAATTACCTTAATTTAGACACGCCTATTTCGTACCCCGAGCGAGCGTGCATCGGTCGCTGACAAGATTCGGGCTCGGATTACTGACCTCCCTGATAAATCTGATAATTTGTTGTAAAGCTGTGACTACAAAATACACACTCGCTACACCGCAGTCACTTATTAAAGATTTGTAAAATTGTACATAATTGTTTAATCTGATACAATGCACTAAAATGTTTTCGTTGTCGTCGTTGTTGATGTTGATGATGCTGTTGTTGTAATATTTTTAATTCAGAAAATTCTGACTTTGGCCATAATTGTGTAAATATGAAAGGTTAGCCTGCCAAACTGAACATTGTGTCAATACATGATTTCTGTCTGTATTACAGTGGAGCGGTTCAAGCCCGTGAAGGCCAGTAACCACAGTGACTTTCCTGAGGGTGATATGGACCCGCAGAGGGTCCTAGACCGAGTCAATATGACCACCAACAGGTTCTATCATGGCAATGTAAGATTTACGTTGTTATGTTTGGATTTTATTTGTTGAAATTTCATGAAAAGTTCACATAAATTTCAATTGTGGCGCTGTCCTAAGAATCCCTATATGCCTTCTTTACATTTATTATGTATCAATTTGTGCTCTAGTGAAAACTGATTTCGGAGTTGAATGAATCAAGATCGGGAAGTAATAACGAAGCTGGTCATTTACCTTTTCCTCTTTTTCAGGACTTTATCTGAAATCCCGTTCTTTCGTTTGGGTAGTTGCATTGGATTTGTTACGGAGTTTTGCTATTTTCTACTTGTTTTGAAAAAGTTATTTACAATTTTACTGAAAATGAGAATATTTGTAATACTGAAAATATTAACAATATGAACAAAGACGTATATTTTATAGTAAGAATTTCACTTATGAAAGAATAGTTATAAGTCATGTTAACATTACAACTGCGAAAGAATAAGAAATCCTGGGTCAAGAAAAATAAACTATACATTACTTAAATAAGGGGTTTATGCGGATTTTGAAATTCAATCGCTTGACCCATCAAGGCTGTAGGTTCGAGTCGGGATCCCTGTCTTATTATCTTAACGAAGTTCGGTGATTCTACCCAGATGACCGCTCGTACCTAAGAAAATGCGGCCCGGAGGACCACTGTAGGCTAAAATTGCACTCGTTGGTGGATGACAGGACTTCAGTAACAAATAATGTCGCCTTAACTTTAAAAGGAAATAAGTGGAAGCTGGTTAGACCTACTCATAATAATTGCTGGTAGAAAGAAATAATTTAATCTTGCATTTAACACAGACGTATCGATCAAAAGACCCAAGTGACGATCGGCTGGGATTAAATGAAGGATGTTTGATAGACGACACACTGTGATAGTGATACGTTAATCTTGTCTCTTGCCGTGTTTTGACATACACTCTTACACGTCGAGTTGTAAAACAATGTTGACAACTGTCTGTATGGTGTAGATTCCAGTCACTGGTTGTTGTAGCTAGATTCTTTAGGACTTGCACTAAAACAAGAGAATACCCAGCTAGTGTTGTGATATTGGGTCGACGTTGGGTAACATAGACCGTTAGTGTATCGGTATTCGGTTGGAAACTTTGAATCAATAGGCTTATATGACGTTTGCGGAAATCACAGTATGCCAAATCATTAAATAAAATCAAACATGAAAATGTCTGAAGGTAGTTAATCAAAATTTTCTTATGGATGAAGAATAAAAGCATTTATTATCATGTACATGACTGCAGGTTTATATCATTTTAACCACATTAACTTAGCCTGTACAACCGCACAGGGTCTGAATGTTTTGCAATACAGTAATACAGTAAGGTCTATCTAACGTGTCAACATTATTGTTTTAAAAATTATGAAGTGTCAAAGTGAAATAATATTTTTTTCTTGCATTTTGAATAATAAATCCTATTATGATGGTATAAAAACTTGTATGATGATAAGCACACCAGGGCTGAAGGTTTACTAGTATAAAACTGAGATTTGAAACAAGTCTCAAATCTCAAGCATCTGATTGGCTGATTTCCATGCTCAGTTTTATAACCTTGGCCACAGGCAATAGTGGAAATATTTGAATGTATGTATTACTACAAATTTAAAAGAAAAGTGTGTTACCTAGTATGAATTCATTTCTGGTGTCAAAATAAAACTCCACTAAGATGCATTAAAGCAATGAATTGCAATATCCACTATAGTGCCTACAATCTTTTGTTCAAGAAATTTCCCTTGATAAATTTTCAAAACAATATAGCTGACACATCAGATTGACCTTAAATTTAGTAAGTAAATTTTAGATAAACGCCCTTGTGAAACCTGATAAGAGTAGTTCATTTTGACTGAAATGTAAATCAATTACGTTAATACAGAGTGGAACAGGTAATTTATTATTTTCAGCCACCTCGAGGTATTCACACCAGTAGAGTATCTGGTGCCAATGTTCTCACAAAAAGCAATGTTTGTTTCGGGGAACCACCACTAGGCGGCGCCTTTTACAACACGACACATGCTGGTTCATTTTCTGCAAAGTCCGTGCCGTATTCCTACAACAAATACAGTTTCCACAAAGATAGCGATGTTCCGTTGCAGTATTATGGAAGTAAGTTTTCGAAGTTAGTTAAATAAGATAGCTTACTTGAGTTCCGAATTCAGTGTTATATAGCTTAATTTTATTTGATTTGCAGATGATAATGTGTTTTAAATGGTTTCAAAACAGTAAATAATGATTTATGGAATTGATTGATTGTTGTTTTTATCGACAACTTGAATGATAATGGGACCAATGCAGCACAACGATATTAAAATACCGAATATATCGCATGTTTAATGCCACATTCAAACCATCGTTTGGGATGGATCCAGATTGTACTGTTTATTGGTGTAAATATTGAGTTGGCTCAACCCGGAAATAGGCGGCATAATTCCATTACTGCCCATAAACAGACTCACTCAAACCTGCAAAATGTTATTTTTGTCGTGTTTGGTAGCTTTCATTGTTCTCTTTTCATCTATTTAAAATTGTTATTATAACATCAAATTAAAATAATCATTATGCATTTATATATTGTATGTGTGCAATATATCTTGCAGATACCGTGAACCATTCAACATCATACGTTGACTACCAAAATCCTCGACAAGTTCGCACTGCTCCAAACCCAGTTGCTCTTAACGACGTAAGTCTTTATTAGGTTGTATTAAGGTAAATAACTCAGTATTCCTCCGTGGTCCATTCGAATGAAGTCCGTTTCATTATATGCTATTTTTTTCTCTTCATCTGGGGGCCTCTTAACCGTTAGAAATCGACCTGTTTGTGACTTGTTTGCAGGAATAACATGTCAGGAAAATAAATGAAAGCAATTTCATGCCTATATCTCGTTTGGTAGAGGCGCACTAGTTCCGGAAGAGCGGATGTATATATTTGGCACCATTTTTGCGATACCGCGTTTAAAATAGGGTCTGTTCGGTTAGAGATCAGTAATTTTCTTACAAGTAAGTTAACCCCCCATTTGCTGTGTGTTTTTCAATAGATGAAATGTAGATCATCACAGTCATATATGGTTGTCTAGAAATTAAGATGATAGAAATCATGTTAAATGTGCATTGAATATTGGGAATTTAACATTGAGGTCTATGGGAATTGGATTTACCTTGGTTCAACCTATTTGAGCTCGTACATTAATTAAATGTACATGGAAACTCATAACTGCTTTATCGATGAACGTTTGGTATGCCTTGTTCAAAATTTTTAAAAAGCCGTTCTGTAACAGAAAATATTCTTAATTCTTTAAAGAGAAGGTTTTTAGCTCGACTATTCTAAGAATAGGGGAGCTATCCTACTCGCCCCGGTGTCGGCGTCCGTTGAACAAAAAATGCACTTTGGTCCATTACTTGAAAACTACTTATGATATCAACTCGAAACTTGGAATATATATTCACCATCAAATTCTACATCAATATCAACAAGACCCATAACTCTGCTTCCAATATTTTTCAAGTTATGCCCCTTTTTCACTTAAATTTTGCGTTAAGGAAAATATGCACTTTGGTCCATAACTTATGAACTACTTGAGATATCAACTTGAAACTTGGAATATATATTCACCATCAAATTCTACATCATTACCAACAAGACCCATAACTCTGCTGTCAATATATTTCAAGTTATGCCCCTTTTTTCTTATATTTTGTGTCAAGCAAAATATGCATTTTGCCTCTAACTTTAAAACTAATTGAGATATTGCCTTGAAACTTGAAATATATTTTCACCATCAAAATCTACATCATAACCAACAAGACCCATAACCCTTCTTCCAATATTTTTCAAATTATGCCCCTTTTTCGCTTACATTTTGTGTTAAGCAAAATATACAGTCGGCCCTTAATTCGTTATGAATGGAGGGATTTCAAAATAACTTGGCACAAATGTTCGCGTACAATACCCATGCCTGTAGGTCCAAAGTCAAGGTCACTGTTACTAAAAATAGAATTTTCTTGCAAAATCGTGTCCGCTCTGTAACTTTGTTATTTCTTATTGGGTTTTTAAATAACTTGGTATAATTGTTCACCATATCAAGACGGTGTGTCACGTACATGCCCAAGCCTGTATGTCAATGGTCAAGGTCACTGTTGCTAAAAATAGAATTTTCTTGTCTAGGCTGTTACTTTGTTATGAATGGAGGGATTTCAAAATATCTTGGCACAAATGTTCACCATGACAAGGCGGTGTGTCCGCACAATACCCATGCCTGTAGATCCAAGGTCAAGGTCACTGTTACTAAAAATAGAATTTTCCTGTCCAGGCTGTAACTTTGTTATGAATGGAAGGATTTCAAAATAATTTGACACAAATGTTCACCATGACAGGGCGGTGTGTCACGTACCATGTCCATGCCTGTAGGTCAAAGGTCAAGGTCACTGTTACTAAAAATAGATCTTGTCCTGGCTGTTACTTTGTTATAAATGGAGGGATTTTAAAATAACTTTGCACAAATGTTCATGAAAAGGCAGTGTGTCCGCACAATACCCAAGCCTGAAGGTCCAAGGTCAAGGTCACTGTTACCAAAAATAGAATTTTCTTGTCCAGGCTGTAACTTCATTATAAATGGAGGGATTTCAAAAAAACTTGACACAAATGTTCACCATGAAAGGGCAGTGTATCGCGTATTATTCCCATCATTGCACTTGAGTGTCTGAAAATGATGCATAGCGGGGCATCCGTGTCCTATGGACACATTTCTAGTTTCACTTATATTTTCACTTAAGTGCACTTCATCGATAACTTTGCAAATACTTAAGGTATCAACTTCAAACTACCATTATATTTTCATTTCAGTTCTTTTTCTGTAACATTACTGAAGTGATTGATATTTGACTAAAAGTAAATGTCTCTAATAAAAAATTACTAACAAGTTTTCTAACAAATTCAGAAATATTTCATAGTTATTCCCCTATTCAGTTTAATATTTATGGTACATTTAGGAATTATTTCTGTTATTTGAAAAGAATTTCTCCCGTACCATTCACTTGTAAATATTTTTCCTGATTGCACATGAATGTATGGCCATAGTTGTTATTGTTTTAATCTTCAAATTGCATTTGTTTTAAATGATTCGAATAGTCGAGCATGCTGTCTCCTCTGACAGCTCTTGTTATTTATTGATTCACGCAAACAATGGCAAGTATCATGGTTATCACAAAACACCGATCTGTTTACGTTATAAAGATTACATTCAATGTATGAAATGCCAATTTCGAATAATTGTTTTACAGTTAAAGAAGTCCCATATCATTCCACCAGTTAGCGCCACGAGATTCTTTACGACGACCAACAACGACACATTCACGCCTAAAATCTCGGAGAGATTGACTTACGATGCTGGAAAAATGCAGAAAAGTTCAGTTCCTTTGGGAACAATGACAACTATTGATTCACAAACAAAAATTGACATTTGATCTGTCTCAAGAGCTAAAATAACAATAATATTTAAAATAAAATAATTTCAAGAAGTGCTATTGTGCATTCAATAAAGTCAAATGGTTTATTAACTTTTGTAAAAGATTTTTTCTCCAATCTTGTGACAGTCATAAGAATCCCATCGTATAATTACCGTAATTATGGTAAAATTATGGTAAAATTCCGCTCGGCTGTTGTTTTTGTAAGTATACAAAATTGTCTGGTAATGGTCGGATAAACAGTTATAATATTTCATATCAAATTTAATGTGTGCTGTGGTGTGCAATATAAACATTTTTGTGAATTGTTAGAAATCATTGACTCATGAGTTATTACATGCTGTAATATGCGCACGCGAAATGAATACATTTACCGGTTACAACTGAGAAATTCCTTGTGGGGAATGAACTAATGTTGAAATGCTTCATTTATTGCTTCCGACACAAAAAGAGTTTACTGTCAATGAATTATAATGGTATGTGATTTAAACATTGTTCCAATGCTGTGACAGTGTATCAATAACAGCATTGGTCAATATGTGGTTAATATGTTGTTACATGTACGACGCTGTTCCAACGGAAAATGTTTGCTGGGAGAGAGATAGAAACGGTCAATTACATAATTATTGTTTAGTATTGACATTTAAAAATATTTTAGAGTTCTTTTGATTTATCATTTTTAGGAATTCCATTTACATTTTCTGCGTGTGTTTCTTTGTTGTTGACAAATCATTTTATTTATACTTGTATAATTGTTTTACATTAATTTAGAATTTAAAATTAAGCGAAGTTTAATTTTTTTACTGAAGTTTATACATATTTTTTTACAGACGTCTTTACGGATAATTCAGACAGTATTATTATTCTTTTTACTGTAGTTTAGGAGAATTCGGAATTGTGGTCTTTTGCTTGTATTATTTGGAGAACCTCGCGGGTGAAGGTGTTTTCGGTCATATTTTTTTACATTTTAGTTGTTACTATATTTGGAATGAACTTACAATTAGAGCTACATATTGTTTTCTCATAAATGATGATAATTTTTTGTACATTATGACAACATAAAGTTATTTTTACCGCGAAATGCATAATAAGAAATGTCGTCTGCTGAACTTTATGACGTATTTTTTCAAAATGAACGTCAACTGTTTGAAGGAACCTTTTTCTGTGACGCGTCCCATTTTACATTGATTGTCGATGGCTGAACACAAAACTGTTAAAGAATCATTCATCCCTGGATTTTTTACAAAAGGAAATCACTGTTCTACCATGATCTTTTGGCTGCAATGTTGTTTTGTCAGCAAACCTGTTTCATTGTTATATTTTATACATTTTATTGTTTTTTACGTGAACGTGTTATACATTTTTGTACAGGAAATAAAATAAATTAAAATTGCGTCTCTAAACTTTTTCCTGCTAGACCATGATAGCGTTGTCTTCTTACTATATGATGATTCTTCGATAGTTTATGAAGTTCTTGTTTTGTCTTAATTTGAACTTAATATTATAAACTCATAATGTATTATTATTATTACCTTGATGGGTATTATCTTTCACGCAGTATGAATAGATGACTTTTGAAAGATAAAGAATTAACTAGGCATGTAAATGTCAGAGTTTCTGCATATTCAAACCAAAAATCAACAAATGCGTGGTGTAATTCATTCGCTTTCCAGAAAATGAACTCATACCATACCATAGCAAATACTTAGATATTTTGGTATCATAGGACTCGTATCATGTTACTTTGAGATTATGACTGAAGGTTATAAAATTGAGATTGGAAACCAGTCTCAAATCTCAAGCATCTGATTGGCTGAAATGGCGACTGGTACGTTTTCGGAATACCGTGAGCACAACAAGTTTGGTTTTCGAAACAATAATTCTTTGTTCGCATAAGTTCATTCCAGTCTTCAATTCTTTCTGTGGAGCGTCTATATTCGCGGGAATAAAATGTCGTGGCACTCCGAAAACAATGGCATTTTCGCCGATTCCTTATATCATGGTTTTCATTTTTCTAAAATATGTTAAAGTTCAATTCTATATTTCGCGGTGATTTTGAATTCGTGGAAATATCCGCCTGCGAAATCCGCGAAAATTAGTACATCGCGAATAGTCATGAATTTACAGTATATAAAGTGGTCAATAAATAATTAATATCTCTGCTATCTATCAAATTAATCCATCATAAATTGGTTATTTCGGTAGACTGAAACCTTAGTGCATTTCCCAGATAATTATTTAAGTAAATAAGGGATGTAATTTCTCTTGTTTTTCATTTCTCTCTTTAGGGCAGTTTTGTTGTTTCTTTAGTGGTTTCCATTACCGGAGATCATCTGAGGGCAAATAAATCCCGGCAGATGTTCCTCTATGATAAAAGCCAGGGGTTGTATTCTTTGTTTCAGAACGAATAATTTGCCATTTTTGCATTTTTGTTCCGTGTGCAGATGATTCATTGGGGTTTAACGATATTGTCCGTTTGCTTCATTCCGAACTTATAAAGTGGACTATACTCGAAATAATAATGGGGTTTGGCTAGGGCATCACTAACTTATGTTTACAAGTACAGAGCACATAGACTACATATTTTTCTAACATATCCTTTTTTAATGACATGTATTTACCACAAGAAAAAAATATTTCCTTTACTCCATATAAGTAAACGGGTTTTATTGCACGTGTGACTAGCGTATGTCCAGCTCAGCCGTTACATTCGTTCTCAGTTGGATCTACAATGGTCACATCTTGGTCAGAAATAACATTCTTAAAATTCTTCCAATCTTAAATCGAACTGTTCAGTCCTGATAAAACAGCACGGATGTGCCTGCTGATATGGTTATACTATGTTCGACCATGGTTAAACAGCCAATTCACATGAAGTACCGGGTCGGACCTTAACTGCGCTTCGCTGCTGCTGTCAAGCTCCTTATTAGAACTCGTACATATTTTGTTCAAATAACGAAATAGAAGTCAACGTACTACAGGTTATAGTTTATTATTATATCTACTTCGGATCGATTTGAATATATTATTTTCTGTAGATTTTTAAGAAAAGAAATAAATTATGCACAGCAAGAAAAGAAACCTGACATTACTTTTTTACCTATTTTCCCGGAATCGAATTGACGAGCTATGTTAAAAGTGGTCGGAAATGACAACTAAACATGGTCATGAAACTATTATTTTAGCCCAGGGATTTCAAAAGCTTTTGAAAACTAGGGGTCATTTGACCCCTGCTGAGAATTTTTAAGGGTTCATAATTAAATTATCTCGAGTCATATCTTGTATTCAGTGAACCACATATAGAACTGCTTTAATTTAATTTTAATTTACTTTCATTGGTTAAATAATAAATTAATTCATATTTAAAATGCAATAGACACAATATTTATCTTTATTCTTGCAAAATTTACCCACTGTTCCTAATTCCTCTGCATCCAAATGACCCCAAGCTCATAATTATGTGGGGTCAAAAGTGGAAAAATTCAAATTTGCTTGCATCAAAATGCAATTATCTGCATCTATTGAAATCACTTTAGCCGTTGGATTTTTTTTTTGGATAAGTTGCGTCTAATTTCATGTTTTGCTGAGTATAGTTGCATGTTGGAGGGTTGTCTGGTCAAATGAGAATGTATTTTCAGCCTGTTAAGTGAAGCGAATTTGGCGGAAAATAATTCCTTTGATTGGGTAAGATCTTTTGAATTGGCTAATCAAGTTGTTTTGTTCACTGGCTAAACGCACGAGTTGTCGTGCATATTGGTTGAATATCTATGGTCATTCAGCTTTGGGCATCTAAGGCTTACAGGCACTTTTTTTAAAGCACGGGGAAACTTTATATATATATACTGAATGTCATACAGTCATTTATGATAATCTTACAGTTGAATTTATATGTGAGAGGTTGTATAATGCAGGTTTTGTGTTTAATATATATTGGATACGATTTAGATATGTTTCTGTAAGCATTGCCCAAGTGCTAAGTACAATACATGTATATACATTATATAAAGCAGTTCGATTTTGTTCTTTTTTGGTTCAAAGATCTGTGAAGTTCAAAGGAAGAATGCATCTCAATCTATTGGGGGAGAGTATAGAAAATACAAAATAGACATATTAAGGTTTTTTCTATTTATTTTTCATTATTTCATACCAACGATAAATGACATTTATAATGATAATATATAATATACATGTATTCATAATTAAGATGTCAAGTAAACATTTTACATTATTTACACGAAATTTACAACATAACAGACAAAAACACAACTTAGCATTTAACAATAACTTAATGACTAAGTTCACATACATAAATAAGATGAAATGAAATATATTTTTTTCATTTCATTTAAATACATTTTCACTGAGGAAATGCTTAACCAAATTCAGTACCTCAACAGGTACGATAGAAAACTTCGCAAAGGTAAGGAATATTTTTCCAGCTGTTTCAAAAAATAATTATATTTATTCAGAAAATACAAGGTAGAAAAGAGATATTGTTCAATTCGTTTCCAGTATGCTATTCTAGTAATTGATCTAAAGTGCCAAAACTCGATCACATCTTAAACTATAAAAACTATTCGTACTTGAAACAACTCGTTCCGCACTTAAAATATGCGAAAAGGACCAATTCAGACCAGTAAGTTTACGTAAACCGAAACTTAAGTCAGAAATTTATTTGTTCGTTGGGGTTTTCATAGTAAAATAATAAAATAAATGTTTTTCGAAATTGAGAAGTTATGTCAATAAATTCTATGAGTTTCCGATAAGAGCTGTTCAGTAAAACGTTATCCCTTGAACAAATACACTAATACCAGTTAATGTCTAACATTTTCTTACAGATAATTGTTCATAATGCAAATTTTTTTGACCAGTAACAACTGGAAAGATTTACTGAAATTCAAAAGCATTTGTTCGACCATGAATGTAAGTTTAACGTATGACAACACAATAAAATAAAACTGTTCTTTTTGATGAAAATACTCAGAATGAAAAAAGCAAATACGTTTTGCAACAAAATGGTCAGCGATAATTGCAATTCATTTGAATTAGCACTACATCTGTACTTTTCTCTAAATGCCATTTTGCATACACTACAGTTGTTATTTGGACAACCCTGTAATTTATCAGCTATACCAGAAATTAAGATCCCCAATTATTAGGACAGGGGTTGTAATTAGCCTTTGATAAACACTGAGTCACTCCGAAACATAATGTCAAACAAGTGTCACCATGTAAAACACCACTTTCATTGTAAAGTACCGAGCTTTTATGCCTGCATAGGCCTGATTAAATGAAACAACAAGAGTTTTTAAGCGTCCATTTCACTTCACTCATGCAGTTAATTTAATAGACCATGTATACATGCTCGGTGCGTTAACAGCGAACTACTTTTTTTAGAAATGGCGTTTCCACTGACTTCGCCAGTATGTGTCTACCCGTTTAGTTATTTGCGCAATAAATGCCCGCATTTAAAGTTTTCTTCCACAGAATTTAATATCACAACTGGAAGAGAGCACTCGTTTTGTCTTTTATGCAAAACTTCAGAAGCACATTGGGTGTGTTTTAGATGTTTCCTTTGCGATACCCACACATTGTCCGTTCATTCTTTGCGTAAGTCTTGGATCACTTAATCCATCTCCACAATTATCAATGAAAGCAATGTATTGTGGGTAACATCGCCGAGGAACATTTCGTCTGCGCATGCTCAGTTACAGTAATGCAACTCCTTAACATGGCGACACTTCTTACACTCCACTCGACAACACCAGAAAAATTTACAGTCACAATCCTCTACGAATTCCTTCTGAATTGTATAATACCCTCTACCACAACACATTAAATTACAACCGTCCAAACCATAGCTATCCTTGTTGCACTCACGACCTCTGGTACCGACAGATCCCTTGTCTGGATTAGGCTCGCAGAAATCGGGAGAATTCTCCAAGTACACTAAATCCTTCTTGGATGGTCGTTTCATGTCTTTGCTGATCGGTTTAAGCTTGGATTTCTGTTTGTTGATCTTCACCAAACTAGCTCCGTCGAACTTCTCCTTTAGTGCGGTACCAATGGCACGGAAAGGTCGCATCTTCCTCCAGCAGATTTTCACCGAACAGGAACCGGAAACACCGTGGCACTTGCAAACGAGATCGACCTGCTTCTTCGTGATCTAAAAATATAAAGAAAGTTATGTAGATTGTACTAGCTGAATTCAAATTTCCGTAAAGATATGATAAACTTTATGGTTGAATAGGAGCACTCCATTTACGTTTTAACACTTAACAAGTGAATTGGCGCACTTTAAGAATACGTTTTCTATATTAAAAATAGCCTGCATAATCATTTTCTACTGTCCTAAATAATACCCTTTCAATTTGTTTCAAATACTGGCCTTTTTTGTTGTGTTTATGAATGTGACGGCTCATATTATGAATACGATCGGGCTACTTAACAAGTAAATATAAAGTTTTTTTTGTACTTACCAAACGTCCGGCTTGGTTATTCCATAGATTCATCAGTCCACCCTCATTCACATCCTGTTCCTTGGTATCGACAAAATCTTCGGCAAACTTCGCTCCGTACTGTATGTTCTCAGAGCAGCCGCCCCACTCGAACTTGCCCTCGGTATCCTGCTTCCTGACGGTGTCGTCACACCCGCATCCAACCAGAGTTCCCTGTGCGCATGCGCGAGTCACACTGTACATGACACCGGCTGAGGAAATGGAGTAGATGTAGGCTGTTTCTCTGCTTTCTGGAAAAGAACAACAACCATTTAACAAAACTAAATATATTTCGTTCTATTGCAGTGTTAAATCTGCATCAACAAAGACGTCGAGAAATACGTATTATTATACAACACAGCGCCAGTTTTATAGAAAAGCTAAACCTGAAAATTGTATTTGTTCACAAACATTAAAATCATGATGTACGAACAAGTAACAGTAAAGGTTATTTTCCTTACACTGAATAACATATCACAAAATAATCACAAAAGGGGACAAGTAGATCCATCAATTTTACGATAATTGATTCATATAGCGTTTCTTTCTAATATTCGTTGACACTGCGACCCTTGTATTACCGTTGTATTAAGTTTCCGCATATGATATGTTTACCTTTTCAAGCCACCAATGAAGATAACAAATATAATACAATTAAAACGTATAACTCATTAACAATTTGTCAATCAACAGCAAGATAAATGTACGCTATTTGTGTACGACAGATAAAATGATGTATAATATATTGGAGCAATATCCCACTGGAAAATGACACCCTTTTAAACCGAACACAACGGAATTTACAGCATAATTTCTTTATTCAAGCGGTGAAAATAGTAAATGGCTTGTCAAAACTAAACAAGTCCGACTAATATAAAGCCACCAACAGACTTAGGTTGCCAGGTTTTCAAATTCGCTTCTACAAAATTTGATCGGTCTTTGATCAAAAATGATCAGGAGCAACAGTCAACATTTATTCAAGTAACTTTTTAGAATTACCGGGGCTTTTCTCTTTTCACTGTTTAAGTGCGCCCTATCGCACGGACTTACATAAACAGATGGGCAGATGGACCATGTCAAATTATGATATCAAATGTCAAATGAACCCTGTAACTTCCAACCTTAAATCTTGTTAGCATAGGCTATAAAAACGACCCCACTTTGATCAGCCACCCTTGTTCTAATGACCCTTTTGGGTCCTTGAATTGAATGTGTAAAGACAAAACCATAAAAGAGGAATAGCTATTAATTAAGATATCAGTCATACCTTTTAGCTAAATGCGCGTGAAATGATCATAGAATAATGCTATATTCTTTGAGGATTTATTTTTCTTAGTTTGTAACTTAAGTAATAAGTCACCTTTAATGTATCAAAGATAAAAACACGTTTCGCCAAAAGTGAAATGAAAACTGACCCTAGAAATATAGGCGTCATATGCCCTAGTGTCGGTTATTACCCTATTTTAATCGAATAATTCTTAGGGTTCTTATTTTGATTAGGAACGTCAATGTTTTATATTAAGGCGGCACTAAGTGCAATTCTTAAGCGTCTTCAGTTCCTCAAGCGTTCGAAATGAAACCCTGTTAAGAATTAATAATAAGTAGTCTTAGCATTAACAAACTCGCTTAATCTTCAAAAACACCGATCCCGAATGCTTTGTTTCTCAAGTAAAGATACCATAAACCCGTCAATATATTATCAAAATATAATCTTAAGTCAAATTCCATTAAAATCTGCCGACGTGCTTTCGCGAGTGTTTAGTTAATTTGATAACCAGGCTACTGATACTCTTGTTTGTTTTATTGAAAGGTGAAAAGATTGGATTTACAAAGACTACTAGAAATCTGTTGTTTTCTATTTACCCAGACCACTTTGACCAATTCGTTAGCTTTGAAACCCCTGCGTGATAAGTTGTTCAATTTTATTAACAAAATCATGACTTACACGGCTTTAGTGCATACCCAGAATTCATCTAATCCATTAAATCTTCTCACACAATTTTAAGTGTTCTGTCATTACTTCAGCAGAAGTTTTTGTTTCTTTTTCTTTCTTAAAGTATACAGTCGTGATATTCTTTACTGCTGATTCTACGATGTAAGAAAATGATTTTCCTGTTATTAATTTTACTTACTTATTTTGATGACGTTGCCGAAGACGTCAGTGTTGTTGAAGGTCGTACAGTTCCATCGTCTGCCTCGGAACTGGTGCTTGCATTCCTCGATCCCCATGGAGGCACCGGCACTGATGACGTCAATCAATCTCTTCTCTGTGGAACACAGCTCTCGCTGACGTGGCTCAAGGTACGGCGAGTTGTCACACTTCTCATTCTCGTTCGCCGGCGAGAGATGGCGAGTGTCACGTGAAAGACTACCGGAAGTTCCAAGAACGCCAAGATACCTAAAAAATAAACAAAAGTAATTAAATAGAGGATTGTGTATTAAAACGAATTATTTGCTTTTTTCTGTAAATATAAAAATCAAACAATCCTACAAGATAACAACGATCATAAAAACATTCTTAAAACAGATATATATTCTCGGGAGAGAATCGTTTTGCAATTCCTAGGTCCAAAAAATCCATTTTTTAAGTATCATCGATAATTGGCCATTAGTGAAGACAGATTAGAAATTAAAAGAGAGCAAGTGGTGATAAGCGTATAGGCTGGGTAGGTGCTAACGTTATGTGAAGAAAATTGTGTCTACACGATGATAATTGATGTTGTTCTTATTCAGAAACATCTGTCCACTTCAATTGGAGAAAACTCCCCGTGGAACTCATTAGAAAAAATGCATTAAATGTTCTGCTCGGGAAAAATAAATTAAGGTTATCGCGTAAGGACGTTGCCTTTTTACTTATAAAAGGCGTACCGCCGTGCGAGTTATGCGTATAAAAGAGACAAAGCTGAGCGCTCTAATGTTTGGTTTTCAGAACAATCTTTTATTGCCTTAAAAAAATGACAGTTACAACTAACGAAAACATGAATGAAAAGGAATCCGCAATGTTCGTACTATTTTCATTGAACCTTTAAGGAAGGATCAATGAATCTATTGGAAGTTCGAAGGTTTTTTGACAGAGATCTATTTAGAGATTCCAGAAGTCACCATATTTAACATACTTCAACATTAATAGAAACTACAGATGAATGACAATTGTTTAGTAATATCATTTTAAGATATTTGCGGAATACAAAACGATTGCACCTTAAACCATGGTCTCTTTTGTTAAGGGTGTATCCAGTTTACAACTTTCTTTTGCAACGAACATTCTTTAGCGACTAGTATTGACGCTCAAAGTGACGAAAGGTATTAAATAAATTTTACTCTGTATAGGTAAAATGCACCGAATGATTCTGTAAACTGGACCTTGTCCGACATGGTACGTCAATACACAGAAATTATCCACAACTGAGCGTAAAAAAAATAAAATAATTGATTTGAGTAAAATGTGAAAACTTTGTCTATGGATGTATAAAGATATCATTTTCCAAAGTGGTACTTGGTCAAATATTTGTTTTAATTTTAAGTTATTTGAGTTCCTTATTTCGAAAATTCTTTGATCATTGATTTGCCCTTCCGTTAGTTGATTTTTTAAAGATTTTCATAAAACAAGCTCTAATAAAATATTTAAATAATTCAGTTAAAGGCTTTCAACAGTATTCATTATGATAAATATTGTGTTATTATTGTTTACGATGATGATGCTTATATTCATGCTGCTAATATTAATGATAATAACGCCGATGTTGGTGGTGGTGACGATGATGGCGATGGTGTTCAATAGACTGAATGTATACATTTTTAGTGGGTTTACTGTGTCGAGTCACTAACCGTTGTATCTGATCAAAACCGTCGAATTTTCTACAGTTGTTTGTTATCACAATATAAGTAGAATATCTACTAACAAAACGAGTGAAACTTCTAATAACAGTATATTATTAAATTGGCTTTAAATGATCAAAGACGACTAATCAGCCAAATCCGTTAGAAGAGCTTCAAATTCTCACTAAGTGCCTTTACAGATACGCCTAAGCCTCTTTAACGCTGCTCAATAATACTGAATTAGTTTCTAAAGTTTCCGAACATTTGATAACAAGCTTCTATCCTATTTCTTCCTACAAGGTGAAATACCCCTCAACAAACACTGACTGTTTACCTTATCTAGATTACAGAATAGCCCCTTTTCTTTGTATTTCTATACATGAAAATGACCGTCGTTCTTAATTATCTCGAGTAAACAAGCGTTGTTTTCATTCTCCTTTTGTGGAAAAGGATGTTAACTTAATTTATCAATGGTCCGTTAAAGAAAATTGCCAAATATAACACGTCCCTGCTAATCCATTTTGGAATAAATACTATCAGCATTTTTGCTTTCTTAATGGAACGCAGGATTTGACATTTCGCAGCGTTGTAGCATGATACAATACCGGTTCATTTGACAACTAATTGAAGGTAGAATGCATCTTTTATGAGACTTGTGAAAGTTAAGCAAGGAAGGATTAAGGAGTAATGTCACCGCTAATCCCTCTATAGATTTTCATGATTTCAGTGACACATAGTTTCACAAAATGTCAGCCGCTTTCTCACGGAGGTTAACATTCTTTTACTGCTGTGTCAAGTTTAAGACTTCTGTTCCGATTTTTATTATATATGTGAGAATTTAAAATATATTATAAAAACATTTAAGTTTAAAATAGTTGTCAAATAAGCGTTATAACAACACTATGTATTTGATAATGAGGAAAAGTACGACAAACCCTAAATAAAGTATAAATCAAAATTTGAAAGTTCTATGACTTTTTACTGAAAACTCTTGAGCATTTAAAGTATAAAACTTTTCCACACAAGCGACTAAATCATCTGCTCATACAATGCGCTTCTTTTATTCCTAGTTCCAAATTTACTGATTTTTAACCTAACGAAATAAAAAGTTTCAGAGTGTGAGCACTAGACTTTTGACAGGTAGTATAAAACGTTACCGAAAAGAATGCGGAACCTGTATCAATGCAGTAGTCTGTTGTTTTTCAATCTACTTATTTTTGTTGGTTCTCGACATAAACTGCATTTTATGAGAAGGGCATATGAATAAATTAAATACTTAATTAAACGGGAATTAAACGCTTGTTAAGAGATTCTGTAAAGACATTAATGGGGTAATAAAGACCGCTCTTATCAGAACATTACGTCTGTAAAGCTTCAATTAGAAAAAAATCAGTCAGTGATAATGCATAAAACAATCATTTTACATTACCAGCTTTCATCTCGAACATTTTTTAACAGTAAATATCTAAGTATCATGCGTGTTCTGAGCAGGAAATGCCTTCATTTTATTTGTAAAAAATACGTAAATTTTCAAACTGATAATAATTTATTTGAAAACATTTTTATGCGTTTTGACCGAAAATGATTTTATAATTGGTAAAATGTCGAATAAACAACATACGTTAATATTTTTGACAATATATTTCATCAGCGCGTCGGTCCATCATTTTATTAAAATGTATTGACACTAGATTTAAAAATGAAATTTAATTGTAACTAGATCTTTATTGAATTTGTTAGCAAACTGCTCTAGAAAAAACAGGACAGATGTATACTGTATGCATATCCAGACGGCTTATTCTGACAATATAACAAATAAAAAGGTTATTGCACAAACTAAACCCATCTGTTCGTTACATCTGATAGTAAGACCAGACATTTAGTGGTTTGTTTTGTCACCTTAGGTGACTAAAATGTAGTACAATAGAATTATACCGACACATATGTGCTAATTAAGTTTTAACTTTTTGACCGTACCGTATGTTTGCCAGATCATATGAGGATCAAGAAAAACGTATGACAAACTAATCAATTATTTTAAGAATCGAAAGTGAACATGATTAACATTGCGGTGACTTTGATGCATTGATTAATCAATTATCAACATATAATACTAATTGATTGAATTGATATGTTTGTCCACAGTTTTATTTAATCAGCAAGAGCACAAGGAAAGGTGTGAAGATATGCTACAAACAGATGGACCCCTATAGTGAAAAAATATATCACCAGTTTTCATGAATATATTTCTAAACTATAATTTAATATTAAAATACAAATATTATGCGATTATTTAATTCATATATTAATTTACCATTCATTTTATTATTTATTCAAAAATATTAACTCTCTGAAAAGGCCATTGGTTTCACATCCCAATTCCTGTCACTAATATAATTGTTTTGACTACCAGAAAAATTTAAACTTAAATTATACCAAAACATTACTTCACAATGACGAATGACAATACTTTTTATTCTATAACCTAAGTATTCCAAGATAAACCCTAAAATGAGACCACCCCATTACAATGACCACTACAACGAACCGTCAAGACCGAAAGTCATTATGAGTCTTATAATCAAAACTTCGATGCAAGAAAATTTCGTAAGTAGAAGAATGTAAATGACCACTATCAAAACTCTAATCAAAAGATACAACCATAATATAATATAATAAAAAACATGTATGTTTTATCGAACACAGTTAATTAATTTCATTTCCATTTAACTTGTATCTCTTATGTTTTTGGCTTTATAAAGAACTTATATCGCTATAAATTGGCGTCGAACATACAGGCTATCAAATAAAAAGGCAAATGTGAACATAAATGAAAGAGAACGATAAATGCAAAGATGGAGGGGATTTATCTCGTTATACAATGCTGAAGCAAACCGAATAATAAAAGTAATAATAATAATAATAATAATAACTCACCACCAAGATGCTGCAACAAACTGCACGTTGATCAACATCAGCAGCACGAGAATCACGTGTAAATCCATGGTAATCACCATACACAGTATTAATGTCAAATCAGCTGTATATCCTCAAAAGTTAACTTTTGCAGTCCTCAAATTCTAGAAACACACAGCACGCCAAATTATTGAATTTATGGTTGTATGGCTTAATTGTTCAGGCACTTGACTCGTAAATAATGCGTTATCTGTCTTTTTGTCTCGTTAATATATTTATGAATGAAGTGTCTATGAAATTTCAAAAATATTTATGAAGTATATCGGTAATCTATACTCCTCTAATTATTATTAAGTAGTCTTTTACTAACCACAACAGTTCGACAACTCGTATTGTTCGCACAATATCCTATCTCCGTAAAACAATTTGGTCTTTAACACGGAAAGAACTTTGCTGTATTATCAGTAAAGTTATAACCAGCTAATAAGTCACTTTGAATATCTCATTCACCACTAAAGCAGCCGAAGTAATCCAATATCAGTAATAATTATGTCAAATAGTCATAGAGAGCACACAGAACGGTTTAATTGAATGGTTAACTGAAATGCAAAATTATACCTTTCCGCATTAACTCAATTGCGAACCGTCAACCGTGAAGTTAAATTTGATTGGACACCGGAAATTTAAGTGTGACGTCCGCTAGCCAATGGCTATTTTCATTTCGGTATTGTCAAAAATTAATAGGTGTTTGCACGCATGAATGGTTTATCTAAATCGCGCGTAAATTTGAAGAAAGAATGACTGGGGTTAAGAAAATAGAAATAAATGAATTTGAATAAGTCTGTTTGTATTTCAGCTGATTATTGAATAGTGTATCGATATAATACCCTAATGAAATACCCCCAAGAATGGCCATTATCAATTAATTTAAGTCACAAAATCACCCTTTTATGATGAGTCAACAGAATACCCAGTTGTACTTTGTACCCTTCTCGAATAAAATAAATTTTTAAAGATTTCTAAAAAGGGCGTTCATTTGGACCAGTTTTAGGGTTGAAACATAATCACGGGTGAAAGTTTTCAGGCATATGCCTGAAATTCAGTTTTTTGTGTTGTGTCTAAAAATGATAGTTTTTCTTTATTTTACCTATATAAATTGACAAAATTTCAGGATTTTAGGTTTTTCAGAATTCCTAACTTGCACCATTGCATGATGATTTTCCAACTTGAAAATTAAGTATTTCTACCCCAAAGGGTTTACGAGCAACCCCACTGAACCCACTCGGGATCCTCCCCTAGTTCAGTACGATATTTTGTTACAAATGGTTAGAAAAACGTGTACTTTAAACTTTTAGTTAAGGTTTTCATACATCGGTGATAAAAAGCCATATGATTTTTAAGGAGGAAATATATATACTCTATTCCAAAAGAAAGTGTACACTTTGTGTTTGGTGATATTTTCATAAACTGCTTTTCTTAATGCAATATTTGCAATCAAATTTGAGATTAGATTATACATAGTTTTGCTATAGAATCAAAATGATCTAATCTCAATTTTGATACCAAATATTTGGGCATTAAGAAAAGCAGTTAATAAAAAAAAATCACCAAAAACAAAGTGCACACTTTCTTTTGAAATAGTGTTAATAAAATTTAAAATATTTTCCTCTGGCGGTCATATAAAAGATTTTCCTATTTTCATCTGGACTAGTCTCCATTTAACCAGTCAGATGCCTGAGATTTGAGACTGGTCTCAAATTTTAGTTTTATCATGTTGGGCCATAGTTCTAACAAAGAGGTTCAGTAGAGAGTTGAATTCATGACTTCATTACATTAAATATGAAAATACAAAAAAGATTATAAGTTTAACTTCACCCAAGATATTATTGGATAACACATAATATGTAAATCCATTTCGAAGGATTGACTTTTAAAAGACCATAAGTAAAAATATTCACCAGTGCGGTACAGTAGTTTACTCCTGAGAAATATTCACACAAAAAAATCACATTAGATAAAGAATGCATTTCTTTCTGACAACCATAATAATTAAGATGTCAAATAAATTGTACTGTTCAATCTATCAATGTATAACTAGCAATTCTGAAAATGAAATCATGAATCGAAACACCTGCCCTAAGCGAAAAGAGGCTGTCAACTTGCTGGGCTTCTGATGAAAATACGAGCGTTTGTTTTTCCGCAAAACTGACGAAAATGACACGTTTTTCGTGGTTTTATGTCAATAACTTAGGTAGTTGTTGTCAAATCCAAATATTTATATTGAGTACATTGTTTATATTGGGTTCCATTTTTTGCATTTCTCAACAACTTTTTCGGCTAAAGGGTCAGTTCATCTATAGACTAAATTGTTTCACTGGGTTCTTACTTCACTGAGTTCGCATGTGAGCAAACCGACCAAAGCCCGCACCCAACTACCAAGACTGTCTGAAATTTAATATCACTTCATGCATATTTTATGACTTTACTGATGCCCGAACTGAAATCCGGTTCAATAGTTTCAATAGTTTTCTTTTATAAAGGTCACCAACCCTGAAACAGTAATTGCCATAAAACAACATCATCATCAACAACAATAACTTCTTTCAACTTGCCTGCTTACTTGAGACAATACATTAATTCAGTTGTTAACTGATTCCCAAAAAGTATGTTTTCAACCCAGAAGAATTGCACGAAAACGGCATTACGGCCGAGACCGCGATACATTATAAATAAAATAATCATAACTATCTTCTAACTTTAATTTTAGGACGTCTAAACAGGGATTTTTACAAGAAACGTTTTCTTTCTTAAATCCCTTCAGAATAAGTAATTCTTACAAATAAAACCATTTCTCTTCACTTTTTGATGCACTTTTACGCTAGAGTAACAGGTTTCTATGACATAAGAAAGCATTCAAAATATGTCATACAATATTGCCTTTATTTTATTTGGAAATTTATACCCAGGATAGTTAAACCTGGGTCGGGCTGGGACCCCATATAACAGTTGTATGCCTGTGCTATACTTTTTTACTTTTAGAAGATATTTTTCAGACAAGAAACCAGCAACATGCAACTATTCCTTATCATTTATTGAATGTCTCGTATATTTTTTTTGTTTGTTTTGTTTTTGTGCCATTAACTTAAAGGCAATTTCAAGAAATTAAAATTCACTGTTGAAACCATACAAATATTATGTATTCCCACAAGACACTGTCAGTTTCTTTAATATTGCGAAAAAATAAAATGGGGATTTAGAACACAAATTAGAATAAATCTATAAAACACTATACAGTGTTTTCATCTTTATCAAATTTTTTGAACTATATGTTACCTAATGTTGTGTCAACATTTATTGATATTTCACCAGACATTGTTTTTTTTGTTTACAATACTTGTTCTTTATCAATTTATTGTTAAAGTTAAGAAGTTAATTGTATTTTGATTTATTGACAATACGGCGAATATTGAATGATTGAAAAGTGTACACAATTAAAGTGGTCCCAATCTTGTGTCCAGACGACATTCAAAATCACAAACTCTTAGACGAGTCAAGTGTTTATATGTGCTGATGGATATAAAACTAATAATGAAAACCAGTCTCAAATCTCAGTTTTATAACCTTAAGCTATGGCCTATGGTCTTTGCTAGCTGAATAACTGGTATTCTTTCTTACTTGAACTGGTTTTAAAAATATTTTATAAGAAAAAATATAAGAAAACTGTTGATTATCGTTGTGAAATTATAAGTATGGAAAATACTGTGCTTAGTTACTATAATTTTCGGTTATTATTCACATAAACATTAAGTATTCTTATAAGACTGTTCATGATAACAGCCTTCGTCGAATTCTGTTGTATGCTGTAACGAAGTATACGCATTTTAACGAATGCGCTATCCTTTGAAAATGCAACAAACATAGAAATAGATTATAGCATTAGCATTTCGTAGCTAGAACCATGTATTCATAAGAAATTTGAAAATTCACATATATCGGGAATGTAATAAATATATTACTTTCAAATTTCAAGGGCCGAAAAGTCAAGAGTTGAAGTAGCGGCATACATAAAATGATAAATCAACAGCACATCGGTTTCATTACATCGTAAAGGCGGGATATTAAAAGAAATTGTGTGTTTTATTACACGGAAAAGATCCCCAATCTACATGCACTTTTCAACAAGATTTCAGATGGCCTTTTGTGATCCAAAAGTTAAAAGTCTATGCCTCCGGGACAGTCCGTGATCCTGGCTTATATCGTATCTACCTACACCTGTACATCAATGTAATAAAGTTTGATTTTATTTCAAAGAAACTATTGAAAATGTAACAGATAAATGGGCAGATAAAAATTGGAGCAATAAAGTTAAAATCTAAAGAACAGCGTAAAATTAGCGATACGTATTGATATGACGTAATTGACGTAAACTTTGACAGTTTTTATTACAAGACCCAGCCCGACCCGGCCTAGATTGGTTTATCTTCTCTCATCTACAGACTGCAGTTTTCAAGAAGTTTGATAAGAGATTTAATTGCATTTTATGAGCTTAAACTATTGTGTACTCGGGAAGATTACGACCTAAAACGGCAACAATTAACATGGAAATGTTAACGAAGTCGCCTTGTATAGCCTATCTCTTCCAAAAAGCTTGTTTAATTTTTAAGTAGTTTTAAACTGAAAATGACCTTTTAACTCATTAAATATATTTATTACTTCTATAAATCTAAATGAACTGTTATGATATTCAAACAACGCAGCAAAACATTCGATGTACGAAAAAAAATCTCTAAAAGTACATTAACAAGGCTGTTTTATCAAACCAGTTTGTAGCCCAAAACAAAAGTTACCCGAACAGGAGTTTTCGTTCTTTCTAACAACTTTATATGCGTATAATGTATATTATATGTTAAATGTAATGAGTAGTTTTGTGTAAAATGTATATTATATGTTGTTATGAATGATTTGGGTTAGCGCAAAATTCTCCAGCCATGTTGAGCTTAGTTGTCGTATTTTGTTCCTTTTTTCTGTATAAAATACTTAGGAGGATCGGTTAATAATACCATAACACAACTTCGAAGATGGGTCGCAGTTGTTAAATATAATGGCCATGTGGCTTTTTGGCGCAGTTAAAATTCAACAAGAGGTGGCAGACAAGATCTGAATTTCGGCGAAACTTCTTACAACACGCTCGTCGTGGTGATGCGGGTACATTCACATGATTTTATTTACTGGACAACCCAAAAAAGAGCATCTTAGAATAGAAAAAGAATAAGAAATTTTATTTCCGAAAAGCATGTTTTGAAAATCGCATTTTATACAGTAATGTCATTTCTTCATTTAGAAAATTTGTATATCGTAACAAAAAACAGCAGCAGCAACAACAACAAACAGGTTGTGCAATCATGTTTGTTTTCGAGATTACACGAGTCCTCGACTGCTGCTTGAAACTACGAGTATTTTGTTTTCTCTCAGTTCATTTACATGATAACATCATTGTTTAAACAGTAACTATATTCAAATAAAGTGTTTTGCTTTTACAAAGAACCCAGCACGACTGTAATGTCTGCGCCAGCTCTGGCTTCATGGGCATGCTTTAAGGGCAGATCCTGTTGGCTGCAATACAAGTCGGCCCAACACAAATATAGCTAACATTACTAGTAGTATTTGATCTTTCCGGTTTAGCCTTCCCCACACATTCAGACGAGGATTACACATAAATATTGGCAAAATCAATATAGTTGTTGATATTCCCAGAATCTTGAACCCCAAATTCTGATTGATGCCATTATTTTCATATGCTAACTCGTGTGTGTGTGTGGGGGGGGGGGGGTGTATCCAGAAATGCATATTTTCAAATTTGTAGAGAAACTTTCTCTAAAATTCTAGGCGAAACCTTCTCTAAAATTCTGGGAAAACTTTATCTAAACCTCTGAGCAAAACTTTATCTAAACTGTGAGCGAAACTTATCTAATAGAACGAACATCTCAAGAGACATAATAATATATTGTACGAATGTTTTCCCAGGCAAAAATAGGAGCTATTATGAAGTTTGCGCGAAATATCGCAATTGCATGATGTTTTAGCAAATGAAAGAATTTTGACAGTAAAGAACGAACTTGGCAACCCTTTTAATTCAAAGATGTTATACCGAAAGTAAATATTTACTTAGATTTGTATAAAATCTCGATAACGAAACGAAAATGTTGCACATTTGCGATATTTTGCCCTATGGCCATGAAACAATACCCCGGTCAAACAATTTGTTCGAAATCAATCCCTCCAGACTAATTGTTTTGAAAGGCATGAAGAATACTTGAATTCCGCATTGTATGTTTAGCTTTTTTGATCATTATCATACATTCGAACATCGAAGATGACACTTTCTGTGTGTAACCCCGCCGGCGGTAATATTGTGTTACAATAGTTAAAGTAAACTTGTTAAAGACATCCGAAAAGATCAAGGTCCCGCTGTTGCAATTACCTAATTAGCAAATGTCTTTTTTCCTTTTGTGAAGCAATAAAATTTTTATTGTATACAATTATGTGACGATATCTTGTGAATTATCCATCCTCAGTGTAAAGGACACCGCAATGTAATTAAACAATTATCTTGTACAATTAAACAATCTTCCTTCACACTTGCACTTATTAAGGTTTGATTAAGTTTGAAATTAAAGGAGGTGACGATATTAGACAATTGAGAGTAGTATTATCACATACATGATTAGTGTATATGATAATTGCTGTCATTTTAGAATTATTTAACTATTTTTAATTCTGATTTCAAAGAACATTCATTAAACTGACCTTTTTTTAAAAAAAAAAGCTTTATACATGTAGAAAAAATGAATTGAGATTTTTTAAATTAACTATCGTGGTGCCTTCTTTCTATCTTTTTACGACTATTAAATGTTGTTCTGAGAACATTAAATATATGCCACCATGTCTTAATGCCAACTACATTTGAATTGAATACAGAAATTCATTTTAGTGTGGAAAGCCTAAACAAAGTGGGCGGGGAAAAAGCAACATAAACGTTTGATTTTTTATGTTACAAGAGTGTAAATATATATAATTTCCTAAAAAAAAATGGACAAAACGTGTGTTAAAATTTGTTTTAATACATTGTGCATTATTAAAATGACCTTACATTTATTTTTTTTTCTGTAAGATAATACATAAACATAATTATCAAATACTTCGGCTCTTTCAACGTCATGTTTAAAACTGCCGTTAGTGGTCATGTTTGAAATCTTGTATCTTTTTGTGACAAATCCATACATTTTACAAGATACATGTATTCAGTCCATACAGGAAATGTGTACTTTTCAAGTTATTGGCAACAATAAGTTTCATGTTAAAGTTGCAGTTGAAAGGGGCATAACACAAAAATAGTAAAACAGGAGTTATCATTCTTCTTGTCACCGATGGCGTTGTTCACGAAGTCTCAAGATGATATATTCCAAGTATAAAACGAATAAGACAAGTACTTTTCAAGTTATAGGCAACATTAAGTTTCATGTTAAAGTTGCAGTTGAAAGGGGCATAACACAAAAATAGTAAAACAGGAGTTATCATTCTTCTTGTCACCGATGGCTTTGTTCACGTAGATAATAATTATATTCCAAGTATAAAATGAATAAGACAAGTACTTTTCTGGTTATATGCAACATTAAGTTTCATGCAAGTTAAAGTTGCAGTTGAACGTGGCATAACTCATAAATAGTGAAACAGGAGTTATCATTCTTGTTGCCACCGATGGCTTTATTCATGCAGATGAGTACAACCAATCCTATGCCGATTTCTACTAGAAAAAGTTTATCGAGGAAAGTGAAATCTGCGTCCGCTAATTATGATATTTTAGGCCTGGAAGTCCATACAACTACCGGTATATAAACATTCGCGATATTGTTCGTCTAACATAATTCCTTATATTTTAGATGTCACATTAATTAAATATATTAAGGAGTTTTCGATACCGCAGTATACACGTAATGTCAAGCGATTTATTTATTTATTTCAATATTACTGAACCTAAAATAACTGAACTAAACCTGTTAGTATTTACATAACATCACAATGTAACAACCGAAGAATTATGCAAGGGAAATAAATCTTAAAAGCTTCTTTGTTTTACTGTGAACAGTTACGCACCATTTAGAGCTGATGTAAGCACCGTTCACTGTCTGTCGGGAATTGATGTTTAAATACTGTGACACGATTTTAAGTATGATTCTTCTCAGTTAAATGTTTGAACCTTTTGTAATGTGTTATGCTTTACAGAACCTTTATACTTGACTATAACTTTTATATTATATATTGAATAAAATAAAGGTTATGTTACAACAAAAGAACCATCGGTAGATATATAAAAAGACATCCAAGTATACAGCACTCTGATTACGCTTTCGCTCCGCAACAAGTGCCCAAGGTTACAAAACTGAGCATGGAAACCAGTCTCAAATCTCAAGCATCTGATTGGCTGAAATGGCGACTGGTCGCCATTTCAGCCAATCAGATGCTTGAGATTTGAGACTGGTTTCCAATCTCAGCTTTATAACCTTGGGACCAGCTCGTTTGCTCCTACACCTCCTGAAAAGTGAACATAAATCGTTTAAAGAGACATTACACCATCCAAAATCTGTACAGCAGTCACTAGTGACAGGTATTTGATTTACACCCAATAAATAATTTCTACGTAGTTTCTCTTTTTGGTTGTGGAGCGAATATTTAACGGTCCTGCAGATGCTTTTGTTTCACACGCTGAAAAAAAAGACGTCATTACTACACGGCAGCCAAAACATTTACTACTTTTAAAATCTGACATTATTTTTGACAGATAACCGCATTATATTGTAGATAAGCTTTCGCGAAATCTGTATCATTTTTTCTAGACGTTTGACAACGGTATTTCCTTTTTGTGTGATTCTGTTCTATGTAAATAAAGCATTTTTTTTTCAAATAAACTTGATCATCCAAACTTAAATACAGCCACAGGACACTATATGTCTTTAATTTTATTGTTCAGTGCCAGTGAGAATTAATGTGAAGGTTTGAAGGTCTATTTTTTATTTTAAAATGAATTCAGCTAAAATTTCAGATAAAACAGGCTTTTAATATTCAAAATAGAATTTATTGTCAATGTGAAACATATTCCTGCATTTTAAGTAAACGTTTTAAAGTTTATAATATCTACCAATATTAAGAAAACAACTTGTATAAAAATTATACTTCGTATCGTCCTAGACAAATTAGCAAATTACAGTCCTGCTTTCCACCTTCATTTAGACGTAGGCCCGTGCTTCATTTTTACAAGTACGATTTGACCATACCTGGGTTTTATACTTGGCAAGTCTTTAGGCTGGTTGCTTCCCCTTATTTATAAACAGCATTATTGACACAGAAATCTTGTGAGTATTTTCATGTTAATGCTCGGCCCTGAGCATCGATTCGCCGCAAAAATATATTCTGAACCATAGGCGAACACTGTAGATCCAGATCTTATCAGGATACCTACCTTATTTCAATGTGACTAGATCAGCAGAGATGTGCTGGTAGAAGACTGAGTTTATAGGATTTTTTTCTCATCAAAAATCATACCCTTATCTCATGATCTTGATAATGTGTTTTGGAGAATTTTTTTCACTGTATGGATAATTCTGTATAAGAGATAATCATTTGCACACATTATAAGCCGGCACATTCTGGTTGTTCTTTGATGTGGCACTAAGGCAGCTCTGTGATATTATACTTGCTGTGTTTTGTTGCAATTTTTTTTACATTGATCCACTGTTTAACCCTTTTTTCATGTATACACCTTTTATCGCATGGGTGTACAGTGTAGATCCAGATCAGCCTGCACATCCATGCAGTCTGATCAGGATCTACAATATTTGCTTCTTGGTCAGAAACAACCTAATTGATCAAACAGTGAACAGTGCAGATCCAATCAGACAGCATGGATATGCCGGCTGATCTCGATCTACACTGTTCGCTCATGGATAACAGCCATATCCCATGGAGGAAGGGTTAAGTCTGTTTGTCTACTGCAGGTTGACATGATGCTGAGTGGGTATGTTTGTCTACTGCAGGTTGACATGATGCTGGGTATGTTTGTCTACTGCAGGTTGACATGATGCTGAGTGGGTATGTTTGTCTACTGCAGGTTGACATGATGCTGGGTATGTTTGTCTACTGCAGGTTGACATGATGCTGGGTGTTTGTCTATTGCAGGTTGACATGATGCTGGGTATGGAATGGATGGTAACACAGTACGGCGAGCTGGCATCATCCTTAACATGGATAGATGTCACGGTCATCCTCATCATTGCTCTGCTGACAAGATGGAGTTATAAAACCTTTATTCAGCCATTTTTCTCACCCGTTAGAAAGGTAATTATTTTTGTTGGAAGTAAATACATGGTAAATTTAAGCCTGCTGGTTTTAACCCTTAATCCTTTACTCTACCTTTTAATTCTTTTATCACATGCCCAACCAGTGTAGATCGAGTTCAGCCAGATCATTCATGTTTAATGCTATTTTTAGCCCAGAATCCCACCCCCCACCATTTCTTATTGATATTTCTGGGTTATAGACCGGCGCAGATATGACAAATGCTTTAAATAGCAAACACTAGGGGACACAAGTGTGACAAATGTTGTGCATAGCTCTTTAATGGTTGATAAAACATTTGTAAAGCAATATACAATGTATGTCTATTTTTCACTTGTTTAGTTACTGACAATTGTAAATGCTTACCTTTCAGTTGCCAGGACGACCATACAGACCATTTGTAGGCAATATGTTTGAGGCTCTACAAGGGGAGGCAATGTCCACTGCCATAAGGTTTAACATTTTTGCTAACTTTACATAGAGGGTTGTTAGGTTGGACAGAAAGCTTACCTGCTGTCTATTGTCAGTTTTGAAAATGCTTCTCTGTGTTATTTCTTTGTGCGAAAATTAGTGTTAATAGTTCTTATTTAAATTTTGAATATTTTATGTTCATGGTTATGAATATTTGTTGTCCATGATATGAACATGTTTGGGTTGTTTAAAGTAAGCACGAAGCCCTTTGGGCTTCACACACTTTAAACTAAGGTAAATGTTTTCCATACCCTGATGAACGTGATAAAATATTCAATCCTTAAATATATTTTCTTTAGGTGGCTGCATTTGCACAAAGCACTGACGATACGTTTCTACCACTTTGGAGGTAAAGAGAGAGTCCTGACTGCAGATCCTGAAGTGATCCGACATATCCTTGTTACCAATGAGAAAAACTACAAGAGGGTCAAACCAAATGGGTAATTGTCAAAATAGAAGTGTAAAACTATTTGTATTTAGTTTTAAGTTTAAACTTATTAACCAGGTTTTCTTTAGAAAAATCCTGGTTATTAGATTGGGGTATGTCGTTGGGCGGGCGGGCGGGCGGCTGGGTGGGCAGGCGGGCGGGCGTCAACATTTTGTGAAGTTTTTTGTTAAAGTTGTGTTTTTCTCAGTAGCCGTTCAAGGTACAACTTTGAAACTTAACATAATTGTCTGACATATCAATATCAATTATCAGGACAAGTTTCATAATCCCTGACTGTATTTTGACAAAGTTATGCCCCTTTTTCACTTAGAAATTTTGTGAAGTTTTTTGTGAAATTTGTGTTTTTCTCAGTAACCGTTTAAGGTACAACTTTGAAACTTAACATAGTTATCTGACATCTGAATACCAATTATGAGGACAAGTTTCATAATCCCTGACTTATTTTGACAAAGTTATGCCCCTTTTTCACTTAAAAATTGTGTTTAGTTTTTTGTGAAAGTTGTCTTTTCTCAGTTACCATCCAAGGTATAACTTTAAAACTTCCCATCCAAGGTATAACTTTAAAACTTTACATAATTGTTTGACATCACAGTACCAATTATCAGGTCAAGTTTCATAGGGGTTTTGATTGTGTTTTGCAAAAGTTATGCCCCTTTTTGACTTAGATTTTTTGTTAAGTATTTTGTGAATGTTATCTGTTGATGCCAAATTGCCTGTTGACGCTTAGATTGGTTTGTGGGTAGCTTATATCAACAGGCAGCTTGAGATTGTTACCCAGGTGTCTGTGATAAATGTCAAGGTCACTTGCTAAATATAGAAATTCAGCTTACCCTCAATAACTTTAGTTTGCTTTTACCTCTGGATGCCAAACTTAGTATATGAGTAGCTAATATCAAAGGACAGCTTGGGATTGCCACAGGTATCTGCGATCAAGGTCAAGGTCACTGTTGCTAAAAATAGAAATTCAGTTTTCCCTCGATAACTTGAGTTTGCTTTGGTATATTTATGCCGAACTTAGTGTTGGTATCTAATATCAACATGCAGCTTGAGATTGCTACCCAGGCGCCTGTGATAAAGCTCAAGGTCACTGTAGCTAAAAATAGAAATTCAGTTTCTGCTCAATAGCTTGAGTTTTCTTTGGCCTATTGACACCAAACTTGGTTTGTGGGTAGCATATATCAAGACACTACTTAGGATTGATACCCAGGTGTCTGTGATAAAGGTCTATGTCATTTTTGCTAAAAATAAAAATTTAGGTTTCTCCTTATTACTTGGGTTAGCTGTGATCTATTGACACCAAACTTTCTTTGGGTAGCTGATACCAAGACGCAACTCGGGATTTCTACTCAGAAGTCTGTGATCAAGATCAAGGTCACTGTTGCTAAAAAAAGAAGTTCAATTTCTTTATATCAGATATTTTCTTTACAAAAGTATAAGTATTAAATGAAAACCTGGTTTTCGGCGCGTCACGACGACTTTTTCTTGTTAATTTTAAATCAACTGTGACATTAGTTCTTTCAACATGTACATATTACAAAAAAAGTCACACTTTGGTGGCTTCCTGGTTAAACCTAGTACATATGGCATGTGAATTGAGGAAATGGGGAAGAATCTCATACACAGTGAAAATGTAACCTGTGCCTAAGATCATAAAATGATGTCTCCCCCCCTCCGGGGGAGACATAATATTGTTTTTGCCCTGTCCGTCTGTCACACTTCGTTTCCGCTCAATAACTCGAGTACCCTTTGACCCAGAGCCTTCAAACTTCATAGGGTGATAGCCCTTATTGAGTAGAAGAACCCAATTGATTTTGGGGTCAGTAGGTCAAAGGTCAAGGTCACAGTGACCCAAAGAGTGAAAACCGTTTCCCCTCAATAACTCGAGTACCCTTTGACCCAGAGCCTCCAAACTTCATAGGGTGATAGCCCTTATTGAGTAGAAGAACCCTATTGATTTTGGGGTCAGTAGGTCAAAGGTCAAGGTCACAGTGACCCGAAGAGTGAAAACCGTTTCCGCTCAATAATTTCAGTACCCTTTGACCCAGAGCCTTCAAACTTCATAGGGTGATAGCCCTTATTGAGTAGAAGAACACTACTTTTTTGGGGGGTCAGTAGGTCAAAGGTCAAGGTCACAGGGGCCCGAAGAGTGAAAACCGTTTCCGCTCAATAATTGAAGTACCCTTTGACCCAGAGCCTTCAAACTTCATAGGATGACAGCCATTATAGAGTAGAAGAACCCTATTGATTTTGATGTCAGTAGGTCAAAGGTCAAGGTCACAGGGGCCCGAAAAGTGAAAACCGTTTCTGCTCCATAACTTGAGTACCCTTTGACCCAGGGACTTCAAACTTCATGGTTGATAGCCATTATAGAGTAGAAGAACCCTATTGATTTTGGGGTCAGTAGGTCAAAGGTCAAGGTCACAGGGGCCTGAAGAGTGAAAACCGTTTCCGCTCAATAACTGGAGTACTGTTTGACCCACAGCCTTCAAAATTCATAGGGTGATAGCCCTTTTTGATTAGAAGAACCCTATTGATTTTGGGGTCAGTAGGTCAAAGGTCAAGGTCACAGGGGCCTGAAGAGTGAAAACCGTTTCCACTCAATAATAGGAGTTCTATTTTACCCAGACCATTCAAACTTCATACAATGGATGTCCTTATTGAGTAGAGGACTCCTATTGATTTTGGGGTCAGTAGGTCAAAGGTCAAGGTCACAGGGGCCCCGAAGAGTAAAAACCGTATCCGGTCAATTACTGGAGTACCGCTTGACCCAGAGCATTCAAACTAAATAGGGTAATAGTTCTTATTGAGTAGAAGAACCCTATTGATTTTGGGGTCAGTAGGTCAAAGGTCAAGGTCACAGGGGCCTGAAGAATGAAAACCGTTTCCACTCAATAATAGGAGTTCTATTTTACCCAGAGTATTCAAACTTCATACGATGGATGTCCTTATTGAGTAAAGGACTATTGATTTTGGTGTCAGTAGGTCAAAGGTCAAGGTCACAGGGGCCCCGAAGAGTAAAAAGCGTATCCGGTCAATTATTGGAGTACAGCTTGACCCAGAGCATTCAAACTAAATAGGGTAATAGCCCTTATTGAGTAGAAGAACCCTATTGATTATGGGATCAGTAGGTCAAAGGTCAAGGTCACAGGGGTCTGGGCGGCGCAAGGGGGGGGGGGCGGCGCAGGGGGGAGACATGCGTTTTTCACAAAAAACATCTAGTTAAGATTGGAGACCAGTTTTAAATCTCAGGCATCTGATTAGCTGAAATGAAGACTAGACTAGTCTCCATTTCAGCCAATCAGATGATTTACATTTGAGTCTGGTCTTCAATCTCAGTTTTATGATGAAGCATCTGATAAAATAAAGACTTGTCTTCAGTTAAGCCAGTCAGATGATTGAGATTTGTGCCCAAGGTTATAAAACTGAGCATGGAAACCAGTCTCAAATCTCAAGCATCTGATTGGCTGAAATGGCAACCAGTCACCGTTTCAGCCAATCAGATGCTTGAGATTTGAGATGGTTTCCAATCTCAGCTTTATAACATTCAGCCTTGAGCCAACATCCATAATATAATTATATAGGTATAACTTGCATTTTCTAAGCAATGTTTTTGATTTTTGTTTTGAGATATTTTTCTGTTTGTAGCCCTATACTGAATTTGATGAGTAAGGCATTATTTTTCCTGAGTGGAGATATCCATCACAGTGTGAGGAAGCTGCTTAATCCTGCTTTCAGTTTGAAAATACTTGAAAGTAAGCTTTACATTGTATTTAACCCTAGATTGAACAAGCTCAATCAAACAGAGCCTGCAATATTTTCATATTTGTCATGTTTGGTAGCTTTCAAAGTTTCCTTTTCATCTATTTTAATATCTCATTAGCATTGTTTATGCATTGTGACGGCTATAAAAAGTCTCCCCATACATTCAATCAGTGCTGTTATCAGTTACGTCCTTTGAAGGTGGATGAGAACAATACTTATGTACTATGTTAATAGTTCTTCCAAAATCACTCCTACGTCCCCAGATCTTATGGCATCAACTCCTCCTAAACTATAAGGCGGATTTCTTTCAAACTTGCACAGATGATCAAGCAGGATGTGTAGATGATCGTAAAGAAAGGATTTTCCTGTGACCTTTTTCACCAGAGTATGGCCCTTTGTTAATTTCACTAATTAAATCTTGTGGCATCAACTCCTCATTAACTTTCTGAGGGATTTCTTTCACATTTGCACAGATGATCAAGCAGGATGTGTACATGATCGTAACGAAAAGATTTTTTCCTACTGTCATTTTTACCAGAGTTATGGCCCTTTGTTTATTAGAACTGTTGTGTCAGTGGGGGCATCAGTGTCCGAGGACACATTCTAGTTTATTTTCATCTTGAAACATGATCAAGCTCATTTAAATCATTATTATCATAATATACAACCAGTATTGTATTTACAGATCGTAATATACAACCAGTATTGTATTTACAGATATGATCCCTGTGTTTGAGACAAAAGCTCGTAAAGTTGTCTCGCAATGGAAGGAGAAGTTTAAACAGGCTGGAACAGAGGATACTTTAACATTCCCAATACAAGATTACATGACCAGAATTGTAAGAAGTATAGCTATTTATTTAACCATAGATTTAAACTTTCATTCATGAAATGGTCCACTTTATTTATATAAGTATATTAGCTTTTACAGTAAATAGATCTATGTATTTTCTATGTCTGTATTTTTTCTTTTGATTTTAAATACCATGGTAGCATTTAATTGAATGCAATATTGTCCCATTTTTGCTTGGATATACATTTATGCTGAACTCTTCATTTTAATTGGAGCACATCACGGGGAAAGATATCGTCAGTAATATATATTGACAGTTTAGCTGTTACTGTATTTGGAAAGGACTTACATTATGTTTAATTATCTTTTATTTTCTAATAATTTAAACTGAATTTTCATACATTTTGACAATTTCAGGCTAGACTTGCAAATCAGGGAGAAGTTTTTGTCATAATTTTACTGAATAATGGAGAAGTTTGCAGTCAACAGCATTCTTTCCCTATATACTCTATACAAAATGACTTCTCCCATAGCTCAAAGAAGGGAGAAGTGTGGTCAGTTTTGGGAGACCACTTTTCCCAAGTCTGCCTCTAGTGAGAGCCCTGAATTTGATGTTATTTTTACCTCAAAATGCAAAATAATTAATATCATCTGCTTAACTTTATGACATTGTTTCAAGAATTGACATAAGCTGTCTGAAGGTACCTTTTCTCCTGATGTGCCACAATTGAAACATGTCTCTGTTGGTACTTCAGGCTTTGGATGGACTGTGTGTGACTGGCTTGGACTATGAGCTTGATGCCATCGGTCAACCAGAGGCGGCAGGTGTCAAAATACTGAACAGCTACTTGAGACGGGTGGGTGGGGCAAGGTAATATACCTAGTCCAGAGAGCATAAAACTGTCATCAATACATTTTTTAACCATTTCCTCTATATATAGGCCTGTATTGCATGGGTGAACGGTGTGTATTAATTCTTGTGCAGCAGACAATACCTTTCTTGCATACCAGATTTGTATTTTTCCAGTTTTCACTGGTGCTGGAAAAGTAATGTCTTGCACACCCTGCTACAATAAAAAGCATAGTGAAATTTAATGTGTAAGTAACGCTAAAACAACTTTCGCTTTAAATAGATTGCTTGTAAATTGACTGTGTAAGAATATTACATTATACTTACTTTGCTTACGTGTATTTCTACAGTTTAATTCACATGTATAAATTTTGATATTTAAAAACATAATATTTTTGTCCGAATATATGACCAGGCACCTTTAAGCCTAAATAGATTTTACACCAAAAGAAATAACCATGTTTTATTTTTTTAATTATTTGTCAGTTTGTTGGCTTCGTTGATTCCATTCTACAACTCTCTACCTACACAGAGAAATAAACAGAGATGGAAGGAGGAGGAATTTATCCTGTCTCTCATTAACCAGAGAATCACAGAAAAAAGGAACGAGTATTCTACTGGTCTCAAAGAGGGTAACAAATCTTTTTTAACCCTTTCCTTGATATATACGTGTTTTTATGCATGTAGAACCAGTGTAGATCCAGATCAGCTAGCATATACCTGCCATCAGTTGCACATGCAATAAAACCTGCGTATATGGAGTAGAGTTATGATTGTTGCATTTTGTAAAAAGGTATTTTTAATGTTTTGTTCCATGCTTTTGTCCTAGTTGTACCTTGTCCTACAATATCTGTACAGTAATAATGACCACCTCAAATTTAAGACTGCCCTGTTAATAAGACATTTATTTCAATTTCACTTTTAAAAGTTTTGCACTAATTTCTACCCTAGAATAAAGACCATCCAACTATTAACACCGCCTCAGTCAAAACCCAGAGGTTATCTTAATAGAATAGTTTTAATGTATACATGTATATTTTTTGTTGTTCATGGGAAAAGGTACCTTCATTGAAGTCAATTCTTCAAACCATTAAGCAGATGACAATACCTATTAGGCATTTTGCAATAAAAATAATATAATGTCATAGAAATATGTAACAAAATCTCTAAGAAGTTATGAGAAAATGAAAGATAGTTGTATGTTCTTTCCAAATAACAACTAAAATGTAATACCCAGTGAACTGCATTTTCCAGGAGATACCCCCAAAGATTTTCTGTCACTACTTGTGCTTGCCAGGGATGAAGACGGCAAACCAATACCTGATGACCTTATTTTCGAGAATGTTACTGGCCTATTGTTTGCAGGCTTTGATGTAAGCTTTTTTTAAAATTGTTTTAATGGATTGTAATGATATTTCAAAAGAATTTAAATTTTTAAATTTTATTATAAACAATATATTGTTAACACTTAAGTATTTGTGGAAAATTGAGATTCTGATGGTGAGGCTAGCTTTGGACAAAGTGCAAACAAACTTGCCTTAATTAAAGAAGGGTCAGATGCGAAAAGGGGGTTCAAGCAATCACACAGAACCCCTTCTGGATAGTTTCCTTTTTAAAGCATGATAATGGTTTAATAAATCTATACTGTTGCCACTTATTGACAATTAAATGCTTTTGTTTGTGCATCTACTGCTGTATTCTGGCCTGAACTATCCATTTTCTCCATATATATGTGTTTTAGGAAATGTGTAACTAGTGCAGATCCAGATCAGTCAGCACATCAATGCCATCTGAATTGGTTCTGCACTGGTCACATCTTGGTCAGAAATGGCCTAATGAATAAAAAAACAACAGTGAAAATCGTGATCAGACAGCAAGAATGCGCAAACTGATCTTGATCTACACTGTTAACCCATGCAGTAAAGGTGTTTCTATTGAGTAAAGGGTATTTTTACTTATATGTCTGTCTTGCAGACTACCAGTATCACCCTGACGTGGATTATGCTTCACCTAGCCACTTATCCAGCAGTACAGTCACGGGTCAGGGAGGAAATCAACAACATTATACCTGCTCAATGCACCAGTATTACACACGAGATGTTAGATCAACTACAGTATTTGTCCTGTGTAATCAAAGAAACACAGAGGTAACATACTTTGTTTTCATTACTTGAACCTGTTATTTCATATAATACGGTTGTTAAAATATGTGCGACCAGTGTTGATCCAGATCAGCTGGCACATCTGCACCATCTGATCTGGATCTACACTGGTCAATTCATGGTCAGAAATAACGTGATGAATCTAAAGTGAACAGTTTAGACTTGTGCAACCTTACCTGTGCCCAAGATTGGGCAAAACTTAGATTGAAAACCTTTCTTGGAGTTCTAGCTTTTGATCGGTCAGGTTGTAAACTGGACTGAGCCAATCATTTTAAGCAATCAAAGGCTTGAGATTTGAAACTTGTCTCCAATCTAAGCTTTGAAATCTTGGGTGGCGGACTAGCATGAAGTTTCAACTTTGGAGTTGAAAATCAGTACAGATGAAGAAGCTATTCCATTTAAAATATATCAGTATTTTTAAAGAGGTTTCCAATAAACCACTTTTTATTATTTTTTTTGTCAATATTAATTAATTCCAGTTTTTTAAGATCACTCAGTGTTTTTGCTTTCTTTTTACTAATCTCATACTAGGACCCAGTATTTTTAAGTTGATGATATATAAATCCATGTTGTTTATTTTTTTTTTTTTTTTAATTTAAACACATTGTTCAGTTGGAGTGTTTATTATATAGGCTGTATCCGGTTGTTTCCAACACAACAAGAGAGGCACTGGATGATGATTATATTGATGGACTTGAGATACCAGCTGGTACTAAAGTAGTCCTACATCTTGGTGCTTTACATAGGTACATGATTGTTATCCCTTTCCTCCAGTTATATTGCATGTTTACGCATGTGTGACCATTGTAGATCCAGATCAGCCAGCACATCCATGCCATCTGATCAGGTTCTGCACTGTTCACAGTTTGGTCAGAAATAACCTAATAAACAACCAATGCAGATCCTGATCAGATGGTACACATGTGCCATCTGATCTGGATCTACACTGTTTGCCCATGCAGTAAGGCATGTATAGGAAGGAAAGGATTAATTGAGGTTTGAGGTTTCACCAGAGAAGGGATATAAGAATCTTTAATGAGTGTGAGGTGAAGATAGTAAATATTTCATTGAGGGTGCACTGTTTTTGTAGGAATGAGATGCCTCTAAATCATTTAACTCATTGTCTAAATAACATCACTAACTTGAATACCTAAAATTTAATACTTGATGATGGGATGTCATTCATGTGAGTACACAAATTGTTTCCTTTGGGGTGTTTTAGATGAATATGACTTTTTAGCATCGGTGAATAAACGTTCTGGTATGCAAGAAAGATTTTTTTCTGATATCTTTTAATTTTCTCTTTTCTTTGGTTTAAAAAGTTATTTCACAGATTGATTTCTTGAACTTAATGTTGGTCTCTATTCTTAGTTATATAATCTTGAGCTTACATCTTGGAATGCCATTTGTTTTCCAGGATGGAGGAGAACTGGACAGATCCAGAAAAATTCAGCCCCGAGAGATTTATGGAGCATTCCAAACTTTTCCATCATCTGCCATTTATTGCAGGAAAATACATGTGTATTGGACATAAATTTGCTATGCTTGAAATGAAAATGGTGCTCGCAGTACTGCTCAGGGAATTTGAGTTTAGTTTAGTGCCAGGTTACACATTTAAGAGGATACAGGCTTTAAGCGTGAAACCACACCCGGAGTTAGTCCTCAATGTGAAGAAAGTCGACAGAAAAGATTAAAGGCACAGTATCAGTTTGTACAACTTTACAGTATGTGACACAACATGGCAAAATGGGACCTATAGTCTATGTGACCAACTGACCGAGATCGGCTTGTGTATGCTCTCAGTTTAGACCCTTAACAGTGTGGAATTGGATCAGGATCTACAGTTATCACAGTCAATTAGCCTTGTTTTATCGTAGCTCCATTTTGTTAAGGTGTGTCATCTGTATACATGTATTTTTAATATCACCTTAATTTTGCCAAGATATCATAGATTATATATTTTTAGTAGAATCTAAACTATTTGAGTATATGATCAAACAGTATTTGATTTAAGTATATGATTTAACAGTTTTTGGTATCAGAATATACGCACAACAAATTTTCAAAACTGCATATTGAACTGAAATAGTAAATATTTATTTTCCTTTTTTTCCTATAACTTAAATGTATATAATAAAGCAGGTATGGTGAGCATTAAAAAAATAGAATTAAAAATCTAACTCTTGCCCATGTAGATATTGATAGTGGGCCTGGACTCGTGTGTCATAGGCAGACTGATCAATTTGGTGCTTGTGCACTTGTTTTTGACTGCTCACTCTCTGGACAAATGTGACCAGATGGATGGAATGAATATATTAATTGCTCTTTTGTATGTCACATGATTGTCTGTTTAATTGACATGGCATATGCGATAATAGGCATATATATGAGGTAGTGTTAAATTTGCAAAAAACTAACTGCAGATAATAATGAAACCGAAAATGCTATGATTGGATGAAATATGATAAAGCTAATCTTAATGGATATTTAGCTTCTACTTAATTTTTTCTGCCTTAATTTGTATAATTTATTATTCAATATTAATAAAAAAAATGTAATTCTGTATTTCCTTTTTTTTTTATTCATTCCATAGAGGATATAACTAGGAGTAGTAATCGATTGAGTAACTATGTCAAACTTTACTGGGAGAAAAAAGTTACACAGGTATTGTTTTAGGGAGGTTTGACAACAAAAGTCGTATTTAAGTTTATTGTGAAAGTGTTTTAATACACATCTCTTTTTCCCTTTATCTCTCAAAAGCTTTTTCTAGCATGTTGTTGCATATGCTTTTCAATTATTGGACACCCACAACCTACCATTCTGTTACTCAGTCTCCATTTATTGACGAATGACATAGAATAGACAAGCATTATCTGATGTTTATTTACCACCAAAAAGTAATAATGAAACTGTAACTGTCACAGACATCCATAATTGACATTTGATGAAAGGCATATACATGGAGTAAAGGGTTTACAGACACACCAATGGTCATCCAAGACCATGTCAAACTATTTGTTTTTTCGGCGTTAGCTGTCTAAGCTCACTTTTGACCTAGTTTTTCGACCAATGAAATATTGTAAATAAAACTTATTATGCAGCGGGAAAATCAAATAGATTATTTTGATTGGTTATTTGTGGGTCTCGTTAATGATTACCGTAACGATATTTATATTGTGTGTTAGTATTTACATGGCACTTATATGTTCGGGCATTTTCGTTTTTAAAAGCGATAGTTGTATTGGAGAAAAATATATTTACGGTATAAATAACCAGTTAAGTCAATTGATGGCTTAAATACGATTTTATATGGAATATTCATGGGTGTCAGGTAAACACTCGAGTACAATACACAGTGTAAAACGAAAGAGAAGTGCAGATATTTCTGGTTCTTACTGGCTCCTTTCTAGTTCCTTTCATACTGATTGCTAATTTCTAGTCCAGATATTCAAATCGCCTTGGTGAAGTGGTTATCACACTCGCCTCTCAAGCGGAGGCTCCGGGTTCAATACTCGAGAGGGACATTTTTTTTTAAAGTTAATTTACGTAAAAGTTGGTAGATTTGGCTGTTGTAACAAGTTGTTATTATTTTCATTTAACTCCACAAGAGGTATTTTTATTATAACTGAATAAATGTACAGTTAATGTTAGACATTTTTCTTTAATCGACGTATTATCACCAGACGAAATTTTTGCACGCTCTTTATTTCTTTCTTTCTTATATATAAAAATATTTTCCATCAACGCCGTTTATCTTTTTTTTAAAGATATTTCTTGTTTAATATGTGACCAAGTAAAAACAATTCGTTAATTTTACCCATTTTAATTAGAATTCTCAGTTTATCATTCACAAACACAGCGACTGTAGAAGAATAGAACTACAACAAGGAACACTTTAAACAACATTAACTGTCATAATTGTATGGGCAGAGCTATAAGAAAAAATATGAAAAACCTTGACAAAATTGGGCTTATGGTCTTGGCAGCCAGTGTAGACCCAGATCAGGATCTACACCATTCACTTGCAGAACCATTTTTATGCATCAAGATCTCAGTTAAAATCCTTTTCAGACCATTAAGTTCAATATTTGATCTAGGTCTACACTTACTGCAGTCAATAAGCCTGATTTTGTTATGATGCATTACTTCTTCTGAAAGTTGCTGTCATTCCTTGACACATCATTTCATACTCTGCTTTCCAATCAGGGACATGCAATAAAACCTCTATGTATGGAGTAAATAAATAAAACATCTCAAGATGATCACTATGACTGTGAACCAAAAGTGCTTACCCCTTTCCTCCACAAATACGCATTTTTACACATCTGCGACCAGTGTAGATCCAGATCAGCCGCCAAATCCGTGCCATCTGATCAGGATCTGCACAGGTTGCATTTAGGTCAGAAATAACCTAACAAATCAAAAAGTGAACAGTGCAGATCCTGATCAGACGGCACGGATGTGCCAGCTGATCTGGATCTACACTGTTCACCCACACAATCAATGTGTGTCTATAGAGGAAAGGCTTAAATAAAGCATACAATGTCGAATACACAAGAATCAAAGAAAATTATGATTCAATAAGGGTAATTAGTGTATATAAATAAAGATACCCATCAGTAACAATTTTGCTAAAACAAACTACCTGTAAGTAATGCTTTAAGCATTTAGCACAGCTAATGTCACATATTATGAACAATGTAGATCCAGATCAACCTAGCATGTGGAGAAGCTACCAGAAGTTCAGGGTCAACATTGTTCGCTAGTCAGATTTCTGAACAATACCCCTATGAACTATGAATGCACAAGCTTACACGAACCCTTTATATACATTGGTGGGTTTTTTAAGCATCTGCAAACAGTGTCGTTTGAGATCAGATGACATATCTGTTTGCTTCTTGTTAAAAAATTATCTAACAAATCAAAAAGCTAACATGTAAACCTTGCTCAGACAGCACAGATATGCTAGAGATTTTGATCTACACTGGTCACACATGATAAAACCCATATTCTGTAGTATCATTTAATTTCGCGGAGACAAATTTTTGCGCAAAACCAATAAATAACAAATTCGCTGGGGCATAAATTCACGCAACTGTATTTTCCTAGAAAGAAGCAGTGTTAAATGGTTAAAGTTCGCTGCACTTGAATTTTGCGCTCTTGCCATACTGTGAAATACGCGAAAATTAAACCTGTGCGAAATAAAATGATTTAACAGTATATGGAGCAAATTGTTGGGCTATTAGGGTAGACATTTAAAAGTAATGGTAATCATGTTGCCCCATACAACCCTCCCATACCCAGTAGCATATAAATTTTTCTATAAATGATCAATCTATGATCAAAGTCTACTCTGCAAAATGAGTAAACACTATTCCCGCAAAACTCCCCTATTAATAGTGACTGGAATGGCATAAATATGAAGATGGCTGTGCCCAAGATCATTAACTAAAACTGGAGACCATTTTTCAATTCTCAAGCATCTGATTGGCTGAAGTGGAGACAAGTAAGATGCTTGACATTTGAGACTGGTCTCCAATCTCAGGTTAATGATCTTTGGTCACTAATCAATTATGTACTTAAATTCTGCAATATCAAAATAGGCAAGCGGCTTCTGTATTCTCCTGAATGAAATCTGCTGCAATGTGCTGTAATCCTCCAGATTCCTAAATACATTCACAATCATGTTGCTGTGTTCCTTATAAACAAAGCAACACTGATATATAACACAACAAATATGTGTCCACATACACAAACATTTAGTCCAACTAACAAGCTCAGGTCTTAGACAAAACTAAGTGCTGAGTACCTGTGGAAAACAAATAGGTAAAGTATTTGATTTTCTCTGTCCCTTACATGCACTAAGCCCCAAGTAGCTTAACTCAATGCACTCCACTTGTGTCCATTAACAAAAGCAGTCTACCTGCGTCCATTGCCAACTGAAGCTCAAACGAGGTGCTTTGTTTGGGATGTCCATTGCAGCACACCACCTTTCTTGTCCATTAATCAACACTTCTTGGGAACAACTGTTCCAAATCCAAGATCATTTCATATATGCACTTCTCCATTTTACACTTAAAGTACATGTGATATCCCCGCAGGACTCAAAATAATCCGGATATTTCGATCCAGATCCCATTTCCTGATATTGAAGGTCTTTTCTATTTTACACTGAAATCAGTGACATTTCACAATGTTCATTATAGCACAGTACAGAAGTAATTCATGAATGCTTCCGTTTTTTAGCATTTTATACAATAAACCATAGTATTTTTCAATGTTCACCATCAAGTGACATTTTATTTTGCACAAGTCCGAATCCCTGCAAAAGACTGAAGGAATCTCTTCTCCTCTATGTGGAGGTTTCTTTTGTTGTTTTTTTAAACCCTTTACTCCATCCATACAACTGTTATCCATTGAGGACAGTGAAGATTCCGATCAGCCAGCACATCGGTGCCATCTGATCAGGATATACACTGTATGCTTTTTGATTCAATAGGTTATTTCTAACCAAGCAGCAAACAGTTTAGATTCTGATCAGACAGCATGGATGTTCTGGCTGATCTGGATCTAAACTGTTTACCCTTGCGATAAAACACATATACATGTGCCCAAGGTTATAAAACTTGAGCATGGAAACCAGTCTCAAATCTCATGCATCTGATTTGATGAAATGACGACCAGTCGCCATTTCAGCCAATCAGATGCTTGAGCTTTGAGACTGGTTTCCAATCTCAGTTTTATAACCTTGGAGCATGGAGTAAAGTGTTTAATCCACAATATTAAATATTGCACATAAAATTTGGTAACTTAATTACAAGCCACTCTTTTTATGGCTTGTAAGTTGTTGGTTCTTAACCCTTTCCTTGATACAATGTACACATGTATATACGCATTTTTACACATGTGCGACCAGTGTAGATCCAGATCAGCCAGCACATCTGTGCCATCTGATCAGGATCTGCACTGGTCGCAGTTTGGTCAGAAATATCCTAATGAATCAAAAAGCGAACAGTTTAGATCCTGATCAGCTGGCAAGGATGTGCCGGCTGATCTGGATCTAAACTGTTCGCCCTAGCAATAAAGGTGTATCTACACAGGAAAGGGTTAACCACGCCTCTACAACACAACAAACATTTAAATCATTTAAAATTTGACATGTATATTCCATAAACAGTATCAAAGAATACACATACAGGTACCAGTAAATTGTTTTTTCTATATTTTTCTACAGTTTTTCAGTTTATAAAATGTTAATGAGTATAGTTAAATATATTTGGAATTTGACAAATTCACTTGTAATCAGAGCCTAAGATCATACAACTAAGATTAGAGACCAGTATCAAATCTCAAGCATCTGATTGGCTGAAATGGCTGCCATTTGCCATTCAGGCAATCAGATTATTGAGATTTGAGACTGGTCTCGAGATATGTTTTATGATCTTGGGCACAGATGAATCATGAAATATGTACTAGTATGATAGATTTAAATTTTAAATTTTCACCACTGACAAGACATTTATTTATATAATGCACACCAGTTTTGAAGGAGTGGAAATCTCATTTTATAAAATCACACCAATACATAAAATTTCACTTACAACAAATGGATATAATCATATAATGGCAACAAGGCAAATAGCTTGGTACTATGTTTGAAATGAACACTACTTTAGTCCATGATAATAAAATAAGTCTCACAAATGCACACAATGACATTCTTGAAACATTTACAATTTTTACATGACTGCCCCATCCATATATTTAATGGAATAGTCTAACTGAATGAATCATAAATAAATAACACTCTTTAGTAATAATGTTCCAACATAGATTACAGGGAAAATAATTATAATATCACAGTATAATAAGAACAGAAATATGACAATACAGTTAACCCTTTACTCCATATATATGCCTTTAAACACATGTGCGACCAGTGTAGATCCAGATCGGCCGGCACATCCATGCCTTCTTATCTGGATCTACACTGGTTGCATCTTGGTCAGAAATAATCTTATGAATCTTAAAGCCAACGGTGTAGATCCTGATCAGACAGCACAAATGTGCTGGCTGATCTGGATCTACATTGTTCGCCTACACAATAAAGGTGTCTCTATGGAGTAAACGGTTAATAAATATAAAACAGCTTGACGTAAAGTGAAAGTGCATCAAAGCCATTATGACACATGCATTGGAATAATGTAAGTAAACGACTGGCTGCAAACAATCATATCATATGTACACAGTGAAACTCTGTTACTGAGACCACATTTGGGACTCACAAAAAGTGGTCTTAATACTAGGTTGGTCGGTCTTTATTTCAAGATGAAAAAAAGCGCAAAAATGCAATCTGGGACTGTGAAATTGTGGTCTAAAGATCCAGGTGGTCTTAATTTTAATGTGGTCTAAATAAGGAGTTTAACTGTATACCTTAAAAGAAAAATCAAATCAACCTGCACTACTCATGTCAAAATTGCAGCAAGTGTAGATTCAGATCAGTGTAGACATCATAGCATGTCTGCACATCCTTGCAGTCTGCACCCTGAACTGAATCGACTTCAACTTTTAACCCTTGTCCTCAGATTACACGATTACCGTCCTAAATCTAGATCAGCTTGCACATCCATTTATTCCGATCAGGATATACACTTTCTGCTTCTTTATCAGAAATAATCTGACAAATCTAAAAGCAAACAGTGTAAATCATAATCAGACTGCAATGATGTGCAGGCTGATCTGGATCTACACACAGCTGATCTGGATCTACACACAGCTGGTCTGGATCTACACACAGCTGATCTGGATCTACACACAGCTGATCTGGATCTACACACAGTATGGTCACACATAGGATAAAGCTGTATCCATAAAGTAAAGGTAGAAATTAATTAAGTTACTGCAATGAAATATAAAAAGAGTGATCAAATTGAAGAATTATGAATTCAGCACGTATTTACCATAACTGCTCATGTATTGGCCGCACACAAGTATAGGTCACAATTCAAGAACAGATTAAATTCAGTCTATAGGCAGTGCTCATACTTTTCAAATACTCATACTTTTGTACTTCACAAATTTTTGAACAATAAAAATTGGTAAATACATGAGCAATGACAGTAATACTTAACCATTTTAAAACATGTTATAACAGTGTCTTTCCAGGTGCCCAGTTTAAAGTTCTATTTCTTAGTGACTAATTTCAGGGAATGGCTTAGATTAGACTTGGGAGAAACTGGTCCCAAGTTCATGAAAAATAAACAAGTCGCCATTTCAGCCAATCAGATGCTTGAGATTTGAGACTTGTTTCTGAAGTCAGTTTTATAACCTTCAGCCCTGTATTTCAGATGTCCCCTAGCTTTTCCTGTGCTCTGCCAAATTAGAAAATTTTTACTGCCTTGTTTCCTAAAGAAAGTGCAAAACCTTGACAATTTTTCCAAGCAAGAGCCTCGGCAAACAAACCACATACACCTGTGCCATCAGTCAAATGGATTTAAAAATCTATTAGGACCATCCAATGACATGAACAATCTTCAAAATTTTGCTTGTTGACAGCAGGTTAAACAGTTATTAAAACGAATGAAATTAAACTAAAAATGTGAGCTGCATGTCACTGTAACCTTGACTTTTGGCAGCTCGACACCAAAACCAATGCAGGTCATGCTTTGACCATGAACAATCTACACACCAAGTTTGTGTCTCGGTAAAGCCACTCTTTAGTACCAGTAATTGACTGGAAACCAGTTGTCAATTTGAGGTCTCTAAGACCTTGACCTCTGACATCCAAAATCATTTGAAGAGTCTAATTGTCATGCCCAATCTTCGGATCAAGTTTGAGGAGTCAAGGCCATTTTTTTTCTTTATAAACTGATCAGAGCCAATCTTCATTTACAGGTCTTTCTGACATTGACCTTGGACATTAAGTCTTCCAACAGAATAGAGATTATCTTCTATCCTTTCAAAGTTTAATGCCTGTAATGTCTGTAGATCTATTAGATCTACAGACAATCTGAATAAAACTCTGATACTCTGGTTTTTCAAACAGTATAAACAATTTTAAAACTTCATTCTGTTCAGACAACCTAAGCCAATCCCTGATTTTCACGAAATTCTTGTTGAATTTCATGAAATTCAGGTTGATTTTTACAAAATTCTGGTATCATAGGATTTGAGGTGGCCAAGTTAAGTCAGAGAGGTCACAGGTACAGCGTGTACATCTAATCCCCGCCACTGTCCTGTCATCCCTTGTTGTTTGCTGGGCATGAGGATCCCTGAAATTGCAAAACAAAACAATGTCTGAGGTGGGTATATATATCAGTAAGGACCTCAATTAACATTTATCGGTAGTGATTTCGAGGCAACGTTTTTTTTTACTACAGTCAAACCTTTCTTCAAAGACCACTCATGGGGAAAACCAAAACAGATCTTTGAATGTTCAAAAGTGAATTCATTATTAAAATCAGCTTATCATCTTGTCTGACCCATAAACTTTCCTAAGCAATTACATTCTACATGAAATTCAATATTTACAAATTATTAATAATAAAGTCCAAACAAGTCTTAATGCACAAATTAAATGTAATTATAGCATATTTTCACTAGGATATAAGACAGAAATTTTTACTTGGAAAATAGCCTTACAGGTGGGGGACTCATAAATCTTATAAGCACAATTTACAATAAGGCCTCAAAATTCTGTGTAGGATTTCGAAGTTTTTCTTTTTAATTTAGCAATTATTTAAATCTGGCAAATAAAAAACTATGATCTTTAGTAAGAATCCGAGATAAAAATCCGATAGAGATATCTAAATGCATCTTACATAAAAATTATCGGCACAGCTTTTCCATTTTTTAAATGCTGATGACCAATCATTAAACTGTTGTTTCCAGACTGTGATTATTGAATCGTGATTAGGGGTATCTGTAAAATACAAAAAAGAAAACAAATCTCATGGGCGGATCTAGCGGGGGGGTCGGGGGGGTCCGGACCCCCCCTGGAATTATCCGGACCCCCCCCTAAAAAATATGTTGATATTAAATTTCGTTGGATAAATAACACATTTAAAGTCATCATTTGGGCTTGGACCCCCCCTGGAAAAAAATCCTGGATCCGCCCTTGAATCTGTTAAACATATCTGTTTATCATTATATCCTGAGCTTTACACTTATATGGCTATTCTGTGTTATCATTTAACTCCTTCCTCCATAAATAGCCTTTATGGTGTGATTAAACAGTGTAGATCCAGATCAGCCGGCTCAATCATGCCGTACGATCAGGATCTGCACTATTCGCTTTTGATTTGTTAGGTTATTTCAGACCAAAATGCAACCAGTGCAGATCCTGATCAGACAGCATGTGGCGACTGATCTGGATCTACAATGGTCGCACATGCCTAAAAATGTGTATATAACAGTACTAAGTATTGCTGAGAGAGCATTGGGAATGTGTTCTAATTTCAACTCAAATATATGTATAGTGTAAAGTAATTTGAAAGGAATATAACAATTACTAAAATCTTAATTTAAAAAAAAATAAAGATTTTTAATTAATTTTGAAAACTTAATATACAAATTTAGCTTCTCATGACCAACATTTTAAAAACATGAAATTGAAGAGAGTTAACCCTTTCCTCACCTTTATTGCATGGGCGAACAGTTAAGATCCAGATCAGCCGGCAAATCTGCACTGTTTGCTTTATGATTCGTTAGGTTATTTCTGACCAATATGCCACAGCACACTGGTCGCACATGGGTAAAAATGCATATAAATGGAGGAAAGGGTTAACCTTTTAAGCGCTAAGTACAGTTTGTACCATTTGTGACCTGTGAAGACCAAGATCTGCATGCATTTCCAAAAGTTGACAATTTTACTCACCCTCTGCACACTTCACACGTACTATTGTTAAAGGAAGGTCTCTGTATTGTGCATCACAGGCTATGTATATCCCAATATCTTCCGTTGTTATATTTCTAATGATGAGATCTCCAGTTGATGTAACTGCAAACCTATTTGAATCTTCTAAAATGTTTCCTTCTGCACAATTCATCCCACTGTCGGCACTCCTTTTACTTTTAGAGGCTTCTGAACCAGTCTTTTTTGACCAGACAATGTCACTGATGTCGTAGTTTGTTTCGAGATATACTATTGTGTAAAGTCCAGCTATTACTGTTAAATTTTTCTCACTTACTGAAATGAAATGGAAATTTTGCTTAAATATTCTTTGTAACAAAACATTTCATATAAAAAACATATTCCACAAAAATACTCTAAGCATGGCTTTTTTATTATTTTTATGAGCAACCTTTAATGCAAAGAAAAATTGCTCAGTGTGGCAGAATCAATTCCCAAGGCATGCCAGATCTCAAGGTTTATGCTGATAAATTTCAAACACATCTTGAGCCCTTAAAACTGTAGCCTCCATGATCAATTGGTTAAGTTCCTTGACAGTTTTTCACATGTTCCTCGGCACAGCGGATTAAAATCCTCATGGATTCATGCAAGGGAGATAACTAGCTAGCCTGCAAGAGAGATAACTACTAGCTATCATAGCTTGCAAGGGAGATAACTACTAAGCTTGCAAGGGAGATAACTAGTTAATCTGTAAGGGCGATAACTAGTTAGCTTGCAAGGGAGACAACTAGCTATCATAGTTTGCAAAAGAGATAACTAGCTTGCTTGCAAAGGAGATAACTAGCTAGCTTGCAAGGAAGATAACTAGCTAGCTTGCAAGGAAGATAACAAGCTACCTTGCAAGGGATATAACTAGCTAGCTTGCAAGGGAGATTACTAGCTATCATAGCTTGCAATGGAGATAACTATTCAGCTTGCAAGGGAGATAACTAGCTAGCTAGTATGGGAGATAACAAGCTAGCTTGCAAGGGAGATAACTAATGAGCTTGCATCTGTCTGGTGCAGTTTTGCCTGAAAGCATTTCCACCACAAAAAGGGATGTGGAATCTAAATATAATACAAAGTGTAATGGAAGAATGACCTATGGTAGTTTTTTCTTCATATAATGAATTTTATGTGCACACTATTTGCATAGTTAGCATCTTGTTTAGGTTTGATTTGTCTCTAAGAAATAGAAACTTCATGATCGGTTGGTAAGAGACATTTCCATGTAAACCCTTTATTCTATAGATAAACTTTTTATCACACAGGTGAATGGTGTAGATCCAGATAAGCCAGCACATCTGTATTGTCAAATTATAATCTACACTGTTGGCTTAAGGATTCATTAGGTCATTTCTGTCCATGAAGTAAACAAGGTAGATCTAGATCAGTGCCCAAGGTTATAAAGCTGAGCATGGAAACCAGTCTCAAATCTCAAGCATCTGATTGGCTGAAATGGCGACCAGTCGCCATTTCAGCCAATCAGATGCTTGAGATTTGAGACTGGTTTCCAATCTCAGCTTTATAACCTTCAGCCCAGAATAATGACTGAAGATCTGAATCTACACTAGTGCTCATGTGATAAAAGGCTTATCCATGAAGGGACTTGTTAATTTTTATTATCATAAGGACTTGTATACACCACACAGGAGAGGTGACAAAACCTCAAGCAGTAGTAACTTCATCTACCTGTTAAGCTGCACAAATATTTTGGGATAATTTTTTTTATTGTTGTTCAAAGATTGTGACAAACATGAAATGGAATTATAACTGAAAGTGATTAAATACCCCCACATGTGTGCTTGATACTTGAACTGGGAATTCTTAGAATCAATGTGTGCCAAAAATGTTAAAATATGTGAAGCCTTTCATTAAAAATCATCCAGAAACCATTTTTCTATTTTTTAGTAACAATGAACAGTGACCTTGATCCCACCTGATGCCCATTTTCAATACCAAGTTTCGTCTTCATAGACATTACCTATAGCGCAATTTTCACCACAATATCTCATTCCGAACTACAGTTATTGAGCATATAAAGTTTTTTTTCTATTTTTAGTATCAGTGACCTTGACCCCACAGGCCTTACTTTCAAGTCCAAAAGTCGTCTTCACAGAAACCACCAATACACCAAATTTCATTCAAGAATATCTTTCTAAGCTATAGTAACTGAGCAGAAATGAAGTTTTGATGTTAAAATAACAGTGACCTTGACCTTGAACCCACAGGCCCCAAAGTCAAACCTAACTTGTATCTTGTAATGTTACATCTGTGTCCCAAATAATAATTAAATCTATGAAGAATTTCATGAGTTATCGCCCAGAAACAGATTTTCTATTTTAAGTAACAGTGACCTAGACATTGACCCCACAGGCCCCAAAGTCGAACTCAACCTGTATCTTCTGATGTTACATCTATGTCCCAAAAAAGGATTTAATCTGTGAAGTATTTCATGAGTTATCATCCGGAAACCATTTTTTCTATTTTTAGCAACACTGACCTTGACACTGACCCCACCAGCCCCAAAGTCGAACCTGACCTGTATCTTGGGATGTTACACCTGTGTACCAAACGTTTTTAAAATATCTGATGCCTTTCAGAAGTTATCATCCAGAAATCCGGAAAGCATTTTTCTATTTTTAGTAACAGTGACCTTGACACTGACCCCACCAGCCCCAAAATCGAACCTGACCTGTATCTTATGATGTTACACCTGTGTACCAAAAATTATTTAAATCTGTCAAGCCTTTCATGAGTTATCATCCGGAAACGAAGAATCCGACCGACAGACAGACCGACCAACAAGCTCACTCCTATATACCCCCTCAAACTTCGTTTGTGGGGGTATAAATAATTTCCCATATAATACTGTACCTGGTGTCAATTCAATAACAGATTTAATGCCGGTTTTTAATATAGCGTTCCAGTCCATGGGTGATTCGTTGGCTGATGAGCACATGAGTCTGAAATCAAAATATAAATTGTAACCTTTAACTCCATGAGATATCACTATACCCCATGGAGGACCAGTGTAGAATCAGATTTGCCTGTACATCCATGCAGTCAAACTGGATCTATATTGTTCATCTTTTGGTCAGAAATAATCTAATAATCTAAAAGCAAACATAGTAGACCCTGATCAGACTGCATCAATATTCAGACCGATCTGGATCTACACTTGTTTCCCGTGTGATATGAGCCATATCCCATAAAGTAAAGACATATCCCATAAAGTAAAGAGTTAAAACGAACAAGCAAAATTCATTGCACTAACATTTTGGTCAAAAACTGAGAAGATATGCGACATCAAAGACCATTTTGCATGTCAATAGCTAAACCATATTAGTCTCAATAAAGTTTATTTTTCAATAAGAAGTACATATGCATAAAAATGAAACTAAAGTGAACCATGGCATGCAAAAATAAGTCACGGGTGATATTTTTTACTTTTTTATTTGTCATTTTTTGATAGGAAAGAATAAACAATTCTCTTTTATTTTCCAGTTATATTAGGTAATACTGAATAAAACATTTATAAGCAATGTCATCTGCTCATCACCATAAGGAGTGAAGGGTTATATTTGTTTGCATAATCTCATTATGCAATGATGAATACTTTGAAAAGAACAGATTTATGGGAAATACATCTTCACTGGTCACACATGAAACATAAGCTTTAAACATGGAGAGAGAGATTTACACAAAATTTCCACCTTAATGTAACCCTTTCCTCCATATATACAAGTTTTAACATGGGTGTGGCTAGTGTAGATCCAGATCCATATTGTCTGATCAGGATATACATGTACACTTTTTCATTCATTATGTTATTATCAATCAGCGAACAGTGTTGATCCTGATCACACAGCACAGATGTGCTAACTGATCTGGATCTACACTGGTCACACACCTGTTAACACTAATATATATGGAGTAAAGGGTTAATTTTTATTTATACCACGGCCCAAGATCATTAAACTAAAATTGGAGACCAGTTTCAAATCTCAAGCATCTGATTAGCTGAAATGGTGACCGGTCACCATTTTAGCCAATCAGATACTTGAGATTTTAAGACTGGTCTCCAGATTTAGTTTGTATGATCTTGGGCACAGACTTACTTTTCAGAAACACAAGCATTAGCACACCATGTACAGTAGGTATTCATAACACATCGATTTTTGTGCTTTAATTTGCCACAGATGTTATCCAGTCTTAGACTGCTCACTTCATAGTCCGTACCTAGTAATAATGTGTTGTCCTGTAAATCAAAACAATTATATATTATTTTTAATAAAATCCAGTTGGAAACAAAAACATGCTCAACCATTAGTTTTGTCTAAAAATGAAGTGTTCAAAGAAATTAAAGTGCCATTTATAAGGAGTCACCCTTCAGTCGGAAAAAAGATAGTTTTGAAGGACTGCTTACAATTTAAACCAAATAAATGAAAACAAAACGGATGGGCTTGGGCTTTAAGCATGGTGGTGTCAGTTGGGAATGAGGACATTTTATTTTCAGTTTGTTTAATTACAATTAATGAAAAATTTTAATCAACAGATTTTCACAAACTAAATCACCATTTAATTGCAAACATCATAATATTATTTTTTGTCAAGCTACATACTTGTATGTTTATTTACTAAATAAAATCACTTAACAAGGCTATTAAATCTATACTAACAAGCTCTTAATAAAGTATTCCTTATTACCAGATATTCTTCTTGAAACAAGGAAGAAAATGTCCCTCAGTAATTCTAGCCAGAAAACCTGTTGGGGACAGGATCTTTGATGTTCCTTCTTTTTTATATAGCCCCACCCCTTCTCTCTCCCAGCATCCACCCACCTCCATCCTCTCTACTTTAAGAGATATCAGCCCAGTTTGAAGTCTGTACTTACCATTATTTTCATACTCCACACAGCATACTTATTACTCATCGCAACATCATCAAATGGTTGATATATCAAATTATGTTCTTGGATAAAAGAAGTCTGGGAATCAAATTCTTTCAAAAATATATCGTACACCTCCCCTTTATCTGAAAAAACAAACAAAATTTAACTAAATAAGTATTAAAGCCACTGAATTTTGCTTATGTACTTGGACATATTTGAATCTAGATTAATGCTATATACTAACCATTTCCACCATAATATATATGCGTTTTTACGCATGTGGGAGCAGTGTTAATCCTGATCATCTGGCACATCCATGTCATCTGATCTGGTTCTTCACTGGTCATATCTTGGTCAAAAATACCCTATTTAATTTAAAAGCTAACAGTGCATATAAAATGTGAAACAAGTGCATGTACATGGTTTTAATTCAAAGCAAGTTTAATTCACAAGTTGACCAGAACATGAATGTACAAAAATAAATGCTGATCTTAAGTATTTCAATAACTTACCCGAAGCAGCATAAATATTTGTCGCCATAGTGTCACCGTTAGTCTTTGTATTACCAACAACGATCTTGACGAGCTGTATGCCAGAACGGTAGTATACTGGCTTGCCGTACAACGGGTTCACGTTCTGATCCATCAACTGATACCTGGATACTTGATCTTTGAAAATATCAGGATTCACCCGGTGTGCTTCACACTGAAATATATATGGACTGTTTACCATCAGATTACAGTTAAACCCCTTATCAGACCCCCCTGAAATTAAGACCACCTCTCTATTGGGGCACGCCAAGGGAAAAGGTATCTTGACATTTCAGTTTTGACTTTATTTGGAAAGACCTTACAATTATCTTTTACTTTCTCATAACTAATTGGACGTTTTTGTACACATTTTGACAACATAATTTTCTTTTTACCATGAAGTTCATAAAATGTAATGTCGTCTGCTCAACTATATGATGACATTTCAAGAATGAATGTCAATTGTCTGAATGTACCTTTCCCTGCAACTTTCACCAATTAAGATCATAATTTCACTGACTCATTTTACAGATTTGTACTATAATTCACCCTGAAAAAAAGACCAACCCACTCTTAATTTAGATTCACCCAGTCCCAACAGTGGTCATAATAGCCGAGTTTTACTATAATACTCAACAAGATATTTCTCCATGTATAATATTATTCTTGTGTTAGAGTCTTATAATCCATATCAAGTACAAACTCCTTGACCATCTTCCTATATTTATTAACTCTTACTCCATATTTAATGCTTGTGAGACCATTGTAGATCCAGATCAGCTGGCGCATCTGATAAAACCTTTAAATATTGAGTAAAGGGTTAAGAAACAACTCTATATCATGTCAATAGCATGTGTGCCTTTGAAAGATTAACCTTTTCCTTATGGTACACCTTAAATTTCATTGGTGACCAGTGTAGATCTTCACTGTTTGCATAGATTAAATGATAACTTACATTGTCTTATCAACTTACACCTGACATAAACTGTATAACCCTTTCCTCCATAGGCACACCTTTATTGCATGGGCGAACAGTGTAGATCCAGATCTGCACTGTTCGCTTTATGATTCGTTCGGTTATTTCTGACCAAAATGAGACCAGTGCAGATCCTGATCAGACTGCATGGATGTGCCGGCTGATCTGGATCTACACTGGTCCCACATGCGTATACATGGAGGACAGGGATATGGAGTAAAGTGTTAAAGGCTTACTTACATCGTCGAGTCTAGGAGTCGGGTTCTGGTTATCTGGTACGGTCTCCCAGGTTCCATAGGTAGTCCTGTACTTGAACTTTCCTTTAAACACCGCCATAATGTCGCTCTTTTTGAACACACAGATAGCAGATGTACTGAGATCAGCTCTGTTAATATAGAATAACAAAGATTGTACTCTGCTTGTACCTTATTAAGCAAATTATACCATCAAGCTATAAGCAATCAACTAACTTAACTGTGAAATCTGTAAGGTTTAGGTATATCACTTTTGTATGCAAAATTTGATTAAGTATTGTTCGAAAAATACAATCAAATTGAACTAATTTATGCCCAAGTGGAAATGTCATTTCCAGTTTCTAGAAGAGCTGACCAGTGTAGATCCAGAACAAATTGCACAGATGTACCAGCTGATCTGGATCTAAACTTCTTGCACATGCAATAAAACCCTTACAAATGGAGTAAATGGCTAAACTCAAAGGATAATTATGCTTCATATCTCATGTGTGACCAGTGTTAATAAATACCAGCTTGCAATGTTTGCTATTTGTTCGCATTAACCTAATAAATGAATGTAAAAGCAAACATTGTAAATCCTGGTCTGAAGGCATGGATGACAGGCTTGTCGGAATCTACACCAGTCACCCATGGGATATAGGCAATATTTTATGAAGTAAAGGGTTAACTTACTATAGTACTGGCAGAACAAACAACAAGTAGGTTGTACCGATGGTGGATTTTTTAATTTACCCAAACAATCTTAACCCTTTCCTGTAAAGATACACCTTTATTGCTAAGGCGAACAGTTTAGATCCACGTCTGTGCTGTCTGATCAGGATCTAAACTGTTTGCTTTTTGATTCATCAGGTTATTTCTGACGAAAAAGCAACCAGTGCAGATCCCGATCAGACGGCACAGATGTGCTGGCTGATCTGGATCTACACTGGTTGCACATGCATAAAAATGCGTATATATCAAGGAAAGGTTAAAAGGTATTTTGTTTAGAATTGTAGTAATGAAACAGATCCATGTGAAGTATATAACATAATGGTCAAAAACAAAATGCAGACTTGTAGAACTCAGTTACTATATACACTAGCTATATTCTTACCCTTGTTTGAAAAATAAAGCGGCTATATTCTTACCCTTGTTTGAAAAATAAAGCGTAAAACCTATCTCCACTTTCAAAAACATCATCTGAAAAAACAAGAAAAAATACGGTTTAAGGTGATATCTCAGTATTGTTGTCTGCGTGTGGTTGAAATAGGTGATACAAAACTTACAACAATAAATAAGGAGAACTACTTAAATGTTTGAACAGGTTATAGGTAATAAACAGGGACTCAATATTTTATACCCAACACTGCTGTAGTTAAAGCTCTTGAAAGGATTACAAGAAAATATAGCTCATAAAGTTTAAACAATATTTCTAAAAGATAAATTAATTTAATCAATGGATACATTTTTTATCAAAAGGCAAACTATGTAGATCCATATGAGCCAGCACATTCCTGCATTCTGATGAGGAAAAACACTGTTAGCTTTGAGATTCATTTGGTTATATCTCACCATGAAGCGACCAGTGTATAGATGGTACAGATGTGCAGGCTGATCTTGAACTACACTGGCTGCCTATGCAATGAAAGAGGTATATATGGAATGTGTATATAGGCCAAGAAGCGATCAATGTAGATCCAGGGCTGATGGCACAGATGTGCTGGCCAATCTGGATCTACACTGTTTGCCCTTGCAATAAAGTCTTAAATATATGGAGTAAAAGGTTAATTAGATATTTCACTTACAGATATCATCAAAATAGAATGGATCCGAGCCAGGTAGAGAACACACTAATCTCGCTTTCTGGAAAGATAACCATTTCTTCTTGGCTACATCCATGTACCCTCCGCCTAGATCGTGCTGAAAACATCAAAATGTCCTCCCTTTAGTGTCAAATAACCAGTTATTCCTTTGCTAAAATATATATTCCTTTTTACGCATGTGCGACCAGTGTATGTCCAGATCAGCTGGCACAACTGTGCCATCTGATCAGGATCTGCACTGTTTGCTTTTCGGCCAGAAAAATCCTAATAAATCAAAAAAGCAAACAGTGCAGATCCTGATGAGACAGCAATGATGTGCTAGATGATCTGGATCTTCACTGTTCACCAATGCCATAAAGGTGTGTATATGGAGAAAAGGTTTAAGGATGATCCATAAATACAGACTAAAAAAAAGGCAAATTATGCAATTAAATTCATGGAAATTTTTTGAGGAATTATAATGTCAATTATAGTTAGGAAAGTTAAATAATTAATGACAAACTGGGAAGCAAAATAATAAATGCAAAACACATTTATAAAAATTCTTATTTTGTTTTTCTACAGCAAAACGTTAAACACCTCTTATATCAGTATTGTCATTTTGTTCTTTAAAGTCTTTCTATTCAAAACAAAAAAAAATCAAACTACTAATTGTTATAGTTTCTGAATAACATATGTACATAACAGAACTTAATCTTGTTTTACAGAAGTACCAATCTGGAAAAGTCGCTGGATGATGGTGTGGTACAGCCTTATTTGGGGCGCGCCACGGGAAAAGGTACCTTCGGTCATATTTTGTGACATTTTAGTTGTTACTAGGGCTGTCAACGAATATCCGAATATCCGGATATCCGGATACTAAGTCAGTATCCGGATACTAATTTCATATCCGAATATTCGTAAAAAATTAGTAAAAATCATCTTAAACAGTACAAAATGCATCATTTATTGCTTCTAAACACCTGTTCAGATGTCATAATTAGATAATTTGAGACTGTATATTGATCATCATAAAACTGCCACAAGAAGTAACGCGGTGTTTGTTTAACAGATCAGAGGTGCGAAAACTGCATCCTCATTGCAATCATCCAGGTGGACAGGACCATTGTTTGCCAATTATAGTAATCCACAAGTTATATTGATAATGTAAATTGTCTTCAAACTAGCGCAGTCAATTATTGTCAATTAAGTTTACCAATGTCCCCATAATGCTGTCATGTTCATTGTCGAATATCTTGATTGTTATTTTGCAGATAAAATATTTGATGTAATTTCCATCAAATAAAGTTGATAACGGCCAATGAAATAATAATGAATTAATTATAAAATACTGTGCATTTGTTGTTCATTTTTACTTTGCGTAATTTTGCAAATACATGTAAAGTCTCTGGAACGTACCAGATAAATCTCAATGTCACAGCTAAGATAAAAACGAATCTAGATGGATGTGCGAACGGTACAAAATTTTTTATTCAAAGTACTACGCTTTGCAGAAAAATAGATGGGCAGAGAATAACATTGAAAATTTAGTGCAAAAGTCGTATGCAGATGAACAAAAACGAGTTTAATAATTTAATTGCATAAAAAGAAATCAACAAGAGTTCACTCATTTTTCATCGTGAGTTATCTTCGCCCTGGTCAAATCGCGTGAATAAATTTCAAGAGTAAAAAATAAAATCAAGAATACTATCGATCAATAGTAACACAGCGCTTAGTATATACAGCGACACTTGGCAGAACCAAAACACTCAAAATTAATTATTCTTTCAAGTATCTTTTTGACAAGTTTTCGTAGATCCGAGGTTCAATTTTATGCGTTGAAAAAGGCGGGAATATTGACATCATCACATAACAGACAAAGTCGCCGATAGTATCCGGAGAGTATATACGGATATCCAGATACAGAAAATGGTATCCTTTGACATCCCTAGTTGTTACTATATTTAAAAAGAACTTGCAACTTCCTATAATTTTCTCTTAACTAATAAGTGCTTGTCTTACACATTTTGGCAATAAAATGATATTTTTAGGGATGGGGCCGAATATTCGTTGTCGAGATTTTAGGATTCGAATATTCAAGATTTTTAATATAAGTATGCTCTCTTCCAAAGAAAAAGTTAGATTAAAAATACTGGAGTTGTCCGTAAAAAAATGCGTCAATACAGGCCAATAGACCACTTACAGGTACTAGGTAAATACAGCCCTTTCAAAAAATTACACGTACATTAATTGATCTTTTGTTCTCAAGTTTGAGCAGGGGCAAACATCTTTTTCTCTGCCTAATTGTCGCATCAACTTAAATTGCAGGTGTACTTGTTATAAAAACAAAGTGTCACAGCCGGTGATGTTGTATAGGCCCTAATTATTGGACTGATTGCTTAATAGGGCGATGGATTAAAGCCTGTTTATTGTCACCCGCGATGCTAATTGGCAAGTTGACAGTTTGTTTTTCTTGCGATCACGGTATAGATTATCAATATTTTCATGGGAAAAATAAGCAAATGAAATGTGACAATTATAAATCACGTGTGTTAAAATATCCAGTCGAGTGTTTCATGTCTGTTTCATTTGGTTTTCGGTCTGAGCTATGTCATTCCATAAAAAAAATATAACATAGTCTTCTTAAGCGTTCGTGCTGATCTAAATTTAGAATTCATCTCGGACTGTCAGCATCAGAGTCTATTCTTCAGTATAATATGCTATCCGTAAATAACAACAAACAATTCTAGTTTTGATACAAACTTCTTAACTCAAGCCGTACATATAAAGATATTTAACAGGAATGAACAGCAAACAATGATACGATAACAATTATCAAATGTGACATATTTCGGGTATTAAGAAAATTCGGACACATTTAGTTTCTTGACATTCTATTTTAACTCAGGTAAAAGTCGAATAAAATTCGAATATTCGAATATATTCGAATATGTCTGACGAATATTCAAATAGGGATTTCGGTATTCGATCCCATCCCTAGATATTTTTAATGCGAAATGCATAACAATTAGTTGTCTGCTCAACTTTATGACATCATTTCAAGGATTGACGTCAACTGTTTGAAGGTACCTTTTCCCGTGACGCGCCCCATTTGTGATTGCAATAGAAGCCCTCAAACAGGCACATACTATCAATGATATACTTTTTGTACCCCGAGAGGTTCTGTTTGACCCAGACTCAAAATTTCCCAAATTCCCTGAACCTTATGGGAAATTCTGCACCTTTTCTTCACTTTAATCAATTTAACTAGAATTTGGTGATCCATGGAAAACTCAAAACTAGTGAAACAGGAGTTATCATTCTTGTTTTCACCGATGACTTCGTTCTTGCAGATGATATATTCTAAGTATGAAGTGAATAGGAAAAGTACTTTCAAAATTATAGGCAACATTAAGTTTCATGTTAAAGTTGGTTGACTACTGGACAATGCAGATGACGCGGCCACTGGACAACAGGATCCCTATTTGTCTAACTGCTATCATAGGTGAAAAATCATTCCAGGTGGTAATAAATCCAGAATTCCAGAGTTTTCCAGAATATTAACACAATTCACATCATCTTGTGAATGGCAGCCAACAAAGTTGTTTTTTTTTATAGTACTACATCTATAAGAGTGCATCTTATTTCTGCTGGACTGGTACATACCTTACAGACTTTGCCGACTCTGGAGTACATCTTATTTCTGCTAGCCTGGTATTCGAGAGCTGTCTCTCGGAAGAAAAACAACACTGACTCTGTATCATTAAATGAACCAACAAACTGAGGGTCTGAAATAAACAACAGGCAATGGATAGCATTTGATTTGAATCAAAACATAAAACAGGAAATAACTATTCACAACCACATGTCATGTGAACTGACAAAATGAGCTTCTAAAATAAATAATAGTCATTCAACAGGTTTGAACAAAGACTTTAAACATTGTAACAGGAAAATAAATATGCACACCACATGATGTCCAGATAATGTATTTCATTTTTTCTTGAAAATAAAGACTTTTTGAGACATTTATAAAAACAGAGTTGCCTCATGTTGTGTTAAAATCAACATTCAATGCCTGTCTTTAGAATTTTGCTTGATTTCTGTTGGAAACCTTGATTTCTGCTAAATAATAAGAAACAAAATTGTGATAAATATGTATCTCTGAAATAGGATCATCACTGGTATTCCATAAAACTGTTCATACCTTCAAAAACATTCTTGTTGACATTTTAAGAATCTAGAGCACTGGGTAATAACTTACTGCTTCAGTTACAAACTTACAATTCAGCCAAGCTATATCCTCCCTGTCAGTGGTTTTCTCGGTGTATGAGATGTTGTTTGTGACACCTGTGAACTTTGGCCGGTAAAACACTGGTGAGCTCTTTATAAAATCAGTGTATGTTCCAAAATATGGTACTGTAGCATTGCCCGGGTTTCCATTGTCTAAAATGAAGAGAACATATCTTTAATTTGTTTTCCCTACTATACTAAATGAAAAGTGTTTTGTAATTGCAGCTAAATTATAAATCTCAGATTTAAGGTTAAACCTATATAGGTATTTAGACTTGATATTTCTTCAAAATGTCCATAATTCTGATAATACTTAATGAATGACATATCAACTTTATTTAAATAAAGTGATGTCTGCATTATTTTGAAAGCCTCAATTTTCACAGGTTTAGTACTGTCACACTTTTACTCCTTTGAGGCTTAGTTAACTGTTTACTCCATATATCTGGAACCAGTTTTATAGCGTGTGCCACAAGTGGGATTCATGTGCATGTACATGTATGCTTCTTGATTAGAAATAAACCTGTAAATCTTAAAGCAAACAGTGTAGATCCTGACCAAACAGCACATTATAATGTGCTGGCTGATCTGGATCTACACTGTCTGCTAATGGGATAAAAGTCATATATATGGCGTAATGGGTTACAATTTTAATCCTTGTTATTTACTCGGAATCACCTATTTGCAAGGATTTTGGTTTATACTTACCAACAACAAGAGCTGTGTAATTATCAAAAGGGTCATATGGGCAAATTGCAATTCCACTTGTCAGGTCTGTGTAATTCAATTCATTCTAAAATGAAAACAAAAACAATGAATTAAAATAGCTTTATGTCTCATATAAAGACTCAATTACAGTTTTTTTGCCATTTATCTTCCTTATAAAATGTTTCCCCATAATCAGATAGTACTGTAAGTAATATATTTTTATTTAACTCTTTACACCATATGTACAGGTTTTACTATATATGCATACAGATCCAGATCAGCAAGCAAGTCCATACCGTCTGATCAGGATCTACACTGTTTCTTGGTCAGATATAACTCAATGAATAAAATGGCAAAACAGTGTAGACCCTGACCTGATGGCACAGATGTGCCGGCTGATATGGATTTATGCTGTTGGCCCATGCAATAAATGTGTATCTATGGAGTAAAGGGTTAATTGTGCATTGTATCTTTCTGCACTGACGGGATGCTGTTCATTACAAACATACAAGTCTTGCTGCCAAATTATTACAATACAGTGGATTTTCTAGTATGCTATTTTAAATAAACTATTAAAAATATAATATTGGCTTATGTTTAAATCAGTAAAATCATCAACAATTTTACAAATGGCTCACTGAAAACAGATCTATGCTAAAAACTTTATGAGTACTAACAGAACTATTAGGATTATTTGTAAATACAGGCCTCCTGACAAACATTTGCAAATTAAAAGCTATTTTTGACTTTCGGCACTATGCACACAAGTAAGTTTACTATGGCTTGATCAGGCATTCCAAGAGCACTGAGAACTACTTTTATGACTAAGGAGGGTTGTTTAAAAAGTTCACAGAATTTTGTTATATGATAATATATCTCTGGTTATCTTTATTTTATATCAAAATTCTACAAACTTTCTGAACAACCCTCCTACATATGGAAAACAGGATTCTCAAGTAAAGGGACATATCCATGCTATTTTTTAGTACAGAAGATGTCACAAGAAAACAGACTCAAGTTAAGGGACATTTATGCTATTTTTGAGTACAAAAGATGTCACAAGAAAACAGACTCAAGTTAAGGGACATTTATGCTATTTTTGAGTACAAAAGATATCACAAGAAAACAGACTCAAGTTAAGGGACATTTATGCTATTTTTGAGTACAAAAGATGTCACAAGAAAACAGACTGAAAGTCTCGATATCATACATAGTCATTCTCCAATACTGTTTATCCTTTACTCTATATATACAGGTTTTATTTCATGTGTGACCAGTCTAGGTCCAGATCAGATGGCACATCCATGATGACTGATCTGGATCTACACTGCTGGTTTCTTGGCAAGAAATAAGCCTAATGAACCAAAAGCGAAAAGTGCAAATCCTGATCAGATGGCATATTATGTGCTGACTGTGCTGGATATAAACTGTTGGCACTTGTGATAAAACTTGTATAAATTATAGGGAGAAAAGGGTTCATTCAACATCTGACAAACATCTGTAACTGAATAAATATCTTGCAAGTGACTTGGGTATATTTCTGTGTCTTAGCTACAATTGGACTTGAAGCACACAGGGCAAAATATATAGAAATAACATTTAACCCTTTACAACATATATACAGGTTTATCCGCAACCAGTGTAGATCCAGAGCACATCTTTGCTGTCTGATCTGGATCTGCACTGATCGCATCTTGGTCAGAAATAATCTAATGTATCTAAAAGCGAACAGTGTAGAACTTGATCAGATGGCACGGCACAAATGTTCAAGCTGATCTGGGTCTACACTGTTTGCCCTTGCAATAAGGCTGTATCTATGGTGTAAAGTGTCAATCTAATCTTGTGGTCCATCTCTTTGTCCATTTCTTTGTCCATTTACATAAAAAGTATAATATATTATATCAAATATGCAAGTGGGCATTTCAATAACGGGTATAATATTGTTTGTTATTTGTACAGTCATTGTTTATCATTCAAACCAGTGATTTCGTATGTTTTAAAGCTAAGCTACAAATGCAAATAAAAATTCTTCTAAATAATCGTTCAATTGTTTCTATTACCCAATCACTCTGAAAAAGTTCAAAGACAGAGATAATTATGTTAACAATAGCATGAAACCTTTGCCCAGGATCATTAAAACTAAATCTGGAGACCAGTCTCAAATCTCAAGCATATGATTAGCTGTAATAGTGACTGGTCAGATGCTTGAGATTTGAGACTGGTCTTCAATCTTAGTTTTATGATCTTGGGCCCCTGTGTCTTTCCTGGATGATGGTTAATATGAATGTGCATAAAAATGTGTGGTTTTATTTGTAATAATGATCATTACAATTCCCTAAAATATCCAAAGAAACCATACTTTTTCTATAGTCTAACAAAATCTGATACTGTAGTTTCTTTACAAAAGAAACCATACTTTTTTTTAAATTGCTGCCAAAAATAGTTAATTTACATTCTTTTTTTGTAACTGATATTAAAGAATTAAGAAATAAAAATATATTTTAATATATGAGATATGGCATATATCCTATGAACAACCAGTGTAAATCCAGATCAGTCTGGTGCTCTGTAATATACACTGGTTGCTCATTGGATAAAAGTTGTATCCACAGAGTTAACAGTTAAAAATGTTTTATTCGAAACCATCCACACATTTTTTTTTCATAGTTTAAAAGTTTCAGGTTCTCTAGATAAAGGTAATAAGCAATGCTCAGTGCAAGAAAAGGGCCCTCCTATGTACTGATGTTATTTTAGTAGATGGTCACTCAATATGAATCATGACTTATCAACCTTTACCCAAGTCAAGTGTTACTAGAAACCGTGACAAATGTCCCCAATTACTTGTCCAAAACTCCTGACTTTATTGCGGTCTGAGTAAAAAACCAGAGGGGAAAATCAAAAATGTAAAAATGAGTTAGGGACAATGACTAAGGACAGTTGTTTCAATCATACAAAAGTCATGTTGGGAAAATTACAAATTTTTACCTTACTTAAGGGCACACAGGGCTTTTTCTAGTCACATGGGGCCGATAATGGGCCCCATTCCCAATGCCAAAAAGGGACCATTTTTCCCAATTTCAAGAAAAAAAAATCCCAATTTCAAGAAAAAATTCCCATTTCAACAGAAATAAGTTATTTTGCCTATAAAATAGAAACAAACTAGAGAATCTATGTAATCAAGGGACTTTTCAAATTACAAAATTAGTTTGTTTACTTTTGATCAGGGATCTGTTAAACCTACATTTCTTGAATCTATGTATGCAACCTGTTTAAAACCAGTGTATACTGTGAAAAAAATCCCAATTTGAGCAGGGGCCTTTTCCCCAAATACCCCTGGAAAAAGCCCTGGAGTTAAGAGTGACAGATGAATGTACAGACAAGTTGATCACTACATGTACCTAATCTTCTGAGATATGGGGCATAAACATCTTAAGCTAGAAGAGGAAAACTGTTTCAATTCTTGTGTTAAAATTGTGACAACATATTTTCAGGCAGCAACACTGAGCAATAACATCAAAACATGTGGGGTCCCATTTCTTGAACTGAGCAGGAGCTGTCTTTCTTTACTCTGTGTGTGCTATCCTCCGCATTAAATGTCTGTATCTAATGGCACAAAAAAAAATTATGAAATCCAAATCAACCATGCTGTTTCACACAAACAATCATCTTCGCACAAATAATAATAATCTTTTAAGATACCAACAAATGCCTTAGAATCCAGTGACAGATTTAGGTTTCATAGGATTTGATCACGCCAGGGACTGTGTATGCAAGTTTTAACCTTTTACTCCATATGTACCAGTAACCCTATCCTGCCTGTGACCAGTGTAGATCCATATCAGATAGTACATCTGTGACATCTGATCAATAACTACACTGTTGCTTTTTGTTTCATTAGGACTGGAGGTTATAAAGCTGAGAGCAGTCGCCATTTCAGCCAATCAGATGCTTGAGATTTGAGACTGGTTTCCATGCTCAGTTTTATAACCTTGGGCACTGGTTATTTCTGAAAAGGGGCAAACAGAGTAGATTCTGATCTGACAGCATGGATGTGCTGGCATATCTGGATCTACACTGTTTGCACATGTGATAAATGTATATATGAAGTAAATAGTTCAATTTGTTTTTGTGACTGTGAGTGGATGACAAACTTCAAAAAGCATACACATTATCTAACTGAATGACTAAAAAGAACATAAACAATAATCAATTATCAAATGATTACCAAAGTAAAAACGGAGTGCTATATTCTTAATAGAATATCCACAATTCTGGTGTGCTTAAAAATTTCAAACAAGTGATGGACAACTTTAACAACATATTGAGTGACAAAATCATCAGATCAAGCATTCATACAAGTGAAAAGTCCAATTTTTTCAGTGACTGACAATCTTTAAGGCTTCAAACAACTTTGGCAATATATGTTGCAGTGATAAAAAGTTAAAAGCTTCATAAAACCTCTACAATTACCAAGGTAGCAGCTCTAACAGACCAAAACCAGTATGAAAAAAAAACAATCTAGGATCTCAGGCTTTCTATTGGGCAGTTTTGATACAGTACTTAATTTGAACCAATCAGATTGCTGATATCTTAGACTGTTATCATTATTTTAATGTAACAACTCTTCCCATACATTCAATCAGTGCTGTTATCAATGACGCCTTTTTAAAGCTGTTGATCATGATTCATATTATATCTGTGAAATATTCAAGGCAAGACAGTGTGGACAGTAATATGTATTTCCATTACTGCTTGTTAACAGGCTCAATTAAACCAAACCTGCAATATTTTCATATTTGTTGTGTTTGGTGGCTTTTAAAGTTCCCATTTTGTCTATTTGGAAATTAAAATAATACATTTAATATATTTGAAAATGGCAAATGTTATGTACCTGTTTATCAAAATAAAATATTGAACAAATTCTTACATTGAGAGTGTATTTTGTTGGTGCATACGCCCCAGTTCCGCAGATGGTCAGCTGATTGTTGATCTCCATGACGACACGTATATGATTCTGACAATCTGGTATCTGAAATGTACATCGTTTTTCTGATACAAAATAGTGAAAATGTTTTTAATAGTACAATTATGGCACTTTACTCAAATAACTCATACAGTCAAAAATGTGATTAACCTTCATTCCATCACTTACAAAAAAATATATTATGCCAATCTAAGTCTAACAAAAGGGCAGTAATACCACATGGTTTGTGACGTCATTTTAGGTAATACGGCAAGGAAAAACCCATCAATTTAAATCTTCAAAGCCTTGTAAGTATTTTATGAGTGTACCATTTCGACGAAATTAAGGGCATTCTAAGGGTAAAGTTGAACACTACACACGGTTGTCAATACATTTGTCGCCTTGTGTTTACCTTGTGTTTACTTTTGTTTGTGATTCGGGGCAAATACTGAAATTGAATGATAAAATTTTATCATTATTTGCCAAAAATCACAGACAAAAGTAGACAAAGGCAAAAAATGTATTGAACACCGTGAGTAGTGTTCAACTTTCTCCTTAGAATGTGCTAAATTTCATCAGAAATGGTGAAGAAATAAAATACTTACAAGACTTCAAAGATTTGAATCGATGGTTTTTTCTAGCGGTTATATCGAAAAATGACATAACAAACCAAGCGGTATGGCCACCTAGAACATGGCATTACCTATATCTATAATAAATTAATTCATATCCAAATTTAGCACATGGTGTAACATTTAGTTAATTAAAAAATTTATTAAATGTAATAAACAGATACTGAAATCTTGAGACACTACAAAATTTGAACTGCATTGAAGTGTTAAATGCTCACACGGTTTCACTTTTTGTTACCCTGTTGTCTAAACAGCAACTATGACAAATTTGGATCCATGGTTGCATTTGCAGTTTCCCTGTTGTTTGAATGGGCCAAAGATTTATTGATATATTCTGATCCATGCAGTGAAATGAAAAAGTATTGCTACCAAACTTATTGACAATGACAACATAAATTACCCCTGTTTTTCCTTGGATTGTACATCTTCTATAGTCATCGTTGCTTGCTAGGTATTCTTTATGTTTCTGAAAATAAAACAATAAACTACATTTTTCCATTAAGTTTGAAATATACGGCTGCTTAACTCTGGGTCCAAGATCATAAAACTAAGTTTGGAGATCAGTCTCAAATCTCAAGCATCTGATTAACTGAAATGGCGACAAGTCGCCATTTCAGCCAATCAGATGCTTGAGATTTGAGACTGATCTCCTGATTTAGTTTATGATCTTGGGCCCAGTACTCCATATTACACACATTTGATCACATGTGCTACCAGTGTAGATCCAGATCAGCTGGCCATCTGATCAGGTTCAACAAATGGTCGCTTCTTGTTCAGAAAAAAGCAAACATTGAATCAAAAAGCAAACATTTTAGATCCTGATCTTTAAATGTGCCATCTGATCTTGATCTACACTGTTTGCCCATGGATAACAGCCCTATCTCATGGAGGAAAGGGTTTTTTTGTTTTTTTTCACCAATGTATAACAAAGCCTGCTTGTAATAAAATAAAACAAACAAGATGAGATATGTTAAATCTGTCAGTTAACATAACATGCTTCCTGTGTTATCTAATCATCATCATATATCAAGCCCTTTGCTGCAAAAAATATAAAGCAAGATAAATGGCCTTTTTGTCCAACATAATCAGAACCAAATAGCTACCAAAAAAATACCAAAAGTCTTAAGCTTTAGCTACAGAACTGAACTTGGTGTTGAGACAATGACAGTCCAAGCTATGTCTACAGTACTAGTCTTCAGCTCTACCTTCTGAACCAGTTGGTCAATTCATGACGGAACAGCTCAACCTACTTAGCCAGCTCTGTTCAACTACTGAGCCCTGTTGTTTGGTTGCCACAATCACCAGACCTACGGAGCTTAGAGGATAGAGTCATGACAGTCCTCAGCTCTACCATGTCAGTCTAATATTTAGGTTGTGAAAAAAAGATTATAAGCTTACCTCACATTTTAAAGTGTCTTTGTTCAGTTTGTATAAAAAATTCCTGAAAGAGAAAACAAGTTAAATAAATCTCAGTTCACAAGCTCTCGAAAATGTCAACTTACTTTTCAACTTTGAAATGCAAAACATGGCAAATCAACTAGGTCAAAACAAAAAAAAAATACATGTAGCAACAAGTATAAAAAAACATATTTTTCATTGTATATTTGATTGAAATAAAGGTAATTAATGAAATATGCCAAGCCTTCCAATGCTTTGGGCTGAAGATTTTGAAACTAAAATTGCAGACCTTTCTCAAATCTCAATCATCTGATTGTTTCAAATGGAGACCAGTCTCCATTTAAGCCAATTAGGTCCCAAGATTATAATACTGAGAATGGAGACTAGACTTTAACCTCAAGGATCTTATTGGACTGGTTTAGATTTGACATTGGATTACTGACTGGTCCCTTTTCCCAGTTTTATTATCGTGGGCCTTGGTTTCTGAAAGATCACAAAGTACATAAAACATTTTTGCCCAGCAGTATCATAAATAACTCTTCATTTCGTGTATTGAAATGCTATTACATGTAACACAGTCCAGTGTGCATAGGTGGGTTGGAGTTAATTCTCAAGGCAACTTCATCATGTTAGCTCTTGAGAAACTGCTGGAGAAACTGCAAAGCTGGTGCACCCTAGAAACCAAGGCAAATGTGTTTTGTCACTGGCTGTTTAATGGGGTAATATGTCTTGTTCTTTGTTTATAATTGTTTGTGGATTTTTATTTTGAAACTGATCACATTGGAAACATGTTCGCCTTCTTCTATTTACTACTTAACTCTGAGGGCATGCTGCATTTTCTATGTGGCCGTTGCATATTGTTACCTTGGTTAACCCTTTTCTCCATATATACACATTTTTACGCCTGTGCAACAAGTATTGATCCAAATCAGACAGCACGGATGTCAATATCTGCACTGGTAGCATTTTGGTCAGAAATAACCTTACGAATCAAAAAGCGGATATGCCAGCTGATCTGGATCTACACTGTTCGCCCGCACATTAACGGTGTGTATACGAAGGAAAAGGTTCAAGAACCTCATTTTTATAAAAGATTCATATTTTCTTCGAAGTCTAGAAAGGTATGACTTACATTGCCCCCACATATATAACAGACCGATTACTATTGCTGGGTTGAAGGTATCTGTAGTACAGCTGGTCACCAGATGTTGATCCATTACAATATCTGTCATTGAAGGATGTCACATTCAATTCTGAAATCAGACACAGCAAATAATCATTATCACATTCAACTTCATGTAATGATATTGTCCAAAAGTAAACAGTCTGTTTCAATTGTAAGCTGTAAGTCTTTTCTTTGTAACACCCCAGTTAGTTTTTTTAGCAAAATTATGGAGTGGACCGATGACAAGGGATTTAACACCGATATAAAATATTGGTCAACTGTTTTCCATCTATCAACTGCTGACGGGGAAAGATGAGTTTTATCGGTGAAAAATTACCAATCGGGATTTTTAGACATGTTTAAAAGTGTACCAGCAACCCTTGAAATATTTGTTGAAAACTTGTCAATCACCGATGGCTGTTTACACAGAAAACCAGAAATAAAATAACACATGACAACTGATCAAATCAGCGAGTAACTTAAAATAAAATAACTGATTGGGCACCAACAGTCTGTGTAACTGGGGCCTAAGGAACTGATTACAAAGGAGAAGGTTTAGATACATGTACTGATGTGGATGTGGCAACTCCCATATCCCCTTGTAGATTCTGTACAGGGAGTGCAGCACACTCATACATATATTCAGTTTCTCTACCAGCCCGAAGAATTATTTTAAACAGATACCAGATTTCACCATTTTCACAGCTGTGTTTTTTTCTGTTGAAACATGCCCCCTTAAACTCTGGCAGCAGTTCCCTCTTAAGTAAAACCCTGATTTTGCCCTTGCATTCACCTCAACTAAAAAGCCAGCTGAAAACAGCTAGATCACCCATTCAGTGATGAAACTGACCTGGTAAACCTTGAAGGCACAAGTGATTCATAACAAGGTGCACCACATGCCACACAGGTAACTGATTATATAACAAATTACCATCTGTGGTATGGTTATAATTTTGCATCATCAATCGATGAATGAACACACTGGGGATTGGACAGGACTGTAAATACATGTATATATAAAATAGGATTGCTTGATGTTTTCTATGTCCTGTTTTATTTTGTTCTCTTCTTGTTTTATTATGTTCTTATATGTACATTTGCAGTGGAGTTTTCCACATTTTATTCTCGATTTATGTCTCAGATCCAAGTGCTAGAGACCAGTATCAGATCTAGGTGCTAGAGTCTGGACTCATATCTAAGTGCTCAAGACCAGTCCTTGATCTAAATGCAATGCTCAAGACCAGTATTGACCAGTCTCAGATCTCAGTGCTAGAGACCAGTCTCCAATCTAAGTCCTCTGAATGGTTGAAATTGATCAAAGTTTAAAAACCAACCAATGAAAAGCTTGAAATAAGTGACTGTCTTGAGAACTGTCAGCATGATGACTCTGACAAAGTCACCTGCTGCTAACACTCTGAAGCCCTGGCCAAAGGTCAAAGGCCTATGTAAATTAAAGACAGGGCAAAACCTGCATTAGGTGACAAATGGAATAACCCATCATTACATAAGGCTTGAAGAAAACAACTTGCCAGAGGGTAAAGTGGATACTTGACCTAGAACTATTAAACTCTGTAACAAAGCATTTAATCGAATCCAGAAAAGGCGGATACAATTTAAATTACTTCATTACAATACAAAGAACACAATTAGGTTTTCATTTCAGTTTATGTTTCCTATTACAGCACAATTAGAGTTTAAATAGCCTGGGAAAACAAAAGATCTAATGATATCTGATCCACATACTTCAACATCTTAAATAATTACAAAAGCGTCAAAGGAATTGTTCACGTTTTTCAAAGGGAGACTGGTGCTGTTAAAATGTCCTTAGAAACATTTTACTAAAATTTGAGGTCGCATTATACATCATATTGATTTCATGCACAATCATTTTCGATCAAATTAATTCAATTTTTCAAAGGGAGTCTGGCGATATTTAAAGTTATAAGACTAGTGCTTTTTTTTTAGGTAATAATGTTAAAATGTCCTTTGAAACCCTGTACTTCCAATTTGCATTCTACAACATTTTATTTATTTTATGCACAATCATTTTCAATCAAACTAATTCAATTTATTTGATATGCATCATATCATATTTACTTTTATGCACATTCATTTTCAATCAAACTTAGTCAATTTATTTAATATGCATCACCTTTGGCTTGAATAAATTTATCTTTCTGAAATCATATTTGAGGAGAAAGGAGGAGCAGTTAAATTGGTTTTTATACAAAATTAAACAAATATGCATGACTTTCCAGTTTTGATCGTTTACATTACAGCAAATAAAAACATGCATTTAACTCCAAATTGTGTTACATTAATTTTTCTTAACAAAGATGTCTAAAGAAAGTCATTTAATTTAATGTCCAAACCTCTATCCTACAAATTCAAATAATGGCACATAACCACTCAGAGGTCTTCTGATCTTTCCCTTTATTTAACCCATCAGTCCATAAATATGGCTTTTAACCCTTTTCTCCGTTTATACCCTTTTTTACAGTGTAGATCAAGATCTCAAGAACATCCATGCTATCTGATCTAGATTTGCACTGGTTGCATCTTGGTCAGAAATAACCTAATAAACAAATAAATAAATAAATAAAGCGAACCGTGCGGATCAGACAGTGCAGATTTTATTCAGATGGCAAGAATGAGCTGGATGATCTGGATCTACACTGTTTGCTCATGAGATAAAGATGTATATATAGAGGATAGGGTTCACTTGTGTAAAAACCAGAATAGATCAGTTTTGCAGGTTGCTTTTAGATTCATAACGTCACTACCAACCAAGACGTGAACAGTGTAGATCATGATCAGACTGCAAGGATGTGCCTGCAGATCTGAATCTACCTTATTCACCATGGAGTATTAAGTTAAAAAGCATTCCATATACAATCTACCAAAAAAATCAATTACAAAGGTTATCTGCCATCAGTTAATCATTATGCAATTAGGTTGTTTGATAATTTAACTTAAAATTTCATTGTTTGTAAGATTAAACACACAGACCTGATTCCGATTATCTTATTTTGTTTGTTTGAATTAAAAATGTTATATCAAGTGGCCATTTTCTGGTTTTCTTTGAAAAATTGGCCAAATACCTCTTACTACAGTGACTATAGCCAATTTCAAATTTGCTTGCAAATTTTAAATGAAACCCACCCATCTTACATTTCAACACCTTGTTAACAATTTTGACATAAGATAAATGTTTAGCTGACTTCAAAGTAACACTCAACTTTAACTATTTATTTTATTAAGCTCATTAATTTGGACACATTTTGAAGAAATAGAGGTCTTTCACATTGTTACCTCCCCTTAGCGCTCTCTAAAATTGAAGAGCATATTTAGTCGATAAATGCACGCGAGGGGGCATCGTTTACTATTGTTAATATGACTAAGTGATTATAAAATTAAGAAAATGTTGATTAATCATTTCAAATTTATAAATAAGTAAGTTCAGTCAAACAACGAAGAATAAAAAAAACGTTATGATCATTTAAAAGCACATCAGGAAAGTTTATGCGCATTTTAAACATTGTTTATCGCGGTATTTTCAGGACGCGAGTATCCAACGGATTTGTTTGGGTTTTTTATGAAAATATACAGGTGAATTGTGTTTACTAAAAATAAATCTGTATAATTGACAATTCAGACGAACATTATCGGACATTTTACCGTTTTACAGCATTTTTTTTGTAACGCTATAATTTATAGTGGAATGAGACATAATTATATTCTGATGTAGCTCGTCGGCGACTAGGTTGATATGTGTTTTGCTTGTTTTGCTTTTGAGAAAAAATATTACGTATTTACATAATAGGATGATTCCAGCTACAACCTGAGAAATCGTTAAATTGATTGAACCAAACGAATATTGCCGGACGGCAGGCCAACCAAAACCTATTCAAAAAAAATCCAGAGAGTTTTGTTGTTTTTTTTTTAATAAAAACTATTTTGATGTTGAAGTTCGTAATTGTTGTCGCTGAAGCTTTTGAAATATAATATTTTCATTTCTGTTTAAAATCAAAATGACCATGGACCAAAACAAATGAACGGGACTGTGATATTCAGGTCCGAGTTTAGTTTTATGACACTTAGCTGTTGTGTACATGTGTGCCCGAGGCAGCGTGTCACTATCACGTAATCTCTCAAGAAACAGGAAATTTTGGAGCCGTGATCAAGACCAAGTTTCTTAATATTAAATAATATAATTGCAAAACCCATTCTAAATTCAGTTAAATTTATGTTTCATTAATTATCCTTTTCAATATTTTTAAATCCTGAGATTTTGCCTGAAAATCCTTAGATCCGGAGAAGAACCTTACGGTCCGGAGATTTCAGATAAAATCCTGAGATTTTTGAGGTCTGCGGACATTTTATCTTCTTTCTACATCATTCTCGTAACACGTAGATATTCATGAAATGCGACTTAAACTAATGTCTATTGACTATGGCTGACGATTATATAAAAAAAGATGTTTATAATAACTTGAATAACTTAATAAGCTTAACGGGCGTTGAATACAACGACGAGTATTCAACGCCGATACATTGCTGAATTCATCCGTTTACCTCCAATTTAGAGAGATCATGTAACATAAAATATATTTCTTGAAGTAAACGCATTTTGTCAGAAAAACTCGATACGCTTATATATGTGTCTGTGGAAAATATACAGTAACGTGTAATCCACAATGTATTTGTTTTCATATAAGACTTCCCGATTCAAAGTGGCAACCACGTCTTTGATTGTTTTACGCTTTTCACAGTCAAATCTTGCCGACCAGACGTTTTAAGCCTATTATATTCGGAAATTCTAAAACTCGAATTTATTATGCTTTATCATAATTATTATTATAATTTATCGTTAGCTTTAAGACGACACCGTGATCATATCTGTTCATTCTGTTAGCAATGACACAGTTAAATGCCCCCTCACTTGTCGGTTTAGGATAAAACCAATATTTTCCGCACCTAACGTGGCGTACGACGCATGCGCACAACAATGTGAAAGACCTCTATTAGTGATGAAATCTGATTCATCCCAGTGTAATTGAAGGACCCAAGATCATAAACTAAGGTTGGAGACAAGTCTCAAATCTCAAGCATCTAATTGGTTGAAACCAGAGTAGATTCAGACCAGCTTGGCTTACCTGCAGTCTGATCAGGGTTTATTCTTTTCATTTAACTGTTTACTCTATTGGATATGGGTATTAACCCATGGCTGAACAGTGTAGATCCAGATAAGCTGGCACCTTTATGCCATCTGATCTGGATCTACACTGTTCACTTTCTTGAATCATAATGTTATTTCGGACCAAGAAGGGAACAGTGTAGATCCTAATCAGATGGCACAGATGCAATACAACCCTCTTATGTGGAGAAAGGGGTAAATAAATTTCTGTGAAACACTCCTCCTATAACGCACAATGAATGGATAGCCTAGCCGAGTCAATTTCATTTACCCGATTAATCCTTTCCTCCATAGACACATCATTATTGCGTGGGCGAACAGTGTAGATCCAGATCAGCCGGCACATCCAAGCCATCTGATCAGGATCTGCACTGTTTGCTTTACGATTTGTTAATTTTTTTCTGACCAAAATGCGACCAGTGCAGATCCTGATCAGACGGCACGGATGTGCCGGCTGATCTGGATCTACACTGATCGCACATGCATTAAAATGCATATATATGGAGGAAAGGGTTACTGTACAGCGGGTATTATTCGTGGGGGTTTTATTTTCGCTATTTTCGCGGTTTTTATTTGACCGCGAATTTAAGACTCCGCGATTATATTTCAACTTGGTGATGTAAAAATTTGATTTCATCATAATTTATGGAAAAAAAGAAACACTTACATTAAAGACATCTGGGCATTGTTTAAGTGTACCAATTATATATAGCATATTTTTTGTTTTGTTTTTTCTGTTTTGAAGTCAAGTGGAATGACCTAATATATAAAAACAGTACAATTGGTCTTGTTAACTCAGTGTTGACATGATTTTGACACGTTCAGGGTCGAATGCAAGATTTTCAGAAAGTAGGTTAATTTTTGGGTAGTCTTGAGATAGTGAAATTATAATTTCCAACTTTCTCGAAATTTCTTTGCTGCCCAAAAAGGGCAGTCTAAGAGTTACACATTAAGTTCCAACATTCTGGCTGAAATTGCATAGAAATTAAATATTTCTGCCCCAAAATGTGGGTTCGAGCAACCTCACAGAACTCCCCCTCTGGATCCACCCCTGATATTTATCTCTCCACAGCTGTTCATTAGCCAAGTTATTTCACTTTGATCCAAACTAAAATTTTTATTAAATATATTCGCTTCAACAGAGTGTTTATTTGATCATTGAGCAGACCATTAAAATGACCTTGACACTGACCAGACAAACGCCATCTTTTTGTTCACTTCACACTAATAACAGATGTAAGGCAAACAAATGTGTAATTTTTTAATGGCTTTTATTGAGAACCTCTTCCTGTCCCTTCAATTTCTTCCCAGGGTGCCATGGCAATGCAGCCACCATTAAAACTACAACAAAAGACTTACCAAATAAACCCCATCTGGATTAGTGCCCTGACCAGAATTTAAAAGATTTAAGTATCATATCAATGAACCAAATTAAAATTAAGGGTCTGAAAAAGTTAAATGGATGGTCCTTAAAGTTACTTTATATTGAGCACCTAGTTAAACGGACTATTTCAGATCTTGCGCTCTTGACACAAGCCTGTGGCCTATTATATTATTAATAATTCTGTTCGCTGCGGTTTCCTGAAATAAAATTACCGCAGGAGTTAACCCTTTACTCCGTATATACAGTTTTTAACAAGTGTAAACAGTGTAGATCCAGATCAGCTGGTGCATCCATGCTGTCTGATCTGGATCAACACTGTTTGCTTCTTGGTCAGAAATAACTAGTGAATAATAATATATAAATATCACATCCCATTGGGGGAAACAGTACGAAATGTTGACCCGAGAGAAGTAATGTCAACCGAGGCGATAGCCGAGGTTGACATTACCTTCTCAAGGGTTAACATTTCGTACTGTTTCCCCCAATGGGATGTGATATTTATTTTATTACACCGAACATTTGTTTTTTTTAAGAGATCTTGACTATGACCAAATTTCGTTTGGGAACAAAATCAAGCGCCGGAAGTCCAAAATCAATAATGCTCAATAAGCGGCTACAAATAATGATCAAAATGCGTTTATCTCCCTTGGTCAATTACGCATGCGTAGAAGTTAATTTGTAATCGGATTTCCAAGATATTTATTTTTAGATCCACGCGAGGGTGACATGATGCTGTCGCATATGTGACAGTAGCGATTATCTCCCTGTGACGTCACATTACGCTATATAGTAAACTAATCACGTGAGGTGTAATAATAAACAATACCGATCCTTTTGAGATAACACAGATGTGCCTATTGATCTGGATCTACACTATTTGCCCACAGGATGCCATTAAAGTTATATCTGTAAAGGGTTAAATTACTTTGGCTTTCTTAACAAACTGAAGAAATCACATTCATAAATGAAAATTTAACAAACCAGTGTTATTACACTGCTGCATGAAGACTTGACTTTAGACTGCAGTGAATTTCCTTCTTCGTCATAAACCACTTTTTCATTTTCCGGCTGTTTGTTTGTATTGACATCATACAATTTAAATGTGTTTGTTGATGTGACAACAGTAATGTTTTTGTTGATGTGACAATAATAGGACATCCTATACAGCTATGCGATGTCAATACTAGCCAAACACTGATTTTATGGCCAAATAAAAATTGTTTGGTTAATATACAGTCCAAACCTTATATTATCAAATGTCACAGTCTAAAACCAGACTTATTGCATTATAAATTTCATTCATAACTAATGGAATTATGTCTGGGCATGACACAGCCTCAATTTTTGTTAAAGTTTGACTGAAACATGAAGGTAGAAATATCGTACTGTTAAAAATCATGTGTAGTTTTTCATTAAATAAATGGGAAATTAAGATTAGATCATGATTGAATAGATATGCAGCATCAAATTCCTTTGCAGAGTTGTCGTTCCTTACACCCACTTTACATCTCTGCGAAAGGCTCAATGTCAAGATTTTGTACCAAACTCGACAGCGTTATTTTATACATTCATAATTATGAATTTGAAAGCTTGAGGTAAATCAAAAAAATAGGGGGGGGGGGGGGGGGGGGGGGGGGGTTGAATTCCCAGTTGAATAAAAAAAATCCCCTATCCTGCAAATTTTTCCCAATTTACAGTATTCCTATCATCAGATGGCTTCACTTTATGAATGAAAGTCAGGTAATGGGTGGGAAAATAGCAAATTTAAATGGAATTGATCAGAAATTACACTATATTTCATCATAGTTATATAGTTTTTCGCATTTCCGCAGGTCTTTCTGCAAATTTGTAAGCCTCAGCATACCATAACCACTGCCTCTGTTAACATTTTACTTCATAATTATATAAGGTTTTTTTTTGCATATATGCAAACCATGTAGATCCAGATTTATGTAAGCTGGCGCATCCATCCCATCTGATCAGGATCTACACTGTTTGCTTTTAAAATTCAGTGGTTTTTTTTTTCACTTTTGGGGGAAGGGGGTCGCAGCCCTTTGGAATGGGAAAATGCACCGCAAACAAAGGAAAGGGGGAATATTTGGAAGATACAAAAACGTACTTGCAGCTGCTGTCAAACACAACAAAACAAAGAATTCACTGATCGTTTGCTTTTTGCTTTGATAACAATGTACTACAACCAAGTAAATCTTGCCTCATACTTCCCAGAGTTGAATTTTCTTGCATCAGAAAAAAAATTCAAATTTATCATCTTCACTATCATTTTCACTATCACGCTATTACACATTTGCGAAACAAATCAAACGGTCTATAACAGACTCCAGCAAAAGGGGAATTTTTTATTGGACCTGGGGGAAAAATATATACTATTTTGAGGGGGAATGGGGCCCAATTTCTCCAAATATTTGGCATAAAAAAAAACACTGAAATTCATTAGCCACAGATGTGCCAGTTTATCTGGATCTAAACTGGTCGCACACATGACAAAACCCAAAACCCGTATATATGGAGTAAAGGGCTAATAATAACCTAAGCAACACAAGTTTCTGACTGTATGGACTCACAAAATTATTACTAATCATTCTGTTAGTTTGACAATTTCAATACCAGAACTATGTTTTATTGCGCTTATTTTTAACTCACCAAAACCATTACCTTTTATTGTTCTGGAACTAATTACAGATCTGCTATTTATAAAAGAATGAATTTTTCTATGCCACCTACCTTGTTTTTTAATGATGGTTTGCGCCAACGTTTCCATCAGAACCATCGCTGCCAATGCTACTACCCACATACATTTCACTTCCGACATCATCACTGCTTTAATGTTTATTTTTATTCTACTTTTAAAATTACCGAAGTTTCCTCTGTATTCCCAACTATTTTCGATTTAAAACTCACTTGGCATCACTTGTAGAAAAAATCCTAAGTGGTTAACCTCCGATTTTCCATGTTACAACATTTTGGTTTTGGCAAAGACCATTCACATTAATTCCAATAAAATCCACGTAAACTGATCCTTTATCTCCTTTACTACTGAACTGTATCAAGTTAACAGACTCTTGCTTTTTTATGCTAATTGGGAGTCAAGCCTGGTTCCGAGTTTATCACTGAACACTATCGTGTAATTAGGGCTTCAAACATGGCATCTTATCGGAAGAGTTTTCATCGTTTATGACAATTACAGGAATTTGTTACTGCTCACTTTTATGGCTTAACTGCTCAGGGTTCTAATACCAGAATATCCTGAAAAATACAAACAGTGAAATATTGTAGAATATAATTATTATGTACAATTTGGAATCTACATCGGATTCTGTTAATGATAAACATGAAATTACGTTAATAATACCAGAATAATAACACTTAACGAAATAAACATAACATTACAAAGTCATCAACCAACTACATACTGTATTGTTTTGTTTGTTTAATTGATTTTTGTTGTGTTGTCTTTTTTACATTCATTACAACAGAATTAATCAATCTATTTTTTTTTATTCATAATTTTTTATATAATTTTTCAGTCATCAATACAATCATGTACCAGTTATTGTTTTGTTTTATTGATTTTTGATGTTTTGTTGTTTTTTGTTCTTTCAGCACAACAAACTTAATCAACTTAATATCAACCCGGTCCACTAGTCATGTAGATCCGAAACAAAAATAATTTACAAATCATGTGAATAAGAACAAAGCATTTATGACGCAACAGGTCATCTGATAAATTTTATTTTCTTTTAAACCTGATACAAATGGATTTTTTCAGTTTATTATAAATACCAGGAAGTTCATAAAATTTTGAAAAAAAAGATAAAAATAAGTTTTGAAAACGAGTTTAACCGATAGTGACATTATACAACTCCCACCTGACTGAAAGTTCAATTCTGTTGCAAAATTTATATCCTGTGATTGACGGTATCAAAATCCTGGTTTAACTTTCACAATCCAATGAGCAAGTAGTCTCATATAACATACTCACTGACATGTTCAACAAAACAACATCTTCATTGAACTGGCACTTGGATATAAAGCACACAGTATGTTAATAATTAATCAATACACTGTTTACAGTTCTCCAAGAGGCATTGTTTTATACATTCTACGATTTTCCTTTATTTTCCTCTGAAATATTCCACCAATCATTGTGCTCAACAAAACAGATTATCTAATTACCTAAAAATATCTTATAAAAGTTATTTTAAATTCATGCATAGTACATGCTCTCATATTGCACTTCCCAAACCGTAAGTGAACGGCTGACTTTTATACAAATCTCTACTATTCACCAATCAATCTTTGAAAGTCTTGTAACTATATTAATCACCAGGCATGTGCTACCTTCACGAAAACCTATACTGTGTTCCCATTAATTAAATATGTCAATCTACAAAGTTTAAGAAATTGTGAGTTTACCATACTGTTGTTAATCCTAATGAAAAGTCTTATAAAATGATGTACTGCACTTTATGAAAAGTAAATGAACTGACTTTTATACAAATCCCTAACAGATTTAAACTTGATTATAAATCTTCTGGCATGTGCTACATTCTTGATAAGCTAAACTGTGTTCCAATTAATAATTGACTGTGTTCCAATTAATAATTGACTTTTAACTAGATAAGTCAATATACGAAGGTTAACCCTTTACTTCATAGATATGGCATTAATTGCATAGTCCAACACTGTAGATCCATTTCAGCCATTACATCCATACAGGCTGATCAGGATCTACACAGTTCACTTTCAAATTCAATGTGTTAAGTTGAAGAGGCAACTAGTGTAGATCCTGATTGGAAGCCACAGACTTTTGTGTATTTTTTTAATCATGAGATGCTAAAATGCCTTAAAAAAAAGTCAATCAATCTAGGGTGTACATACAGATCGCACACTGCCAGTATTCAGTGAAAAACGACTGCTTGACAGACAAAATAATTGAAGTCATTTAAATGTAAACTATAATTCCGTTCACATGTGGAGTGTCCAAAATGGGAAATAGGACCTTTAGAGGCCCACACTGACCTATTACCATGTAAACATAGGATATAACACCTTAAGTGTCATTAAATGACTAGTTTATAACACTTAAGAACTATTAGATGTCGTCAGTTGACATAATGTATGTTTACCTACATCAAAACAACCTTGATCCAGATGTCTGGGCGTGATTAAACTATTTATGTTCTATTCTGTGCCCAAGATCATAAAACTAAATCAGGAGACAAGTCTTAAATCTCAATCATATGTGGCTGAAATGGCTGGTCGCCATTTCAGCCAATCAGATGCTTGAGATTTAAGACTGGTCTCAAAGTTCTTCTATGATCTTAGGTCCTGTTCTTAGCAAAAAAACATTTGATCAGTGTCTATAGCAAATGAGAACAGATGAATCTAAAGCTATTTCAAATAGAACTATAGAAATTTAGAAACATGTTGGGTGAGGTGAACCTATGTTCTTTTCTGTACTAAAGAAATTTTATCAGTATTTTCAGAAAATTATAACTGCTGAACCTAAAGCTATTTCAAATACTGGTATAATTAAAGGAAAGTTGTACAAGTTGTCATTAAACAAGAAATTCAATAAAACAAACCTGTTAAATTCCTTAATATTCCATAAATTTCACCGTCACAAATAAAATTTAATGTGAAGTTGAAGCTGTGACATATATATTATTTACATGCAAACACTTTATTCATAATAAATACTTCCTTGTTTGTACGGTTATCAACAAGCGACATACTTCCCCGACAGATTGCAATAATCCATGACGCATTTACGGAATCAGGAACTTTTATAAACCCTTTACTTCCCAATTATATACAATTTTTATCGTGTGTGTGTTACCAGTGAAGACCCAGATTAGCCGTTACTAGGATCTGATTTGTTAGGTTCGCTTTTTGGTCAGGAAAAAACTAATAAATAAACAAGAGGGCCATGATGGCCCTGTATCGCTCACCTGAGTACAAAAGTACTTTCAGCTTTACCCCAGGGCCAACATTTAAATAATGCTGGTAAAGGGTCTCTTTACAATACTCAACACGAAATATCTAAGGTCTAGTCACATTAGTTTCAGAGAACAAGGGGTGTAGTTTGACACTAGCAAACATTCTACATGTCTTCAGTTCTTACTATTTAGCTCTATGTAAAAATTGATAAGCCCCTGGGTGGGGCCAATTCGAGCCTGGGGTCATGATATGTATAAACGTGGTAAAGGTCCACAAAGTGATGTTACATGTAAAAATTCTAAGCTCTATGTGTTATGGTTCTAGAGAAGAAGACTTTTACAAGATTTTTCCTATATAATTCTATGTAAAATGGGCGACCCCTGTGGCGGGGCCAATTTTGACCCAAGGGCCATAATTTGAACAACTTTGTTTGAGGTCCATTAGACAATGTTTCATGCCAAATAATTAACCTCTAGCCATTGCGGTTTTGGAGAAGAAGATTTTTTAAGTTTTGCTATATATTGATATAAGGAAAACCCATGACCTCTGGGGCGGGGCAAATTTTGACCCCAGGGCCATAATTTGAACAACTTTGTTAGAGGTCCATTAGACAATGTTTCATGCCAAATATCTAACCTCTGGCCATTGCGGTTTCGGAGAAGAAGATTTTTTAAGTTTTTGCAATATATTGATATAAGGAAAACCCATGACCTCTGGGGCGGGGAAAATTTTGACCCCAGGGCCATAATTTGAACAACTTTGTTAGAGGTCCATTAGACAATGTTTCATGCCAAATATCTAACCTCTGGCCATTGCGGTTTCGGAAAAGAAGATGTTTTAAGTTTTTGCTATATACTGATATAAGGAAAACCCATGACCTCTGGGGCGGGGCAAATTTTGACCCCAGGGCCATAATTTGAACAACTTTGTTAGAGGTCCATTAGACAATGTTTCATGCCAAATATCTAACCTCTGGCCATTGCGGTTTCGGAGAAGAAGATTTTTTAAGTTTTTGTTATATATTGATATAAGGAAAACCCATGACCTCTGGGGCGGGGCAAATTTTGAACCCAGGGCTATAATTTTAACAATCTTAGTAGAGGACCACTAGGTGATGCTACACACCAAATATCAAAGAGATTCTAGGCCTTACAGTTTCAGAGAAGAAGATTTTTTAAGTTTTGGCTATATATTGATATAATGAAAACCCATGACCTCTGGGGCGGGGCAAATTTTGACCCCAAGGCCATAATTTGAACAACTTTGTTAGAGGTCCATTAGACAATGTTTCATGCCAAATATCTAACTTCTAGCCATTGTGGTTTTGGAGAAGAAGATTTTTTAAGTTTTTGCTATATATTTATAAGGAAAACAAATGACCCCACCCGGGCGGGGCCAATTTTGACCCCAGGGCTATAATTTGAACAATCTTGGTAGAGGACCACTAGGTGATGCTACACACCAAATATCAAAGTTCTAGGCCTTACGGTTTCAGAGAAGAAGATTTTTAAAAATTTCATGTTCAAAATCTATATTTATCCTCTGTGACCTAGATAGGCAATGGACTGAAACCATTTGAACAATTTTGTTAAAGCTTCATGCAAGTAACATTCCTGCCAAGTTTCAGCAAGATTGGCCCAGGAGTTCAGGAGAAGAAGTCGTTTGAAGAAAAAGTTGACGACGCACGGACGGACGACGGACATCAGGCGATCACAAAACCTCGCCATGAGCACTTCGTGCTCAGGTGAGCTAAAAAGGGAACAGTTTAGATCCTGATGGATCTGATGGATGTGCTGGCTGATCTGGATCTACACTGTTCACCCACGCCATAAAGGCATATATCGAGGAGGAAAGAGCTGAACATTTTCTCCCATTTCTCGAATTGGCAATGAGTGATCAGTTTAACTGCATCATTAAGAATTTTCTGCCACAGCGACTGTTCTTATTAATTTAGAAATGGCTCACCAGACATAAAATTATTTATGATTCCATGAATTCTAAATCTCCAGAGAGAGTTATGAATATAAAATGAATTTAGTAAAATACTGTAGCCTAGTCACAAAGTTTCACAATTTCAGAAAAGATAAAAAAGCTAAGATGGCCTGACTGGAGTCATTCAACCATTTCCTTGAATACACTTTCAAGTGCCATTTCTCTCTCAACTGTTCTGATGGGAATTTAGTTAAAACTGACTGGACAGAAAATGGACATCGGTAACTGTAACGCTATTGTCTCTTAATAAGACTAGAGGATGTATGCTATCTGCTGATTGTAACCCTTGACTCAATGGGTAATGGCTGTTGATCATGAGCAAACAGTGTAGATCTGCTGGCACATCTGGGCTTTCAGATCTGGATCTAAACAGTCCTCTTCTTGATTCATTGCTATTTTTGACCAAATAGTGAACAGTGTAGATCCTGATAAGATGGCACAGATCTGCTGGCTGATCTAGATGTACACTTTTCGCCCGCAGATAAAAGCAATTTTGTATAAATGGAGTAAAGGATTAACTAGCACAAGTTAGCCCCCATTATCACTCCAATCATAGGCAAACACATGACAACCGCATGAAAGACAAAACAATCTAATGCATTATTCTCACTACAATGTAACCTCCCACACCAGAAAGTGCTCTTTAAATCAGAGAATGAAAGCCTGACTGACATATCAGCTGTATAGGGAACAATGCCAGGCTTGAGAAACATGTAAAAATTGTTTATATCAACACAATTAGCATCTGGGCACACTGACAGATACACAGAATTTACTACTGATTTCTCCTACCACAACAATCTACCCACATTCTATCAGGAAATCAGTAAGTACAACTGTGATGCAGGCACACGCAGGCACGTCAGCAATTTTCATTCTCTGTTTCTCTCTTTTGCACCTGAGATAACTTCCTACCTGTAATTTAGCTGAAGGCATGCACATGATAAATTACAAACCTATGAAACCAATGTTTCTGCATGAAATCCTTAAAAGCACTGTCTGAAACTGTTCTAACAGACTCTCAGAAATCACTAATTAATTAGTAGCCAATCAGAAGCTATGAACATTCAAATTCCTCAGCAATTTATTTCAATAGAACTTCTTTCTATTTTCTATTTCACAATGAACAAAATAAATTGATCTACTTTCAACTGCCCATGCACATGGCTACAAATGTAGGGAAACTATCTAAGAAGGATAGAGTCTATTAAGATGTTTCTTCAGAAAATATAAGACAAATCAGGCATTTCTGTAGAAACATATTAACCCATTCCTGGATACATACGCATTTTTACCCATGTGCGACCAATGTAGATCCAGATCAGCCGGCACATCCGTGCCGTCTGATCAGGATCTGCACTGGTCGCATTTTGGTCAGAAATAACCTAATGAATCAAAAACCGAACAGTTTAGATCCTGATCAGACGGCACGGATGTGCCGGCTGATCTGGATCTAAACTGTTCGCCCTAGCAATAAAGGTGTACCTGTACAGGAAAGGGTTAATTGTCTATATCCTTACTTACTACTGTGGTAGTGTTATAATCTGTGCATGTTTAATTTCTGCATATTTTGCACTACTGTGGTATCATTTAATTTCGCTGGCACGAAATTTCGCGCAATCGCCGAAAAAGTCTGGTTCGCGAGGACGTAAATTCGCGCAAATCCAATTTTTAAACAAAAAAATTATTATTGATATTTTACTGACCCGTTATCAATACCTATTGTTTATTTGAATACGCGAGCTAATCATGTGTCAGTTGGCCCCCTGTCAATTACCACTTCCTTTGTTAGTATATCATCGGACCGCTGTTTATTCGGCGCCGCTAATTGACACGGGACCCGTTTGATCCATCTATCTGGACTATTCATATCATAATTGGCATGTTAAATTTCGTACCCGTTTTATGGTCTAAAGTGTCAATTAATAACGAAACAGTTACTCAAAAAGTGTTGATAAATTAAAAATGAGATGAAAACGTGACCTGGGCCCAAGATCATAAAACTAAGTTTTGAGATCAGTCTCAAATCTCAAGCATCTGATTGGCTGAAATGGCTACTGGTCGCCATTTCAGCCAATCAGATGCTTGAGATTTGAGACTGATCTCCAGATTTAGTTTTGTGATCTTGGGCACTGACCTAATTGCGCGGACTAATTGTCGTTCAAGTTTTGAAGGCATATTAAACATATTCCAAAAAAAATTGACAGTTATAACTAATTTTATTTTCATTATTAACATAATCATACGAGACTTCAAATTTATATCAAATAGCGATACGGGCAACTATATATAAAGTGTAGGTCCATTCGGAAATAGCATGTTTCGGATACGTATGTGGAACCTTTTGGTTAAATTTTAGCTTAGGTTTTAAATTTGCGCACTGGCCCGAGCGCGAAATACGCGAAAATTAAGCCATCGCTAAATAAAATGATACCACAGTATATTATGCAGTAAGCATATGTTTGTTTGTGAGTAAAATCAAACCCCAGCAAATTCAAACCATAAAATATCCATCTTTACAATAATAATAAAAATGCACAGATTTATGCCCCCAAGTAAATGTCATTTTCCCCATCTGCTAGAAAATTTATCCTGTGAAATTAAATGAAACTACAGTATAAAGCTTTAAAGGGAGGTAACCAGATTTAAAAAACTTCCTTACACTAAAAAAAGACACATGGTTATGATAATTATACTGTTACATCTCTGTTTCAAATATGATGCAACTGTCTTGGCTGATTTTATGCATATGAAAAATAGTCTCTAAAATCCTCACAAAAACTTGACACCGACAGACAGAAGGAACACCATTACAATAAATCACCTGGTGTGCTTAAAAGCATGCTGCCACAAAAAGATGAATAATATACAGAATATTCTAGCCAAAATAGATGTAAATTGGTGGATAATCAGTGCATGGAGCCAATCACTTGCTGCTGAAAATACAAGATGAAAGATATTTCACTAAGTATGCCTGAAAATTCCATTCTTATCAATGAAGCAATATTACAAACAAAATGAAGCAATTCCACAAATATTGCAAAACATTTTCCTAGACTAAATATAATTTACATACACTGAAGCAGTGATTACCATTTGCCAATAAGATGTTCTTGTTGTTGTTTATTAAACTTGCATTTGTCCTGATCAGTTCTTTTTCACACTTATCACTTCATGGCACCGGAATGTTATGACAAATTAAGACTGCATGCTTTGATTTCTAGTGTTAGATATAATATATTGAAGTGGCCAATGTCAGTTCCCAAGAAGACTCATCACTTTAAGAACAGGAGAGGAAATGATCTTGGCCCAAGAGAATAAAACTTAAAATGGAGACCAGTCTCAAATCTCAAGCATCTGCTTGGCTGAAATGGGGACTCGTCAATGCAAATTATGTTACAATGCAAACTTTCTGTAAAGCCTGTCTCACACAGAACACAGTTGGGCACACTGTTTCAATACAGTATACTCGGTTATACACGGGTTGACTGGTATGAGTATTGAGCTCCAACCGTGCCTGAGGATGAGTTGGTACGATTTAGACTCAAATGTAGCTAGAGTATGTACGAAAAAAGCACGGATATACTCTGTCAAGCAAGGTTTGTCACAGTCTGAACACGATTTGCAAACGATTTTCATACGATTGTTGTACACTTCCAAGTATGGTCTGTTACGGCCTAGTACGATTAAACACAACTTTTACGTGATTAACTGGACATTTACAGGGTTTACATACGGTCCCGCCTACTTGTGTTCGAGTTATGCTCCATATGATTTATACACGGTATCAACACGGTTGAGCTCACTCGTGTAGTGTGGTTGTATATACTTTCTCTTACAGTGTCACACGGTCTCTCACGGTCTTGTACAATCGCTAATACGATCATACACGGACATGGCACCCGTGCCAGTTTTTTAAAAGTTGTAAATATCATACACAGCTTTCACAGATACACTCGAATGGCCCAAGTGTAACAGGGATAAGGCCACAGTTGGTTTGGTTGTATGTACAGTTTACACGGGTGGCCAACCGTATAAGCCGTGTGTTCTGTGTGAGACAGGTTTAAATCGTGGATTAACTGACATCTTGTATACTGTTATGACACAAAAGAATGACACCATACGACTAAGTTACGGAGCTGAAAGATATTCTAGAGATGATGGAAACAGGCCTATTCTCTGATTGGTAACACAACTGACTTGCAGTTAATTTAAATTCTGCACTTTGAGCACTTGCTTTTTAATGAAGAAAAAGTATTCCCATACAATTTTGTGGGGGATAAAAATCTTAGTTGAGTAGACTAAAGGATGTAGCCAGACACTAACAGAGCCAGACATTTCCATCACCCACTAGCAGTACAACCATAACACTAATGCATTTCAGTGGATAAGCTAATTGTATTTGACAGCCAATTCGTGATTGTCACAAAGTTTTTTTCTCCCCAGAAAATTGCATAATCTGCATACTTGATGACTCTGCTGTCAAATCTGTAGATCTATTAGACAGGCATTTTTGGACAGAGCAATAATGAAATACCAGGTACCGGAAACAATTTAGATTTCAAAAAGATATGGCATCTATTTACAAATATTTAGATACTAAGTCAGCATTATCAAAAATGGCATTTTACTTAAACCTAGAACATTTAAATTCAGATCTCAATAATTGTAGCATTTATCATGTAAATAACATGTTAAAAAGCTCACTTATTATCACATTTTAATTTTTGACTTTTCCCTTTTAATTAAAAAACTAATAAAATTCCCAATTCTATGGAAATGGGCCATGTTCCCTTGGATAAAAAAAAACTGTTTTGTTTACCTACAGCCATATATTTCTGAAAAATAATTATTGAATGATATTATTTTTAATCCTTTCCTCCATATATATATATATATGTGTGTGTTTTAATGTGTGTGCAACAAGTGTAGATCCAGATCAGATGGCATAGAATGATGTACCAGCTGATCTGGATCTACACTGTTTTCCAGTGCAATAAAGGTGTTTCATGTAAAGGGTTAAAGTAGTAAAGGGTTCAAACATGACAAGATAGAATGTGAAATAAGTGAAAATTAAATTTCTACAAAATATACAATATAAGATCTCACGGGGGGACTTAATACAAATGTATCGTTTTCACCAGATGTTGATGAAGCATCTACTAAAACTTTAAACTCAAAGGTTGAACCAGCTAAAATTGTTTAACAACATGACATTTCGCATGTTTCATTCTTACCAGGTCACCATAAATGATCAAATAACATCAAATTTGTTACATCCTTATGATTTAAAACCAAAAATTGACATTAAATAATGTCATTAGTAAGATACAGTATTCAAGTGCCATAGACAAACATTCCATCTTCTCCATTATTCTGTTATTAACTCTCTTCTCCATTTATACACATTTTTACGCTTGTGCCACCAGTGTAGATCCAGATCAGAATCAGAATCTGCGCTGGTTGCATTTTGGTCAGAAATAACCTAACAAATCATAAAGCGAACAGCGGTGATCATAATATTTGTAAATAACAAACATATAACCCTTAAACATTATAAAACTTTCAAAAGATGATATTTTATTTAATTTAAACGCACATTGATGCCGTCTAATCTTGATCTATTTCTCATGTTCATAAATATACTAATGAATCTAAAAACAAACAGTGTAGATCCCGATCAGATAGCACATTTTAGGATCTAAACTGTTTGCCTTTAGATTCACATTGCAATTTCTGATAAGGATGAGCCGGCTGATCTGGATCTACATTGGCTGCATTGCAATAAAACCCATAAATATTTAGTAAAGGGTTAATAATTCAAATTTTGATCATCGCTGACATATTTTAAATTAACTTGAACTCACTTTAACCATATACTTTTACATATACCATTTTATCATTGATAACCATGTTTTAATATAATTATGCGTTCTTATTATCATTCCTAACATGCTTACATCATGATAGTATATCTGAGATTGTAAATAACACCAGTTACATAACACTTGCAACACTAAAGATAACCATGCCTTACATTCACTTAAAAAAAAAAAGACTTCTGCAAACAAGAGTAACTTGTTTTTCTTGCAAACCTGATAAATGTTTTTGTACTGTCAGATGCAGGATTTCCAGAAAGGGTATTTTATTTGGGACAGTCTTTGGGTAGTAACATGATAAATTCCTAATTTCTGGCCAAACTCCCCTTAGAAAATACAATATACTGCCATTTAAGGCTGTTACAGCAACCCCCGCTGAACCCCCTCTGGATCCAGCCCCGTTTCTGCAAGTTTTACTTGGAAATGAAAAATCCTATCTTTCCCAAGGAAATACTATTTGCATGCTTATATAAGTAACATCATATTGTAAAGTGCTTGATGCCCTGTAACCAAGTTAGTGACATCGATTAGAAATTCATTTTCTTAATGTTAACATTTCCATGTATGAAAACACAAGTTCGATGGTATACATATACACAGACATTATTTATACTAAAATGTATGTGAGAATAAGAATAAGTAACTTGCATGAGAAATTAAAATAGTTACGAATATAAGAATCTGTCACCTCGGCGAACTGTTTTGGCGGAACTAGACAGAGACTTAACGTCGCACTCATTGTGATTACAAGAATGATTGGAAATTCTTTCTATTAATTTTTTTCTAATATATTCCCTACGCAACTTTTAAATTTTAGACAGACATCCAAAACTGACACCTTAAACCACTAAAAAATATAAAAATCTAAGCTTTTAAGTGAAAGAACTTCAGATCTAAAACTTTAACCCAGAAGTGACCCACACTAAAATGTGTGGATGTTTTCTTTTTCTAGAAATATGGTGAGAAAAAATTGATGGGAAAATTTCTTTTTAATGCTTAAGACACCATCTTTCTAAAACAAGTAATTAACAAAGTAAATAACTTGACTTCTTTATACATAAAGCCCCTTTGGCTCTAGGATTCAAATTCAGGGGAAAGTCAGGAAGAGAAATGCATCTGTCAAACATCTAACTGCACATGCCTGGGCACACCCAGACTGTGCATTCTCGGCATAATCTTGAAACGATCATGTTGACAAATGTACCCGATGTTTTCTTTCATCCCTACAATACAGCCATTTCTCACCATTCTACCATAACTCACTCATATTTTTGTTATAAGTCATTGACAAGTATTTCCAGATTTATTTACTTTTAAGACAAATTGATTACTTTTCAATTCAGGGTGGTTTCTATTCAGCATGCTTAAAACATGTTTATAAAATAAACACAATATAACAAAAAACTAAGAAATGTTTCCACTATTTTCAAATTTTGTTCATTTTCTGTGAACTTAATAAATATATTAAAAGAATCATCAATTGTTACATCATTCTCAAAATATGAAATTGTATAATATAAACTTATAATAATCATTTTCTTTTATGGTACACATTCAATAAAATGGGCAAACAGTGTAGATCCAGATCACTGTTTACTTTTTGGCCACAAATATGCATCTGCACAGGCTGATCTGGATTTACACTGGTTGCACTATTTAAATGGAGTAAAAAATAAGAGTAAAGAGTAACATATTATTTTAAGTGGTTATAAACAACAATTGATGTAATACTATGTACTTACTGTCAGCTTGCAAAGTCCATAAAATGTCATTGTGAACTTGAACTTCACAGAAATAATGGAAATTACTATAAAGTTTAAGCTTAATCTCAAATCTAGCCAATAACTATAAACAGTTACTCCCCCCACTGAAGAAATATACAAGATAATGGATGAAGAAAACAGCTGGACACTAGTTAATATAACTGGAAGATTAATATAACTAGAAGATTAAAGAAGCTATGTTGCAAAACTGGTATGTGCAATCATAACCTCTGCCTATTTTCCTTTACTCATAATATTATATTGTCTCCTAAATGCAAAAACAGTTCAATTAACATTGAAGTAAGGAGTTTTATTATACCTCACGTGATTAGTTTACTATATAGCGTAATGTGACGTCACATGCTGACAATCCGTAATGTTACCCTCTTGACATTACCTATACGCCCGCTTGACATTACGAATCGGCCCTCACGTGCGTTGAATACCGGGACCCGAGTTTTAGTCATTCAATTTGGCTTGCCTCCCTTGTTCGTTTACCAAACGAAAATGTCAATAAATTTGTAAAAGTTTCCGAATTATTTTGTTCGGTATAATAAAATAAATATCACATCCTTCAGTGGGTGATAGAACGTTATGTTCACCCTTGAAAGGTAATGTCAACCTCGGCTAACGCCTCGGTTGACATTACCTGTCTCGGGTGAACATTCCGTTCTATCACCCACTGAAGGATGTGATATTTATATAATACCGTTTTTTCACTAAGGTGGCAATATATGGGTTTTATAACATGTGCAAACAGTGTAGATCCAGATCAGCTGAAACATCAATGTGTTCTCTGATCAGAATCTGTACTGCTAGCTTAATGGCCAGAAATAACCTAATGAATCAAAAGGCAACAAAGTGTAATCTTGATCAGACAGAAGTGTAGATCTTGATCAAACAGCTCACAAATGCCAGCTGATCTGGATCTACATTGTTTGCCCAAGGATAACACCTTGATCATATACTACAGAGTAAAGGGTTATGATAAAGTCAGCAAAAGAGTCAGAATATTACATTACCCTGCAACAATGTCATTTTAATAAATGAAGTATTTTGTAAAGGTTCACCTTATCTTTAAATCCACATTACAACACCTGTTTCACAACAAAAGGTAATTAAATTTATCAGAACAATTTAACTTTAAGAGAACATAGGTATTATTACTTCACTCTTTTAAACTGAAGTATTACTATGGTATAAACAAATTGGGGCAATTATTTTGACATCCATCCAAATACACTGACAGAAACAAGCCTCCAAATTAATGGTCCCTGTTGTAAGAATGGTCAGCATATAACCTTAGGCCTGGTGACATAACAGGATAATGAAGGAGGTGGTCAATTAAGGGAATTATGACTAAATGAAGCCGGGAACAAGGTATATGTCCTGGGGCCGAACAGGAATTTTTAACAGGATTGTTTTTTGACAATCCTTAGCCAAATCATTTTAAATCCTGGTTGAACAATCATAAAATGTTTTGATAACATTTTAAAGGTGGCATGTCAGGAAAAAGAAATTTTAAAAGTTTTCAAAAATCAAATTTATTATTAAAACTGTAGAAGACATGCAAACAAAGTGAATGTGATGTAATATTTTTATATAGTCAACATACAAATGAATATATTTAAACCCAAAGATCTTAAAGCTTTACAATAAGTTTCACACACAACAGGTCTTAGATTTACTGATTGGTCCAAAATGTCGACAAATTTGCTCCTGTTAAGTCATTTATAAGCAATAGAAAGAAGTACAATTAATATAAACCACTTCCGAGACATTCAAGTGTTTGCCCTGAACTGTGAATAGGCAGCTTTAAAAAATATGGTCGATCAGAACACATGATTAAAATAAAAAAAAAAAAACAATGGATGATGCAATTCAAAAAACGTAATGTTATACTGATCTGACAGCTTGCACTCCTACTCAATTCACGACTTTTTGTTGTATTTTTTGTTAATTATATAATATTATCATCTTTGTTATCCCTGAGTTGTCAGAATCAGTTGCCGATTACTGAAAAAAAATTGGGTGTAGCATTAAAACCCATCACTTACCAATTTGAGAGTTGCATGTAAGACTGGCAAAACTTCTTTTTTACTTCAACGTAGGTAAGACAGGCTTGCATGCAACCCTGGATAAATTAAGTGACAAAATGCACACTAGAGTGGGGGTGGAGTTGGAAATACAAAATTTTATTACAAATAGTAATACATAATGTAGTTAAGATGTGGGTGGGGTATTCTATAAGTAAAGTGCTGATGAGAAATTGGGTGACCCCATAGATGCCATATTAATTTCAAGAATTTCAAGAACATTGCAGCAGATGCCGAGTGCAACAGGGAGGAGGATTTATAATGCTTACATCTAAAAGTCAAGAGAGAGATCAAGTAGGAGATTGTAAGACCTTAACCAGCTGTTTGTTCTCTAATAATAAACCTCATTAGCTGTCTGCAAACAATTCATTCTCTGATTAACCTACATGCCTTTATGGCATTGGCCATCAGTGTATCAGATGCCATGGATGTGGGGACTGATCTGGATCTTCTCTGCTTGCTTCTTGGTCAGAAATAACTTAATGAATCAAAAGTGAACAGTGCAAAACCTATGTATGTGCCAGCTGATCTGGATCTAAACTGTTTGCTCATGGTGCCATATCCACACAGCCATATCTCAAGGAGTAAACGGTGAACCCTTTACTTGTACCAAGGTTATTTCTGATTGAGAAGCGAACAGTGTAGATCCCGATCAGAATTGGACCTCCACTGTTTGCACTCGAGATAAAACCTGCATATATACAGTAAAGGGTTAAATTACAAAATTGGGGCTATTTAGCAGTCTGTATTATTTACATAGATCCATCCAAATATTATGTCGGTGACAGCATTGAACACAAAATAAATGTTTGAATTTCAACTACAAATAGTAATACAGATGCATCTTAAATTCCAATGATAAATTACATAAATCATATCAGATCTAGTTGAAGATGCCTTTTCGTGATTACAAACCCAGATATTTCTATCTACCTGTTGATGAGTATACTTCAAACCTCTGGTTAACAATTAACCATTATATTTCTAACATTAACACTGTATAAGGTTGCTAGATGAACCCAGTGATTAATAGTTATGTCAAAAGGCCAGACATTAGAAGCAGGGTAAAGTATGAAATAATCATAACTTAATGACAATTTGCCAAACATAACAATCTAAGTGTGACTTCTGACAATTGCATGTCAAAAAGCTAACCTCTAATTGGTTATATTAGATGTGTTCTCAATGATTTTTGAAGGTTTTTCTATTTTTATACAATCTTTCTTTGATAATTTTAGGTATAAGGTAAGGCTTTGATCATAATATTATAATGTTTTCTGTACAGCCAATTAATGGAACTATACCTTTGATCTTTAAACAGGCTTTCTACAACCAGAATTTATAATATGGTCCTTCAGCTATTACAGTAAGCATTGTGTATCCCCGCCCAGCAATCAGAAATAACAATTATCTCAAAAAACAACATGCAAAGTAAAACAAGATTATATCTTAAGATGTAGTGTGGGAGTTTGACCAATGATTCATGCAATTCTCTGTAGGGGAGGTTGGTATGGTAAAAAGCCGAGATAAACAGTAAAGAATAGAAATTTAACCCTTTCCTTGATATATACACATTTTTACGCATGTGCGACCAGTGTAGATCCAGATCAGCCGGTACATACGTGCCGTCTGATTAGGATCTGCACTGGTCGCATTTTGGTCAGAAATAACCTAATGAATCAAAAAGCAAACAGTTTAGATCCTGATCAGAAGGCACAGATGTGCCAGCTGATCTGGATCTAAACTGTTCGCCCTAGCAATAAAGGTATATCTATACAGGAAAGGGTTAATAACATGATATGATGCTGCATTTAAAGTTTTGACATAAATCAGGTAAGACATGGATGAAGCAGATGATAGTTAACATTTAAAGAAAGTTAACAGCAGCTGAACATCAGTAACAGTAATGTTCATGCCTAATAAAATGGGCATTATAATGTGGGCAAACAAACAAACAAGAGTTACGTTTCTTTCTGTGAATGAGGTCAACAATGATGACGGACATCAGATTCTAACATGTCTAAAGAAAGTTTACAGCAATTCTACAATCATTATTATAATTATGTAAACATCATTGGGCATAACTAGGCAACATGTATGGGGTTATTACCCACCTAACACTTTAATGTGACTTCAGATGTGATCAGCATGTATTTTAGGTAAACAGTGTACAGCAGCCAATTAAAACTTCAACACAGAACTAATCGATGGTTGTTAATAGCAACAAGACAACAGTCTGTTCCCAATACTCCTCCTTCAGTTACTGAAGCTGCAGATTCATCAAACAATTATCTGCGGCTTACAATTCATTTCTCAAGAGATAAGGCAAGTATTTCACATTAAAAATGTATGTGTTACATAATGCAATAAATATTTGCAAAAACATATTGGAAAGTTGAAGTCAGTTGCTGAGGTCTTCAATCAAAGTACTAAGAATAATTGAGTTATGCTATGCAAAAATGCAACTACAGTAAAAATGTTGACACTTTTATTTTAAGTTTTGATAATTTTGGATAGAACATGCAAATCACTCTCTTTCCTTTCATTAATTTTAGATGATGTTGTTACGTATTCTCACAAAAATTAATAAAACTGTTTTCCGCTACAATGCATAATAAGCGATGTCGTCTGCTCATCATTACGGCATTACACCAATGCGCCGACAGATCTGGATCTACACTTATCTTACTTGGGATATAAGCCGTATCCCACAGAGTAAAGGTTTAAAGGCATTTGGAAATGCTGTCTCCTATGGTGTTAAGGTTTAAAATAGCACTTCATTTGCCAGCAGTGGTTTTGGAATCTCATCATGTTATGTTCAAAAGCAACAAATGCATTCATAATCTTGTAAACTAGGTAATAAAATCTCAAGAAATGCCTTATCTTTATAGCCATATACCCCAGAAGCAGGCTCTAATATACTATTATCTACTAGATTATAAACATTTACATAAATCAGACCTTAATTTCAAGTCATTAACTTAACGCAAAACAGGCAGGACCCTCCCAAATGAAATACTTAAACTATCGTAAAAGAATAAAATTTCAATTAAAAAAAAATCTGTCTCCAGAGAACACATACAAAATTTCACTGAAGTGATCAACACTATGTGCAATGTTTAAATAAATTCAAATAGCACATGGCTTTCCAACAAGATTGCCTTTTTGTGCTCAATAACAACCAATCAGAGCCTTTTCGTGCTCAATAACAACCAATGAGTGCCTTTTTGTGCTCAATAACAACTTGATTGGCTGAAATGGCGACCAGTCTCCGATGCTTGAGATTTGAGACTGGTTTCCAATCACAGTTTCATAACCTTCAGCCCTGATTGTTGAGATCTGAGACTGATATCCAACCATAGTGAATTTACTAACTGAATAGTGGAGAATGCAGACCCTGATCAGAATGCAATGATGATCTGGTTCTTCAGAAGACACATAAGACAAATAGTGCCAAACCATTAAAATGATAAAAATACTCTGCAACTCCATTTTATCGCGGACCTCGGGGTCCAAGCCCGCCAACTGCGATATAAATGGAGCGCGATATAAGTAAAAATCGCGCTAAAACGAGAATCCATCTGTTTTTGCTGTCAGATGCATGTATATCGCGGTGTTGCGTAATTAACACGCCGTGAAATCGACGGGTACATCAGGGAGTACGTTCTGTGCTGGAAAAATGTTTTTAAACAACTTTTAACATTATTTATTAAGATTTATTTTTAATAAAAAGAAATAAATTTATGAACAACAAAGATCACCGTCATCAATTTTCAAAGGTGTCGGTACTTTTAACTGATCGACGATCTGTCGTTGGGTCAAGGTCGGCGATGTTAGTTTGTTGTCGTCGTCCGTCGTCAACCAGCTGAAATTATATCAATGAGCAGGTAATGTCAAAACAACAAACTGTTTTGAGGTTTCCTGCTCAATGCCCATTATGGTTAGCAGCTTGAATTAAATGTCGCTAATTTGCGTTTTGTCTCGTGAACAAAATTCTGCCAGTACTGTATCAGCTTGGTGTTTTTCGCACCATTGTTCGTCACAAATGGGGTTTCATGTCAAATCAGAAGCAACAGAATTGTAGAAAAACTTTCAATTATTTTCATATGTTTGATGATAAATTGTATCTGTTGGTAAACTTGTGCATCGCCTCTAAAATCCCAGCATACAAAATGGAATAAACAACATGCGCCGATAATGACGTAATACAACACAAAAAAGCGTGCGTTTCGTGAATTTGTCGCCAATGTTGATTTTATCATTTGGTCTTTCTATCACCCACAAAGAATGAACAAACATTTACCGGTACATTGTAAATGTTAAAAAAAATTGGGATCCACGGACCAAGCGCAATATATTGGATATCGCGATATAACGGATTGCGATATAAGGGAGCTGCAGTGTATTCACTTCATAGATTGACATGAGCAAATGGCTTAGATCCAGATCAGCTGGCAATGCATGCCATCTAATTTGGATCTAAACTGTTTGCTTCTTGTTCTTGGTATGAAATAACCTAATGCATCTAAGAGAACAGCGTAAAATACTGTAGTTTCAAAACAGACAGAAAAGATGATGCAATTGATCTTAGCAGGATCTACAATGTTCGCCAATATGACAGCAGTCATATCTATTTAAATACAATAAAGACTTACAATATTATAATAAGAAGACACAATGAAATGATGAGTATATAAATAAATACAGGAACTGAACTATAGCAAAACCTGAGAGAAATCTTAAATATCCAGACAAGATCACAGACTGAGCAAATAAAATGTTTTCATTATATTATATGCTGCAGTTGCACAAACATTCAGTACTTTAATGCAAAAAACCTCTTCTTTCCAACAATATATCAAATCCCTTATGGATCTTCTTCAACTAAGGTCATTTTTATACCATTTAGTCTATTTATGTGCATATTTGTATAAACATCTGAAATCCGATAACTCTTTGCAATACTGAGGAAATCTGACACAGTGCAAACACCCACTTATGGCGTAACAATTTATGACGAGATTTGGAAAAGAATAAAATTCATCAATTGACAATAAATTTATTGCAGTTTTCTCTGGGTAAGGTTATCTGAAGATATTTTATTACTTCACAAAACCTTGTGTCAAAATTTAATGTGCTTCGCAGGTAAAGTATTACAGTAACTGTGGTAGGATTTTATGTTGTGGAGACTAATTTTTGCACAATAATGTTTTTCTGTTTGCGCAAAAGTGTTTTCGTATTAAGACATATTATTACATCGTAACATGGTTTGATTTTGCTGGACCTAAAATTTGTGTATTAACCCTAGCACAAAATAGGAAAAATTTAAACTTGCATGATATATAAGGACACTGCAGTAAACAATTAAAGGCATCAACGGTTTCTATGCTAAAATTATAATTCACCTTATCTTATATTTGTTTACAGAAAATGACACCAATTCAACTCCACCATTAATTTTTTATGTGCAAAGCACAGTTTTTGTCACACAATTATGTGACAAGTGTAACCCTAGCACAAAATACCCGAAATTTAAACCTTAAACCTGCATAAACTATAATGATAACACTGTAAACTATTAAAGGCGTCAATGGTTTAAGTGTTAAAACTGTGGTTCAACTTATCTTTATATTTGTATACAGAAATTGACACCAATACAACTCCACCTTTAATTTTTCAAGTGCTAGGCACAGCATATGTCACATAATAAAATGAAAAGTGTAGACCCTAATCTGCCTGCACAGTCTGATCATGCTCTACAATTTTTGCTATTTAACTAATACATTTCTGTAAAACACCCCTATGAATAATAAATAGACTGGCTCATACTAGTATTAAGGTTAGTCTATCACATAAATTTAGTGGGTTCAGGTTTAAGATTATTTTTTAGATAGAATTCATATAGCTAATCTTTGCATGCTGTGAAATATCAACAGTTTACATAGTACTGTGTTATACAGTGCTGTAAATGTGAGTTTTATGTCTTGTAACATCTCATTAACTAATGAGAGATGAGTGTTATAGTCAGCCTTTTTGCATTAAAATCCATCACTATGGAATCTTTAGAATCCGAGGACTTTATAGTTTGGCAGATCCACCAGTTTAACCCTTTCCTCCATATATATGCGTTTTTACGCATGTGCGACCAGTGTAGATCCAGATCAGCCGGCACATCCGTGACGACTGATCAGAATCTGCACTGTGCGCATTGTGGTCAGAAATAACCTAATAAATCAAATAGCAAACAGTTCAGATCCTGATCAGATGGCATGGATGTGCCGGCTGATCTGGATTTACACTGTTCACCCATGCCATAAAGGTGTGCGTATGGAGGAAAGGGTTAAATCCCTACTATGATTATCATGAACAATTGTATCCTCACTAACAGCGGGTGTTTATACCGCAGGAATTTAGTTCAATTGCAATGTTTACACAAGGCGGTATGGTTCCAAAATACACTTAAAACTTTTCTAGTTTGATTCAGTTTGGAGCCATTCTATTTCTAGTGTAAACGCTATTGGCTCTTAACTCTTTAGCCCATGGAATATGTCTGTTATCCATAGACAAAAAGTGAATGTCCAGATCAGCCGGCACATCTGTGCCAACTTACCAGGATCTGTTTTGCTTTTTTTTATTCATTAGGTTATATCTGACCGAAATGCAAACAGTACAGATCCTGATCAGACAGCGCAGATGTGCCAGGTTATCTGGGTCTACCCAGGTTGCACATGTGCAAAAATGGGCATATATGGAGTAAAGGGTTAACATGACAATGAAATATGTGCCCAATGTTATAAAACTGAGCATGGAAACCAGTCTCAAATCTCAAGCATCTAATTGGCTGAAATGGCAACCAGTCCGTGCCGTCTGATCTGGATCTACACTGGTTGCACATGCGTAATAATGCATATATATCAAGGAAAGGGTTAAAACACACACACTGCAATTAATACCTGATCTGAATTACCAAGATCACTTCAGTTTTTTAGATCAAACAAATTTTTTTAGAAGAATTTTAAGAACCAAGATTTGTTTATATATGTCCAAAAAACACTTGTACAAAAATCTGTGTGGGAAGCACTTTAAAACTTTGAAATACAGAAATAGAAATTCTTTGCTGAAGATTATAAAATTTGAACCAGTCTCAAATCTCAAGCATCTCATTGGCTGAAATGGTGTCTGGTTGCCATTTCAGCCAATCAGATGCTTGAAATTTCAGACTGGTTACCAAACTCAGTTTTATAATCTTCAGCACAGATCTCTCTTTTTTTCTGAGTTAAAATCTACATATCAGCTAAGATGAAAACAATGTGATTACCATGTCCTCAAAGTCAAGCTGGTTATTTCAAGTACATGTGATTTTTCAAACTTGATACACACTTCACTTCAAGACTCCTTCACCACCCACCCTGAGATTACAAATTCTGGGTGAAAGACCATTTCGAAATCAACATGAAAGGGAGATGTGCACGGTCGAGCAGGTGTACTCGGTAAAATTGTAAACAGATCGATCTATGTTACACTTACGTGTACTTTGCACTAAACTCTACATTTCAAACCCTCCAGACGAAAGTTTTCGGTAAATTCTACCATTTTACCGGACCTGAAAACAATCCCCTGAAGAAATCCCTATACAAAAATACATTCTATATTTAGCGATCATGGGAGTTACACGCTTTCTATTCGTGGTGGCCCAGGCATTTTGAAACAAATGGTGACGTTGATAGTCGGCAAGGTACACTGAATGCTATTTTGGTTAAATTGATCATGTGACAATCCCAAAAACCACCGTGGCTTTACGAGGGAAATACAAAAAAAGCTAACCTATCCGCATCGCATAGGATAGGAAACACCATTTATATATCTTTTTTTATAAAATATTGGTTTGAAATATTTTGGGTGTAAATCAATATTTTAGCTTCAAATAATGATATTCAACTGATTAATAACCCTTTTGGCAAATCTGTTCCATTCATCAATCCTGCACATCTCCCTTTAATTTGTCTCCTTTCCTTAATTATAATAGTAAAGTTGCCCACTGTAGTCCCGAGTAAGTCTGCACATCCATGAAGTCTGATTAGAATTAATACTGTTTTTCAAAAGTGAACAGTGCAGATCAAAATCGGGCTGCACAGATGAAAAGCTGATCTGGATCTACACTGGCTGCATGCTGGGTAAGCTTTATGTGGAGTCAATAGTTAATTATCTGAATTTTGTGTAACCGACATATTTTCCTTTGAACTTTAGCTAGTCCATTAAATGATCTTAGTGGAGTTTAAGAAATATTCATTTACTGAATAACAGTGTAGACTCCCATCAGATTTTGATCTTTTAAATTTAGGAAGTTAATTACAGTTTTTGCAAACACAGACTTGCTAGCTAACACTGTATACCCTAGATTAGGAGCATCAGTTAGAAAACGTAACTGAAGTTGAAACAAACACAAAGAAAACTTATTTTATGCCAGTCTTAATACAGCTCAATAAAGCACGAATGCAAGACAAGATAGGATAATAAAATATTACATACCATTATCTACCAATACAACATCATTCTGCAATGATATTTTTTTATTTTTGTCCAAAAGAAAACACTTGCCTTTAGAAATGAAAAAACCTAAATGCTTTTATATACCCTATATATAGATTGCTCCTACATGCATAAATCATCAATGCTATTGTCCAATTCTTGAGTCTACAAAACTTCCTTAGAGGAAACTTTCTTCCTGTTCACACAAACACGCAAATCATATCACGCTCTAATTACCTCTTAATAACTCACTGAAAGTCCCTTTAAAATGTCTGTCTCTTTCAATATCCCTTTGGGAGTGTTCTAAGGATGATACCTTTGGAAGTGTTCTGTCTCACTGAAAATCCCTTTGCAACTATTGGAAACCTGTAAAGCAAACAAAAACAAATCATTACAAACAACATGACAAAACAAAGAGTTACTAGTGTTCGACAGAAGCACTAACAAGAAGATGGGAAGGTTGTGTCTAACATTGTGACTACTGACATTTTGTAGCTGCTGACATGTTGTGGCTATTGACAAAAAAAATTTAACTGCAGACATGTTGTGGCCACTTATTGTTATAGCTGCTGACATGATTGTGGCTACTGACATTTTTAAACTACTGACATGTTGTAGCTGCTGACATGATTGTAGCTACTGACATTTTGTAGCTGATGACATGATTTTGGCTACTGACATTTTGTAGCTGATGACATGATTGTGGGTGCTGTTACTTTTAAACCAATGTAAGCGCTGTAGTCTTTAAAACAAGCATGTTTATTGTTATCTAATAACAATGTCAGAAAAAAACATTTTAATGTTCAAACCCTTTACATCATATATATTTACATTCCTATTGATTTCTTCGTTTAAAAAAATTCGGTTCATTTTGCATGAACCGCATGACCCGTAATGACGTCAGTAACGTCATGGCTGTTACTATTGAAAACTCCCACGTATTACTCCCCCTTTTCACTTAATACTAATTTTTGAAAGCGTTCGACTTAAGTTTATTTAAAGAAAAAAATGAATAAAATGTAAATATAAGTAATGATTCTTATTTTGGTGCGGTTCATGCAGATTGGACGTGCACGCGAGAGCTGGCAAATTTACCATAAAGCGCTAGCGCGCTTTATGGATTTGCCAGCTCTCGCGTGCACGTCCAATCTGCATGAACCGCACCAAAATAAGAATCATTCCTTAAATACATGTTTTATGTGCAAAAATTGTAGATATAGATAAGCTAGCACAGCTGTGCCATCTGATCAGGATCTACACTGATGGCTTCTTGGTAAGAAAAAACCTGATGACAGATGTGCTAGCTGATCTGGATCTACACTGATGACCCATGCGAATACGGCCATATCCCATGGAGTAATGGGTTTAATCTGTTAAAAAAAACATTTACATACCTTGAATATAGATGACTTCTAACCACTATTCTTGTGTATTCTTGTGTTTATATCCTGGAAATTAAACAATAAATTGTAAAACATGTCTTGTAAACAGAATGCTACGTGTATTACTAACGAAAGCCAAAAACAACATTACAATGACAAACCAATAACCAAGCCTTTTAGAAACTACACAATAAAACTCATGATATCCATTCTGTATTGATCGGTATAATGCCCATAACTATGGAAACACTCACCTTCTTCATAAAAAGTGGTTATTCTTAATCAATAATTAAATTTAAACAGGCAGTATATAATATACATTATAAAGCCACCTTACTTTAAAAATATTTTCACCAATTGAAAATATCACAGATTTCTCAAACTTTCTACTTTCTACTAAGATAACACAATACCAGAATCCTTCACAAAAAAATTGTGACAGCAAACACACAAAGTGTTATTGTACTACAACCACTGTCTGATGGAGTTTAAATGCTCACCTGACAAGTGACTAATAGCTACATGGCTATCAGTTAATTGTTAAGCTACATAACTTTTAGTTTCATGGTAGATGCATTTCATAATAGCTACATAGCTATCAGATGTATGGTAAACAACATGGCTTTCAGTTGCATGTTAAATGCACTTCATAATAGCTACATGGCTATTAGGTGTTTGGTAAGCTACATGGTTTTCAGTTAAATAGTAAATGCATTTTAAAATAGCTACATGGTTATCAGTTGTATGGTAAGCTACATGGCTTTCAGTTGCATGTTTTATGCACTTCATAATAGTGACATGGCTGTCAGTTGTATGGTAAGCTACATAGCTTTCAGTTGCATGATAAATGATTTCATAATAGCTACATGGCTATCAATTTTATGGTAAGATACATAGCTTTCTGTTTCATGATAACTGCACTTCATAATAGCTACATGGCCATCAGTTGTATGGTAAGCTACATGGCTACAGAGGTGTAGAATTTCACTCTACCGCTCGCCATGGCGAGTAAATGATCTGTTGGGTCGAGTGAAGCGTTTACAATTCGATTTTCGGTATTTCGGTCCATTTCCGGTGTATTCGGAACGTTTCTGATGTAAAGGTAACAGCAGATTTATTTTAATCCTCACTGGGTTTCCCAAATCAGAACGAGGCTGCAAGTGCATGTATTTTCTTGCTATATGTCAAAATATCGAAACAAATGAAGATCATGTTTTTTTTACACAAGGTGGGGGTGAGTTTGTAGTAAACACTAAGTCTTGGAAATTTTATTTAAAATATAAGGGCGAGTGTACTTTCTGTTAGGGCGAGTGCACTTACTCATTCACTAGACCTGCAGGGCTAGTGGGTCCAAAAAAATGTCTAGATCTCTGGGCTATCAGTTGTATGGTAAGCTACATAGCTTTCAGTTGCATGTTAAAATTTAATGCACTTCATAATAGCTACATGTCTATCATCTGTATGGTAAGCAATATGGCTTTCAGTTGCATAGTAAAATAATTTATGCGTTTCATTATAGCTAACTAGCTATCTGTTGTATGGTAGCTACATATCGTTTAGATGAATGGTAAATGCATTTCATAATAGCTACATAGCAGTTGTATGGTAAGCTACATGGCTTTCAGTTGCATGTTAAATGCACTTCATAATAGTTACATGGCTGAACAGTTGTATGATAAGCTACACAGCTTTCAATTTCTTGGTAAATAAATGCCATAATAGCTACATGATCTTCACTGTTATAGTATATGCTTGTTCTAAAAATTAAATTTATCACATTATAGCAGCTTCAGAAAAACCACTCATTAAAACCACCCCGAAATTAAGAGCACCTAGCTATTAAGACCACTGTTTCATTGTCCCATTTTACAGTTCTGCACTATTTTCTACGCCCTATTGAAGACCAGCCAACTATTAACCCATTCCTGTATAGGCACACCTTTATTGCTAGGGCGAACAGTTTAGATCCAGATCAGCCGGCACATCCGTGCCGTCTGATCAGGATCTAAACTGTTCGCTTTTTGATTCATTAGGTTATTTCTGACCAAAATGCGACCAGTGCAGATCCTGATCAGACGGCACGGATGTGCCGGCTGATCTGGATCTACACTGGTTGCACATGCGTAAAAATGCGTATATATCCAGGAATGGGTTAAGACCACTTTTTCCCAGTACCAATGGTGGTCTTATAGTGGGGTTCCACTGTACATGTTTATCAGTGTTATGGTAAACACAGGTCAAAATAGCTACATGGCTATATTTAGTGGTATGGTAAACTTGGGTCAAAATAGCTACATGGCTATCAGTTGTTTGATAAATGCATGTCATAATAGCTGCATGGATATCAGTAATTGGTATGTTAAATGCATGTTGCATGTCATAATAGCTACTTGGCTACCAGTTGTATGGTAAATACAGGTTATAAAAACTACATAGCAACCATTTAAATTGCATAGTATTTTTCTAACTTTCTATGATCTACACTAGTCAAAAGTTCTAAGTGCACACTTAATAAATGTTGATTTTTCGAACTATTTTATAGAATCTTTCAAAATATTATAACTTATAATGAAGGAATATCAATATCCTATTAACCCACACAAACGAACTGGAATCTGCTTAGCGCAAATAAATAAAAGAACATGTTCAGCTCACTTGTACACAGAATGCAATTCTCAAGAAAATAATTATTGCATCCGCTATAAGTTGTGATCATTTTTTTCATCTTTTTATCATCAAAATTCACTGGTAGAAGGAAATCACACCATGCTTTGTAACATTATATTATAGTTGTTTGAAATATTATTCTTTTCCTTACCGGATCAAAGACCTATATTATACATAATACGAACTTACAAGAGTCTGGGTATGCAACTTTACTAGAGTCGGAAATAAATGTTGATTACTTAGATTTTTGTAAATTTGAAATTAATTTGAATCGTTATATGCGTAAGTAAGCAAGCCAGTCATTTGAATTTTTTCTCATTTAAGTATATATACATTTGAGCCATTTCAAATTTGTTGTGAAATGCTAACAGTTCAAGTAAAATTCGCATGATATAAGTTTTCTTTAAATTTGATAAACAGCAATTTTCGGTTGTCGGTCTTTTAGAATAAAGCACATATCGGACTAACATGTCTGTCAATAAAATGCAAACTGTTTTATCGTTTACGTTAATTAACACAACCATTTGTATTGCTATCTTAAATTCTGACGTCAAACAGTCTTTGACTAGCGCAGTCCATTTTTAGAAATTAAATAACCCGCCCGTTGTTTAAATGAGACCGACCACATCCCGTTTCATCTATGCCGCAGGCTATTCACAGAACGTGTAGTCGTGGTAGTCATGGTAGCAGACTTGTGAAGTCGCTAATTGACAGGTTAATAGCTGATTAAACTGTGAAAAAATGTACATGTAGGTAATTTTGTAACAGTTTCTAGGCCAATATTCATGACCGATTTTTTTAACCAATTTTGAAATTTCAATCGGACATCCTTCCCGAAAATCGGTCAATGACTGCCTGCTGATAATTTTAGAATCCCTGATCTAATCTCAATTTTGACACCAAATATATATAGGCATTATAAGAAAGCAGTTAATACAAAAATCACAAAAAACAGAGTGCACACTTTCTTTTTGAATAGAGCATACTTTGTTAAGATTTATGAAATAACTAAATAAACTGGGTAAATTTAAGTAATAAAATCACTGCTGCAATGTGCTTGAGTTCACAAAATAAAGAACAGGTGGTAACTCATATTAGGTGAGCTAATGTTGATACCCGACTGACCACAAAATCAAAACAGACATTGTTAACAAGTGTGTAAATAACACATTTAAGTGAAAACTTTTTCCACATCACAAAAGTTCAGATAAAAAGGTCCCTATTCTTACCAACCTCCAAGAAAATATACATCATTACCTTTATAATGATAACATCAGAAATCTCCCAACATTATTTGATTTAAATGACGAATTTTCAATTAGCAACGTCCTATCAAAATCTACAACATTTTTTTACAAAGATAACGGGTTCAACCCCATTTAGAAACCTTTCTTAATGACTTATATTATAAACATAATGGTATATAATTTACATCATTATCTTTGTTCTATTGTTGTCAATCTTTCATTTTTAGTATACAAATATCCTCTTATTTCAATTTATTAAAAAGAAACTCAGACATTTGGCTATGAGACCGACTACCCATCATAAAACATGTCCAAATGACAATAACTTTCACAATATATGATAACAAGTTGTCGGACATCTTCACTATAAATGTAAGGATGTATTTGGTCTGCCTAAAAAGGGTACTTAAGGACAGAAAAAAGGAAGCAAGCCAAACCCATTTTTAAAACCACAAGAAAATTTTTTTTGACCAGAGTATATATATTTTAAATAATGGCATTTAAATGCTATCAGACAAAACAGCCAAGCAATCTGGGTTATTGACATGGTCAAATATTTTTTATTGTGGATTGGCATCCTGTGGGAGCCTGTCCGAGCCACATCTATTTGTATCCAAGAAACATGCATTATTTTTTTTTTTCAACAAATTAGATAAAAACAATAAAAACAAAAAAACTTAAAGTTATAAGATTTATGTTATAATGGCTTCAGTTGTATTTTTACAACAACTATAACCTTACAAAACAATTATTATGTCCTAAAATATTCACAAGTTAACAAGTAGAGTTTTTTTTTAACTTTAATATCTTATCAGATAAAATCTCATCAATCTCTGGGTTTGTAATTCTAATTTGCTGCTAGAGGCAAGGTGGTTATGCAGTTAGCTTAGCAATATAGAGGTTGTAGGTTCAAACCCTGAACCTCTAACAGCTCAAAATTTCTGAATGCATCTTGGTGTTTCTCCCCACACCGGTGCTGGTAGAAGAAAATCAATGTGTCTACTGGTGATTTACTCCCAGCACTTTAAAGAAATAGTAAGTCCGTTTGCAAAGAGCTTAGGGTATCACACCCAGATTCTCTGTATCTTAAACTGTGCACACACCTAAATATAACTCATAGAAGGAGGGCAGGACATTAAACCTTGAAATTCCCTTCTTTTTACACTTGAATCTGATTCAAACCTTCCAAGAAAGAGAACTTACTCACTTTAACGTGAGTAAATTAATTATTTCCTTATCTCATAATACGTAAAAAACACAAACAAAAACTAGGAATAGGTCGTTGTATTCAGCGGTAATATACATTAAAATTTTCAAATGTCTGTAAAGTCCAAGTTCAAGTTGCTCAAAAACTGTCCAAAGAGGTAGAAATCAGTGGGCCTGTAGTGTGCGAACCGTCCGAATGAAAAGCTGACATCCGTAGTTCTGGCTATTTAGCAGTCCAGAAGACGAGCGGAAAACTTTCAACACATCTGGATAAAGCTTCGTCTAATAGTACCACTCGAACCTGAAACTAGTGAATGGCCTTAAAATATCCATATTTCTTACATGATAAATAAATATATTGTTTATGACTAAGAGAAAACAGCAAAACTCGAAACACCTGAAACAAAAATAAACACTTTATTTTCACCCATTTTTCAATTTATTCTCTGAAAGTTCTGTTAAACCTCGACAACCATCCAAAAATAATATTAACAACCTATAGGGCGCGTGTGCGGGTGGACGCGTGCCGACTGAATAGAAACGCCTCGAATGGTGTACACAGATAAAACCAACACTTAAATACATTTTGTAGCCTAATGGCACGAGATACACGCACCTTTTCCCCCCATACTGACAATTACCGTCAAGTTCGTATTATTCGAAATGGAAATAATTTCATTTACTCACTTTAACGTGAGTGAATTAATTATTTCCTTATCTCATAATACGTAAAAAACACAAACAAAAACTAGGAATAGGTCGTTGTATTCAGCGGTAATATCGAATCAAACAAAGAGAGACAACTGATGAGAACTGCAGTTAAAAGGCATTTACATTTATAAAAATCTTAAATTGTCACACCTTTTGTAACTTGCATGCGTCGTTTCAACCTTTGAAAAGATTGTACTTCATACTGTCAACAAAATGAAAACAAATTTACTCATTTATAATTTCACCAAATAATCTGGAACCATCACGGACACCTCAGCCACTGTCAAAAAACAATGTTAAGCACTTGTTTTGTTAACAACTGGTCTACAACAAAGTAGGTCTCAGGATCGTGTCATCAATCTTCAAAGAAACTGAATATTCAAAAACCACATTAACTACAAATGTACTTATTTGACACACAACGGCACCAGAGAACGTGTATTAAACACAAATAAAACACAGAAACCACAACATTGAGTTCAGGGAACAAATCAAACACATATTACAAAATTAACACAAGACTTAATCACAAACCAACGGCATCTGTGTGTGTAAAAACCAGACACGTTAACATATACAAGACGACAACAAGAACTGGCTAAAATTTTACTCAACAAACAAGAAAACTGCCCAGGCTACATAACTGACACTGCAAACAAACAGCAACAGTTGGTATACAACACGACATCAAGAACTGGCTACAATTTTACTCAACAAGCAAGAAAACTGCACAGACTACATAACTGACACTGCAAACAAACAGCAACTGTTCGTACATAACTGATACTGCAAACAAACAGCAACAGTTCGTATACAACATACTTGGCACCGGGGGCCACACAACAACGGCACCGGGGGCCGTGTTCTCAAACACATAAAACACAAAATACTTGGCACCGGGGGCCAGACAACAACGGCACAGGGGGCCGTGTTCTCACACATAAAACACAAAATACTTGGCACCGGGGGCCACACAACAACGGCACCGGGGGCCGTATTCTCAAACACATAAAACACAAAATACTTGGCACCGGGGGCCACACAACAACGGCACCGGGGGCCGTGTTCTCAAACACATAAAACACAAAATACTTGGCACCGGGGCCCACACAACAACGGCACCAGGGGCCGTGTTCTCAAACACATAAAACATAAAATACTTGGCACCGGGGGCCACACAACAACACCACCGGGGGCCGTGTTCTCAAACACATAAAACACAAAATACTTGGCACCGGGGGCCACACAACAACGGCATCGGGGGCCGTGTTCTCAAACACATAAAACACAAAATACTTGGCACCGGGGGCCAGACAACAACGGCACCGGGGGCCGTGTTCTCAAACACATAAAACACAAAATACTTGGCACCGGGGGCCACACAACAACGGCACCAGGGCCGTGTTCTTAACCACATACAACATAAATCTGGCACCGAGGCCCGTTTGTAAAATAAAACACATATAAGCACTGTATCACAAACCAATAGCACTCGGTGTGATCTTGAAATAAAGCATCTCTAGAAAAACATTAATATTTAATAATCGTTACTATTTAACAATGTAACTTACCAAAATATTCTATTCATTAAAATAATAATTTCTAAATCGTTGACATTAAAATTGGCAGCATTTTCTCAGCGATGCATAAGTCAAACGATAATATTTACTACATTTCAAATCCAGACTCAACGATACTTAAAGTCTGCCTGCAAAGTGTCTTTCACATTTGCCATGTCACTGAGAGTATCTCGCTAGTTTCATCATTTGCACTAATCGTAAATGTTTCCAGACCACAATTATATCCAAAGTTATTCTTATCATTACACCGAAATTGTCAGTTTTGGCTTCAAAAAAAACCCCATTAAAGATTGAATACGATGCTGTTAATTAATCATCTCAAAAGCCATAGATGCATTATTTACAAAAATAAGGGATCTTATATCAACTGAATATTCATAAACCACCTGAACTGCTTATTTGACACAACAGCATCAGGGACGGAGCATCAAACACACATACAACACAGACAAGAGCCGTCAGAGACGGGTTATGCTCCCCAACGCCGCTTTGTCACAAATACTTTTTTGTTAGAACAGGAAGAATTTGTAAGAAAGATATTGTATTTGAAAGTTTCCTTTACGATTCAAACAGAAAGCATTTTACAATATTGTACAAAAATAAGACAAAAAAAAATGAGAAATTTCAAAGGGCACTAACTCAAAAATGAATAAAGCAAGAGTTATGGTTCTTGTGCATTGCACTGCTCCGCATTGAGATCATTCTACTTATGAAGTTTCAAGTTCAGAAACTTTTATACTTTGTGAGATATGCACCAGATAAAACTAAGTAAGAGAAATTTCAAAGGGAAATAAATAAAAAATCAATAAAGCAAGATTTATGGTTCTTGTGCACTGCACTGCTCCTCATTGAGATCTATCTACTTATGAAGTTTCAACTTCCTAACTCTTATACTTTGTGAGATATGCCCCGGACAAAAAGTTAGTATGGTAAATTTCAAAGGGCATTAACTCTATAATGAATAAAGCAAGAGTTATGGTTCTTGTGTGCTGCACTGCTCCTCAACGAATTCATTCTACTTATGAAGTTTCAAGTTCATAACTCTTATACTTTGTGTGATATGCCCTGGACAAAAAATAAGTAAGAGAAATTTCAAAGGGAAATAAATCAAAAATCAATAAAAGCAAGAGTTATGGTTCTTATGCACTGCACTGCTCATCATTGAGATCTATCTACTTATGAAGTTTCAACTTCATAACTCTTATACTTTGTGAGATATGCCCCGGACAAAAAGGAAGTATGAAAAATTTCAAAGGGCAATAACTCAAAAATGAATAAAGCAAGAGTTATGGTTCTTGTGCACTGCACTGCTCCTCCCTGAGATCTATCTAGTTATGAAGGTTCAACTTAATAACTCTTATACTTTGTGAGATATGCCCCAGACAAAAAGTAAGTATGAGAAATTTGAAAGGGCAATAACTCAAAAATGAATAAAGCAAGAGTTATGGTTCTTATGCACTGCACTGCTCCTCATTGAGATCTATCTACTTATGAAGTTTCAACTTCATAACTCTTATACTTTGTGAAATATGCCCCAGACAAAAAGTAAGTATGAGAAATTTCAAAGGGCAATAACTCAAAAATGAATACAGCAAGAGTTATGGTTCTTGTGCACTGCACTGCTCCTCATTGAGATCTATCTACTTATGAAGTTTCAACTTCATAACTCTTATACTTTGTGAGATATGCCCCGGACAAAAAGTAAGTATGAGAAATTTCAAAGGGCAATAACTCAAAAATGAATAAAGCAAGAGTTATGGTTCTTGTGCACTGCACTGCTCCTCATTGAGATCTATCTACTTATGAAGTTTCAACTTCATAACTCTTAGACTTTGGGAGATATGCCCCGGACAAAAAGTAAGTATGAGAAATTTCAAAGGGCAATAACTCAAAAATGAATAAAGCAAGAGTTATAGTTCTTGTGCACTGCACTGCTCCTCAACGAGATCTAACTACCTATGAAGTTTAGTCTTGATACCTCTCATAGTTTTTGTGTAATTGTCCGGACAATATTATGACGGACGGACGGATGGACGAACGAACGGACGAACAGGACGGACGGACGGACAAAGCGACAACTATATGCTCCCCCGAATTTCGGGGGGAGCATAAAAACACGGATCACACAGCAATGAATACAAGAGACATATCAAACACACCAGAAATCACAAACCAACGTCATCTGTATGTAAACACCATGGACAATTTCAACATAAAACCACACACCAATAATACAAGGGACTGTTATTTCAAACGTATACAAGACGACAAAAATAACTGGCTTTAAATTAACACAACAAAACAAGGAATAATTCACAGGTTACATTAATAACATTGCAAATAAACGTCAACAGCTCATACACAACACAGCTGGCACCGGGGGCCACACACCATCGGCACCGTGTTCTCATACATACAACACAAAACTGGGCACCGGGGGCCACACAACAGCGGCACCTTGGGCCATGTGTCAAACAAAAAACAACACATATAGGCACTGTATCCGACAACAATAGCACTAAGTGTTATATTGAAATAAAACTAGAACTGCTTTTGGGAAAAGCACATGTCTCCCACAAAGGCATCATCTTTGATGATGCACAGGATAAAACTGGTGAAGTGAATATAAAGATGGCAATTTATTAAAAGGGCATACGGAAGTTCTGTGCAATATTAGTCATAAACAATGTCACAAATTTTTGGAGGATCAGGAAAAACATAAGTTTCAATTTCTGATGGGCCATAATCCTGAAGTGCCAGGGTCAATGTGGCTGGTTGTCAAACTTGTTGTCATTAACATTTTGATATATCAGTGAAGATGCACTGAAAAAAGACCATGAGAGTGAGTGTACAAGGCTATCAAGGCCAATTGTAAATAAATAAATGGGCCATAAGTCTTATGTGCCGGGGTCAAAGCGGCTGTTTTTTTATTACACAGATAATTATAGCATTTGGTGAACATCATATAATAAAAATAGCAGAAAATGAGACAAGAACCAAATCATGAGTATGGAACAGATATTGTAAAATGAAAACTTAAACAGTGTAAGAAATACCTTTATAGCTGCTTAGCACAGTACTTTCTCATAATGCAATGTAGGTAATGTCATGATAGCTATAGTATAGATGAACCAGGTTAGTGACATGTTTAAAAGGCTAATTTCGGATAAATCAAAGGGCCATAAATCTGATATGCCTGGTGCAAAGTGGCTGGTTTTCGAACTTGGCCAAGATATTAAGGCCACACACATTATCATAATGTTTATTGAAAATCAGTTGATGAATATTTCAGTTACATAGCAGACAAGGCTTAAACAGCCAATTTTGGATAATTCAAGGGCCATAAATCTGACATGACTGGGGCAATACGGCTGGTTATCGAACTTGGCCGAGATATTATGGCCACAAACATTTTCATAAAGTATGGTGAAGATCAGATGATAACTGTTCAAGTTACAGAGTGGACAAGCCTCAAACAACTTATTTTTGATAATTCAAGGGCCATAATTCTGAGATTCCTTGGGCAATATGGCTGGTTATCGAACTTGATCGAGATATTATGGCCACTAACATTTTGATGAAGTTTGGTGATGATCCGATGAAAACTGTTTGACTTAGAGAGCGGACAAGCCTTAAACAACTTATTTTTGATAATTCAAGGGCCATAATTCTGAGATTCCTTGGGCAATATGGCTGGTTATCGAACTTGATCGAGATATTATGGCCACTAACATTTTGATGAAGTTTGGTGATGATGCGATGAAAACTGTTTGACTTAGAGAGCGGACAAGTGTGACAGACAGACGGACAGACAGACGGACAGACAGGAGCAAATCAAAATCAAAATCCGAACAGAAACTCCTGACGATATGCACAACTAGGCTAGGTGACAAACATGCCTGTTAAGTTTCTATGAAATCCCCCAAGTGGTTTTGGAGATCAAGCATGGACAAGATTTCAATATGGAAGTTATATAGTAAAGAAAAGGGCCCATAACTCGGCCAAAACTAATCCAAGCGGAAACTCCTGACAATATGCACAACTACGCTTGGTGACAAACACTTCTGTGAAGTTTTAATGAAATTCCCCAAGCAGTTTTGGAGAAGAAGCATGGACAAGATTTCTATATAGAAGTTATAGTAAATTCAGAATGATGCCATTCGGGCTCACTAATGCACCTTTATAGTTTCAAAATGACTAAGGGCCATAATTCTGAGATTCCTTGGGCAATATGGCTTGTCATCGAACTTGATCGAGATAGTATGGCCACTAACATTTTGATGAAGTTTGGTGATGATCCAATGAAAACTGTTTGACTTAGAGAGCGGACAAGAGTGACAGTATGCCATTCGGTCTCACTAATGCACCTTTATAGTTTCAAAAATGACTAAGGGCCATAATTCTGAGATTCCTTGGGCAATATGGCTGGTTATCGAACTTGATCGAGATATTATGGCCACTAACATTTTGATGAAGTTTGGTGATGATCCGATGAAAACTGTTTGACTTAGAGAGCGGACAAGTGTGACAGACGGACGGACAGACAGACAGACAGACAGACAGGAGCAAATCAAAATGTCTCCCACACCACTACGTGGTGGGAGACATAATAACTCTAGAATAACATTTACACTTAGCGATCGTTACTTTTAACTATGTAACTTCCAATAATATTCTATTCAATAACATAATACTTTCTAAGTCGATGATATTAAAATTGATAGCATTTTCTCAATAATGCTTAAATTAAAAGACAATATTTCAACATTACAAATCCAAACTCAGCGATACTAAAAGTCTGCGTACAAACTGTCTTTCGCATTTACCACTGAGTGTCTCTCACTAGTCTTATTATTTGCACTCCTTAGCTTCTCCGGACCGAAAACAAATGTAATCCAGAGTTATTCTTATCATACATTGAAAATCTCAGTTTTTGCCTTGAAAATTCATCAAAGATTGAATAAGAAAGCTGTTAATTACATTCTCTAAAAAAAAAAAAAAAAAAAAAACCTTCATTGCAATATTTACCAAAAATACAGAGAACTAAAAAATGAATTCCGATTTTTATTTAAATATTGTTAATAGTCTAAAACATCTGTTTTCAATTAGAAATGTTAAATATAAAAGTCCACCAAAAAATTTCAGAAAAACTTAATGTCCGACCCTTAGATACCCAGTACTTCACGTATTCTAAAGAAAACAGCAAATGCTAAAATAGATTAATTCACATCTCTGAAATCTCATAAGAAACTGCTTTCCAAAGCGAATACCCAGTACTTCACGTATTCTAAAGAAAACAGCAAGTGCTAAAATAGATCAAATCACATCTCTGAAATCTCATAAGAAACTGCCTTCCAAAGCGAAGTTTAAATTAAGGTTTAGCCATTTCAGTAATATGTAATAATAATGTATTAGCTTTCTAACGAATACATCCAGAGAGACACATTTTCAACCAATCATCCTTACACGGATTAACAAACGTCTGCTATATGATTCCACAATTAAAATACCAGGTTTATTTTTGACTAACTAACCTTTTTTCTGAATAATCTTCGATAATTACATGGCTCTCCTTACCGGCGAAAATTACAGACTGTATAAATGGTTTAATTTTAACCATTGTTGAAAATTTATGAATGTTAAAGTAAAATTACAAACTTTAGATTCTTCCCTTCCAGAATACAAAGCGTCCTCAGACAACAGCATCAGGATCTTCAAAGCTGGCGTGGAAAAACACTTGCAACCTCCTATCAGTATGAAAGACGTCCTATATTAATATAAATAAAAACCATGTAAGCAAGAGTAACAGATACGTACAAATGCAACCATTATGTGATCTTACCGGAAGAACTATCTTTAAATATTATACACATTGTTTACATTATGGTCTCAATATTACAAAACGATCAAATGGCATATTCTCCAAATTTACCATTTCTTACAACTGACTGTATTTAATGCGAGAGTCGTATGTTTCAAGAATCAAATGAAAACGCATAACCAAACTTAATAATATCGTTAAAGAGAAAGGAGTATGCTGTATATTGTACACGCTTTCCATGTGCAACTGTTTTAATAACGGTACATCTATCCGTCATTACTAGTCATGTTTTTATGAAAACCATCTGATTGTTAAACGGCATGACTGTATGCAAAAAAAATTTGTATTTTCACTATCACTGTTAAATTATCGGCTTAACATCGCTGTTTACATGTTTCAAAATAAATGTTACATTAAGTTCTCTTGTTAAAATGTACATTCACTTCTTAACTCATAATTACAATTACATTCGGGCCTCTATTACAACACTTCATTCAATATGAAAAACAGCTATTTTAGAATTACTGGTCTTGCTTCCCTCATGACAAATCACCATTTCCATTTACCGCCAACTGAAATAACCTATGTCTATAACTTCTTTTTCGGCTTAAATGATTTCTGTACAAAAAGCCAAGCAGCATTTTAATTTTCCTTTTACAAAGTGGTCAACAACAGTCACACTATTTTAAGATACCCGGTTTTCTAATTTAACAAAAGCCGATGCAACAAAAAGGTACTTATCACAAAAATCTCTTAGTTTCTGGCTCCCATCGCTTCGGTTCCTGTTAAATCAGCAGCGGTGCAACCACTGGCGAAGTGCCCTACTTATCTGACTTGCAACCAATGACTTTCTATTGGAGAAAACTCCCTGTTGCCATATGTCCTTGTTGACTGTCATGTCATCTTTTAATGCGTCGAGAAGGCTTTATTCTGGCACTCTGTGCTGCCTATTCTGTCTCAAACTTCAAACCTTCAGTTCACTGAATCAAGTTTTAAAAAAGCGTTGGCAACTCTCCGAGTAATCTGCTACATAAATGTGTTCTTCTCCTTGCCGACATGTTTACCGCTGAATAGAAACGCCTCGAATGGTGTACACAGATAAAACCAACACTTAAATAGCCTAATCGCACGAGATACACGCACCTTTTCCCCCCACACTGACAATTACCGTCAAGTTCGTATTATTCGAAACGGAAATAATTTCATTTACTTAATGATGAAGTGCACATAACTGGATGAGGATAAAAATATAAAGCCGGGTTACATTAACCCTTTCCTGTACAGATACACCTTCATTGCTTGGGCGAACAGTTTACATCCAGATCAAACGGCACATCCGTGCCATCTGATCAGGATCTAAACTGTTCGCTTTTTCATTAATTAGGTTATTTCTGACCAAAATGCGACCAGTGCAGATCCTGATCAGACGGCACGGATGTGCCGGCTGATCTGGATCTACACTGGTCGCACATGCGTTAAAATGCGTATATATCTAGGAAAGGGTTAGGATCCATATCCGTAACTCTTGTGATTGGTTTATTTTCATCACATTAGTGTTAAATACATCTGGTATCATTTTAATCTAAATTTGTTTAATATAGTCCAAATAGTCTTTACATCTGCTATGATCAGTTGATTGTCCAACTCTGATGTGTTTTTAGCCACATTCTTTCGAAGTTTCTGACATACAGCGATTTAGTTTATGTGTAAAGCTTGTGTTAAGCCTATGAGTCACTGTAATGCTTTCAAAAATGCTCTTTTTTCTTTGAGTGCCCAAATTTTTAAATGTGTGTGATGCAAAAGAATGTTAGTCTTTTAACCCATTCCTGTACAGATACACCTTTATTGCCAGGGCGAACAGTTTAGATCCAGATCAGCCGGCACATCCGTGCCGTCTGATCAGGATCTAAACTGTTCGCTTATTGATTCATTAGGTTATTTCTGACCAAAATGCGACCAGTGCAGATCCTGATCAGACGGCACGAATGTGCCGGCTGATCTGGATCTACACTGGTCGCACACGCGTAAAAATGTGTATATATCCAGGAAAGGGTTAACCATTTTCCTACATATATATACATGTATGTTGTTTTTTATATATTGAATTATTTCTGACCAAAAAGTGAACAGTGAAGATCCTAATCAGAGGACATGGATGTGCCGGCTGATCTGGATCTAAACTTGTGGCACATGCGTTAAAATGCATGGAGGAAAGGGTTAAAACGGTAACCAATAACATGCATGCATACGTTCACATACACATGACTATTATAATGAATCGTCTTCACGTGTATAGAACTGTCCTTAAAGGAACTAAACCTTCAATTTGTTGCTGTCAATAATTTCAATTCCATTTGATACAGAAAATGTAATGTTTAAGAGGCTGCAGCTTTTACCCATTTTCACAACATAAAGATATCAAAGTACTGAAAGTACAGAAAACCAGCGAAGCGATTTTGCTTATTGAGAATAACCAGTGCCATGATTCTCATACATGTATCCATTTACGAAAAAGCAAAAAAAACTTGGTTCGCTCGCAAAGAACTTCCTCTTGTCTAAATGATAGTGGAAATAAGGGTTTCCATGTACAGTGGAATCGCGATAACTCGAAACGCGATAACTCGAAATGACGGTTTAACTCGAAGTCGGCCGCCGGTCCCGTCAATTTTCCTTATATATTCAACTAAAAAAAGTTGCGATAACTCGAAACGCGATAACTCGAAATTCGCGATATCTCGAACATATTAATAAGTCCCTTGAATAGGAAATAAGAGCAAATTAATCGCGATAACTCGAAGTACATTTACTGACACGGTTTTTCACACCTCCCGCGAGGTTGTTCGAAGTCTTTTGTTAATTGCCAACTTGTCAACAAGAGTAATTAGTGGCACGTCATTTTAATGATATGAGTGTGAAGCAAACAATAAGAGTGATTTGTCTCAAATTAGTGTCATACAAACATTTGGAGTTGTTAATTTTTCTTTCTATAAAACGTCCTTTAATTTTCTGAATTCCGTATTCCGCAGCTTGTATCAATCAGCAGACGACAGTTCGCATACGGCATAACGAAAAATAATAAAATTAACGCTATTGTGTGTAAAATGCGTTAATTTTGTTGTTAAAATGCTGTTTCTACGTCGATCTTTTTGTATATAATCATGAAAAAAAACTGAGTAATAAAATAATTTAAAACATAATTATCTTGTTTTATTGAGCAAACTTTACGACAAACATTTGTTACGTACTTACCGTATGGTGTCGTAATAATTGCATGTCGTTACTTTCTTAATACTCGCATGGTATTTTGGAAAAGTCAAAATCGCGATAACTCGAAGTTCGCGATAACTCGAAGTAAATCGTCGGTCCCTTGGGACTTCGAGTTATCGCGATTCGACTGTATTATCTGGATGAAGGCTTCTGTTAACCCTTTACTCCATAGATATACCTTCATAGCTTGTGCGAACAGTTTATATCCATATCAGCTGGCACATCTGTGCGATCTGATTAGGATTTAAACTGTTCGCTTTTATGATCATTTTTTTCTGACCAGTAATCACAAATTTTAGATCCAGATCAGATGGCACTATTGTGCCAGCTGATTGGGACCTGAACTGGTAACCTATGTGATGAAAGGCGTATATATTGAGTAAAGGGTTTTAAGCAAGAAATTATAATAGTGAAATCTGTGTACTGACATCCCAAAGACATAATGAACACGAAAAATGACACTCCTTCTTTGTTTTTGTCGTCAGCACTTTTCAACGATATTCTATATCGTCCGCTAATTGGACCGCATTTTAGTGCGACCCATATTCCATACCTCAGTGTCCGTTCCACATCGGACGGACACGGAGGTATGGAATATACCCAACGATATCTTGGTGAGTGAAAAATCGCGGACACGGACAATGTTTGACCATTGTTGCACCGCACCGATCAAGTCCTAGAAATATGAACCGCACCGATTTTACATTGACCATTGATGCACCGCACAGGTTTTGTCCTATCAACATGACGTAGTTAATACCAACTTTAACACGTAACAGGAAACTTGGGGACTACTTTACTTACTCTGATTTCTCTGAAATACGTAAATCGGTGTTTGCAAGTTGGTTTGATACCGATTTCAGAATTGTGATTAGTAAAACCAGCTTCGCTGGTTAAAAATCATCACATTCCCTAATAATCACATATTAAAAAGGCAGCATTTATTTTTAGATTTTGACAGATAATATCTCATGAATCCTTAGAACTTTTATTCTTCACAAGTTGAAATTGGTGATATTTTGGGATACTATATCTGTTTGTAGTAACAAATTTATGTAATGATTTTAACATAAAGAAGTGGACCAAAATTAATATACTTTTAAATACACAACAGATGGTGTCATTCAAGCAGAAAAAGTAAGTATCTAGATTCTCCATTTTAACAATCAATGAAACTATCTTATATTTCCATCTAATCAAGAGGGTGTACTTTAAAGTAAAATAAATTAGAGATACAAGCAGTAAGCTTAAAGTGGCTACTTAAAAGTCTATAAATCTATAATATCAAACAAAAGTAATCTTATTCTTCATTTAAAGCATATCACTTACAGATGAAATAAAATTAGTGAAAGTAAAAACAAAACTTCTGTTAAAGGCACATGGTGATCATAATCTGCATTTCTGGCATGATTTAATCTATCCAAAGGTACAAAATGTACAGTATAAACACCATGATAACTTCATTTGGCAGATCTAAATAAAGACCATCTAAATATTAGCTTATTGAAATTCAATTGTTCAAATGAAAATTACAATTTCATCAAAGCTAAGTGTTATAAGCATAATGCTCTAGGTTTATATCTATATACACGTAGTATATTTAAAATTCCTATATACAGTGGAGATCCGCTATATCGCGATCCACTATATCGCGAAATCCAATATAACGCGGTCAATCCGTGGACCCCATTTTTTCCCCATAAAATACCCATATTTTGTCTAAGTCTTCGAACGGAAAAAAAAATTCTGGTTGAACGAACATTTAGAGACAAGAAGTTTTATTTAAAGAAAGATTGTCCGAACATTTAGATACATGTACATTAATTAACACATCCGTAAACATAAGAATAAGTCAACACCTGTCAAACATTTCTTCCTTAGAAATTTCTGCTTACCTTTGTCAAGAAATAAACTCCATAGTTGTTAAATAAACATCCTATTGTTGTATAATCAACAAAAAATGCGATGGCTTCGCAAATAGGGGTGCAATAGATAAGTTGCAAACTGCCAATTTGGCGCAAGGACAGGAATGCAGACACAAACACAACCTGATCAGAAATTAGCAATAATTATACGAGATACGCTGTCAATCAAACAATCAGCTGATTTAGAAATGAAATCATCCTAGTTTGTTGACGGGTTGAAGTTCTTTTGTACAATAGCGTTGATTGATTTTTGAGCGGTGCGCATCATTTGTAGTTGACGTCGGCGTCTTTGATGTTAAATACACAAGCATCACTGACATTTTAGATCAAAACGGTTAATAAACAGGTGTTGAACAGGTGTTCATAACAGTTCTAAATTTGATGATTTTAGTCAATGTACATGTATTATTTCTCGGATATTTTATGGGCAAGTATTAGCATGAATAAAAAACATACGTCGTTCACTTTATTTCTTACTCGTAATAAAAATTATGAACATCAGACTTAAACATCGTAAATTAAAACGCACAGTCAGAAATTTACGTCGTTCATATTATTCTGTGTTATTTAATGTGACGATGCTCTGCGTATTACTGGAAGAAGAAATGTTGTTTTCGGTGTCCCATTTTTAAGAGGCTGAAAAAATATATTTTTGCAAAATAATTTTGGTGTCTGAAGAAAAAACGATAAAATGTAATGATAAATAACTGTGTACATGTATTATAATGCTTATCCAGGGTAACATTACATCCGCCATATAAGGACTTATGATTAGCGTAAGTTCCTTTGTACATCCAATATCGCGGATCCGATAATAACGCGGTTTGCGGGTCTGGACCCCACGGACTGCGTTATATTGGATCCCCACTGTAATATGGCATGCTGTTAGTGCCATTTATACCACAGATTGAATGCAATGAAACCGTTTTCCAAAATGCTGGGCTTATTTTTCAATGCCAGTGTAAGGGGCCTACAGCCTGTAATCTAGGGACAAATACATGTACTGTGATATTGTCTCTATAGATAAGTGAAAAAAGTAAACTTTATTGAAGGGAAATCAGCATGCCTTGAAATAATTTTTGAGAGGGGAAGGGGCCACCATTAACAACCCCTGTTAAGGAATTCAAAAAAAGCATTGGGTCAGGAGTCAAAAGATTCATTATTGCTAAGGTTGTTTTATAGAAATTCATAATTTAAATTCTAAATGATTAGTGAACAGTGAAGAAAATGATCAGACAAGGCTAATTTGGGTCTATACTGCTAGCAAATGTGACAAATGCACAGCCCAAAACTTAAAAGATCAAGAACAGACCTATTCTGTCTGTTTTTTAATAATTCTACAATGGGGTCTAGTCCTCTTATCTGGACAAATCAGTTGAAATTGGAAAAATGTCATATGCAGAATTCCAAAATTAAGTGAGTTTTGAAGTATTGAATATGAATAAAAGTTTTTGTGATTCAAATGACTGTCGGATAAACTATGGCGGAAATCATTCTGATGTTTTCTAAGGATGACAGGTTAACTCGGATTCTTTCAATAAAATCCGTGAGCATGTCTCTTTAAATACCCTCGTTCACATCTTTTAGATAATCTGGTGTCACCATTTATCATCATATATGATCGCTGATGTCCAGACAAGAGCCAACAATACTCTTCTATTTATACACTTCAAAAATGCTAATATGACAATTTGAGAATTAATGACTTTAAAATAACCATCCAGCCCTGGCTTAAAAGGTCGTCTAAAGTTTCTTACCCAAATCAAAATCACTTAGGCTACCTTATCCGATTCTTTGACATCAAAGAGAAATAAATTAACAAGAATTAAAGTAGTTGATTTAGCTGGTACAACACTGTAATCCATGTAACTCTGTCCATTACCGACATGTCTTCCTTTTATGTACCATACTTAAGCTATTGCTAAATGTTTGCACCTGCAGCAGTAATTATAAACCATTAAAAAATAAACAAGATTTTTTTCTGTGTTGTTTCTGCATACTTGTTTCCCCCAGAAAGTTAGGAAAACCCTAGCAAGACTGTGTGATTCAAACTCCAAAATTGAGATAATTTTCAGACTTTAACCTTTCAATATTTTGTCTTTATGTCATTTTAAATTTGAAACTACAAAAGTAACTAACATGTAATGTGAAGAATACACTTTCTTTCACTGCACAACAGCAAAAAGTTCACAGTTTATTGCATGGAAGACTGACCCATGAACAAAAATATCAAGTCTCAAGCACATGATTGGTTGAAATTGAGACTTCTCCAAATGGACCTATCAAATACTGGAGTTTGAGACTGGTTTCATATTTCAGTTGATTTGATTTTTTTAAGTTTGGACTAGGAATGCCAAGTCATAAAACTAAAACTGGAAACCATTCTCAAATCTTAAGCGTCAAATTGCCTTTTCCACCAATCAGATACTTAAGATTTGAGACTGGCCTAATCAATCTGAGTTTTATAATCTTGCATAATGATCTTGGGTCCTGGCTAATTTATTCACAGAAAAAAGTTCTAACTGGTAGTCTTGCAAGTCTTGGAAAATACATAATCCTGAAAGTGTCAATAATTTAAAATTCAGCTCAATTAACAAGAAAACTATGGTATCATACACATTAACTTAATCAAATGGACATAACTGCACTTAAACTAAGAAAAAGACATTCTTCAATTGACATCTTATGCATTTACAACTGCCACTTCAATCTTTAAAGATGTAAGGAAATGACATGATGAAAACTGTCCATGTTCAAAATAATTACAAATCTTTAATATTGATAGTATTTGTGGTAAATATGGAACAAACACTAAACAAGTCACATTCAAAATCATGAAATTTCTAAATTTAAATAATTATAAAAGTGAATGTACTTAAATTCATAGAGTGGAATATACAAGTATAGCTTTTTTTTAAACAGCTGCTTTTGGAAAATATTTCTATACCACACTTTAGAAAGGCAAAAATACTTATATCCCATGCATGACCTGCAGACTGATACTGGTTTTTAACCCTTTCCTCCATAGACACACCTTTATTGCATGGGCGAACAGTGTAGATCCAGATTAGCCGGCACACCCGTGCCATCTGATCAGGATCTGCACTGTTCACTTTTTGATTCATTAGGTTATTTCTGACAATAATGCGACCAGTGCAGATCCTGATCAGACGTCAAGGATGTGCCGGCTGATCAGGATCTACACTGGTCGCACATGCGTAAAAAAGCGTTTTAAAGGAGGAAAGGGTTAAGATTCATTAGATTCACATGCAGTTCATGCCTGAAGGTTATAAAACTGAGTTTGGAAACCAGTTTAAATCTCATGCATCTGATTGGCTGAAATTTCAGCCAATCAGATGCTTGAGATTTGAGACTGGTTTCCATGCTCAGTTTTATAACCTTGAGCACAGATCAGCATGCATCAAATCTTAGCTTACTGGAATTCACACAGATATGGGTTGTATTCAATGGTGTAAAATGTAAACCAACAATGATAATACCAAACTGGAGTTGACTTATTCAAACTGCCATTTTTTTGTTTGTTTTAAAACAGGAAAAGCTGGCAATTTCACAGTTAATTTACATATTATTGGCCTTAAGCATTAATGCACTTGCATGACTGCATTGTCTGGAGTATGATTGATGAAAGGAACAACAGGAAAAGCACTGTATTTAAGAAAAAAAAAAATGGTCGAACTTAAAAAATTGTATCATTGGCTGTTGTACATGTACTTTGCACAATGGCAAAAAAATGCTCATCTGCACAACCTAACACATCATAGAAAGAGCACTGACAAAATTTGTGCGCAGAATGACCGTTTAGTAAAACATTAACCTTTTCCTCTACATATATAACAACTGGACACATTTTTACCCATGTGGGACCAGTGTAGATCCAGATCAGCCGGCACATCCGGGCCATCTGATCAGGATCTGCACTGGTCGCATTTTGGTCAGAAATAACCTAATGAATAATAAAGCATAAAGTGCAGATATTGATGTGCCGGCTGATCTGGATCTACACTGTTTGCCCAGGCAATAAAGATGTGTCTATGGAGGAAAGGGTTAATTATCTTTACTGAACAAACTATATTGTGAGGAGAAAGACAGCAGAAGCTTTAATAATTCCAAGTAAGCATCTGGCTAGAATGGATCTTCTTAACCCTTGTTTCATTTATACTGCTTTTATTGCATGTGCCAACAGTATCTATCCATATCAGCTGGAACATCTGTGCCGTCTGATCTGGATCTACACTGGTCACTTGTTGATCAGATATAACCTAATGAATATAAAGCAAACAATCATAATCAGATGGCACAGATGTGACAGATCTGAATCTACACTGTTCGTCCGTGAGATAACCTTCATATCCCATGGAGTAAAAGGTTAAATTACACTAACATAATTTTCAATTTATTTTGTAAAATTTGTACATCAGTGCTCATGAAAGAGGAATTCTCTTATCTAACTTGAAAAAAAAAACAATAATAAAAATACTTCCTTAACCCAGGTCACTTGACACATAGTTAAGTTTCTCATGGTAATTTGTAATTTTTGATTTTCCCTTGCTGGGATTTTTAAACAGATTTGTCCACCAGAATTAAAACTTTTTCCCTAAACTCCCCCTGACAAAAACATTTTAAAGGGCTTAATGATATTCACATGTTTGTTGGGATAATACCTCTGAATAATGTTTATTTTCTTATTAAAAAAAAAAACCATAACCCTTTCCTCCATATATATGCATTTTTACGCATGTGCGACCAGTGTAGATCCAGATCAGCCACCACATCCGTGCAGTCTGTTTAGGATCTGCACTGGTCGCATATAGTTAAAAAATAACCTAATGAATCAAAAAGCGAACAGTTTAGATCCTGATAAGACGGCACGGATGTTCCGGCTGATCTGGATCTAAACTGTTCACAAATGCAATAAAGGTGTACCCATGGAGGAAAGGGTTAATACCATATAAGAGAAATACCTATTTCTATTCTTTGAGACAGTATCTTCCTAAGGGTCATATAAAAATGCAGAGTTCATTGATCAAATATTGATCAATGTCTACATTTTGACATTAGCTGTGTTAAGATTTGTGTAACAACAATATTGGGCGATCAACAAATCATATTATAATAACTATAATTTACAGTTATAATCATACACCTTTAAATTTTACTTAGGTAAGAATTTTGATTCTTGCACGGCTCTCACTAGACTTGCAAATCAGGGAGAAGTTTTGTAACAATTTTACTGAATTATAGAGAAGTTTGCAATCAACAGCATTCTTTCCATGTATAGTCTATACAAAATGACTTTTCTTATAGCTCAAAGCAGGGAGAAGTCTGATCACTTTTGGGAGACTTCTCCCAAGTCTCCCTTTAGTGAGAGCCCTGTCTTGTGTATTGTTTGTCCTATCATTGCCCCTTTATTACTGAACTGGAAAAGCTATGTACAGGTATATAAACAAAAAAGAAACTATGGTCTGAAAATTAAGTAATTACTGTAAAACTGGAAATTCTAACTTACAATTATAATCATGCAACATTTTCAGCACAATTGGGGCCAATTAGCATACACTGTTACAACATTTGACTATGCTCTACCTACAACCCTCTGCCTACAGAGGCTGACACTGGTTTACTAAGGTATCACTAGCTGCTGAACATCAAGGGTTATTTCTGGGAGATTTGTTCAATATTAAATGAAAATAATGAAATTTAATTTGAAATTTGAAAAAACCTCTAAACTAAAATTATGGGGGGTCAGTATTTTTTTTTTTTAGAATTGTCAAGGGATGAATAGTCCTGAGTTCAACGGACCCATGGTTTATTGGCAAAACATTTTCGCATTCATCATATTGTGTTAATGTTGAGCATGTACTTCTTCTCTGCAACATGTATTGCAGCCTCACACAAAATCACTGGTAAAATAAAATTGTATCAGAAAATTCCCACAGACTGAATTTCAGTCATATCAAAAGTGACACACCCACACATCTGGACACACCCACTCCCGGCAAGAATTGTTAAGACAACTCTAAATATCAATGGAAACTTCTTGATGCTCTCCATATAAGCATGCCCCAATGTTTTTCATAATCTTTTCATTGCCAGTTAACATATTTCGCCCATAAAACTGGTACATGATAAATATGGACGTACGCAAACCTATGTTCATGCGAGTAAAAGTTCGGGAAAACTGTGTGACATACATAATCTGTTCGTTATTATTGTATCTACACTGTGGTCTGTGTGCCCTATATGAAGAATAATTAACGTGATAATTACCGAGAAATTAATGCAAAACAGATTAGATTCTGCACAGCAAATATTCATTAAACACAGAATAATTAATTATTACCAAGAAAATATTTCCAAGCTGCTTCCGGTAAAGAATAATATCTGTAATTCACCGAGTCGTACTGGACAAAGACTCTCACACAGTCTTTATCGGTAACTAGACTGTTTTCTCGGCCCTTTTTTCTTTTCTTTACTTAAACTCAATAATCAAATATTGTCGGATATGAAATAAAAAAAAAGAAAAAATGCGATCGAAAATATCAATTTAGTTAATATATGAGTTACGCTTTCGTGAAAAAAAGAACTTTGAGTCGCTTAGTCATAAACTTCGGATCCCCGACAGCGAAACTCCATATTTTTTAGAGATACGTGTACATTAATGCAGGAAGTAAGACCTTTATTTAACATTGGATAGAATAAATGCTAAATAACATCCTGTCCTAAATAATATCCTGCTTTTTGTTTGTTCTTTGGTTTTGTTTAATTAACTATGTTGTGGAATAAATGCTATGAAGACTTTTTAACATCTTCGATCGGAAGCTTTTCTCACCGAGTATGCTTCAAATCTATGTTTATTTGTCATCGTTTCCTCTCTTTTACATGCATTAAGAGTTGTAAATGATGATAAGCAGTTTAGACAACGGCGAGAGTATCTGTGTTTTATTCAATTGCTGGCTGGGTGGTTACTTAAATAATCGCTGTTGCCTGCAAAGGCGGATCTAGTGGGGATTGACTGGGTTACTTGAACCCACTTTTCGGGCAGCAATATTTAATTTTCATGTGAATTTTGGCCAGAAAGTTGGAACTTAAAATGTAAATACTCTAAGACTTCCACAGTCGTGTCCCCTATCTGGAAATCTTAATCCGACCCTGGCCATCAACATCACCCTAGGCTTTATGCTGAGGTAATAAATTGTATCTAATGGACATCGATCACCGCGAAAATATGAATTTCTTATTAGTAATTGTTCAGCATTTTACAATAAACAATAAAAATAGCATTAAAAAGAAAACAAAATACTACACATGAAATTCAGAACCAACATACGAGGAGTACGGACAAAAGGAGTATTAAATAGATATGAAGAAGTGTACAAATAATGACAACTTTTATCATTTGTCTCAATATTTTGTGTTTCTCAACTGTTTTTGATTGTGTATTGTATTTGACAATGGATCTAGCGAGTGTTCAGGGTGTTCATCCATTCTAACTGTAACTTGCATCACACTGCATTTTGGTACATACCATGGCAATTCCTTTAAAATAGATTAAAAGGGAACTTGGAAAGCCGCAGAACATGACAAACATCAGCTCAGCCTCATCCTGGCAAGTAATGGAAATGCATATTACTGCCCAGGCCGTCTAGACCCGTGTTAAGCGCAATATTTACACAAGTAAACAGTACCAATTGTGATCCATCTCAAAAGATGGTAAAAACTACAGAATTCCATATACGACAGCGTACTGCTTACTGCCTACTGCATACGGCTTACTGCTCAGTGCTTAATGCTGACTGCTTACCGATTACGGCTTTCTGCTTACTGCTTACCGCCTACTGTGTGCTGCTTAAAAAGGCATAAAGCTGTGAGAATAGAGTGCCCGAGATGGACGGGCATGCAGATCATTTGTTTCAGAAGTACTGGGATATGAATTATAGTATTGTAGAGATTACAGCAACACTCGGTAGCAAACATGGTTTATTTTTCAGGCATGAGCTGATGTTTTTAACCTTGATCACTTTTGCTCAAACAAAATATACATTTAATTTTAAATTTAACAGTCGCCGCGTCTCAAACCCAGTAAATATACTGAGTGAGGTTCGGACAGGACTGCATATAATGTATATTCAGCTCAATAGCTACTAGGCTTGTATCACTTTACATGAAAATAAATACTGTTTATAATATAGTCATCGTCAAAGACAGCAAATATACTAGTTGGGACACAGTAGGCAGTAAGCAGTACGCTGTCGTATAAGGTTAACTTGAAACAAGTATTGACTAATTAAAATGTACTTGACTTTCGTTCAAAGATAATTTTAGTCAAAAAGTAAATGGCAGCCGACGGGATCGGATGCAAGATTTCCAGAAAGGAGGTCCATTTGGGGGAAGTGGGAACACACCTAGTTTAGCGGACGCTAACACTAAAGAGCATTGCTTGATAGAAAATTCATTGGTATCCTATTCGTGAGTGAAACAAATTTCAATTTTAATGAGTTTAAATGGGGGTTGCTGCCCCCACACCCCCGTTTTTTCACTCAAACGCCGCTGGCGTTTGTGTTTTGAATATCTGAAGTCCGCTAAACTAGATTCTACCCATATTCTATGGGGAAGTGTATGGCAGTTAAATGATAATACTCGACTACAAACTCCCCATAAAAAGTAAATATTGCCGCCCAAAAAGAGGCTTCAAATAACTCCCATTGAACCCCATCTGGGACCGCCCCTGGCCGTTGTATAATGAATCTTGAAAGCCTTTTAATCTTCATTCGTATTTTATTTGCCAAACATTAATGAATAAAATCTATTGCTTGCGACTAAAATTTAGTATTTGTTTTGAAACAGGTGCTGTCGGAGGGGTGTTAGGTCTTGCCAATGTTTTGGGCGAACCATGTTGCAACCTTGAAACACTTTTCCAAAGTGTATAAGCGTACAGTTGTTCGAAACGGAAGTTGCTAATCTGTACGCCGATGATCACATAGTTGCTTAGAGAAAAACACGCAACATCAAAATATTTATTGGTAAATAAAGCCAAATTTAACGTGAATTTTGAAGGAATTATTTCTGTGGTAAGTACAACGTTAATTGTTAGTCCTGCTGTGATCATATAGACTTAAAGGTAGGTCTAGTTTAGTTATAATCGATCATCGTTACCAACTCGATCAGTGAAAAAAAGGAGCAAAACATGGAACAAAATCGGACTTTGTGGGTTCAAATTTCATTGTGTAAATAGATATTTGGACCATATTTGTGTTGGTATGGGAGATAATTCATTTATTCAACTTGTGCACTTCGTTGACATGAGTGTTAACGACTTGGCAACGAGAAAAATTATACTTTATTTATGTCACTGAAAATGATAAGACTGTACGGTTAGTTGCAACTGTACGCGATTGTTAGTTGTTAACAGTTGCCTAACATCTGTACGCATAGTTGTCAAAACAGATTATTAACAAATTATGGTTCCAGTTAATGTTTTCAGATTTCATCGACAGGTTATCATATTAGCTTCAATTAACCCTAATAATTTGTGCACGAGAACCTGAAAAGGCATTTTTTTTCATCAAATTTGCTCATAATAATTGCTTTTAATAATACAATTTTATAACAAATAACTGGTCCTAGCTTTTGTTTCTTAGTCAGATTTGTTTTTATTGTTAGATACCTGAAAAGATGTATCGGTGCTTATTCTACTCAGTACTGTTTGACCTTTTTTCGGCGATAGACGACCATTGCGTATTACAACACCCACATGAGATATTGAAATTTCAAAAAAAAATTCAACGTACATGCAAATCTTCTACAACGAATAACTTTAATATTACTCTATCTGATATACAAATGTCCGGCTCGTAAATTTACATCGACAATGATGTAGAAACCATTAAATAAAGAGCGAACAGTAGAAGCTATACATTAGCTGGACAAATCCGCGTTCGTACTTTAACCATAGTTTCTAAAGATGTCATCGGATGCTCCTATCAGGTTAACGTAATCCCTGAAATCGACCAATAAAAGTCGGCCATAATGAAATCTTACTCGAAATTTAAACGACCTTTAACATGAAATTCGTAGAAGTTGCAGACAAAATTGGTAGATTAACTTAACTCAAAAGTCACGAAGTGGTGGATTTCAAAAACTGATGAAACTTAATGGAATTCTACTGTCAAAGACCAAATTGTTAATGTCATTATGATATAGGATAATATTTGTGCATAAAGTATGTACATGTATTTGCCAACACAGGCAGGAGTTTCAGCGGGTTTATACAAGGTTTTATTTAACGTCACAATTAGGGGATTCCGGATTTCTCCGGGATTTCTAGCAATTATCGGTGTCTTATTTGGACTTGCAAAGTGTACCGATTAGTTCATATGGTTCAACAGAACATCAGTGTAAAAAACTATTATTGCATAGCTCAAAACATGCTTGTCAGTTCTAACTTGCGATCATATGAGGATTTTTTTTCTATAAATAATACATTTGATTTGATTGAATCCTTTAATTGATTCTGATTCCTTAAACTAGTTCTTGCTTCATGAATGCTTTTCAGTTAATCAGTATCTGATGCACTTATGATCGCAACTGTACATACAGTCTGAAATTGAAATACTGCAACTTGGCGTACACTCTGCTCACTTTGGGTTGCTGCACAGAAATACCATTTTCTCGGTGCTAATTCGTTCATGTACCGTTCAACGTATTTTGTGAGCGTGGAAAATGATTTTTTTTTTCACGGGAACTCAAATATAGACCTTTCCAATATTTACATAATAAAATATGATGTCATTATTGCAAATTTTCTTCGATCTCTTTCCCCATTTTGTACTGATCAGGTTTGGAAAATTACAGATAGCAACTAAACTCGACGTTCTTTCAAGACTTCAAGATCACAGTAAGACCATGAATCAACGATGTACTTAAAGTAGAAATAATTTCTGCAAAAATCACGTTTAATTTGAATATATTCTACAAAGATAAAGGCGATGTCGCGTATTTTTCTTTAAGCAACTATGTGATCATCGGCGTACAGATCAGCAACTTCCGCTTCGAGTAACTGTACGCTTATACACTGTGTTTTCAAAGCGGGCAAAATGGAGGAAGCTGAACCGTAACAGCATAGACTGATATGGCCTAACTGGGCGGTGTGTACAACTTTCTTCACGAAAATTTCTCTTGTTTTTGGCTAAAGAAAATTGAAACGAGTTTTTTTATAAACTATTAAAGAAAATTTGCCTTACTAATTCTACAAGCTGATAGTTCATGTAGTAATCACCGATTACATAATTATATAATTAGGGAACGGTAACTAATCCCTTTTTCCCTTTTATATTTGCGTTTTACGGGTCAAGTGTGAGGTTGCTCCACCCAAGAAAAATACCAAAAAATTATTTTGATAACCTTAATTAACTAATTAAAATATTAATCCATTCCAGGTAACTAAGCGATTTGGCATTCCGGGATTGAAGTGTGCGATGGACATTTTAGGATACTATGGAGGCCCGAACCGCTCGCCGCTCCTCCCTATATCCAAACAGAACGAACAATTATTGAAACAAGTGTTCAAAGAAGAAGGATTTTTGTAGTAGTATTAATTAAGCTGTGGTGATGTCTCTTAGCTTAGCATAATAACTTTATTGTGGCATGTCTTGGGAAAACGTGTATTCTCTGATTATTTTTGACGTTTTAGTTGTCACTGTATTTGGGAAGAACTCTCTACAATATTCTATTATTTTCTCTTAATAATTTGGAGAGTTGTTTATACATTTCGACAATATATTTTTTCGGCGTTAGCTGTCTAAGCTCACTTTTGACCTAGTTTTTCGACCAATGAAATGTTGTAAATAATACTCGTATTCTCTTATTATGCAGAGGGAAAATGAAATAAACTATTTCGATTGGTAGCTATTTAAACCAGAGAGGCATCTAGCAGGGTGGAGAGGTATCTAGTGGGATTTTTATTATTATGCAGCGGAAAAATCAAATAGATTAATTCGATTGGTTGTTAGTGGGCGTTGTAATGGAGGAAAAACATATTTACGATTTAAATAACCAGTTAAGGCAATATTGATGGCTTAAATACAATATTATATGGAATATTCTTGGGTGTCAGGTAAACACTTGCATACAATACACAGTGTAAAACGAAAGAGAAGTGTAGATATTCCTAGTTCTTACTGGTTCCTTTCTAGTTCCTTTGATACTGATTGTTAATTTCAAATACGAAATACAAGTTTATTGTAGTGTAGTGGCTAACACTCTCGCCTCTCAAGCGGAGGCCCCGGGTTCAATACTCAGGACGGACACTTTTTTTTAAAGTTAATATACGTAAAAGTTTGTAGATTTCGCTCTTGTAACAGACTGTTATTATTTATATTTATTAAATTTCAAGGACATTTATTCATCTTGAATTCTCACTCTACACGAGGTATTTTATTGAAACTGAATATTTTGCTTCAGTATCTTTAATCGACTTGTTATCACTGTATGAAATTGTTGCAACAGCTTCAACATTTTTTTGAAAGACACTTTCAATAAATTTATGAGTTGTCATGATTCGGTCGCTTAATCTCTAAGTCATACTAAGAAGGCAGGGAGGGTTCGTCGACAGCTATAACAAATAAAATAAAATAACTAAACTGTGTCTGCTTTGCCTCTCTGTATTTCTTTCTTTCTTATATACATGTATATATAAATCTTTTCCATCAACGCCGTTTATCTTTTTTTAAAGATATTTCTTGTTTTTACTGAAAATGCATAATAAGTAATGTCGTCTGCTCAACTTTATGGCGTCATTTTAAGAACTGATGTCAGTTGTCCGAAGGTACTGTTTCTCCCTTATGCACCCCTTATGTACTTATACTGGTACGTGCTTTTACGATCATGGTACTACTACAACTTTTAGCTTTCCAAAAAGCTAGTCGGTTATTAGCATGATATTATAACAAAAAGACGGCTCCAACGTTTAAACTTCTCTAGAAAATGTTCGTTGGAAAGTTGGTATTTATTTAGAATTTCAGCCGTGAAATAAATTTGCTCGCTCTGGTCACACTTTTGTTTCGATTTTTAATTATGTTAAATTCATTGTATGACAGTGCTTGTTATTGTGTCACTTGCAATAGCATGTAGACACGTATTAATCCTATTGTCCGCCAGCGGTGGCGTCGTCGGCGGCTGTGTTGGCGGCATCGTTGTCATGAAGCCCCTAAACGTAAATGAGAAACTTAATGTTGCCCATAAGTTTGTAAGTATTTCCCCTAGTAACTTAATAATTAGAATATATCATCTGCATGAATAAAGCCATCTCCGACAACAAAAATGATCACTCTTTTTATATTATGTTTGTTATGCCCCTTTCAAATGACTTAAATATTGAACTTAATGTACCTAAAACATTGAAAGTCCTTTTCCTATCAACATAATACTTGAAATATATCAACATTTGCATTAACAAACCCTTCTCTGACAAAAATATCGATAACCCATGTTTCAATATTTTTGAGTTATGCTCCTTTTAAAAGACTTTAAAATAAAACATAATGTTGTCTATAAGTTTGAAAGTTCTTGCTCTATTATCTTATTTGTTTGAATACATTATCTGCATGAACAAAGCCAGTGACAACAGGAATGATAAGTCCTAAATACGTTATGTTCCTTTCAAATGGCTTTAATTTTAGAACTTTATGTAGGTTCAACCAAAGTATTTCTGATTCCCATAGGGCTCAAATTCCCAATATTCAATGCCCATTTAATATTATTTCTATCATCTTAATTCCTAGACAAAAATATATTGGTGCGAAGATCTGCATTCCATCTATTCAAAAACGCACAGGGGGTTAACATACTTGTAAGAAAATTACTGATCTCAAACCGAACAGACCATACTTTAAACGCGGAATCGCCACCTTTATCAAACAAGATATAGGCTCAAACAAAAAGATATAGGGATGAAATTGCATTCGTTTCATTTCCTGACATGTAATCCCTGCAAACAAGAGGCCCTCGGACGAAGAGAAAACGTTCTCATATATTAAAACGGACTATATGAACCAGGGAGGAATACTGCGTTATTTTGGTGTAATGCAACCTTTAAATGAAAATTCCAAGTGACAATCCTCTTCATTCAGCGAAACTCCTCTTCATTCTCTTTATGTTATCTCTTTCTACCGAACATGAAGATGATATTATTACAGCTTTTAATAACACCTCGAGATACCTTGATGATTTATTTAATATAGATAATAACCATTTTCCATCACTGGTTAATAAGATTTATCTTAAAGAACTACAGCTTAATAAAGCGAACACTTCAAAAAAAGTAAAACTTTCTTGATCTAAATCTGTCCATTGAAAATAGTTACGTCACTACTAAAATACGATAAAAGAGATGATTTTAATTTTAATTTAGTAAATTTTCCGTTTTTAGACGGCGATGTTCCTCGTGCAACATCTTACGGGGTTTATATCTCACAGCTTTTCAAGAGCTTGCAACGATGTGAATGCTTTCAATGAACGTAATCTTTGCATTACAGAAAAAAACTTTTAAAACAGGGTAATCGGTATCACAAATTAAGGAAAACCTTTTGCAAATTTTATCGCCGATACCCAGATCTAATTTATGGAAGAATATTTGTGCCACAACTTAACCATATAAAATAACGTGAAAAAAATAGAGGATTTCGCAAGAAAATGTTTTTTTTCGCGAAAACAGATAAATTACACACGAAAGAAATTAACATGAATTTATTCCTGATAATGCTCTAAATTGCCTCAACATAAAGATATAGTATCCTTGAAAATAATGGAGGATTTCACGAAAACAGATTTTTTTTCGAAAACAGATAACTTTTCAAAAACCTTGAAAATTTCACAAACCTTTTTTTCGTGAAAATATGGATGTTTTTACGAAAAAAACACACTTTTTTGCGAAATCCTCCATTATTTTCAAATTATTTTATGTGGTTAAGTTGTGGCACAAATATGCTTCCATAATTTTTAAATAACTGGCATCTTTCGTGAAATTGTTACGGTTTCATGAAAAGTAATCTGTTTTTCGTTTCACGAAATCTGATTTTGTGAAATCTTCCATTATTTTCATGCAAAAATATATTTCTTGAAATGTTTAATGTTTCGTGAAAAGCTATGTTTTTGCTTGAAATCCTCCATTATTTACATGAAAACTTTATCTTTATGTTGTGGCAGTTAAGAGCACTAACAGGAATAAATTCTTTTTTTGCGAAATCCTCCATTATTTTCACGTTATTGTATGTGGTTAAGTTGTGGCACAAATATGCTTCCATACTAATTCATAAATACAGGTGCAGTTTAAAATCTATGGAAGCATATTTGCGCCACAACTTAACGATATAAATTAACGTGAAAAAAAATGGAGGATTTCGCAAAAATAGTTTTTTTTCGCGAAAACAGATAAATTACACACGAAAGAAATTAACACGAATTTATTCCTGATAATGCTCTAAACTGCCTCAACATAAAGATTAAGTATCCATGAAAATAATGGAGGACTTCACGAAAACAGATTTTTTTCTCGAAAACAGATAACTTTTTTTTCGCGAAAACATCCATAATTTTCACGTTATTTTATGTGGTTAAGTTGTGGCACAAATATGCTTCCATAATTTTTAGATAACTGGCATCTTTCGTGAATTTGTTACGCTTTCATGAAAAGTTTTCTGTTTTTCGTTTCACGAAATCTGATCGTGAAATCTTCCATTATTTTCACGCAAAAATATCTTTCGTGAAATTTTTAAGGTTTCGTGAAAAGTTATGAGTTTTCGTGAAATCCTCCATTATTTACATGAAAACTTTATCTTTATGTTGTGGCAGTTTAGAGCACTAACAGAAATAAATTCGTGTTAACATAACTTTTTTTAATCGTGAAAATATGGATGTTTTCGCGAAAAAAACCCAACTTTTTTTTGCCAATTCCTCCATTATTTTCACGTTATTTTATGTGGTTAAGTTGTGGCACAAATATGCTTCCATAAAAATCACTATTGCATCAAGGTATTTCACAGCCAGTTTTTTTATGGAGATTCAATTTACAAACTTAAGAAGGTAAAAGGCAATGTTAATTTCTCCCGGTTATTCGTAAAAATCATCTGTAAATTTAAAAAGAAGGTTACCAACATGATATTTTAGGCCTGGTGATTAACCCATCAACAGACGATCAGTATGCTTACCTCTTTGGTTGCACGACGGTGCAGTGGTTTAAGAGTTTATGAAGGTTTATGGGGAAATCTTTTCTTAAAAGTACCAAGAAGCTCGATTCGTTTCTTTTATCCCTGTCATCGTGTTCTTGCTGATTTTACTACAAGAGCTCTGGTCTTGGTAAGATCACTGAGTACTTACCCTTTGGCTTTACAATGCTATGAGCTTCTTATGTTTTTATATGTTTGTGTGCTTTTGCATGCAACATTATTGAGCCGATGGGTGGGTTGGAGTTATTTCACCAAGACAACTTGTACTTGTTTTGTGATATGAGTGGGGCAAGTGTGAGGTTGGTGCACCCTAGTACCTGGTTTAAACCCCCAGTAGCAATTTGTTTTGCCACTGACCGTTCCAAGGCGGTATCCCCAAAGGTTCTCTTTTTCGTTAATTGTTTGTGGCGTCCTATTTGAATTGACATACTGCATCCTAAACAAAGCCGAAAAATGTTCTGATTCACAATTTGTATCTAAAGACCGCTAGACTGTTGAAAATGTCTCAGTTTTACCATTTCACTTGGATAATATTTGGAGAAATGATGCAGATAAACACAAAAAGTATGATTTACCGTTTGAACGTTTGGATAGAAAGCTTATGTGAATAACAATATCAGTTTAAACTTTAGAATACTTAGAATAATTGTGTTTCATGGAATTCATTATCTTCGACCTGGTCTGTGGACTTTAGCATGAACTATATCTTGGCTGTTGTCAATTTAAAAACCGATCTCTTAAAAAGCTGAAGTAGCATTGTCTGTCTTCTCAAGCACGTATATGCTGGTCGACTTTGATTTACCGGGGAGCGGAACCAAGTGACCGATACCGACTCAGCCATAATGTATCCCGACTTTGCCGGAAACTTCCTATCACTCACGTAGAACACTGCCACTAACCTTTACATGATTGATAAAATATGGAAATTATGTAGTCTTCGCTTATATGATGACTGGAGGCTTCGATATATAAACGCAAATAAGACAGTTACTGTTTCGCCATTGGTAAATATTTGTCTGAAACGTAAACTTGCAAAAATAAATGTTTTTGTCTCGGGTTTCTTTTTGAATTATGGTTTCGTCAGCTTGTAAATGAAGCTCAATCACCTTTATACTTTGAATATTTTTCTTTGTCCCCTGTTAAAACGAAGCTTACATAGTTTTGTTATTCATGAATAAATAGATCGTCTATTACTGAGAGTTTCATGAACGTATCCATGAAGGATAGCAAAATTGAGCTTAAACATGTAAAACATTCTCCGCGAAACCCCTAATCCAAATGTCTGACCCCCATATACACACATTGTGACACCGATCTTGTACTGTCTTCAGTCATCTGATTGTTAAACGGCATGACTGTATGCAATAAAAAATAGTATTATCACTATCACTGTTAACAAATTATCGGCTTAACATACTGCTCGTTTACATTGCTGTTTACATGTTTCAAAATAAATGTTACATTAAATTCTCTTGTTTAGAGTGTACATTCACTTCTTAACTCACAATTACAATTACATTCGGGCCTCTATTACAACACTTCATAAATATAAAAAAACAGCTATTACTGGTCTTGCTTCCCTCATGCCAAATCACCATTTCCATTATTGCCAACTAAAATAACCGATGTCTAAAGCTTCTTTTTCGGCTTAAATAATTTCTGTACAAAAAGCCAAGCAGCATTTTAATCTTCCTTTTACATAATGGTCCCCAACAGTTACACTATTTTCAAACAAAAGAAGATACCCGGTTTTCTAATTTAACAAAAGCCGGTGAAATAAAACAGTACTTATCACAAAAATCTCTTAGTTTCTGGCTCCCATCGCTTCGGTTCCGTTTAAATCAGCGGCGCAACCACTGGCGAAGTTCCCTACTTATCTGACTTGTAACAAATGACTTCTTTCCATTGGAGAAAGCTCCCTGTTGCCATATGTCCTTGTTGACTGCCACGTGATCCTTTAATGAGTCGAAAAGGCTTTATTCTGACACTCTCTGCTGCCTATTCTGTCTCAAACTTCAAACCTTCAGTTCACTGAATCAAGTTTAAAAAAAGCGTTGGCAACTCTCCGAGTAAACTGCTACATAAATGTGTTCTTCTCCTTGCCGACATGTTTACCGCTGAATAGACATGTGTGGTCGCAGGTGGACAGTGAAGATGGACATCGGAAAACGGGTAAAGTTAGGGTTGTCTCAAAATATTTACAACATATTTTATGGTGTAATTTAATATTAGGCCACATAAAACGCAATTGTTTCTTGTTCATAAATTCCATTTATTGATACATATATGGAAACAAATCATTCAGATTCATCACTACTAATGCCCAATTCTAGCAGTAGTTTCGGCATTTTAGTGCGCATGAATTTATTATATAAAGTGTGATTTTCTCTCACGAGTTCTGCGAGAGGCTTTTTTCTTTTACGCCTTCGTTGGTCTGCTTGACACGGTGTAGAGCCTGCTTGTTCGTCGCCTGAGGATGATGATGGCATATCAGCAACAACTTGGTCTCTAAAATCACGAGGATAACTTGTAGAGACGGAATTTCTCTGAGCATCACGCGGACGGCTTTCCCCTGCTTGCCTTGTCGTTGCATCACGAGTCTCATTGCCAGCTGCACGATCACTGGGTATATCGTAAGACTGATAATCATCAGCAGCGAGATCTCTCTGTACATGAGGAGGAGGAGTGCAGGCTGCAGGACCGATCGGTACAAAACGAGGCTGACTGACAGCAGAGGCATAAAACGTTTCCTCGTGATCATCAGGTGCTTGTCGCCTCGGCTCATAACGCTCATTTACGCGGCGATTTAATACTCGTGCTGAACCTGGTTCCATGACTGGCCGAGGTTCCACTGAATTCACTGGCTGATTTACAAGCCTACGCTCCATTAAGCGAATCTGGTCCAACAGAGCCCTGTAACAAATATTGCATTAAATGTTTGGTGTTCTATTTTTAATGAATATGCTTATGGATGGAAGAAAATAGTTAGAAATTTATTTTAAATAGTTAACAGATTTGTGTATCAAAGGTTTTGTCGCATAACGGTTATAAAATTACGGACAAACATATTATGGCAGAGGATGGCATTATATTATATTATTATCTTATATTAATTCTCTTATATTAGCCAAATCGTAATGGAATCATTGTCTAGCAGGAACTTCAAACACTGGAGTGAAAATTAAAAACGTTCACTGTTTAGCTAGCACGGTTGACATTAAATTGATAGATTTCAGTTCAAACAGGGTGTGAGGTTGAACGTATATAGTAAATAAATAACTGGAGAGCGTTGTGTTTTCCAGGTTCGATATTTATTCTGTTTATATAGCACTGTATATTTTACGTAGGTGGTGACGTCACCGGGCGTTCACCTGGCCGTCACGTACATATTGGCCCAAGATCATAAAACTAAGATTTGAGATCAGTCTCAAATCTCAAGGATCTGATTGGCTGAAATGGCGACTGGTCGTCATTTCAGCCAATCAGATGCTTGAGATTTGAGACTGATCTCTAGATTTAGTTTTATGATCTTGGGCAATAAGCTTTACGTTACATTATCATTATGATTTCCCGACACAGGGTTTACCTTATTTACCTTATTTGCAGATTTTCTATGTTGTCCCTTTGTTTCGACATTAAGGAACTGAGCTTCGATGAAATTCTATCTGGAGTTGTTTGTTTGTGCTGGAAGCATACAGATTTTTCGTTTGTTCATTTTTAACTGTTGAATGTTCGCTCTAATGTCTTCAATAATGTTATTCCACATTGTCGGGTGGGCAAGGTATGCACGAAGCATAAGGATCTGTTCTTCGTCGGAAGACTTGGTAGTTTTCTTTTTTCTCTGGAGAATGGTATCTAAAAATAAAAATATTTTGTACAACAATAATTAAAGGAAAAAGAAAAAAAATTATCCCGCGCAAACACAAAAGAATACATAACATCAATTTCACAGTGCCTTGGCGATTTCTTCTGTGGTATCATTTAATTTTGCGGGGACGAATTTTCGCGCAAAACCCGAAAACAATATATTCGTGGCGACATGAATTCGCGCAACTATGTTTTTCTAATAAACATTTTATTATTTGGTTTAATTTCGATGGGGGTTACATTCGCGCATTTACCGAAATACGCGAAATGTAAACCCACGCGAAATATAATGATACCAGTGCAACTCGTTAACTTTTTGGCTTGGCCTTAGCTTACTCAATTGCTGACCACCGCGTTTAAAAAATATTTATATTCATAACACAGATACGTGGAAGTATTACAAATTGTTTCCTGATCGTTATACTGGCTAATTATTAGGTAAGATCTCATTTTAATTAAATAAAAGTAAAACAGCATAAAATTATTACCTTGATTGATATCCATTACTTCAAATTTATTTGATACGCAGTCGATGTAAAACTCACTTATTTTTAGGTTATCAATAAAGTGCACGAAATTCACGTGTTGAAATTTACTTTGTGTAAAATAAAATTACTTCAAACCAGGATATGTTCGCTATATCATAATAAAAGTAACATAACATGAGTTAAGCCTTGATATTTTTCTATTTAATTTGGTGCAGACATGGATCCAGATCGTCGACGATTACTTTTAAAGATGGTAACGTTTCTGGCCCAGCCTCCACCCGACTTTGAAGAGTACCAACGATACATTGTAAATACTATTCTTCTGCTTTCTCGTCTGCCGCAAGATCCTCCTTTGGATATCAAGAATCATCTCGTCGTAGATCACGACGCACAATACCACATTATTACCTTTTTTATGGAAAGAAAATTTTACTGCGCAATCTGTTGTCGACCAAGGTAAGACTGGTGGCGAATATGTTAGACCAGGAGAGTCAATTTCTTTTTCAACATGAGTGGCATTAAGTTTCGTACTAGTTTTAGTGTTGAAAATAGTTTTATTATATATTTTATTTTTTTTATCATTTTCGACAACCGAGTTGTCACTAAAATTACATTGGTTACACAATTGTAATATTCCTTTTGTTTTAATGTCAACGTTGCTTGAATATTTAGTACTAGTTTCCAGTGTTTCAGAGTTATTATTTAAATTTTTGTCATGTAATAAAGTATTTTGACTGGTCTGTTTGCCAATGTTTGATACCGGTACTTCATAAAGATTACATTTGCAATAAAGAAAATTACATTGCTCATTGATTGATCATATCTATACAACCCACCCTGAAAATATTATTGAAGTTTCTGTGCCCAAAATAAGTTTAAGTGATCATTTTCCGGTATGTCTTACCAGAAAAATCAATAAACATCAAAAGGTCTATGAAGATAAACATAAAACTATAAAATACCGATCATTTACTAAATTCAATGAAAAGCTTTTTGTTAACGACATTTTACATTCTGGCATAGAATCAATAATATCAATAACCCACGCTACATGTTCTTTATAATATATTAGAGAATTCGCTTAACAAACATGCTCCTATAAAAATTAAACGTGTAAAACGGATACACCAACCTGAATGGTATAATGAAGAAATATAAAATGCTAGGAAAATAAGGGATAAGTGCCATTGTCAGGGCGACTGGTTAAACTATGCAATATGGCGAAATAAAGTAACACAGCTTATTTCTAAAGCTAAAATAAACTAATATTCCCATGCGGTTCAAAACAAAACAGACTCAAAGGTATTATGGAAACATATTAAAGCAGTTTCTTATGACGAAGACAGGACGCCATATTCATTGCCAACTAGATTATTGTATAAAGGTGAATTGCTTACAGATAAAAACCATATTGCTAATGCTTTAAATCATCATTTTATCAACATTGCTTCAAATGTGAAAATCTCTCAAACAGACTTCAACGCGTTTAATGATCTTGGGTTATTTTTAAACCAAAAACTACGGTTTAAAATATTTTCATTAAATTTTATTACGCCATTTGAAGTTCAGAAATTGATTGATGGATTAAATACTAAAAAATCTGTCGGACCTGATGGCATAGGACCTTACATTCTCAAGCTTTGCTGTGATTACATTACACCTACAATTGCAGATATAATAAACAATAGCATTAGCAAAGGAGAATATCCTGACCAACTTAAAGAAGCCAATGTTCTCCCATTCTTTAAGAAGGGTCTAACAGATGATCCAAACAACTACCGTTCTATATCCATATTAAATACTATATCCAAAATTTTTGAAAGACACGTTGCTAACCAAATGCATGACTATTTTAGAAAAACGAACATTTTACATAAAACCCAATCTGGCTTTCGGAAATCCTACTCCTGTCAAACTGCTCTTACATATTTAATAGATAATTGGTTATCAGCTATTGACAAAGGGAATTTAGTAGGTAGCGTTTTTCTTGATTTAAGCAAAGCGTTTGACATGGTCGATCATAATATCCTTTTACATAAATTAAAACTTTACCATTTTGACAGAAAATCAATAGATTGGTTCTCTTCTTATTTGCAAAATAGAAAACAATTTATTTCAGTAAACAACATATAGTCCGATAAACTTTGCATCAAGACTGGTGTCCCTCAAGGCTCTATCCTTGGGCCCCTTCTTTTCTTAATCTACATCAATGATCTTCCAATGACACTAGAATCATGTAACGTTGATATGTATGCTGACGATTCTACTTTGCACACATCCTCTTCTAACATAAATGAAATACAATCACGACTTCAAAATGACATTGATAATATAGACAAGTGGTGTAAAAATAACAATATGTCACTAAACCCATTAAAGTCAACTTGCATGCTACTGGGAACGAAAAACAGGTTAAAGAGCTCAGACTCTCTAGTAATTACTTTAAATCAAACTCAGCTTGAGAATGTATATTATCAAAATATTTTAGGCATTAATGTTGATGATTCAATAAAATGGCAAGTGCAGATAGATAAAATTTGCAGTAAATTAAATTCAAAGCTATATCTGTTTAATAGAATATCAAAGTACCTCACATTTGAAACAAAGAAAATTTACTATAATGCGTATGTACTACCGATTCTTGATTATGGAGTTATCTCGTGGGGACAATGTTCAAAAACCAACAAAGGTCGGATAAATAACTTCCAAAGACGTTTTGCCAAATTAGTGCTCGGTAAATCAGATTCATCAACTAATACAGAACTTTTTAGTGAACTGAAGTGGTTATCATTTAATGACCGTATCAAATATCACACAGCCTCTCTAGTTTATAAAACCCTCCACGACTTAGCCCCACAATATTTATACGATCTGATAGAAATTACACAAAATACGTCTTACAATCTTCGGTCTAACTCAATGCAATGTCTTGTCCATCCAAAGCTAAACACAGAATTTATGGAAAAAGACATTTAGTTACTCTGGTATGATTATCTGGAATGAAATTCCTTTTTCCATTAAAAATTCATTCTCCCTGAATTTATTCAAAAAATCATACAAACATCATTTATTGACAATAAATTCTTAAAATGTATCTAGATATACACACAAACTGGTAACTGCTCAATGACTTGTCGTTGCTTTTTTTCTACTCTTGAGCATATGTATTATAATGTATTACATTATAATATTTTGCCTTCTCAAAATATTGCCCAATTAATTAACATATGTGATTTTGTATTGTTCATCTTTTTTATTTCATTTTAATTTTGTGTGTGTGTGTGTGTGTGTGTGTGTGTGCGTGCGTGCGTGCGTGCGTGCGTGCGTGTGTGTGTGTGTGTAGTTACAATATTTCATGATGGCCTCTTGAAAATAGGATTTGTATTATTATTGTTTTACTTTGTACAAAACTTAAGAGTTACCATCTATAAATAAAGAATTTATTATTATTATTATTATTATTATTATTATTATTATTATTATTATTATATAAGCTAGAACTTTGTTTAATAATTTATTAAAAAAAAAAGAAAATTCATTTCTTATACACCCCTGCAATTTACATTATATGCTGTAAAAATATATTTCAATCCGTTTTTAAGATCAACCTAAATTGTGATAAAAGGCCGCTAACTTCACGCCGCCAGGACGCTAACTTCACGCCGCCAGGCCGCTAACTTCACGCCGCCAGGCCGCTAACTTCACGCCGCCAGGCCGCTAACTTCACGCCGCCAGGCCGCTAACTTCACACATTATTTGAAGGATGAAATATTTCATACAACCTTGCGGTCGCTCCCCCTGCCCCCCCCCCCCCCCCCCCCCCCACTCCCCCTCTACCCCGAATCCACAGATTAAAAACCGTTTGATGGTTTGAGTTTAGAAATAAATCAAACTTGGTTAAAAAATAAATATGTAGTACCACTGATTTGAATTAATAATTTTTAAAAATCTTCAATTTCGCGCTGCCGAAAACTTTCTTCATTCGTGGATTCTGCAGCAGAAGATCGCTAACTGGTCGGAACCGGATGTCAAACTGTACATTAATTTAATTATAGAAAGTGGTGTTTATTACAGTGACAGATTGGCGGGAATTTGAAGAATATTTACTGTACAGTTAAACGTTAACTGGGAATATTTAAATTTAAAGGAAAATCTAAACACTGTTAACGGAGCACATTTCGTCTCCCAGGCATTTTTTTTACATGTAATAGAACAGAACAATCGCTTTTTATCAGTTATTCCAAACAAGATACATTTTTAAACGATACAAATATTATGTTTTGACTCAGTTTTTAAGATTCGAACATCGGATCTCTTGCTCAGCACGACAGTCTACAAATTAAGCCACCTAAGTCAAACGCTTAACACATAACTCTCTTCTACATAAGACATAGTCGCTTAATCAGCAGATGCCTACTTTAAACAATGCAGATCCGGTTCAAATATCACAGTCAATGCTTCGCCCAGTAGGGCTGCTAGAGTAAATGATTAACAACTGACCACCAATGAAATACTATCCTATCAGTTATATTTCGCGCGGGTTCATTTTTCGCATATTTCGCGCATTTCGAGCACTTCTTTCGCGCTTGGAAAGTGCGCGATATCAAACCCCGGGAAATCGATCTATCGACTGTCTCATTTTATGACAATAATGAGAATTTATACCCGCGCGATCATTTATGTCTTATCCGCGAAATTTCGTTCCCGCGAAATTAAATGATACCCCTTACGAAGGAGACAAATGTTTAAACACTCACCTGGGCCCAAGATAATAAAACTGAGATTGGAGACTAGTCTCAAATCTTAAGCATTTGATTGGCTAAAATGGAGAATAGTTATCATTTCAGCCAATCAGATTCTGGAGATTTTAGACTGGCCTCCAGTTTGTTTAATAATACTGGGCCCAGGATTTGAACCTCGGATCTCCGGCTTCCTGTACCAACGCTTTACTAATTGAGCTACCGAGGCCAACAAATACGGGCACTACTGCACATTCTCAACGATGTCCTATTTCCCGAGTAACATGTAAATGTAGCTTTTTATTTTAGCAGTACATTCTCATAGTAACCACACAATTTTAAAATCTTTTACCTCCTGTGCAGCCAGGATACATGTAGGTCTAAATTCATAAGAAATATCCCCCTTTACCAAAACTTCCAACTAATCTTTAAATTGTTCACGCGAGCAGGCACCTTTTATTATTTAAAATAGGACTTTTTGATATTTAAATCTTTATCCTGTCCACCATTGTGAATGTGATTGGTTCTGCAAACTTTGGCTACAAGCTTTTGTTAAAATGATTATTTGTAAGGCCCTACTGACGGTACCTTTTGTATAAATGATTGTCAATGAATGAATCTATTCACAAGGGCATTCTGTCTTCTGCCAGTGTCGATTAAACTTCCAGGGGAAGCTAAGGGATGGACGTGGCTGGAGTTGTGGGGCGATGTCAGGAGCGAAGCAGCGGGCGATACTGTGATATCTTTTAATTTCGCGAAAATGAATTTTCGCGCAAAAGCAACAAATGATAAAGGTCAATTCAAGCGAGCAATTGTATTTTTCTATTAAAATATTTTTCTATTAAGATAAACTAACACACAAAGTTAATTCAAAGGGCTTTAAAATTCGCGTATTGAGCACATGCAAAATGCTCAAAATTTAAACCCGCACGAAATAAAATGATACCACATTTATTCTCATTTAGTCATTTCCTCGCGTGAAACTTAATAAAGGTTGAGAACATGAAACTCTTTAAAAATACGAAAATGCATTAAAATGTGAGTTATATTGAGTGTGAAATGGGACTCTTTCGTGTCAAGACGTGAATTTAACCCTTTTCTCCATAGGATAGGACCTTTATCTGTCGGCGAACAATGTAGATCCAGATCACCGACACCATGATCCGTGCCATCTGATCAGAATCTGCAGTTTATACATTTCAATTATTATGTTATTAATAACCAAAAAGAAAACAGTGCAGATCCTGATCAGATGGTACAGATGTGCTGGTGATCTGGATCTACACTGTTCGCATATGAGATCATTTTAAAAGGTGAACATATTGAGGGAACGGTTTATTGGTCAGTAAATTAATCTGTATGCTTAAAAGTAATTTCTAAAACTCGTTAGAAGCCGCAAGAATAAAACATAATTCCCGCGGTCCACCCTCGGACTCCATTACCAAACCCGGGAGATGGTCCTCCCAAACCCATCTCATGTAACACTGATCCCATTCACGCTACGCCCCTCTCGTTGTTCCAAAAGTAGCTCAAAATGAACCGGGAAGTGGGGATTGGAAAGGTGGGATCGTTTGGCGATTTCTGTTAAAAGACGATTGGGAGCGATGTCAGGAAGAACCAGCGACCAGCGAGCCATACTATGATATTTTATTTCGCATAAAAAAGAGAAATTTCGCGCAATTCAACAAATTTTATATAAGCGCGGTAATGAATTCGCGCGCACATTATTTCTGTTACGTTATGTTAAGGTAAAGTGATACAATCCTAGTAGCTATTGAACTGAATATACACTATATGCAGTCCTGTCCGAAGCTCAGTATATTTACTGTGTTTGAGAAGACTGTTAAATTAAAAATTTAGAGTATATTTTGTTAGAGCAAAATCGATCAAGGTTAAAAACATTAGATCATTCATGAAAAATATATAAACCATGTTTGCTTCCGAGTGCTGCTGTAATCTCTACAATACTATAATTCATATCCCAGTACTTCTGAAACAAATGATCTGCATGCCCGTCCATCTCGGGCACTCTTTTCTCACAGCTTTATACTTTCATTTCAACTTTAGCAGCACGCAGTAGGCGGTAAGCAGCAAGCAGAAAGCCGTCAGCAGCAAGCAGAACGCAGTAAGCCGTAAGCATTAAGCAGTAAGCCGTATGCAGTAGGCAGTAAGCAGTACGCTGTCGTATATGGAATTCCGTAAAAAAAAAACCTCCGTGACAGTTGACAAGTTTGAGATGTTACTTACGCTGTACGCGTATTTTAGATACCTGGCGATAACGGACTTTTTCAACATTTAGCGGCCATGCCTGATGCGTTTCCGACGTTAAAAACAGTTTTCAACGCACCTCATTCGAGTCGCATTTCTGGGCGAGGACGAATCGACATCCCAGCTAAAACTGTTCTTAAAAACTAACTTACAAAAGAAGATATTGTGTATCACCGACTCCGAGAACTGGTCCATTCAACTAGAGTACAATGTATTTATTAGTATTTATTGTCGTCATAGGAACCTCTTTATATTCACATGCGTATGGATGAGGTAGAATATATACAGATATGGAATGCATAGTTATTCCAGCTAACTAAGTTCAATAACTTAGCTTTTTAATGTGTGTTTAACTACTTTTTTCGTCGTCTGCGGTGGCAGGTAGACATACAGGGATCCTGTCCGGCGTCGTCGTCCCGTAGTTCCCCAAATTTAACACGAAACTTACTGGTGCCTATACTTTTGAAAGTACAAGTTTGTAATATTTGTCATATTCACTTAATACTTGGAATATATCATCAACATGAACAAAGTCATCGGTGACAACAAGAATAATAACTTTTGTTTCGCTATTCTCGAGTTACACCTCGTTCAACGCAATTTTTGGCGATACGTGTTCCGTGGAACATCAAATTCTAGTCTGTTCATAGCATTAGTGTGCGTGCCCAATACCTACACGACTGTATTGCACGTAGTTGTTCATGTCTAGAGCTGTGTGCCTAAACAGAACACATGGAAATGACGGCCATGATTGTTGTGGTAAGTATCTAGGTTCAGATGGAGGCAACTGTTTTTTGGCGGTAACGAGGCTATACGGAGTTACCACCCATGAAACTGCCGGATTTAAGCATGAGTGATAGATACTTCTTCTTTGATTTCATATACATGTATCCAATTTAACATTTTATTAAATTAGTAATTTCCGAACATATTTTGTAGTATTTTTAGGATTAACATTTGATGACTTCTCATTCTGAAAGCGCAAATGCGTAACAGGCCACAGCGCGTTGCTTTATTTACAGAAGGGCTTAAGTTGATATTAGCACCGGAAACAATGGAAACGCCGATCTTGTATACAAGAAATACAATTTTTACCTCAGGAAAACAACATATTACAGTATAAATACTATACTTTTTTAAATATGATTGTATATTTGTATTTACCGGTATGACTTCCAACATATATTACCGGGTAACTATGTTTTACCCAACAAATACACCTTTAAATATAGTGGTTTTTTTGTCATTAAAGATTCTAGAAACAAGATAAATGGCTAGTCTATCAAGAAATTGCGTTAATTCTTAATCGCTACTTAAAACTGGTCTATGAATATTTAAGTTACTGAACATCTTGATAGTAAAGATGGTTAAGAATCACGCGGACTTGCTCCGACAATATTCTGAAGAACAAAAAAAAGGATATAACTCAACAGAACCGGCTAACGAACGAGACTACTTTGCAAATAAAATGTAAATATAATTAAATAAACACAATATATATTTATGAATCTGATGGTTTCCAGCCTGCATAAGATATTGGCGACTGTTGTTTTCCACCAGACGGTTTGGAGGGGTTCATGACAAACTTCCCTTTCGGTTGCTCCGTCTCCCTCTTTTCCTCCACCTCAAATGGGTGTTTTTCGTCTAATTTCTCCTTGTGATATTCTTTAGTGTCCTTGCCTAACGTGTCGCCATGTTTTGCTTTATTCCGATTATCATCTTCCTGTTGTTTATTTTGTTCAACTTGGTTTGCTTCATGCATTTTTTCCTGTTTCGGCTGCTTATTTGAATCACCTCTGCGTTTTTCTTCATTGAAATTACCCTCTTCCGGTTGGTTATTTTGATCGCCTCTGCGTTTTTCCTCACTCAGACTACCCTCTTCCGGTTCGTTATTTGGATCGCCTTTGCGTTTGTCTTCATTCCGATTACCCTCGTTTGACTTCTTATTCGAATCGCTTCGTCCTATGTAAGTGATAGGTTCTCTGGCCGATGGCGGTGTAGATGTTCGAGATTTCTCCGCATCTTCTTTTTCTTGCTTTCGCCGTTCTTCTTCTTGCCATTCAAAATGTCTTCGCCGTCGTTCACTTTCTTCGGCGTCTATCTGACGGACTTCTTTAATGAATTGTTTATTCTGAAATAAAGATAACTAGTTTCACCCAGGATCTCAGAATAAACTGCAAATGTGACAAGCCATGAACCAAAAGAGTCACAGTCATGTTTTTTTTTTCATTATTCTATTCTGCATTGCATGATGACTGGCATGGATGTAAGTACTGGAAACAAATTAACAAATACCGATCAGTGCTGACAACAGACTCTGTATTACAGTAAAACCCGTCATGAAGACTAACCTAAATGTATTTCGATTCTCCTTTTGACCTTTTCCCACTAGTTTCTACCGCAAAATTTAGACCACCCCATTATTAAGACAAATTTAGACCACCCCATTATTAAGACAAATTTAGACCACCGCATTATTAAGACAAATTTAGACCACCCCATTATTAAGACAAATTCAGACCACTGCATTATTAAGACAAATTTAGACCACCCCATTATTAAGACAAATTTAGACCACCCCATTATTAAGACAAATTTAGACCACCCCATTATTAAGACAAATTTAGACCACCCCATTATTAAGACAAATTCTATTCTGTCCCAGGGGTGATTCTTCTATAGAGGTTTCTCTGTATAACGACAAAAACAACCAACCCATTTGTAGAAGGAACATATTCCGTTGGAAACATCTCGGCATTTCTCGATAGTGTATGGCTGTATTAACTGGTCAGCTTCCTCGGCTACTTCGATATGGACGTCCTCGGGTCGTCTGCAGCTGATTCTTTTCTGCAAGCTGTCTTTGCCTGGTTTATTCATTAAGTACTGAATCTCGTCCCAATCCTGAATAGAAAAATGCTATTAGTTACATTGAAACTGACCAATTGCCCGTCTAACAGACAGATTGAATGATTGATTGACTAATGTTCTAAATTATATTTTGGTAGCGTCGCAACATTAATTGTTAGGATTTTTGTGCTCTAAACGAATCTGGTTTTTCTATATTTGTAGTGTTACAAAATAAAAAGTAGTAAAAATATACAAATTGGCAATGAAGTTAATGTTAAGAAAACGTTGAGCATCGCGTCTTTTCTCACAGAATAACAATAGCAAATTTTCAATCAAAAGTATCTCACTTGTAGATACTCGCGCCGCTCTCCAAGCAAAAGGTACGTTGACGTCATGACGTCTTGAACAACCATGGGTGGTCGCACATAGTTGTGAATCTCCGTGATTGTGTGTTGGTCCAGCTTCATCATGGGATGCCTGTGCCCTATTATGAAAAAACAAGATTTGTAGTTACATGTAACTAATGTTGAAAAACTGCACATTATTAGAATTGCGTTTCCGTTGACTATGCTCAAACCGGCAAGCTGAAAAAACAATTTGTTTTCAGTTGTTGTTTTTCCGATGGGCTACATCATAGAATTGAGCAGGCAAAAGTGAGGTTATGGTGCCATCAAATCTTAATTCGCTGGAAATCATGGAAAGGTAGAAAATATGAAAATATCACATTATATCACACTGTAGGTAGATGATCTGCACAATACCTATAATTATCGTTTAAACATTGATTCGCGCACAACGCCGAGTATTTGCGGCGTAAATTTTAATGTGCATTGTATGGTGGCTGATTTATGCCATTTCGTTTTTTCGTTATTTCGCCGCGAAATAACGCCAAGTGCAAAGACGAAATAACGAAAAACGCCACGCGAAAAGACGAAATAACGAAAAAACGCCACGCGAAAAAAAGAAAGAACGCCACGCGAAATAACGAAAGACGCTATTTTTGCGCGAAATAACGAAAAGTCGCCGTGCAAAAAACGCCAATTTAACTGTACAAAATAGCGTTCTTTCTAGCTTCGCCTGGCTTTTTTTCGTTCTTTCGCTTGGCGTCTTTTCGTTGTTTCGCTTGGCGTCTTTTCGCTCGGCGTTATTTCGTTATTTCGCCTGGCTTTTTTTTCGTTGTTTCGCCTGGCGTTTTGTCGTTATTTCGCGAGGCGTTATTTGGCTTTGCGTCTTTTCGTTATTTCGCCTGGCGTCTTGTCGTTATTTCGCTTGGCGTCTTTTCGTTATTTCGCTTGGCGTGTTTTTCGTTATTTTGTCTTTTCGCGTGGCGTTTTTTCGTTATTTCGTCTTTTCGCGTGGCGTTTTTTCGTTATTTCGTCTTTTCGCTTGGCGTTATTTCGCGGCGAAATAACGAAAAATAACGAAATGGCATAAATCAGCCACCACAGCATTGTCATTTATCTCTAATATCAACAGAGCCTGCTAGTTTTCACGTATGTCATGTTAGGTGGCTATCAAATTACAAGAATTTCAAGCTAAAATATATTCACCCAAAACATCGCCTTACCTCCCATTTTGGTGAGTTTTCCTTCAAGCTGCTCGCCTTCAGTGATGTCTGCCTGAAGGTCTGCTCTGTACTTGGACCGTTTAGCTTTCTCCACCCACTTGTGGACCACATGCATATTCCGTCCTTTGATGGCCGTTCTGAGCTCTGAAATCGAACATGAAGATGATAAATTGTCACATTTGTGTAAAATTTGTGTTAGAGACATTGAAATCCATGCATGTATTTTGAAACTTAAGACTTGGAAAATGATCAATCATGTTCATGATTATTTGTCTAGTAGTCTAGATTTTTAAGCTGAAAATATTGACGAGGTAGGGCCAAAAAGATAACCATTTATTTTGTGACCAACTAAGCTGTTTTATACTGTTTTATTTTTCTTTCTTTTTCAATAGTTTTCTTTCTTTCTCAACTGAGTGCTATTGCGCACCTTTTACTAGTATTTTTCATCGATTTAGGAAGGTCTTATATGTCTTGATTAGAATGTCCCTGTTTGTTTTTAATTTTCCAGCAATTTTAATTGCTTTTTCCAGCCGTAACTACCATCTTTTTCCGCGGCATAAGGTGACACCTAACTAAGAAACTACCTGGCCAGGAATTACCTAAAGAATTGTTTCCGAGTATCTTGCCTTACCTTTTTTTCGTTTAAACTCCGAAATTCCGTGTCTTATAAAGCAAACCTCAACAAACCAACCTCTCTTGATTTCCCAGTACTGTTTCATTTTTTCTTGTCCAAGTTGTAGTTCACCATGGTCTGGTACGGTGAAGCATACAAACGCTTCCATGGCGTCCGCTAACTCCTTCTCTGACGTATGCTCCTTGATGTTGTGTTCTAGACGAGCTCGCAGCATCTTGTCACGGTATTTCTGATACAAATAAACACATACAATAAAAATGATTTAATTAAATAAAATAATCATGATACGATACAAATCGAGCTAAAATGTTCAATTCTGTTCTTGCCAAGTTTACATTATTTGAATTTATTTCGTTATGACACCATAGCAAGACATATTTTTGCAGTAACATTATGTATTAATTACCTTTTAAAGCTTACAACTTCGGCTGTAAAAAAAACAGGAGCGGTGTATATGTGGGTCACTATTTAAGTATGTGCAAACAATACAACCAGAATTAAAAAAAACGACAACAGAACATTGATGCAACTAGACAAATGGCTGGTGGTTTGGCCATTAAGGAGAGCACTTCAGACAAAAGAGGTAAGTAACCGTGTATTTTCTAATGTGCAAGATGGAATAATGAATTGTGGTGTTTAAAACAGACTTTTTCCACAACCCTGTGTTGTTCTTACCCGACGATGACCTCGCTCATAATTCTGCAAAACAGTTAGATAACATCTAAAATGCTGGACTAATTTAATCTAGATCCATACCCATCAGAAATACGTATTTATAATTCCACTGTCAACAAATTTAATAGTTCATAGTCTATGAGATACAATTTGATCTGAAGTATAAACTTAGAACATGTTACTTCAAATAAGGAAAGATCACCGATATAAAAAGAGGAAAATGAAAATGCACTCTGTACGTATTTAAATATTTCAGTGAGGATACTAGTATTCGCTTGAGATAAACAAAAACTAATCACGTCAAGTTTCTCTCAACTTGAGTCTGTCCTCATTTTGGTTTATTTTTAACATGTTATTTTTCTGGATGTGATTTCATTAAAAACGATGAAACTGCACCTGCCATGTGCGCGGACACAGAATTCCATGTTAATGTCACAAATGAAACACACTAAACATTTAAAAAAACATAATCGTTTTGGTAGCGAGACCAGAATTTGTTTTACCTCAGGTAGTCTAGACCTTTGCCTCTGTCTAATTAAATATACGCATGCCTCTTGGAACTCATTACTTCCGGCATCTCGGCAGTAAATCTTGAGCGCATACTGTCCCTCTTCCGGTATCTGGACTCGAACCATCGCCTCATTGTGAAGTTTGTCGCACTTGACCTGATCAATTTTAAACCACAACTGCGCTTAATTTCTTTAACAATTCGGACTCACGAGACCGAAAGTTAGACTCGTAGTTTTACCTACGATCTATATATTACAATTATTTATAGAGGTCTTTTGTTTTACCAAAGCTGTCCGACTTTGACAGCTAATGCAATATGTTTGAAAACAAGCAATTTTTTTATGCATTAAACTTATCATGTTGATTTTAAAGATAAGCGGCTAATCTCCCAAGTCGAACGACTGAATTATTCTGCAGCTTCTTTAATTTCACCATAGCACGAGCACTGGTTTCAACCCAACATGCAACCGACGAAAATAATAAAAAGTTTTTTGACGCTCGATGCTAAAAACAAAAGTTTAACAAGTAACCCGACTAAATTGTGTAAGTTGGCGACTATGCCATTTTAAGCCGTTAACTTTGTCTGAATCTGGTAGCCAGTGCGAAACCTGATGCTTATGGATAAAACTTATCATAGCAGAGTCTACATTGTTTTTGATAGTCGCTTATTTCTTAGTCCACAAGCTCTTCTCTCCTTTAAGCCACACTGTTCTATTTGCAGATCAATATCTAATATTTATTCCGAATTGCAAGTTTTAATCTATTCGTTCCGCAGCGACAAACCATTTTAAATTATAAATATCAATATTCGCATTTGGAAAATCCAAATAATACAGTTTAATATGTTTCTAATGGAACCAGTTGGAAATGTCAATCAAAATCAATCAAGCTAAGATGCAAAGGTCACCATAGACCACTTGACAATTTTACAAGTAAGACTGGGTCTATCTTTCGTTGTCTTAATACTAGTTTGAATGATCAACCACTTATAATTATTGCTAAATTTACTACTAAAAATTTGATAAGGGCCACTTTTGTAATATGTATGTTTTCCCGCTTAGATAATTTTACATTCGTGTTTCAGTTTAATAATTCGACTCAGATGACCAATTCATTAGTTTTATCAATAAACAATACAAAAAACTCATAAACTGTTCAAAATGTTAACTTTAACAATAATAATTTAAGACTAAAAAAGCGGCCCCTATCAAATTTTGAGTAGTATCTTTAACAATATATCCAATATTCCTTACCCGTTCTACAAGTTCGTAGACTGGAAGAAATGTATGAACAAGCTGACAAGTTACATCTAGATCACGCTCCATACGGAACACCAGGTCCCGCACGTCTCCCGGATTCATGTAAATACACCCGTCAAAATGCGTTAGTGGTACGAGACCTAGCTGCCGACAGTGCGGTCCGGGACCCCAACCGATATCCGGGCTGTCTGGCAGAGGGTCAAGATCATCTTCTTTAAACTGTTTGTCAGATATAATCCTAAACTGGCACAGCCTTTGAAGTCCTTTGTGTGGCTTTTTGGATGATTTGTTCCCAGGTTTTGTTAGATTTTGGATGTAATCACCATAGATGTCAAACAAGTACCTACCAGGCTGAGGAAATGTTATTTCAAAAATAAACTTTGATGAAGTCCTATTAACGAACACAAAGTTGTCCAGCTTTGGTTGTTTACCTTCAGGATCACTTGTGTCGGATTTCACAGTAAAACTAAGATATGCGTAATCCATTAACTGCTTGGGGAACGATATTTCTATTTCCCGTTTTCCGTTGACAGCTTTTACAGTACCGGTTTTGGGAGACAACAAGGTAGCACCCATGTCAAAGTAGTGAGTCCGAAAGTTGGGAAGGTTCATGAACTCTTTCTGGGAGATGGGAACATCTAAAAGCTGCCATTGAAAATTGTCCGGATAGCACATGGTAATAAACTCGTCAGGATCCGTGAAAAAGAAAAAATCCGTTGCCTGAAAAGATTAAGTAATTAATGGCATTATGTATGACAAATGTTCAAAAACATAGTTGTAAAAAACATTTCGCCTCCTTAATATAAACCTCAAGATCATAAACTTGAGATTTGGTAACCAGTCTCCAATCTTAAGCATCTGTTGGCTGAAATATGGACATGTCCCTTTTTCAGCCAATCAGATGCATGAGATTGCAGAGTGGTTTCCAGTTTAAGTGTAATGATATTTGGCCCAGGTAACGCCAAGTATCGCCCAAGTACAAAGTGTATAGATGTGTATCTTTAAGCACTTAAACCACTGAATTTAAATCTAATCGTATGCGACACGTTCTTAGGTATGCTTCACGGTCATTTCACAGTACAAATGTATTTTAACGTACTTTATTTTCAGTTTCATTTTGGTTTCCGTCTTTTCCAGTCATTATAGCCCACTCAATGTGTGCTAAATGCCATTCTTCATCGGCGAACACGGCCGTCCAGGAGGTTTCCATGCTCCTCTCCGGGGAACCAATAGAGTAAGTCTCGGATTTACCGATACCGTGAAGTATGGTGCATGGAATACCGGACCGTCTGAAAAACATAAAGTTGAAGTTGGTTATAGCTTGTACATAAAAGAAGACTGCCTATTACGTGCAGTATGGTTCAGGTTAAATAAATGAACAGATTCAGAAGTCATTTTCAGAATACACTACTATGGAGAAATGAAGTTGTTTTTCTTTGAAGGTATTGTCTCACCACAGAGATTGTATGGGAAACATGACTGATTTCTCTGTCGAGAGAGACATTACTGTACACAATTATCTCTTGATAGAAAAGAAAGCACTCTACCTGCACAAGATTGTGAAGAATGACGTTAGGTCCCCTTGTCCCTCTTTGATCATCTTCATGTACCCTCTGGGAGTGTCCCCCGCCTTTACCAAGTCCAGGTCCGGGCTGTTATAGTCTTGCGATTTCATCCAGAGGTATATCGCTAAATACAGAAGGAAACGGTCACACGTTAGCATTTATAAGACAAATAACGAAAATTCAAATACATCTTTGTTTTAATTTGAATCGCAATTAAGTTGATTAAACTTTGATGGCTGCAGTGTCAGCCGACATGAATCATGTTCGGGGCCGTTTTTCAAATAAACATAGGAATGAAATTGTTCATATGAACACACACGTTCCTTAACTAATATACAAAAAAACATTCGTCAGTTGTATGTGGAGTTATTAAAATTTGACATGTACACACGGGTATATAGTCTTTCTAAATGTTTCAAATGAAACAAACAAATAAATGCTTGCTTTCCGTCTACATGTTATGGAATCTGTAAACGAATCCACAAATATGTGCGCTTTGTACGCAAAGTGCGACGTCAGTTCTTGCTAAACTGACGTTCTGTGCCGAAGTCATAAATCGCATGCAGTTGCTCAGAAATATGTCACAACTTTTGCTCGGCCATACATTAATACGTTTGTTTTAATTCAGTACTTTCAAACCTGTTACATGCTGTACTTCTTTAGTAGCACCGGTTGAAAGGTATTTCAGTAACGAAGTGTAGCTACCATCAGTTCCTTTTGGCATCTGCAATATAAAATACAATTTCGAATTCCTGATGATAAGACGGAAAATAATGAAGACTTCAGTTTAATTAACGATAAAATACTGTGCTGATGCAAGGTTTTCAGAGTCGGTTCGCTTGGAGAAGCCATATGGAGGTTACATGACAATTTTCAACTTAATGTCCAATCTGTCAAATGAAAAATAAATTTTGATTCCCGAAAAGGTGGATTTGAACTCCCCCTGGATCCGCCTCTGCAAGGTATGACATAGTTAAGTCATAACTAGAGCCAAAATGATAAAGTTGTTGAAAAACAGCGCCCCTGCAAGATATGACAATGTTAGGTTATAAATGAGGCCAAAATTATGAAGCATTATAAAGTAATTTTGATTTATGAAAATGAGAGTAAAATCACCGCACCTGAAAGATTTGACTTTATTAAGTCATAACTGGGACCAAACACATGAAGTACATGTAATTTATATTAATAAAAATGTGAGTAAAAACACCGCCTCTGCATGAGATGACGTATAACTTGGGCCAAAATTATGAAGTAATTTTAATTAAGAGCATGCAAGTAAATTGTACCTCAGTAACTCAGTACAAACATGATTACCGCGTTTATTCTTGCTTGAATGTCTTTGTTAACATCATCATTATACACATCGACCCTGGTGGACTGCGGTATGTAAGGGGGTGGATAGTCAGAGCCCGAGTCCCCAACATTCCGCTGAAAATCAACAATCACACACATGATGCACAAGCAGAACAGTGAGCGTTGAATAAGAAACATTGTTTTGTATAACGCAACTGGTATAAATTACTCATGAAGTATAAGCATATGAAAACTAGCCACAGTTGATCTTATTTTGAAGGCATATTAACATGAATAAACAGTTGTATTTTGTACGCGCCATGGTTAGTAATAACTACCTCTGTTAAAGTGTTAGGTAAATAAGTTAAGGTTGAGGGCCACGTCAAAGAATGGTAGCTATTGTTGAATTCTTGTGCTAGTAATAGAATCTTTCCGTCCACCCGTGGATAGCGGTGGTGGGAATGTGGAGTGCTAGTTCTGAACAACAATACCCAGTTCTACGGACGTTGTAATTTGGCTATGTCTATGAAATTGAACAAAGTAAAATACTTCTTCTTCTTCTGCACAGAAGATATCTTTACAATACTTTGATTCTAGACGCAGGGCCATGACATTATAAAACTTCAACACCAAAAATTCAAAAAAGTTAACTTTACGTTTTGTTAACCCATGTCAAAAACTATTTTAGATATTGCTGTTTTCAGATTAATTTGCAAAATTTCTTCATTCGTGAGGGCTTCCGCCATTTAAACATCAAACAAAATTAAAGAGATCTGTGATTTAGACAGTTAATCTTATTTTATGGCGTTTTTCATTAGGAAAATATTCCCAAAACAAGCCGATATTTCCATATTTATCATTAAATTCCGTTGTGTCGATTTATATAGAACAACTTACATAGTCTATGGTCTCTCCTGCGACATCCTTCGAACCACCACAACCCATGCTCGGCACGTGCAAGTTCAGCCGTAGTTTATCAAACCTCTATCCTGTAACAAAAATAATTATATAAAAACGTGTTTTTTTAACGAAATCATTTCAACATCGCTTAATATTTTTATCAGAATGAGAGGCAAACAGAGCTCCAAACACTGTCAAATACGTGGGGAAATAACAGAAATAACTGAAGTGCTCCAGTGGTAGTGGGGAGGTCCTCTGATAACGGGTATTGGTTTGAAACCCAGCAAACGCCTGAGATTAATTAATAACTTTTGAAAAACAGGATAAAAGAAGCAAAACCAAAAAAAAAACAACAACAGAAAAACAGAATCTTTGTTAGAATAACATCCAGAAGTCAAATATTTGATCTCCTTATTACGAATTTATAACCGACAAAGTATCCAAGTTAACGCCATGTTTGTTCCTGTTGAATATATGAACAACTTCCCAAGGCTGCAGGCCGAAAAATGCCGATAGTTAAACTACTTACAATTTGTTAACAACAGCAAGTCATGTTCATCAATTCAATCTGTCGATGTTGTTTTTAAAATGCTGCATCTAAATGTCCGTAATGCACCCTAGAGAATACGAAATGAATAAACATAAGAAATAAACTACCAGAGACTTTTAACATTAATCCTTGGATACTGATAACATTGATGCCCTATAACGATGCTTAATTTATATGTCCTTTTAAAGGCAAGTGAACTGTACTGTAAATTAAATGGAATCTGCAAAATTACATTCATCACTGATCAGTTTCAAACTTTAATCGATACATGAGTGAATAAGAAACGAAAAGATTAAAAGATTTGTAAATTAGAAAACGTGATTAAATGGCATTGAATAGAGCACATCATAAATAAAAAAATAAAAATGACTAACCAAAGTATTTTATTTCCATATAACATTCATTAACACACTAAATGCATCGATTTAATTTTATTAAAAGCGAATCAATATTTAAAACAATCAACAAAAACAAAGACATAACTAAGGGGTAGAATTTCAGTATCAGTGACTTTCTTATTCAGTCATTGTTTTAAATAACGCCGCTATGTTAAGACTACATGTATTCCACTTTCTTTTCACACACACAATGTTCGTCCTCATTAAATCGTGAAGGGGTTCGTAAAATTTAACATTGTCAAGCGCATTAACGCATCCATTTTTATTTGGGCGCGACAACCGTGAAAGAGACAAAATGTTGTGTTTTTTTTTTGTTTCGTTTGAGTTTCCAGTGCTGTAATTCATTGACATTTTCATGTTACATGTTTTATTCGGAAATTTTTATTTGGAAATGGGGAATTTTATTCGAAAATTCATCCATTTCTGTAACAGTGTCAATTAAACAAAGCAGTCTGAAGGACAGCAATGTCCCCGCCACATTAAGAAATGTTGCAAACGTTATTGATGCTGAAAAGGAAATGCAAGGAGGAAAAATGTGTTCACGTATGAAAAATGTTTCAAACTGGGCTCACCATTTTGTTGCGGAATTCTTCAATCAGCTTTTGGGAGAAGAAACTGGATGTCATGCCGGGCTGCTTGTAGGCCAGCAGTACATGAAGCATTCCAAGAGAGGTTAAAGCAAAGTTTTCCCATCATTGATATTTCACTGGTAGTGGCGAGTAAGTAAGCCATCCTTTATGTACATGGCAAGCCCGTTTGCAATAGCTTTCTCCCCATCCCCTCCCACATTAAGATTGTATCATAGGTTCATTCCCCCCAAATTCAGGGGAAATAACACTTACATTAATTTTACAGTGATTAACATAAGTTCCACCCCTTGTTTTGCTGGCTGCTCAACGGAATATTGTAAATGTAGCCCACAACTTTTACCTTCACCAGTAACCTTGACCCAGCACAGTTGAAACATAGGTTCTGCACATTGTCTCAGTGTGTTGAACATTTGTCCAAAGTTTTATAAATTTCCTTCCATGGGTAAGAAGTAATGAAGCAAACACAAAACACATGGCTCAAACATAGGTTCTGCACATTGTGTACATGAGGTGAACATTTGACCAAAGTTTCGTCATATTGCTTACCACTGTTTTTTGGTCAAAACGCCGCCACAAGGACACACATTATCAAAGTGTCCCAACTTTGGTCAGATAGCATCCAGTTTCAAATTGGTCAAATAGCTCCCACTGTTGTTTTTATTGGAATTCTTGTTTTGTTTCCCGTTATTTTCTATTGTACAGTTGCAAGGAATTTCTGTAATTAAATTAATTAAAGTATGTATTGTTTTTTGTTTGTGTAGTATATGTCTAGTACTTAAAATATCGCCCAAGTGTCAGAATATCCAACCATACACGCTGTTTTGATGACTGTATGCATAAACGTTGTAAAGTTATCATCCGAACAAGTGTCCATGAACAGACAGACGAACAACATCATAACATAACATTTCCCTTAGACATGTGTAGAATAACAGATAAACAAGTAAAGATGCACTACATTAAAAAAAAACTCTGGTAAAAACTGTTGCCAAAAATATTCTTCCCTTTATGATTATTTTACATTATGCCTGACCACCTTTGTAAATTGGAAACAATTTGCCAGATAGTCATAAGATAATATGCATTTCACTGAAAAAACGGGTCAAACACAGAAATACATGTAATGGTCAAATACACATTTCCTTTACTTAGGAGAATGTAGACATCATGCTGATATTAAATGAGGAGTACCATCCACAGAAATCAAGCTGAAGTGAATGGGGAGTATGACAAAGAAATTTTCAAAATTGCATATACAATAATATAAAATAACTAAGGGAAAAATCCTGGTAAATAGTAAATTATCAGAAGGAAATCATTATCTACCCATCATGCCTGATCATCAGTGCAAGTTTGATAGAAATCTGCTTCATAGTAAATGATGTTTTAAACACATCAGACTTATGTTCAAGGCAAATCTTTATGCAGGCATAAAAACCATGACATGTTCAAACTGTATGAATTTACAATCCCTTCAGGGCTTCAGCCCAAACACCAATCAAGGAGATTGGTTGTCGTTCCTTAAACTCACTTTACACCTCTGCTAAAGGCTCAATGTCAAGATTTTTTACCAAACTAAGAAGCTTCGTTGAAAACCATCATAATTATGGATTTGAAAGCTTGTGATATGATAAATGACAGAAATCTTCATTATCTTTCATTAAAACCGAAGAAACCCAAGCTATTTTAAATGTAGTTGGTGAACTATTTTTTTTAGTTAAAGTAAAAGTAGTTGGAAGTAGTCCCAGCCTAAAACAGAGGTGAATGTATATGAGCCAATAGTGAAAGAGAGTGCCCAAACACAACAGAATTTTGGAAACAGAAACTGTATTTATTGTAACTGTGAACATCACATCAACAATTGGTAACAAAATACTAGAATTTGAGTTTGAGTTTTTGTTCGGTGTAATATAGGAAGGTTTCCAGCACAAATATTGTCTCGTCCAGTTGTAACTCACTCTGTTCTAACCTGAAATAAACAGCAGTAGAGCACAATTATAATATTGTTAATGCGTTTATTTTCATGGTAATAAAATAACACCGTTTTATTGATTCAAGAATCTCAATTTTCTAAACTGCTATAACCCTTTCCTCCATAGACACTCCTTCATTGCACGGGCGAACAGTTTAGATCCAGCTGGCATATCATGTCGTCTGATCAGTATGATTTGTTAGGTTATTTCTGACCAAAATGTGACCAGTGCAGATCCTGATCAGATGGCCAGGATGTGCCGGCTGATCTGGATCTACACTGGTCACACATGCATAAAAATGTGTAATATGGAGGAAAGGGTTAATGTTCAGTTCTACACTTTGTGGTGGTTTTAAACATTTTGACATCATCTGCTATAACTTGTGAACACATTTCAAATACAATGAAAATCTGTGTTAATGAACTCTCTAGGTTACAGTGCACATGGTACTGTTTTGATTGTAAAGGTAAAGGTATGGAACAGAACATATTCAACTGACTTACATTTACCCCCCCCCCCCGATCACTGGATATAAGTCGCCCTTAACAGTTGGCGCCATAGGCAGCCACGGAACATTAACTTATATTCCCCACAGGTACCCATTCATACACCTGGGTGGAGAGAAGCAATAAACACTTAATTTCTTGCTCAAGGAAATTAGTGGCCGGACTAGGACCCTGGACCCCTCGATCCCTAAGCAAGAGCTCTACCACGAGACTACCACTTCAATGTCAAATAATGGAATGGCATAATGATGTTTCCCAGTGAAAGTGAGGAACAGGAAAAACTAGAATCATCTTCAAAGTTTACCCTGGCTGAAGGTTATAAAACTGAGCATGGAAACCAGTCTCAAATCTCAAGCATCTGATTGGCTGAAATGGCGATCGGAAATCACAGCTGCAGCCCTGTATTTTTGTTATGTTATCACTTACCATTCATTTGGCCACAGACCACTTGATGAATGTACTAAGTGAACTAGTATTTTAGTTTTTAAAGCTGTACGAACATGTTTATGAAAGAATTAAAATAGTAAATAGCTTCAAATGATATATATATTTTTTAAAATAAAAATCTGGGCATCACAGTGATAAGGGATCACAGTGATACCTACATATTTATCATGTGTTTCACTCTTGTCAGCTGGGATTTCTCAGCAGACGTAATTTGTGCCATGATTTCCTCCTTCTGTGTATCATCAGTAATTGTTGATAAGATGGCGTCCATACGCTCCTGCTTCTCAATGAGGCGTCTACAAAATATAAACAAGTTACCGTATGCGGCATGTAATGGAAAAAGGTGCCTTCGGACAGTTGACATCAATTCTTGAAATAACATCATAAAGTGGAGCAGACAACATTACCTATTCTGCATTTTGTGGTAGAAACAGCATTATGTTGTCAAAATGTGTTCGTGGTAAAAACAGCATTATGCTGTCAAAATGTGTAACAAAAATTTCACACTAGTTATGTGATAATAATAGATAATAGTTCTTTCCAAATATAGTAACAACTAAAATGTCAAAAAAAATTTAACGGAGACACTTTTTCCTATGATGCATGTTGTATTACTCAAACGAAATTTCAACCCTGGTTTTGAATATTCCACTTGTATTATAAACAATTGCAATTCAATTGCTTATTTCATAAAACTTTTTAGGCATGTATGTAAATAAAAATAAAACCAACAGTTCTGGATATCATTTGTTCACCTTGGAAATGAATTAAATGAATGGTCGCTTACATTGAGGAAAAAAAGACGAATAGAACAAATATATTGGGTTGAATTTTGTGATTAACAACTGGGCATTTTTTGATAATGAATCTCTAAATGAACCATCACTGCACCTGTTTTCCTTGGTTTCTGCCATTCTCTTTGTTACAGCATTTGCTAGAGCCTGAAACGACAGTGAGCATGTGTAACATAATTATAACTCTCTACTCACTGAATTACTGTAATGAACTCATCCTTCTATCACTATCAGCCAGTCCATGTTTTGGACATAGGGGAGTTTTAAAGAATTTTTTTCACTAGAAGGCAGAGTGCAAATCCCGATCAGACTGCATGGATTTGTAGATCTTCACTTGTTGCAAAAATGACAAATGTTTAATGCTGTGCCTTGCACAATGTGACAAATGTTTAATGCTGTGCCTTGAACTTAATCTTAGTTATTGAAATTAAAACTACTCGAAGACACCCCAAGTTGAAGTTCAACATATCAAATTCCCAAAGTTGCAAAAAAATCAAAACATTAAGATTTATGATATAAATTTATGACTAAGCAACTTTTCAGCATGACACTATGACTATCTCATGAGATCTTCCTTTGGGGATATGTTAAATCTGAATGTTTTTTTCATAAATTTAAATCATTTCACATGGGTATGTTGTGATAAGCTGTAACAATCTGTTTTCTTTATATAACAAAATATTTGTGAGTAAATATTACCATGGCATGGCTCATAAGATTTTGGTAATGTGCCAGCTGATCTGGATCTCAACTGAGATCCACATGCATTAACACCTGTATATATGGAGTAATTGGTGAATTAATTTCCCAGACTTTCAAGAAGTTCTTAAAGCATTAATAACGATATGCCATTGAAAATATCATACAAATATTAACTTTATTAGTCCATTTTATTAATAGATGCTCCTGTTTTTCATTTAATGTTGGACTGTGTACCTTGTAACAGTTTTCTAGCAGCATCCTGGCTAGTTGCTCTATGTGGACACGGAACAGGTAGTAGGTCCGAGCTGGCGCATGGTCTGGAGTCTTGGAGATCTCCTGTCAAACAAAACAAATACAGTGAAAAAATTGTTGTCTGAATTTTAGGGTGGTCTTAATCTTTTTTTTTCTACTGTAATAGTTAACAAGGTCAAAAAATAAAACAGACCAACAAATTATCTCTGACAAAAAATAAATTTACAAAAGAAACAAATAAAGTTAACCAGGAAAAATTGTCGTGCACATGTAAGTCCAAAATAGTTACCAGGCAACAATAAAACTTTAATCAATTTAGCCAACAAAAGGAACCATAAACAGCAAAGAAGGGGCAAATCCAGAGGGGGTTCATGGGGGTTGCTTTTTGGGCAGCAATATTTAATTTTCATCAGGATTTTGGTCAGAAAATTGGAAATTATCATGTGACTACCCTAAGATTGTCCAAAACAAAACCCCCTTTTGGTAAAACTTGCATCAGTTTCTGGCAAAGTTAACCAGAATCAAACTGATAACTGATATATTTGCTAAAAAATTGTAACAAAATAAACCTGCTTAATTCACTTTCACAAAATTAACCTTTAAACTAGTGATGTGCCGATGATCAGAAGACATCGATTAGCGACGTGTAAATGCATCTCGATGTCGATGATCGATGTCGTTCTCTCATAATCGATTAACAGTTGAGACATGCGCAGTGTAAGAGACAAAATATAAAGGTTCGGGTTCCAGCTTTTACACCGGCCATAATGGGAAATCACTTTGAAAAATTGAAAATTAAAATGGCGACCCGAGAGATTTACGAGAACCTAGGCAAAAAAAAAATTAATCAGAAGCACTTTAGATTCTACAAGATTAACGAAGAACTTCCATCGCATAGAAAAAACCTAGACCTAACAAAAGGCCTTTGCAGAATTTGTTGCAAATAGTACAAAAATACAGGCAACAAGTAAAAACGCAAAATGGCGCCGATTTTGTCAGCGTCTGAGTTGCGTAGCTATATGACGATGGTAAAAATTCTTCGAATAAATATGTATTGCATTAACTAGACCTCTTATCTTGTGTCTTCAGCCTTAAAATCAGTATATTATTCATAGGAAAACGCAACATTTTTGCATTTGAGAATTCATGTGGCTGATCTAGAGGGGTTCAGTTCAGTTGCACAAGCCTTTTTGGGCAGCAATTGTTTTGATTCGGTTTTTGTCAGAAAGTTGAAAATTATTAGTATCCAGTAATTATGTATTCTACTGATCTAAGACCATTTGTAAACCTAACACTGCGTAAATTAAGAAACCGATTATAATCGTGAAATCGCATCGGAAAGGGCAACCGATTCCAACTGATGATCGATTATGATTTGCAACCGATTTCCCAACACTACTTTAAACAATTAGTACAAATTGTCATTTGTGAAACTAGGTCAACAAAGTAAACCTGGTAACAGCTTAATATGCTAAAACAGACCAACATAACATCAAAATTTGCTGAACAAGGTCCACACAATCAACATGAATAACAGAAACTTGGCTACAAGAAAAACCTCAAACATTGGAACTATTAAATTTGCTAATGGTTCACACAGAATTTACAGTTCAACCTCAGCTAAAGACTGGTGGTCTTTAATCACAGGTGAATTTGTTTCTAAATCAGTCAGTGAGACAAATAAAATGTGGTCTTTATCCACAGTTGGATTTTGATGACAAGTGAACATTAGCACAGTGCCCAAGATCATAAAACTAAATCTGGAGATCAGTCTCAAATCTCAAGCATCTGATTGGCTGAAATGGCGACCAGTCGCCATTTCAGCCAATCAGATGCTTGAGATTTGAGACTGATCTCAAAACTTAGTTTTATGATCTTGGGCCCTGGTTGGTCAGCACTTACTGTTACAGCAACAAAGTTCTGGGCAAACATTGTGTAGAGCAATTCTTTAGCTTCTTTCGACGGAATCATGGCAAGATCTTCAATCTGGAAATACAAAACAAACACACGCATTTCTTTCAATGAAGAAATTAAATGGAGTAAAAAACATGTCTTGGATCCATTATTAAATATTGACATCACTCACTGATCGTACCTATATTTAATAGAGACAACCAATAATAAAAGTGCAAAACCACATGCATATACTCACTTAGTTCATATGTGCTATTGCATAAAAGACCATACATTACAATTGTAATTTTAGGCCTGTTACACTATGTTTAAACAAGATAAACCTGTGAGCTAATGCTCACTAGTGATACCCCCGCTTAGAGAAATATGACTTTCAAAATGTAATTTGCAAGCAATTGTCATATGTATGAAGGGTGTCAAATTTTCAGAGTATTTACCTATATACATATAAAATACTAGATGTTTTTTGTGAAAAATGCATGTCTCTCCCCTGAGCCTTGGCCCCTGTGACCTTGACCTTTGACCTACTGACCCCAAAATCAATAGGGTTCTTCTACTCAATAAGGGCTATTACGCTATTTTGTTTAAATGCTCTGGGTCAAGCGATACTCCAGTTATTGACCGGATACAGTTTTCACTCTTCGGGGCCCCTGTGACCTTGACCTTTGACCTACTGACCCCAAAATCAAAAGGAGTCCTCTACCCAATAAGGACATCCATCGTATGAAGTTTGAAGGCTCTGTGTGAAATAGAACTCCTGTTATTGAGCAGAAAGGGTTTTCACTCTACAGGCTCCTGTGACCTTTTACCTTTAACCTACTGACCCCCAAATCAATAGGGTTCTTCTACTCAATAAGAGCTATCACCCTATGAAGTTTGAATGCTCTGGGTCTAACGGTACTCCAGTTATTGAGCAGAAACAGTTTTTACACTTTGGGCCCCAGTGACTTTGACCTTTGACCCCGAAATCAATAGGAGTTCTCTGCTCAATAAGGACATCCATTGTATGAAGTTTAAAGGCTCTAGGTGAAATAGAACTCCTGTTATTGAGCTGAAATGGTTTTCACTCTACGGGTCCCTGTGACCTTGACCTTTGACCTACTGACCCCAAAATCAATAGGGTTCTTCTACTCAATAGGGACATCACCCTGTGAAGTTTGAATGCTGTGGGTCAAACGGTACTCCAGTTATTGAGCGAAAACAAAGTGTGACAGATGGACAGAGTGACAGACGGACAGGGCAAAAATGATATGTCTCCCCCAGAGAGGGGTGGGAGACATAATAAATGTACAAAATATCAGGCTGCTACATGTTATAGTGCCTTAGAAAAATGCGACACAAATTGTGCATGTATGTCATCTATATGTAAGAATCTAAGTATTCGGTGAACAGGAAGTAGGTGAGCAAGGAGCATAAAATCGCTTTGCACCATATGGGAATATATGATAAAGCAATAAGCAAAATATCAGGCTGCTGCATGTTTCAGTTGCTAAGAAAACTACAACAGAAATTGTGCATGCATGTCAACTATGTGCACAAATCTAAGTATTCGGTAAACAGGAAGTAGATGAGCAAGGAGCATAAAATTGCTTTACACCATATGGGACTATAGGATAAAGCATTATGCAAAATATCAGGCTGCTGCATGTTACAGTTGCTTAGAAAACTGTGACAGAAATTGTGCATGTATGTCAACTATGTGTAAAAATCAAAGTATTCGGTGAGCAGGAAGTAGGTGAGCAAGGAGCATAAAATCGCTTTACACCATATGGGACTATAGGATAAAGCATTATGCAAAATATCATGCTGCTGAATGTTATAGTTGCTTAGAAAACTGCAACGGAAATTGTGCATGTATGTCAACTATGTGTAAAAATCAAAGTATTCGGTGAACAGGAAGTAGGTGAGCAAGAAGCATAAAACCGCTTTACACCATATGGGACTATAGGATAAAGCATTTTGCAAAATATCATGCTGCTGAATGTTATAGTTGCTTAGAAAACTGTGACGGAAAATTAACATGCCCTTTGGTTGATGTAATGCACCTTTATAGTAACAAAACCTAAAATATTTGGCAAACAGGAAGTAGATGAGCAAGGAGCATGAAATTGCTTTACACCGTATGGGACTATAGGATAAAGCAATATGCATAATATCAGGGTGCTGCATGTTATAGTTGCTTAGAAAACTGCGACGAAAAATTAACATGCCTTTTGGTCGGTGTAATGCACCTTCATAGTAACAAAATCTAAAAATATGCGGCAAACAGGAAGTAGATGAGCAAGGAGCATGAAATTGCTTTACACCATATGGGACTATAGGATAAAGCAATATGCAAAATATCAGGCTGCTGCATGTTATAGTTGCTGAGAAAACTGCGACGAAAATTTTGTTACGGACGGACGGACGCACGGACGGACAAGGGTAAAACAGTATACCCCCCTCTTTTTCAAAGCGGGGGTATAAAAATATAATATATGTGTAGTTGAAAATATGAGTTATCCTCTAATTAGTTACACACTGATTTCTGAAACAAGTATTTAGGGCTTGCTAGTAGATTTAATATCAACTTGCTACAATCATCTATTGTCTTGCAATCCAGAACCAGATCAACTTGAACATCTGTACAGTTTGATAAGGATCTACACTATACACTTTTAGATTCATTTGATGATTTTTGACCAAGAAGCAAACAGTGAAGATCCTGATCAGACTGTACAGATGTGCAAGTTGATCTGGATCTAATCTCCTACATGGAATATGTTGTGTACACAACGTATTCAACACCAAATGGATCTTCTGAGTGTTAAGCATGAAGTGAAGCTCTTTTACTTTAACCCTTTCCTCCACAGACACACCTTTACTGCGAGGGCGAACATTGTAGATCCAGATCAGCCGGCACATCCGTGCCATCTGATCAGGATCTGCACTATTCGCTTTTTTATTCGTTAGGTTATTTCTGACTAAAATGCCACCAGAGCAGATTCTCATCAGACGGCATTGATGTGCTGGCTGATGTGGATCTACACTGGTCACACATGCATATATATGGAGGAAAGAGTTAATATCTGACTGACAGACAAACGTTAATGTTAAGAGTAAATGGCAAGATGTCTTCTGGATGTTAACCTCATTCATTGAAATGACTTCATAAAGTTGAGCAGATTACATGGCTTTTTTGTGAATTTCTAGTAAAATTTACATCCTGTAATCAAAACGTGGGACAAAATCACCTATTATTTATGAAAATAGCTTAGATATTTGTAAGTCCTATTTTGAATGTTACCTGTTTCTGTTCCAGGTGTTTCTTCAAAAGCAACAGTCGAAATATTCTCAAACTTTTGGAACCAAACCTGCAATAATCATAGAATATATAATAAAGTTATACCTTTTCCTCGATATAAAAGCATTTTACACATGTGCGACCAGTGTAGATTCAGATCTGCTGGCACATCCGTGCCGTCTGATCAGGATCTGCACTGGTAGCATTTTGGTCAGAAATAACCTAACAAATCAAAAAGCGAACAGTGCAGATTCTTATCAGACAGCACGGATGTGCCGGCTGATCTGGATCTACACTGTACACACATGCAATAAAGGTGTGTCAATGGAGGAAACGGTTAATGTACTCCATTTCAACCTTATACTTCATATATACAGGTTTTATCGCGTGTGCACCTAATTTGCACAAAACCCAATTCAGGTGTTATCATTCTGAAAATTCATACATCCATAAAACACAAAAAAAAAATGTTTAATTTTGATATTTACAAACTTCAGCAAACTTTTTCTGGAATTCTCATTTAATGATTTATTATTTTGTTGTATACCTTTGCGCACAGTATTACAGCCTTAAAAATAAGCTGCTTCATTGAGAAATGAAAAAGTCATATGACCCTTATGAGCCAATCACAATCAGATATGTGCAATTCTATAAAACATTTCAAGATTGTAATCATATAAATAATAAAGCATGATATCATTACCTTTCTTGCACGACTGATTCAAGATGTGCTTTACACAGAGTTGTCAGCCCTTTCATTATATCTGTGTGTTATTAAGGAAACTATCCAGACATTCCAATTGAAACTATGCCCTAGATCATAAACTCAAACTGGAGATCAGTCTCAAATCTTAAGCATCTGACTGGCTGAAATGGAAAATGGTTTGAGACTGATCTCCCATCTTAGTTTTATGATCTTGGGTCCAGGGCTGTATTATCATTTAATTTCGCAGGGGTAAATTTTTGGGCAAAAGCTACAAAATATTAGAGCACCAGTATAAATTAATGATTGTATTTTTTCTGTCAAGACATATTTTCACATGTTGTTTTTTCACTAAGGTTAAATTCTGTGCATTTACCCAAGCGCTAAATAGGCAAAATTTAAAACCTGGGTGAAATATGACAAAAACACAGTAACAGAAAAGCAATGCTTTTCAAATTTTGAAAAAATGTCTAACATGTCTGAATGCAGCCTGTGTTTCTGCAGTTGACTCAATCGGTTCTGGTTGTATTGTTCATTTTTTCTTTTTTAAAGTAACAGTGTATGCATTCAGAAAATTACAGATACAGCATGGATTTTTCCTGCTTAATAAGTAATGCCACATTATTTCAAGGATTTTACAGCAGCTGGTCAAATCCATTTCTTATTTTCTGTCATCCTGGTAAACATTTTTGTTATCTCGGTAAACAATGAAAGGATACTGATGATAAACATTCCTCCACCACTCTCTCCTACTTTACTCACAAACTCCGTCTGAAAACACCAAAACAAAATATGTTACATAACTTTCAACCCATTAGTCCATATACATATAAGGGTTTTGTTCTCACAGTCCTACCAGTGTAGATCCAAATTAGCAAGCACATCCATGCATCTGATCTGGATCTACACTGCTCACTTCTTGGTCAGAAATAACAAATGAATCAAGGCCATGAATAATCTGGCTGATTTGGATTAATGCTGTTCACACATGCGACAGAAGATATCTATTATTAAATTAGGGATGGCAACGAGTAGTAAAATTGATACTCCAGTACTCGGAAAATCTTCCTATCAAGTACTCAAGTAAATGAAAGATCATAACCAATATTGATTGAGACAAAATGCATGTTGAGTTCCTGTGTTTCTGTTTCATCTTAAAATTACTTTGTATTTATGTATCACATACTCTATATAAGTAAATGTTTAATAGAAAGGAAATAAGGTTTTATTTTTTATTTGTGTTTTGCTTTTTATTTCATTTTTAAAAGAAATCAACAAAAGTGTCCAAGTTACTGCCGAGTTGGCAAGAAGAATTTACAAGTATACTGTATACGGTGGACAGAATAATATCATGCTGTGAAAAAATCAAATCAATAAATCGAATTTAACAAAAACATAAATAAACCCAATCATCTTTTCTTAGGACATGTCTGTCTGCTTTTCGGGGTTGTCTTAGATTCATATTATAATCTCCCATGGCAGTTCCACCTTCTAGGCTAATTCTGAAGTACATAGTCAACATTTAACTTTTATCTGTCTGCTGCCCGTTTGAAGTAACTTCACACAAGGATGTTGTTGAAGTTATGCGGGTGTTTAAATTCGATGTTTACTTTGCAAGAATCTTTTTAGGAATATTATTCTGAACATTTTTGCCGGTTTACTGTTTTATTTCATTAATATTCATATATTGGTTTGTGTCATTCACCAGTAAAAAAGTCAAGATTATAAATAAAGTACATGTTAACCAATCAATTTATTATAGTGGATGGCCCTTATTTTCAAATGGTCATGATGTTAAGTCAAGCAAGATATGTGCTATCAAAACATTGCTTATTGACATAACACGGTATGTACCCAGATAATGAGAATCGCGGATAATGATAGATTGTGAGTATAATGATAGATTGCCAGATCAGAGAAAACAGCAAGGAGAGGTTAGTTATTGTATGAATTTCATGTTATTGTGATCTAATACTAATCTTTTGCATTAGATAACAATCAAGCGATGTCTTACCCTTCCTCTATTACCCATACACTTTGGAATCAGCCGTCAGATAAAGTAAAAAACAGGAAAATGATCATGCAACATCCCAGATTTTTACAAAAATACTACGTATTATGCCCATTAAAAATATATTTAAACATGTTTTTTGTACACGACACTGCTGTTATCAAAGCCCAAACCTTGACAATCAATATTCCACCCCGCTTTAGCCAGTATTATGAGTATATTCCTTTCCCTTATTATGAGAATATGCAGAAGTGACAAGTGCAAATTGGGACCCTAATTTGACATTTTGAAATCTCACAACAATTTCAAAGCGTTAATTGCATCACCTTGACAACTGTGGTGACTAAATGTCTCACAAATTGTGAATTATCAGTACCTTTCCAATTCTCAAACATCTTATATCAAACGAATCTTGAACAAAAAGATTTCATTTTATTTGAAAATTTATTTTTTATCCGAGTACTCGAGTACTCGTTGCCATCCCTATATCAAATCATATTGGTTTTGCATTCTCTTTGTTAAAACATGATTAAATGATACATGATTAATTTGGGAATTGACTAATGGGTTGAGTCTAAATCACTTATTGACCTGGGCCTAATATTTCAGGCATGAACTGGCTTGGGTACCAAATACGTCACAGCACAGTTATATCACAAAAAATACAACCTTTGTAAACAAAAATGGTGCTGACTGGGAAAGACAGAAATGAAAACAACATATAGGAATAAATGAAGACACTTCGAACAGGTACAGTTGTACAAAAATGATTGTAATACATTTTCAGAAACAATGGAAAGTTTCACCAATTTCTGTGACTGTATAATTTGTATGTTTTCAAATAAATCTTTAGACATCTGCTAAAAGCACGGGTTCAGGAAAAACATTAAAGAGAAAACTGGCTCAATTTTTTATATTTGGGTGTTGCACTGTGTAATAATATCAGGCAATGCTTCATTGTAATGTAATGTCACCAGTTGCAGCAACAAAAACAAAAGGACGGAAATAAAAGCTTACTCTATGAATGGGTACAAAGGTAGCCTGGAATGCTGTATTATCGACGTACTTCTTAAAGTTAACAATGATTCTTATGCAGGTCAATATTATTTCATTACTTCTGTATTTCTGAGAAAACTGCTAACATATCAACTTAATATTTACCAAGAAATGACCTTGTCTGGCATATTAAGGTCAAAGCTATCAAATATGGAAACGCCTGACAACATAACTACTTTACACCATTAATAGAGATGCTTCGATAATACAGAGTTCTGGTATAAGTGACAGTTTTGGAAAGTTTAATTCTAAGAAAAATTAAGATTTAACAATAAAGCAATTGTTGCATTTCAGTTGTGTTGTGTGCTTAGTCCCAACTATCCTTATTTTATCAAATGCTTGTTAATTGTATTTTAATTTAATTTGCGTGATACCTGTGCAAATTCCATTCTCAACATATAAATAATTAAATATTTACTGTTAAGGGGATGTAAAACAATGCATTTTAATGTGGTCTAAGGGTCATTTTGTCAGAGACTGGCCCAATTTGAGTTACATGAAAAACCCGGCTTACAGAGTCATCTGTCATCATGTTGAGGTATTGTTCACACAGGTTTCTGGTGATGCCAAGTTCCCGAGGTAACGCTTGAAATATCTGTAATATAATGTTGTTTATTTTGAAAAGCAATACCTTAAAAACAATTTCGTCAAGAACTTAAACACTCATTCATAGAATTTCATAAATTATTATAATGGTTTTAATTACTTCATCAGCATTTCAACAGAAGGTAAAACAAAAATAAAATATTCTAAATTTGTTCAGCCTAATAAAAATGCATTCAGTAATATACTCAAGGGAATAAAGAAAAGCAGGGTAAACTTTGAAAATAAACCGAGTCTTTCCGATTTCACATTTTCCCTGGCACACATCATTACACAATCCCACTATCCAACATTTTATAAAGTACCATGTGTAACCTAGAGAGTTTTTAGGCAGATTTTTTTATCAACACATTTGCAACATACATGTATTGCAAATAATGTCACTCTGTATTTCTTTTTGTTATATACCCATTAATGACTTTAGCATAGTATAGCCTGTATCTTCAAGATTGATACAACGAGACATATCAGTAAATCTGTATCCTATAGTGTGGTTTTCTGCTTTCATACATCTACAGTTGTCCATGTATATATCCGACATCATAACTACATCACACTTCATTGTGTATTCAGTGCCCAAGGTTATAAAACTGAGCATGGAAACCAGTCTCAAATCTCAAGCATCTGATTGGCTGAAATGGCGACCAGTCGCCATTTCAGCCAATCAGATGCTTGAGATTTGAGACTGGTTTACAATCTCAGTTTTATAACCTTGGCACCTGATCGTAATTTTATGATACTCTTCTGCACATATCAAACCCCAAAATAGTAAATTTCCCTCACTGTTCTACCACCATTCTTAACCCATTCCTGTATAGGCACACCTTTATTGCTAGGGCGAACAGTTTAGATCCATATCAGCCGGCACATCCGTGCCATCTGATCAGGATCTAAACTGTTCGCTTTTTGATTCATTAGGTTATTTCTGACCAAAATGCGACACGTGCAGATCCTGATCAGACGGCACGGATGTGCCGGCTGATCTGGATCTACACTGGTCGCACATGCGTAAAAATGCGTATATATACAGGAATGGGTTAACTCATTCATAAACTTTCTATGCCATTCCTTTTACTGTTGAATCACTTTTTTTTTCTACTATAATGTAAATGATGTTGGTGATTAAAATTTTGTTGTTTAGTGTATTTAAATTTGTTTTGAGAGAGAAGGGAATATAATAAACGGAACTTAATGACAGTATGCAGTCTGTAGGTTCATATTATTCCTAGTTGCATACATGTATATAAGTAAACTACACCACGCTTGACATTCTGTCTTGCATGATATTGTTTAACTACCTACTCGAAAAATACAAACCCACAGACTGCATACTTTACAATATTCTATTTTCCTTGAGTTTATAGTCTCAAAAACTTGAATCATGTAACAATAGAAATGATACTGATTTCAGACAATAATGTGTACCTGACTGGCCTCTTACCTCTGTAAAAGACATAGGATTAGATGTAAAGCAGAGATCATCTGACTTCACCTCACTCAGCCTCAGCATCGTCTGTAGAATATCTGATGCTTTCTGTAACAAGGAATGAGACAGTCAGAGCAACAACAACAACAACTAGGCCCAAGATCATAAATCAAAATCAGAAGACCAGTCTAAAATCTCAAGCATCTGATTGGCTGAAATTGCAACTGGTCGCAACTTCAGCCAATCAGATGCTTGAGATTTGAGACTGGTTTTCATTTTTAGTTTTACGATCTTGGGCCCTGAACAGTCAGAACTAAAATCTAATACATCATCTGTCAAATTTGTGTAAATAATTTGTCATCCTTTGAAAATGAAACAGCACAATAAAAATGGTAGATCCTGATCACACAAAGCTCAAGCAGATGCTAATGTCATGTTAGAATTGTATTAAGCAGGCATCCAAGGAAGTGACAAAAAGTGGCTGCTTAACACACATGGTTGTTAAAGACAGGTAAAAAATAGAACAAAATGCCAGTTTAGGACATATTCAAACTGGCTGTTTAAGAGTGGTGGTTGCTTAATGCAGGTAGCTGCTAAGGCAGGTTCAACTGTATTTCATAAGCAGCACTCAATGGGTAAATTACCCGTTAGCTCACTAATACCTCTTTTATCACAGTGTAGATACATGGCAGCTGGCATATCTGTGCCACCTGATCTTAATCTACAATGTTTGCTTTTAGATTATTACTGACCAAGAAACAAACAGTATAGATCCTGGTCAGACAGCAAAACCCAATCTTCAAACTGACCAATCAAAGTATAGAGCATATTAGACTGGTCACCAACGTCAGTTTTGATGGAACCGGTCAAGGTTTGTTTTTTACATTTCTCGTATTTTTTTCCAAAGTGAGTTCTGGGCCCAAGGTCATAAAACTGTGATTGGAGACCAGCATTAAATCTCAAATATTTGACTGGCCGACACCTCTCCAGTTAACCCTCTTCTCCATTGACACACCCTTATTGTGTGTGCAAACAGTGTAGATCCTGATCAGCCGGCACGGATCAGAATCTGCGCTGTTTCGCTTTTTGATTTAATAGGTTATTTCTTACCAAAATGCAAACAGTGCAGATCCTGATCAGACAACACAGGTGTGCTTGCTGATCTGGATTTACATTGGGCGCACTTGCGTAAAAATGCGTATATATGGAGGAAAGGGTTAAGCCAAAAGGATGCTAAAGATTTGAGACTGGTCTCCATTTCAGGTATGTTACCTTATCCATCTTGTTTCTAATGGCTATGATGAACAGCTGATCTCGAAAATATTGGTGAAATCTTCTGTGGTTGATCTTCCAATATACCCCATCATCGCACGGCTGAAGTATGAATAGAGAAAGGCATTAACCCTATACTCCATGAACATGCCTTTTATCACATTGGAGAACAGTGTAGATCCAGATCAACTAGCATCAATCAGTTCTACACAGTTTGCCTTTAGATTTATTAAGTTATTTCTGGAAAAGAAGCAAACAGTGTAGATCCTTATCAGACATCATAAATGTGCCAGATTATATGGATCTACACTGTTCCCCATGTGATAAAATCAATAGTCCTCATCTACTTGTGATGAAAAACATTCCTTTCAAATCTTAGGACAGCATGCCAAATCATAGTTATTGGTCAAGAAGGTTTGCTAACTGTCAGAACGACATGCAAAGCAAGGAAGTCCTGCCTCTATGAAGGGGGCATAATAAGGTACTAATAATTGAGCTACACAACAAGTAAACAAGGGTTAATGACTTTGTGATGTGCTTAGTGTAGATCCTGATCAAATTGCTGACTTGCATCACCCTAATCTGTTTCCTTGATGCATAAAGAATGCTTGTGTCACTAATGTCAAACAGTGTAGACCTTCATCAGACTGTGTGGATACTTTGACTAATATGGGTCTACACTGGTTGCAAGAGACATAACTCCAATTTTGTAAGGATGTCTCACTTATCTTGTGCTAAACAACAGCTTTCAAATTTTAGGATTGGTTTGGGTCATGAGAACACATTTAAGTTTTTATAACTTTAGGTATAACTTTTAACCCTTTTCTACATATTAACACCGTTTTTGTGCATGTGCGACCTGGGTAGATCCAAATCAGCTGACACATACATGCTGTCTGATCAGGATCTGATTGTTGGCTTTTTGTTTAGAAATAACCAAATATATCAAAAAGCAAATAGTGCAGATCCTGATCTGACAGCACAAATGTGCCGCAAAATCTGGAGCTACATTGTTTGCCAATGTGAAAAATGAGTATATATGGAGTAAAGGGTTAGACTTCCTTTACTGAAACTTCAATAGGGAAAAACATCTCTCTTGGCTCAGTAGAGGGAGGAGTTCAGGATAAAAGGGAGACTTTTTCTCCTGAGACTCCCTGTAAGCCATTCCCTGAACTTGTGCTGAAGGTGGTATAAGTAAAACATAAACTAAATCAAACTGAGACCATACCATACTGTATAGCCCTTAACTCCATAGACACACCTTTAATTCATGAAAAAACAGTGTAGATCCAGATCAGCTACCACATCCATGCCATCAGATCAGGATCTACATTGTTCATCTTTAGATCTATTAGGTTATTTCTGACCAAGATATGACCAGTGCAGAATCAGATCATATGTCACAGATATGCCAGCTGGTCTGGATCTACACTGGTTGCACATGCTCAAAAACACGTACACTCAACCAAAGTTCTAATTGGTCATTAATTGTATATGTTTACAATGTATGCTGGTTTCGTTTCTTCCCTACGTCAAGAGAGGTTTTGGAAAGAACTGTTTTGTCTTGAAATCAATTATCTAATGTCTTTTTAATCTTTATTGATTGTTTTCTTAAATGAATCCAATACCATTTACTAACATTGCAGGGTTAAAATTAGAACAGTCTTTAATTGAAAAGGGAGGTAATTTTAAAATTTGATACTTTGAAAGGAGTTTATACAAATGTACTATTGATTAATCATGTTTTCTGTTTTTCCTACTAATGAGGGGTCCTATTAAAATAAAACAAGGAATTAAGAGCAAATTTCTGTTTACTTGACCTTTTTATGCAAGAAATGCATTTTTAGCAAAATTAAGGATAACTCTTGCCAATCTGTTCAAAAGTCAATTATTACAAGATTAAAGCTTAAGTTGAAGACTGTTGTTGGTATATGATCATACATCAAGAGTGAATTCAATGTTTTTCTAATAAAAAATTACGGACAAAAAGTGACCAATTAGAACTTTTGTTGAGTGTATATATGGAGTAAAATGTTAATCAGTCACCCGATTTACTGAAATCGACCCAATTACCGAAATCTACCGAAATCGACTGGGAATTACTGAAATCGACATTATAAATTCATTTTTCCCAGTTATTAATGATTATTTTTATAATAATTGTGATTATACAATGAATGTTCATTAAAATAAAGATGATTCAATTCAGAAATTTGATTTGAAATTGTAACAAGAGGGCCATGGTGGCCCTAAATCGCTCACCTGAGTACAAAAGTACTCTCAGTTTTACCCCAGAGCCAACATTTAAATAATGCTGGTAAAGGGTCTCTTCACAATACTCAACACGAAATATCTAAGGATAGTCGCATTAGTTTCAGAGAAAAATGATTATATATGTTTTCCTATATAAATCAATGTAAACTAAGAGTAGGGCATGACCAGTTTTGGCCCAGGGGACATAATTTGAACAAACTTGGTAGATATCCACTAGACAATGCTAAATACCAAATATCTAAGCTTAAGGCATGAAGTTTCCAGTAAGATGATTTTTAAAAATTGCCTTTTTTACATATTAAGGGCCCCTGGAGCGGGGCAAATATTGACCCCAGGGCCAACATTAAAACAATGTTGGTAAAGGGTATCTTCACAATACTCAGCACCAAATATCTAAGACCTAGTCCTATTAGTTTCGGAGAAAAATGATTTTTCATGTTTTCCTATATAAATCAATGCAAACTAAGAGAACCCTGGGGCGTCGCCAATTTTGGCCCAGGGGACATAATTTGAACATACTTGGTAGATATCCACTAGACAATGCTACATATCAAATATCTAAGCTTAAGGCATTGAGGTTTCCAGTAGGAAGATTTTTAAAGTTTTCCTTTTCTACATATTAAGGGCCCCCAGGACAGGGCCAAAATTGACCCCAGGGCCAACATTTAAACAATGTTGGTAAAGGTCTCTTCATAATACTCCATACCAAATATCTAAGGTCTAGTCCTATTAGTTTCAGAGAAAAATGATTTTTCATATTTTCCTATAATAATCAATGTAGAGTAAGAGAACCCTTTGGCATGGCCAATTTTGGCCCAGGGGACATAATTTTAACAGACATGGTAGATATCCACTAGACAATGCTACATACCAAATATCTAAGCTTTAGGCATTGAGGTTTCCAGTAGAAAGATGTTTAAAGTTTGCCTTTTTCACATATTAAGGGTCCCCGGGGCGGGGACAATTTTGACCCCTGGGCCAACTTTTAAACAAAGTTGATAAAGGTTCTCTACACAATACACAGCACCAAATATCTCAGATTTAGTCCTATTAGTTTTGGAGAAAAATGATTTTCATGTTTTTCCTATATAACTATATGTAAACCAAGAGAACCCTAGGGCGTGGCGGATTTTGGCCAAGGGGACATAATGTGAACAAATTTAGTAGACATCCATTAGACAATGCTACTTACCAAATATCTAAACTGTACGCATTGTGGTTTGTGAGAAGAAGATTTTTAAAGATTTCCTTTATAGGTCTATGTAAAATGAAGTGACCCCTGGAGCGGGGCCCATTTTAACCCCAGGGAAATAATTTGAACAATCTTTGTAGAGTTCCACTAGAGGGTGCTAAATGCCAAATATCTAAGCTCTAGGCCTTGTGGTTTCAGACAAGAAGATTTTTAAAGTTTTTCCTATATAAGTCTTTGTAAAATGAAGTGACCCCTGGGGCGGGGCCTACTTTGACCCCAGGGAAATAATTTGAACAATCTTTGTAGAGTTCCACTAGATGGTGCTAAATGCCAAATATCTAAGCTCTAAGCCTTGTGGTTTCAGACAAGAAGATTTTAAAAGTTTTTCCTATATAAGTCTATGTAAAATGAAGTGACCCCTGGGGCGGGGCCAATTTTGACCCCAGGGAAATAATTTGAACAATCTTTGTAGAGTTCCACTAGAGGGTGCAAAATGCCAAATATCTAAGCTCTAGGCCTTGTGGTTTCAGACAAGAAGATTTTTAAAGTTTTTCCTATATAAGTCTATGTAAAATGAAGTGACCCCTGGGGCAGGGCCAATTTTGACCCCAGGGAAATAATTTGAACAATGTAGAGTTCCACTAGAGGGTGCTAAATGCCAAATATCTAAGCTCTAGGCCTTGTGGTTTCAGAGAAGAAGATTTTTAAAGTTTTTCCTTTAGGTTGCCATGGCAACCAGAGTTCTGCATGGAATTGATTTCTTTGAACAAATTTGGAAGAGCTTCATGCAAGGAACATCTGTGGCAAGTTTCATCAACTTTGGCGCAGGGGTTTAAGAGGAGATGTCGTTTAAAGTAAAAGTTTACGGACAGACGGACGACGGACTGACGGACGCCGGACAAATTGCAATCACAAAAGCTCACCTTGTCACTACGTGACAGGTGAGCTAACAAGAGCTGTCAGAGGAGACAGCATGCTCGACTATTCGAATCATTTGAAACAAATGCAATTTGAAGATTAAAACAGTAACAACTATGGCCATACATTCATGTGCAATCAGTAAAAATATTAACAAATATTAACAAGTGAATGGTAAGGGAAAAATTCATTTCAAATAACAGAAATAATTTCTTAATGTACCATAAATATTAAACTGAAAAGGGGAATAACTATGAAATATTTCTGAAGTTGTTAGAAAACTTGTTAGAAATTTTTTTATTAGAGATATTTACTTTTAGTCAATTATCAATCACTTCAGTAATGTTACAGAAAAGAACTGACCTAAAGGCATGGAAATGGTACACGACTCACCAGCTTGTCATGGTGAACATTTCTGGCAAGTTACTATATTCGTAATGTATTTAAAACCCTGACAAGAAAATTCTATTTTAGTAGCAGTGACCTTGGACCTACAGGCATGGGCATGGTACGGGACACACCAACTTGTCATGATGACCATTTGTGTCAAGTTATTTTGAAATCACTCTATTCCTAACGAAGTTACAGCCCGGACAAGAGAATTATATTTTTAGTAACAGTGACCTTGACCTACAGGCATGGTCATGGTATGGGATACAACACCCTGTCATTGTGAACAATTGTGCCAAGTTATTTTGAAATCCGTCCATTTATAATGAAGTTACATCCCGGACAAGAAAATTCTGTTTTAAGTAACAGTGACCTGGACCTTCAGGCTTGGGTATTGTGTGGACACACTGCCTTGTCATAGTGAACGTTTGTGCAAAGTTATTTTGAAATCCCTCCATTCATAACAAAGTAACAGCACGGACAAGAGAATTCTATTTTTTGTAAGATTGACCTTGACCTTTGACCTACAGGCATGGGCATGGTACGCGACACACCACCCTGTCATAGTGAACATTTGTGTCAAGTTATTTCGAAATCCCTCCATTCAAAACAAAGTTACAGCCTGGACAAGAAAATTCTATTTTTAGTAACAGTCACCTTGACCTTGGATCTACAGCCATGGGTATTGTGCGGACACACAGCCTTGTCATTGTGAACATTTGTGTCAAGTTATATTGAAATCCCTCCATTCATAACAAAGTTACAGCCCGGACAAGAAAATTCTATTTTTTGTAACAGTGACCTTGACCTTCGACCTACAGGCATAGGTATTGTACGCGACACACCGCCTTGTCATGGTGAACATTTGTGCCAAGTTATTTTGAAATCCCTCCATTAATAATGAAGTTAAGGGCCAAGTGTATATTTTGCTTAACACAAAATGTAAGTGGAAAAGGGGCATAATTTGAAAAATATTGAAAGCAGGGTTATGGGTCTTATTGGTTATGATGTAGATTTTGATGGTGAAAATATATTTCAAGTTTCAAGGCAATATCTCAAGTAGTTTTGAAGTTATGGGCAAAATGCATATTTTGCTTAACACAAAATATAAGAAAAAAGAGGCATAACTTGAAATATATTGACAGCAGAGTTATGGGTCTTGTTGGTAATGATGTAGAATTTGATGGTGAATATATATTCCAAATTTCAAGTTGATATCTCCAGTAGTTTATAAGTTATGGACCAAAGTGCATATTTTCCTTAACGCAAAATTTAAGTGAAAAAGGGGCATAACTTAAAAAATATTTGTAGCAGAGTTATGGGTCTTGTTGGTAATGATGTAGAATTTGATGGTGAATATATATTTCAAGTTTGAAGTTGATATCATAAGTAGTTTTTAAGTTATGGACCAAAGTGCATATTTTGTTTAACGGACGGAGCCGCCGACGCCGACACCGGGGTGAGTAGGATAGCTCCCCTATTCTTCGAATAGTCGAGCTAAAAATGACGTAGACGTGCGTACTTACATGTTACGTTGTATGCCACAAACCGAAATCGGCGGGTAAACTTCCTATTTATATCTAAAATATGGCGTAAATCTTAGATAAATTGTTTTAAATCAAAAATATGTTCATACTGACATCTTAATACGTATTTATTTATTAAATGTTCGTAAAACTTGCTCAAAAAGTAAGCGAGCGAATATCCGAAAGCGGGTCGCAAAGAGATACCAAATTACCGAAAGCGACTTTTAAAATTCATTTTCCCCAGTTATCAGTTCCTTTTTTATTAATTGGGATTATAAAAAGAATGTTCATTGAAATAAAGATGATTTAATTAAGTATTTTCATTTGAAATTGCAAAATTGACTGTAGATATGCGTACTAACATATATGTCACATACCGAAATCGGCTTGTAAACTACATATTTACATCCTAAATATAGCATGAATCTTTAATAAATGGATATAAATGTACAATATTGAATATTTATTTTTATTCAGTGTGATAATATCATGCAAGATCATTAGAAATTATTGATTTGTTAATACAACATTTATATTTGAAATCGACAAAAAGATGGTATATGTGCGGACTTGTAGTTAACGTTGCATGTCGCATACCGAAATCGCCAAAAAAAAAACCTTCATATTTATGTCTTTTATCTAGCGTTAGTCTGTAATTATATTGTTATAATTCAATAACAATTATTATAGTCATACAAACTCCTAAATACTTTAATGTTTATGTTTTTAGAAAGATCGCTCATATATTTGATGAGCGAATATCTGAAAGCGTGCCGCCGAAAGATACAGAAAGCTAGCAGAAAAAGAATCACCGGTCATGTATCCTCACGTGCGTCGAAAGCTATCTTTCGCAATTCTATATACATTAATTGCAATTCAGTCCGCATTAATTTAAATATCTGAGTACGATGCAAAGGATATGAGCTATTGATTTGCTTTGTTTTTGGAACATGCGTGCGTATTCGGTAAGTAGTTTGTTTAGAAATGAAACTTTTCAAACCAATATATAATATACTCATGCTCATATAAATTCAATGCTGTGTAATATTATGAAATTATTAACTTTTAAGAGTAACATTGGATATTTGTTCAGTATAAACAGAATAAAAGAATCATACTGTGTCAAGGGAGGTAACCTGTTCTTGACTAACGAGAAAGTGCCTATTGTCGTCAAGTCAAAGGGAGCTCACTTTTTCCAAACTTGATATCGCCGTATAATTATATTTAGACGAAACGAATGGTAATAAAATGCTTTAATTGGCATGTGCTGTACACTAATGTGGAAGCTCAAAAAAAAAAAACAACGTAAAAATGTCAAAGATCACAACCGGTATAATCTGATGTAAAAGTTCGTACATTATTCGATTTTAATTTTTGATTGTTGAAAGCCTTTTCGGTGCGGAGAGGATGCGACAGTCTTAATTTAAATTGTGCATTTTCAAAACAAGACGTAAAGTTCTTGTAACATTTGTTAATTAATTAAATGCTATTCAGCGTGCCATTCATGTGAAACTTTGCTAGACCAGAAATAAAACAGATTTTACCACCCACGACGAAAACTTTCTACATGCAGTGCGCAAGAAGCGTGTATTTCGTGCAAATCAAGCATTTCACTGCATGTCTGACGTATTGTTATTGTTTGATTGTACGTCATATGTTGATGATGTATGCGGCGAACAAAAAGCGTGCATTTCGTGCAAATAATTTTTTACCGCCAAATATCCAGACATCTAAATCATATTATTTCAGCGTTTGACTGTAGGCCATATGTTTTCACAATTGGGACTCTAACTAAAATTAACTAATAAAGAATTACGATGCATTTAATTAAAATTTAACGATGCATTTGCTAAAATTGCAGTGAGATGAGGGCTGCGATATTGCCATTAAATAGCCATTTGATTGAGCAAATGTTGTAAATTTGAAATAACACCTCTCTTTACCGGACGTTCATTTGTAAACTAGAAATGTGTCCATAGGACACGGATGCCCCCGCTACGCATGTTTGTCATGGTGAACATTTATACCAAGTTATTTTAAAATCCAATAAGTAATAACAAACTCACAGCCCAGACAAGAAAATTCTGGTTTTAGTAAATGTGACCTTGACCTTGGACCTACAGGCATGGGAATTGTAATCAACACAACGCCTTGTCATAGTGAACATTTGTGCCAAATTGTTTTGAAATCGTTCTGTTAATAACGAAGTTATAGCCAGTACAAGAAATTTCTACTTTTTGTAACAGTGACCTTGTCCTTGGACCTACAGGCACGGGTATTGTACACAACACATCATCTTGATATAATAAACATTTATACCAAGTTATTTTAAAATCCAATCAGACATAATAAAAACAGAGCAGACAAGAGTTTTATAAGAAAATTATATTTTTAGTAACAGTGACCTTGACCTCTGACCTTTAGGCATGGGTGTTGTACCGGACACATCGCCTTATCATGGTGAACATTTGTGCCAAGTAATTTTGAAATCCCTCCATTCATAAGGAAGTTACAGCCTGGACAAGAAAATTCTATATTAAGTAACAGTGACCTTGACCTTGGACCTACAGGCATGGGTATTGTACGCGACACACTGTCTTGATATGGTGAATATTTATACCAAGTTATTTTAAAATCCATTAAAAAATAACAAAGTTACAGAGCGGACAAGATTTTTCCAGCACAATTCTATTTTTAGTAACAGTGACCTTGACCTTGGACCTACAGGCATGGATATTGTACGCGACACACCGCCTTGTCATGGTGAACATTTGTGCCAAGTTATTTTGAAATCCCTCCATTCATAAGAAAGTTACAGCCTGGACAAGAAAATTCTATTTTTAGTAACAGTGACCTTGACCTTGTACCTACAGGCATGGGTATTGTACGCGACACACCGTCTTGATATGGTGAATATTGATACCAAGTTATTATAAAATCCATTAAGAAATAACAAAGTTACAGAGCGGACAAGATTTTTCCAACAAAATTCTATTTTTAGTAACAGTGACCTTGACCTTGGACCTAGAGGCATGGGTGTTGTACGCGACACACCGCCTTGTCATGGTGAACATTTGTGCCAAGTTATTTTGAAATCCCTCTTTTCATAAGGAAGTTACAGCCCGGACAAGAAAATTCTATTTTTAGTAACAGTGACCTTGACCTTGGACCTACGGGCATGGGTTTTGTACGTGACACACCGTCTTGATATGGTGAACATTGATACCAAGTTATTTTAAAATCCATTAAGAAATAACAAAGTTACAGAGCGGACAAGATTTTTCCAACAAAATTCTATTTTTAGTAACAGTGACCTTGACCTTGGACCTAGAGGCATGGGTGTTGTACGCGACACACCGCCTTGTCATGGTGAACATTTGTGCCAAGTTATTTTGAAATCCCTCTTTTCATAAAGAAGTTACAGCCCGGACAAGAAAATTCTATTTTTAGTAACAGTGACCTTGAACTTGGACCTACGGGCATGGGTTTTGTACGCGACACACCGCCTTGATATGGTGAACATTCATACCAAGTTATTTTAAAATCCAATAAGAAATAACAAAGTTACAGAGCGGACACGATTTTCGAACATACACACACACTGACACACTGACACACCCACACACAGCCAGGGTGAACACTATATGCCCTTCCGCCATTACATGGCGGGGGCATAAAAAACTGATCGGTCTTTCAAAGATTTATTTTTAACTGAGAAGGTAATGTCATAAAGCGGTTTAGTTAATTTGTCGAACTGAAAAAATGACATCTTTCGAAATCTGGGTTGTCCGAAAAAAGGTGCACTGCCGCCAATATATTTGAGAGGATTTCACTTAAAATACACATGTTAACATCCTGCATTTGGGGTGAATCGATAAAGAAGTTGTAATTTTGATTAAAAAACGTTGTTTTGTAGTATTGGTTCGATGTTTTCCAGTGGGAATTTAACAAAAAATAAAGATGGGGGTATGGTGTACATTGTAAAATTCGTAATTCTAGGTGCTGGGGTTTCAGGAAAATGTGTAATGCTCGCTGCTGGGTTTGACAATATATTAATAATTCTGGTTGCTGGGGTCTTTAAAAACGTGCCGTCCCCTCCCCGGTAACGTAGTACTGGAATTGCCCTAATAAACAATAAATCACCATTTAATCTCTAATGACAATTAAAAATACACTTTAAGAGAACGCTTTTCGGTTAGTTTAACTAGCGTTCAGAGTCTCTTTGCGAATTTGGTATGTGACGTAATATGTTAGTACGAATATTTAAGGTCATTTTTACAATGAAATTTCTGAATTTAAACATCTACATTTTAATGAACATTCATTATAATATCACGATTAACTAGAACTGCTTTTGGGAAAAGCACATGTCTCCCACAAAGGCATCTTCTTTGATGATGCACAGGATAAAACTGGTGAAGTGAATATAAAGATGGCAATTTATTAAAAGGGCATACGGAAGTTCTGTGCAATATTAGTCATAAACAATGTCACAAATTTTTGGAGGATCAGGAAAAACATAAGTTTCAATTTCTGATGGGCCATAATCCTGAAGTGCCAGGGTCAATGTGGCTGGTTGTCAAACTTGTTGTCATTAACATTTTGATATATCAGTGAAGATGCACTGAAAAAAGACCATGAGAGTGAGTGTACAAGGCTATCAAGGCCAATTGTAAATAAACAAGAGGTGTTTGTCAAACACAAATGCCCCCCCTGACGTGCAAGTGATATCTATAAGCATTGAATTTAAATTTTTGGAAATTTAGAGACTTTTGTAAGCTTTAGCAATGAAGGGTACCAGTCATGAAAGCAATTTACAAGACGGTGGAACTCCTATATATCAACAAAGTCAAAAATCTATTTTTAGCTGTTGTGACCTAATTAGGCAGCGGACCGGAACCATTTATATAACTTTTGAAGAGACTCATCCAATGATCAATTGTGTCAAGTTTGGTTGAAATTGGGTTAGCGGTTTGGGTGGAGATGTTGTTTAAAGACTGACAAAGTCAAAAATCTATTTTTAGCTGACGCGACCTAATTAGGCAGCGGACCGGAACCATTTATATAACTTTTGAAGAGACTCATCAAATGATCATTTGTGTGAAGTTTCATCAAAATTGACCCAGTAATATAGGAGGAGATGTCGTTCAAAGATTGACAAAGTCAAAAATCTATTTTTAGCTGTCATGACCTAATTAGGCAGCGGACCGGAACCATTTATATAACTTTTGAAGAGACACATCCAACAATCGTTTAATATGAGGTCTGTATCACAAAGCGTTGTCTAGTTATTGATCGGACAACGTTTTTGTATGCAAAGGCCACTGTGACCTTGACCTTTGACCTACTGATCCTAAAATCAATAGGGTTCTTCTATTGGTCATGACCAACCTCCACACCAAATATGAGGACTGTATCACAAAGCGTTGTCTAGTTATTGATCGGACAAGGTTTTTGTGGTCAAGGCCACTGTGACCTTGACCTTTGACCTACTGACCCCAAAATCAATAGGGGTCTTCTACTGGTCATGACCAACCTCCACACCAAATATGAGGACTGTATCACAAAGCGTTGTCTAGTTATTGATCGGACAAGGTTTTTGTGGTCAAGGCCAGTGTGACCTTGACCTTTGACCTACTGACCCCAAAATCAATAGGGGTCTTCTACTGGTCATGACCAACCTCCACACCAAATATGAGGACTGTATCACAAAGCGTTGTCTACTTATTGATCGGACAAGGTTTTTGTGGTCAAGGCCACTGTGACCTTGACCTTTGACCTACTGACCCCAAAATCAATAGGGGTCTTCTACTGGTCATGACCAACCTCCACACCAAATATGAGGACTGTATCACAAAGCGTTGTCTAGTTATTGATCGGACAAGGTTTTTGTGGTCAAGGCCACTGTGACCTTGACCTTTGACCTACTGACCCCAAAATCAATAGGGGTCTTCTACTGGTCATGACCAACCTCCACACCAAATATGAGGACTGTATCACAAAGCGTTGTCTAGTTATTGATCGGACAAGGTTTTTGTGGTCAAGGCCACTGTGACCTTGACCTTTGACCTACTGACCCCAAAATCAATAGGGGTCTTCTACTGGTCATGACCAACCTCCACACCAAATATGAGGACTGTATCACAAAGCGTTGTCTAGTTATTGATCGGACAAGGTTTTTGTGGTCAAGGCCACTGTGACCTTGACCTTTGACCTACTGACCCCAAAATCAATAGGGGTCTTCTACTGGTCATGACCAACCTCCACACCAAATATAAGGACTGTATCACAAAGCGTTGTCTAGTTATTGATCGGACAAGATGTGGTCTACGGACCGACATACCGACCGACATACCGACCGACATACCGACCGACCGACCGACCGACATGTGCAAAGCAATATACCCCCGCTTCTTCGAAGGGGGGCATAATAAATGGGCCATAAGTCTTATGTGCCGGGGTCAAAGCGGCTGTTTTTTTATTACACAGATAATTATAGCATTTGGTGAACATCATATAATAACAAGAGGTGTTTGTCAAACACAAATGCCCCCCCTGACGTGCAAGTGATATCTATTAGCATTGAATTTAAATTTTTGGAAATTTAGAGACTTTTGTAAGCTTTAGCAATGAAGGGTACCAGTCATGAAAGCAATTTACAAGACGGTGGAACTCCTATATATCAATAACCAGGTCATCCAATGAGAGGATTACATTTACCTCGACAAACATAAGCGCGTGTAGATTAACCTAGTCTAACACAAAGGATTTTATTGTAATTTAAATCAAATATTCGCTATTGGCGGAGATATAGTAGCTCTAGTGTTATGTCAATTCCGGTAATGTGCAGGCTTTAGTGACCATCCATACGAAACCAAAGCATTTAATAAACACAAGTGAGTGATAATCAGTGCCTATTTATGACACGGCATATATTGAAATAGTTTAAAATTAATGTTATGGATCATTAATATATATCTTTACTTGAAATTGTCATGGGGAAAAATAATCACAACTTTACACTGAGAAGTATTTTATTTTATTATACAAATAAACATAAAAACGTTGTCTAGTTATTGATCGAACAAGGTTTTTTGTTGTCAAGGCCACCGTGACCTTGACCTTTGACCTACTGACCCCAAAACCAATAGGGGTCTTCTACTGGTCACGACCAACTTCCACACCAAATATGAGGTCTGTATCACAAAGCGTTGTCTAGTTATTGATCCGACAACGTTTTTGTATGCAAAGGCCACTGTGACCTTGACCTTTGACCTACTGATCCTAAAATCAATAGGGTTCTTCTACTGGTCATGACCAACCTCCACACCAAATATGAGGACTGTATCACAAAGCGTTGTCTAGTTATTGATCGGACAACGTTTTTGTATGCAAAGGCCACTGTGACCTTGACCTTTGACCTACTGATCCTAAAATCAATAGGGTTCTTCTACTGGTCATGACCAACCTCCACACCAAATATGAGGACTGTATCACAAAGCGTTGTCTAGTTATTGATCGGACAAGGTTTTTGTGGTCAAGGCCACTGTGACCTTGACCTTTGACCTACTGACCCCAAAATCAATAGGGGTCTTCTACTGGTCATAACCAACCTCCACACCAAATATGAGGACTGTATCACAAAGCGTTGTCTAGTTATTGATCGGACAAGGTTTTTGTGGTCAAGGCCACTGTGACCTTGACCTTTGACCTACTGACCCCAAAATCAATAGGGGTCTTCTACTGGTCATGACCAACCTCCACACCAAATATGAGGACTGTACCACAAAGCGTTGTCTAGTTATTGATCGGACAAGGTTTTTGTGGTCAAGGCCACTGTGACCTTGACCTTTGACCTACTGACCCCAAAATCAATAGGGGTCTTCTACTGGTCATGACCAACCTCCACACCAAATATGAGGACTGTATCACAAAGCGTTGTCTAGTTATTGATCGGACAAGGTTTTTGTGGTCAAGGCCACTGTGACCTTGACCTTTGACCTACTGACCCCAAAATCAATAGGGGTCTTCTACTGGTCATGACCAACCTCCACACCAAATATGAGGACTGTATCACAAAGCGTTGTCTAGTTATTGATCGGACAAGGTTTTTGTGGTCAAGGCCACTGTGACCTTGACCTTTGACCTACTGACCCCAAAATCAATAGGGGTCTTCTACTGGTCATGACCAACCTCCACACCAAATATGAGGACTGTATCACAAAGCGTTGTCTAGTTATTGATCGGACAAGGTTTTTGTGGTCAAGGCCACTGTGACCTTGACCTTTGACCTACTGACCCCAAAATCAATAGGGGTCTTCTACTGGTCATGACCAACCTCCACACCAAATATGAGGACTGTACCACAAAGCGTTGTCTAGTTATTGATCGGACAAGGTTTTTGTGGTCAAGGCCACTGTGACCTTGACCTTTGACCTACTGACCCCAAAATCAATAGGGGTCTTCTACTGGTCATGACCAACCTCCACACCAAATATGAGGACTGTATCACAAAGCGTTGTCTAGTTATTGATCGGACAAGGTTTTTGTGGTCAAGGCCACTGTGACCTTGACCTTTGACCTACTGACCCCAAAATCAATAGGGGTCTTCTACTGGTCATGACCAACCTCCACACCAAATATGAGGACTGTATCACAAAGCGTTGTCTAGTTATTGATCGGACAAGGTTTTTGTGGTCAAGGCCACTGTGACCTTGACCTTTGACCTACTGACCCCAAAATCAATAGGGGTCTTCTACTGGTCATGACCAACCTCCACACCAAATATGAGGACTGTATCACAAAGCGTTGTCTAGTTATTGATCGGACAAGGTTTTTGTGGTCAAGGCCACTGTGACCTTGACCTTTGACCTACTGACCCCAAAATCAATAGGGGTCTTCTACTGGTCATGACCAACCTCCACACCAAATATAAGGACTGTATCACAAAGCGTTGTCTAGTTATTGATCGGACAAGATGTGGTCTACGGACCGACATACCGACCGACCGACCGACTGACCGACATGTGCAAAGCAATATACCCCCGCTTCTTCGAAGGGGGGCATAAAAATAGCAGAAAATGAGAGAAGAACCAAATCATGAGTATGGAACAGATATTGTAAAATGAAAACTTAAACAGTGTAAGAAATACCTTTATAGCTGCTTAGCACAGTACTTTCTCATAATGCAATGTATGTAATGTCATGATAGCTATAGTATGTTGGTATTACTCCACTGGATACACATTCTACATTGTTCACATAGATATGGTCAATAATGGTCCTGCCAGCTGTAGTAGGCTGTGTTATAAGTTGTTTATAATTCAAAGCAGCCATTTCTTTATGGAGGAGATTATTTTTGTCACAAACAATGTTTACATTGAAATCACCAACAACAATGTTTGCTGCTGTTTCTGAGTTTTGAAGCAACAGCTGAGCGTTCCTGGACATTTCTGAACAAAACTTCAGCGGAGTTCCAAATTGTCCGAGATATTTACCCATGAATAAATTGCAACATCTTTGGTGAATTGGTAATTAATTCATGGCTATAAGCGACAGCAAGTGAAGATTTTTTTTTTTAAACAATTCAAGGGCCATAATCCTGAAGTGCCTCAAGCAATATCGATGACTTTATAGCCTGGTTAAGATATTATAGCCATCAACATTTTGATAAACTTTGGTGAAGATACAATGAAAACTATCTGACTTTGAGAGATGAACCAGGTTAGTGACATGTTTAAAAGGCTAATTTCGGATAAATCAAAGGGCCATAAATCTGATATGCCTGGTGCAAAGTGGCTGGTTTTCGAACTTGGCCAAGATATTAAGGCCACACACATTATCATAATGTTTATTGAAAATCAGTTGATGAATATTTCAGTTACATAGCAGACAAGGCTTAAACAGCCAATTTTGGATAATTCAAGGGCCATAAATCCGACATGACTGGGGCAATACGGCTGGTTATCGAACTTGGCCGAGATATTATGGCCACAAACATTTTCATAAAGTATGGTGAAGATCAGATGATAACTGTTCAAGTTACAGAGTGGACAAGCCTCAAACAACTTATTTTTGATAATTCAAGGGCCATAATTCTGAGATTCCTTGGGCAATATGGCTGGTTATCGAACTTGATCGAGATATTATGGCCACTAACATTTTGATGAAGTTTGGTGATGATCCAATGAAAACTGTTTGACTTAGAGAGCGGACAAGTGTGACAGACAGACGGACAGACGGACGGACAGACGGACGGACAGGAGCAAATCAAAATGTCTCCCACACCACTACGTGGTGGGAGACATAATAAAATAGATATCACTTATAACAGGGAAACATGAATTCATAAAGTCTCTTTCTGTAGTTCGGTATCTCTTTGCGACCCGCTTTCGGATATTCGCTTGCTTATTTTTTCAGCAAGTTTACAAAATTTAATAAATAAAAACGTATTCAGATGTCAATATTAACATATTTTTGATTTATAACAATTTATTCAAGATTAATGCCATATTCGGTAGATTTCGGTAATTGGGTCGATTTCAGTAAATCGGGTGACCCAATGTTAATTATTTCAAGTTTTACCTTTTCTGCACTGTCATCTGTTTTCTGCCTTTTTGAAGGTGGTTCACCTTCTCCTTCCACTGGCCTTTTTCTTTTCCCTAGATAAAATTTGCATTTAACCCTTTACTTCATACATAAGTCTTTACTGCAGGGGCAAAAAGTCATCTAATCTGAATCACAGGTTGCATTTTGGTCAGAAATAATGAGTCTAAAAGCAAACAGCATTGATCCTGATCAGACAGCACATCTGTGCCGGCTGATCTGGATCTATACTGTTTGCCCACTGTTCACTCATGCAATAAAGGTGTGTCCATGGAGTAAAGGGTTCATATAAGAATTGATAAATTATCTATTGTGATCATCTGAATATAAAAGACATCTCATCTGGTTTGGTTTAAGTTCTTAAGACATTCTTCACTCACTTTTCAATCCTTCAATTTGACCATACCACATCATTTGTAACAAGGTAATACTATAATTAGAAACAAATTCATGTGCCATAGGTGAAAATGATTCATATTTTTATAATGACCAACATTACTACAAATTATCGATTTCAGTTAGATTTTGACTGGCAACCTTAACATCAAATGTGTGGTGCTGCAACTGATATTTCCATTAAGAAGTAGCTGGAAAGTTTAAATGACAGAAATGCTGTTCATATTTAATCACGCCTTTAAGTTGCTTTACTTTTAGCTGCACCTTTTGTTACTGTTTCAGTGCTACATGTACCATTCAAATCTTTAGAAAACAAAATTTTTAGTTCAACACCCACACAGAGAATGAACAAACAGCAACAAAAAAATTGATTAACAGCAAAACCTTATTTGGATGTAGACTGGAGCTGCAGTTCTCACAGTAGACACATGACAAAATAAAGATCAGCATCTTGTTAAGTGTTGCAGTGCAACAGATGTTTAAAAAGGTTGCTTGCTGGGTCAATATATCTAATGGAAATCAAAATTTGTAACATATGGATAAATCTGTAGGATCTTCCATCAGCAAGCCAGAGGCCAGGTCCCAAGGTAATAAAACTGAGAAAGAAAACCGGTTGCAAATATCTGGTCGCCATTTCAGCCAATCAGATGCTTGAGATTTTCGACTGGTTTCCAGTCTCAGGTTGATAATCTTCAGCTCAGGCAGGGATTCACTCTGCACTTATCCTATTTCTCAAACACTGGGCTTTCTTTACAAACCTGGTTTGTATTGTGGTACGTTGTAAAGAGTCGACTGGTCCCTGTCATCTAGCTCCTCCTCAGCTGGTGCCTCTATTAGGTTTGGGCATTGTTGTACAAAATGGGTACCAGCCAGATGTGTGAACTTATCATAAACCACACTCCAGCCAATTTTCTGATGTCCTGCAAAGCAACTTACGTTTACTTATTTCTTCACCTTAGTGTATATATGGTTCAAGATTCAATTAAATAAGGACGACATTTTGCACTAAGGTGACAATTTTGTATTATTTTTCTCTGTGTGTTGTTTTTCAATGTTTCAGTAGGCTGCATACTCATATAAAGATAAAACAGGGTGGGCGATATATTGCGGTTCACCAGTTATTGTAATATATTTGCTGACGATACAATTTTGACAATGACAAGATATGATTTTCAAATACCAGTGTTTGTTATATTAAATAAAACCTATTTAAAATCAATGTAATATTGAACACAAACAAGAATCCTTGCAGTCAAAGTTGTTCTCAATTTAATTGATCTGTTTGTATGTTTTAATTTAAAGTTTATTTCTAGCCATAAAATGTTATTAACATTCCATTAAGTTGACCTAGTTCAGTGCTTCTGCATGTTATTTTATCACTAACAAATAATTACAATATATTGCAATATGAAAGTAAAATATCGCAAAATACTGCAATGTCATTTCTCCTGGCAATTCCTATCCCTAAAGATAAACTAAAACAGCCTTTCATCTGTAGAAATAAACACAGTTATTGCTGATGAATATCCTCCTAGAATGCTCCCATCAAAAGAAATTTCATTTAATGGGAGCATACAGGAAGGTTTTCATCAGCAATTATTTAAGGGAAAACGAGTATACGCTTTATCTATGTCAAACTATGAATTCATCCTATTAACTCTTATGTACAATTTTATTATCAATTTACTGCATATATAAGTGTTTTATTGCATGTGCAACAAATGTAGATCCAGATCAGCTGGAATGTATATAAAGTGTAAAGGGTTTAAACACTGTGGTCTTTGTTCCGTTATTCTAACCTGACTGTTCCAGTGCTTCGTTTAATTTCTCCGTGACATCTTCCACAACTGACGACATCAACAGCTGTCCATGATGCACCAGGTTTTCTACAACAAGTTCCGCAGCATCGCCATACAATGTCTTCGCACAATGAATGTAGTGTGGAATTCTGTGTCGCCATAGTAACACATCAACATCAACCCAGTACTCTGTGAATCCCCGCTTGCTCTTTTCAAATTTTACAATGTTCTGCTGAATGAGAACAATGAGCACTTTGCGCACCTGAAGACATAAAATGGTATAAACACATAGATTTAACTGTTACATATAAACTTAATATTTCCACTGTTTATATAACAGAATTCTATTGTTTCATAAAAATTATTGATATACAGAAGTAGGAATACTACTGTTTCTACAAATAGGAATACTACATTATTAATTATGGAATTAGGAATAATACTGTTTCATAAAAATTTATAAACACATTAAAAAGGAACATCAATGTTACACATCAAATTATTAAAACATGGTAATGGGAATACTACTGTTAAATATAAATTTATTAACACAATGGAATGGATGATTACTGTATTGCAGGGTTTCCCCCTGGCCATTTTCGCTTGTCACATGCGACAAGCCATAATTTCAGGACCCAATTTGCGACACGCCATAATTTGTCCGACATGCCTTATCTCCTGCAGCGACTAGTGTACCTGTTGATTGCATTATCAGTAATAAAACTCTATTCTAAATAAACAAGAGACAGCTGATCGTGCCGATAATTGACAGCGTCATCAGCTTGCGAGTTAACCAATCAGTAACAAGAACTGATGGATAACGCATGTCGGCTCCGCCCACATGTTGGCAACAGTTGATTATGACCGCACATGAAATATATCGTAGCCTAATCACTAATCCGCGTTGTCAGTAATCAGAACAAAACTTTATAAAAATGACTTACTTCCGCCATCTGACCATTCGAGCAAAGAAGGAAGGAACTAAAGCATCCCCTTTTTGATAATATCCACGGAAAATATAACTTTCTGACATCTTGATTATTCCGTAGCATAGCCTCTGATGAAATTCAACAACAGCAACAAAGCCATTTACATTTCGATTAAATCGAAAACAAAATAACCTAGACGCTGACATCGTTTTCAGAACATCGTCGGTTTGATCTTATAACATCCCCAAAACAAAAGAGAAGCACTTGAAACACATTTTCAATCCAAAATACGCTGTAACATCCAGCAAACATTCAATATTGTCATATGCGGCAGTGAAAGTTTACACAAATGACGTCAAACAGTACATCGACTTCAGAAGTCGTTTATTATTATAATTTTTCTTTCTAGACATAGCGCAGTTAAAATGATCGATTTTATTACATGTTTTGCAAACGGGACAATGGTACGTTTTTTTAGGCTTATGTATCAGAGAAAGCATGGCGCATCAAGTTTGTGTATTTTATAAAGTTTTTTAAATTAAAAAAAAGCGCGATTTATTATTGGCATTCCTATTGTTCTTTAATGGGGGCCTACCGATATACTGAGTTACCTCCCATTGAGAGTGGTTTCCCTTGCTGATTGGGTAGTTCCGGTTTAAAAGCGGTAATAAAGCGTAGCGTTAAAAGTGTAAATAAAAAGTCTCAAAGTGCTTTTGAAGTTAAAATGCATTGTCGAATTAACAAACAAGAGGGCCATGATGGCCCTGTATCGCTCACCTGAGTACAAAAGTACTTTCAGCTTTACCCCAGGGCCAACAGTTAAATAATGCTGGTAAAGGGTCTCTTTACAATACTCAACACGAAATATCTAAGGTCTAGTCGCATTAGTTTCAGAGAACAAGGGGTGTAGTTTGACACTAGCAAACATTCTACATGTCTTCAGTTCTTACTATTTAGCTCTATGTAAAAATTGATAAGCCCCTGGGTGGGGCCAATTCGAGCCTGGGGTCATGATATGTAAAAACGTGGTAAAGGTCCACAAAGTGATGTTACATGTAAAAATTCTAAGCTCTATGTGTTATGGTTCTAGAGAATAAGACTTTACAAGATTTTTCCTATATAATTCTATGTAAAATGGGTGACCCCTGTGGCGGGCCAATTTTGACCCAAGGGCCATAATTTGAACAACTTTGTTAGAGGTCCATTAGACAATGTTTCATGCCAAATATCTAACCTCTAGCCATTGCGGTTTTGGAGAAGAAGATTTTTTAAGTTTTTGCTATATATTGATATGAGGAAAACCCATGACCTCTGGGGCGGGGCAAATTTTGACCCCTGGGCCATAATTTGAACAACTTTGTTAGAGGTCTATTAGACAATGTTTCATGCCAAATATCTAACCTCTGGCCATTGCGGTTTCGGAGAAGAAGATTTTTTAAGTTTTTGCTATATATTGATATAAGGAAAACCCATGACCTCTGGGGCCGGGCAAATTTTGACCCCAGGGCCATAATTTGAACAACTTTGTTAGAGGTCCATTAGACAATGTTTCATGCCAAATATCTAACCTCTGGCCATTGCGATTTCGGAAAAGAAGATGTTTTAAGTTTTTGCTTTATACTGATATAAGGAAAACCCATGACCTCTGGGGCGGGGCAAATTTTGACCCCAGGGCCATAATTTAAACAACTTTGTTAGAGGTCTATTAGACAATGTTTCATGCCAAACATCTAACCTCTGGCCATTGCGGTTTCGGAAAAGAAGATGTTTTAAGTTTTTGCTTTATACTGATATAAGGAAAACCCATGACCTCTGGGGCGGGGCAAATTTTGACCCCAGGGCCATAATTTGAACAACTTTGTTAGAGGTCCATTAGACAATGTTTCATGCCAAATATCTAACTTCTAGCCATTGCGGTTTTGGAGAAGAAGATTTTTAAGTTTTTGCTATATATTGATATAAGGAAAACCCATGACCTCTGGGGCGGGGCAAATTTTGAACCCAGGGCTATAATTTTAACAATCTTAGTAGAGGACCACTAGGTGATGCTACACACCAAATATCAAAGTTCTAGGCCTTACAGTTTCAGAGAAGAAGATTTATTAAGTTTTTGCTATATATTGATAAAAGGAAAACCCATGACCTCTGGGGCGGGGGAAAATTTGACCCAAGGGCCATAATTTGAACAACTTTGTTAGAGGTCCATTAGACAATGTTTCATGCCAAATATCTAACTTCTAGCCATTGCGGTTTTGGAGAAGAAGATTTTTTAAGTTTTTGCTATATATTTATAAGGAAAACACATGACCCCACCCGGGCGGGGCCAATTTTGACCCCATGGCTATAATTTGTACAATCTTGGTAGAGGACCACTAGGTGATGCTACACACCAAATATCAAAGTTCTAGGCCTTACGGTTTCAGAGAAGAAGATTTTTAAAAATTTCATGTTCAAAATCTATTTTTATCCTCTGTGACCTAGATAGGCAATGGACTGGAACCATTTGAACAATTTTGGTAAAGCTTCATGCCAAGTTTCAGCAAGATTGGCCCAGGAGTTCAGGAGAAGAAGTCGTTTGAAGAAAAAGTTGACGACGCACGGACGGACGATGGACATCAGGCGATCACAAAAGCTCGCCATGAGCACTTCGTGCTCAGGTGAGCTATAAAGTGGAACAGACATATAAGGAATATCATTCATCTTTGTTAAAAGATTTTAAGTCAATAACTAAATGCAACTTTACCCATTTACGTAACTTCATGTATCCTTTATGAAATATTTTTTGGCTGGCATGGAAATTATAGCTTTTTAAAACTTTCACTTAAGTATTCAGCCAATCACCGTAAAGTCATCCAATGCTTATTAAGAAAAGGGTCTGGTGTTTTATGACCATGTTACGTAATCTAATTAGCAAGACTGGGTTTTAGAAGCTGGAGGTGTGATAAAGGCCTTTTGAAGTTCAGTTGTAGATTTGTAAGAGGTTGAAAACGTTGCTTGTTGAGGGTAAAATTGTTGCTTTAGGAAACTGACTAGCGATTAAATATTCTAATTAATTGTCACAATAATGTCTGAGACCCGAGACATTGATTTTTTGGTATTGACAACTTAAAGCGCTCCGAACTGAATTAAATAAAACTCATGAAGTTTTACCCAAACATATATTTATTTAAAGATATAAAATTGATTGTAAAACTAAATGAGCTAAACATTTTCAGAAATAAAGAGAAAAAACGTGAAAACATTATGAAACAATGTTTGAATATGTTTTTAATTGTATAAGAATAAGAAAGAACTTTTTGGAGAAAAAAAAGAGCAGTATATTGAAAAATATGTCAATACGAACATGACAAAAATATGTTAACCGAATCGTGTGCATTCAATTTGTAGGATAAGTTTCAGTTATTTAAAATATCTATTAAAATTCTGGCAAAAAATGTTGCATCGGCACTGGGTTACTATAGCCCAGATCAGCATGAAAGAACATTTATAAAAGTGAACGGGCGTTTCATTGGCAGATGTCAAACTTTATTTTATGGTATATCATATGTTATAAATATTACTACCTTTTTTAAAGGTTTTCTAACTTTTCTTTTCCTCAAATCTGCCATTTTTAAGCATAAGAAAGGTGATTTTTATTCTTTATTAGTTACCGAAGGGGTAGAACACAACGATGTTTAACACAAACCTCTCCGACGTATTAAAATGGTTAGAAGAGAAAATTTAAATATTATGCGCTGCACTAAAGAAACCATCTTTACTCCATTCAATGATAATAATCAAACGTTTTTATGCATTATGCTGATCCCTAACAAACCAGACCCCATTGAAACGTATTTGAAAGGACCACGGATGATTACTGCATGTCAGTTTTAATTGTCAATCTCAGACCGGAACTACCCAGTGACAGGTGCGCGTTACAAAGGGAGTTAAATTAAGACAGAATATTGAGATAACTCTGTATATCGGTAGGACCCCATTGAGAAGGCTTGGCACATCATTTCTTTTTCGCACTGGTAGGTATAAGTAGTAAATTATACGAGTTTTAATTGCAATAAAAAAGCGAAAGGTGTTATTTGCGATCTATTTGTTCTGTATTTGAGAAGAAACGGTGCTTACGGAAAAAGAGCGCGGTTCGTACAAGTTTTACCGATCTTGAAAAAAAGGGAGGTAATAAAAAGTGCAACAGCGTAGTTTCCACCATCAAAAGATGCTTTATTGAAAAAATGCTTTTAGTTTTCTTGAAACATCTTTATATAATTACAAGTAAGCACATTATTTTGTAATTTCCATTTATTTTAGTTTTTGTGTTCATAAATATTTCTAATTGATATAAGATCTAATTATAAATGATTGGATCTGAGGAATTTCAGCCATTAGGATTTGTGTTTCAGTTTTAAAAAGCAATAGATTTTTTGGTGTAAGAATTTAATTTACGACTTCTGAATCTTTGTTATAAATCTGTTAACCTACAGCAGCCACAGAACAGTGTGTGTGAAGACACATTTATAATTAACAAGTATGTCATTTAAAAGGCTTTAAATGAATAACGCCACTTAAGAATAAAAACAATTTTTTTATATTTTATTTATTTATTTAAATGCAAAACTGATCTATATGTACACAAGACTGAAAATTAAACTGCGCATTGAAGCGCGCGACAAAATGGATAAAATCAGTCTATGCTGCGACGACCCTTCCTGAAATCCTGGGGGAAACCCTGGTATTGTATTAATTTATTAAAATAAGGAAATAGGAGTAATACTTTTACACATAAATTAAATAATACATGTAAATGAGAATATTACAGTTACATATAAATTTAACTCTTGGAAACGACTTTACTACCGTCAAAAATAAATATGTGCCTTGCTTTTCAAGCACAAATTTTGGGTTTAGGGGTCATGGCCCGCCCTTTGGAAATTTCCCAAACATTCCTGACCAAATGACCAAACTTGGCACTAAAGCTCTGTTAAGCCTATATAGCTCTACTGACATACTGGCCAGAAAAGGACCAATAAACAGGTGTCTGTGCCTGTGGTTGATGACACAGGTGCGATGAAGACGGACCCCATTTTCTCCAACTGGCCGCCCCCCCCCCCCCCCCCAAAAAAATAGGGTCTACACAGGGTCTATATTACATAAACTCATCTTTTTTGTTTTGTTTTGATAGATTGGGATCGATATCAGTCTATCCATACCGAATTTACTATCAAATACCAAGTTCTCTGATAATTCGTGTTCCGACTATATGAGCCCTTTTGATTCGTATAGTCGGAACACGAATTTTCAGAGAACTTGGTATTTGATAGTAAATTCGGTATGGATAGACTGATATCGATCCCAATCTATCAAAACAAAACAAAAAAGATGAGTTTATGTAGTATAGACCCTGTGTAGACCCTATTTTTTTGGGGGGGGGGGGGATGGGGCGGCCAGTTGGAGAAAACGGGGTCCGTCTTCCAAGCACCTGTGGTTGATGACTGTGGGATAAATTATAATGCACCTTGTCCAAGGGAATGTTTGTCTCGGCAGCTATTTGGCGCAGAACGCTTGACCCTTTCTTAAGCAACAAAACGCAAACTTTTTCTGCCAAATCTCCAAGGTGTTCGCGGAGAATAAGCTTGCAAAGTTCAGATTTACTTTTTGACATGTTGCAATTCTTGGTAAACTTCTTACGCGTGTAATTTAAACGCTACACCGTTTCAGACTGGTTGTAATCAAATCAGTTAGACGCTTTTAAAAATTGGATTAATGCCAGTACCAGACCAAATCACAACCCAAAACGATGACTGGGTTAATTTTAATATACAATTTTTAAAATACCTGATTAATAAGAACTAGGGGCTGTAGGTGTAAGAACTGTAAGGTGAGAAAAATATTATTATTAAAAATATTATAATCTTTCTTTATATAATTTTTATTGGTAATTCTAAACCACAATTTAAATTTGTCCACTTGTTGTTTCCCTTTAAAAAATTTTAAGATAAATCTAAAGCAGATTTGGCAATATCGTGTCTTTTTCCACTAATAAAAAACTTAACGCCCAAAACCATAGTTATATATTGTTGTTTATGTTGTTTGTCTATTACTTTTGAGTGGTATTGTTTAATTTTTTGTGTATTGTGTGATTTTGATTAATATAGCATTGTACATTATCGAACTTATGTGCTTTAATTTTTTATTTATCATAGTACCGTAAATGCAAAACATATAAAACATAAACTGATAGGAAATTAATATATACTGTAATTAAAACATTTATTGTTTTTATTTTGATTATTATCTGTTACTTGTTAGATGTATGCTTTCGGACATTTCATATAGCATTACATTGTCTTTTTCACTCTCTTTTTTTCTGAATATAATCTCGAAAAAGGCTAAATGCCGAAACGTTTTAATATGTTTGCTATTCAAATTCTGTGCTGTAAAACAATGAGAAAGATGTAGAAATTTTCTGTATATTATCTTGAAAAGCCTCTTCAACCATCTCTTTGGCTAAACACATCAACAATCTCACAACTAAAGCTAACAACACTCTAAAATTCATCAAAAGAAATATCCAAACTGATATCCCAAAACTCAAAGAAATAGCCTATAAGACATATGTTCGTCCTTGTTTGGAGTATTGTGCCTCCGTCTGGGATCCCTGGCAAAAGAAGTACATAAATCAGATAAAAATGGTTCAGCATCGTGCAGTTAGATTTATTTTCAATGACTACAGTTATACAAGCAGCATTACCAAATTACTAAATAAGATCAATTTACCTACACTAGAAAAACGCCGTAAAGTAGCATCATTTTGTATGTTTTATAAAATCCAACAAAACCTAGTACGGATCCAGTTCCCTCAATACATACATAAAACACAGAGACACAGATTCATTTATTCTTCCCACGTACGGCGAAGATCTGGAATAGTCTACCACCGGACATCACTCAGGCAGAAAGCCTGGCCCTATTCAAGGCAAGGCTGTATAGCCATTGTTTCTAACCCAGGGTGCTGCAAATAATCATCAACCTTCATTCTCATCTTTCATCCCCATCAGACCATTTGTTCCTCGTCCACATCATTCAATCATCATCTTTTATTCATCTTTTTTTCTTGTAGTACCCTGGGTAAACCAAATTAAAAACAACAGACAAACACTTCCAGCTTCCTGTAAGCTTCTTCTTGTTTTTCAGCTTGTAAGGAGTCATCGGGTAAATTACAGGAAACAACCCAAACTACCACTAAAATTTAAATCTTTTAATTTAAACCTAATGCTACTCCAAAAACATTCAGACTGCGCGCTCCACGTTATACTCTTTTAAGAGGGTCTGGAGTATATGGCAGATTCAGAGAGAGAAAGCCCTTATTGCCGAAACGTCGTAAATAGAGTTAAAAACATTGTTGTGTTATTTACGTTCTTCCCTGATAGGATGTATTTAAACGTTACATAATATCATTGTCTCATTATGACTATTAATATTATTTACTAAGACTCAATATCTTTTTCCATCTAGATTAAAAATCTCGGGGTCGAAGTCTTCTGGCCAAAATTGTCCTGATACCGAAGTTTACCGAATTATTTTTCCGTTCTTAAGTCTGATTTGGTTCGGCCCAGTGCTGGCAGGAAGTATCAAGCGTCTCAAGATGCAATGTTTTCGGAACCAGTCCGACCTTAATTGGGCCATTGTTTCTTGTTAATTGTTTACAAATTCTACGAAAAATAAAGGTGTCCTCATTATCATCTAATTATTTAACCGAAATGGCGAGCACCTCGCTCTCGCCGGGACCATGTGGAGCAGGTAAAATCATATCAAAATTGGAATTACTGTTAAATTCGGGATTTTTGACAGTTCATATTGCCAGTCACGATCTGTCACAAATTTATGATTTATGCACAGGGAATTAAAATGTGGTCACACTTTTTTAGTCTTTTTCCGAAACATTCAGCAGCATCTTTGTTCTTTCTCTTGTTTGTTTAATAGTCAGATGTCATGAAATAAATTTATTACAGGAAAATCATCTTTTCAAACACGGGTATGAACTATACTTGTTCATCACATAGGGACTTTAAAGACAGACCTAGTCTCAATAATTCGACTGCAAGCACAGACCCATTATCATAGTATTCATACTGACTTTTTACAGTTGTCTGTCCTTTATGTCTCAAGCAGTTACGATCAAAACTATGGTGGAAATCGCACTGCTTTAAATTCCCATTTTTTCACTGCCATTTGATTGCACTGCTATGTTCATTTGTTGTTATAAAACATAAATAGTCTCTTAAGTATCCATAAAATAAATAAATATATTCCACAAATAACACTTTAAAACTTACTATTGTTTATGCCGTTTACATGTTGTTTTTAATGTGCTAACCCATGAAAGCGTCCCGTTTATAAATCAATAATTTACAGTCAGGTAGACTTTTAGTAGTGTAACATAAAAACTGTTGACATGTGCGGAGGTTTATAAGTTTTTTGCATAAAGAACAAACCAGTTTCATAAAAAGTATCACATATATTGATTCTAATTGGAATTAGCTTTTCAGGTATGTAATTTTTTTAAAGATATATAAGGTTAAAAAAACTATTTGAAGTCGTCAAAAGTTGCGACAAAGATTCTGATTCCTGGCATATAGACATAGATGATAGAAGGAAAACTTTCCGCATTGATTTGAATAGTAACTGGGTTGTGCGCGAAGGACGACCATCACATATATAGAAAAGTCCTTGTTGCGCACAAATAGTTGTGCTAGAGACAGACCCTGTTTTTTTAGCTGACCAATCCCCCCCCCCCCCCCCCGTCAGTTTCTTAAAACACCAATTTCACCCCAAACAAGCAACTTTTTCAACAGAGAAAAAACAGTTAATCTTCAATAGGCCTCTATCACATATACAGCTGGTAAGACCCGTGCCAGGACCTTAACCTAATTAGCACTGTTGCAGTGTTTCTAAAATTTAAAAATCCCAATAAGACATTGATGCCAAATTTATAGTTTTATTAAAATGTGACAATGCATCACATTTTTTTCAAAGCACATTTTCACAAAACTACCAAAGATTAACTATTGCATTGTACTTGATACAAAACAGTTGTTGCTTCATTTCTTAATGGACAACAGTCTACAAAAACATGCCACAATTGTCTCTTGATGCAATGCAACATGTCTCACACCAGATACACAGCCATTGATTGCAGACCTCTTGTTTTGTCATTATGCAGCAATTCAACATGTTGAAAAGTCAAAGTATTCAATAGAAGGGCCATTTATTGATAATGTACAGCATTTAAAGATGTACAGTTAATTACATTAAATTACTTTAATATCATTTTCATGTTTGGTTTTAATTGGTTATAAACCTTCTTTAATCACCTGTTAATTAAAGTGGCAAGATTATCACTTACATACTATCAACTCTTCACAGTTGAAAGAACAATATACTAACTTAAATCTCATTTGGGCAATGATAACAGCGGAGATAATCTGTGCTTAATTGGTTGATTTACAACGGTCTTCTCTGTATTCAACAGACACTTATTCATGTTGTACCTGACTTCTGATACACAGCAGACGTTCAATAAATATTGCAAGGAGTGATCTTTGACGGTAGACGCTTAACAATATCAGAGAAACGCTTTAAATTGGCAAGAAAGCTGTGTAATTTGACATGTTTATTGACTCTGTTTATTGAATTTTAAGGCATCCAGGCCAGGATTTATGGCATACTGGCAGATTATAATTGCCTGGAGAAAGCCCTGCAATATTGACTATTCCCCAACTTCAGGTTAGCATGTGCAGCAACTTCCGGTCCCAGCGCATTTTACTCCCGACCCCCAGTCCATTTCTCCCTAACTGCATATTTTCTCGTCAGTTGTATCCTACAACTTCCCAACAGATTAGTGATCTTCCACCTGTAGACGGAAAATTTCTTTGATCAATTTTTTTTAGAGTGGCCGTGATGTTTGAAGTTTACGCCAATCGGCGTCTTTGTTGTAATACACAGGCTTCCAAATAAAGTTGAATTAAACATGACTATGTTCTAGCAATGTAGAGTTTTCAGGTTTGAAGGGGAATAAATGCTGTAAGTTTTGTATATTCTTAAGTATGAGAGTAGTTTCCCTTGGCTTATCCAATATCTATTGTTTTAAACCTGTACTTCCAGTATTCAGAAATCACACCGTTCAACCCGATAAGGTGAATGCCGTGGGAATGGCGACGGCAGTTGCTTGTGTACATGAACGTTTTTCGGCGAAACTGAGTATTGGTCTGATTTTTTACATTTTCCCGCAATATCTTAGCAGACAAAAATATACATATTGATTCCCTGTTTGTTAAGGACTCTACTGACGAAATCTTGACGCACACAGGATATTATTTACAAAGAAATTGCAGAAAAAGTGTGCAATTTTTTGACAAAATATGTCATTTGACGAATCGGCCGCAAATATCTTTTTTTATTACCAAATCTGAAATATTTGAAATATTCCATGATAAAGTTCAATAATTTCCCTGTAATTATTTGAAACCACAGCTTCCAACTCCCTTTCTCTAGATAGATATATACTTTTGAACTTGGTACATCGTGGAGATTTTGGTAATGACAACGGCCGTTAACACTAAAATATTGGTACAGTTGAATGCAGTTTCGCCAGTGGATTGGATAACGTAAACGGCCGTCAAGTGAAAATTAGCTTTGTCTCTACAATGATTAACACTGGTCTTGAGAACATAATTAAATGTTTTTATTGCATCGTGATTTGACCGATGGTTTTTTGACGCGCACAATGCCAATTTTGTTGTATATTTTTTCCGTAAACAGTCAGTTGAAAGCGCCATATTTACGAAAGTTTTGAGATACTTACTGTTTTACAAATTGAGTTTGATCTGACAGAGATTACGACTCCTTATATTTAGACTATATTCTAGAGATATGACCATAACGTCTTAGCCGTATTGTCACCGAAGCAGATGTGACGACAATGATATATAAAACAGTGAAATATGCATATCAGGGATGGCCACATCCAGCAGACACAGCCTCCCCACACAGCCAAACAGTAGAGACGAAAAGAGAACATGGTATTACAATAAATTTCAAGATAGGACGCCACAAACAATTAGTGAAAGTTAGAACCCGAGGGGTTACCGCCTTGGCAAAACTTAGTCGCATAAGAATAGTTGTTTTTCGTCAGTTACAAATACGAAGCAAAAGAACTTCAAATACTTCATTCTGAGTTGAATTTTACTTACTTTCGTTGTCTATATCATTTCATTTATAAATCAGAAGTAAATCAAGACCGCCTGCACTCCGAGTATTCTTAAAGAGTAATGGCTACTAAATGAAAATGAAGAATAATAACATTTATTTCCGAATTTTAAAACTATAATATTACGTACTCGGTATGGTTCGTCCCCCGATAAAGTTCGAGCTGAAATAATATACGGTGCAACATTTTTTCTCGTCTGCAGGCGGCTGTGCAAGTGGATTAAATTTCAAGTTCGTAAAGTTCATAGTAAATAATATAAGGATTTGTACAAAGTTAGATAAAATATTATATTGTATTTCATTTAAATGTGTAGAAACGCTTGTAATTCTCTTTTGACAAGTGTACGAAATAATTGAATACTTAAAATTATTACAATTCTAAAACTGCATCAACAACAAAACGTTAGGTTATATTAATATACTCAACAAAAATAAAAAGTATCCACTTTCCTATGTTAAATTTTGTAAAATTTGAAAACGAAAACTGAGAATTCTGTATGCGAACAACTTTGTATTTCTGTTATCATTGCAAAGAGAAAAAATGTTCGTGAAAATCTGCAGCCACAACTTAGTTATCTTTCCCTTTGTGGTATTGAGGGTTCCAGGACAAAGTCAGTGATTCTTTAAACTAGCCCTCGATAAACCAGGCTAGAAATTCCAACCGAAATCAATTACCTCCCTTTAAATTGAATATGTAGTCTTTTGTAATCCATTATTAATTGTTATTCGACTGGCCGTTGCTTAGGTCTTGGCATGGAAGAGTATGTTTATGAACAATTGAAATTAAAAACAACTGAGATTAACTAATTAAACACCATTCAAAGCCTTCCTGATTAAATAAAAATATGATAATGAGAATATAAGCATAAAAAGTGGATACTTTTTATTTTTGTTCAGTATATATACAACCTGGAAATCAGGTGTTTTGTTATAAATGTTTTTCTATAGGTAAACATACTTTTCAATATTTATCTTGATTTATACACAACAAGGAGTAGCCTAGATTTTTTAACACTAGAGTCTGATACATTTTATGCATAAAGCAGACAACAGCGAAGTTGAAAATAAGTTAACTTGACGGCCGTTAACATTATCCAATCCACTGACGAAACTGCATTCAACTGTACCAATATTTTAGTGTTAACGGCCGTTGTCATTACCAAAAACACTACGGCGTACCAAGTTTAAAAGTAAATATCTTTCTAGAGAAAGCGAATTGGAAGCTGTGGTTTCAAATAATTACAGGGAAATAACTGAACTTTATCATGGAATATTTCAAATATTTCAGATTTGGTAATAAAAAAGGATATTTGCGACCGATTCGTCAAATGACATATTTTGTAAAAAATTGCACACTTTTTCTGCAATTTCTCTGTAAATAATATCCTGTGTGCATCAAGATTTCATCAGTAGAGTTCTTAACAAACAGGGAATCAATATGTATATTTTTGTATGCTAAGATATTGCCGGAAAATGTAAAAATTAGGCCAATACTCAGTTTTGCCGAAAAACGTTCATGTACACAAGCAACTGCCTTCGGCTTACCCACGGCATTCACCTTATCGGGTTGAACGGTGTGGAAATGCAGTCATTTGATTAAATGATACATGTATATTCTTTAAAGGAAACTAGAAATTATGACTTAAAACAAATGTTGAAGGTCTTATCACATTGGATGCTTTCAGTTTTGCTTTCATGTTATTTCTAGGGCCATTATGATGTTAATTTGGACACACCTTTTTACATTAAACTGAGATTTTGAGCAATAACTATATTATAAGCAGTAAATTGAATGTTACAATGTACCTGATTTCTTATAATAGCTATGTCATAAACCGGAGTGCCTAGATCTTAATATATATCATTTTCCAAGAAGCTATTTGTAAAAACAGTTATGCATTTTAAACTGCATTCATTTCCAGCTATTCACACTGGAATAGAACAGTAACATAAACCTATGATGCTATAAGGATTGCTAAATGTTTTATGCTGAATAAACTCAATAATATTGTAAAAAAGTAAACCTATGAGAAATGTAGTGCATTTGAATTTTCATTGAAAACATTTTCTTTGCTATTTTATACTTACCATCAACTGATCTCAATAGTATTGGTAAAGTCATATGGGTCTCTGTTGGGTCTTTTTTAAAGCGGCATTACTTCAATTTAACCCGCTGTTGTATGAAATATTACATGTATTTGGAACTATAGGCACAAATTTGCAGCATTAGTTCGGGCAAATAAAATTTTAATTTACCAAAATAAATTTTGTCTGCGTGACTAAAAGCGAAAGTAGGATTTCTGAAACGTCACAGAAATCGAGATCGCGCATGAAGTGGTCTCTTCGTCGGTGCTAAATATAGCTCCATTATATTTAGCTTCTTAAAAGTTTGTTTCGTTAACGATAATTTAACAATATCATTGAAAATCCTGTCTATAAGAAAGAATTCGATCGGACCTTTTGTGTTCTGTAAGAGAGTTTATATATTGGAGTCTTTATGGACAAATATGATTTTTCAATAGTATATTCTTACTTAAGTTTAAGGCTGGGGCTTTAATAATTTCAGTTAGTGACTGTGAATTATTACAAACATTATAAAATGTTGACATAAGTAGTTGATAATGACCCATTCTCATATTTTCCATGAGAGAGTTTGACTTATCCCTTTCCTCCATACACAAACCTTTAATGTGTGGGCAAACAGTGTAGATCCAGATCAGCCGGCATATCCATGCTGTTTGATCAGGATCTGCACTGTTCGCTTTTTGATTCGTTAGGTTATTTCTGACCAGAATGCGACCAAACGGCACAGATATGCCGGCTGATCTGGATCTACACTGGTTGCACATGTGTAAAAATGTGTATATTATATGGAGGAAAGAATTAAATAAAGAACTTTATTGAACACAGCTTACTCCATGAGGTGTAGCTGTTATCAATGGGCAGACAGTGTGGTTCCAGTGCCCAAGGTTATAAAACAGAGCATGGAAACCAGTCTCAAATCTCGAGCATCTTATTGGCTGAAATGTTGACTGGTCGCCATTTCGAGATTATTTTTTGGTTATTTCTGACCAAAATGTGACCAGTGCAGATCCTGATCAAAGGACATAGATGTGCTGGTTGATCTGGACTTACACTGGTTGCAAAAGTGTAAAAATGTGTATACTGTCAAACCTGTGCTAAAGACCACATGTAAACAAAGACCAACTGTGGATAAAGACCACATTTTATTTGTCCCACTGACTGACATAAAGGATAAATTCACATGTGAACAAAGACCACCCGCCTTTAGAGACCACTTTTGGATCTTCCCTTGCGTGGTCTTTATACACATGGTTGACTGTATATGGAGGAAAGGGTTAATCCATCAGTGATAGGTTATCACCTTTTGTCTACTAGTCTAGTATTTTGACTGATCCACATAATGGATAATCATAGGTGATAATGATAATGATAAAGCAGTTGTTAGCAAGGTGTTATAGATAGCACTTTACTGATTTAGGAATAGAATGGTGAACCTTTCTGAAAGGTCATAGCTCTGGGTCAAAACCAGACTATCGTGGAGTCCTTTAATATAATGATGTTCAGTCAAAAATCTTTGAAATTGGAAGAATATATCTTTCAGCACTACCCCATAGGAAAATAGTGTAGACCTAGGTTGTTTCTGCAAGAAGTGAACAGTATAGATCCAGATCAGATGGCATGGTTAGCTAGCTTTTCTGGATCTCAATGTTTGCAGATATATGTATGGGTATATTAACCCTTTGGTCAGAATCTCCATATTACAAATTAAAACTATAATAGATCCATGCCATCTGATCTGGATTTACACTGGTCACATCCGATTCCTATGCAGAAAAAAACTTTTGAATCAATAGGATCAGTGTAGATCCTGATCAAATGGCATTGATGCCACAAACATGAAAACACATGTATATGGAAGAAATCGTTAAGTAAGGGGTTAATTATGTGTTTCAAAAAGACATTATTTCCAAACCAGCAAAGTCTTGGATTAAATGTGATTCTTGTTTGTCCTTTTATGATGTCATTTAGATATGCATTGCAGAACTTAGATTTACATGGGAAATATTGTCTTTGCTGCAAGCTGTTTGTTCTATAAAAGAAACGTTTATAGATAATATACAGTAAATGGCCGCTTTATCACAATATGAACTCAACTGGAATATTTTGTTTGATTGGGTTCTTTTCTTTTTCAAATATGTACCACTTTGTTTCTTACTAGAAGGAAATTAATTTCTATATTTGGTTTGATCATTACAGATTTATGTAGTACAGTATCTTATTAAATTTTTTTAAATATACACTTGTAATCAACATGAAATACTTATAACAGGATGTTCAGCATTTGACTTCAAGATGGTTAACTTAACATTTATTATTGTTAGGATTTATTCCAATTGCATCAATTAGTGGTTAATAGCTTTAATTTTAGATTGGTACAAATCAGTATTAATCTGCTATGTGATAATGTGATTTTTCATAGTGTTAAGAAGTGTTAATATTGAAAATTTGAAAAAAAAAATGGCATCTGGTTCCAGTAAAAGGCTTCAAAAAATAAATAATTGTGATTCGGATTCTCCGATTGATTATTCACGCTGGGCACCAGACTATACGGAGCCATATCAGGCTAATCAAACAATGCCATCGTCGTCTTTGACACCAAGAGTACAGGTTTTGAGCCGCCTACCCTACATGAATCCGTATTATGGAAGGCTAAATGCAACACAGTTTGGTAAAACTTACCTAAAACATTACTGCTATGTATGAACAGCATGGGAAATTACTAGTACTGCATTATACAAAAGCAGTGTTAACCTTTACTCCATACATGTATATATGGCTTTTATTGCATGGGCAACAATTTAGATCCAGATCAGCTGGCGCATGTATGCCATCTGATCAGGATCTATACTGCTCTCATGCATAATGTAGATTGATTTAAGCAGATTTCCACTCGAAAATTAGGTTAAATTAATAATACTTTTGTGTTTGATAGATATAGGTAATCACCCCAAAAAATGCTTGCACAATGTTTTATTGATGCCATGTACTGGTTTAGAATCAGAATAAGTAGGCTTTGTTGTAGGAAAATGTGCATTCAGTGATAATTTTTGGATTTTTTGGTGAAAAAGCATAGTTAATATTCTTCCAGCACAATATTATTTTGTTACAAATTTGATTGTCTTGTATATTTATTACCACAAGTTGCATATAAAGCAGTATCAACAACTAACCTTTATGCCTTAACCCTTTCCTCCATTGATACACCTTTATTGCTTGGGCGAACAGTTTAGATCCAGATCAGCTGGCACATCTGTGTCGCCTGATCAGCTTCTAAATTGTTCACTTTTTGATTCATTAGGTTATTTCTGACCAAAAAGCAACCAGTGCAGATCCTGATTTGGATCTACACTGGTTGCACATGCATAAAAATGCGTATATATGGAGGAAAAGGTTAAATCAGAAGTTAGATTGAAGGTATAACTTCAACTTCACAAAGATAATGTCATATGTTTTTATGGCACAGCTCAGTTATTAGTGAACAGTGTAAAGCCGACTCATACTGAGCTGATGTACTCAACGGGCCTCCTACTAGTGTGATTTAGATCTTGATTTGTACATTTCCTGACCTAAGTGCAATAACATTACAACTTCTTCATATTTCAATGGTACTATTTATAACCGTTATGTCTGAGACTGGTTACTGTGTTATTATTTTATTTAGCGGCCTAATTTTCGCATATTTCACGCTTGGGCCAGTGGGTGAGTTTAAATAAACAATAGGTAAAAAAACTGGTCTGTTAAATATCGATTATTATAATTATTTAAAAAAATTGGTTTTGCATGGATTTACGTCTGCGCGAAACAGTCTTTTTTGGCGATAGCGCAAAATTTCGTGTCGGCAAAATCAAATGATACCACAGTCAGGGGTTCCACTAGCTCAGGGTTTCCCCCAGGCCATTTTCACTTGTCGCATGCGAAAAGCCATAATTTCAGGACCCAATTTGCGACATGCCATAATTTGTCCGCCATGCCTTATCTCCCGCAGCGACTTGTGTACCTGTTGATTGCATTATCAGTATGAAAACTCTTCTTAATAAACAAGAGACTGATCGCGCCGATAATTGACAGTGTCATCAGCTTTGCGAGTTAACCAATCAGTAACAAGAACTGATGGATAACGCATGTCGGCTCTGCCCTCATGTTGGCGACAGTTGATTATGACCGCATGTGATTTAAATCGTAGCCAAATTACTATTTGTCCGCGTTGTCAGTTATCAGAACAAAACTTTATAAAAATGACTTACTTCTGCCATCGGCATCTGATCATTTCGAGCAAAGAAGGAAGGAACTAAAGCATCCCCTTTTTGATAATATCCACGGAAAAATAACTTTCTGACATCTTGATTATTCCGTAACATAGCCTCTAATGAAATTCAACAACAGCAACAAAGCCATTTTCATTTCGAGTAAATCGAAAACAAAATAACCTAGACGCTGGCATCGTTTTCAGAACATCGTCGGTTTGATCTTATAACATCCGCAGAACAAAAGAGAAACATTACATTACATTTCATTACATGTTTTGCAAACGGGACAATGGTACAATAATTTTTTTGTTGGGCTTATGTATCAGAGAAAGCATGGCGCATCAAGTTTATGTAAATTATAGAAGTTTTTTTAATATAAAAAGCGCGAGTTATTATTCGCGTTCCTATTGTTCTTTAATTGACAAGGCATGGCGCATCATTGCACGGGTAGGTATAATTAGTAAATTATACGAATTTTAATTGCAATAAAAAAAGCGAAAGGTGATATTCGCGGTCTGTTTGTTCTGTATTTGAGAAGAAACGGCGATTACGGAAAAAGAGCAAGTTTTGCCGATCTTGAAAAAAGGGAGGTAATAAAAAGTGCAACTGTGTAGTTTCCAACTTCAATAAATGTTTTATTGAAAAAAAATGCTTTTAGTTTTCCAGTACATCTTTATATAATTACAAATAAGCACATTATATTGTAATTTCAATTTATTTTAGTTTTTGTGTTCATAAATATTTCTAATTGATATTAGATCTAATTACAAATGATCGGATCTGAGGAATTTCAGCCGTTATAATATAATTAGGATTTGTGTTTCAATTTAAAAAAGCATACAATTTTTTGGTTTAAGAATTTAATTTACGACTTTTGAATCTTTGTTATAAATCTTTTAACCTACAGCAGCCACAGAACAGTGTGTGTGAATACACATTTATTATTAACATGTATGTCATGAATAAAGCCACTTAAGAATAAAAACAAAACTGATTTTTTTCATTTATTTATTTAAATGAGAAGCAAAAATGATATATACATAAGACTGAAAATGAAACACCGCGTTGCAGCGCGCGACAAAATGGATAAAATCAGTCTATGCTGCGATGACCCTTCCTGAAATCCTGGGGGAAACCCTGTAGCTGCTGAATCTCAAGGGTCATTGTGTCAATTTTCCAGGGATTCACTCAATTTTAACCCAAAATACCCCTAATTAAAGGAAAAAATGACCCTTCATCTAAAATCCTGGGGGTCAAAATAAGGCATTTTGGCAATTTCAAGGGTCAAAGGGTCATCTCCCGTGTCAAATGGAACCCCTGCACAGTAGATTGTATATCTCTGATACACTGTAATTGTAATCCTGCTTTTTATATTTTTAGGGACCCCGGACAGTGTGAAGAGTAATAAGAAGAGAAAAGGAGGATCCAGCAGTAGAGAGTATGCAACTTTATACATATACCGCTCTTAACGCTTTACTCCATATATACTCACTTTTACACGTGTGCGACCAGTGTTGCTCCAGATCAGCCAGCACATCCATGCCATCTGATCAGGATCTGCACTGATAGAATTTTGGTCAGAAATAACCTAAAAAATCAAAAAGCGAACAGTGCAGATCCTGATCAGACGGCACAGATGTGCAGGCTGATTTGGATTAACACTGTTCGCCATGCAATAAAGGTGTGTCTATGGAGGAAAGGGTTAACACTTTACTCCATTTGTATGGCTTCTATTGCATACGACAAGTTTAGATCTAGATCAGCCATCACACCTGTGCCGTCTGATCAAGATTTACACTATTCACACATGCTAATTGATTAATAAGGTTATTTTTGACCACAAAGCGAACAGTGAAGATCCAGATAAGACAGCACAAATATGCCAGCTGATCTGAATCTTCACTGTTCGCACATGCAATAAAATGGGTATATATGGAGGAATGGGTTAATATTGGGGTTTATAATGGGGTTTTATTGTACCAGCATTACTGTTCATAAAAAGTATGCTATACACAATATTACTGAAGCCTGTTATAAACAATATGTTACCAGACAGATAATTAATATCTTTAAGAAATTTTAATTATTCCAAGAAATACACAGATAAAAGTCAGGTCATCTGCTAAATATAGATCTGTATAACATGTGTTTATCAAACTTAGTTGCACTCGGATATTGCTTCAGAAAAGATCAATTTGCAGGGTTTCACTCGTGACTAATTAATTTTTTGTTTTGATATATAACTGAGATGCGTGATAGATTGTCACTTGCACTCCGTGAGCATCAACCACCAAAGAACGCAATTTGTGGAATAGTTAGGCTGAAAGCGCAATATCTAGTGCCACACAGGCTGAAAGTCAAGGTCACTTTTAGGGCACGAGGGCACATTCCTTTAAAATGATATAGCTAATTACTTCTGCTTCATGATCTTTATATAACCCTTGACCTCAATACGATGACATAGGGCTTTTATCACATGAGCAAACAGTGAAGATCCAGATCAGCTGGCACATCCATGCAACTGATCATCAGATCGATACAGGTTGCTTTTGTATTCATTAGGATATTTCTGACTTGGAAGCAACCAGTGTTGATCCTAATCAGATGGCATGGATGTGCATAGCTGGTGGCACATGCTACAAAACCTATTTAAATGGAGTAATAGGTTTAAAAAAAGATTTACCTTACATGTGACTGTGGCAAAAAATTTGATACCAGTTTTTCAGTGGTCTAGAAAAACATAGAACCTTTCTAATGAAGTTCATAAATATGATTTTATCAATTGGAATACAAGTGCTTAATCTATGTTAAATGATTTAGCAAATTACCAAAGGCTAACAAATTAATTTAAAGTTTTTAAACTGAACATATGCAATATTTTATCAAGGAAACATTTTTCTTTTAGACATATGTCCATTTATTACAGTTCTGATGATGAAGATAGCCAGCCAGGGATGTCGTATGGCAGCAGCGACCAGGCTGATAAGGAGAAATTTGCAAGAGAAAGTCACTGCGAGATCGAAAGACGAAGGAGAAATAAGATGACGTCATACATTAATGAACTATGTGATATGGTGCCTACTTGCTCAACGCTGGCAAGGAAGCCGGATAAACTAACCATTCTTAGAATGGCAGTGTCTCACATGAAATCTTTGAGAGGTATTTGGATACTCTTGATATATTCTGTGAATTTTATGTGACTACCTAAGTATCTGTGGCGTTTTCTAGGATTTTGCAGGCAGATCAGAACACCAATTTAAAAACCACAAATTATAGTCAAACTTAACAGTACAGATAGAGGTTAAAGGAACAGAATCTATTAAATGTATATTTAATCTTTTTCTCCATTTACATGTGTGAACCGTGTAGATCCTGATCTGCTTGCACAGCTGTGCCATCTGATCAGGATCTACACTGTTGGCTGATCGGCCAGAAATCAAAATGCAAACAGTGTAGATCCTGATCAGATGGCACCAATGCCTGATCTGGATATGCACTGTTCTGCTCACGCAATATAGGTGTATTCTATGGAGTAATGATTTAAACAACAATGGCTGATTAACTGGTCTTTTAAGCAGTGTTAAGTGTGCAGCTGATAAAAGATATAAATCAGAAACTGTTACATGCTGCCTCAGCAGTTATCGGATGCATTCTTCACGTGCATGTGTACTAGCATTGAACTTTAATAAATGACAGAAATTAATGAAATTAAAAAATAACTGTCTGGGATATTCAGCTTGTTCTGTACATTGGAGTGTGATAGGGCATGTTACAGGAAAAGGTGTCTTTGGAAAGCTGTTTGTCAATCCTTGAAATGACGTCATAAAGACGAGCATATGACATTGCTGATCTCTTTACCCCATATATACACATTTTATTACATGAACGAAAAGTGTAGATCCATCCCCTCAGAAAATTTCTAAAATCATGAAGTATTCCCCAAAAAAGAATTTTACATCTGTTTTTTTTTCATTCCCTTTTGAGAAGATATCATGCTATTTTCCCCCAAAATATAGGGTATGGATTCCATCCCCAAGCATTAAAAAAAAAACCCTGTCATATGAGGCAAAGGGTTAATATAATCTAGAAATATTAATCCATATTGACATTGTTCTGGATATATGTTTATGATGATTGGTTGCAGGTACAGGTAACACCAGCACAGATGGCTCATACAAACCCTCATTTCTCACAGACCAAGAACTCAAACATCTTATACTCGAGGTAAACCATGCATTTTTCATTTTGCTAAAAAATGGTCAGTGTTTTGGTTATTCATCAGTCTTGCTAAAAAAATTTTCTTATCCTGGAAGCTCAGGTCTTAGTGAGGTCATTGAGTTCCTACCCATTTTGTTTGACAATGGCCTTGCTTCTTATCTATATGTTTGCATGCTCTTGCATTCTTGTTGTATGGATTGGGTGGTGGTATTTTCCTCTGCTTGACAATAATATATACTGTCTTATTTAAAGGTGTGTAATATTTATATACTGTACATATATTTCAGGCAGCTGATGGCTTTCTTTTTGTGGTACAATGTGATACTGGTAGAATAATCTATGTGTCTGACTCCATTGTTCCTGTTTTACACCAGTCACAGGTATTTTCCTTATTTCAAATTAATTTATTGAAATTTGTGTAATGATTAATAGTAGAGAGGTAAGATTTTTCTGGATGAGGTGGCCAACATTTTGATACTGACATTTGATGTATGTCATATCGAGGTTTGAGTGCAATACCATAGTAAGTGCAATAAAATTTTTAAGAAGATATTCTAGCTTAACTCTAAACCATTTATTATGTTGTATTTTCTATGTGAAAGTTTGATTGAACTAATTTCATGAAACATTACAATGTGACTATATTGCAGGGTGACTGGTTTGGAAACTGCATGTTTGATTTGATACACCCTGATGATGTGGAGAAGGTTAGAGAACAGCTGTCCACCACCGAATCTCAAAACACAGGGCGTATTCTCGACCTTAAAAGTAAGTTATGGTCTAAGAACATGAGCTGTGTTCTGGACCTGAATCTTAAGAACATGGGCATTTTCTGGATGTGAAGCTTGGAATATGGGGCATATTTTGGGCCTGAAAAGTGTGTAACAATCACAGAATAAATAGACTGTCATTAATTGGTTCATCACTAATAGTGCATAACCCTACAGCTGTTATCCCATAGTGAACAGTTTAGATCCAGATCAGCTGGCACATCTGCTGTCTGATCAGGATCTACACTGTTTGCTCTTAGATTCATATGGTTATTTCTGATCAAGTAGTAAACAGTGTAGATACAGATCAGATGGTGTGGATGTGCCATCTGATCTGGACTTTCACTGGTTAAACATAAGAATAAAGCTGTATACAAGGAGAAAAGGGATGCACAAAAGCAGCAGTTACTTAGAGGATAAATAAATGTTTTGGTGGAAAATTTGCGGTTAAAAAAGTTTTCTGGTTAATGAATTTTGTTAAGTTTATTTTCCGTCCAGAATGGATGTTGTAACTATAAAATATCATAATGTACATGTACTTCATTGCATTTTAATTAAAAAATATATTAACTAGAATTTTCTGTTTCTCTTGTAGCTGGCACAGTGAAGAAAGAAGGACATCAATGTAAGCTTATTTTCATGAAATGAAAAGCTCACAACATCTTGTTGAACTATGTTTGTAACTCTTAATGTAAGAATGGATCAAGCTTCTAGTATAACAAAAACTCTCTGTCTAAGATTAAATCTTAAATCCAGTTTGTTATACATTTGAGTTTTTGTAGTTAATTTCCCCTTTTTCCATGGATATGGCTTATGTCCGATGTGCCTAGTTTGATCAGGATCTGTAATTGTTGGTTTGAGATTCAGGTTTTATCTTAACAAGCAGCAACTATTGTAGATCCAGAACAGGCTGCATAGATGTGCATGCTGATCTACATCTACACTGATGGCACATTTGATAAATACTGTATTCATTGAGTGAGGGGTTAAATTATTTTATCAGAATGAAAATCTTCCTATTGTCATGGTCATACATTAAGCTGAGATACTTAATCCTTTCCTGGATATATACGCATTTTTACGCATGTGCGACCAGTGTAGATCCTGATCATCCGGCACATCCGTGTCGTCTGATCAGGATCTGCACTGGTCGCATTTTGGTCAGAAATAACCTAATGAATCAAAAAGCAAACAGTTTAGATCCTGATCAGACGGCACGGATGTGCCAGCTGATCTGGATGTAAACTGTTCGCCGTAGCAATAAAGGTGTATCTGTACAGGAAAGGGTTAATAATATTTCTGGCAAGATGAAAATCAAATAACAAACAGTTCTTAAACTTTTCTGATAGGAGAACATACCAACTAATTTTTTTTAATCATCACTGTAAACCCAAACTAATTTAAAATTTATTCTTGTTAACATAAATCCTTTCAGAAAGCTATTCATGTTCAGCCTATTGAAAATACTATTTGATCCAGCTAACAATTGTTCATGAAGAGAGGACTAAGATTTCAGTGAATCTGAAGATGTTAATAAGGATAGGTTGATTCATGCAGATCATATGATCGTACACAGTTCATGCATCAGATAATTTTTAAGTCTATATTGATAAACAAAAGTGAACACTATAAGAAAAATACAAATTTTATATGTCAGTTGACACCATTGAGATTCTTTGCTTTATGATACTTTGGCCAAATTTGTCATTACCTCTTGATTCTGCCCTTTTTAAATCAAAATCATGCCCCTCCCCTGATAAGCACATTTTCTCCGCCAGCATCCATGAGGCTTTGTATGGGATCAAGAAGAGGCTTCATTTGTCGCATGAAGATGGGAAACTTACAAGTAGACCCGATGACTGCTAACCACTCACTGCGTGTACGTCAGCGCAACACCCTCGGACCATCAACAGATGGAAATCACTACTCTGTGGTCCATGTGACTGGATATATCAAGAATTGGCCTCCATCAGGTATTGATGACTAACCATCACTTCTGTTTAACAAGTTAACATTGAGGAAAAGTTATTTTGGGGGCCATTATCAAAAATATTTTGGACATTACTGAAATATGAATCATTGTGCTCCTAGATTTGAATAAATGCTCATGGGAAAAAAGTTTTGTCCATCTACAAAAAGTACAGTATTTTAGTGTTTTAACACACACACTTAAAAATGTGGAATTGATGGAAAGAGGACACTTACATGCATGCAGACAACAATGAAAATTCGGAAACCGGCATTTAAAAGTACGCAAAATTTCAAGCTCTTAACTTCACACGTTTAAAAGATATTATGGAAAACCATACTGGACAAGACTTTTGTCCATGAGTATATGTTGTGTTTATTGCAGTTTAACTATGGACACAGATCATAAATTTGGGATTGAAGACAGGTCTTCAGTTCCAGTTTTATGATATGGAGTCTGGTTACAAGACCATAATTAATGTTCTGGATAAATGGTCCATCATATATATTAAATGCAATACACATAACTTGAGACGGGACACTGCTATACAATTTGGTAAATAGGTGGTTATTGTAATGCTGGTATTGGGGAAGGGAATTCCAGACAAAATGAGGTCAACCTTAGTTTAAATATAATTGAATTGACAAGGTTAGTTGGCAAAGTCAACAAGAAATAGCAATCGACCAGTTTATAAGCCCTTTTATTTTTTTCAACACTTACATACATTGACTTATGTACTTGAATGGAGTAAAGTATTTGGCACAGACAAATTTAAGCTTTTGTGAACATTTTTCACTACTTTAAGATTTTTTGTTGGATCCCGGGGAGACCTGAATGCCGAAACGTTACTGACAAACAGTGACCTATGATTAACATAGTGTCGTAAACCCTCAAGTTAGGCAAACACCTTGAGTGGACGGTTGTATGGGGGCATGCCCGTAATCATTCGTACCCCTGAAACGGTCCTGGGCAGATAGACCTGCCCTAGGCCTCCCCTCCAAACATAGAGGTGGAGGGAGGTACCAATGACACCCAAAGGTTACCCCACCACAACACCTTAAAAGGCTTTACAATTGAAACACAACACACAACCAGCAAGCTATAAAGCAAGTCTGGCCAAGGGAGGAGCCAGGCAAATATCCCCCAAAACCGTTTGTCTCCCCGGGCCGCCACTGAAAATCTAGACGAGATTTTTCATCCACAAAAAATACCCAATCAAGAAATGTTAATAACTTCTTGATTCCTTTTATCTGACTGGGATAGGAAACGTTTTATGCTAAACGTTACAAGCCAATATTATGATTGCTGCCTTCCAGTGGCTCAACAGTAAGGCCGGTTTTGATAGAAGTGTCCTATCCCAGCGAAAAAGACTGATCTAATTGACATTTTATGCAACCAACATGGGAAATATATTTGCCTCCATTTTCTTTGAGAATGTTGACTGGGAAGCTTTTGGCGCTTTATAGGATGACTTATTAGTTTGAGCATTTGATAGCGAGGCCAGAGCTATTTTTAGCACACTGAATTGTATCTGTCAACAGCAAAACATGTTCAAGTGATTATGTTAGCAAAATGAACATCTCTACAACATAATCTGATGCAAATTACATTAATTTTTGAAAAAAAGTTATGATTCTGATGGTTTTTGCTGTCTATTTTTGCTTATTTTGTGGGGGAAAAAAAAAAAATGTGTCAGTATTTTTTTTTTACAAAATCATTTTTTTTTTTTAAATGTGATATTTTAACTGAATTTACAAATATGTATAGCTTTCAACACAAAAAATTCTTTCTAAATAAATCTGTATTGATTAAAATGTTGGGAACCAAATTTTCTTATTTGAAAATAGCATCCTGCTATGATGATGCAAAAGGGACCATAACTTTGCCATTTCTCGATGAAATTTTTGTTGTTGAGTTTCTCACATGGCTTAAAAATCTTTTATTTTATAAAAGTCGTTCTTATACCTAGTTGAGAGGACCCCAATTAGGAATCTGTAATTTTATTTCACGAATTATGCCATAATTTGATTAATTTGATGGAAGAATTAAGTGTCTTGTCAAATAATGGTTCATCTTCTGCAGTTCAGGTACTTTCTGCAACATTATACTGAATAATTCTGAATTTATTGACACAATTTATAGCTATAACTTGAAAGAAGGTCCGTAAAAATATTCGTGCTAACATCGGGGTCACTGAAAGTTTGCAACATCAGGACCTGAACGCTTGCAGGGGTATTCCTAGCCATTTTGGGAAAAGGACCCTGGCCAGAATTGTGAAATTTTAGCGTGTGAAATGTTTCATTTTGGGAATTTTTATCGACAAAAATACAAGTTTGGGGAATTTTGAAATCATTATATTATACATAGCACAAACAAAACTTGCACTTGAATGTCCCATTTGTTTTACTTTAAAAATGTGTTGTGAATATAAATGGCAATAACCGTCTAAAATGCAAATGGTTTGAAACAAATTTTTTTTTTTTTTTTTTTTTGCTACTAGAACCATATGCCCAGAACAAACAAACTATCATGTTTCAGTTCTTGTGATATATGATTTACATGTACATTGACATGATATTATGATTAGTATATAGTATATATATAATTTTTAATTTTACAATAGTGGACTACACTTCTATAAACATGTTTGCTGTTTTTCATCTCTTTTGTTCATATAATATTTATTTAGTAACATTTTAGTGCATGAGAAATAATTTGCTGAGATTTTGTATTTAAGTCAATTTAATAATCAAACGTGTTATCTCCCTTTTTGCTTTAGACAAAATATAGCAAAACACTTTAATATTTACCTTCCTATCACAAAATGATCCATTCTAAAATCTATTCATAATTACTGAACACAGTTAAGCAGATACATCAATAAATTAAAGCATTATTTTAAAATTCAACTGAGGAATTCCTTAGAATTAACGGATTAGTCAGTACTGTAAGATATATAATTTGGAATAACGCGATTAAAGTAACAACTGTGAACTCATTGATTCAATCATTGGCAATCAACTTACCTAATCACTTATCCTCAAAAATTAATTAAGCGCTGACAAACGGCTAAATATACACCTTTTTAATTGTCAAAGACACAATTTTGACAGTTTTTACAGTTTGTGTTATCAACCTAGCGCATAATCTTGTGAGAATCAAAATATCTCACAATAAAGATTGTACTGTTGTATTATGAAATATAGGCGTGTCTAGGGTGTCTAGAGTAGTGTAAATTTCTCCAGGATTAGCGAATTTTACACCTGGTTGTGACGTCACAAGCATAGTGCGAGATAAAGCAGTCAGTTTTTGTTAACAACGTAAAGGGAAAGTTAACACTGTTTCTTATGTTTTGAAAATTATCTGTGGATTCAATTGGGGAAAAATTGAAGAAATTTCGTATTGGGAAAGGGTCCGTTTGCTTTGGGAAAGGGTCCCTCAGAAAGGCCAGGAAAACCCCTGAAGGCTTGCAATTAGGGACGACACTTCTATAAACAATATTTCGACATGTTTTAAGTTTGTTTATTTTTTATTTTGCCGTAACCTTGCAAAGAAAATATGTTTACTTGGGGGAAAAAGACAACCGCACATGACTAGGATACGGAGCCTTTGCTTTGGGAACACCCCCGATTTCCAAAGGCGCAGTGCTGAAAAAGCCCCTGCCATCGGATCAAAAAGTTTATACATGCTCCGGTGCTACCGGCACTGACGAACAAAATCAAGCCGTGATAAGAATTCCTAACCAAATTGTGTAAACGACTGGTCGATACATCACCTGATTCCTGTGGCGGCTCATGCATATCCACAGCTGGCGACCTATAAATGCCCGATCGGCCTCTTTTGGAGCCCGAACCTCGGGCGGATGTTCCTATTTTCCTCTACGGAGGCATGATGTCTTTGGATTTTTTAGGCAAATTTTTTAGCTTGGTTTGCCGTTTCGTCGACCAAATGTAAAAGAAAAATGAATACCGGTACAATTGATTTGTCGGTAATGCATAATTATTTTTTAATCGAACAAAATAGACTCCTTCACAGCGGACATTGGTTATGTGATAGATTTAAGTGGGATTATCGAATATAGAAATTCTGGATAATCCATATTACATGTGTTCTGATGGAATGATACATTGTTTATATTACAGGTGTTCAGATGGATCGTGGAGACGAAGATCATTCAGGAAGTCACTGTTGCCTGGTAGCTATTGGCCGTCTCCAAGTAACAAGTGCCCCAAACTGCTCGGACATACTGGGCAACACTTCAAGCGAATTCATTTCTAGAATCACTGTTGACGGAAAAATCACCTTTGTTGACCAAAGGTAAGAACAGTGAAGAAGTAAATACTAGCTAGTTTTTAATTGCCTTTTGCATGAGTTAAATGCAAAACAATTGAAACTGTATATAAATAAACTGTTTTGCCCTCAAACCACAATTTCAGTTTCATGAACTGCCAGAAACTTTTGTAATATGCTTAAAACACAAAAATTGTTCTTAGAATGACATCAGATAGTAAATAATGTTTTTCCAAGTTGAATGTTCAAGCAGAGAGGGAATTGACTGTTTTTATGAACTTCTTCTTGAATTTGATGAATATTATAAAATTGCAAGTGATTATTATTATTATACTAGAATATGCCAAATAAATGTCATGTCAAATGGAATGTAACATCATTTTGACCTGCACAGTATTTATGTGAACAGAGAGATTAGAGCAGGTCCTATTTTAACCTATAACATCATATAAACAAGTTTTATAGCATGTTATTTCTTGAACTCTTGAACAGTGTAGATCCAGGCCTGAAGGTTATAAAACTGAGTTTGGAAACCAGTCTCAAATCTCAAGCATCTGATTGGCTGAAATGGCGACTGGTCGCCATTTCAGCCAATCAGATGCTTGAGATTTGAGACTGGTTTCCATGCTCAGCTTTATAACCTTGGGCACAGCTGCCACATCTGTGTTGTCATATCTGGCTCTACATAAGTCACACCTTTTAAATAACCTAATGAATTTGATAGCAAACAGTTTAGATTCTGATCAGATGACATAAATGTGCTGACTGATCTGGATCAACGCTGTTTGCTCAGGGGTAACATTGATACATGCGAAACAAAAAGACATTAAAGGGTCAAAAGATGGATCAAACAAAATTGTGATATGAAAACCCATATTTAACACAAGTTATTCAGTTGCACATCCATTGCTCGAACCCCCTGCTTGGGAAGTAAAATTTCATTTTCATTGAGATTTTGGTCAGAAACTTGGAAATTATCATGTAACAACATTAGGAGTGCACCAAAAAAACATCATGGAAATCTTGCATCTGACCCTGAAATCACAACAAATCAATTTGTAATAAAATCCATATTCTGTAAGCGAACATTGTGATACATGTATATATTATAGGGTATCAAGCCTGTTGGGTTACCAGCCTCAAGATCTCCTGAACAAGTCAGTGTATGACTTCTACCACCCCGAGGACCAATCTCATATGAAAGACACCTTTGATCAAGGTAGGCTCGCTCTCCTATCTCCCTCTCTCGCACTCTCTTTCTTTCTCTCTCTCCTGTCAAGTCAGTGTATGACTTCTACCACCCCGAGGACCAATCTCATATGAAAGACACCTTTGATCAAGGTAGGCTCGCTCTCCTATCTCCCTCTCTCACACTCTCTTTCTTTCTCTCTCTCCTGAACAAGTCAGTGTATGACTTCTACCACCTCAAGGACCAATCTCATATGAGACACCTTTGATCAAGGTAGGCACATATTGTGTGTGTCTCTCTCTCTTCCTCTCCTTTGGCTCTCTCTCTCGCCTGTCCTGAACAAGTCACCCGAGGACCAATCTCATATGAAAGACATCTTTGATCAAGGTAGGCACATGCTGTGTACAATGCAATAGATATATATACTCAAGGGAAAAGACATTATTTAACCCTTTCCTCCATAGATACACCTTTATTGCTTGGGCCAACAGTGTAGATCCAGATCAGCCGGCACATCCGTGCCATCTGATCAGGCTCTGCACTGTTTGCTTTTTGAGTTGTAAAGTTATTTCTAACCGAAATGCGACCAGTGCAGATCCTGATCAGACAGCACGGATGTGTCGGCTGATCTGGATGTACACAGGTCGCACATGTGAAAAAATGAGTATATATGGAGGAAAGGGTTAATGACATTATATAAGTCAGGGTGACATTATTTGCAATATCTTGCTAACATATTAATCATAAATAATGAAAATCTGCTAAGGAACTCTCTAGGTTATAGAGCACATGATACTGTATCAAATGTCTCGTAATGGAATTGTGTTAGTCTGCTAGGGAAAAGGTGCAGTTGGAAAAACTACAATCTTCTTCAATGTTTAAGCTGGATTTCTTTTTCCCTCGAGTATATGTCGTGTACTTTATGGAGGTTGCTCGATGGGTCAAAATCTAATTGAAATCGAAATTTGTAAAAGGATCTAATATTATTTATGCAAATCAGAAAAGTTGACATGTCTGCCAACCTCACATTAAAGGCGGTCAGGTTTTTACTGAAAATTAATTTTGATGTAAAATAATATCAGAGAAATAGTTTCATTTATCCTGCTTTTATAAAATAAAGCATGATGAATATTACAAGTTTATTTAATGAACTCTAGCTGCTCAGATTACATTATATAATATCAGATAATTTGCCGGAAACCATGAATAAAATTAAAGTTGTGGTCAGTTCAGTTCTGAATGATGGGGATAAGATTTTATTAGCTCGACTATTCGAAGAATATGTCGAGCTATTGTACTCACTTGGGCGTCGGCGTCGCCGTCGCCGTCCCGCTTTGGTTAAAGTTTACGTGCAACCTACCTATATCTTAAAAACTACTATAGCTACAGCTTTTAAACTTGGCACACTTGTTCATCATCATGTCCTGAGTGTGTTTGCCAAGAACCATAACTCTAACTTTCATTTTGATCAAATTATGGCCCTTTTTCGACTTAGAATTTCAGGTTAAAGTTTGCGTGCAAGCTACTGTACAAACCCATAACTTCAATACTACTTATACTACAGCTTAGAAACTTTCAACACTTGTTAATCATCATATCCCAAGTGTGTATGCCAAGAACCATAACTCTAACTTTCATTTTTATCAAATTATGCCCCTTTTTCGACTTAGAATTTCAGGTTAAAGTTTGCGTGCAAGCTACTGTACAAACCCATAACTTCCATACTACTCATACTACAGCTTTGAAACTTTCAACACTTCTTCATCATCATAATTCAAGTTTGTCTGCCAAGAACCATAACTCTAATTTTCTTCTTGTACAAATTATGGCCCTTTTTCGACTGAGAATTTCAGGTTAAAGTTTGCGTGCAAGGTAGTTACTTAAATACTTCTTGTACTATAGCTTTGAAACTTAAGACACTTGTTTACCATCATGACCCTGACTATGTGTGCCAAGAACCATAACTCTTTCTTTCATTTTTAATCAAATAATGGCCCTTTTTCGACTTAGAATTTCAGGTTAAAGTTTGCGTGCAAGGTAGTTACTTAAATAGTTCTTGTACTATAGCTTTGAAACTTAAGACACTTGTTTACCATCATGACCCTGACTATGTATGCCAAGAACCATAACTCTTTCTTTCATTTTTAATCAAATTATGCCCCTTTTTTGACTTAGAATTTCAGGTTAAAGTTTGCGTGCAAGCTAGTTACTTTCATACTTCTTGTACTATAGCTTTGAAACTTATTCATCATCATGACCCTGACTATGTATGCCAAGAACCATAACTCTTTGAATTTTTTCAAATTACTGCCCTTTTTAGACTTAAAAATTAAGGTTTAAAACTTTGTAAATCCTTTATTTTATCTTACATCAGGTTTATTTTCAAAGACCCATAACTCATCCTTGCTTTTTTATATTTGATTTTTGCCCTTTTCACTTGAAATTAGAATTAAGACTTATAAATAATTCTTAAAGGTTCAATGTTAGTGTTTTTCATATGTAATGCTATAGAAAATGTTTAAAACAGATGTACTTAACATACTTTGGTTGAAAGTGTTGAGTAATTGTGGGGTGGGTGGGGGCATAGACTATACTATACTATACTATACTATACCATACCATACCATACCATACCATACCATACCATACCATACCATACCATACCATACCATACCATACCATACCATACCATACCATACCATACCATACTATACTATTACTATATTATTACTATACTATACTATACTATTACTATACTATTACTATACTTTTACTATACTTTTACTATACTATTACTATACTATACTATACTATACTATACTATACTATACTATACTATACTATACTATACTATACTATACTATACTATACTATACTATACTATACTATACTATACTATACTATACTATACTATACTATACTATACTACACTACACTACACTATACTATACTATACTATACTATACTATACTATACTATACCATACTATTACTATACTATTACTATACTATACTTTACTATACTATTACTATAACTATACTATTACTATACTATACTATACTATACTATACTATACTATACTATACTATTACTATACTATTACTATACTATAATATACTACTACTATACTATACTATTACTATACTATACTATACTATCATACTATACTTTACTTTACTATTACTATACTATTACTATACTTTTACTATACTATTACTATACTATACTATACTACTACTATACTATACTATACTATACTATACTATACTATACTATACTATACTATACTATACTATACTATACTATACTATACTATACTATACTATACTATACTATACTATACTATACTATACTATACTATACTATACTATACTATACTATACTATACTATACTATACTATACTATACTATACTATACTATACTATACTATACTATACTATACTATACTATACTATACTATACTATACTATACTATACTATACTATACTATACTATACTATACTATACTATACTATACTATACTATACTATACTATACTATACTATACTATACTATACTATACTATACTATACTATACTATACTATACTATACTATACTATACTATACTATACTATACTATACTATACTATACTATACTATACTATACTATACTATACTATACTATACTATACTATACTATACTATACTATACTATACTATACTATACTATACTATACTATACTATACTATACTATACTATACTATACTATACTATACTATACTATACTATACTATACTATACTATACTATACTATACTATACTATACTATACTATACTATACTATACTATACTATACTATACTATACTATACTATACTATACTATACTATACTATACTATACTATACTATACTATACTATACTATACTATACTATACTATACTATACTATACTATACTATACTATACTATACTATACTATACTATACTATACTATACTATACTATACTATACTATACTATACTATACTATACTATACTATACTATACTATACTATACTATACTATACTATACTATACTATACTATACTATACTATACTATACTATACTATACTATACTATACTATACTATACTATACTATACTATACTATACTATACTATACTATACTATACTATACTATACTATACTATACTATACTATACTATACTATACTATACTATACTATACTATACTATACTATACTATACTATACTATACTATACTATACTATACTATACTATACTATACTATACTATACTATACTATACTATACTATACTATACTATACTATACTATACTATACTATACTATACTATACTATACTATACTATACTATACTATACTATACTATACTATACTATACTATACTATACTATACTATACTATACTATACTATACTATACTATACTATACTATACTATACTATACTATACTATACTATACTATACTATACTATACTATACTATACTATACTATACTATACTATACTATACTATACTATACTATACTATACTATACTATACTATACTATACTATACTATACTATACTATACTATACTATACTATACTATACTATACTATACTATACTATACTATACTATACTATACTATACTATACTATACTATACTATACTATACTATACTATACTATACTATACTATACTATACTATACTATACTATACTATACTATACTATACTATACTATACTATACTATACTATACTATACTATACTATACTATACTATACTATACTATACTATACTATACTATACTATACTATACTATACTATACTATACTATTACCAGACCAGACCAGACCAGACCAGACCAGACCAGACCAGACCAGACCAGACCAGACCATACCATACCATACCATACCATACCATTACTATTACTATTACTATTACTATACTTTTACTATACTATTACAACACCAGCAACACCACCACCAACAACATCAACACCACCACCACCAACAACATCAACAACAACACCAACAACCACCACCACCAACAACATCAACAACAACACCAACAACCACCACCACCACCACCAACAATGACAACACCAGCAACCAGCATACCATACTGTACTACACCAAGCCACACCACTATAGGTGGGCAAAGATAGTGGGTTGATGGGTGTGGGATCAGGGGTGTATGGGCTGGGTTGTGTAAACCCCAAAAAATCTACAAGAATAAATTAAGTGTAATTTATTGATTTCCTAACTTGGATTAAGAAACTTTTGTTCATGTGTGTTTGTTGGAGGCGTCATAAACTCCTGAATCACTCCCCAGTTTAAATGAAGCCCAGTTACAATGTGCTTAATAATTCTAACTTTTCGAATAGTCGAGCTTGCAGTCGTTTCCGACTGGCTCTTGTATTACATGTAATATGTTTATACGTAGATGTAATTTTCATGATTTCTTCATTGACTCATGAGAGGAAGATCATTTTGGTATAATTCATGTTGTCGCTTTTACAGTAAGTGACATGTGAGGAAGAGGAAATACACCCTGAAATATGTTCTCCTTGCGCTCCTCGTAAAAAGGCAAAACCACCCAGTCATTTATTAGAACATGTATATGATACAGTTCTCAGCTGGCTAATGTTAACCCTTACCTCCATATTTAAGCCCTTAAGGCATGGGCGAACATTCATGCCATCTGATCAGGATCATTACTGTTTGCTTTTCGATTTATTAGGTTATTAGGTAATTTTGGACCAAAAAGCAAGCAGTGCAGATTCTGATCAGATGGCATGGATGTGCCAGCTGATCTAAACCAACATTGGTCGCTCTTGCGTTAAAATGTGTATATATGGAGTAAAGGATTAAATAATTTGAATTTTGTTTTGCAGTGCTAAAATTAAAAGGCCAGGCAATGTCTATGATGTACCGATTCAGAGCGTCCAATAGAGAATGGGTATGGTTGAGAACTACGAGCTTCAGTTTCCAGAACCCGTACACCGAGGAGGTGGAATATATAGTCTGTACCAACACAGCTGCCAAGTAAGTGTTTGAACTTTACGTTTAACCCTTTACTTCATAGATGCACCTTTATTGTAAAGATGAACAGTGTAGATCCAGATCAGCCAGCACATCCATGCCATCTGATCTGGATCTTCACTGTTCACATTTGGTAAGAATAACCTAATCAATCTGAAAGCAAACAGTGTAGATCCTGATAAGATGGCACATATATGCCAGCTAATCTGGATCTTTACTGTTTGGTCATGCAGTAAAGGTGTATCTGTGGAGTGAACGGTTAAAGTTGCCAATTAACAGTAAAATACATATGTGTCTCCGATGTGATTATTATGTTACATATTTCCTTTGTTTAGAAATCTTCTGTAGTTTTACCCTTTCCTGGATATATACGCATTTTTACGCATGTGCGACCAGTGTAGATCCAGATCAGCCGGCACATCCGTGCCGTCTGATCAGGATCTGCACTGGTAGCATTTTGGTCAGAAATAACCTAATGAATCCAAAAGCGAACAGTTTAGATCCTGATCAGACGGCACGGATGTGCCGGCTGATCTGGATCTAAACTGTCCGCCCTAGCAAAAATTATCAATTTTGTTATTTGAAACATTTAATAATTTCGCCCTGATACATGACCATGCACCTTTAACCAGTCAGAATTATTTAATTCAGTTGTGAAGCATTTCAATGTAGCATTGGTTTGATTTTGCATAACTTTGACGACAAAAGTTTGCTTTTTGAACATTAACCTTTTACTCTGCATACATGGGCTTTATTATGTGTGTGTGAACAGTATAGATTCATATAAGCTGGCACACTCATTCTGATGTTGATTTACACTTGCTGCTTCTTGGACAAGAAATACCCGGTAACCGAAATTCATATGAAAGCTAACTGTGTAGATGCTCTTCAGGCGACACAGATGTGCTGGCTGATCTAGATCTACACTGTTAGCCAATATGATAATGGTTTGCTGGCTGATCTAGATCTACACTGTTAGCCAATATGATAATGGTTTGCTGGCTGATCTAGATCGACACTGTTAGCCAATATGATAATGGTTTGTTGGCTGATCTAGATCTACACTGTTAGCCAATATGATAACATTTTGCTGGCTGATCTAGATCGACACTGTTAGCCAATATGATAATGGTTTGCTGGCTGATCTAGATCTACACTGTTAGCCAATATGATAATGGTTTATTGGCTGATCTAGATCTACACTGTTAGCCAAAATGATAATGGTGTTATATATGGAGTAAAAGGTTGTTGCGATTCACTGTACATAAGCTGTGTGTTTAAACATTTATCTTCAAATTGTTTCCAGAACTGGCGGTCAAACAGTTGCAGCGTCTGGAGCTGGAGGTTTGCCCATGGACCCTGAGCCTAATCCCCCCATGAATGCGTTCTCCACCCCTCGGGCCACAGTGGCTATACAAGACACCATGAATGTTACTGCTGCAAATAAACCAGACTTCAGGTAAAATTAATTAGTGAGGATCAATTGAAATGTAATATAATGATAGAATAAGTTGCTTTGTAAGCAAAAATTTAGCTAGAGACGGAATTTGAAGACTGTTTGCTTAAAGATTCATTAGGTCTATTTTTGTTGTAGGGAGCAGTTTGCGACTGATCCATATCGCCAGATGAGTCGTCAACAACAGGCCATGTATGGAGGTTTTGCTTCCCAGTCCCCTTTGAAGTACAATCAGCCAACAGCTACAAGTCTGCCCCAACAAGGCCTCAATCAGAGACAAAGCCCTGCAACGTCTGCTAACTGGGGCTCCCCACAGGGACATTTTGCACAGGGCCAGGTAAAACATGTTCAGGTGAAATAAAGGTTTTAAAACTCCAAACATAAGAAAATAACTCGAAATGTTTTGAGTGCAATTTAATAGGATGTCTCTGTTGATATTTTGAGGCAGTAAATTTGCAATAAATCAATAAATTGAAAATAATTGCAAACAATTGGACTCAATTTTCGAGTTCAGCAGGTTAAAATTATTGTAAATGACCATAGACTGCATAGTGACCTGATGTATGGAGTAGACAGTGCCACAGCTGTATTTAGACAGCAGTTACCTTGTAAATGAATATTGCATTCATCAATATTTAAAACATGTTCCTGCTAGTGCACCAATTTATAAATTGTTTTGTATTAGTTTGCATGTATTGTTATATTTTCAGAGTGGAGCAGACTTTGGTGCGCCGTCTGCTGCAGCAGCTGCAGGATCAGGCTTTAGTCAGATCAGTCCTAACAGTTCATCTCCTGGTAGGTTACACAGCCAGCAAGCTGTTACCAAATTTAACCCTTTCCTCCATATATATGCATTTTTACACAAAAGTCATGTTCAACCAGTGTAGATCAAGATCAGATGGCACATACATGCCATCTGATCAGAATCTGTACTGGTCACATTTTGGTCAGAAATAACCTAACAAATCATAAAGCGAACAGTGCAGATCATGATCGGACGGCACGGATGTGGCGGCTGATCTGGATCTACACTGTTCACCCATGCAATAAAGAAGTGTCTATGGAGGAAAGGGTAAATAATGTGTTACCATTTTGTTCTCCCAGATATAAACTTAATATATCATCTCCTTTATGCAAAAGCAGTATAACTCCTTACTTCAATGGTACCTATATATTGGTTTTTGCAATAATTTGACAATATTTTGCACAATGTAGGTGCATGAATATGACCGTCAGAAGAGTTTTGTAGAAACCTTTACTCCATATATATGCATTTTAACTCATGTGCGACCAGTGTAGATCCAGATCAGCTGGCACATCTGGGTTGTCTGATCTGGATCTGCACTTGCTGCATCTTGGTCAGATATAGCCTAATAAATCAAAAAGCAAACAGTGCAGATCCTGATCAGATGACACAGATGTGTCAGCTGATCTGCATCTACACTGTTCGCACATGTCATAAAGGTGTATCTATGGAGGAAAGGGTTATGTGAATATTTGACTTACTACATATATTAACTGTAGATTAGTAAAAAACTCAATAGATACAAAAACACAACAATAGAATATTGTGAATTGCTCATATTTATGTATATTTACAGCCCAGGGCAACATGTGGCCATCAGGCTGGCAGGGTGGAGCCAATGATGGTACCCAGGCACAGGCAGGTCCTCAGCATCAGCCCGGGAACCAACAAGAAGAAAATTTCAGCGAGATGTTTCGTATGCTTGATCAACAAGGCCAAGAGTTCAGCGACCTTTCAGGAATGTTCAATACATTCACAGACTGAAGCCACAAATTAAAGACCAGAGCAGTGTAACTTAAACCCTTTACTCCATATATACACGTTTTACGGCATTTGCAACGAGTTTAGATCAAAATCAGCCGGCACGGCATGGATATGCCGGCTGATCTGGATCTACACTGTTAGCACTTGCGTGAAAATGCATATATGTGGAGGAAAGTGTTAATAAAGGATCAGAGCAGTGTTTTTTTAAAATGACAGACCATATCTAGTGTCTGATACATTTAGAACGCTGAATGTTACAGACCCTAAAAGACATATTTAAAGTAAAATAGCCTCCTGTCATAAAATGAGCTAGAATTTTACATGTTATTTACATGAGGAATTGTTGTCATTCGATCGGCGTTATCAGAAAATGTTTTGTTGGAAAAGTGTCATCATTCTCTTTGATGATGTCATAAAGTTAAACAGACAACTTAATATGTATTTATACATATATATAAGCAAATAAAATATCAGTTCCAGTCAACATTTTAGAAAAATTACCTATTGGTTGTGTGAAAAAGATGAAGAATTGTTAGATATTTTTTAAAAAGAGCAACAGCCGAAAATGTCGAACATATCAGCAAGTACACATTTTCCTGTGTCGTGACTCATTTGTACAATAAGTTTTGTTAAGGATATACAGAGAAATGTTTTATTAAAAATACAACACATTAGTAATTAAATCATATTTTATATATTTATTAATTTTACTTCTAGTATTAAAGCAGATATATTTATTCTTCAGATAAGAGACAAGAAGTAATTATTATTATTAGATGAATGAAAGTACGGACAGAACGACTAGCAAAATGTGTTACATGTATATACAAAAATCTGTGAATGTGCTTCAGTGGATTTGTGAATGCAAATATTTCTTATCATGATTAAATAATTGAAACTAGTAAATAAGTTTTAATTTACATATGTTAGCAGTGTAGACCCTGATTTAATTGCAGCAAAAAGATCTCCATTTTGTAATAACACTTTATATTAATTTTTTTATGAATCTAACAAACAATGAATTGTCCTTTATATTTTGTAATTTTTGTTAATTAGATACAAGACCAAACAAAAATGTCTTGAATTAACTGTGTAAACCAGCTGGAAGAACACCAGAGTGCACTGTTTGTCTAAAACCGAGTACGCGAAGTGTACAAAATAGTACATCAAGTTTAGTTTTTAATGAACTGAGTGCATTTCAAGTGCACAAGTCAGTCAAGGTTAGTTTTAACTGTACAGTATGCACTTGCAATCTAACTTAGGTTCTATTTTGTTTGTTAATAAATATATATTTATTTCTTTGGCATTACTAAATGAGTTGTGAAAGTAATGTCCAAAGTTGATAGAAAAGATAGCTCAGAACACAATCTGAGAAAATTAGGGTTAAAGAAATCTACAAAATGGCAGTTCATCATCTATAATATTGCAGTACTATAAGTATTTTTGGCCACATTATTTTACAACATATTTAATGCTCAGCTCATTTTCATTATATTTACAGTTTCAGCATATTAGAGTCATCTTTTGATGATCAGAGATTTTGTTTTGTTAAAATGCCATAGTTCCAAGTTTTGCAATTTCAAGTTAACATAAGCATTCAACGTACATTTTGTTAAAATGCCATATTTTCACTAAAAATGTTGCAGTTTCAATTTTAATAAGGAAACAAAAAAAGCCATAAAATGTACAGTGAAACCTCAGTATAAAGACCAACCTGTGCCCAAGGTTATAAAACAGAGCATGGAAACCAGTCTCAAATCTCAAGCATCTGATTGGCTGAAATGGCGACCAGTCGCCATTTCAGCCAATCAGATGCTTGAGATTTGAGACTGGTTTCCAATCTCAGCTTTATAACCTTCAGGCCTGGTCTTAACCCTTTCCTCCATATATACATATTTTTTCCCATGTGCCACCAGTGTAGATCCAGATCAGCCGGCACATCCATGCCGTCTGATCCGGATCTGCACTGGTGGCATTTTGGTATGAAATAACCTAATGAATAAAAAGGGAACAATTTAGATCCTGATCAGATGTCATGGATGTGCCAGCTGATCTGGATCTACCTTGTTCGCCCACACAATAAAGGTGTGTCTATGGAGGAAAGGGATAAGTGGTCTGAATAGTGAGGTGATCTTTATTTTGGGTGCAAAAAAAGCAGATTAAAATGGGAATTCAAATTATGGTTTTATTATGGAATTTGTCTAAATTTCGGGGTTATCTTAATGAGGGGTTTTACTGTACATGTTTGAAGCATCTCATGTTTGAACTGAGTTGAGCATGAGAACTGTTGTATAATCACAGGGCCAGGTTACATGTTTGATGGCTATTGTTTCAGTGTTTGTGCTATGTGTGATCATTGTATCATGTTTTTATGGCCATATATTCACTTCGTCTTTTTTGTTGTTACCATCAACTGTTTATTTATGCATGTGTTAAGATTTTTAACATTTGTTTTGATCAAAATGAACAAAGTGATTAAGACAGTAGAACAAGTTGAATGAAAGATTTTTACTAGTACAGTATTTCTCCAAATTAATGCACCTGGATGTGAATATTGTTAACTCCATTTACATCTGTATAAACTGATGAATAAAAAAACATGTTTTTAAAGTTAATTAAATAATGACAATGTAATAACAGTATTTTTGTCAAAAATTGGTTTTGTTACTTTAGGGCTGAAGGTTATAAAACTGAGATTGGAAACCAATCTGGTTGCCATTTCAGCCAATCAGATGCTTGAGATTTGAGACTGGTTTCCATGCTCAGTTTTATAACCTTAGGCACAGTTAATTATTATATATCTTCTTTAAGTAAAGGGTGCAACAATAATTGCTGTATTGGTAATTAGGAGAAATACAGGATTAGAAAAAGGTCTCTATCAAAAAGACTAGCAGCGCCATATAGGAGCTTTTCAAACATTGTCACTTAGAAATATTTATTTAACCATTTACTCCATATATGCCTTTATAGCGTGGGTGAACATTGTAGATCCAGATCAGCCAGCATATCCATGCCATCTGATCAACATCTACACTGTTTGCTTGTTTATTTATAAGGTTATTTCTGACCAACAAGCAAACAGGGCAGATCCTGATCACACTGCACATTTATGCTGGCTGATCTGGATCTTTACTGATCGCACATGCGATTGGATGCGTATGTTTGGAGTAAATAGTTAACTGTATTTTCAGCATAATGTGTGTCAAAATCATTTACATTTTCCATACCAAAAACAGAGGTTACAAAATATAACTGTATAATGAAAACACATTTAACAGTATTCATTTTATTTAACACAATCTATTGAAAATAATTGTTTTTAATAATTGAAAAGATTTTTTTCTGTTATAAGTTTTGATTCTTTAACTTCTGCAACTTCACAAGAAATTGTATTACTGTGGTATCATTATATTTCATGCGGGTTTAATTTTAGCATCTTTCGTGCCAGGCAGATTGTCCTAAATCAAATCCCAAAGAATATCTGCATCATAATATCTTATCCTATGAGAAAAATACAAATATGCAAATAATCAAAAATGTCTTTTGATTGGTTTGCTTGAAAATTGGGCCCAAACAAATTAAAAAGAAACCACAGTAATTGTGAAAAATTATGTATAAGTTGTGATGACACAAAAACTGAAGTTAATTTAGATTTAGTATATAAAGTTCTTAAAAAAAACATATTATCATAATTTATTAAACTTCATTTGTTTATAATGGAATTAAATTTTATTTCATTTTGTTTGAAATGGAGGCAAAACAATTTTTCACTTAATTAAACACTCAACAATACTACTTAAGTTAAGTTATGGAAAAAGCAAAAAAAGGTTTATTTACTTATTAAAGCATTCTGACTTTTAAAATGTATTTCGAAAGGTTAACACAAACCGGTTTTCAAAGACCACTCGGGGAAAACCCGAAAGTGCTCTTTGAAGGCAGGTTGTCTTTGTTCAGATGTGCATTTGTTCTTTATATCAGTCAGTAGGATAAATAAAAATGTGGTCTTTATTAACAGGTGATCTTAAGCACAGGTTGGACAACCAAAAAAAAGCCGCTGATTTTAAAGTTTTCATCCTAAAAGTTTTTTTTCCATAATAAACACTTACTTAATATGAAGGTGTTTGCAAAATGTTCTTGATAACTTTTGACTTACCTTTGTTGCAATTTAAAGTGACAAAAAATCTGACATGAATATTTAGGATGGTATCCATGTTTGCATTGAAATGTTGGGCATGTCACGTGAAAAGGTGAAATGACGTCATAAAGTTGAGCAGACGACATTGCTTAGTATGTATTTGATGGTAAAATTAACATCATATAGTCATAATTATTACAAACTGGCTTATAGGTGATGAGAGAATCATAGAAAATTGTTAGTTTCTTTCCAAATGTAGTAACAATCAAACAGTCACCATTTCCAGTGATGTGCCCCATATTATTTGCATTGTTTATAGCACAGCACTCATTGAACATTCTCATTTACTGTTTTTATAGGTCAAAATGCTTAAAGTGTTTTGTTTAATTTTATATTTTCATTTAACTGTTGTTAATAATTTGTTGCCTATGTCTTTAAATGCTGATAACCATATACCTTAAACCTTTACTCCATATATATGACTATTATCAGGCGAAGTGTACATGTACATCCAGATCTGCCCGCCCTGCCATTTGATCGGGATCTACACTGTTTGCTTCTTGGTTAGAAATAATCCAATGAATCTAAAAACAAAACTGTGGATCCTGATCAGACAGTACAGATGTGCCAGCTGATCTGGATCTACACTGTTTTTTTGCCCAAGCCGTAAAACCTGGCCCCAAGGTTAAAAACTGAGCATGGAAACCAGTCTCAAATCTCAAGCATCTGATTGGCTGAAATGGCGACCAGTCGCCATTTCAGCCAATCAGATGCTTGAGATTTGAGACTGGTTTCCAATCTCAGCTTTATAACCTTCAGCCCTGTATTTATGGAGTAAAGGATTAATTCATTAGAGAAACTATCATGCCTATATCAGTGTAGTTTATTGAAGCTTACTAGACACAGGGTGAAATAATTTAATTATCACTTTTTTGTAAAGATGTTCATATTATTTTTCAAGACATATTATGATTTCTACAACATTACCCCCAAGTGTAAGATTGCTGTATTAAGACTTCTAAATTCTAAGCACAGTTTGTTGCAACCAGTCTAGACCCAAATCACAATGCACATTTGAGCAGTCTGATAAGGGTCTTCACTGTTTATTATTAATTAATGTTAAACTTGAACGCGAAAAAGCAAACAGTGTTTATCCTGATCAAATGGCACAAATATGCAGTCTGATCAGGATCTACACTGTTTGCACATGGATAACGGCCAAATCCCTTGGAGTATAGAATTAAAATATATATTGAATCATACTCTGTTATTGAGTCACTTTTAACCCTTTCCTCTATATATACACATTTTTACGCGTGTGCAACCATTATGAATCCAGATCATCTGGCACATCCGTGTCTGATCAGGATCTGCACTGGTTGCTTTTTGGTTAGAAATAACCTAATAAATCAAATAGCGAACAGTGCCAGATCCTGATCAGACGGCACAAATGTGCCGGCTGAATCTGGATCTACACTGTTCGCCCACGCCATAAAGGTGGAAAAGAAAGGGTTAACACAGATAAGAGATTATGTTATCCATGTAAAAGCAGTAGGATGGATAATGATTTTTTTTTAGTGTTAGTATTTGAAGTTTAGCATTGAAATGTTGTCAACTTTAAAAGAATATGAAAGAATATTTAGTGTCCTCATCATAAAGATAAAAATTCATAAAACATCTATATTATTGTACATAATTCAGAGAATAAAAGTACATAACTAAGCCATTATTGGTCTGTTTATTTTTTTAAACTATGCAAAGCAAATTGTGATGAGATCTGATTGCATGCTAGCAATTAATGCATATAGTGGTGACTTACTGGTAGTACATTAAGTTTGTCAATGTTAAAGGTAAATCTTAGCAAATGTGTTAAAATCCTTATGTACTGATACAGAAATTAACAAAGCAAAGAGATGGTCAACATGGATTTATTTCCCGTCATATAACATCAAAACATTATCCTCTTTCTCCATATATAAGACTTTTATGTCATGGTGGAACAGTGTAGATCCGGATCAGATGGCACATCCATGCCATTTGAATTTAAAAACAAACAATAGATGCTGATCAGATAGCACTAGATGGCATTGCCAGCTAATCTGGATCTGAATTGATGGCCCACATGATTAAGGCGTATCTATGGAGTAAAGTGTTATGCATAACATAACATTATTTGCCATAAAAATACATGCACAATTTAATCTCAGTTTATTATATCACAGATTTTAAGTAAGGATGGGGACAAATGGGATCAAGTGTAAAACTAATGCAAGATGCATATTGTAAGCATATAAAAGGTTAACCCTATCCTCCATATATACGCATTTTTACCTGTTTATGACCGGTGTAGATCCAGATGAGATGGCACATCTGTGCCATCTGATCAGGATCTGCACTGGTCGATTTTTGGTCAGAAATAACCTTATAAATCAAAGAGCAAACAGTTTAGATCCTGATCAGACGGTACGAATGTGCAGGCTGATCTGAATCTCAACTGTTTGCCCGCGCAATAAATGTGCGTATTTGGAGGAAAGGGTTAATTACTGCACTTCCACACTTTTAGATTGACTGGTTATGGAAGGTATATGATTTCATCATCACACCTGCAGACTGTCCAGGTATTCAGGTGAATGATTTCCATTCTCACACTTTTAGATGGTCTGGGTAGGCCAGCCTCATTAACCCTATAATCACACTGACTATTGCCAGGATCTGTACATATTTCAGCCTGCAAAACAGAAACAAGCATATTATTTAAGGAAAGTTTACTTGGAATTTAGGAAAAAAAAACACCTTTACAGTCAATCAGGAACCATTCCATCTCTGTTGTTTTTTTTTGGTTTAAATTTCTTTCTGTACAAAATCTATCCGGTGAGACAGGCATATGCCAGGTACAGTACCAGCTTTAACCCTTTCCTGTACAGACACACCTTTATTGCTAGGGCGAACAGTTTAGATCCAGATCAGCCGGCACATCTGTGCCGTCTGATTTTTGATTCATTAGATTATTTCTGACCAAAATGCCACCAGTGCAGATCCTGATCAGACGGCACAGATGTGCCAGCTGATCTGGATCTACACTGGTCGCATATGCGTAAAAATGCACATAATTATATCAAGGAAAGGGTTAAAGGATGTGCTTCCTGGGGGAAAGCTTAGGGAAAAGGGAATGTTTGTTACATGACTTAGACAAAGATAATGGGAGCGTATCACACTTATTAATACCTCATACAGCTTTAATGGTCTTTATGTTGTGACATTGTCAATATATATTTTAATTTGCCAATTTGACTGTTGTCCAAATGTTTCTTTACTTAGACAGAAATGGGTTTGAAAAATATCTCTGCTCCTAATAAATTTAATAGGCTCTTGAACACAACTGAAGGATTTTACTTTCAATAAAATATTGTTTATATATAATAATTTGAACTTAACCTTGAACCAGAAGTGTAGAACAATGAATGAAGACAATAAATCAAAGGTATTTATTCAAACAGGATGTATAAAAGTCAAGACAATACATTACAGTGGGTATATCTTGTTCCTTGCTTTAATATGCCCATGTTAATAGACTTGCCTCAGAAAACAAATAGAGGATATTTGTTTTTTACCAATATATTTCACCGAGTGAGATCCTGAATTCATATTTTTACGAGTGGCGAAGTGAAATATATTTCTATCATTCACTGGTAAAAACAAATTTTCTTTTTATTTTATTCTTTTGGTGCAAAATTTGCTCTAGACAGAAAAGTTGCAAGAAACGGCGCCAAAACCGCTTGTTAAAGATGTCATGACATCAAATATACAAATTTGAACCCGTTTTCATTTGGTATGTTATGTGCGTTTAGGTATCAACGTGAAAAAATCAGTGAAAATAAAAATGAAATTCCACTGTTTGAAAACAGTGAAATACCTCTTTTATTTCACCGGGAAAATTGTGTAATTCACTGAAAAGCATAACATAAATGGGTATTTTTCATTCATCACTACTGAAATCTTTTATGATAACCTTTTCCTTAACTTTTATTCAACAGATACGCCTTTATCACATGGGTGAACTGTAGATCCAGATCAGCCAGCACATCTGTGCTGAATGAATCTAAAACCAAACAGTGCAGATCCTGATTAGATGGCATAGATATGCCGGCAGATCTGAAACACACTGTTTCCTCAGACAATAAAGATGTACTTATAGAGTAAAGAGTTATCCCTTCATTCCTTAGGATGTGGCCGTTATCCATGGGAGACATGGACTGAAGGTTATAAAGCTGAGATTGGAAACCAGTCTCAAATCTCAAGCATCTGATTGGCTGAAATGGCGACTGTTCGCTTTTATATTCATTAGGTTATTTCTGACCAAAATGCGACCAGTGCAGATCCTGATCAGACGGCATGGATGTGCTGGCTGATCTGGATCTACACTGGTCGCACATGCATTAAAATGGGTATATATCCAGGAAAAGGTTAATACATGTTATTTCTGACCAGTATGCAAAGACTGGTGTTTATTCTGGGTTGAAGGTTATAAAGCTGAGATTGGAAACCAGTCTCAAATCTCAAGCATCTGATTGGCTGAAATGGCGACTGGTCGCCATTTCAGCCAATCAGATGCTTGAGATTTGAGACTGGTTTCCATGCTCAGTTTTATAACCTTGGGCAATGGTTGAAGGAAAATCCTAGGTGTATTTTTACTACCAGTACATATTATACTCACATGAAGCTTGCATCAAATGGATTGTCTGCATTCTCTTCTACACCACCGTCATTTGGCTGCTCTTTTCCATTGCTTTTTTCATCAGGAATTGTTCTGCTTTCTGAAATTGTAATAAATGTCACATTACATGACAATTACTTGTTTTGATAAAAAAACACAATTATTTGGCAAAAAAGAGACATATTCAATGTTAAATCCATTATATTCCATGAATACAGTTTTATATCCAATGTGTGACCTATCTTGATCCAATCAGCCCTCACAACTGTGCAGTCTGACCAACATCTACACTGTTAACTCTTTCCTGTACAGATACACCTTTATTGCTAGGGCGAACAGTTTAGATCCAGATCAGCCGGCACATCCGTGCCGTCTGATCAGGATCTAAACTGTTCGCTTTTATATTCATTAGGTTATTTCTGACCAAAATGCGACCAGTGCAGATCCTGATCAGACGGCATGGATGTGCCGGCTGATCTGGATCTACACTGGTCGCACATGCATTAAAATGGGTATATATCCAGGAAAGGGTTAATACATGTTATTTCTGACCAGTATGCAAAGACTGGTGTTTATTCTGGGTTGAAGGTTATAAAGCTGAGATTGGAAACCAGTCTCAAATCTCAAGCATCTGATTGGCTGAAATGGCAACCAGTCGCCATTTCAGCCAATCAGATGCTTGAGATTTGAGACTGGTTTCCAATCTCAGCTTTATAACCTTGGACACTGATATGAAGCCACAGATTTGTAGGCAGATCTGTAACTACACTTGTAATGCCCATGAATTTACAGGTAGATTCATCCATGATTCATCATGTTAAACTTAGTAACAGTTTTCTGCAATTACCGAACGACAAAACATTAAAAAAATAATAATGCATATTGTTCCGTGCAAGAAAATATCAATAATAGAGCTGCACCATGAATTTTTACGCCATATCTATAGGTTTTATTGCATGTGGTACCAGTGTAGAACAAGATAAGCTGACACATCTGTGCCATCTGATCAGGATCTACACTGTTTTATTGCATGTGGGACCAGTGTAGAACAAGATAACCTGACACATCTGTGCCATCTGATCAGGATCTACACTGTTTTATTGCATGTGGGACCAGTGTAGAACAAGATAACCTGACACATCTGTGCCATCTGATCAGGATCTACACTGTTTTATTGCATGTGGGACCAGTGTAGAACAAGATAAGCTGACACATCTGTGCCATCTGATCAGGATCTACACTGTTTTATTGCATGTGGGACCAGTGTAGAACAAGATAACCTGACACATCTGTGCCATCTGATCAGGATCTACACTGTTTTATTGCATGTGGGACCAGTGTAGAACAAGATAACCTGACACATCTGTGCCATCTGATCAGGATCTACACTGTTTTATTGCATGTGGGACCAGTGTAGAACAAGATAAGCTGACACATCTGTGCCATCTGATCAGGATCTACACTGTTTTATTGCATGTGGGACCAGTGTAGAACAAGATAAGCGGACACATCTGTGCCATCTGATCAGGATCTACACTGTTTTATTGCATGTGGGACCAGTGTAGAACAAGATAACCTGACACATCTGTGCCATCTGATCAGGATCTACACTGTTTTATTGCATGTGGGACCAGTGTAGAACAAGATAACCTGACACATCTGTGCCATCTGATCTGGATCTATACTGGTTGCTCATGCAAGAAAACCCATATAAATGGAGTACAGCAAACAACAGCATGAAAGGAATGTAGATATATTTAGTTACCTCTATATCCTACAATTAATACTATAACAATTAAAACACAAAACACTAAACACACATTCATATTTGCAATTCCATTTTACAATTTTGAAAATGTCATTTTTATGAAGAATAATATATCTATATAATAAAGAGGTCTTGGTGCAAATCTGAACTATCTTCTTGAAAATTATCGATCAGTAAGATCAGTATAGCACCTAGCACTTCATATGTTTTTTGCATTGGTTCTATAGTTATTTATCATGAATATTGATTACCTAAGTATAGCAAATGACTTGAACAAAAACAATGTTAGAGGTATCATCTTAAATGCAAAATATGAAATGGAATACCTTAGTTATTGACATTTACTGATTTTGACATTTTGACAAAATTTGATTGAATTTTGTTTGCAGATCAGATGATTCATGTATAATTGCATAATTCAGACAGGTGTCTATCTTGAATTATTTAATTGAAAAGAGAAGAGATAAAACACACCTTTTAAATAAATGCCACTTAGATGTGTTAAAATATCAATTAAGACATTTTTAGCCATTCAAAAAATTGGAGAACTATGTAGTTCTAACAGACCTCTTAGATTTCTCCATATAGGCACTATATTTGATCCACCATCAAATTTTGACTGGGGCAAATTGTCTTTGATAATTTATGTCATTATCAAGAGAAGAAATCACACTAATTATTTAACTCACCAAGTGTGACAGCGGAGAGTGTCATATACAACATTTTTTACCTTTACCCTATATACTCTATATATACATGTGTTAATGTGTGTGCAACCAGTGTAGATCCAGATCAGATAGCACATCTGTGCCATTTGATCTGGATCTAGACTGGTAGCATATTAAATTTTGTCAGACAACCTAATGAATCTAAAATTGAAGTTTAGATCCTGATTAGCCAGCATAGAAGTGCTGGCTGATCTAGATCTACAGTTTGCCGAAGTAGTAAAAGTGTATCTATGGAGTAAAGAGTTAAATGTCAAAATAACTAATTATGTAAAATTGGGAAGCATCAGGATTTTGTCAGACTCCTAAGATGTAATACTTTGTTTTATAAGATATTCACTTTCAAACCACCTGGGGTGGTGAACCTGATATAGTGGTAGGGGATGGGTATGGTTTAGCATTGGGCTAAATCCATTTCAGGATTATTTACTGGGAAGTATTGCTAAAGCCAGTAACCTGACAATAATTTCTTTCATACCAATATTTTTTACTAGTGTTGGAAAATTCATTTTACACTTCCTTAATCGATATCTGTGACTTTGGCTCTCTATTTAGCCTTTGCTCCATAGATAGTCTACACCTGGTCTGAAGGTTATAAAGCTGAGATTGGAAACCAGTCTCAAATCTCAAGCATCTGATTGGCTGAAATGGCGACCAGTCGCCATTTCAGCCAATTAGATGCTTGAGATTTGAGACTGGTTTCCATGCTCAGCTTTATAACCTTGGGCACTGTATTGCATGGGTGAATAGTGTCATCTGTGTCATCTGATCAGGATCAGTATCTATGTTCACTTATTGATTAGTGTTCACTTATCGAACAATGTACAGATCCTGATCCTGTGCCCAAGGTTATAAAGCTGAGCATGGAAACCAGTCTCAAATCTCAAGCATCTGATTGGCTGAAATGGCGACTGGTCGCCATTTCAGCCAATCAGATGCTTGAGATTTGAGACTGGTTTCCAAACTCAGTTTTATAACCTTCAGCCCTGGTCACACACAATTAAAATGCAAATATATGGAGTAAACAAGGTTGATTAATTGATAATAGACTGGGTGTAAAGGGATTTGTTATGTGACCCTCAGTTCTTATCAAGAATAGACTAGCACAAATGTATTATTCTCGAAAATTTATTGAATATATGTTCAGTCATTTATTATCATATTTGTTCAAACGGCGCTCCATACTTTCTTAAGCGGTCTAATCGTACGGTATGGAAACGTTATTTGCACCGTAAACATATCACACCTGGATGACCAATTGCAGTTCGTCATGCTGTTTATCAGTAATGACACTGATTATGGCACCGGTAAATTGTTTGTAAGCGCGTAATTAAGGTGAGCATACTTTAATTTCATTTTTTATGCCAAATATTTTCTCTTAATCGACATATTCCTGCCACGTCTGTCGTGTGTTTACCCGCAAATTTCTGATAAGAATTGGATTTCAGGCCTGGATCATGAATCAGATTTGAGTCACACTCAGATAGAATAGGAAGATCCAAGGTAAAGGTAAATCCCAGATCGGCGCTCCTGTCCCAATGTTTTCAATTATCCATTTCACTTATCCAGTCACTGACTTAACAACCTGTGTTGCCAGTTGACTGTTCCAGCGGCGTAGCTAGCCCTACAGTACAGTATTAATGTAGATTCACAATAATAGTGCAGACTTCCTGAAAGTCGCCGGACCGTCTGACATGTCCGGTAAAATTTGGACTGATCTGATGTGATTTCCAATGTTTTAGGACCGAGTGTCCGGCAAAAATTTGATCTATATCTTCTAATATGACTCGCTAAATTACAATTTTACTCGCTGTTTTGATTCGAGACTGCTCCGAGGGAAATGAGTGAGGATATCCTAATGAAATATTTTACGTATTGGTCATCATGACAATTCGTACCACTGAAAATAAACGAAAACACCCTTAATACTGTGTTTTGCTTATTTAATGTGTTAAGTGTTTCGGTCAGACAGAATTTGTTTCGTCAGACAGATTTTCACATCTTGTCTGACCACATGTCTGACACTTTTTTTCAACTTTCGGGAAGTCTGTAGTGCAAAAAGTGTCTGTTGATGTTCCCCGTGGAAAATTTTGAGAATAGAGCAGTTTGGTGCATGTGTTCTGGATCACATGGATTCAGCCGGGTACTCGCGTAGCTATGTGCCGGGTTGCCATTTTTGAAAATGTAAAAACTAAAATGTCGTCAGTTTTGGTAATAATGTTCACTGTTAGTGTCCCCACAGCTGCTTGCAACAGTCTGTGCAAAACATTCATTTGATGAGAAGCAATTGTTTATATTTTAACCTTTTACTCCATACATGTATTTTCATGTTCTAATGCATGTGCAATCAGTGTAGATCCAGATCTGAGCTGGCACATACGTGGTCAACAGTGAACACAGTGGTCGAAAATTGCCATTATTACACCAGTAAATTCCAGTAATTGTGTTTTATTTTGTTTACTCTTTACCAAATTATTATTTTTTTTTTTATTCATTGGTTTAATATTATTGAATAATATGATATAACACAACCATCATTTAATAGTATAACATTATCCAGCACAAAATATTTGATTTTAAGTATTGGGTTACTCTGGTGCATATTACCCTTTCCTCCATAAATACGCATTTTTATTATATACCCATGAATGATTTAAGCAAAGTGCATCGTTAATCTGCAAATTTGATACAACTGGCCAGATTAGAAATTCCGTATCGGGCAATGTCCATGTCCAATTTTTTATTTTGCAGTTTCCCGTGTTCTATGTGACATCATATACTTCGTAACACTAGGTTGTTGTAATTTTCCGGCACATAAGGAACTCAAAATAAGAAAAATTCTATCGCAGTTTTACAACCGTTTCAATATTTTTATGCCATTCATAAATTTTTTATGCCATTCATAAATTTACTATCGCGTTACTATTTTTACTTCTACTATTATGTTAACCACGTTTTTTACTAAAGTTTTGTTGTTTAGTTTATTTAAATTTGTTTCGAATGAGAAGGGTATGTAATAAAAGAAACATTATGACAGTATGCATTCTGTAGGTTCGTATTATTTCTCGTTGCATATGTAAACCATAACATTGTAGATCCAGATCTGAGCTGACACATTCGTGGTCAACAGTGAACACAGTGGTCGCAAATTGCCATTATTACACCAGTATATTCCAGTAATCATGTTTTATTTTGTTTACTCTACCAAATTAATAGTGTTTTTTTTTAATTAATTGGTTTAATATTATTGAATTATGTGATAAAACACAAACATCATTATGTCTCCCCCCTCTGGGGGAGACATATTGTTTTTGCCCTGTCCGTCTGTCCGTCTGTCACACTTCGTTTCCGCTCAATAACTCGAGTACCCTTTGACCCAGAGCCTTCAAACTTCATAGGGTGATAGCTCTTATTGAGTAGAAGAACCCTATTGATTTTGGGGTCAGTAGGTCAAAGGTCAAGGTCACAGTGACCCAAAGAGTGAAAACCGTTTCCGCTCAATAACTCGAGTACCCTTTGACCCAGAGCCTCCAAACTTCATAGGGTGATAGCCCTTATTGAGTAGAAGAACCCTATTGATTTTGGGGTCAGTAGGTCAAAGGTCAAGGTCACAGTGACCCGATGAGTGAAAACCGTTTCCGCTCAATAACGCAAGTACCTTTTGACCCAGAGCCTTCAAACTTCATATAATGACAGCCCTTATTGAGTAGAAGAACCCTATTGATTTTGGGGTCAGTAGGTCAAAGGTCAAGGTCACAGTGACCCGAAGAGTGAAAACCGTTTCCGCTCAATAATTTGAGTACCCTTTGACCCAGAGCCTTCAAACTTCATAGGATGATAGCCCTTATTGAGTAGAAGAACCCTACTGATTTTGGGGTCAGTAGGTCAAAGGTCAAGGTCACAGGGGCCCGAAGAGTGAAAACCGTTTCCGCTCAATAATTCGAGTACCCTTTGACCCAGAACCTTCAAACTTCATAGGATGACAGCCCTTATTGAGTAGAAGAACCCTATTGATTTTGATGTCAATCTCAAGGTCACAGGGGCCCGAAGAGTGAAAACCGTTTCTGCTCCATAACTTGAGTACCCTTTGACCCAGGGACTTCAAACTTCATAGGTTGATAGCCATTATAGAGTAGAGATACCCTATTGATTTTGCGGTCAGTAGGTCAAAGGTCAAGGTCACAGGGGCCTGAAGAGTGAAAACTGTTTCCGCTCAATAACTGGAGTACTGTTTGACCCACAGCCTTCAAAATTCATAGGGTAATAGCCCTTTTTTTTAGAAGAACCCTATTGATTTTGGGGTCAGTAGATCAAAGGTCAAGGTCACAGGGGCCTGAAAAGTGAAAACCGTTTCCACTCAATAATAGGAGTTCTATTTTACCCAGACCATTCAAACTTCATACGATGGATGTCCTTATTGAGTAGAGGACTCCTATTGATTTTGGGGTCAGTAGGTCAAAGGTCAAGGTCACAGGGGCCCCGAAGAGTAAAAACCGTATCCGGTCAATTACTGGAGTACCGCTTGACCCAGAGCATTCAAACTAAATTGGGTAATAGCCCTTATTGAGTAGAAGAACCCTATTGATTATGGGATCAGTAGGTCAAAGGTCAAGGTCACAGGGGTCTGGGTGCAGGAAGGGGGGGGGGGGGTGGCGCAGGGGGGAGACATGCGTTTTTCTAGTTTAATAGTGTAACTGGCAGACACACTATCAAGGGTGCAAGATCATAAAACTAAGACTGGAGACCAGTCCCAAATCTCAAGCATCTGATTGGCTGTTGTATTCATTGCTGACTATTTAGAGCAAAGACAGACATGACAATTGGAATTTTCAAAGTAATACAATAATTTCTGATAATAATGGATTTCATATGAAATGATTTCTTAGATTACAATGTTTCTGAAGAAAAGATACTCTCAACATATTGTTAAAATTTTGCTTTTCTTCTGGGCTGAAGGTTATAAAGCTGAGATTGGAAACCAGTCTCAAATCTCAAGCATCTGATTGGCTGAAATGGCGACTGGTTTCCATGCTCAGTTTTATAACCTTGGACACTGCTGAACAGGACTTGTTGTAACAGATGCTTACGAGAAAGATTTTTATTTTATGCTTTTCGGTGAATTATAGAAATTTCCCAGTGAAATAAAAGTGGTATATCACTGTTTTCAAACAGTGGAATATCATTTTTATTTTCACTGCTTTTTTCACGTTGGTCCCCAAACATACATAAAATTCCGAAGGAGAACGTTTAGAAACCGGCTCAAGTTTGGGTACATGACGTCATGACATCACGTCATAATCTAATGATTTTGGCGCCATTTCATGGAATTTTTCTGTTTAATTCACACAAATTGTGCACTAAAAGCATAAAGTAAAAAGAAAATTTGTTTTTACCAGTGAAAATATAGAAATGTATTTCACTCATGAACTCCCTAATTATGTATTTTCACGTATTTTCACTCGTGAAAATACAAATTCCGGAGCTCACTCGGTGAAATATATTTCTATCTTACACTGGTAAAAACAAATATCCTCTATACATTTATTGCTGCTTTTTGTGTTGTCCAGTTATCAACATTTGTGGAACATTTTTTTCTTTAGCTCCACTGAAATGAATTCCTAAGAGCAATATATCTCTTCATAGCCTTAGAAATATGTTTTTTTTCTCCACATGTGGTAGAAATAAGCAATTCAATAATTTGTTACCTTTTTATATCTCAGAATTATTGTAAAAGGATTTCTCCATTTTAAGTCTCGGTTTATAGTTATTTTTTTTGTCAAGTAATCATATTTACCTAGGCTTTAATAGCCTAGAGTCATTGAAGAGTACTTGGAAAGAATTTTATCTGTTAAAAGCCTTGTGAACAAAACACCATTGGTGTATCTGTTAATTCTAGTATTTTTCTGCCAATCCCTTTATTAAAGAATTTTTTTTATGTCATTTTCTGTGTAGGTATTAATGATTGTGCTGAATTTTACTAATTTGGATGTAACTAAAAATAGCTTATTTTAAACTGGCCAAGCTCCTATCTCAAAACTAAAGGTAATTTACACTTTTTAAGTAAAAAATATATGTAGGACTCAGATCATGGGTGGGTCCCTTATCGTGGGCCGATTTCCAAATCGTGGGCCGATTGCAAAATCGTGGGCAAATTGCAAAATTTTCATCTATGCAGAATATAAGACCGATCAAAAATAACAAACTCATATTAACATCTTAATATAGAATTGTTTAATCGTTTGATTGATAAAAAACAATAAACAAGTATGCCTGTTTTAATTGGTATCTGTTCAGCTCATGAACAGATCCGTCAGCAGCATCTGTGATAGTGTAAATTTTTCCGGCGTTTGTCGGTAACCAATGCACTTTCCTGGGCGACAAAAAAACAGACTTAATATAACTAGTCCCTGCTGCAAGAGCAGGATTGAGTCTGTAATATATGTTTTTCTCCGATGTTTGGGTAGAAGGAGACGTCCTCCGTAAGGGATTGGCTGAACTGTTCCAATGGGTACATTGTACTATGTAAATCGCGCACTTCGACACTTGACTCCCGCATTAGTTTCTGTTCCTAAAGAAAGCAAAATTAAGAAAAACAAATTGAGTGAAATGCAATGATCTATAAAGTAATTACAATTGAGTGAACTACACCTACGACCGCAAGCATCGCCGAAGCAACGTAGTGACATGCCAGGCGAGGCGTTCGGATTGCATAGATCGCGGAACGACGGCGCGCACTTGTTATGCCGTCGCTCGGTTGTTATATGAGCGCCATTGGTCGCCCTACGACCCATTGGATCTCCGCCTCGTACACAGACACAACAGTGCGAAAGATGTGTTTGTCGGTTGTGCATGCAGGGAGATTGTACGGCGTTCACTGAGATGTCTTCAGCGCTTGAACAAATTGTTATTTAATTTAACTGCACTTTAAAACATACTCTCTCTTTCTCTTCGTTTTGGCTGTGTGGGGGAGGATTTGTCATTCTGAATGCGACAATTCCTAATATGCATACTTCACTTTTTTACAATGAAAGGATCTGTCACAGACAAATGCAGACAATCTTAATCACTACCATCGGTTCATGCATGAGCTGAAGTATGCAAACGATGGTCTTCATCACCCCGTTAGGGCGGTGTGACCGCCGTGAAAGTGCAGCGCACGAAGTGGAGGCACCGTGGTAGCGCAGACAATAGCCAACAAAAGCTCCGTATGAACGCTATATACATGTAATAATCTCACATTGATTCCCTCTTTTCCAGTTTTCGAGTTTTGAATACTTACAGGCTCGTCAGTTCCTCTTCCACAATGATCCCCAAAATGCCTTCAGTACGACTGTTTATAATATTGGCTTACATTGGGCTGTGAATAGAAAAGTTGTAAAGTTGTTTTCATTGATCTACTGCCATATGATGAATCGGATATCAAATGTTCAGATTACGATCATGGAAATTATATGCATTTTTGACATTGAAACTTGATTTTGTAGTTTTAGGTAAAACTTCTTTTAACTAAAAATTATTTCCATAAAATTATGTGACCTATGTTATTTTTCTGCAAAGATATGTATATAAATAAGATTTAATATATTTCTGTTGCTGAATGCCTGCAAATATCACATCCAGAACGGCAAGAAAACCAACGCACCCAGTCAAGACACCAACCAACTTTCTGATAAACGTTTAAACATGCACACATTTAAATAATATTTTAAAAAGCCTACGAAGTACTAATTTTTCGGCGTTAGCTGTCTAAGCTCACTTTTGACCTAGTTTTTCGACCAATGAAATATTGTAAATAATAGTCGTATCCTCTTATTATGCAGAGGGAAAATGAAATAAACTATTTCGATTGGTAGCTATTTACACCATAGAGGCATCTAGCAGGGTGGAGAGGTATCTAGTGGGATTTTTATTATTATGCAGCGGAAAAATCAAATAGATTATTTCGATTGGTGTTGTATTGGAGACAAACATATTTACGATTTAAATAACCAGTTAAGTCAATATTGATGATTTAAATACAATTTTATATGGAATATTCTTGGGTGTAAGGTAAACACTTGCATACAATACACAGTGTAAAACGAAAGAGAAGTGTAGATATTTCTAATTCTTACTGGTTTCTTGCATACAATACACAGTGTAAAACGAAAGAGAAGTGTAGATATTTCTAATTCTTACTGGTTTCTTTCTACTTCCTTTGATACTGTTCGTTGTAGTGTAGTGGCTAACACTCTCGCCTCTCAAGCGGAGGCCCCGGGTTCAAAACACAGGAGGGACACTTTTTTTAAAGTTAATTACGTACAAGTTGGTAGATTTCGCTTTTTTAACAGGCTGTTTGTATTTAATTTTATTAAATTTCAAGGACATTTATTCATCTTGAGTTCTAACTCTACAAGAGGTATATTGAAACTGAATAAATGTAGACAAGACTTAATGTAAGACATTGCTTCTTTAATCGACTTGTTATCACTGTATGAAATTGTTGCACCAGTTCAACATTATTTTTGAAAGACACTTTAAATGAATTTATGAGTTGTCATGATTCGGTCGCATAAACTCTAGGTCATACTAAGAAGGCAGAGAGGGTTCGTCAACAGCTATAACAAGTAAAATAAAAAAATTAAACTGTGTCTGCTTCGCCTCTCTGTATTTCCTTCATTCTTATATACATGTACATGTATATATAAATCTTTTCCATCAACGCCGTTTATCTTTTTTTAAAGATATTTCTTGTTACTAATGATCAACATCTACATACTGCAAACACAAGTTTTTGGGCTCGGGATGTACTGGCTGAAGGGATCCGGGAAAGGCAATTCCTTCGATGTACTCTGAAAATTTTAAACACGAAATTGTAGAAATAACTTTAATGACCAAATAGGCGTGCAAAATGTTAGTGATATTAAAAGCTTGACTTGTCTTCCAACAACGATATTTTACAACAGTACTAAAATTGACTGCTTTCCGATCACTTACGGTACATGGGACCAATTATAATGATACCTGGGCACATCACGCGAAAAGTTTTTTTTGGGAATTATCAAAGGTAAATGTAAATACAGAGTATATGCGTTTGCCAGGACTGAAATACGGGTAAGATACGGTGTGCGAATTATCATTGTTAGAATTAGTGAGGTTGAACCTTTCATTTTAAAAATACATTGGCATTTTTATAAAAAAAAACTTATAATAGTTGTCTTTCTACTTTTAAACTAATTTGTGTCATGAAATAAAAACATTAATAATTTAATGCAAGCGTGGGCGTGGGGCGGCAGCCCCGATTTTACCACTATATTCTGAACTAACAATGAATACATGAATTACAATGCCGGCGGGGTTATGTGGCGACAACAAATTTTACTTACACATGTACCGGTAAACTGCAGGTGTCCCCGAGTAAGGTCGGCTGTGATCTTTCAGGTGATTTTCCAAAATACGGCAGACTAACTCTTCCTTCCTTAATGTGGCGAGAACAAATTAAAATATATTTATAAGTATATGAATGTAAATGGAATGTTGACGGATAGCTTAAGTTGTCAATTTATGAAATAGGTTTTGTGAGGGCATGTCTTTTATTGCGATTTAGTATATAAAACTATAAACCCGAACTAGATTGACTGATATTTAAAAACATAACTAAAACCAAAACAAATGCTTTATAACGAACACAAACCTGTAAAAAGTGGTATTGTCCTGGGAACGCCTAAATAGTAACGACCTCTCACCATCGTAAAAATATTGGATTCCAAAATCCCCAAAATGTTATTGGTTTTCTTCTCTGGCAAATTTAGTTGCTTTGAAATCCTTTTTGGACCCCATTTCGGATTAATGGATTTTAGTTTTGCAACGTTGAATATTATGTTATATTCAGCCCAAAACAACTCCGGATTCGGGTCTTTATTTACAGATTTAGATCGATTTTAACTAGTGAAAACCCTACGTGGTCAATAAGCGCCGAGTCCATGTTTTGTTGTGTTTTAGTTATTTTGACGTCGTGTCGACATCGTTTTCCCGCTCTTCAAACGTTGTATTTTGACGCCAATCGGACGTCATTCTAAATCGGCCTACGATTTGAGATGTTTACGGCCCACGATCTGCGATCGGCCCGCGATTTGGAAATCAGCCCACGATTTGGGACCGGCCCACGATCTGAGTCCTACATATATTTAAATTTAAGTTGATTTACTGTTATAAAATTAATCTTTGACTTGAAAATTCACCACAATATAATTAACCCTTTCCTCCATATGTACGCATTTATGGCATGAGTGAACAGTGTAGATCCAGTTCGCTATTTGATAGATTAGGTTATTTCTGACCAAAATGTGATCAGTGCAGATGCTGATCAGACATATCTACACTGGTCACACATGTTTAAAAAATGCATATTAATGGAGGAAATTATAAAATTAATGAATATCAACTGAAACCACTTGCATAACATCATGTTATCACTAAAGATGTTACTCTGTGAGACATAATTTCCATCTGGACAGCCGGTATGATATTTTTACAAGAACCATTTAAAGCATGACTGGAATGAAACCATCATTTCATTCATTAAAGCTGCCCATTTACAAATTTTACAGTTCAGGGTGTAACACTTAAATGTCTCAGTGGTGTTAAATATTTGTTGTACCACTATTATGATGCCTGTAAATGTCTGAAAAGAAGCGAATTTCTTCAAATAATGGACTAATTGGTACATTTTAGGAAAATTTTACTGTGTTAGTAATGCTATAACAAATTTCACTTTAAATATATTAACTTGTACGTCGACTTTGTAAGGATCATATATACTTCGTTTACAGGTCTTCTACATTTTAATTTTATATTAAAAATTTTGATATTAAAAAAATCTAAATATTTTCTTCTTGATATGTGACCTGGCACCTTTAAGCAAATTCAACAGATTCTGTTCAGTAATTTTCATGTGACGGTTTTGTACATGTCAGCGCTTGAGTAAATTCTCCACAGTCCATTGAATCCTGATCTAAAAACTGCCCCCTCCATATTGATCTCAATTTACCTGTCCCATTGTAAAGTAACATAAATAATCCATTCCATTCACGTTTTCCAATAACTTCAAATACTGTATTGCATTGATTTGGACCAGTATCGGGTAGACGGTTATGGCACCAATAATAGATCGGCCTTCGGGGTACTACTGAAAAATCTTTTTATAGATTTCTGAGTCATGGATCTGGCATTGGAATCCTGTTTTCGTTTTGAAATATTATTAATCTGTATTTCATATTAATATTAAGGACATATTTTTCATCATTGTTTTGTCTTTTTTTTTAATGAATGGACTTAAGGAAGGTGTAGATGTTGGTGTTAGTATCATCAGAAATTGGATTACCTGGGATCATTATCTGGAAAGCCAGTATGTCATAGAAGGCTAGGACTTCCACCTGTTGTTTAGTTTGTAAGTGTTTATTAAGGTGTCTATACAGGTATATCAGAAAGGTGTTCATTTGATTCTTAAATTGGATTTTAATGGCATGTTGTTTATTTTCATATCTGGCCATTAAAATATTCCAGATCAGGTCAGGTAATACAAAAGTTATGCAAGGTGGTGCCATTATTTTTTTTAACCAAAACAAATTAACCATTCAAGTGTTAAGCAAGACGATAGTCAAATTTGCAACCAGTGTAGATCCAAATCAGCAAGCTCATCAGCAAAGTCTGATAAGGGTCTACACAGTTATATCCGTAAATTAATTCATTACAAGAACTTCTTCTCATATAGGCTGGCTAATATGAAAAGCCCATGGTTAACAGTCATATCCCATAGAGTAAAGGTTTTTTATGCTCCCCCCGAAATTCGGGGGAGCATATAGTTGTCGCTTTGTCCGTCCGTCCCGTTCGTCCGTTCGTTCGTCCGTTCGTTCGTTCGTTCGTCCGTCCGTCCGTCATAATATTGTCCGGACAATTACACAAAAACTATGAGAGGTATCAAGACTAAACTTCATAGGTAGTTAGATCTCGTTGAGGAGCAGTGCAGTGCACAAGAACCATAACTCTTGCTTTATTCATTTTTGAGTTATTGCCCTTTGAAATTTCTCATACTTACTTTTTGTCCGGGGCATATCTCCCAAAGTCTAAGAGTTATGAAGTTGAAACTTCATAAGTAGATAGATCTCAATGAGGAGCAGTGCAGTGCACAAGAACCATAACTCTTGCTTTATTCATTTTTGAGTTATTGCCCTTTGAAATTTCTCATACTTACTTTTTGTCCGGGGCATATCTCACAAAGTATAAGAGTAGATAGATCTCAATGAGGAGCAGTGCAGTGCACAAGAACCATAACTCTTGCTTTATTCATTTTTGAGTTATTGCCCTTTGAAATTTCTCATACTTAATTTTTGTCCGGGGCATATTTCACAAAGTATAAGAGTTATGAAGTTGAAACTTCATAAGTAGATAGATCTCAATGTGGAGCAGTGCAGTGCATAAGAACCATAACTCTTGCTTTATTCATTTTTGAATTATTGCCCTTTCAAATTTCTCATACTTACTTTTTGTCTGGGGCATATCTCACAAAGTATAAGAGTTATGAAGTTGAACCTTCATAACTAGATAGATCTCAGGGAGGAGCAGTGCAGTGCACAAGAACCATAACTCTTGCTTTATTCATTTTTGAGTTATTGCCCTTTGAAATTTTTCATACTTCCTTTTTGTCCGGGGCATATCTCACAAAGTATAAGAGTTATGAAGTTGAAACTTCATAAGTAGATAGATCTCAATGATGAGCAGTGCAGTGCATAAGAACCATAACTCTTGCTTTTATTGATTTTTGATTTATTGCCCTTTGAAATTTCTCTTACTTATTTTTTGTCCAGGGCATATTACACAAAGTATAAGAGTTATGAACTTGAAACTTCATAAGTAGAATGAATTCGTTGAGGAGCAGTGCAGCACACAAGAACCATAACTCTTGCTTTATTCATTATAGAGTTAATGCCCTTTGAAATTTACCATACTTACTTTTTGTCCAGGGCATATCTCACAAAGTATAAGAGTTAGGAAGTTGAAACTTCATAAGTAGATAGATCTCAATGAGGCGCAGTGCAGTGCACAAGAACCATAAATCTTGCTTTATTGATTTTTTATTTATTTCCCTTTGAAATTTCTCTTACTTAGTTTTATCTGGTGCATATCTCACAAAGTATAAAAGTTTCTGAACTTGAAACTTCATAAGTAGAATGATCTCAATGCGGAGCAGTGCAATGCACAAGAACCATAACTCTTGCTTTATTCATTTTTGAGTTAGTGCCCTTTGAAATTTCTCATTTTTTTTGTCTTATTTTTGTACAATATTGTAAAATGCTTTCTGTTTGAATCGTAAAGGAAACTTTCAAATACAATATCTTTCTTACAAATTCTTCCTGTTCTAACAAAAAAGTATTTGTGACAAAGCGGCGTTGGGGAGCATAACCCGTCTCTGACGGCTCTTGTTTTTTCTGCCCGAAGTCTTAGACAAAATATTTTTAGAAAAAAGTCCTAGCAACTCTTATTAAGGATTAAAAGTGGTGAACAGTGTTAAGTATTATAATAAAACAGAGACTGATGAGCAGTTAAAGTAAATAATGATTTGATTTTATTGAATGCTCTCAGTAGATCTTTTTAGGTTAATACTCTGCAACACATTAAACACCATCTTTATACAGATGGTTATTATGCCCCCCTTCGAAGAAGCGGGGGTATATTGCTTTGCACATGTCGGTCGGTCGGTCGGTCGGTCGGTCGGTTGGTCCGTAGACCACATCTTGTCCGATCAATAACTAGACAACGCTTTGTGATACAGTCCTTATATTTGGTGTGGAGGTTGGTCATGACCAGTAGAAGACCCCTATTGATTTTGGGGTCAGTAGGTCAAAGGTCAAGGTCACAGTGGCCTTGACCACAAAAACCTTGTCCGATCAATAACTAGACAACGCTTTGTGATACAGTCCTCATATTTGGTGTGGAGGTTGGTCATGACCAGTAGAAGACCCCTATTGATTTTGGGGTCAGTAGGTCAAAGGTCAAGGTCACAGTGGCCTTGACCACAAAAACCTTGTCCGATCAATAACTAGACAACGCTTTGTGATACAGTCCTCATATTTGGTGTGGAGGTTGGTCATGACCAGTAGAAGACCCCTATTGATTTTGGGGTCAGTAGGTCAAAGGTCAAGGTCACAGTGGCCTTGACCACAAAAACCTTGTCCGATCAATAACTAGACAACGCTTTGTGATACAGTCCTCATATTTGGTGTGGAGGTTGGTCATGACCAATAGAAGAACCCTATTGATTTTAGGATCAGTAGGTCAAAGGTCAAGGTCACAGTGGCCTTTGCATACAAAAACGTTGTCCGATCAATAACTAGACAACGCTTTGTGATACAGACCTCATATTTGGTGTGGAAGTTGGTCGTGACCAGTAGAAGACCCCTATTGGTTTTGGGGTCAGTAGGTCAAAGGTCAAGGTCATGGTGGCCTTGACAACAAAAAACCTTGTTCGATCAATAACTAGACAATGTTTTTTTTATACAGTCCTAATATATGGTGTGGAGGTTGGTCATGACCAGTACAAGACTCCTATTGATTTTGTCCTCATATTTGGTATGAATGTTGGTCATGACCAGTAGAAGACCCCTATTGATTTTGGGGTCAGTAGGTCAAAGGTCAATTACAATAAAATCCTTTGTGTTAGACTAGGTTAATCTACACGCGCTTATGTTTGTCGAGGTAAATGTAATCCTCTCATTGGATGACCTGGTTATTCATATATAGGAGTTCCACCGTCTTGTAAATTGCTTTCATGACTGGTACCCTTCATTGCTAAAGCTTACAAAAGTCTCTAAATTTCCAAAAATTTAAATTCAATGCTAATAGATATCACTTGCACGTCAGGGGGGGCATTTGTGTTTGACAAACACCTCTTGTTTAAACATATCCTGTACATAAACACAATTATTGCTAGGGCGAACAGTATAGATCCAGATCAGCCGGCACATCCGTGCCGTCTGATCAGGATCTATACTGTTCGCTTTTTGATTCATTAGGTTATTTCTGACCAAAATGCGACCAGTGCAGATCCTGATCAGACGGCACGGATGTGCCATCTGATCTGGATCTACACTGGTCACACATGCGTAAAAATGCGTATATATCAAGGAAGGGTTAAACATATCGAATGCCTTTGATCATTAGAACTGTATTTATATGAATGTTTTTGGATATGAAACCTCATATTAAGTGCAAAATCATCAATAAAAACAATAAGGGGAATAAAAAAAATTCTGCCCTCTCATATAATTTTGACAAAAATGGCCTGAGAAACTAAACATTAATTTTTTTTACAGTTGTATCACTTGCTTGAACACTGGTGATCATTGCATTCAAGATCAGTTTATACCTGAAATGTAAATATTTAGTTGCTGTCATAAGGTTAGGTTGTTGTTGTTTTTAAAATGAATGGATTTGGCCAGTTCTGCAGACAATGTGCTCTTTATTACGGACTTCTGGGACTTCTGGCGATCTTGAAATGTTGTGTTGTGGAAATAAAAGATTAAACTAAATAGAATGAATAGAACATTTAATGGATTTTGTTTTGCTGACAAAAGAGAATTGTCGTTGTTTGTCGATAAAATTTACCGATACCTGGATATGGAAATGATTATTTAAACACAGTGTCATGTGAGTTGGCAGAATGGCAAAATACCGTTCAATCATTTTTCAGTTCTGTGGATTTTAATCAATCATTGCCTTATGCATAAAAGGGTTAACTGTAGATTGCACTGTTTGATCCTCGCTTTAATGACTTTGTTCTGTGTTTAAACTTCCTGTTTCACATGTGCCTCACACCTATTTTTGAGTGTATATTTGTTGTTTTGTTTATTTATGTTTTTGTTTGAATTGGCAAAATATTAAACCCCTCTATTGAGACCACCCTTGGACTGGCATAAAAGTGGTCTAAAAAGTGGGTTGTTCTTTATGTTTGGGTAGAAATTGTGTAAAACTTTAAATAGGGACAATGAAAAAGTAGTCTTGTTATTTAGGTGGTCTTTAATGAGGGGGTTTAAATGTACAGGTAGTGACAATGGTCAAGAATTTAATTTTGTTCTTCTCATAGTCTAATGTAATAATATGACAATGAACTTGTTACTACATGTAATTTCAGAAAATGTTATGATGTACATAATTCGTTTGAACTGGTGAAAGTTTGTTTGGACATGTTAAGCCCCTTGAGCTACCCAGTGGTTTTAATGCTTTGATCCTTATTGTGTTGTTGATAAAGAATAATGGGAGAGGAATTACTGAATGTCTATTTAATTCATTCCAAAGTAAACTGTTATTTTCATAATCTGTATAATAAGACTTAAGTCATTGTTATGAAATTTTAATTTAATAATCCTTGATCATGTTTAAAAATAGTACAATTTTGTTACAATGGGATTTGTTTTTCACACCCACCTAAAATAATAGTTGTAGGTTGTTTATTACCTGTATTGTATTTCCATTATATAATAGTGGTCAACATTTTAACTATTACTTGTGAATGATGCTTGAGGAGGATAAACGTTAATGTTACATTCCAGGTATTTGACTTTTTAATATTAAATAAACATTTTTTTTGTAAACATACTACTCCAGATTTGCTGAGCTCAGTTTTTCATGTATATACTACACAAAGTTTGCTAAGTTTTTCATGAAAATACTTCTCAAAGTTTGCTAAGTTCGTATGCCAGTTCTAAGTTTTTTCTTTTTATGCTCCTAATGAGTGATTTATAAAACAATACATGTATTGACAAATTTTAACAACTGATATGTGTTTTCGGGGTTTATGTAGAATTGAAATGGGAGGATGTTACAGATGGGTAGATGGGTATGTTGATATTATTGTGAAAAAATATAAACCCTTTCCTCAATAGATATACCTGTATTGCATGGGTGAAGAGTGAAGATCCAGATCAGCCGGCACATTTGTGCAGTCTGATCAGGATCTGCACTGTTCGCTTTATGATTCTTTAGGTTATTTCTGACCTAAATGCGACCAGTGCAGATCCTATCAAATGGCAGAGATATGCTGGCTGATCTTGATCTACACTGGTTGCACATGTTTAAAAATGTGTATATATGGAGGAAAGGGTTAATATTTGCCATAATCTAGTCATAAATGTTCAGTCTTTGAAATGAGAGTTAAGAAATGTCTGGTAGATTTTATCCAACATAAGTAACCACTGTAAAGCTACAGGATCACCTCATTTGCATGACTTTCGTTTAAGGTTATAATGTACACTGGGGACAATCTCGATACATCACTATAAAGATTTTCAATGTAAATATAAAATAATGTAAACTTTACAAATATGTTCGGTTAACTTGGTGCTTAGCGTATTTTATAATTATAGTCGTAAGTATAATTATACCTTAGTTGGGTGGGTGGGGGGGAGTACAAGAATTTTATTAAGATCTGGGCTGGAGGTTATAAAACTGAGATTGGACACCAGTCTCAAATCTCAAGAATCTGATTGGCTGAAATGGCGACTGGTTGCCATTTCAGCCAGTCAGATGCTTGAGATTTGAGACTTATTTCCATGCTCAGTTTTATAACCTTGGGCTCTGAGATCGGAAGTTTGGACAATGCATGCTATTGTTAAATGTTAACTGCAAACAGTGGTTCCATCAGTCAGGGCTTTAAAGTCGGTGATGTATTTGTTGTGTAACAAGTATGTATTGTGAAGTGGCAGATTTGTTATCCACCAACACATTAAATTAACTCTTTTCTACAAAGATACACCTTTATTGCATGGATGAACAGTGTAGATCCAGATCAGCCGGCATATCTGTGCTTTCTGATCTGGATCTAAACTGTTCATTGATTTATTAGGTTATTTCTGACCAAAATGCGACCAGTGCAGATCCTGATCAGATGACACAGATGTGCCAGCTGATCTGGATCTACACTGGTCGCACATGCGTAAAAATGCGTATCAATGGAGAAAAGGGTTAATAGGAAACAGAGTAAACCCTAATCACACTGCCTATGTGTGCAGGCTGATCTGGGGCTGTACACTGTTGACAGATATGACATACACTGCCATTAGCACTGTGACAGTTAATTTGGATGGAGAGTTAAGGGTCTACACTGATCACTATTCAGTTAACTCTTTCCTTCACATATACGCATTTTATACCTAACAAATCATAAAGCGAACAGTGCAGATCCTGATCAGACAGCACGGACGTGCCTGCTGATCTGGATCTACACTGTTCGCCCACGCAATAAAGATGTGTCTATTGAGGAAAGGGTTAAATAATTCCTGTGAAAACACCCCTATGAACTATAAATAAACTGGCTGATATTTAAAAACAGTGCATTACAGTTACTAAGGAATTATCATTATGAAATTGTGGGTGTTAAAAATTAGCTCATTTTTCATTTCTTCTAATTTGCAATGACATTTTGATATTTGACCAGTTCATATTACACAATTTCAAAATACTGATCGAATGACGCCATTTTGTAGTAAATATTTGTGAACATTCCCAAGTGCCCATTCATTCATATAAAAGTAAAATGTACTAGAATTTACTTGGTGATCAATATGATTAAGAGTAAATCATCACCTTAGGCCAAAAATGGTTTAACCCCTTCTAATTTCAATAACACTTATACCGTTCTTTTGCACTAAGGTGACGAAATATTTATGTTTTTAAGCATAACTAAAAAAAACACAACCATAATACAGTACATAATGTAGTAAGGTGTTCATGTTTCTTTAATACAACTGTACTTGTACAATCATTAATACCTTTTAAGCACCTGTGTCTCTGAACGTCGGAACTTTAATTAGAACAGGAGGTGGTTTGATTTAAGAACAGTTCACCTTATTAATATTTGTATTTAAGCCACCTAAAACCGATTTGTGCAGGCATGAATTAATCCATTTTTAAGAAAAAATTTAATGGTAGGCAGAAAAATGAAATTTTATATGATATAAACATGTTATTACATATACTTTAACTCTAATTTCACATAAAATTTTCATTATGTCAGTTAAAAAGTGCAGTTGTTTAAAGCTGGAATTGAAAAACCATAATTTTGGAAGAATGGTAAAAAAATACATAAAATTAGAGTCCACACTGTTAGCTTTTTAATCGATGAGGGATTTCTGGAAAACACTTCTATGAATAATAAATGGACATTAACCCTTTCCTCCATAAATACGCATTTTTATGCATGTGCGACCAGTGTAGATCCAGATCAGCCAGCACATTCGTGCCGTCTGAGGATCTAAACTGTTCGCTTTTTGATTGGTTAGATTATTTCTGACCAAATTGCGACCAGTGCAGATTCTGTTCAGATGGCATGGATGTGCCAGTTGATCTGGATCTACATTGGTCGCACATGCGTAAAAATGCGCATATATGGAGGAAAGGGTTAAGGTGAGTTCATTCCATAAATTCAGATAGTAAAGGATACATGAAAGATCAGTTATGAATAATGCACCCACATCTAAATGTACTTGGGTCACAAATCATGAAAAACTTGTGACTAACATAAAAGAGTTAATATATAGAAATAATGTTTGTTAGCAAACCCTCAATAGAATGTTAACATTCATACCCTGCTATTGATGTTGGTATCCCAAGGGAAAATATGGCTTTAGATGTTTTTTTTTAACAAAGACATCTTAACCGATTGCTCCATGTGTATGCCTTTTGACACATGTATGACAATCTGATCAGGATCTGCACTGATCGCTTTTTATACCCCCGCTTCGAAGAAGAGGGCGGTATACTGTTTTACCCTTGTCCGTCCGTCCGTCCGTAACATATTTCAATTTCCATTGCAGTTTTTTCAGCAACTATAACATGCAGAAGCCTGATAGTTTGGATATTGCTTTACCCTATAGTCCCATATGGTGTATAGCAATTTTATGCTCCTTGCTCATTTACTTCCTGTTTACCAAATATTTTTAGATTTTGTCACTATATAGGTGCATTACATCAACCAAACGACATCTTTATTTTCCGTCACACTTTTCTAAGCAACCAAAACATGCAGCAGCCCGATATTTTGCATAATGCTTTATCTTATAGTCCCATATGGTGTAAAGCGATTTTATGCTCCTTGCTCATCTACTTCCTGTTTACTGAATACTTAGATTTTACACATAGTTTCCTGTTTACTGAATACTTAGATTTTACACATAGTTGACATACATGCACATTGCAGCAGCCTGATATTTTGCATAATGCTTTATCTTATAGTCCCATATGGTGTAAAGCGATTTTATGCTCCTTACTCATCTACTTCCTGTTTACTGAAAACTTAGATTTTACACATAGTTGACATACATGCACATTTTCCGTCGCACTTTTCTAAGCAACTATAACATGCAGCAGCCTGATATTTTGCATATTGCTTTATCCTATAGTCCCATATGGTGTAAAGCGATTTTATGCTCCTTGCTCATCTACTTCCTGTTTACTGAATACATAGATTTTTACACATAGCTGACATACATACACAATTCCCGTCACAGTTTTCTAAGCAACTATAACATGCAGCAGCCTGATATTTTGCATATTGTTTTATCCTTTAGTCCCATATGGTGTAAAGCGATTTTATGCTCCTTGCTCATCTACTTCCTGTTTACCGAATATCTCAAAAGTGTTAAAATTTATTGCTAATTATTATACCCCCGCTTCGAAGAAGAGGGGGGGTATACTGTTTTACCCTTGTCCGTCCGTCCGTCCGTCTGTGTTTCCGTCCGTTCTCAGCAACTATAATATGCAGCAGCCTGATTCTTTGCATATTGCTTCATCCTATAGTCCCATGTGGTGTAAAGCCATTTTATGCTCCTTGCTCATCTACTTCCTGTTTGTCGCATATTTTTAGATTTTGTTACTATATAGGCGCATTACATCAACCAAAGGGCATTTTTATTTTCCATCGCAGTTTTCTAAGCAACTATAACATTCAGCAGCCCGATATTTTGCATATTGCTTTATACTATAGTCCCATATGGTGTAAAGCAATTTTATGCTCCTTGATCATCTACTTCCTGTTTACCGAATACTTACTTTTTTACACATAATTGACATACTTGCACAATTTCCGTCGCAGTTTTCTAAGCAACTACAACATGTAGCAGCCTGATATTTTGCATAATGCTTTATCCTATTATAAGTCCCATATGATGTAAAGCGATTTTGTGCTCCTAGCTCTTCTACTTCCTGTTTACCGAATACTTAGATTTTTACACATAGATGACAAACTTGCACAATCTGTTGCAGTTTCCTAAGCAACTATAACATTCAGCAGCCCGATTATAATGCAAATTACATTTTGGATGTCATATTTCTCAAAGCGGGGGTATCGCTAGTGAGCATTAGCTCACAGATCTACTTGTTGGTTAGAAATAAACTAATAAATGAAAAAGCCATGTCATCTGATCAGGATCTACACTGTTCTCCCATACCATAAAGGTGCGTGTATAGAGTTAAGTGTTAAATAAAGTGGACTGTAAGTTTCAAAGTTACTACAATTATGTATTACAAACTAATATAGCTTGAATCAGCAGCTGTTATGTGGATATAAAATGACTCAGTGTTGCCTTGATTAGCAATTAGAGATGATTAGGAGAAGATGTTTAATAATTCAGTGATATGCCCAATTAAAATCATTGATTTTGATTGGCTCACCTTTACAAGTGATAAGCATGTGCTACCAATCGGGACCAAGATCGGCCATTGGCACATTCTTATATGGGTCTATGCTGTTTACAGTTCAGTTAACAAATCCAGTTAATTAAACTTCTGTAAAAAACACTGAACAATGAATGGACGGCTTTAAATCAAATGAAGGTGGAATGATTTAAATTTAAAAAAAGGTGGAGTCATGTCATAAATTGAGCAGATAAAGGGCTATAACTCTTCATTTACTTTCTGGAAAAGGCTATTTATCCCTTTCCTCCATAGACACACCTTTATCCTTTATTGCATGGGTGAACAGTGTAGATCCAGATCAGCTGGCACATCCGTGCCATCTGATCAGGATCTGCACTGTTCGCTATTTGATTTTTTAAAGTTATTTCTGTCCAAAAAGCGACCAGTGCAGATCCTGATCAGATGGAACAGATTTGTCAGCTGATCTGGATCTACACTCGTCGCACACGCGTAAAAATGCGTATTTATGGAGGAAAGGGTTTTATTGACATAATTCCATAGATTTTGAAGAAAATAAAAGCAAAAATTCAACAGGTCATGATGTCTTTGAGCTTGTTAAAGTTTATGGATCTACCTTAAGATCCACGAGAACTGATGCCTGAATAATAATATTGAGTTTACTGTATTGCTTCTTGACCTTTGTGCCCTCACCCTGAGTTGACTGATGACCATTGAACAGACCTTTGTTGTTTACTGCTTTATGGTCTTATTTTAAGTGTAGGTAGTGTATTCCTTTGGAAAAAAATGAAATTTTAGATGATAAACATTGTTTTATTGAATGATACTATTATGCACAGTCAAATCAGGGTGTACAGTTTGATATATGTATTCAGTTTGATCAAAGTATATGCAGTTTACTAAAATCTATCCAGGTCAGACTTTCACAGATCTGGATCTACACTGGTTGCTCATGGAATAAAAACAGCTAATATTCATGGCATAAAGGGTTAATATATATAATTATTACTTAATATGTTTGAAAGTGTTATCTTTTTTAGATTAACAAGGAAATTACAGTTATCAGCATGTTTATGCATGTTGTTTTTTATTTTCAGATGAAAAAAGCCTGCATCAAGATTTCTACCACTGAAACTTACCTACCTCAAGCTTGCCTAAGAAAAACCAAGAAAAGGGACGGATAGAAAGTGCAATATTCTTCATTGTTATGAAAAGGATATAAACCTATAGGGATATCGGAAATACACAGGGATAACAGGAATAGAAATAACACAAGATTAGCCAGAAATAGAATTTGATAGCAAACTAAAGGAAAAACCCAGCACGCAGAGCAGCCTAAAGCAAGAACCCAGCAAGCAGTTGCCTGATGAATGAATTGGTTGTTATTTCAAGTTGACAATTACTGAGCGCCCATACTAATCAGGTATGTGTCCCATGTGGCTTATCTAAAGTTTTTGTGTTTGGGTTTCAAAGAAAAGGTGATACATAGGGATTGCTTTGTCTGAGCCATTTGATCAGAATCTAAACTGTTTGCATTAATATTCATTGGGGTTATTTCAGAGCAAGAGACAAACATTGTAAATCCAGATCGGATAACACAGATATGGCAGCTGATCTGGATCTAAACTGGTAACCTATGTGATAAAGGTGTTTATATGGAGTAAAGCAAGATCTCTTTCTAGCCCAGCATTTGCAGAAATCTAATTTCTCTTGTTTGATACCAGGTCTCTAGTACAACAGGTTACAATTGTGTGGGGTGGAAGCAAAACGTTCTATTTAGTTCTTTATTTAATATCACTGACAACCTTTCTGCTTTAACTCGTCAATTAATTTCCGCCTAATTAACTTGCCATAACTGAATTTATTGTTCAATTATTGTTCGTATTCATGTTTTACAGAAATTAATTGGCTCTATGGTGTTTTTTTTGCATTATTTTGTAACCTTTTATGGACTACTTTCTCCAATTTAAAAAAAATTGTTCCGCATATAGAGGCTAAACGATGCCAATTGAACAACAACATTCATCAGAATTCTAATCCAGTATAAATAATGGAACTAAAGCTAAAATACTCTGAAATTCAAGCCACATTTATCAGAACCTTATTATAAGTTGTGTAAACATGCATGGTTTGTTTTATCTCATTGCAAGTTCAGTCACTTACTTATATGCTCAACTATTAAAACTTTACATTAATAAGAAGGTTATAAAAAAGATTCACATACAAGCGAAGCAACAAAGAATGCTATAGGGCCATATGCTCCCGAAAAATAAGAAACTACTGCATTAGCAAACAGTCGGCTAGTTTAATTTCGCATTCATATCATTTGAAATTGGTTGAAAACAGGTGTTTTAGCATTCATTAACAAGTGTTACTAAAATATGACATGATTGTCCTTGAGTAGGTAGGTCAAAAAATAATACCATAACTTTATGCTTGTGTGATTATGTTTTGAATCGAATTATAAAACACTTGTGTAACAAATACTATAAATTGATATAGATTTCACAGCCTGATATTATTAGTAAAAATTAACTTTTATAGCTTATATTTGAAATAAAATTGAAGATGGTTTTATCAACACATTTTCTTTTCCAGCAATTTAACAAATTTTCTTTTCTCTCCAAATTTATGACTTTATAGCAGAGAAAGTGCAATGTCAAAACTATCAAAATCCTATACAGAACAAATACATTGATAAGGTCGAAATGAGGACACGGTCTCCTGTTTAAATCCTATCAAAGGTGAAAGAAATTTTAAAGATCTTAAACTTGTTAAGTGAAAGTAAACCTATAAAACTGATAAAATGCAAACTATTTATGTCATATATCTAATATGATTAGATATGTACGCATGTTTGAGTTTAAGTCATATTATTGATAGACTCTTTGCCGGGGAATTCTTGTTTCTTCATCTCTTTTTTTTTCAAAATGTTCAACATCAGTGACATTAAATGCAAAACTCATGATTCACTTACCATGAATAGTCTTAATATAGAATCATCAAATAGGCCACCAGTCTTTAAGAACTAGTCCTGATTTTGGCTCAAATCTTAAATTGGCCATTGAAAATTCAAATAGCAGAAGTTCAAAATTGAATTTTCAAAACTGGAAAAGCTCAGTTATAGCAGGTCTGTAAAACATTTCCTGTGATTATAAAGTTTTCAAGATGCTTATTATATCATGTATAAAAGATACCATTTTAGATAAAAAAAATGTGAATAGTGATGTTGATTTACACAGGTGACAAAACTTCCTATTTTTACCCTTTCCTCCATTTTTACGCATTATCACGCATGTGGGACCAGTGTAGATCCAGATCAGCTGGCACATCCGTGCTGTCTGATCAGGATCTGCACTGGTCACATTTTGCTCAGAAATAACCTAACAAATAAAAAAGCCAACAGTTTAGATCCAGATCAGATGACATGGATCTAAACTGTTGGCCCACGCAATAAAGGTGTGTCTATGGAGGAAAGGGTTAAGGAACTGACATCTTTGATAGACTTAAGGCATGTCTCCATTCTTTCCCAGAATACTGATTGTCACAAGAAGCTTGAGTAATATGACAGTGGTTCTATTTGACCCTAGAGATGACACTTTTACTTAAAGCCTCATTTTGACTCCAGTGATTGTTGTTGAAGGGTCATTTTTCCATTTAATAAGAGGTATTTTGGCTATTAACCCTTTCCTGTATAGATACACCGTTATTGCTAGGGCAAACAGTTTAGATCCAGAATTTATTGAATGAACTCACCTTAACCCATTCCTCCATAGATACACCTTAATTGCAAGGGCGAACAGTTTAGATCCAGATCAGCCGGCACATCTGTGCCATCTGATCAGGATCTAAACTGTTCGCTTTTTGATTCATTAGGTTATTTCTGACCAAAATGTGACCAGTGCACGGATGTGCCGGCTGATCTGGATCTACACTGGTCGCACATGCGTAAAAATGCATATATATCAAGGAAAGGGTTAATGCCCTAACAAATGATCAAAATGACCGTTGAGATTTAGGAGCTAGTTGCACCCCTGCATATAAGCATTATTTCAACCAGGTGAAAGATTGTACAGTAAAACTCTTCTATTGAGACCACCTCAGAGACTGGACTGAAGATGTCCTAAAAGATGGTAGGTCGTAACTCTCAGGTAGAAATTAGAGCAAAACTGTTAATAGTGACAATGAAGTAGTAGTCTTTTTGATTTAATGATCTTAGTTTCGGTAGTCTTGATGAGGGGTTTTACTGGATATAAAAAAAATGTTGCATTAATTTGACTATTAAATGTTTAACTTCTACTTTCAGACAATGGGTATCTACAACTTGCTGGACGAGCAGACATGGTCATACATAATATTTTTTGTAGCCGTGATTGGCCTTGTGTTATACAGCATGTCCACGTTCTTCATCATCGTATCACAGATAGGAGGGTAAGTCAGACTGTGACGTGAATATTGTACTCTGTTAAGTGGCTTCGTCTGGCCATATATCTGCCACAAAATACTGGGTATTAAAATTATGAAAGATTTATAAGTTTACACACTTATAAGATGATCTACCAATGCAGCGAATGGTTATATGACTTTGTCTTTTCAATTTTGAACAATAGTAAAAAATATTGAAAGAAAATGCAAATTAACCACAGTTACTCTAATGATTTTGTCATTGCTTCTGTGTGTTAATAATAGTAATAGTACAGTACATTCCACTTAATTGAATGGCGGTTATTTGAATATTTTGCTTAATATAGTAGAATATTAAAACACAAAACCATTTCTATCTATTTCTATGACAAATAATCTCTTTATTTGAATAGGTCACCACGTGCATAATTTCGTTTATTAAGATAGCACTTTCCCACCTTACAAAGCCTTACGACGCTAATCCTAACGGTTGCAGTTTGGTCAGAAATAACCTAATGAATCAAAAACGGATGTGCCTGCTGATCTGGATCTAAACAATTTCCCATGCAATAAAGGTGTATCAATGGAGAAAAGTGTTAAATTAACATGTTCGTCACATGACTATCAAGTATAGATATATGATAATGTACTATACCTGATTGATTTGATTAGAGACTGTTATATAGTGTATCAATGTCAGCTATCTACCCAGCTGAATTTGATTTCACCATTACTATGGATCAATGTAACATGAGCAATATAATGTAAATGTATCATTAAATTGTCCTTCAATTAGAGAAAATTTCATTGCCCTGAGAACATTTAAAATTTATACCCGATTGGATTGCAGTGTTGATTGGTGGTAACTGCTTAGAAAATCACAAAGATGTTATAACATGCAATTAAAAATTCTTATCAGACAATGGATCCTTTTAATGTTAATGATTTAGAGTTACTGAGCTTATTGAAAAATCTGTTTGTCAATACAGAACAGGTCATAAAAGTGTGTCACAGTGGTAGCATTTATTGTCGTGTAGAGTTTTCAGATTTTTGAGAAATTTAACTCTTTTCTCCATACGATTTTTATACATGTGCAGCCATTGTGTAGATCCAGATCAGACGGCACATCTGTTCCATCTGATCTGCATTTTCAGTTGTTGCATCTTGGACAAATCACATAATGAAACAAAAAGTGAACAGTTTAGATCCTGATCAGATGGCATGCGTGTGCATGAAAGCTGTATCTATGAAGTAAATGATCAAATATATTCTTTCTGATTTCAGGAGATTCATTTTATTTAAGAAGGAGGACCCTATCACCCTAACAGACAACCTTCCAGGTGTTTCCATCATTAAACCTTTAATGGGTATAGACCCTCTTCTAGAGGTCAACCTTGAGAGTCATTTTACCATATCATATCCAAAGGTAATTTAGCTTATAAAATTAATAAAATTCAGAGTTCCCAAAAGTTGAAAAAAAGTGTCAAAAATTTGGTCAGACAGGTCCATCGGTCTGGCAACTTTCGGAAAGTCTGAACATGAAAAATTATCCTTCAACCCTAGCTGTCACATTGCAAGTAGTGTAGTGTAGGCACAGACCACCCACCAAACCTTGGTCTGCATCATTTGCAGTCAAGCCAGTGAATATTTACAACACAAATCCAGCAGGTTTAACCCTTAAATCCATATAAATGTATGTTTGAAAAGTGTGTGACCAGTGTAGATCCAAAACAGCCAGTACATCTGTGCCGTCTGATCTGATACATCTGTGCTGTCTGATCTGATACATCTGTGCCATCTGATCTGATACATCTGTGCTGTCTGATCTGATACATCTGTGCCATCTGATCTGATACATCTGTGCTGTCTGATCTGATACATCTGTGCCATCTGATCTGAAACATCTGTGCTGTCTGATCTGATACATCTGTGCCATCTGATCTGATACATCTGTGCCGTCTGATCTGATACATCTGTGCCATCTGATCTGATACATCTGTGCCATCTGATCTGATACATCTGTGCTGTCTGATCTGGATCTTCACTAGTTGCATTTCAGTCAGAAATAACCTAATGAAGACCGAAACCAAACAGTGCAGATCCTGTAAACAATGCAAACAGTGCATGAATATGCTTGCTGATCTGGATCTACACAGTTTGCCCATGCAATATATATAGAGTGTATAATAATATGGAAGTATTAAGTCCAATTGATCACCAACAAAATAAAAGTTCAACCTTTCAGAATATATTACTTAATGGGCAGGGCTCTCACTAGACTTGCAAATCAGGGAGAAGTTTTGTCATAATTTTACTGATTTAGAGAGAAGTTTGCAATCAACAGCATTCTTTCCCTATATAGTCTATATACAAAATGACTTCTCCCATAGCTCAAAGCAGGGAGAAGTCTGGTCACTTTTGGGAGACGTCTTCTCCTTAGTCTCCCTCAAGTGAGAGCTTTGAATGGGTGTGTTAGTGAGGAAGCTAAATTGTACACTTGTTCTGATAAACAGGGCCCAAGATCATAAAACTTAATCTAAAGACCAGTCTCAGATCCCTACCACCTGATCGGCTGAAATGGCAATTGGGCAGCATATATCAGCCAATCAGATGCTTGAGATTGGAGACTGGTCTCCAATCTTATTCTATGATCTTGGGTCCTGTACAAGGAATGTAACTGCATAGAAATGATATTGATGGCATACGATTTAAATCCGTGCCAGCTGATCAGGATCTACACTGTTTGCTTTTAGACTCATTTAGTTATTTCTGACCAAGGAGCTAACAGTTAAGATTCTGATCAGATGGAATGGATATGCCAGCTGATCTGGATCTGCACAGTTGACTCATGTGATGAAACCCATATAATGGAGTAAAGTGAAAATCGTTGCAGAAAATATAAGGACCTGAAATTGAAAGATATACATTTGTTATCATATTTTTTATCAAAACTTACAAAAGTTCCGGGCTTATATACATTTTGGTTGTGATAAAGGTCTTAAATACTTCCTGTTTATGACAAAAGCATATAGAAAATTTGATGTAATTATTATCTGGAATTTTTGCTATCAGAAATAACTATGGAAACTCATTTGTCAAGCTTTTCTAGAGATCATATACTGGACAGCGGTTCAATAAATATTAGTTTAGATATGAATGTCATTTTCCAGACATAGAAATATACAGAGAATAAACCCTTTCCTCCATATATACGCATTTTAACACGTGTGACCAGTGTAGATCCAGATCAGCAGGCATCTGTGCTGTATGATCAGGATCTGCACTGGTTACATTTTGGTTAGAAATAACATATGAATAAAAATGCCAACAGTGCAGATCCTGATCAGACGGCACGCATGTACCAGCTGATCTTGATCTACACTGTTCGCCCAAGCAATAAAGGTGTTTCTGTGGAGGAAAGGGTTAAGTATTTTGTAAATGTGTTTGTTTGTTATTGTATTGCAGATGGAAATCTTGTGCTGTGTGCAAGATGACCAAGATCCAGCCATTAACCTTGTCAATAAAATGAAGGAGAGATATCCAAAGATAGACTGCAGACTCTTCATTGGTAAGATTATCCGTACATATGGGTTTAAATAGTTCAAATAGTGTAAATTCAGATCAGGTGGCATATCTGTGCTATCAATCTGATCTGGATCTACACTGTTTGCTTCATAAGCAGAAATAACCTAATGAATCTAACAGTAAACAGTTTAGATCTTGATCAGATGGGATGGCTTATGGCTGATCTGGGCTGAAGGTTATAAAACTGAGATTGGAAACCAGTCTCAAATCTCAAGCATCTGATTGGCTGAAATGGCGACTGGTCGCCATTTCAGCCAATCAGATGCTTGAGATTTGAGACTGGTTTCCATGCTCAGTTTTATAACCTTGGGCACTGAATTTCCATTGTTTGCCCATGGATAACAGCCATATACTATGGAGTAAAGGGTTCATAATTATTGTGTTGACATAACTCTGACAATTCTTCAACAGGACAACATTTAGGCTGATAATAAAAAAGTTTTTATTCCATCCCATTTCTTTGTTAGGAAAATTCAATTTTAAGCTTAACCTTGGTTAAATTGTTGTAATGGCACCTAATGTAAACATAGGCTACAACATTAAACATACTGTTCAAACACTGTTAGTGGGCTTTTAAATCTTGTCCATTTTTATTGCAAAATTGTCTGTTCCTTGCCCTTAATTGATGTATACAGTGCCAGCTGTTCTGGATCTAGACTGGTTGCACATGAATAAATAAGATGTAGGATCTAGATCAAAGAAATTTATTATAGCACTGAAATCATTAAAATTTCTTCATTCTAAATGTCACTGCAAGATTTTTGTTGAAATGTCAAAGTAGGACAACTGGATGGCTTAATTAAAATGCTTTCGATCACCTAAGATGACCTTATCAGCCACCTTATCAGAGCTATCTGATCCAAGATCTGCACTGTTGGCTTTTTATTCTGACCAAGAAGTAAACAGAGTAGATCCTGGTCAGATGGCAAGGATGTGCCTGCTGATCTGGATCGACACCTGCCACACATACATCAAAAATTGCATATATGGAATATAGGGTTAATTTGTTCAAAAATGATTTTCAGTCAATGTATCAAGATTATATTAAATCATCCAAGCTTAAAAACATCTATTGGAAGATGTGGATGTCTTAAGACCTGAATTTTGGCAGCATTGCCAAGTTTAAAATTGAATTAGTGCAATTTTATGGTTTGTGAGTTGCTTATTTGAAATGAAATTCAGATCACAGGGTGATAAAATTTTGCAGATCCCATATAGATAGTCACTAAGCATATAAATATACATGTACTTTACTTGGTATATGTGTACATTAAGTTGGGGCAAAAAATCACTAACATATTATTTACTTACTTCAGTGGCAGGGGCAGGTCCAGAGGGGGTTCAGTATGGTTGCTCAAACCCCCTTTTGGGGCTGCAGTATTTAAATTTCAAGGGTATTTTGGCCAGAAAGTGAAAAATTATCATGGAATTACCCTAATACTGCACAAAACAAACCCCCTTTTAGGGAATCTTGCATCAGACCCTGAGTTTATGAGTTAAAATATAAAATTGTATAGAAGTTTGTCTTGTTTAACCCTTTCCTGTATAGACACACCTTTATTGCTAGGGCGAACAGTTTAGATCCGGATCAGCTGGCACATCCGTGCCATCTGATCAGGATCTTAACTGTTCGCCTTTTGATTCATTAGGTTATTTCTGACCAAAATGCGACCAGTGCAGATCCTGATCAGACGGCACAGATGTGCTGGCTGATCTGGATCTACACTGGTCGCACATGCGTAAAAATGCGTATATATCAAGGAAAGGGTTAACCATGTTTGTACAACAGTTTGAGTGTTGTATTTCAGGTGGCAAGGATGGTATCATTAACCCAATGGTACACAATATGGCGCCTGCCTATGACAATGCTCAGTATGAATATATCTGGATCAGTACCAGTAGAATTAAAGGTAATAGTTGTTCTCTAGATTATCTACTCAGGGCCCAAGATCATAGAACTAAATTTGAAGACCATTCTCAAATCTGAAGCATCTGATTGGCTGAAATGGCAACTGGTCGCCATTTTAGCCAATCAGATTCTTGAGATTTGAGACTGGTCTCCAATCATAGTTTATTATCTTCAACACATAGCAGTAGGGGATATAGAATGGTCTTCATTTATGGTCGTCATTCCACGTGTGCATGCAGATATCATGTCCAGTCTAATAGAAGTCTATAACTTCTCAAGCCCTGGAAAGAATTTCATGAAACTTTGGTCAGTGATACATGACCAACACCTTTAACTTTTTACTATTCAATGACTTTTTTAAATGACATAACTTGTTTAATAGTTGATTTCCTTAAGAAACATGCTGACTTTAAAGATTCAAGTAACATTTGCATACACAGGAGATATGCATTTGTGGGAATTTAGTTTCTTGCTAAATTGCTTCATTCAACAACTTGAATAAATGATGAAAACTACATCTGTTTTAGAAAAATGAACAATATATCATATGGACATTGAATCCAAACATTTTTGCAGGAAAATATTGTTACTGAGACCGCAGTCTTTGTATTTTTGTATTTATGTCAAGATTTTCTTGGATATTTCAGCTAGCAGTAATATATTGTTGGACATGGTGTGCAAGTTACAGAAGCCCAATGTTGCTCTGTGTCATCAGATGCCCTTTACAACGGATCATAAAGGCTTTGCTCAAACTCTAGAAAAGGTACAGTACAGTAATTCTATGGTTGTATTTAAAAAGAGGTTGGGCTCTTTAATTATAAAAGGGAAAGCCATGGCCAGGGGTTGGGGGTTAGGGTGGTAAGTACAGCTCATGGTTATTATTCACAAAGCATCTGTAGTGCAGTCTTTACAATCAACCAATCAAATTAAAACATGGCGAAAACAGCTTCCTTTCAATCTGAGCTTATCAATGTTCGGACAGTGTTGATCCAATTCAACCAGCACATCTTATCAGCATTTGCTTCTTGATTAGAAATAACCAAAGGAGGGAAAAGAGAGCAGTGAACATACTACTGTGGTATCATTTTATTTATCGATGGCTTAATTTTCGTGTATTTTGTGCTCGGGCCAGTGCGCGAATTTAAAACCTAAGCTAAATTTTAACCAAAAAGTTCCACACACGTATCCGAAACGTGCTATGTCCGAATGGACCTTCACTTAATATGTAGTTGCCTGTATCGCTATTTGATATGAATTTGAAGTTTCAAATAATTATGTTAATAAAGAAAATAAAATTAGTTATAACTGTCGAATTTCTCTTGGAATATGTCTAATGTCACTTCAAAACTTGAACGACCATTTACTCTGCGCATTTAGGTCAGGTCACGTTTTATCAAACAATATCGTTGTCATCTCATTTTTAATTTATCAACACTTTTTTGAGTAACTATTTTGCAATAAATTGACACTTTAGACCATAAAGCGTGTACGAAATTTAACATGCCGATTATGAAAAGAATGGTCCAGATAGATGGATCAAACGAGTCCCGTGTCAATTAGCGGCGCCGAATAAACAGCGGTCCGATAATTGACTAACAAAGGAAGTGGTAATTGACAGGGGGCCAACTGACACATGATTAGCTCCCGTGTTCAAATAAACAATAGGTATTGATAACGGGTCCGTAAAATATCGATAATAATATTTATTTTTTTTTTTTAAATTGGATTTGCGCAAATTAACGTCCGCGCGAAACTGTCTTTTTCGGCGATTGCACGAAATTTCGTGCCAGCAAAATTAATTGATACCACAGTAATCAATATGTCTTGGACTCACAGCTGATCTAGATCTAAATTATTTACCCATGGATAACAGCTATATTCCATGAAGATTATGTTTAACTGAATACTTCGAAATGCCTTTGAAGTTGTCATTTATATTTCAGTTATATATTTAAATGTAGTGTAAATCACATTAGATTTCTTATTATATAATACTTTTACATTTTCAGACATATTTTGGAGGTGCATTTGCACGTTACTACCTGGCCTTCAATGTTCTGGGCCTATGTTGTGCTACAGGCATGTCATACATGTTTAAGAAAGTATTACTCGATGAGGTACATGGACTCAACTGGTATGGCAAATATCTGGCCGAGGATTTCTTCCTGACATATGCTCTACATGAAAAGTAAGTAAATTGTTGGTAATTTTGCTTAGCCTTGTTACTATCTAAAAACACTTCCCCCTGGTTGGATTTTTCCATCCAAACCTCATGCAAAAATAAATTTAATCTCGTACAGAATTAAGAGCCCTGGGCTGATGGTTATAAAACTGAGATTGGAAACCAGTCTCAAATCTCAAGCATCAGATTGGCTGAAATGGCGACCAGCTTTATAACCTTCATCCATGGACTTGCCTTTCTGTCATTATAAGCCATATTCCAGTCATTGTTAATAGGGGCATTTTGACAGGAGTAGGGAACAGCAAAGATCCTAATCAGACCATGGATGGACAATCTGTGCCCAAGGTTATAAAACTGAGCATGGAAACCAGTCTCAAATCTCAAGCATCTGATTGGCTGAAATGGCGACCAGTCGCCATTTCAGCCAATCAGATGCTTGAGATTTGAGACTGGTTTCCAATCTCAGCTTTATAACCTTCAGGCCTGATCTGGGTTTACACTGATCACTAACCTGTACTTAGTGCCTCATGGTTAGTTATAATATGCTCCCTCAACAAGCAGTGAACCTGTGGTTGGTTAGTTTGATATTACATGCTTGTTTTATAATCAGTTTCTGTTATAGCTTGGTAGAGAATCATGAATTTAAACTGTATCATCATCTTATGGAAAACTTACTGTTTGATTTTTGCAGGGGCCATAGATTAGTGTTATCAGCATATCCAGCCCAGCAAAACCTAGCACACACGGAGGTAAAGGGCTATAAAGATAGAATGGTCAGGTGAGAGTAGAGTTACTGAATTACTTACTTAACCCTTTACTTCATAAATATGGGTTTTACTCTATACATACAACTGCACATCAGGTCAACTTCCTGGAGCGCATTAAATATTTCAGTTGCTTTCTTTTTGTGCCTACTTTCTATCTTAATATACACATAAATTTCTTCTTGCATCAGCATGAACGCATCGTTTGCCATCGCGTTGTTTGAGATGGCATCATTAAAAAATTTCATAACATCACAATGCCTGATAACATGTGCGCAAAGAATTAATTTAGTTACGTGCCAAAACAAAGCCTTTTTTTCTAAAATGACCTGAGAGTGTCAGATATTTTTTGAAGAGTGGCTTTTTGTTTTTTTAATCAAAAGTTACAAACAAATTCTCATTTATTTCTGGATGTACCTCATTCAAGGATCCAAATAATATCTAGGCGAGTAATGAACATTAAAAAATTAATGCTGACAAAAGACAATAATTTAACACCAACATGTTTTGTTGACAGGTGGCTGAGACTTCGACTTAACATGATGCCACTGGTCAGTGGCTTCCTTGAGCCAATGACCGAGTGTATCCCCATCGGAATATATGCAGGCTGGTCACTGTATCATTTCCTTGGGGTCAACCCATACATCTTCTTTGCGGCGCACATTTTCTGTTGGATAGTGTCCGACTACCTTCTCTTACGCATGGTGCAGGTATGTTGTTTGAATTGCTTGAAATTTGTACAGCGTAAAATCCTGTATGTTTTGTTTTTTGTCTTGTGAATAAGTTTCACTTGAATGTGGCTAATCCACTGTTTATTGTGAAAATGATTCACTTTGTTGACCATTTCCTCCATATATACCCCTTTTTTCACATGGGCGACTAGTGTAGATCCAGAACAGCTGGCATATCTATGCCATCCGATCAGGATCTGCACTGTTCGCTTTTTGGTCAGAAATTACCTAAGTAATCAAAAAGTAACAGTGAAGATCCTGATTTAATGGCATGGATGTGCCAGCTGATCTGGATCTACACTGTTCGTCTGTGCAATAAAGGTGTTTCTGTGGAGTAAAGGTTGAAAATGATTCACATTATTAAATGACTGTTACTTACTTTACACTGCCTTCTTATACACTTAACTTGATGATTTCAACTTAAATCCCATGTGGGATCAGGTTAGATCCTGCGCATCTGTAAATGAGTAAACGATTGTAAAGTGATGAAAAATTTTGGTTGATGTTGCTATGCAAAACAGACTGAAAACACATGTGACAAAGAATGGGTTTAGGGGTGAAAGCAAAAAAAAAATCAAATTGCTATTAAATAAAAAACAGATAGTACCTCTAAACTTTCACCTCTTGTGATGTTGATCTAAACAAGAACTCCATCTGGAAAAGCCAGCAGCCAAATAGCTGCAGAGGTCTGAATGTTTTGAAAAGTACAGCACCATGTGGTTTATGATTAATAAAAATTTTGAAACAAGTTGTATTTAATGACCATTTAAATGTGGACTGTTTGTATCGTTTGATAATTGGAACAAAAAGCTGAAACATGGAGGTTTAATTGTCATCAAGTTGTCTCCCTTTAACACTACTCCATGGATACAGCTTATTGTGCGACCATTGCCCAAGGTTATAAAGCTGAGCATGGAAACCAGTCTCAAATCTCAAGCATCTGATTGGCTGAAATGGCGACTGGTCGCCATTTCAGCCAATCAGATGCTTGAGATTTGAGACTGGTTTCCATGCTCAGCTTTATAACCTTCAGGCCATAGTAGATTCAGATCAGCCTGCAAATAACTGTAGTTTGGTCTGGATCTACAATGTTCACTTTGAGATTTATTAGATTATTTCTGACCAAGAAGTAAACAGTTTAGATTCAGATCCAAGTGAATGGATGCGCGGGCTGATCTGGATCTTTTTGTCCATGTAATTAATGTCATACTATGAGGGAAACAGTTAAAGTTAAATATACTTCTTATTAAGTAGTGACTCAAGTGTTAAATGTTTGATGAAATGTTTAAATGATTTTTCTCTACAAAAAAATAAGTGGAATATTCACCATTTATGTGTTACAGTGGCCACAAATACAGAATTCTTTGGTAGGTTCTTATTGAATACCCAGTATAAGTAACCATTCTTTAGTTTAAGAAGCTATCATTTCACTAGATTGAAAGTTTTGCATCACCTTTATTTGTTATTTTGGAAAATCCTTACACATGCTTGCTTAACCCTTTTCTCCATAGATACACCTTTATTGCATGGGCAAACAGTTTAGATCCAACCAGCCGAACTTCCGAGCCATCTGACCAAAATCTGCACTGTTAGCTTTTTGATATATAAGGTTATTTCTGACCTAAAAGCGAACAGTGCAGGTCCTCATCAGTCAGCACATATGTGCCAGCTGGTCTAGATCTACACTCTTTGCCCATGCAATATAAGTATATATATGGAGTAAAAGGTTAAGAAAAAAACAAAAGAATGCTCATAACCGTCCATGTTTAACCTTGGATGTCTGATAATTTTCTTGCTACAAGATGGTAAGTTTGACTTTTTGTAATACACCAGTCATGTGTTAGTCTTACTTTCAAACTTATGGAAAAGCAGGTGACAGCTTGGGTTTACAATGAAGTTATCCAAAAAAAGTCCAGTGTCCATGATTAAAAACCTGAGATCATTGGAGACCAGTCTCAAATCCTAAGTCAAGTCGCCATTTCAGCCAATCAGGTGCTTGAGATTTGAGACTGGTCTTCTGATTTAGTTTTATGATCTTGGGCAGAGGGCCCAATATTATAAAACTAAGATCATTAGACATTAGTCTGCTAATGACCAGATTTCATTCCAGATTGTTTTTTTTTCATATTAATCCTGATTAAAAATATATGTAGTAGTAATTCTTAAACACAAGTTTATTGCCACTCAAAGCAAGAAACACAAACACACTGTAGTTGATTGTGCTCCAAGTATTTTGAGGCATGTCCAAAATTATTGGGGACTCGGTTACTAGACAGGGAATAGCCATAATACCTGCTTTTCCCAGGTTTCTAGGGTGTGCAATTTTATTCTTATATCTCTGTACAAAAGTAATCATATGTAAATTGTTGTGATTAAAAACTTTATATTGATAATCATTGACATTTTGAAAACTGGTTTTGAAAGTTTTTGGTAACATCTTTCTGATAATGTTATTTCATGAAAATGCATTGTAGGATTTTGTTGTGGAAAACTTAAACCAACAAAAACACCAAAAACCACTTTTTACTTACCCTCATCTCTCTCCCCCCCCCCCCCCCCCCACTCCCAAAGAAAAAAGAAGATGATGGTTTTTCAATTTGTTGAAACAACAAAATTTTCTTCACATGGAGGTGGGTGGAGTAGAATGCTCTCTTTTTAGAATCGGATGACTCAATCTCCAGTTGAAATGTGACCCCATTCCAATTTTTTTGTAATATCTCCCTTACTTTGAGTTCAACCCTTCGATTAGTCAAGCATGCTGAGAACATTTTTCCTGTTGGACAGTAGGATTAATTGCTAGAAAGGTAGGCCCAGACTTTCTTTTCTCTTGACTTTAACCCATTACTCCATATCTATGCCTTTTATTGCATGTGTGAACCGTGTAGATCCAGATCAGTGTAGATCCAGATCAGTGTAGATCCAGATCAGTGTAGATCCAGATCAATGTAGATCCAGATCAGTGTAGATCCAGATCAGTGTAGATCCAGATCAATGCAGATTCAGATCAGTGCAGATCCAGATCAGTGTAGATCCAGATCAATGCAGATCCAGATCAGTGCAGATCCAGATCAGTGTAGATCCAGATCAGTGTAGATCCAGATCAGTGTAGATCCAGACCAGTGTAGATCCAGACCAGTGTAGATCCAGATCAGTGTAGATCCAGATCAGTGTAGATCCAGATCAGTGTAGATCCAGATCAGTGTAGATCCAGATCAGTGCATATTCAGATCAGTGTAGATCCAGATCAATGCAGATTCAGATCAGTGTAGATCCAGATCAGTGTAGATCCAGATCAATGTAGATTCAGATCAGTGTAGATCCAGATCAGTGTAGATCCAGATCAATGCAGATTCAGATCAGTGTAGATCCAGATCAGTGCAGATTTAGATCATTTACTTTTTGGTAAAAAATAACCTAATAAATCATATAGTGAACAGTGTTAATCCCATTCAGACCGAGCGGTGCCCAAGGTTGTAAAACTGAGCATGGAAACCAGTCTCAAATTTCAAGCATCTGATTGGCTGAAATGGAGATTGGTCGCCATTTCAGCCAATCAGATGCTTGAGATTTGAGACTGGTTTCCAAGCTCAGGTTTATAACCTTGAAGCCGGATGTGCCGGCTGATTTGGATCGACACAGCTTTCACATGCCATAAAGGTGTAGATATGGAGGAAAGGGTTTACACGCTGGTCATGAAATGGCAGTAATATAAATAAGCTTCTAAGGAACAGAAACTCGGCTCACTTAAATGAAACTGCTTCTTTATGCAATGGTTTAAAACCAATTAAACTTTCACCGCACACTCTGTTTGATGTAGCTTGAGATATTTGGAAATCCTTAAAAACTTACACTTCTGTCTGCTGTTCAATCCACAGAGATCTTTGCATGTAATTTAGGCTACTGCTTTTCCAGCATAGATTGGCATTTCTTTGACTGTGTGCTAGTTCATTGGTAGGTTGATCATTGGGGATTTTTCTGTCACCGGAGATAGACCCATAGCGATACTATTATCTAGTGGCAGTGGCACTGGTACTTTTTAGCTTATTGCAAATAGGTTACACATGTGCTCCATGAAACGCCGAATTCTAGTTGGTAGAAACTATCCACTGAATATGTACCTGTGTAGACCCTGATCAGATACAAATACAGAATGATCTGGGTTTACACTGGTTTGAAATTTGACTGGAGACTTGACAAAAATTTGATGTGTATTGATGTTTTAAGCACTAAAAGGGAGCCATTCATTTTCCTAAAATGACTGAGTGTCATAGAGATGTGTCTAGTGAAATTGAAAATGAAAAAGAGCAACAAATTTGATTGGTCAGTGCTCAGAATTCTATAGCTTTTCAGTGAGGATAAGGAATATCAGTACAGTATTCAGAGTGTAAATAATTAACCCTTTCCTGTATAAATACACCTTTATTGCTAGGGCAAACAGTTCAGAACCAGATCAGCCGGCACATCCGTGCCGTCTTATCAGGATCTAAACTGTTTGCTTTTTGATTTTAAAATTAGGTTATTTCTGACCAAAATGCGACCAGGGTAGATCCAAATCAGATGGCACGGATGTGCCGGCTGATCTGGATCTACACTGGTCGCACACGCGTAAAAATGTGTATATATCAAGGAAAGGGTTAATATTTAAGAAATTACACCTTCATCCCATGTGATATGGCTGTTATCCCAAAGGTGAACAAGATAGATCCAGATCAGCTGGCACATATATGCCAGCAGATCTGGATCTACACTGATCACACATGCTATTAAAGGGTAAGGTTAAACACAAGGAAATATCAAATGCATGGCTTGCCCATAGTTTCATTATTGTCTGGCTTAGCAAATTTTGATTTTGCACATTGCGTTTGTTTTCTCTTTTGCAATGATTGTGTTTTAAATTTGCATTAAGCATATTTCTTGTATGTTCTGTCCAGAATTAGCATCAGCTAGTGATCTGATATATGATATATAATAAGTTATTGAATTACCCATAATTCACTGCATCTTTTCTCTAAACTTTAGCAGTGAAATTGAAATTAAAATTACATGTTGTGGTACATGTATTAAGTTTATGGTGACACAGGTAATTCTGTTAAACCTATTTTACATTATACAGTATGTAGGACGCAAGATCGTATAATATGTAATATTTTTTAGCTACAATTATTTGTACACAGTGTGAATATTAAAGTATTGTTGATAAACATTTAATATGGTCATTATAAAATAACAACACAAAAAGAAATCTGATAACATTTGAATGCTGTATGTCTTACAAAAGCTCCAAGTTTGTCTAAGTTCTTGAAAATATTAAAGTTATATCTTTGGTTAAGCTTTCACTATATATAAATATAATTGCCTATAAATAAAAAATTTAATACTGCAGGGAACATTTATTTGTAAGATTTTGAAAGCATTTTAGACTGACTATAATATGATCAAAGGTTCTCTTTTACCAATTCAACTGTAATAACAATTATTGTATGTTGATTTTTAACTTTTTTTGCCATATTATGCAAAGCAACATTTGCCAGGGAAAATTGTTGGTCATTTTTCTTGTTGTTGAGATATGTGATTTTGCAGTATAGGGAACCCCTTTTCCATGTTGTTTCTAAAATCTTCAAGTAATTCAGAAATTACTTGCGTAACTTGGTGGGTTTGGAATTATCTTTAAAATGTTTGATTTTATATTTTGCAGTATAGTAACTCAACACAGGCAATTCAGGGGTAAAAGTTTGCATATCTGTAAAAGCAAGTGGCTCAGCAGATTTTTATTATTAGCACATTACCATATTTATTTACCAATACGTCTTATTTTTCAGCATGGAAGCCTACCATTTTCCAAAATTCAGTACCTGCTGGTTTGGGTCCTACGCGAATGTCTAGCCGTCTGGGTCTTCTTCGAGGCTCTACTCTCACCTCGAAGGATTAAATGGGGCAAAAGAACTTACAAACTCTCCCTCGGCGGCCATACGGAAATCATCAGTGATCGGGATAACGAAAAAGCCAAGTTGTAGCATACGCCAAAACTGCGGGGAATTTCATTCACGTCATTTTGACCATCACCGTCCTTTGTACAGCAGGGTTGTTAAACAAACGACAAAACATTGCTTTTAAGCTTTGTGTTATGTGTTGTATTTCAGAGTGGTTGTTGAATTGTTATGTGAAATAAGAGTAATCTCCCTTGGTGCATAATCTTATGATAAGGAGCGTAGTTGTCTGTCGTTGTCATAGTAACTGAGTGTTATACTTAGGTAGTTGATTTGACAGAACAGTGTCTAAGAGTAAACTCTGTTGTCTTTTGTTTTATAAACAAGGGGAGTGAGCTCAAATACAAGTAAACTTTAAAAGTTTAGAGGTTTAAAGTATAATACTAGTTGATCTGACAGAAATGAGCCAAAGCAATGAGGTTTGGATGGCTGTTAAACTAAAAACAAGAAAATGGAATTGAAATAAGTGTAAAGAACTAGGATTTGACACAAGTGCAATGTGAGTGGCAAAAAACATTGTAGTACGAGCAAGATTAACAATGGATTACTTCAGCAGTCAAGCATGTCAACCAGGATCTGTGTATGTAAGAAAAGGAAACGTCATCCAAATTTGATCAGAATCTAGACTGATATCAGATTGTGTGTCATGTTTCAACTCTGTTGCAATATAGTGACTTGACACAGATAATTCAGGGGGTACAGGTTTACATAACCATTTCCTAGGTAATCTGATGACCGTTTTATAAACAAGGGGAGTGAACTCATCAAAGCTCTTTGATGTATAAGGCCTACATGATGTTTTGGACTGGTTTATTTGCCTCTCAGACACATAAACGTTTCATGTTTGGCACTGTTATATACCTCTTATTGACTGGTTTTTTCTTGTCTGAAACCAAGGGAACTGTATTAATAAATGTTTAAATGATACCATTAGAAAACAAAACCTAATACTGTTCATCTAAGAGTATGTATCCTTTACAAGGTCTAACAATTACATTGCAGCAAGATAAAGATAAACCCTTTAATCTATGGGATACAGCTGATATCCAATTTGCAGCTTGTGTAGATCCAGATCAGGCTACAACCTGTGCAGTCTGATCAGGATCTATACTATTCTTATTTAGATTCATTAGGGTATATCTAACCAAATAATGATTACTGTAGACCCTGATCAGACTGCAAAGATGTGGAGGCAGATCTGGGTTAAAGGTTATAAAACTGAGATTGGAAACCAGTCTCAAATCTCAAGCATCTGATTGGCTGAAATGGCGACTGGTCGCCATTTCAGCCAATCAGATGCTTGAGATTTGAGACTGGTTTCCAATCTCAGTTTTGTAACCTGGGGCACTGGATCTTAACTGGTTGCAAATGAGATCATATTGGTTCCAAATGGGATATAACTCGTATCCATGGATTAATGGGTAAAATTCATCACTCTGTGTGCCAATTTATTCTTGTCATTATTCATCTTCAGAAACCTAACCACTAGTTATTGGCGTAGATGCTTTTGGAATCGGTGAAAAATGATCATAAAAATTCATTTTTTGTTTGTGGTGTATGGGAATTTTATTTCATATCCAAGATAACCAGAACATACTTGAGGTGCTTCAAAGATCTGTATTTTGATAATTTGCAAATTCAAACAAAGTTATCTTATTTACCCTTTACTCCATCGGATATGGCGGTTATTCAGTGTCGATCCAGGGCTGAAGGTTATAAAGCTGAGATTGGAAACCAGTCTCAAATCTCAAGCATCTGATTGGCTGAAATGGCGACTGGTCGCCATTTCAGCCAATCAGATGCTTGAGATTTGAGACTGGTTTCCATGCTCAGTTTTATAACCTTGGGCACAGATCATCCAGGACTTCCATGCCGTCTAATCAGGATCTGTACTGTCTGCTTTTTGATTCATTAGATTATTTCTGACAAAGAAGCCAACACCGTTTATCCTGATCAGACAGCATAGATATGTCGGCTTATCTGGATCTACACTGTCCACACATGATAAACCTGTGCCCAAGATCATAAAACTAAATCTGGAGATCAGTCTCAAATCTCAAGCATCTGATTGGCTGAAATGGCGACCAGTCGCCATTTCAGCCAATCAGATCCTTGAGATTTGAGACTGATCTCAAAACTTAGTTTTATGATCTTGGACCCTGTTCATATGGAGTACAGGGTCAACTAGTATTTGGATAAATATTTGTTTCACTAAGCTGGATTTATATATAACAGGATTTGTTGAACCATATCATGTACAGTTAGCTCAATGTTGTTTTAACTCATTACTCAAGGGGATATGGCTTATCACTCATTGGTGACCAGTGTAGATCCAGATCAGAAATCTGTAGGCTGATTATGATCTACACAAGTCACATATGGAATAAAACCATAACCCATATAGTATTGTGTTGAAGCTTTGTATTGAAATAGGTACATGTATATACAATGGGAACAGTAATAATTAACAAGAGCATGGATATCTCGATGTCTCGGTGTACACGTGTAACTTGATGTTTTACGCCATATCAAAAAGCTTTATGTTGTATTGTGGTTTATACTTATTATATTCATTTTGCGCTTCCTGACCAAAACAAAACTCAGAGTTGTTAGCAATTAATATTTGAAATACCTGGTAAGTCACAACTTCCTTTGCTGATTTGTTAAAATATGTTGATCAGAAATTGCAAACGCAGTATTCGTAATAGCAAAACATTTTTGCTGCACAGTTACTGTTAATGTTTTTGAGTTTGGACAGGTGTTTTTGTTGTTGTTCGGATCATGTATGGTAGAAATATTCAGATAGAATGTAACTACAGGTTAACCCTCCACTCCATTTGATATGGCTGTTTTCCATGGGTGAACAGTGTAGATCCAGATCAGCTGGCACATCTGTGATGTCTGATCAGTTTAGATCCTGATCAGATGGCAGAGATGTGATGACTGATCTTGATCTACTCTGTTTACACATGCCATAAAACCTGTATTATAGAGTTAAGGATTAAACTGTATGTCTGATGCATAGTTTTATCATGACTACCAGATTTGACTGTTCATGATTTTGTGAAGTGCATCACTTCTAAATGTGATGCAAAATGTGATGTTGAAAACTGAAGCCATTATGCTATCAAAACCATTATAACCCTTTCGCTGCCAACTTCGAAAACCTGAATTGACGTCGTCAGTGCGAAGAGCTTTTTACCAAAACAATAAACAATAAACTAAACACAAATACCAATACCAAGGTCAGAATGAGGCTGGTTATTTATAGATATATCGACATAATCACTATGTTTACATGTGAAAACGAAAGCAATAACATTATTGGTCAATATTTCGATGATCTGCCTATGTCAGCATAGAAACCCCCGCTTTGCATGCTGGTCTATATATAGAAACCGCAAAAGCTGTCCATATGACAAATACGCCGAAAATAATAGGGACGGCATATGCCGACCTTATGGCAGTGAAAGGGTTAACTTGACTGACCGTATTATTACCAGTAATTGTTTTCATTTACGGAGACCATTCTTTACATTGTTTATTTATTTATTTGTGCTAAGAATTTATCAGATAAAGAAAACCGGGCCCGAAGTATTACTGTATACCAGTGTCAGACAGCAGTCACAAAGTCTGATCCATTTAACCCTTTCCTCCATAAATACGTGTTATTGCATGTGCGACCAATGAGATCCAGATCAGCTGGCACATCCATGCCATCTGATCTAGATCTACCTAGTCACATTTTGGTAAGAAATAAACCTATTGAATCTAAAAGCAAACAGTTTAGATCCTGATCAGAAGGCACAAATATGCATATTCTGGATCTTCACTGTTCACTCGTGTGAAAAAGGCTTAAATATGGAGGAATGGGTTAAATGTCTCAGATTTGCCAATAACAGGCAGATGTTCATAGTTTTATAATTTTGATGCAATTTTTTTCTTAATATTCTTACATATTACTTTTCTTACATAATTTGGTATGGTATCTTTTTGTATCGTTCATTTGTAAACATGAAATTTGTTTTTATGTACTGTACTTCAGGGTAGTGTTGTGTATTTTTTTGTACATGTACATATCAAACCAAACCTGATGTTGGATATGAAGGTTGCATGCTAGACTATTGTAACCCCTTCTTTACACCAATGTTGTTACACAGTCTTGCAAGCAACCCTTGCGACTCCACTGTTGTGAAACCATATTCAAGCTCAGCTCAGCAATGCAGGAAAACTAGACAATGACTCATTTAGGAATGCTATTGCTGAGTATACTTAACTCAAGCTCAAGTACATGTAACTCTTTCCTTCAAATACACACCTTTGTGGCATGGGCGAACAGCGTAGATCCAGATCAGCTGGCACATCTGTGCCGTCTGATCAGGATCTGCACTGTTTGCTTTTTGATTTATTAGGTTATTTCTGTCCAAACGTGAACAATGCAGATCCTGATTAGACTGATATGCATGCTGATCTGGATCTACACTGGTTGCACATGCATAAAAATGTATATATATATGGAGGAAAGGGTTAACTCGTAACTTCATGGGATATGGTTTATAGCCTATGGGCGACCAGTGTAGATCCAGATCAACCTTCACATCCATGCAATCTGATTAGGATCTACACTGTTCGCCTTTAAATTTATTAGATTATTTCTGCCCAGGAAGCAAACATTGTAGATCTAGATCAGACGTGATTGTATGCATGTGCAGGTTGATCTGGATCTACACTGGTTGCACATGGGACATAGTACATAGTTAAAAGGTTAAATGGGGATTGACTCACGTAGGAAAGTTATTGCTCAGTCATTGAATGGAAATAATTTTTATCTAGGGTAGGATGTCAGCGATTGAATTATCTATGAAGATTACATAGGGTTGTTTGTAATGCACAACTCTGGGATAAGTAGATGTTAAACTTTACTTCGTATGTAGCCTTTTATGGCATGTGGAAAATTAAGATTTAGATCAGTCAGCACATCTTTGCAATCTGATCAGATCAGCCAGTACATCTTAGCCATCTGATCAGTATCTCACTGTTTGCTTCTTGGTCAGAAATAACCAATTGAATCAAGAGTGAACAGTGCAGATCCTGATCAGATGGCACTACTTTCCATGGAGTTAAGGTTTAAATTGAAACATTTTCTGTTGTATTTCAACTTTCATCAATAAATATTACAATAATTGTTTGTAATAGAATCTCAGTGCGATACTAAATGATATTTTTGTAGCCAATAAAACCATAGTTCCATCACAATATATCGTAATCACCATTCGTATTTATTTATTGTAATAACATTATACTAATGTATGTATTTTACACATCGTCTATATTGTTATAGTTTAATGTTATGAATGTGCCTTTGAAAATCAGTTACAGTCCACATTTATGTGATTAGAAATAATATATTTTGATATAAACATTTCATATATTGAATGTTCTGAAATGTCAAATGAGGACCAATTTATTCAGATATACGTTCTATCATTTAAATTTTATAAAGACGTTTTATTGGAAAATTTTAAATTTAATAACACATTCCAGTTTTTGAGAGTTATTTTTTATAGCGTCCAGGTATACCATTTACAATCAGTGGTTATAAAATAAAATTGAAAATGGAGACCAGTTCGAGATCTGGGCTCAAAATTATAAAACTGAGAATGGAGACCAGTCTCAAATCTTGGGCATAGTCTCCAGTTCAGCCAATCAGGTGCTTGCAATTTGAGACTGGTCTACAATCTCAGTTTTATAATCTTCAGCCATGAACAGTCTAGTTGAGCTCAACCTCTGAACAGACCAACCATAAGCTCGAGATTTGAGACTGGTTTCTGTATGGTTTATAACCTGGTAGCTGAGAGAAGTTTGTGAGAGCATGAGATGTTATGCTGTATATCTTGTCAATTTTTGTTGTGAGTAATGATTCAGTGTCTGGATTAATTGATGGTATGGTGTCTTATGACTGGCCTCATACCAGGCTATACATAACTGTTTGCTTACCTGTTTGTTGAAAAAATCAGTTTCTGGAGATTCCCAAATTCAGTATGCTTTAATTGATTACTCCATATATACACATTTTATCACATGTGCAAACCAATGTAGATCTAGATCAGCTTGCACATCTGTGCCATCTAATCATGATTTACACTGTTCACTTCTTGGTCAGAAATGGCCTAACAGACCAAATAGAAAACAGTGTAGATCCTAATCAGATGTCACAAATGTGCTTGCTGATCTGGATCTGCACTGTTTGCACTTGTGATAAAATCCATATAAATGGAGTAAAGGATTAATATTCCGCCCGTAGGTTGTTTTTTCTATTACTGATAACAAATTCTTATGGAATATTTTCTAGGCAAGTAAAGTTACCAAAGACCAAATGTATTATGTAATTTTTTTTAATTTTATATTTTTATTTCTTTATTTCAAGGTTGTTAGAGCAACTGTCAGCTATTGTCAGGATGTAAATGTGATAATGATATGACATACATGTTCTGGGCCTTATTCACCACAGAGGGCAACAGTCAAAACTGTTTCACTCTGTCAAAGAACTGACCGGAATTTGTTAGAAGTGTATTATGATTTATATAGACCATTAGTGTCCAAGGTTATAAAACTGAGCATGGAAACCAGTCTCAAATCTCAAGCATCTGATTGGCTAAAATGGCGACCAGCCGCCATTTCAGCCAATCAGATCCTTGAGATTTGAGACTGGTTTTTAATCTCAGTTTTATAATCTTCAACTTAGGTTAACCCTCTACTTCCTATAATATGGGATTTTTAGCAGTGTAGATCCAGATCAGCTGGCACATATGTTTCATCTGATCTTTATCTTGACTGGTTACTTCTTGGTCAAAAATCATTCTTAAAGTGAACACTATAGATCCTGATCAGATGACATAATTGTGCTGGCTAACATGGATGTACACTGTTTGCCCATAGGGTAACAGTCATATCCCATGGAGTAAAGGGTTATTTAAACTACTAATTTCCTTCACTACTTATATTTACTATAAACTAGGCCCAAGATCATAAAACTAAGTTTTGAGATCAGTCTCAAATCTCAAGGATCTGATTGGCTGAAATGGCGACTGGTCGCCATTTCAGCCAATCAGATGCTTGAGATTTGAGACTGATCTCCAGATTTAGTTTTATGATCTTGGGCCCAGCAGTCTTCGGCAGTATGGTAAAATAATAACTAACATAATATAAATTATTATGTAATGTGATTTTGGTAAGGGAACAATTTTTTTTACAGTATACTGAATATTTATAATGTGAATTTGTCAATAAAATATATTTACAATTTTATATGTGTTGTGGATTTTTTTTATGTGAACTATGAGTAACATTTTTCAAAATTAAAGAAATATTTATTTTGTTGCAAGACATTATGGTATTACAAATAAACATAACCCCAGGTCATATCAGCTGAACCTGTACATTAGATTTAAATTCAAACTACAGGCTGGGAACCAGTTTCGGATCCCAAACTTTACATTGGTCAGTTGCTCAGTATCAGCCAATTGGATTTCCAAGATCTTTGACTGGTTTCTGATTTCATTTTACAAAGGGATAGGGCAAAGAAATGAAACATTAAAAAAGTTGTATTGACCATGCATCTAAATTGGCACATGTGCCAGCTTATTTGGATCTACACTGGTCTCGCGTGCATTAAAATGTGTATATGGAGTAAAGAGTTAATTGAAGTGTCTTGTGGAAACATGCTTGGTATTGTGACCCAGTGCTGCCAGTAAGGCCAGTCTACAGTAAAGAGATTAGTCTTGAATTATCAAGTTTCATGGAAAGTGTCTCTGGATATTTCTGCAATGTTACCTACTCATAAAATTATGAACTCTCAATTTGCTGTTTTATTTTTGTAATCCACAAAATCATGTCCTCCAAAACAAGTTTTTTGTCAAGAGAGACTAGAAATTTGATGACCTTAAAAAAATTTTGACAGTAAAATTGGAAAGGTAAATAAACCCTTTATTTCAAATATATAGGTTTTATCACATGTACAGTGTAGATCCTGATCAGCTGGCACATCCATGTCATCTGCTTATTGGTCAGAAATAACTGAATGAACATAACAACAGTGTAGATCCAGATCAGCTGGCACAGCACAGGATTTACACTGTTTAACTTTCGGACAACAGCCATATTATATGAAGAAAAGCCTTAATTGGAATTTTAAACTATTTCTTTCATTGGATATGGTTTATATCCAATGGGAGGCCAGTATAGATCTAGATCAACCTGCACATCCATGCAGTGTAATGTGGATCTACACTGTTTTCTTCTTGGTCAGAAATAACCTAATGAATCTGAAAGTAACCAGTGTAGATCTAATCATACTGCATTGATGTGCAGATTTTTCTGGATCTACACTAGTTGAATGCTGAATAAAAGTCATATTCCTGTATATATACACATTTTTACGCACATGCAACCAGTGTAGATCCAGATCAGACGTGCCAGCACGTATGTCAGGATTTGCACTGATCGCATTATGGTCAGAAATAAACTGACAAATCAAAAAGTGAACAGTGCAGATCCTGATCAAGACAGCACAGACCTGCCAGCTGATCTGGATCTACACTCTTTGTCCATGCAATCAATATGTGTCTATGGAGGAAAGGGTTAACAGTGTTGCACTTAGCATAAGTATATTTCAGATGTTAGTTGAATGTGCAATGTTTACTTTATGAATAATACATATCAAGTTATAATGGCAATGTTGCTTTAAATTTTATTTATTAGCATTTGGTCATAGTTTTGCTTTTGAGTTACAAATATAGATATATAGATTAGAAATTCCCTGTATGGATATAGTGTATCATATGTTAATAGGTTTTAGCTTTTGTCAACAAAGGTTGTTGGACAATATATAACATAAACAATATTTCTGTTCTGTTTGTCCCATATATGATATAAGACACGATAAGTTAACCCTTTGCTCCTTATACATGCTTTTATTGCATGGGCAAACAGTGTAGATCCAGATCAGCTGGCACATTTGTGGTGTCTGGCCAGGATTTGCACTGTTCACTATTTGATATATTAGGTGTTTTTTTTCTGACCAAAAAGTGCACAATGCCGATCCTGATCAAATTGCATGGATGTGTTGGCTGATCTGGATCTACACCAATTCCACATGTGTAAAAAGGCATACATATGGAGAAAAGGGTTAAAAACTTCATTTATCAGGGTTGTCTTTCGTATGTTTTTCTTCTGTGAAGAAAGAGACACAAAATCATCAAAGGCTTAACACAGATAACCAGGTAAACCCTTTACTCTATATTGTCACATTAGTGCAAAAACATTATAACTTCTTATTATTTCAATGGTTATTTATACCATTTTGCACCAAGGTGCTGATATACCGGTATATGCATTTTAATGTGTATGTGACTATTGTAGGTCCAGATCAGCTGGCACATCAGTGCACTGGTCATATATTGGTTAAAAATAATCAAATGAATCTAAAACTAAACAGTGTAGATCCTGATGGCAAGGATGTGCTGGCTGATCTGGATCTACACTGGTTCTACATATGTGATTAAATGCAATTTTATGGAGTAAATGGTTAGGTGATATTTTACCACCTTTGATCAAGGTTGTCATATATCATGACAAAAATGCGTATATATGGAGGAAAGGATTATTGTTAGCTGAGATTCACTATTAGGCATACAGAAATCTTTAGCTATCTCTATTACTCTATTATGTGTCCTCCATGTTGGTTGACATAATTAGTGAATTCATTTAATGAAACAATATCCTATCCTGAACCTTATGCAAATTATTTATACCAAATCTGGTCTGTAGCAGTTGTGGATATGCCTCTTTCAGTTGTGTTAAACCTTCACTCCATGGAAACGATTTATACCTCCATGTGCAGCCAGTATGTTTTATCTAGATCTGTATCTAGTGCCCAAGGTTATAAAACTGAGCATGGAAACCAGTCTCAAATCTCAAGCATCTGATTGGCTGAAATGGCGACCAGTTGCCATTTCAGCCAATCAGATGCTTGAGATTTGAGACTGGTTTCCAATCTCAGCTTTATAACCTTGGGCATAGATCGGCCTGCTCATCTGTGCAATCGGATCAGGATCAAGACTTGCCTTTGTTAGAATTACTGGTGATTCCTAAAGTGAACAGTGTAGATCATGATTACATTGCACAGATGTGCAGCATGATCTGGATCTAACCTGGTTGCACATGTGATATAAATCATATCCATGGAGTAAAAGGTGATAAGTCCCTTGTCCTAAGGTTATAAAACTGAGCATGGAAACCTGTCTCAAATCTCAAGCATCTGATTGGCTGAAATGGCGACCAGTCGCCATTTCAGCCAATCAGATGGTCGCCATTTCAGCCAATCAGATGCTTGAGATTTGAGACAGGTTTCCAAACATTGTACATAAATGTGCTTCAGAGTTTGTTCTTTTTAGAATATTATCATGTAAAAAGATGTTTAATTTTTTATAACATTTAAACTATAAAAATAATTTTGCAACTTACATGATTTATAAAAGTGTATTATAATTATTTTTGTGCTTGTAAAACTTCTTGTCTTTTTTATTGTTCATATATTTATTGAAACCATATCCAACATCCTACATTATTTTCTTTAGTTGAGTTCAAATACATAAATAAAACGGTTTTGTTGAGTTATTTTTGTTGATACAAGTATTTATATTTATGTCATTAGACATAAAGCAGATACCATCATACTTTTTGTAAGTGTAAATCAGTTTTCCTGAGTATATTATTTTTCCTTAAAGTATAACATAAATTGCATTTCAAATGGAGCTGTTTGTAATAAAGAGATAAGCATCTAAGATGTCATTTTTCAAACATTTTTGTTTCCAGTAGATTATTTTTGTAAAGTAACACCTTTATTATATACTAGTTAACATAACATGTAATCTTACAAGATAATTGTCTGAAATAGAAGATTCTTTATTATCATGTAACTGTATATTTCTTCATTTTGATTTTTATTTTACTTTACTCGATCTATACAGGTTTTATGTCAAGTGCGCTCAGTGTAGATCCTGATCATCTGTGCCATCTGATCTGGATCTACAGTGGTCACTCTGTGTCAGAAATAACCCAGTAAATGTAAAAGCAAACAGTGTTGATCTTGATCAGACAGCAAAGATGCGCCGGCTGATTTCTGTTTACACTATTTGCTCATAGATAAAAGCCATATGGAACGGAGTAAATGGTTAAATAACTTAAGTGTTTGGCCTCAAGTATGTATAAATGCTCCTGTCAAAAATATATTAGACAAATTGCTAAGTTAATACACCCATCCGTGTATTTCTTTATATGTAAAAGACATGGTCTTTTTAATAAAACATAAAAGTCAATGATTGGTCTTTGTCTTCCAATGATTGTCATAGCAGAACACTGGTATTCACTGGTATTATAGTTTGAAAAGACAGTCTGGCGATGATTTGTTTAGTAGCAGAATTGCAGGCTTATCAATTGACGAAGTCTGTCTTGTCCTGGGCCCAAGATCATAAGACTTAGTTAATAGACCAGTCATAAATCTCGAGCATCTGATTGGCTGAAATGGCGACTGGTCATAACTCATAGAATATTAAAAAAATAAGTTATCATTCTTGTTGTTTCAGATGAATGTTTTCATGCAGATTATACATTATAAAAATTAAGTAAAATATGACAAGTCCTTTCAAAGTTTCATATTAATGTAATTTAAAGGGGCACAACTAAAAATAGTGCATCATCCATTATTATTCTTGTCACAAATATATAAGAGATAAGAACAAATACATTAAAATTTATAGGCAACAATAAGTTTCACAGCAAAATTTTGAAAGTGGCAGAACTCAAAACTTAGTCAAACAGGAGTTACCATTCTTGTTGCCACAGATGGCTTTGATATTGCCAGTAAATGTGAATAGAACAAGTACTTTAATGGTAATTATCTAATATGCCCAGAGGTGTAGAAATTATTTTGGACCCACACGCCCTGCAGGTCGAGTGAATGAGTAAGTGGACTCGCTCTGACAAAGTACACTTGCCCTTACATTTTAAATAAAATTTCCAAGTGTCTACTACAAAGGTTTACACATGCCTTTTCGAAAACTATTATGATAATGAATGGATCATATAGCGGGAAAATACGTGCACTTGCAGCCTCGTTCTGATTTGGGAAACTCTGTGAGGATAAAAATAAATCGCTGCTGTTACCTTTACATCAAAAACGTTCTGGATACACCGGAAATTGACTGAAATACTGGAAATCGAATTGTATTTTGTTAACAAAGTAAAAATTTCATATTCCGAAGAAAACTCGTGCATTGCTGAAAAATTTTCTCGCCCAGTCGGTCGAGTGTTTCGGCCGCTTCACTCGACCCAATGGATCATTTACTCACCATGGCGAGCGGTCAAGTGAAATTCTACACCTCGGTTAAGGCATACGTTGGGGATCTACTGGCTGACAAACAATAGGATTCTTTCGTGTCCATCTGCTATGACAGGCAACACAATGTATTTTCTAAAATACAGTCAAGGGACATAACATAACAGAACAAAGTATGTATTGGATGATTTTTATAACATTTTTTATCATATCAACATCATTAATTGTTAACAAGGTCAATAATGATTTGAAATCAGTAACTATAAAGAGTTATACAGACTTTACAAACAGACAAAATCATCAACAGATTGATACTACAACTATCAAGCAATAACACGGCCCAAGATCATAAAACAAAGAATGGAGACCAGTCTTAAATCTCAAGCATCTGACTGGCTGAAATGGCGATTGGTCGCCATTTCAGACAATCAGATGCTTGTGATTTAAGACTGGTGTCCAGATTTAGTTTTATGATTTCAGGCACAGCATACATTATTTAGTCTTCATCTTTAACACTAGTATTATTAAAAAAAACTAACCAGTTACTCCATATCACATTTATCACATGTGCGACCAATGTATATCTAGATATTTTTCAGCATATCCGCGTCACCTGCCTGATCAGGATCTACAATGTTCACTTCCTGGTGAGAAATAACCTAATGAAGCAAAAAGCCAACAGTGTAGATCTTGATCAGATGGCATGGATTTGCCAGCTGAACTGGATCTACACTGCTTGCCAATGGATAACAGCAATATCCGAAGGAGTACAGGGTTTACACAGATACATTCATTTTTTCTGATTTTTATTTTCTAACAGTCTAAAAACAGAAACAGTCACGACTCCTTAAGACTGACCATGTTTTCACATTTAACCCTTTACACCATATATATGCATTTTAACGCATGTGCAACCAGAGAAGATCCAGATCAGCTGGCACATCCGTGCAACTGCAACATAATTTTAAATAACAAAGGGCCATAACTCTGGTAAAAATGGTCACAGGAAAAAATCCTTTCTTTACAATCATCTACACATCCTGCTTGATCATCTGTGCAAGTTTGAAAGAAATGCAATGGTCGCATTTTGGTCAGAAATATCCTAATGAATCAAAAAGCGAACAGTTTAGAACCTAATCAGATGGCATGGATGTGGGCGAACAGTTTAGATCCTTATCAGATGGCATGGATGTGGGCGAAGTTTAGATCCTGATCAGATGGCATGGAGGTGCCAGCTGATCTGGATCTAAACTGTTTGCCCACACAATAAAGGTGTATCTATGGGGGAAAGTTTTATCATTATGGTTCTGAATCCTTTACCACGTGGATATGATATCCCATGTGCAACCTGTGTAGATCCACACAATAATGCAGTCTGATTACAATCTACACTGTTTACTTTAAGATTCAGAATGTTTCTATGCTGTTTACTTTAAGATTCAGAATGTTTCTATGCTGTTTGCTTTTAGATTCAGAATGTTTCTACGCTGTTTACTTTTAGATTCAGATTGTTTCTACGCTGTTTACTTTTAGATTCAGAATGTTTCTATGCTGTTTTCTTTTAGATTCAGAATGTTTCTATGCTGTTTACTTTTAGATTCAGAATGTTTCTACGCTGTTTACTTTTAGATTCAGATTGTTTCTACACTGTTTACTTTTAGATTCAAATTGTTTCTACACTGTTTACTTTTAGATTCAGAATGTTTCTACGCTGTTTACTTTTAGATTCAGAATGTTTCTACGCTGTTTACTTTTAGATTCAAATTGTTTCTATGCTGTTTACTTTTAGATTCAGATTGTTTTGACACTGTTCTACACTGTTAACTTTTAGATTAATCAAGTTATTTAATAACATTATAATTATGACCTGTGTACATCCTGACCTAACTGCAAAGATGAGCAGGCAGATCTGGATCTACATTGGTCAGCTTATGGGATAAAAGTCATATACCATGCAGTTAAGGATTAACAACAATTCTAAGAAGAAAATGCGTGAAATAACAATGAGACAGAATTTTTCATGAATATCCAACAATTAATAATACTTTTAGCTCTTGCCTTATTTTCAGTCTAAAGGATTTTAACCCTTTCCTGTACAGATACACATTTTTACGCATGTGCGACCAGTGTAGATCCAGATCAGCCGGCACATCCCTGCCGTCTGATCAGGATCTGCACTGGTCGCAATTTGGTCAGAAATAACCTAATGAATCAAAAAGCGAACAGTTTAGATCCTGATCAGACGGCACAGATGTGCCGGCTGATCTGGATCTAAACTGGTCGCTCTAGCAATAAAGGTGTATCTATACAGGAATGGGTTAAATAAAATAACATTTCTGTAACAAAGATACTGGCATGGTAGGATTCCAGAGTGAACTAGAATCTGACACTGATGCCCCCATTGCTACATCTTTTGTAACAAAGGGCCATAACTCTAACAAAAATGGTTGCAGGAAAAAATCTTTTCTTTATGCTCATCAACACATCCTTATTGATCATCCATGTAAGTTTGAAAGAAATCTGCATAAATTAAATAGTTAATGAGGAGTTGATGCAACAAGATTTGGAATACGTACAGAAGAACAAACGGATGAGTGCTACTCTTTTTGCCGCCCACCTTGTGGGTGTACAAAAATGACTCAGATATTAAAAAAACCCAATCATTAACAATCTAACTAGAGTCATCACTCCAAATTTACTCCATATGTACACCTTTTATCACATTGGCAACCAGTTTATGTTGTGCCATTCAATCAGGATCTACCTTCAATTACAGACCAAGGAAATGTCTCCTCCACTCAAAATTATGTGACAATATTTGATTACACATTATTGAAGCATCATACAATTAGAATTATGCATATCTTTATACCAGTTAAACACAGCTGATTGAAGTAATCAATACCCTTGACTCTTTATTCCAGCGTAGATCTAGACCATTATGAAAATTCAAGCAGTTTGGTCAGGATCTATACAACCCACTATTTGGTGAAAAAACAGAACAGTATACGCCTTTCCAATAATTCGATGAATTTTTTCGGTTACCTCCCCTTTCCAGTCACGTGGTTGCTCTACGGGAAAAATGATTGCTCGCTGTATTAACGTAATAGGGAATATGTACCTACAACTTTCTTTTTTATCATAAAATTCTTATTTTGAAAAATATATTTTCTCTTTGAATTAGCAATAATACATTAGCGTCATGATATTTTTGAAATTAATTTATAAAACAATCAAGTTTCTTTGACTAAAAGTGTCAAGTCATTATGGGTTAAACAGTAAACGACTTGAACTAACTGCCAGTGTTCTCTCCACGGCTAAATTGAGTCTCGTTTCCGGATTAGCGTGTCAACTAATGACATCATGTTATGATTATGTCGGCGGCGATTGATTTTGAAGGCGGCATGCCATAAAAATGTCAAATTGTCACGCACAAGGGTCATCTGTCAATTACTTAAAGGGGCAGATATCATTGACCAATAGAGATCGTGTAATTACTATTTGCAACGTATCTACACCTCCCAATTCTTAAGTATTTCGGAGTCCTTTAATTACTGGATTTGCCAGCAAATGTATTTGATTTAGCATTTATATGGATTCTTAATCAACATTACGACACGTTATAGAAACAAAAGCCGTCAATAAGAAACAAATCTTGACAAACTATTTTATATATGTTTAACTAAGCGTTTGGGCTTTTATGCCAAAATTACAAACTGTCAAACCTAACAAATCTAAATTGGATATACAATCATATTGTAATATAAATATTCCCATCTTTATTGGAAGCCGGCATATGAATCCTTGGATTTTATTCTACGAATGATACTTCTACAACAAACAATCAGATTAAGGATCCTGTTTTATTTCAAAACAGAATCAATCATATTTGCTTGTGAAGTGTACGTAACATTTTAAAAATTCATATTATTTATTCGTTGACCATAAACGCCATAAATTATAAGGACAATTCTATTGTTAAAATGTGTAAGTATCAACAAATTTAGATTGTAAATTTTCTGTCTAAAGATCATGTAACCAGATGTTGACATATTACGATTTCCGGATAATAGCGCATTGCCAGTCTTAGCAATTTGCAACATTCACACCAGTAAAATATATTTTCAGCAGAAAAGATATTAAGAAGAAATTGTTGTACAGAATTGGTAAAATTAATGCTTATGTTTGTCCAAATTGCGTTTCATACTGCCTACTATCAACAAGAATGGTACATGTTCTTAAATCATTAAAAATTTAAATATCTACTTAATAGTGAAAATAAAAAAAGTCTGGCTAGAATAACAGACCAGCAACTTATTTTTTCATCGCCGGCGACGAACGCAGACCTGCAATATAGTGGATAATGTTAGCTATTATGTGCTTAAGCCATTAATGCGATCGTTCAGCTATGACGCAGAGCCTCGTTTTGGATTGATTTCCTGTCGCGGGAAGTAACTCGTACAGAACTGCGAAACTGTTTATTGGAAAGGCGTATATCTACACCAATGTGCAGGCAGATCTGGATCTCCACAGGTCAAACAAAGGATATAACACATACCACAGAGTAAAGGGTTTAGAAATTTTTACACTTGGCTACAGAAATACTAGGCTAATCCCATGATCAGGATCAAAAATCAAACAACAAGTCCATGGGACTTAACCCTTTCCTCCATAGACACACCTTTATTGCATGAGCGAACATTGTAGATCCAGATCAGCCTGCACATCTATGGAGTCTGATCTGGGTTGGAGGTTATAAAACTGAGATTGGAAACCAGTCTCAAATCTCAAGCATCTGATTGGCTGAAATGGCGACTGGTCGCCATTTCAGCCAATCAGATGCTAGAGATTTGAGACTGGTTTCCATGCTCAGTTTTATAACCTTGGGCACTGGATCTACATTGGTTGAACATGCGTAAAAATGTGTATATATAGTGCAAAGGGTTAAATTGTTATAGTGATTTGTGTAGATCCAGATCAGCTTTTACATCTATGGAGTTTGATCATGATCTACACTGAGCACCAAGATTCATTAGTGTTTTTTTTTCTGAATCACAAAGTTTAGATCCAGATCAGCCTTAACCCTTTCCTGTATAGATACACTTTTATTGCTAGGGCGAACAGTTTAGATCCAGATCAGCTGGCACATCTGTGCCGTCTGATCTGGATCTACACTGGTCGCACATGCGTTAAAATGCCTATCTATCCAGGAAAGGGTTAACATCTACACTCTTCAAATTTAGATTCATTAAATAATTTCTAAGTGTAAAAATTGCAGGCTGATCTGGATCTACACAGGTCATACATGGGATATAAGCTGTATACATTAAGTAAAGGGCTTAGGAACACATACTGGTATAAAATTTGACGTGACAGAACCAAAATGGTTGTTAAATATCAAGTTCCCTGATAACATAAGGCTAAGTTTAATGATTTTAACCGACACTGCCTGGAGGTAAATGTAGTACAGCCCTTTACTCCATATATATGCGTTTTTACGCGTGTGCAACCAGTGTAGATCCAGATCAGCTGGCACATCCTTGCCGTCTGATCAGGATCTGCACTGGACGCATTTTGGTCAAAAATAACCTAATGAATCAAAAAGCGAACAGTTTAAAGATCAGCCGGCACATCCGTGCTGTCTGATCAGGATCTACACTGGAGGGATTTTGGTCAGAAATAACCTAACGAATCAAAAAGTGAACAGTTGAAAAGATCAGCCGGCACATCCGTGCTGTCTGATCAGGATCTGCACTGGATGCATTTTTGCCAGAAATAACCTAACAAATCAAAAAGCAAACAGTTTAAATCCTGATCAGACAGAATGGATGTGCCAGCTGATCTGGAACTAAACTGTACACCCTTGCAATAAAGGTGTACCAATGGAGAAACGGGATAGAATTGCTTGTATCTTAGCTTTACAGACTAAAATCAGAAAAACAATGAAACAAAACAACACTGTTTTCATGAAATGCACAACAGCAATACTCTTTAATCTCAACTTCGATTTGTTCTCAAATTTTTATTTTTTTAAACCTATCTGATGTTAAATATTTATAATAAATCATAACTTAATTATGTTTCCCCAAAATCTTGATCCGACAGCATAGATGAACCAACTGATCTTGATCTACACTGGTCACCCATGTGATCAAAGTTGTTTCCAAGGAGTAAAAGGGGAAATATTGAAATCATTACTGCTTTATATACTGTGGCTTTTCGAACAAGCATTTCTTCAGTAAAGTAAACACAGAAGTACTATAAAACTATGAAAAAATATTCAATGGAACAAAAAATGTGGTATCTTTATATTTCAAGGTGGTTTTATTTTTGCATCTTTAACGCAGGAAAAATTGTTCGAAATCAAACTTTTGAGAAATCAAACCACTGAATACCTAGTCTTATGAGAATAAAACAAGTGCGCAAACTTATTCCATTTATGTTATTACACAAATTATCATCTCCTCAAAATTTAACCTTTTCCTTCATACATGTACTTTTATGACATTAGCAAACAGGTCAGATCCAGATCAGCCAGCACAACCATGCCATCTGATTAGGATCTGCACTGCTTGCTTTTTGGTCAGAAATAACCTTATAAATGAAAAAGTGAACAGTGCAGATCCTGATCAGGCAGCACAGATGTGCCCGCTGATCTAGATAAACTGGTCACACACATGTAATTGAAGTCGCTGTGTGAAGGGTTAACGACACCACAGTATTTGACTCAATATTTGACTGAAATCTTCATTGGCAAAACTATCACTAGTTCAATATGACTATGACAAGCAGAAACCAGTTCCAAGAATTAAGAAAAAAAATCTGAATTAAAACCATTTATTTCCTGTAATAGATATGTCAGTTTTGCACTAAAATTTCAAGTATTATATATGTATTGCTGAAAATTTATTTCCTTGCCTAACGCTAAAACAACAACACAATAAGTGCAACAGAAATGCACTGCATTTACTGATTGTTTCAGTGGACACCCCAGTGATTTGTTACACTGTGTTTGTTTGATACAGCTTGGAACATGAAACTAAGACAGAAAACGGGTCTAAAAAGTGTCCGATTGGCTGTAATGGAGACTAGATTCCATTTCAACCAATCAGTTGCTTGACATCCGAGACTGTTCTTTAGTTCCAGTTTATGACCTTGGGCACAGGAACATGAAGCTGAGATTGGAACCCAGTCTTAACAGTAGTTTTTTTATTAACCCTTTCCTCCATAGATACACCTTAATTGCGAGGGTGAACAGTTTAGATCCAGATCAGCCAGCACATCCGTGCCATCTGATCAGGATCTAAACTGTTCGCCTTTTGATTTATTAGGTTATTTCTGACCAAAAAGCAACCAGTGCAGATCCTGATCAGATGGCACAGATGTGCCGGCTGATCTGGATCTACACTGGTCGCACATGCATAAAAAATGCGTATATATGGAGAAAAATGTTATGAAATTGGTCTCTAGTCTTTGTGTTATGACCTTAAACCCTCTTTGAAATCAAGACTCCTCTCCAAACTGATAGATCACAGAGTTCAGAGTCCAGTCTCCAACCTCAGTTTTATTATCTTCGGACCTAGTTCTTCCCTAATCCCTGGGCAGTAGAGCATCTTGGCAACACACACCAGTCTCTCATCTCTAGTAGTTGATTGGCTAAAATTGAAATTAGTCTCCAATGATTAGCTAAAATTGAAATTACTGACCAATCACAAGCAAGATTGCTAAAACTGGTCCTGGATGTGTTTCTATGAATCCTAAACAACTTGTTTAGCAATCCATTGATGCATTTCACCTGATAACAGAAATTTCCCAGGTATAGCACATGCTATAATAGGCACAGGTGGATACTGGCTGTCCCTTAAATCACACGATCAACGTATGTAGCATTTTACAGGTGCCCTGTAAGCTCTTCTGTACAGCAAATCCATCCGGTGAATCTTTCAAAACACTAACACTTTTTCTTCAATACAAAGGGCTATTAAATCTTGCACAGCACATCAAGGTCAAGGTCTGCTACATTGTTTTCATGTAGATCTCGGAGCTTTACATAATGCCGACTGGCTATGAACACAGAAGGGTTCAGTGAAGACAGGCACAGAATGCGAGACAAACAGAGAGTTTCATATCAAGTATCTCCCATATACTGTTTCTTGTGATTTGTAGCTATATCTGTGACTGCTATCAGCTTCTTCAAAGACAACTGAAATGGAACAAGTAAAAAGTTTTCATTTTGTATTCCCACATAAACATTTACTGTTTATAACTTAAAGATGTTTATCCCTTCGCTGTCAGTTTTTAATGTGTGTGCAACAAGTGTAGATCCAAATCAGCTGGCACATCAGTGCCATCTGATTAGGATCTACACTCTTTGCTTCTTGGTCTGAAATAACCTTATGAATCAAAAAGCAAACAGTGCAGATTCTGAGCTGATGGCATGCCGGCTGATCTACATCTACACTGTCGGCCCATGGATAACAGCCATATTCAATGGGGTTAAGGGTTAACTAAGATATGCTCAAGCATCCATGGGTATGGATTTTATCCTATATGCAACAGAATCTGATGTTGATTCATATTAGCCTAATATTAATATTATTCCCATTGGTACAGACTGATCTGGATCTTCACTGGTCACTTTTAGAATATTTCTGACCATGTGAGTAAAATTTGGTGATTATTTCTGACCAACAAACCGACATGTGTAGATTTCTTTTGCTGTTTTCAGTATTTTTCAAAATGCAAAAGCATCAATGATGTCAAGATAAGCTATAAACGGATATTCATTATTGCCAAAATTAACGATACGAAAATCTAACTTACTCAAGTTTACAGCTCAACAGTTATAGTATATATTTCTATCAATTTTCTGTCAGCAGAACAGGCCTAAATTTGGTATATGTGTACCAAACCAGAAAAAGAACAGTGTAATGAAGTACCTGTGTCTCTGAGAGTTTTCTGAGATCATCAAGATGTGTGGCACATATCTGATGTATTGTAGCTAAATCTCGTGAGAGATCTCCTATAGCACTATCATGGATTTCTATACAATCTTGTACATTCTGAAACATCAAATAATAGCTTCTTATATGTATTTCTTATGCAACACCAAGAAAACGTGTCTTTTCAATAACTAACATCACTGCTATGCTATTTTTACTATCTTGCTTCTTGTAAAACATACAGAATCATCTTTATGTTATTTTTATCCAGCACCAAGAAAATATGTGACCTTCAGTAACACACATAATTACTATGATATCATTTGACCGTATCAATCAGAATAACTAAATGGTCAATGAGTGTCATTTTTAGCCAATCAATTTCAGCATAATAACAATGAACAGTGTGGTAAATACAGAAACAAAAGCTAGTGTATTACATAAAGCAAAAACTAGGTTTAATACGAAGAATTGTGTTTATCAATATAGTTATGCATACCGAGAGTTGATTGAGGAATTCTACCATTCTATTTTTGTGGTTCTTTATGAAGGGATTCACTACATTCATGAACTGTTCCTTCCCGCCAAACTCTACCAGGTTAGCAAGGTTCTGCAATGCTTTGGCTACCAGCTTTAACGTTCTTGCCGCTGTATCAGACGGAGTTTCTGAAAACATTGTAATCTAATGAATGGATTTATATTCATTGGTGTGAAATTTGATTTTCATTACAGCACTTTTATGGTTTCTTAACCATTTGCTCTGGCACAACCATGCTGTTGGCTTTTTAATTTATTAAAAAGTTATTTCTGACTAAAAAGTGAACAGTGCAGATCCTGATCAGTCGACACTGGTCGATAAAATGTGTATACATGGAGTAAAGGGTTAACAGTAAAAATTGAATTATTTAAATGTTGAGAATTGAACTTGCTGACTTCTCATAAACCTTTTTTTTTTAATCAAAACAGGTATCATTCAAATTATAACTAACATTTTATAAAAGTTAGGATAGTGGGGAAGCACCCAACAGTTTTAAGAATGCAATAAGGGTCATTTTGTCAGAGACTCGTTTGTTTGTGAAATTTGATTGTTTTTGGTAAAAGAGTGCTTTTTGGGGATTCTTCATGGTAACAATGTTTATTTTTCAATCTCTGCTGAATCAGGTATGCACTTACCTGTGATAAGGTTGAAGGACTTTGGATGTATAATGGCAGGGCATAAAAGACGTAGGAACACAAAGCCACTGAAATACAAACAAAATATCTAACAGAATCTGGGCTGAAGGTTATAAAACTGAGATTGGAAACCAGTCTCAAATCTCAGATGCTTGAGATTTGAGACTGGTTTCCATGCTCAGCTTTATAACCTTGGGCATGGAATCTGGAAAATCTCAAAGGCTCAAATTAAGATATGGCTTTTATTGCATATGCAAACAGTGTAAATCCAGTTCAGCTAGTACATTTGTCCAAAATGAAAGTTAGAGTTATGGAACTTGGCAGACATACTCATGTGATGATGAGGAACAGAAGTACCAAGTATAAAAACTGTAGCTATAATAGTTTGAGAGACAACAGACTGTACACAAAACTTAAAACTTGATAAAACAAATTAATATTTTATGCTTTCCAGTGAAAGATAGAATTTTCTCGGTGAAATAAAAGTGGTATTCCACTGTTTTCAAACAGTGGAATATCATTTTTATTTTCACTGTTTTTTCACGTTGGTACCCAAACGTTCATAACATTCTGAATGAGAATGTTTAGACAACGGGCTCAAGTTTGGGTATATGACGTCACGTTATAAACGAATGTTTTTGGTGCCATTTCATGGAATTCTGTCAAATTCACATAAATTGTGCACTAAAAGCATAAAATAAAAAGAAAATTTGTTTTTACCAGTGAAAGATAGAAATATATTTCACTTGTGAACTCCGGAATAATGTATTTTCACTCGTGGCTTTGCCACTCCTGAAAATACGAATTCCGGAGCTCACTCGGTGAAATATTATACAATTATTTACTTATTAGCTGGGAAATATGCTGTGATATTGACCTAAAAAATCGTTATTGACCGAGGCGATAGCCGAGGTCAATAACGATTTTTGCGGTCAATATCAACAGCATATTTCCCAGCTAATAAGTAAATAACTGTTTTATTACATGAACTATAAATAGTTATATATATAATAGTTTATTACATGTATATAAAAGATGGAAACTTTCGGATTCTATTTATAGACAGGTCAATATCAGCCAAAGCGGGTCAATATCTAGATTTATTGACTCGGTTATTTTGGGGGGGGGGTGACCAATCGCGTTGCTTCTATTTATAGTTCATGTAATAAATTTCTATCTTACACTGGTAAAAACAAATATCCTCTATAACTTGTATGTGTACAGTTAAACAACTCATAATGACCACTCTGCTAATAAGACCACTATTTTAATGTCCCTCTCAAAAGTTTAACACTATTTTCTAACACGGATTAAGACCACACCACTATTAAGACCGTTTTACTTAAGCCCCTGAGGCGGTCTTAATAGAGGGGTTTCACTGTAAATGCTTTACATAATGACTAATAGTTTACCTGACTACTCTAGTTTTGACACTGGTATCATCTGGCCACTTGGCCGACACAGTTCGCTGTAAACTCCCACATATATATCGTAATACTCTGAAACAGACAACATACACGATAGGGATACTGACTGAAATAAATCAATTACTGTATAGCGCTTTATATTGGCGGTGTCAAATATTGGCGTTTTTTGAAGTGTTTTATATTGGCGGGGTTAAATATTGGCGGTGACGACCAAGACCGCCAAAATAAAACCCTTGAAATAAAATGGCTGGTCTAAAATTGCCGGGGTTAAATATTGGCGGTGACGACCCAGATCGCCAAAATAAAACCCTTGATGAAAAATGGCGGGTCTAAAATTGCCGTTAACACCGACCGTAAAACCCTTGAAGAAAAAAAATAGTTAAAAATATTCTAATTTCATAATATTTAATGTAAATAATTGAGGCCTGATACGGATATTTCACTTTTTTGATATTGCGTAAGTAATTTCTTGTCCCAGTGTTAAACATTTACATAATACCAATGCTGGAAAACCTGTTAAGAATCAATCGTTTAGGCCTTATTCTCAAATGAGATGTTCAACGGTTTTATGTCGCGAATGTTACGTGAGCGATGTTTAACTACACAATAGTATTATAGGAGTACCTGTAAAAAGTAAACGTATGTTTTTAAAGTAAGGGATTTGCTTTGAGAATCTACTAAGTTCCCTTGTGATAAACTGGGATCAAACTGGTGTAAATATGGTCCCGTGCGGAAATTGGACAATGGAAGAGAAACGTCGCTGTTATTCTATTGTTAAATTTTAAGTGTGAAAACATATTCGCAGCTAGCTACCTAATACAGTTCTCGATTGCTTTGTTTGATATTCTAATTATATTTCTTTTGTTGACGCATTATAATTTTACCTACTTGTTCAATTTAATATTATAATTTCTTTTTAATTTAATTTATTTTAAAGCGGGTTTCTATGAGATATTGAAAAACTCGCTTTAATTTACTACATGTATAAAAGATATAACTTTATGAGGCTTTTTTTTTCAAGTTCGAAACAAGTGCGGAAAAAAGGAATAGACGATAAGCGACAGATAATACTCCTGGCTATTTCTAAGTCCGGGAGTGTTCTCCCAACCCAAGTTCTTTACGAAGGTGTCACCGACCAATGCCATGAAAAGTTCGCATTTTGTGATATATGCACTAGTGTATCATAGTTATCTACCTTCTGGATATCAAATTGGCGGTGTTTTAAATTGACGGGGATTTTTATTGGCGGTGTTTAATATTGGCGCAACTGACCCTGACCGCCAATATCGCCAATATTAAACCCCCGCCAATATTAGTACTTATACAGTAATTATTGTGGAATGGTTATATTTTGTGCAGGCTTAAAGCAAAAATCAAGTGATAGTGTACGTGCATGGCCTCTCATTTTTTGAAAGAAGCATGTATATTATAGATAAAACACACTCAAATTTTACACTGTGTTGTCGTCCAGTGCAGATAATTTTCATGCAGTCATAATTCTTCACCAGGAGTTTAGCTTAAGATAAATTACGTCTGAACAGGAAATTTACAACATTAATTTTACAGTCCGGACAGGTCCATTTTCACGAATGATTGAGCAAACTACTATATTCTGCACACAGAGATAGAATCATAAAGTCTCATTACTTGACAGCGGTATAAACCTATTGGTTTGATTGTTATTTAGAAATCAAACCAAAAAATCTCTGATTTTCTTACCATACCCTACAAAACCTCCAACACTGACACTGGTTATGCCAGTTAAAAACGTTGCATAAGCTGAAATCAACAGAAAACAGATTCAACAGAATTATTTTCAATGCTTAATATGATGTTGAAATATTTTCAATGCTTAATATGATGTGATGCAGCTTTAAACAGTTATGTAGGAGAAAATGTATACATACTTTGGGCATTTTTCTGTAGATCTAAATATAGACTCGACCATTTCTTTGAGGAATTCTAAGAAATGTTCCGTGTTGGTGGGCAGCTCAGCCGAATTGTCCATCAGAGAGGAGTTCAACTACAAAGAAAACAACACAAAATAAATGAAGGCTTTGAGGAAGTTTCGGAAAAAAAACAAAAACAATTATACTTACGAACAATATTATATGCATGTAAACTTCCCACTTTAGGTGGTAGTCTCCAAGTTGAAAGCTTTAACTATAAAATAGAAATTTCAATAAAATAAATGCTTTTCACAGACGTATTTCTCTTTTCTTAACTTTGTGTTATGAGATTGAGGGATATAAACTTAAACCCTTAACTCCATGGGATATTTAAGTAATGATTCTTATTTTGGTGCGGTTCATGCAGATTGGACGTGCACGCGAGAGCTGGCAAATCCATAAAGCGCGCTAGCGCTTTATGGTAAATTTGCCAGCTCTTGCCTGCACGTCCAATCTGCATGAACCGCACCAAAATAAGAATCATTACTTATATTTACATTTTATTCATTTTTTTTTCTTTAAATAAACTTAAGTCGAACGCTTTCAAAAAATTAGTATTAAGTGAAAAGGGGGAGTAATACGTGGGAGTTTTCAATAGTAACAGCCATGGCGTTACTGACGTCATTACGGGTCATGCGGTTCATGCAAAATGAACCGAATTTTTTTAAACGAAGAAATCAATAGGAATGTAAATATGAGTTATCTATGGGCAAACAGTGTTGTTGATTTGTGACGTAGGATCAAGATCTAAACTGTTTGCTTTTGATGTTAAGTTATTTTTGTAAATTGTGATCAAATGGCACAGATGTGCCAGCTGATCTGGATACACACTGGTGGCACTTGCGAAAAATCCTGCATATCCTCCCCTTAGTGCAAAAACGGTGTAAGTACCATTGAAATATGAAGGAGATATACAGTTTTTGCACTAAGGCAATGATATATGGAGCAAAGGGTTAACAATGAACAACTGTTTACTACTTTACCCTGTTGACGATATATGGATCAAAGGGTTAACAAATGAACAACTGTTTACCGCTTTACCCTGTAGACAATTGATAAAACCCTACCTCACAGCTCTGTTTACTCTCACAGATTTTGCACACTGGTATTTTAATGGCTGCGTGTACAAATCCTGTGCCAATCATCTTCATATACTGATCCATCAGCGTTGTCGCCAATGTTGAGCCACGAAATAATGTCGAAACTTCATCTACAAACAGAAACATTTCAACACTTTATGCCTAAAAAAATACTGATTACTTATACTGTGTTAGCTTATTAAATGCTAAATTAATGTAACAGACACAGTTCTTTGAAGTTCAGCCAGTCCACTCATCGCTCTAAATTTATTAACTGAATTATATCGGTAGTATCTTTCAATTTTGTAGAAACAAAATTTCAATGCAAAAGCTACAAATGATATATTTGCGTGGGTACATACTTGCACAACTGTATTTTTCCATTACATATCTTCACATGGCATAAAATTCCTTCATTAACCCTAGTGCCAAATACGCAAAATTTAAACCTGTGTAAAATATTATCATACAACAGTTACTCAATAGCTGCAACGTAGACCTTCAAACAGACAGGATATATGCTTATGTCGATCTGGGTCTTCACTGGTCACAGATGACAAATGCCATGAAATGGATGACTCTATGAATTAGTTCACAGGGCTGATTTTCCGTAAAGCTCAACACATTCTGTGATAATGTTACCAATGGACGCTGGTCTTACATGAACAACAGCAAACCCCCAATACAAAGATAAGGGTTTACCTTCTTTGGCAATATAATAATCATTGATGTTTTTCAGTAGCACTCGCACTTGTCTCTCATGACGAAAGAGATTCAGTAAGGCTTTGGCCAGAGATACTCTGTCATTGCCACAAACTTCAGCTATGGTAAGTATGTTCCCGAAATCATTCAGTATTAACTGAAAAATAACAATATTGAAATACATGGGTAAAAAGTAACATAGTAAACAATGTAATACAGAAAAATCCCTCAAACAGACAACCTGAAATAACCAGTATTTCTATGCCTGCAAATCTTCTTCCAGTTTAACAGTCAATAACATCCAGCTTGCATACTGCCCAAAATACTTGCAAGAGGCATGAGGCAGTCACCACAGACAGACAAAAAGACTAAAATATTCACAAACTTTAAATTTTGTGAAATGGCCTTTTTTTCTCAAAAAGGTAGCATGTTTTATTTGACCCAGGAGATGACCCTTTGAATTTTGAAATTTCCAAAAAGCCTTATTTTGACCCCTACAATTTTAGCTTAATTTCCTTAAATTAGGGACATTTTGGCTATCAATTGGCTGAATCCCTTATAAAATGATGAAAATGACCTTTCCGATTTAGCAGAAACCCGGAGTAATACTGAAGTATAGTAACAAGGAAACTACAACTCACATCCTTGAGACTAGTGTATTGCTCCTCTGGCATAATGACCTGGTGTATGTATCGTGTACGCAGCCTCACGGAGCCCATATCACAGCGCAACGCAGCATGCGGCTGCAGCGTGTACCACTTGTCAATCAAGTCACCGGTATCAAACTCCTGTAGTGGGATCGTCACGTTGGCCACTTCCGTATCTTTGGATCGTTTGCTGTGGTTGAAGATTTTTACTGTGATGAACTTAACATCCCCTGGGATATCACTGTAAAATACATTGAAACCATTATTTATTTCGTTAACATCCATGAGTAATTGTATCAAAACTATAAATTTGTGCAGGAAAATTGGGCATCGTATTATTTTGCATGGGAAAATATTGCATGATAAACATATTATGGTCCTGATAATTCTGCATTATACAGAGTTTAAAGTGTACCAAGAAATGAATATGGGAATCTAAACAGTTTGAGAAGCTTTTTCCTTTTTGACAAAAAAAAACGGCAATTTTCCATAGTATACAAAAAGGGGAAAATATTATTAAGGGGAAAACGGCTGAAAAATAACTGTATTGCGAAATTATTGTTGCATATGGTATCAAAGCTTGGCCAATGTGTCTTCACAACACTTGTCTTAATCCAGCTCATGGACAATTCTTTTTTCTAGCATGTGAAAATCAAGAATATTAACAAAATTTCAGTAAAAAACTGAGAGATTGTCTTGAAACAAAGTTACTTTTTAGTAGAACCTACTCAAGAGTGAAGTCCTCCTGCCAGAAGAGATTACTGATATCAACGTCTCTCGTCCGACACACCTTCACGTTGTTCAGTGTGATCACACAGAAAGGATGAGACAGGTATTTGGTTGGCAGGTTACGACATTCGATCACCTCAACTGAAAGACTGCGTAGCTCTTTGAGCACGGTGGAACGTTTCTGGATACGGGTCATCTGTGTGTTTACACAGTGCTCCTTGAGGATGTTGATCCAGTTCTGAAAAAAGATACAAAAAAATATCATTGGCTGATACGTAACAATTACATGTCTAGTTATTCTAGGTCATTATGTACCATGGTATCAATTTGCTTAAGTATGTTAAAGTTCAATACTATAATAAAGAATGTTTTATCTTGGTGGTTTTCAATTTAGATCTACATTATTTTCCCATTAAATACATGAATATTAGAACCCCATGAATATTTATTCCGAGTTCATTGTTTTAGTACCAAGTCGACAAATGATAATATAATTTTGTCTTAATGCCCAAGTTAACCCTTTACTCCATATACATGAATAAGGATTTTTAAGCGGTTGCCAGTGTAGATCCAGATCAGCTGGCATATGCATGCTGTCAAATGTGAATCTTGTACTTGTCACTTCTTTGTCACAAATAACATAATAAACCTAAAAGGGAACAATGTAGATCAATCCATATACAAATTATGATGGTATGGATGTCCCAACTGATCTGGATCTACACTGTTTGCCCAAAGATAACACCCATAACAGGATCCACACTTTGATTCAGTAGGTTGTTTCTGACCAATCAGCAAACAGTGCAGATGCTGATCAGACTGCTGATCTGTACCCAAGGTTATAAAGCTGAGATTGGAAACCAGTCTCAAATCTCAAGCATCTGATTGGCTGAAATGGTGACTGGTCGCCATTTCAGCCAATCAGATGCTTGAGATTTGAGACTGGTTTCCATGCTCAGTTTTATAACCTTGGACACAGGATCTAAACTGTTCACACCTGAAATTTAACCATATAAATCATGGAGTTCAGGATTAAAGCCCCTGTTAATCAGAATGATACTTACAGTTGCCAGGTCGGCATTTTCGGCACACAGGTAATATATTTGGTAATTCTGTAAGGCATTGGTGACTAGCTGAAAACAGTTTGGTCTGAAACAAAAATTTAAACATAAAACTTTATGGGTGATAAAAAATTGGAGAATATTATTAAAGTGATACTTTAATATTCTCCAATTTTTTATCACCCATAAAGTTTTACATAGGACACTACTTGATACAATGCAACTCATTACAAATGATTGCCTACTGAATTCTCGAAAGTTAAAAAAAAAGTGTCAGACATTTGGTCAGACAAGATGTGAAAACCTGTCTGACCAAAACTGACTCTGTTTGACCGAAACATAATAAAAAGGAATTAGCACAATAGTAGTTCAAATTTTAGTCTGTCTGATAACTTACAAAATCATGTCTTACCGGCCAAAATTTTACCGGACAGGTCTGTCGGTTTGGCAGCTTTCAGGAAGTCTGACCTATTCTGGGAATTAAACCTGGGCTGTACTGTGACAGCTCCTAGCCGACTTAGCAAGCCTCAAAAGCAGGTTGCATTTTATCTATTCAATTTACTTGAACCACAAAGAGCAATATTAACCCTTTCCTGGATATATACACATTCTTACGCATGTGCGACCAGTTTAGATCCAGATCAGCCGGCACATCCGTGCCGTCTGTTCAGGATCTGCACTGATCGCATTTTGGTCAGAAATAACCTAATGAATCAAAAAGCGAACAGTTTAGATCCTGATCAGACCGCATGGATGAGCCAGCTGATCTGGATCTAAACTGTTTGCCCTAGCAATAACAGTGTATCTATCCAGGAAAGGGATAATGGCAAAATGTCATACCTTCCAAAGTAGCTGTCATCTACTGGATACAGCTCACTGTAGTTTAGATCTATCAATCCTTTGGATTTTGAGCGCTAAAATAAAAATATGTTTAATTTTTACATTTTGGTATGAAGTGAATATGCAGAGGGGATTCTCCTTATATTGCCTACCTTAGATTGTGGTTGTTTCCTGTCAGGAAAACAGGAAAATCTAAACCAACAAAACTAGCACTTTGTCATAAAAATATATACAAATAGGTAAATGAAAGAAGCTTGAAAGAAATCTGCCAAATAATAATTTAAGTGTTAGCAATATCTAAATAATTCACACGGTCATAACAAGTGACTTTAAAGTTATTGTTAAATAATATTTCTCCATAATATAAAGGATGCACTTTAACCCTTTACCCCATATGGGATATGGATGTTATCCATATGAGAACAGTGTAGATCCAGATCAGCCAGCACATCCATGCCATCTTATCAGTATCTACACTGTTCACTTTTAGATTTATTAGGTTATTTCTGAATATCTCACATACTTACTACCTGTAGGATTTAAATTCTTATTAACCAGAAGCAATTTGTGAAATAATATTTCTGTTTTTTTACAAGTTCATTAATGATTTACATGGTAAGATTTGAACTAAATTAACCATTTATCAATGTAAATTATTATACTTACTTTTTCATTTTCAAAGAAGCATAATTCCCTATTACTTCCATTCAAAATGAAGTAAAAACTTTTCCACTTCTTTGTTTTATTGCCTGAAATAGACAAAACAATATTATATTTCTCCCACACATCTTTCACAACTCAGATTTTTTTCAGCCCTACATTAATTTTGAGGCAATACTCGTCTATTAACTCAACAGAGAGAACATGCTTCAAGTTAATAGCGATAATTTCTAAGATGGTAATAACTGCTTAATGAGAATGATGAAATTTAATATCTATTTTTAGAAATATATGAGCCATATCAGGATGACGCTCAAATGTAGTAATCTTGTATTAAATGTATGATTGGTATTGAATTAAATCTGACCAACCTTATTTTAACACAAGAAACAACTATAAAAATTGACAACACTGAATGTACTTTTTTTCTGGAGGTAGCCAGTCCTTTCTATTCTGTCACTACGGCCCATGAGTCTGTTTGGACCGGTACTTTGACGTATGGATGCGTAGATGTCTTCTGCTGAGCTCTGGTGTTCCAGCTTTGACAGTAGAGGGTGCTTCTCTGGCATCTCAGAAGAGTCCTGTCACAAATATATTATGAACACTAGTTTTGAATATTTTCTCCATAAAAATTAATTTTTTATCTGATCTGATAAAATAACCAATTTCCTCAATTAGAAGCTTATTTCCTCTGAAGCTGTATGTGATAATTTCATTATCTGATTAAACTGATATTACTTTCTTTAAAATACCAGGAAGTGTCACCTACTAACAATTTGCAGATTTTATCACCTATTGTTTTATTGAAACTTGTAGTCTGGCAGGATATCCATTGTTTAAGATAGGAATCTCAAATATTGTCAATTAAAAATTTTTTTGTATAAAAACTGAAATCCTGCTTTTAGGCAGATTGGAAATTTAGCATCTATGAGAAGCTATGTTAAATTATAAATTTGTAAGGAATTACTAAATGTTTAATCATTTGGCACTTACATTGTGTGGACTTAACCAACAATAAATTTTGAAGTGTCACTGCAACTTGTCTTTGTTCTTCCCAACGCAATTCCCCCCAACTTACCAAATACAATTAAAAAGGAACAAATTGTAATTCATAATAAGCATGCAAATTAACATCCATTAATATAAGGGGCATAAATTCACATTTTTTTAACAAACTCTTTTATGAAACTATGCATGATTTAATTTTCATGGACAATTTCCATGGTTTGCAAAAGCAGTGAGAATTTCTTTAAGATTTATTTCTGTTGATTCAATGCATAACAAATATTTATATCAAATAGGACAGGGATAGACTGTTAAGTATGAGTTTAAGATAAAATTGTGTCGAGTTTGATATAAAATTGTGTCAACTTGAACAAAAAATCCTTAAAATATGTTAGTAAATATCTCAATCACATCAACTCGGTATACTCCATGGTATCACTGTTATTCCATGGGGGAACAGTGTGGATACAGATCAGCTGGCACATCTATGCTATCTGATCAGGATCTACACTGTATGCATTCTGGTTATTTCTGACCAAGTAATGACTAGTTTAGATCCAGATCAGATGGCATGGATGTTCTGGTGAACTGAATCTAAACTGGCCCTACATGCCTTAAAAATGGTATAAATAGAGTAAAGCATTAAAATGATCTTTTATTGATGTAATAATATTTAAAATAACTGTTATCATTTGCATATTTATTGTTTTGTTACACCTGAAAGCCACTCCCTATAATATTAAAGTATATACAATCAAATATTTGCATCAGACTTTTTTATATGCACTAGACTTTTTAACCCTTTCCTGTATAGATACATCTTTATTGCTAGGGCGAACAGTTTAGATCCAGATCATCCGGCACATCCATGCCATCTGATCAGGATCTAAACTGTTAGCTTTTTGATTCATTAGGTTATTTCTGACCAAAATGCGACCAGTGCAGATCCTGATCAGATGGGATGGATGTGCTGGCTGATCTGGATGTACACTGGTCACACACGCGTAAAAATGCGTATTTATCAAGGAAAGGGTTAAGAATACTTGACAACTGAGAGTCTCCTATTTTTAAGACCACAATTTTTCTAAAACTGACGAGGTGTTTTGCATTAAGATGAAAATAAAATTGTGACCAAATTTTCAGATCTACAATGGTCACACTAGGTACATGTATATATACGTTGTATCTATTAAGGTTTAGATGAATGTTTAGTTGAACACTTGTGTTGCCCACCCCCTTATACATTGTCAGAATAACAAAGTCCAAGTTTTAAAATGGATTTCAACTTAAGCTACATCTCAACCCTGTTGACATAAGAAGCACTTGTTTTAAAGTTTGATAATTAAAATGTTACTGTTAAATCTTTTTATTTCACGCAGGATTTATTTTCACATATTTCGGGCAAGAGTGTGAAATTCAACCCCAGCAAAATAAAACCATTTTAGGAAAACACAGTTGCGCAAATTCATGCCCCTGCGACTTTGTTTTTTACGAGTTTTTGCGCGAAAATTCGTCCTTGCGAAATTAAATGATACTACAATAAGCAATGGCAAAGTAATTGCCAAGGTTTAGTTTTCATGATGGACAAAGTAACCCCCATTTGTCACCTATTTTCTTTTGAAAAAATGTAGCAAAATCTGTTTCTTGGCTGCAAGCATTTTCAAACTAACATTCTGAAAGTTCCTACCCGACAGACAGGCGTCTTTAAAGTGTGACCCTCGACAATCTCTTCTTTCTTATATCGCCTGATAATCTGCCCCATACTGAAACACAAAACCACAGATCTAAGTACAATACTATATGACACATCTGTTCTTAACCAACCAATCCATTAATTGATACCTAAAATGATGTCAGCATTTAAAAAGATTAAAAAATTGCATATTTCGTCACCTTAGCACACATATATATAAGGAGTTATGCTGTTGGTGCATTAAGGTGACGATTTGCTTATGTGAACTTGGTTCTTCCTTGCATTTATCATAACTTTTCATGAAGCATGATAAATACGGTTCACATAATTATAAATCTCCAATATGACATAATTAATGTGGTACTTAATATTAAGACACAAGAACAAAATTATTTATTATGCTAATTCATATATGTCTATTAAAACTTGATAAAACACAGATTCTGTTTTTTTCAAAGATTTCTTAACTTTATATTAACAATAAGATTAAAAGCATTAATACAATTTTCAAATAATTATTTTGCTGAAAAACTGCCGACAAAATAAACAATAAAATGCTATATATAGGCATTACACTTACTCGTCAAAATACCTTCCACCCATGACGAGCTGGCGCCCGGCTTTCTCTATCTTGTACCTCTGTACCGTCTGCTTACACAGGAAGTAGAGAGTATAGTTTCCGGGCGAGTTGTCACTAGGTCGGATGAGGAAACTATCTGGACCAGCTGGAATAAACAGAAATTTTCTTATCTCTTTACTCCATGGATACACATATCCAATGTGCAGCCGATGCAGATCTAGTCAGCACATTCCTGCAGTCTGATCTGGATCTACACTGTTCACTTTTAGATTCATTAGGTTTTGTGACTAGATTCTGATCAGACTTTAGGGATCAGATGCTGTCTGATCAGGATCTACACTGTTAAAACATGGGATGTAAGCCTTATAAAAGCAGATGATCAGATCATTTTGGTTAGATTCTGTTTGGATAATTATATTGTTTTTTATATTGTAAAACCACACATTCCTGGAAACAGGTATGCCTCTTTCTCATATTTTCGGGGTTTCCCTATTTTCGTGACGTCATTAAATGTCATAAGCGCGCACGTACAATCTGTCCAATCACCGAAATACTATTCAATATTTTATAATCACTATCTTCGTGTTTATCAGACATCTTGAAATATATTTGCTAAAATAAAGAACAGATACTTACTTTACTTCAAAACATCTCCTTTTTTCTTAAAATCCAAGTTAAATATAAAAAACAACCGAAAATATTTACTTGAATTGTTTTTCCTCCTCCTAATGGTTGGAGGAGAGTTTTCTCCCTTGCGTAATTTTCAACAATCTGTGTCGTCTCAGAGCTTGAAGTGTATTCAATGCTTTTAATACCATAGCAGGTCGAAGGTCACAATTCAATTGAAAATCAATTATGAACGTCTTGTGTATGCAAAAGGGTTGTCAAATAGCACCAATCCGAAGGTTACCAGGCAATAAGTAGAGTTTTAGAGACCAAGCTCAAGTTAAGTTTCTAACTTTTTATAGACTGTTTCACTCCAATATCAGTAAAAAAACATAAAACTTTGCAAAATTATAATAGTCAAAGCATTTTAGTAAGTAAAAAACAATTTCTCTGTTTGACTGCTTTCCTGTTTCAGTCCCAAAACTAAACAAAACGTGTTAAAATTTTAGACATTTTTTCACACTATGTCAGGATCCAATTGTTCTCGATGTTTCTAGTGAACAAAATCGAATCATGTGGGTTTCTCATGGTTATAATTAACATCCAATCGAAAGGCCCGAAAATATGAGAAAGCGTCTGTGAGATTCTGAGGGTTGATATCTGTTGCAAATGGCGGCCGTATATTGGAAAATAGTGAAGACTTCAAACTTTTAGCTTTTAATTCGGTCAAACACAAGTGACTGCAGTTGGTGAATAAAGCATAAACATTTGAAATACAATTATTAAGAGCGCCAGTGTAAAATTTGTCTGTTAAACCCCCGAAATTATGGGCGAACGGCATAATTTTGTGGCGGTGCGTTTTGCAAATTTTAAATAAAAAATATTAAAAGGAGATGTGCAGGGTCGAGCAGGTGTACTCGGTAAAATCGTAAACAGATCGATCTTTGTAACACTTATGTGTACTTTTCACAAAACTCTACATTTCAAACCCTCCAGGAGGAAGTTTTCGGTTAATTTTACCGGACCTGAAACAATTCGCTGAAGAAATCCCTATACAAAAATACATTCTATATTAAGCGATCATGGGAACGTCACACTTACTATTCAAGGTGGCCCAGGCATTTTGAAACAAATGGCGACATGGATAGTCAGCAAGGTACACCGAATGCATATTTTGGTTGAAGTGATCACGTGACAATCCCAAAAACCACCGCGGCTTTACGCGGGAAAAAATAGCTAACCTATGCATGTCGCATAGGATAGGAAACACCATTTATATATCTTTTTTATAAAATATTGGTTTGAAATATTTCGGGTGTAAATCAATATTTGAGCTTCAAATAATGATATTCAACTGATTAATAACCCTGTTCGCAAATCTGTTCCATTCATCAATCCTGCACATCTCCCTTTAAAGATATGAAATCATATAAGAATATCTAATAACTTTCTTAGTCTAAGAAATGCTATTACATGGTTATATTTCCTTGGGGTTTGATTTAGCAGGATTTACCAATTTGAGCAAAATACAATTAACCTATTGTGAAATATGATGATACCGCACACTAGATGCATATAGATGTAATCATTGGTAAAAGCAGAGCTTGAGTAACTACCTTGACGCAGTTTGGAGACAGCATCATCCTTTGTGATATCTGGATGGAAGTACCTCAGACTTTCTACCGGGTCTAAATTTCCATTCTGAAATGTATATCACATTAACTGAAGTCATTTTATTTATAAATACATTTTTATTACTACATGAAAATTATATTCTCACGAAAATAATACACATTTCGTGGGAATAAATTTTGAGAAATGAGGTTAACCTTAAGTCATACTTTCATTTGACAGGTTATATTCTATTCATGTAGTATCTCATCTGATATACTCGATCAAAGTATAGAAAATGACATATAATATTATACATTTCGTGGGAATAAATTTTATTTCCACAAATCATATTAAGGAAAACAAAGCTAAAGAAGACAGACTGGACATCTCCAAGGTCTCTCTTTAGGAAAGTCTTGTAATCTTATTTTAAAAGCTTTTCAAATTTCTTAAAATCTTAAAAGCTGTCAGTGGTATGCCTGCCAGTCAACATTTGTGAAGTTTTAATTTATAAAGCACCTGCTATGATACAAAGTTATTTAGAAAGCTTAACTTTAACCCTTTACTCTATGGGATATGCCTGTTATCCCATGGGCAAACAGTTAAGATCCAGATTAGCTGGCACATCTGTGCCATCTGATCAGGATCTTAAATGTTCACTTTCAGATACTTTGGGTTATTCCTGACCTATAAGCGCCAGTGTAGATCTAGATCAGATAGCATGGATGAACCGGCTGACCTGAATCAAACTGGTCACACATGCAATAAAACCCATATATATGTAGTGAAGGGTAAAGTTTGTTGACAGACAGTCAGACGGATTTCTGAACACCCAAGGATGACTCGTACCAGATCTTCAACAAGCTCTTCATACACCTGTCCCTCTTCACCCGTCTTCTGTGACCACACCCACAGCCATCCATCCCCCATCTCATTGTTCACAACAAATATGTCGCCTTTCTCGAAACTAAAATGCAACATTAAAACATTGTGTCAGTCTACATATAACAAATGTAAGTGATTTTCGACCAAGCATTTGTTAAGGGCCGTCTGCAGTTGTCACTGCACTATAATCAATAAAAAAAGAAAACTTTCAAAACCTTTCTTATGGTAAAAAATGCAGATCAATAAAAATTTGCACAAATAAATATTATTAATGTCTCTTTATTTTATATACGAAAAGAAAGTTATAACAGTTAAGAAAAATACATGCACCTAGACCTTAAAATTCTCTTTAAATCTAAACACAAAAACTAAGCAACAGAAAACATCATTTTAAATGCCAAAATGATTATTATGAAACTGACAATAACTTGTCTCCTAAGGAAATGTTCAATTACGAAGACAGATATCAACACTTTCTTTCCTTTGTCAAATATTTAATCAACTAAGAAAATCAAGTTCAAACCTAATTTTTACAAAAATATCTCATTTTGTATACATTTGTTAGACAAAGGACAAATCATATAGTTGCCAGTATCATATTTAAAGTTCCACAAGTTTTCCAGGAACAAGCCAATAATGTTATATGTGAAAGTTCATGCTTTTTACAGTAATGTTATGGATATTAATGGAATATTATAACAGTATGCAGTTGGTGGTTTCTAATCATTTAATCGAGTTAGTAAACAATATCACTTGAGCCCAAATGTACATTTATGAATGGTGTAAGAATACCTTAATAACAGTAAAACATGTATGGAAATTTTCTATTTTGGAGTTCAGTATGTGCAAAAAACAAAGTAGTTATGCCGTCACATAGAACACAATCAATAGCAGTAATAAGGAATCAGAAACCACAATGTGTGATACAGATTTACTAATCTGACTCATTGTATCATACTTAATGATACATGCTGCACTAAGCTTAATCATTCATGAATATATAATAATCAGAAAATGGTGTTCAACTAAACATGTGTCGCCTTAAGTTAAATTTGAAATGGGCATAATTCAAAAAACAGTGAAACAGGAGTTAGCATTCTTGTTTTCACTGATGGCTTTGTTCATGTAGATGATATATTCCAAGTATTTAGTGAATAAGACAAGTATTTTCAAAGTTATAGGCAACATTAAGTTTAGTGTTCAAGTTGGGTGACTACAGGATGTTGCCTCAGGACAATAGGATCTCTATGTCCAGGGCTCTCACTAGACTTGCAAATCAGGGAGAAGTTTTTTCATAATTTTACTGAATTAGGGAGAAGTTTGCAGTCAACAGGATTCTATTCCTATATAGTCTATAGAAAATGACTTCTCCCATAGCTCAAAGAAGGGAAAAGTCTGGTCACTTTTGGGAGACCACTTCTCCCAAGTCTCCCTCTAGTGAGAGCCCTGCTATGTGTCTACCTGCTATCGCAGGCAACAGAAAAAGTATTGTTTACCTGAGCTCATCCGTATCCTGCATCTTACAGTATGGAAATATGGCGATCACCTTCCTTCTGTCATCCACAGGCTGTAACATAATTTCAACTAAATTTAGTATTGATATTGAACTGCAATTAAGAAAGTAGCAAAACAAGCATACTCGTCTATGTCACAAGTCAAAACATTTTTTTACAGTTTAGTAAGTTGGTAGGGGCCTTTACTGTAGCCAGACCTCATTAAGTAATATGTCTCATTGCATATCATCAGTAAATATGATGCATTAGTTGATGGAAGATTTCATAAAAGAGGATGAAGTTAAAATATTTAAAAATGGACATTAACTTTATACATTATGTATTTATCCTGCTTAATTAGTGTTTTGTGTGTAGGTATGAAATGGGGACTTTACATCTTTATTATTTTTGGTACAACAAAAAATACAGCAATACTTTTTATTTTTATACAATTGAAATTGCAAACCTGAATCAAATTAGTTCAATTAATTTGGGAAAATTTAAAATTTCACCACATTGCGTTTTCATCAATACTTAGTTGCCTTTTTAAACGAAATAAAATGTACATCAGAAATTATCTGATCAACAAACACTCACCTCAGGTGGGGGAACGGGAGAGATGAGTTGCTCCCCCTTCAGGAGAAATGATACAGTTGTGTAGTATCCAATCAGGTCAGACAATGTGTCGAACTGCCGGCCACCGATGTAGAAATCACCAGACATTGCAGTAATCCTGAATAAGACAAAACCAGAAGTGGACTACTTTGATAATGTTATATTTCATGCAGATTCAAATTTTTACTATGTCACCATAATCACACTAATCATACTAAATGTGCACACAAACTTAAACCCAAGCCAAATAACACCATGTTAGAATATATATTAATAGATAAGGGCTATTTCAGTTAAACATATACCATACCCCAGGACAGCAAAATAAAAAACTTATATTGGGGGAGGGTCCTGTAAATTTAATCTTCTACTGGGGGTGGGTAAAAAAGGATTTTCCTTCTAAAGGGGGTTCCGTTTTTGCCGGATAAGAAAAGGAAGACCGATAGTTTGGTGGCTAGAAAATCGTCAGCGTGCGGGGCGAAAACCGTTGGCGTGCGGGCCGAACTTATATGAGGATGATATGAATTGCATAGAGTGACTTCTGAATTCCGTTACAAGAAAAAGACAAGACGCGAATCCTGATGTCTGATCGGTTTTCTAAGGAAGACCTTCAAATTGGATGCCAGCTTACGGCGTACATGCAGCGCATCAACACGATACCACGGCGATCAGTATTCTGTTTGGGGGTGGGAGCGGAAGGGGGATCACACTTGAACAAGGCCACTTTGTACGCTTATTCGAGCGGTCACAGCTTTAAAGTTGTAATTAAAATTTAACATCGCGACATTGCAGTGAAGTACCACGTAGAAGCCTGGACGCTCATAATTTGATTAGGAAAGGCAATCCAATTTTTCAAATGTTTATTTACAATTCAGTGAATATATTAATATCCATTTTCATACTCTCAGTAAATTGATGTTCTCTTAAGTAAAAATAAATGATTATTAGTTACGATAACTAGCCTAATTGTGACATTTTCAAGCCATATTGAAATTAATTGAATGACAAAGGCAAATTTGTATTGGTAATTTGGAGTAATTCTAATCAGAATAATGTGAAACTCTAACATGAGCGATACAGTCTTGGATACATAATTTCCCGCTAAATCCCATAGCGGGACGCACGTGCGTAGACAGGACCGGAACTGGCGTCGGGATAAAGCGCTTAAAGGACGTGGTCTGCAAGAGAAGCATGCTTTACAGTTTTTTTATATTGTATGCTAATGGACAAAAGTCTTGTCCGGTAGGAAGATTTTAGCTTTTTGCATGCCCATTTTCAAAACATTACTCTACCAGCAGTACTGGCTAATATTCCAAAATTATTTTTTCATTGGGCGTATAAATATGTCCTCTTTCCATCGATACCAAAGTAATGCCGGTAGAGTTATGTATTAAAATTGGCTTCTTTAATATCACACGTTTAAAAGATATAATGGAAAACCATACTGGACAAGACTTTTGTCCATGAGTATATTTCCAACAACACTGTTTATTTTCTTTTGAACCCTTTTAGTATTGAAATGAATTTCCACAGAATACCTTAAACAATTAGGCACTAAAATTAGAAACTCTGGTCATGTATCATTATGCGCATCTCGATGCGACCGAAAGCTATCTTTTGCTATCAACAGTAATTTCAATTCCTTTCATATTAATTAAAATATCTAAGTAAAATGCAAGTGCGATGAGCCATTGTGTTTTGATTTGGATTTGAAGCCTGCAAGTCTTTTCGTTAAGTAGTTTGTTTAGAACTGAAACTTTTGGAACAAATACATGTATTTTATATACTCTCGCACATGTAAATTCAGTGCTGTAATACTTTAAAAAGTTATTCACTTTCAAGAGTTACACTGGATATTTGTTTAGTATAAAGTTTATACTATAAACAGAATAAAAGAATTGTACAACGTCAATGGGAGGTAAGCAGTTTTTGACCAACGGGAAAGTGCCTTTTGTCAGTTTGTCGAAGGGAGATCACTTCTGATTAACTTGCTATTGCTGATTAATTATATTAAGACGAAACGCAACATGTAATAAATACCAGACATTTGATAAAATGCTGTACTTTGCATGTGTGGTACACTAACATGGAAACTACAAATGAACAATTGGTGCAGTAAAAAATAACAACTATCTACGGTAAAAGACCACAGCGGGTGAACTCTGACGTAAAAGATCGTACATCATTTTTTATCATTGATAACTGAAAGCCTTTTCAGTCAGGTAGCGTGCCATTCATGCGAATCTTTCCTCGAGAAAAAAGAAAAACGTAAAGATTTTACCACCCACGACGCAAAAAATGTTGCATTACATGTAAATCATGCCCTTTTTATTGCACACGTCTGACGTATTGTTAATTGTACGTCATACGTGTATGATGTAAGCGGCGAACAAACAGTGTGCATTTCGAGCAAATCGTGTGTTTATTTACCGCCAAAAATCCAGACATCAGGGATGAAGGTTATAAAACTGAGCATGGAAAACAGTCTCAAATCTCAAGCATCTGATTGGCTGAAATGGCGAATGGCCATTTTAGCCAATCAGATGCTTTAGATTTGAGACTGGTTTCCATGCTCAGTTTTATAACCTTGGGCACTGATATTATTGTCAGCGTTTGATTTTTATGACGTATGTCAGAAACATCGATGGCCCATCGTACTTTCGCGATCAGTACAGCGTGACCACGAACACGCGAAACAACGATGCAAGGTCACAAAAGTACAATGCGTTCTCGCATCGTACTGCCGCGATCTCGCATCGTGTTTTCGCGTTTTCGTGGTCTCGCTGTACTGAGGGCGAGACCGCGAAAATACGATGCGAGAACGCGAAACAATGATGCGAGGTCGCGTAAGTACGATGCGATGGCGCGATATTAATATTGTATAATTATTAATATTGTACTTTCGCGACCTCGCATTGTGTTCTCACGAATCCACATCGTTGTTTCGCGATCTCCATCGTTGTTTCACGATATCGCATCGTGTTTTCGCGTTTTCGTGTTCTCACCTGGGGTCGACAGGGCGAAACAATGATGGTCTTAACGGAACACCGTACAATGCAGATTTGGAGAGAACAAAACAAGCTTCGGTCAGTGACCTTGTGCATTATTTTTACTTTTGGCATCCCTAATAAAATTAACTCATCACGAATTAAGATGTATTTTACTTATATTTCAAAATTAACATTGTACATGTGTATAAACATTATCAGACGAAAATTCATCACAAATTGCTAGCGCGTTTGCGCGAGCAGCCACGGCGGATCACGTGACACTCGAGTAATACTAAAAATTAAAATATCATACATAATTATGCAAACTGTTTCACAAATATGATATTTCATGCTCCTTTCCCAAAAATTACCCGATGAAAAATATTCAGCTCCCCTTTATATGCATTAAAGATCATAAGTGTCTACTTTAATAGCATTAATCAGTTATAGCTTAAGCTAAAGATACAATCTAAGGTGTTTATATTTTCTCCGGACTTTGAAAACTAGTATGTTATCAATTCATCCTTATAGTCAAAATAACTTGCTGACATGGCAATTACACAGAAAAAGACTGTGTCATGCATTTATTGTTTATCCTGAGTAAAGTTCAAGATGCTGTTTCTGAGTTTTTCAATATTAAAATGTTCTTACAGATCTACAAGTCCTTGCCAACCGATCAGGATCTACGTTGTTGGCTTTTTGATTCATAAGGTTATTATTGATAAGAAGGTTTCAAAACAAGATCCTTACTTTGCACTGGACCTGCCTTTTGGAAATCAAACTACAAGTCTTGTTTCTTTATCATGTGGTATTTGAGAATATGGTAGACTTAACCCTAATATGGCAAATGAATATGAACTCGCCACACATAAAACGTTTATTTATGAATGATGTTCAACACTAAAAAAACTTCTAAGGGTTAAAAAATATCTCTTCTAAAGGTGGACCAACATTGAAGAAAAAAAATTCTATTGGGGGGACCGTTTTCAATTTTTTCTGCTTCTAATGGGGGATGGTCTAATTTGAAAGTGCCTTCCTGGGGTGGGATATATGTTTAAATGGAATAGCCGTAAATATAATTGCGTGAATTTATGCCCGTGCAGAAATGTCATTTGCATCCTTAGCGTGAAAATTCATTCCTGTCAAATTTAATGATACCGAAGTATAAAAAAAATGTCCAATAAATTTAACATATGGGAGTTGCTAAGGATGGTGAAACAACAATAAGGCACAACTTCAAGTAGTTTGCTTCTCAAAACCAGTGAAGAAAAAAACACTACTCAAAAGTTCTAAGTGCACACTTACACATAAAGATTGACTGTCAAAGTAATTTGATTCAACATTTCAAAATATTGTAAATTACAATGAAGGCATGTCAATGATATACAAACAAACTGAATGTGCATAACATTTGTGGAAATAATTCTTTTTATCTCATACATTGAAAGTGATTGTCAATTTAACAATTTTGTCTGCTACAATGTACATGTGTCTGTCTCAATCATTTTCTCATCGTTATATATCATAATCGCTCTATCTACCACCCAGGACACTTAGAAATTCTAGAAAAGAAGGAGGGGCTCTTTAAAGGGAGCTAAAATAAAGCTTACAGAAAATCAAAAAGCAAGGAAACAACATCAGTCCATTTGTTAAACAAAAGCTTAAGCAAACACCAGAAATTAATTTTTGCACATTATAAAATCTGTAGGTGCCGAATCAAAAAAGGAAAAAAAGAAATGTGTAAACATGTAATTTTTTCCATAGTTATTTCACAGAATTGATGATCTATTATTATTGTCATAATTTGTCAGTTGCAAGATAAAAAAACATGGTTTTCGGTTATAGGAGCATAAGTTAATGGATTGGTGTCTGTAAATCGCCCCAACAAAAGAAGAAAAAAAAAAGCTGTCAATAATCATGTCTACCTGAAGTGGTTGATGCCAGTTTTCCCATAGTATGAAAGTACATAAGATCCGGGTTTGCTTTCACTTTCTCTGATTAAATAATCACCAGGCTGCTCCCTGTCGCTCAGACGTCTCTCTGCTGCCCTTCTATCTAACCTTCCATGGTACCATCTGAAACATTTAGCCATTATATAGATGCTATCCTTGATTAACATTAATAGTGATGCATTTTAAGTGTGATAGCTGGGCATTACATTTGTATTACGATTATTATATTTTAAAAGCATTACGCAGTTGGACTGCTATTTTAGTGGATTCTCAAAAGTTTTAGTGTACATACTCTTTCTTGGAACCACTAAACTGAAAATGTAATCAGGGCTTTTTCAGCCTGTCTCACGGCTTTCCAAATGCAAAATAGCGACCATTTTTCCCAATTTCAAGAAAAAAAATCCCAATCTCGTAAATTTTGAACCGAAACGCCTTTTGCTTTTAAATATTAATAAACGAGAAACTATAAAATTGAGACATTCCAAACATACGCGAATCATTTGTTTACGTTTAATCGGCGATCTGTGAAAACTACTTTCCATTAAAAATGTATGTACTGGTAAAAACCCGTATTCACCGTACCACGTTGAAGATGGATCACAGTGCCCATGATTCCAGATAACTTATATTATGGTCAATTTATAAATTTGAATATTAACAGAAATTATTTTTTTCATTTCGTGAACATGTTTTTGCGCGATAATTTTTTGCGTACAAAACAGAAAGGATGAATAAACAAGAGCCAGTCGGAAACGACTGCAAGCTCGACTATTCGAAAAGTCAGAATTATTAAGCACATTGTAACTGGGCTTCATTTAAACTGGGGAGTGATTCAGGAGTTTATGACACCTCCAACAAACACACATGAACAAAAGTTTCTAAATCCAAGTTAGGAAATAAATAAATTACACTTAATTTATTATTGTAGATTTTTTTAGGGTTAACACAACCCAGCCCATAAACCCCTGATCCGACACCCATCAACCTACTATCCCTGCCCACCTAAAGTGGTGTGGCGTGGTGAAGTACAGTATGGTATGCTGGTTGCTGGTGTTGTCATTGTTGGTGTTGTTACTGGCGGTGGTAGTGTTGTTGCTGGTGGTGGGGGTGTTGGTGTTGGTGTCTCGGTCTCGACTAGGTCTGGGTCTCGGTCTGAGTCTTGGTCTGGGTCTTGGTCTCGGTGAGGGTCTCGGTTGAGGTATCGGTCTCGGTTTGGGTCTCGGACTCGGTTTGGGTCTCGGTCTCAATCTCGGTTTGGGTCTCGGTCTCGGTTTGGGTCTCGGTCTCGGTTTGTGTCTCGGTCTCGGTTTGTGTCTCGGTCTCGGTTTGTGTCTCGATCTCGGTTTGTGTCTCGGTCTCGGTTTGGGTCTCGGTCTCGGTTTGGGTCTCGGTCTCAGTCTCGGTTTTGGTCTCGGTCTCGGTTTTGGTCTCTGTCTCGGTTTTGGCCTCGGTCTCGGTTTTGGCCTCGGTCTCGGTTTTGGCCTCGGTTTTGGTCTCGGTCTCGGTTTGTGTCTCGGTCTCGGTTTGTGTCTCGGTCTCGGTTTGTGTCTCGGTTTGGGTCTCGGTCTCGGTTTGGGTCTCGGTCTCGGTTTGGGTCTCGGTCTCGGTTTGGGTCTCGGTCTCAGTCTCGGTTTTGGTCTCGGTCTCGGTTTTGGTCTCGGTCTCGGTTTGTGTCTCGTCTCGGTTTGGGTCTCGGTCTCGGTTTGGGTCTCGGTCTCGGTTTGGGTCTCGGTCTGGTCTGGTCTGGTCTAGTATAGTATAGTATAGTATAGTATAGTATAGTATAGTATAGTATAGTATATGCCCCCACCCACCCCACAATTTCTCAACACTTTCAACCAAAGTATGTAAAGTACATCTGTTTTAAACATTTTCTAAAGCATTACATATGAAAAACACTAACATTGAACCTTTAACAATTATTTATAAGTCTTAATTCTAATTTCAAGTGAAAAGGGGCAAAAACCAAAAATTCTAAGTCGAAAAAGGGCAATAATTTGAACAAAATTGAAGTTAGAGTTATGGTTCTTGGCATACAAACTTCAAATATGATGATGAACAAGTGTTGAAAGTTTTAAAGCTGTAGTATAAGTAGTATGGAAGTTATGGGTTTGTACAGTAGCTTGCATGCAAACTTTAACCTGAAATTCTACGTCAAAAAGGGGCATAATTTGAACAAAATAGAAGTTAGAGTTATGGTTCTTAGCATACACACTTGGGATATGATGATGATCAAGTGTTGAAAGTTTCAAAGCTGTAGTGTAAGTAGTATTGAAGTTATTAGTTTGTATAGTAGCTTGCACGCAAACTTTAACCTGTAATTCTAAGTCGAAAAAAGGGCCATAATTTGAACAAAAGTAAAGTCAGAGTTATGGTTCTTGGTATACACACTCGGGACATGATGATGAACAAGTGTGCCAAGTTTTAAAGCTGTACTATTAGTAGTATTGAAGTTATGAGTTTGTACAGTAGCTTGCACGCAAACTTTAACCTGAAATTATAAGTCAAAAAAGGGCCATAATTTGATCAAAATGAAAGTTAGAGTTATGGTTCTTGACACTCCAGACATGATGACGAAGAAGTGTGCCAAGTTTAAAAGATGTAGCTATAGTAGTTTTTAAGATATAGGTAGGTTGCACGTAAACTTTAACCAAAGCGGGACGCCGACGGCGACGGCGACGCCGACGCCCAAGTGAGTACAATAGCTCGACATATTCTTCGAATAGTCGAGCTAAAAATGGTATGTGCAGTACCGGCTTTTATACTGACCCGCGAAAACTAGTGACGAAAATTTAAAAATGTATAATAGTAAAAACAATGCAAAAAGGCCGCGAAAAACAGATGCCAAGGGTACTCCAAAACTAAACTCTCTGAGGAACAATTTGTGTGCAAAGTATGTCCCGGACTACGTCAATAGTTCTACCAATCAGAACGCTCCGACCAAAAAGCGTCTGGGATTTCCGGAAGTCGCACGGGGGTGAAGAATCTATGAAAAAATAACCTGCATTTCGGAGGCCGTTTTTTGTTGAATATTATGCGTATTTCGAGCTTTTGTTGAGACTTTTTGTCATTTACTGTTAGATCATACCCTCTTGCGTTGAACCAAACAGCTGTCAGGCTGGAACCCACAGTATTGTAGGAGAAACAGCCTCTCGAACGGGGCTAGGGTCTGAAGCCGTTCCTGACCATTATTCAATTATATACATAGAAATATAAATTTTTTTTAGAATACGATTTTGACGGTGTATTTTCACATATTTAAATAGAATGGAATAATATTAGTGACTTGACACCATTTTTACAAAAAAAAGGGCGTATTAGTAAGGGTTGGCAGGAGGTGGGGCGGCTGGTCAAGCGCCAGTGGTTTTATCAGTTAAAATTGTAATAGTGGCTTTAGCTTCGTCCCTAAAGGTTGATAATGAATGCAAAAAAAATATACATTTAAGTACCAGCATTAGATAATTTTTGATGACAAGTTACAATTTATTGCTAAATTAAATAAAATATTTTAAAAGTTTTCGCAAATTTTAACGCTTATCATTGTAAAACACGTTTTTCTCAATACCCTCTATACATCGCAATTATCGGCAACCCCCTGACCAAAGTATGATCGGTACCGGAAAACGGGATAAAGAAGTCATTTCGAAATCAAGAATATAGTTCAACTGAGATAATTCCTTGTAGAATAGAAATTTGTCTACTTGTTTGAACAAAAATTACACTGCCATGATTACTTGTTGAAGAATAGAAAACAATACTATTCAATTTAAAACTAGATTTAAAAAAACTTTTTCATAAACACTGCATGGGAAGGAAAGCAATAAACTGTCCGTTTACATCCGGGTATGGGTCGAAATATTTTGAGTACGAAATGCAACTCGTTAACCAAAATTTGCATTTTGCAGTAATCAGCAAAACATTAAAATTGCTTTTAATAATTACCAAGGTTACATTAAAGTTGAAATAAAAAAAGCATTATCTTGATTATCAATTAGCATTATTTTGTGGGATTGGCAAAGAAGATCGTTAATTGGTTAATTATTTGCTTACTGATTTTCCGGTGGGGCGACCAGCTGCTGAAACACCATTTCTTCGACACATTCTGCATGTTCCGAGCCTTGATCATCTTCGTCGGCGGCTTCTATCGTCCCTGTTTCCTCCGAATTACCGCCAGGTGCAGTTCTGGCCTTGTTATTATCGGCCATTTTTTCCTCAATGAAATTGAGGTCAATAAAATCGGCGACTAATGATTGGTCGATTCTGTTTCCCGCCAATCCCTCACAGTTTCTGGATGCTGGCTTTGATGACAATATTTGAATGAAGCAGAAAACCATGCGATTGATGAATGAATCCAGGGGCGTACAGAACACGATCATATTAGTTTTCTCGTTCGTAGATCGTACCAAACTTGTTTAACAACGATAAGTCATAATGACAATTAATATGAATTTTCAAGTTATATCTGAAATTGTGTATACATATTTTTAGATTAGATGTTACTTGTTTATTAAATGGGTTTCTTCATCTGCACAGAATCAGACTAAATCTAGTCTATATATTTTGTTGTTGTTGTTGTTGTTTTGCTCCCGAGCAGGAAGCTGCTTTTTCAGATTCGTGAATTTAGGTCTGGCGATGAAACTACTTGATTGTTTTGTGCATTTGGGATATTTATTTATCTTATTCATGGAACAAGTCATACTGAGTGATTTTAAGTAGTCTTTTCCGCAACTTTCTAAACACAATTATATACTTACTCCATCACCGTCACTCAAGTGCCCAAGATCATAAAACTGAATTTCAGATCTCAAGCGTTGGCTGTAATGGCCACTGGTCTTATGTATGGAATAGGCCTAAGTTCTATTTGGTTTGCAAAGCACGAGCAAGATTGACTCGAAGCATGGCAGTATAACGTGTGATTTATACGCGCCCCTTTACTCTAAAAATTGTTATTTTTAATGTCAGTATCAGAGAAGAAATATGAATACAATAAACTAGAATGCACAGTTCTGTTGTTTTTTATATTTTAGATTATACAGCGGCGGTTCGAGATACAGTTCCCCGAACCACTTTCCTGGAATAACTTTAAAGCGGCATTACTTCAATTTAACCCTCTCTCGTATGAAATATTACATGTATTCGGAACTGTAGGCACAAATTTGCAGCATTAGTTCGGGCTAATAAAATTTTAATTTACATAAATAAATTTGGTCCGCGCGACTAAAAGCGAAAGTAGGATTTCCGAAACGTCACAGAAATCGAGATCGCGCATGAAGTGATCTCTTCGTCAAAAATCGGTGCAAAATATCCCTCCACTATATTTAGCTTCTTAAAAGTTCGTTAACGACAATTTAACAATATCATTAAAAATCCCGTCAAAAAGAAAGAATTCGATCGGACCTTTTGTGTTCTGCTATAGAGATTATATATTGGAGTCTATATGGACAAATGTGATTTTTCAATAGTATATTCTCAGGGCTAGGGCTTTAATAATTTAATTATATACGGACAATAAAGCATTAGACATCCTCAATAACTATGTTCGTTTTTCAGTTGTTAAATAAATAACTCAAAATGTTTGGAATTAAAAAAAGATTATAGATTTTGTGAATGAAATATACTTTGTTTTGTTTTTTTCATTGTCATTTTACTTCCAAAAATGTCGCCAAACAGCGGACTGTAGAATGGAAGGAATAACAGACAATTCTTTCCTTTCTGGAAATCTCGAATAGGACCCTGAATTATTGTTAAAGGTTCTTCAAGATTTCCAACCCGAGTGCATACGGTTGCTTATGGACCGCGAGGCACTGTGTAAAGCACCAATAACCGCACATCAAGAAACTCATGTATTAACAAATACATCTCTTTTTTATAGAATAAGACGAAAATGCAATTCTTATTTAGTTCCGAATAGCTGTAGTTATGTTTCCGTTGAATCTCTTTACATCAATATAAAAATAAAGATTATGAACCAAATATAGATATTTTTTCACGTATTAGATAAATTACACCACGAAGTAATCTATGTGGAATCCTATTATTTGCTGTTAAAATTTCAATCGCATATTATGAATAATAGTTTGATGTGTTATTAACTTATTTATAAGATGATATAACGCATTGAAAATGTAACCTTTAATAAATTTTCAGCTTCCATTGAACTGTTTCTCCCAATTCCCTGACTTCCTAGTTGTGCTGAATACAAGTGTTTGCTCGAGAGGTGTTCGGCAAGGCGTCAGTTTATCTCTCTATTTATTCTAACTTTTTTGGCAATGATTTTGAGAATTTATAGATTCAAAGTGGTTTATATTTACAATTGTACTATCGCTTATTATATTTGTTTGATAATTTTTGCTAATTTGGCGAATTAAAAATTGGTGTACTTCAAACTTGGAAACTGAAGATTAATACATCAGACAGAAGTAATGATTGTTCGCAGACGCGGAGTTTTATATAGAAATTTAGAAGTTATTTTTCGACTTTAAAGATTAGGCATTGTAATAACATTTGTTCAGAATAGATTCTATTAGAGTTATTAAATTCACATGACTAAAATCATTATCAGGCGAAGTGCAGAGTGCAGTTCTCCAATTGAATTTTCATTTCTCAAAAAATTATTTATATTGAAGAAAATCAGAAAATAGAATTACATAATAAACACGTGTCTCTTAATTATATTTGCATCCGCCGATGGAAAGTCAACAGAACGGTTTCATTGACAGTTATGCAAAAAGTTACTTGCCGTTAGGAAGACTACTGTATGAAGAATTATGCTTAATAATTATCATATTTTTTCTTTTCAAAACAATACTTGGTTTTAACATTATACAAGTATTGTTGTATTTTATGTGTGTAAAACTGTGTATTGTTTAAATAAACTTTAACAAGACTAAGTGCACTTGAAATACAGTTCACTTTAACGGAGCTCGGCGATAAAACAACAACAACAACAACAATTTTATTTCATGATACTGATGCCAAAACACAAAACTTGTTATGTATAATACAATTTTATAATTTCCCTTAATATTCGACGGTATAAATTTCTATGATTAATTCAAACATTTTTCTAAAGGTCCGTAGGTTTTGTATTAAAGATTCATTTAATGTTTAAAGTATTAACTGTGGCGTTTTATGATTTCGACTTCGAATAAATTGGTCTCCGCGCAAATTGTGTAGTAAAACGTAAGCAATAAAGCTAGCTTATGTTTTTATTTCATCTCAAATGTGTTTACGTTGGATATAAATTTAACAACTTAATTAATTTTATGAAAATCTAAAAATGTCAAACATTAATTAAAAAAGAACAAATCAATAAATCTTAAGCAGCGGCTTCTCCGAGCAACAATACGTTTGCCATTTATGAATTAAATAAAATACAATAAAATTAAAAATAAAATATAATATAATAAAAATAAAATAAATAAAATAAACATGTTTATATTTTTTATATTACAATCATATTCATAATAATTAAAAGCAATCGATTTATAACAAAAAAGATGGGACTGAATTAACCATCTTAAAAAAGTTAAAATAAATCAATTATCTGACATGAGCGACTTCAAATGACTGTTTTCTGAATTAACCATCTTAAAAAAGTTAAAATAAATCAATTATCTGACATGAGCGACTTCAAATGACTGTTTTCTGAATTAACCATATTAAAAAAATTAAAATAAATCAATTATCTGACATGAGCGACTTCAAATGACTGTTTTCTGAATTAACCATATTAAAAAAGTTAAAATAAATCAATTATCTGACATGAGCGACTTCAAATGACTGTTTTCTGAATTAACCATATTAAAAAAATTAAAATAAATCAATTATCTGACATGAGCGACTTCAAATGACTGTTCTTTGTCTTCCAGGAAACGTGTTGATGTTTATAGAGTTAGAAGTACAAGGAACCCTTTAATTAAAGGCTCTATGTCTCAGAATTTGAACGTAAAAGATTGAATATATAAGAAAATGCGACGCACTATGACAAAACGGGGCTTATGGTGTACTGTGGTATGATTTGTCTGATGATTTTTGTGCTAAAAATACTGCGATTGAGATTTTCGCGCAGGTATTACTTCACGCATTTGTATTTATCTTACAAGACACACTGTTACAAAGTTTAATTTCGACGGGGTTTAAATTCGCCTAATTGAAGTAGCGAAAAAATTTCGCAAAAATTAAACCAGCGCGAAATAAATGATACCACAGATCAACCTGCGCATCCGAGAAGTATGATCAGGTTCTACAATGTTCGCCATTCAGTCAGAAAAAGTCTTAATGATTTAAGAAAACAGTTAACATCGTTTTAGGAGCATATACGTCTCGAGATGGATCAGGATAAACACTTATCGGAAAAGTCAATAATCCCAATTTTATTATGGTGCGTCATTTATGCAAAGAAAAAAAAACAACAATTCAATTACCTGTAAATCTTGGAATGTTTAACTTATTCCGACTAACTACTTACAAATCTTTTTTAGATGTTTACGTGTTATGTTTGAAGTAACGTCCAAAACGAACGTTTGTCACTGCTCGTTCAGGTGCAATCTTTAATTCGTTGAAATTCTTTTTTAGTACAGACAATTAATTAATTGGCTTTTTTCTTTATAAGGAAAGTGTGTCAAACTATTTCTGGTGAGTGTATTAATCTTAACATATAACGTATATGAAAATGGAACTTGGAAACCGCCTCAGAACACATCAAGTATGACCAAAGAAGCAACCAAATTTCGGCATTAAATGTATGAATAAATCTGTACGCCTTTTCAATAAACAGTTTCGCAGTCCAGTACGAGTAACCGGTACTTTCCGTGACGGGAAATCAATTCAAAACGAGGCTATACGGGAAAGCTGAACGAGTAGAGCTTAGACCTTTAGAAACATACAAATAATATCCAAGTTTGCAAGTTCATCTACATTTTATTACAAATTTAGTACACTATTTTCTATGCTAACTGTTCGAATTACAATAGGGGTAGCTCAACTAACCTCCATAAAATAATCGAAGGGTCAGATAAAAGCAACATTTTTTTTTTCAAAACAACATCTTTATTGGTTTTCTAAAGATAGAAAGCATTACAGATCTGTAGTGAAAAAAATTACTGGTAGATATGTTTAACCATTTACTCCATACAAAGGCCTTTTATCGCCAGTGTAGATCCAGTATTGTCCCTTGACTTATTCTAAGAGTATAGTTTCAATATATAATTGTTTATTCATAGTGTTATATGAGATGTTGTTTACTAAGTATTGATAATAATTGATGACGTCACTGATCAGTAGCGCTTATCTAGAGATCGAAGCACACGCCGGGGGAACTCTGACATGAAACTCATCTTGCGCTACCGACAAAATCATATCAGCCGCTTCCGGAGTTCCATATCAGACGGAATATTGTCACTGAATTTTCCGTCTGTTATGGAACCCCGGAAGCGGCTGACATGATTTTGTCGGGAGCGCAAGATGAGTTCCATATCAGAGTTCCCCGGTGTGAGGCAATAGACCCTTTCTGATATGTTTTTTATCTTTTACATTAGATAACTTCAATGTATCTATTGAACTTAAATAAATTAGTTCCGAAGAAAAATCTAGCGTAGGAATTCTGATCCAGACAGTGTGCGGTTCGAATCTCCTTCGCAGAGTTGTCGTTCCTTACACTCACTTTACAATGTAATAAGCCGATAGTGAGGGTGCGGTTCGAATCTCACCGAGAATAAAGTTCTTCTAGAACTGTCACAAAACAAATATTACCGTCGTAATTTCAACCAAAGGAAGCGTTCATCGAATGTAATAAATCTATTGAAAAGAATATTATCTATAACGGATATAAAAATAACTAATCAGAAATTTAAAACTTAAGTTTTTTAATGGATCTCATTTCTATTCACACACATTAATTAATGTTCACAAGGGTTATCACCTTCCGCAAATTAAACTGACGTTATACTTTAAACAATACAATCATCAATCAGTAGAATCTTCAACATATTAACTACGACACTTGAAATGTCAAAATCCTTTTAGACTAGATTAATTGCACAAGACAAACAAGAGCCAGTCGGAAACGATTGCACGCTCGACTATCCGAAAAGTCAGACATATTTAAACACATTTTAAACTGGGCTTCATTTAAACTGGGGAGTGATTCAGGAGTTATGACACCCCCAACACACACACATGAACAAAAGTTTCTTAATCCAAGTTAGGAAATCAATAAATTACACTTAATTTATTCTTGTAGGTTTTTTAGAGGGTTTACACAACCCAGCCCATACACCCCTAAACCCACACCCATCAACTCACTATCCCTGCCCACCTATAGTAGTGTGGTGTTGTAAAGTATGGTGCTGGTTGCTGTTGTTGGTGGTGGTGTTGTTATTGGTGTTGTTGGTGGTGGTGTTATTGTTGGTGTTGGTAGTGATGGTGCTGTTTTTGATGGTGTTGTTGTTGTTGTTGTTGGTGGTGGTGTTATTTGTGTTGTTGTTGTTGTTGGTTGTCGTTGTTGTTGTTATTGTTGGTGGTGGTGTTGCTGTTGTTGTTGTTGGTGTTGTTGTTAGTGTTGGTAGTGATGGTGTTGTTGGTGGTGGTGTTGGTGGTGTTGTTGGTGGTGGTGTTGGTGTTGTTGTTGGTGGTGGTGGTAGTGTTGTTGGTGGTAGTGTTGGTGTTGTTGTTGTTGTTGGTGGTGGTGTTATTGGTGTTGTTGTTGGTGGTGGTGGTGTTGTTGTTGGTGGTTGTCGATGTTGTTGTTATTGTTGGTGTTGTTGGTGGTGGTTGTGGTGTTGTTGTAGGTGGTGGTGTTGTTGGTGGTGGTGTAGGTGGTGGTGTTGTTGTTGGTGGTGTTGTTGGTGTTTTTTTGTTGGTGTTGTTGTTGTTGTTGTTGGTGGTGGTGGTGGTGGTGGTGATGTTGTTGTTGGTGTTGTTGTTGGTGGTGTTGTTGACAGTGTTGTTGATATTGTTTGTGTTGTTGTTGGTGGTAATGTTGTTGGTGGTGGTGATGTTGTTGTTGTTGGTGGCGTTGTTATTGGTGTTGTTGTTGTTGCTGTTATTGGTGTTGTTGTTGGTGTTGTTGTTGTTGATGGTGATGGTATGTGGTGGTGGGGGTACAGTACAGTACAGTAGATTAAGCATAGCATAGCATAGCATAGCATAGCATAGAACAGTACAGTACAGTACAGTACAGTACAGTACAGTACAGTACAGTACAGTACAGTACAGTACAGTACAGTACAGTACAGTACAGTACAGTACAGTACAGTACAGTACAGTACAGTACAGTACAGTACAGTACAGTACAGTATAGTATAGTATAGCATAGTCCCCCACCCACCCCACAACCACTCAACACTTTCAACCAAAGTTTAAGTACATCTGTTTTAAACCTTTTCTATAGCATTACATATGAAAAAACACTAACATTGAAACTTTAACCATAATTTCTAAGTCTTAATTCTAATTTCTAAGTGAAAAACGGCAAAAATTAAAAAAATTACATAATGAGAATCGCGGATAACGATAGATTGTGAGTATAATGATAGATCGCCAGCTCGGAGAAAACAGCATGGATAGGTTAGTTATTGTATGAATTTCATGTTATTGTGATCTAATACTTATCTTTTGCAATCAAGCGATGTCCTACCCTTCCTCTGATACCCATACATTCGGAATCGGCCGTCAGATAAAGAGGAAAACAGGAAAATGATCGCGCAACATCCCAGATTTCTACAAAAAAACTACATATTATGCCCATTTAAAATATATTTAAACATTTTTTTGTAAACGAAACTGCTGTTATTAAAGCCCAAACATCGACAATCAACATGTTACCCCGCTTGAGCCAGTATTGTGAGTATATTCCTCAACAAACATCTTTTTTCTGAGGAACCATTTAACATATGTACTTTATGGCCAATTTTTTATGTTCAAACACCATAAATGTTTGGCGTGGAACAAAAACATGCTTACCACTTCCACGCCAAACATTTATGGTGTTTGAACATAAAAAAAATTGGCAATAAAGTACGTATGTAAAGTGCAGAGGCCGCCGTGAAGAAATATATGCTAAAACTCGATAATAATTTCGCTAAAATAGGTCCAAGAACGGTATATTTTGACTAAAAACACAGTTTTAAGTCACGAAATTTTCTATTTTCACTTTGTAAACAAACAATCTTTCAGTTTATACATTCAATAACTTTTTTGTTTAGGCCTCTAGAAACACAAGTTAACAAACCGAGTGGAGCTTACACATCTGGCCTCCGGGTAGGCGTATTTATATTACGATAACAGTGATATAAACCTACTTACCAGGTCAAAATATCATCTGAAATGCACAAAATCACACAATTTTCCGCCATTTTGTTCCGCAGAGAACATGTCCCTCACTTACTTTTCCGAAAAAACCAAATACGTTTGACCCCCTGATTTAGACAGAATTGTTACTTTTGTATGCTTGTATATAAATATGTATATCGCAGATTTTGCCTAAAAGATAATATGAAGGTGTCGTGTTACGTATCTTAACGCAAACAAAGGTGTTAAAATATGAAAAATTAAACTGTAGAAGACTTGTAAACAAAGAATAAAACATGTAATATTGTTACACAATCAATGTAGGAGTAAATTTACATTTAAAATCCAAAGATGTTAAGCGTTACTCACGCAATAAATTTCTCTCACACTAGATCATGACATGTACTTATTAGACTAAAATTTCTGCGAAATTCGCTCTTTTTCAGTCAATTTAGTTTTGCATATTGGCACAATTCATATAAACCACAACTAAATCATGCTACTTGATACAGTTTTTTAAACAGTAACTACCAAATTGGTAAAGGATGCCACTCTCAAAAGCTTTCTTATGTATAACTGTTGGCTCCCATTACGCGAATACATATCTTAATCCATAATAGTTATAGTAATTAACTAATGTATTCATCACCACCAAATACAGATTCGCTTGACCCGGGTGCTATGAGGCTTTGGGTTAGTTCTTAGTTCTTAGTTGATGCCTTCTGGACAGAAAGAAATTAGGATATTTCGGGAGATCATTAAGATAAATTGTTCAATTATCTTGTCAGTAGGGCTGGTGGTATTGTTTCATAAAGATAGCAGTTTGCGGAAAAAGATGGAACATGCAAAAAAGCATAGTATAAATAGTATTACGGTTGAAATAAGGGAAACTATACAATTATCCAGTCATGAATTTACATTATCCATTGACTTTTTCTAAGCGAATCCCCGTTATCCAATTTGCTTCAGGAGCCTCAGAAAAAATTTAGATGTGTGTTAAGGAATATACTCACAATACTGGCTCCAGCGAGGTGGCATATTGGTTGTCGATGATATGGATTTGATAACAGCAGTGTCGTTTACAAAAACATGTTTTAATATATTTTAAATGGGCATAATATGTAGTTTTTTGTAGAAATCTGGGATGTCGCATGATCATTTTCCTGTTTTTCACTTTATCTGACGGCCGATTCCAAATGTGTGGGTATGAGAGGAAGGTTAGGACATCGCTTGATTGTTATCTATCGCAAAAGATAAATATTAGATCACAATAACACGAAATTCATACAATAACTAACATCTCCATACTGTTTTCTCTGACCTGGCGATCTATCATTATACTCACAATCTATCGTTACCCACGTTTCTCATTATCTGGATACATACCGTGAGGATGAGTTATGGGCCTTTGAACATCAACCTGGTGTATGATAAAATAAAGGTATACAAAGTTTTAAAGTTGTAGTTTTAATAGAATGCAAGTTATGAGCTTTCACCAGCTTGCACGCAAACTTTAACCTTAATTTCTAAGTCTAAAAAGGGAAATAATTTGATAAAAATCAAAGAATTATGGTTCTTGGCATAGATAGTCAGATGGTGAACAAGTTATAGTTAATAAGCTATAGTACAAGAAGTATGAAAGTAACTAGCTTGCATGCAAACATTTATCTGAAATTCTAAGTCGAAAAAGGGCCATAATTTGATCAAAATCAAAGAAAGAGTTATGGTTCTTGGCATAGATAGTCAGGGTCATGATGGTGAACAAGTGTCTTAAGTTTCAAAGCTATAGTACAAGAACTATGAAAGTAACTAGCTTGCACTCAAACTTTAACATAAAATTCTAAGTCGAGAAAGAGCCATAATTTGAACAAAATGGAAGCGAGAGTTATGGTTCTTGGCATACATACTCGGGATATGATAATGAACAAGTGTTGAAAGTTTCAAAGCTGTAGTATAAGTAGTATGGAAGTTATGGGTTTGTACACTAGCCTGCACGCAAACTTTAACCTTAAATTCTAAGTCGAAAAAGGGCCATAATTTGATCAAAATGAAAGTTAGAGTTATGGTTCTTGGCATAAACACTCGGGACATGATGATGAACAAGTTTGCCAAGTTTCAAAGCTGTAGTATCAGTAGTATTGAAGTTATGAGTTTGTACAGTAGCTTGCACGCAAAATTTAACCTGAAATTCTAAGTCGAAAAAGGGCCATAATTTGATCAAAATGAAAGTTAGAGCTATGGTTCTTGGCATACACACTCGGGACATGATGATGAATAAGTGTGCCGAGTTTCAAATCTGTAGCTATAGTAGTTTTTAAGATATAGGTAGGTTGCACGCAAACTTTAACCAAAGCGGGACGCCGACACCAGAGTGAGTAGAATAGCTCGACATATTCTTCGAATAGTCGAGCTAAAAATAAATTAGGGGTAAAACTAATTTTACGTGTTCTGTACATAATTCATAGACAAAGTTAAAAAAAAGTCATGGGATCAACAGAACACAAAACTGGTAATTTCTGTAAGAAAAATTTACTGAACGAACGAGAGGACTAACTGTTACAATAGCATGCTGTTTACTTAGTATAATTTTTACATGGCTCAAATAAAATCATAAAAACATTAACCTACGACCAGTACACACGCATTCCGGTTCTGATGATACTGAAAAGAGTGAAGATAAAATTAATCTATTTTTCAAACATCCTACTTGCTAAGGCCCTGTCGCACCACAGCGCGCTTCGACTGCATTGCCACGGCGTTGTTTAATTTTCCAGAACGCTGTGAGATCGCAAGAAAAATGTGATATTTTTCGTAAAAATGGAGACGTAACGACGTCCTTCAACCTTCGCGCAGTGATTTGCTTCGTTTTGCTACTGAAACTGTAAGGGGAAGTAACCACTGCGGGGAGTTTGGGCGTCTTATTGCGACCAAGGCGTTGCTACTGATCTCACTTGGCGTTCTATGGCGTTCCAACGGAGTTCCTGATGGCAGAGATAGTAAAGGTAATTAGCAGCTCAGGCATTAGACGATGATAAAGACAATGCTGCAGCCTAGGTCTGCCTTCATCCAGCCATTGTCTAACCCAAACACCACTGGGCCTTACTCAATCGTCGTGTTAGACTGATCTGCATGATATTTGCATACCTTTTACATTTATACTTTTTTGCCACGCAAACGCCAATAGACGCGGTATATGCGCGATAGGAGTGCAATGACCGCCGTGACAGCTCCATACAGTCGTTAAAAGAACGTGGGGTCGCCGTGAAAGGGGTTTTAGAGTGATGCTTAAACAACATCTGTAGTGTCGAAAACCTGTTTAGCCTATAAAAAACAACAAACAAAATAAACAACAGCAGCAAATAAACTGAATAGGAAAAGTTACCGGTGTGCTACAAGACTTAGTGTCAAACAGCTATTATGTTTTGCTTCCAAGATCGTTTGCCTGACGACAAGAGACTTCTTGAGAACTCGTAGATAGATCTTCTGGAACTCCTATCACTTTCTGTTATTCTTGCTCTTGTGATCTTTGCCCAAGGTTATAAAACTGATCATGGAAACCAGTCTCAAATCTGTCGCCATTTCAGCCAATCAGATGCTTGAGATTTGAGACTGGTTTCCAATATCAGCTTTATAACCTTCAGCCCTTCTTGCTGTTTTGATGTTTAAAGCTCTGTTCTGAGACAGTTCATTGAAATCCCGTAGTCTGCCAAACAATCCATTTTCAACTTTTATAACTGCTTATGCTTTTAACAGGTTTCAGCTGTGCTGGAGGTTAGCATTACTTAACCTAGCAACTTGCAACTTGATCGTTTTCAAACAACAAACTTGTGTGAGTTTGATGCACCCTTAAAATCAGTTTGAACCCAGAGTGATAGATATATTTAGAAAATACCTGAAGCTACTAAATTAATATTTAAAATAACCGATTTTGGTGACAGATCCAAACGGAAAATGGGAATATACCTTAACCAAAGCGACGTGGCTTTACACCCTGGAAGCTAACGGCTGAGAACCGCGTTTAAAATTTAAATTCAAATTTAGTCATTTAAGGAACTTGGCCGACGATTCTGGACAATTGTCCGGAATATCGTTCTCTGATTGGATAATCACAGTTGTCCAGAATCCCGATAACGCGATTGGTTAATGCAATTCAATATGGCAGCGCCAATATAAATCGATAATGGCGGCGATTGTAAACAAGAAATATATTTCTTTTACCGATTACAGCGTTATAAAATAAAATGTTACTTAATAAAGTTATGGAAATAATACAGAATATCATTTATGAGTAAACCGAGATGAGTTTCCATGAATAAAAGTAATATTACTGATGAAATAAAGCGACATCACGGTTGTTATTTACCAACAATGCTTTGCCTAATTATGCACGGAATTCAAGGGAGGGATATGATTAGGGTCTCAGCACGGACAAATAAAGTAAAAGGGGGTACACGAGTTGGGACAGGGATGGATCATGCTAGGGAAGGGTCATTGCAGGCTGGGATAAGGACGGGGTAGGGTCATTGCATATTGTTGCTGTATACGCTCAAGAACGACGTGTGACAGCATGATCTAACAAATTTAATTGCGTTACCTTTGCAGAGAGTAGAAACACAGGTGTCCGAGTTGTTAGTGTCATCTCTTTTTTTTTTAAAACGCCGACTTGTTACAATTGAAGACGGAATGGTTTAAACCGTTTAATTACGTTACAATTATTGGAAGAACCGTGCCCGAGATTGGAAGTACAGGTGGCCGAGTAGTTAGTGCATCGTATTTCTATTTTGGAAAACGCCGACTTGTGAAATATATTGTAGTTAATAGCCACTGATTTCTTAGATCGATCCACGTGATTGTAGATAATACAAATTGAAAGACAAATAATTGGAACTAATTAATGTTATGTTTACGCTTATAAGTATCACCGTGCCCAATCTTTACCTTGCGGAAACGGCGAAGTCGCGTCGGAAACCGGAATATCCGGTAAGTATTTTGTACATTTTGGTGAGAAAATCGTTGTTTTTATATACTTTTAAATACTTCCAGAGAAAACAACCTAGTGCAGGATGCTCTCCTAGGAATTGGCTATAATGCTCACTGGTAGATTTCCTCCACATTCCTATCGTTTTCTCAATCATTCGGTGAAACATTCGAAATTTGCTGAAAAAGTCGACAGTGGGTCCGGAAAACATGTTCTCATATATGTATTCGCCTTTTCATGTGCTAGTCTAGTAACTGATCTCTCCTGTACCCGATACATTACTTGTTCCGGGATCCGACGCGACTATGCCGTTTTCGCAAGGTAACGATTAGACACGGTGAGTATTATCTATGATCATCAAATGTAAAAGTAATACCTGCACGAATTTCATAGCACGTGGGAAATTGGTGAATCTCTAATCAGCAAATCTGTATGAAATTGGTTTTAATACCCCCAATACAGAACGATCTTGTTCCAAATTCTCAAAATATAACTTAGCAAAACATTGGGTAAAGTAAATTATTCGATGAAAAGCGAGTGAACAGTTCTGCCTCTTTTAAGGTTATTAACCATTTACTGCATATATACAGGTTTTATCGTATGTGCAATAAATGTAGACCCAGATCACACCTATGCCATCTAATCTGGATGTACAATGGCTACTTTCTTGCCTACTAAATCTAAAAGCAAACAGTGTAGCTTTTAACCCTTTCTTTGATATATACGCATTTTTACGCATGTGCTACCAGTATAGATCCAGATCAGCCGGCACATCCGTGCCGTCTGATCAGGATCTGCACTGTTCGCATTTTGGTCAGAAATAACCTAATGAATAAAAAAAGCGAACTGTTTAGAATGTGCAGGCTGATCTGGATCTAAACTGTTTGCCCTAGCAATAAAGGTTTATCTATACAGGAAAGGGTTAATCAGATTGCACAGATGTCAGCGATGATTTGGATCAACACTGTTCGCATATGCTATAAAACCAGTACATTGTCTATAAGAAGAAAAGGGTTAATAAACTTCTCATATGAAATAACTTAAAGAGTGAATTCAAAGTGGCCAGTCTTCTTTATTGCTCCACACATTCACATCATTTGATGCTGACCCAGCAGCTTTCAATGTCTCATTTATTCTTCCATCATAAAGTCCATATACACCTCCTGCAAAAAATTCATCAAAACACAAGTTCAGTTGAAATAATTAAAGAAGATCACTTAACCCTATACTCCAAGGATATGACCTATATCCATGTTTGACCAGTGTAGATCCGGATCAGCCTGCACATTTGTTTAGTCTAATTTGGATCTACACTGTTCATTTCTTGGTCAGACATAAATCTGAAAAGGACAGTGTAGATCCTTATCAGTTGCCACTATGTGCAGGCTGAACTGGATCTGCACTGTTAGCCCATACAATAAAATCCATAATCCATGGAGTTAAGGGCTAACTTTAACAATAGCAAGGCCTGACACTGTTTAAGGCTGAGTATACTTTCAAGTACAGGAAGCTTTTTATAATGTAGAATTTACTTACAAGTACAAGAAACTTACAAAGTACAATTTACTTTTAAGTTCTCGATGATAATAGTTTTTATTCCATATTCATACAGTCTGGTCCAGGTTATTTCTGATTGAAACTCAACAGTGTATATTCAGACATGCAGGCTAATCTGGATCTACACTGGTCATCCGCATCATATAACATCACCTAAGTGCAATAATGGTATAACTCCTTATTTCAATGGTACTTATACCATTTTTTCAACAGGGGGGACAATAGGCTGAAATGCATGGAGTAAAGGGTTAACATTTTACTTCATATAAACATGTTTTATTGCATGTGAGAACAGTGTTGATCTAGATCAACCAGCACACTCATGCCATCTGATCAAAATCTAAACTGTTCGCTTCTTGGTCAGAAATAACTACATTGTTTGCCCATAGAAAACAGCCATATTGCATGGAGTTAACCAATTCCTCCATAGATATGCCTTTATGGCGTGGGTAATAATGGATGTGCTGGCTGATCTGGATCTGCACTGTTTGCTTTCTGATCAGATAAACCTGCAGATCCTGATAAGATTGCACTGATGTGCTGGCTGATCTGGATCTTCACTGTTCGCCCATATCATAAAGGCATGTGCCCAAGGTTATAAAGCTGAGCATGGAAACCAGTCTCAAATCTCAAGCATCTGATTGGCTGAAATGGCGACTGGTCGCCATTTCAGCCAATCAGATGCTTGAGATTTGAGACTGGTTTCCATGCTCAGCTTTATAACCTTCAGGCCTGTATAATAATATGGAGGAAAGGATAAATACAGTATTCACTTTCCATAAGAGAAAACAATATAATTCTAACCTGTGTGTATAAACAGGATTCTGTTGCCTTTGAACATGTCAGGATTATGTTTTAGCTCATACACGAGGCCCTTCACAGCTTTCCCTGTATACACTGGATCTAACATTATGCCTGTACTTGTGCTTATCTGCAATATGAAATCTGAAAAACAACAAAACACAATCCACAAAAAAAACAACATAACAACTTATTTATAAATATATGGTTTCCAATGCAAAATGGAAAATGTCTGAAGAAAGACTTTGATTGTAATGAAGTGCAATATGAGTGTAAAAACAATTTAAATGATAAGTTTCACTGTTTTAAAAACAGTGTATTACTACAAATAATCTACTGGAATTTTTTCTAAGATTAACTAGAAAGTATAAATGCTGAACTGAAAACTGAGCTCGAGGATATTTGCAATAATGGTGCCAGGAGTAAACCCATGCAACCACAATACCAGTAAAAAATAGAAATGTGTCCATAGGACACGGATGTCTCCGCTATGCATGTTACCCGACACTGAATTGCACTGATGGGAATAATAGCATTTCAAATAAAGTGATGTGCTAATAATAATAAGAATATGAATAAATTTGAAGATCACGTAAATTATTTGTATTTGCAGCACTGTTGTCTGCTCATAAAGGAAATTTCTGTGAAGAAGTTGGTGGGTATGCGATGAAAACATTATAAACATACATATAGACTTTGCAAAGCTTTTATTTCCCCTTCAAAACAATAATCATTCTATACCATTGTATCAAATTGCAATCAACACATGTAGAATCCCTAATAATAAGACTATCACACTATTAGGACCACTTTTTAAAGAACAGGTACTGTTGTTATTAGCAGGGTTCAACAGCATACCAGTATTATTAATCACTAACATCACTATTATGTACTTTTTAAGGACCTGCAGCACAGGTATTGTATGCGACACACCGCCTTGACATGGTGAACATTTTGAAATCCTTTCATTAAAAAAGTAATAGCCCAAACAAGAAAATTCTAATTTAAGTAACAATGACCTTGACCTTGCACCTACAGACATGGGTATTGTACAATTTGAAATCCCTCCATTCATAACAAAGTCATAGCCCAAACAAGAAAATTCTATTTTTAGTAACAGTGACCTTGACCTTAGACCTACAGGCATGGGTATTACATGCCACACACCACCTTGTCATAGTGTACATTTGTGCCTAGATATTTTGAAATTCCTTCATTTATAAGGAAGTTATAGCCCAGACAAGAAAATTCTATTTTTTGTAACAGTGACCATGACCTTGAACCTATAAGCATTAGCAAGGTACGCAACAAATCATTTTGTCATGGTGAACATTTGTTCCAAGTTATAATGAAATCACTCTATTCATAACAAAGTTACAGCCTGGACAAAAAAATTCTATTTTTAGTAACGGTGACCTTGACCTTGAAGGCATGGGTATTGTACGCGACACACTGCCTTGTCATGGTGAACATTTATACCAAGTTATTTTAAAATCAAATAAGTAATAACAAACTCACAGCCCAGACAAGAAAATTCTGTTTTTAGTAATAGTGACCTTGACCTTGGACCTACAGGCATGGGTATTGTACGCAACACAACGCCTTGTCATAGTGAACATTTGTGCCAAATTATTTTGAAATCACTCTGTTAATAACAAAGTTATAGCCTGTACAAGAAAATTCTATTTTTAGTAACAGTGACCTTGACCTTGGACCTACAGGCATGGATATTGTACGCAACACATCGTCTTGATTTAATGAACATTTATACCAAGTTATTTTAAAATCCAATAAGAAATAACAAAGTTACAGAGCAGACAAGATTTTCCCAACAAAATTCTACTTTTAGTAACAGTGACCTTGACCTTGAACCTACAGGCATGGGTGTTGTACGCGACACATCGCCTAGTCATGGTAAACATTTGTGCCAATTTATTTTGAAATCCCTCCATTCATAAGGAAGTTACAGCCCAGAATTTTTAGTAACAGTGACCTTGACCCTGGACCTACAGGCATGGGTATTGTACGCAACACACCGTCCTAATATGGTGAACATTCATACCAAGTTATTTTAAAATCCAATAAGAAATAACAAAGTTACAGAGCGGACACGATTTTCGAACATACACACACACTGACACACACACAGCCAGGGTGAACACTATATGCCCTTCCGCCATTACATGGCGGGGGCATAAAAAAGAAAGGGACCTGATCACTGATTCCTTTTTTACCAAATTTCCTCAACCCATTTGATCTTTATTTGTTTTTTTTTTTATATTTTCATTCTACAAGTAAGAGAACCCTTACCTAGCTCTTCTTGTGTGGATACACCATAACCTTGACCTTTATGTCCATCAATGATGTCAAGGACATCCTTTGACCTTGCAGACAGACCAACATTATGGATCATTTCATCAACATGGTGATGGAAGTACGCTGCATCATCACTAACTGATACCCCATGGATCCTGTGAGGAAAAGAGATAGTCCCAAGGTAAAAAAAAACTGAGAATGGAAACCAGTCTCAAATCTCAAGCATCTGAAACAGATGCTTGAGATTTGAGACTGGTTTCCAATCTCAGTTTTATAATCTTCAGCAATGTTCTAGCCATGGGATACAGCTGATATTGAATGTGGAACCAGAGTAGATCCAGATCAGTCTGCACATCAGTTCCATCTGATCTTTATCTACACTTTATCTACACAATGAATATTAATGAATTCAAAGTATTCAGAAATCTTCTAGGTTAACATTTAACCCTTTACACCATACATGTTTTAACACTTGTTTGACCAGTGTAGATCGAGATCAACCTGCACGCCCATGCAGTCTTCCTGTGCCCAAGGTTATAAAACTGAGAATGGAAACCAGTCTCAAATCTCAAGCATCTGATTGGCTGGTTTCCAATCTCAGCTTTATAACCTTCAGCCCTGGTCAGAAATAACCTAATGTATCTAAAAGCAAAAAGATCTACAATGATTGCCCATAGAATAACAGCCATATTCCATGGAGAAAAGGGTTATGAGACTCATCCAAAGGTATAAGGTTACAAAGGAAGATGTTAGCCTGAGCTATAGCTGCACATCTGTGCCAAATGTTATAAAACTGAGCATGGAAACCAGTCTCAAATCTCAAGCATCTGATTGGCTGAAATGGCGACCAGTCGCCATTTCAACCAATCAGATGCTTGAGATTTGAGACTGGTTTCCAATCTCAGCTTTATAACCTGCACACCTGGACAGCTAGTTAAGGGTTGCTAGTTAAGGGTATTTAAATTTTGTATAAATATTATTAAAAATTTTGTAACATTGTATTTAAAAAGATTGGTGCAAAATCATAGTTAAAGGAAAATGCTATTGAAAATAATGATTGCAAAGATGGAAATAAAATAACTGCAACTTAGTAAAATAAGGAATACCTTTCATATACTTGTATGTGTAAGTTTATAAAAAAATGCAGTGTTATCAATACAAGTAAACAATGGTAGACCCAGAAGAGTCCAGTTTGATTACTTGAACCCCCCTTTTGGGGCAGCAATATTTATTTTTCATGACGATTTGGGCCAAAACGTTGGAAACTACCATGTAACTACCCTAAGACTGCCCTAAACGAGCCCCTTTTCTGGAAATCTCCCATCCGACCATGAGAAAAGTACAAGACTCACCTGACCTTAGACCCAGTCAGGAAGTTAGCAATAGCCAGACCAGCAGCTGTACCACCACTCCCACATGCAAACATGATGTCATCATAGTTTTCATGGAGGCCTTGTGTCAGTAACTCCTCAAATACTGATATATAACCAAACAGACCGATACCGTTAGAACCTCCGACTGGTATACAGTAACTTTTCTCTCCGTACCTCTTCCTGAATGTAAATATTAAACCCATTAAACCAAGATCATACAACTAAGTTTAGAGACCAGTATCAGATTTCAAGCATCTTCCTGAATGTAAATATTAAACCTGGGCTCAATATCGTAAAACTAAATTTGGAGATCAGACTCATATCGCAAGCATCTGAATGGTGATTATTTGCCATTTCAACCAATCAGATGCTTGAGATTTGAGACTGGTCTCATGATAAAGTTTTATAATCTTGGGTCCTTTACTACATAGATGTGACCTTTATGGCATAGGCAAACATATATTTGGAGTAAAGGGTTAAGTTCTGGCAATTCTAGTAATAAATAATATTTTTAGTATTTTGTACAAGAAAATGAGAGGCAGATTCTTTCTATCAAACGCTACAAAAATAGAATGAATTATTATATATAATAAACGGTTTGGAAGAAAGAGTTCTATATCAGGAAAGCAAGCACTGTCTTGCCTTTTACTTCATATATATACATTTTATTGCATGTGCGAATAGTGAAGATCTAGATCAGCCGGCAGGCCCATGCACACTGATAAGGATCTGCACTGTTCACATTTTGACCAGAAATAATCTAATAAATAACAAGAGGGCCATGATGGCCCTTAATCGCTCACCTGAGTACAACAAAGTTATTTTTAGTAACAGTGACCAAGACCCAGATGACCCATATTCGAACTCATCCGAGAAATCATTGGGACAAACATCCTGACCAAGTTTCATGACAATCGGAGCAAACATGTGACCGCTAGAGTGTTAACAAGAAAATTCTATTTTTAGTAACAGTGACCTAGTTTTTGGACCCAGATGACCCATATTTGAACTCGTCCAAGAAATCATTGGGACAAACATCCTGACCATGTTTCATGACAATCGAGGCAAAAATGTGACCGCTCGAGTATTAACAAGAAAATTCTATTTTTAGTAACAGTGACCTAGTTTTTGGACCCATATTCGAACTCGTCCAAGAAATCATTGGGACAAACATCCTGACCAAGTTTCATGACAATCGGAGCAAAAATGTGATCGCTAGAGTGTTAACAAGAAAATTCTATTTTCAGTAACAGTGACTTAGTTTTTAGACCCAGATGACCCATATTCGAACTCGTCCGAGAAATCATTGGGACAAACATCCTGACCAAGTTTCATGACAATCGGATCAAAAATGTGACCGCTAGAGTGTTAACAAGAAAATTCTATTTTTAGTAACAGTGACCTAGTTTTTTGGACACAGATGACCCATATTTGAACTCGTCCGAGAAATCATTGGGACAAACATCCTGACCAAGTTTCATGACAATCAGAGCAAAAATGTGACTGCTAGAGTGTTAACAAGAAAATTCTATTTTTAGTAACAGTGACTTAGTTTTTGGACCCAAATTACCGATTTCGAACTCGTCCGAGAAAGCATTGGGACAAACATCCTGACCAAGTTTCATGACAATCGGAGCAAAAATGTGACCGCTAAAGTGTTAACAAGAAAATTCTATTTTTAGTAACTGTGACCTAGTTTTTGGACCCAGATGACCCATATTCGAACTCGTCTGAGAAATCATTAGGACAAACATCCTGACCAAGTTTCATGACAATCAGATCAAAAATGTGACCGCTAGAGTGTTAACAAGAAAATTCTATTTTTAGCAACAGTGGCCTAGTTTTTGGACCCAAATTACCCATTTTCGAACTCATCTGAGAAATCATTGGGACAAACATCCTGACCAAGTTTCATGACAAATGGAGCAAAAATGTGACCACTAGAGTGTTAACAAGAATATTCTATTTATAGTAATGGTGACCTAGTTTTTGGACCCAGATGACCCATATTCGAACTCGTCCGAGAAATCATTGGGAAAAACATCCTGACCAAGTTTCATGACATTCGGAGCAAAAATGTGACCGCTAGAGTGTTAACAAGAAAATTCTATTTTTAGTAACAGTGACCTTGTTTTTGGACCCAGATGACCCATATTCGAACTCATCCGAGAAACCATTGGGACAAACATCCTGACCATGTTTCATGACAATCGGATCAAAAATGTGACCGCTAGAGTGTTAACAAGAAAATTCTATTTTTAGTAACAGTGACCTAGTTTTTGGACCCAGATGACCCATATTCAAACTCATCCAAGAAATCATTGGGACAAACATCCTGACCAAGTTTCATGACAATCAGAGCAAAAATGTGACCGCTAGAGTGTTAACAAGAAAATTCTATTTTTAGCAACTGTGACCTAGTTTTTGGACCCAGATGACCCATATTCGAACTCATCTGAGAAATCATTAGGACAAACATCCTGACCAAGTTTCATGACAATTGGAGCAAAAACGTGACCGCTAGAGTGTTAACAAGAAAATTCTATTTATTGTAATGGTGGCCTAGTTTTTGGACCCAGATGACCCATATTCGAACTCGTCCGAGAAATCATTGGGAAAAACATCCTGACCAAGTAGATCCAGATCAGACAGCACAGATGTGCTGGCTGATCTAGATCTACACTTTTCGCACATGCAATAAGAACTGTATACAGTGAAACCCCTCTATAACGGACACCTAAGGGACTGACGGAAAGTGTCCTTAATAGCAGGTTGCCCTTTATTGTGGGTTTAAATCAAGAAGATGAGAACATGTCTGTTCTTTAAAAAATTGCCCATAATAACGGGGTGCCCGTAATATCGAGTGTCTGTTATGAGGGGTTTTACTGTATATAAAGTATCGGGTTAAAAGCATAAAAGTGAACTAACAAACTGATGGTTACAAATGAGAGATTTGATCTTCCTTACTGTATGTGTTCAGCCAGTTTGTCCATTCTAGGCTTCAGCTCTGTAAGGTATGGCGATTTCTTCGGGGTCAAATAGATCTTTGCGGCACACAAGCGATCAAGAAGAAGGTTTCCTTCACAATCAACATCACCAGCATCCTAGCAGGTAAACTAAATATATATTTCATGGGCAGTTTCATTTAACAGTATGCTTCTTGTGTAGGAATTACACAAAATATTTTACTTCAGTATGTGTATCACTATTATAGTATACTAAACACGGTAGCTGGTCTCAACATTATCATATTACACTCAGTCTGGCAACTACTGTGTGTAAGTATTAACTTAGCATTTGTAAATATCTCATATATAAAACTGTATATCTGTGCTATTAGAATGTAGATCTACACAGGTCAGTTCTTAGTCAGAAATAACCTAAAGAATCTAACATGAACATTGTGGATCCTGATCAGACATTATGTATGTTGCTATCTGATCTAGATCTACAGTTTGCCCATGGATAACAGCCATATCCCATGATGCAAAGGAGTTAACAACAATTGATATGTTCTAAGCAGTGGTCTCAATATCTTTTAAAGTATAAGGCATGTGGACTAATGAAAATAGAAGGAGGATTCTGAGCTGAAAGCAAACAAAATTATAGCAGCTGCTTTACTAGAATAGCTTGATCATGTGATCAGCATTGCCCGGGATAATCCCTGCTTCTTTACTCTTTACACTGTCTAAGTAACTGAAATCTTACATTTATTTAGTTCAACAAAATTTGTATATGTAAGGAAATTAGTTCCGATGCTACCTGTATATCAGATCTAAGAAGAAGGTGAGGCGTTATTCCAAGTTGACGTGCAGCCACAGCTACTGCCCTGCAGTGGTTGGACTGTATTCCCCCACATGTGATTACATGTTGGCAGTTTTCTGAAACAGCCTCAGCCATAAGAAACTCAAGCTTTCTAACCTAATAAGAATAACAAAAGACTATAAACATACACTATTCTGATTTAACCCTTTGCTCCATATATATGGGTTTTATTGCATGTGTAGATCCAGATCAGCTTGCACATCCATGTAGTCTTATCTGGATCTTCACTAGTTGCATCTTGGTCAGAAATAACCTAATGTATCTAAAAGCAAACAGCCTTGATCAGAAGGCAAAGATATTGGCTGATCTGGATCTACACTGTTTGCCTATGCAATAAAAGACATATATATAATTTTGGAGTAAAGGATTAATTACAAAATTTAAAACAAACTTAAAATTGGGGAAAAAATGTATTGAAATGCTGAAAACAGTATCAGATTAGCACATAAGCGAAATATTTTTATATTTTAACCCTTTGCTCCATATATATGCATTTTTACGCATGTGCAACCAGTATAGATCCAGATCAGCCGGCACATCCGTGCCATCTGATCAGGATCTGCACTGGTCACATTTTGGTCAGAAATAACCTAATGAATCAAAAAGCAAACAGTTTAGATCCTGATCAGACTGCACAGATGTGCCGGCTGATCTGGATCTAAACTGTTCGCCCTAGCAATAAAGGTGTATCTATACAGGAAAGGGTTAATGGCTTCAGGCTCAAATAGTTACAATGTTATAAACATCTATTTTAAAAACTTTGAAGAGATTATAGAACTTGAGTCTCTCTGCTTTTGTTTTATCACAGATAAGCTTGCAATCAATGTTTTTGTTAAAATATTATACCTTGTTTCCAGACAATGTGCTTCCCGTCATGTCATCTCTTTTGATGGACAAATTGAATTCAGCAGGTAATCCAGGAACTTTCCAATCATGTATTGGTGTGTTTCCATTTGCAAGCTGCAATTATACAGGAAGATTTTACCATGAAATTTACCCCTCACCCCATATATCCACATTTTTACACTTGTGCAAACAGTTTAGATCCAGATCAGTTGGCACATCCATGCCATCTGATCAGGATCTACACTGTTCGCTAATGCCATAAACAATAAATATGGAGGAAACTAGACATATTCCTTTTCATCACCTGGACAGGGATTATAACAAGTCTATCAACTATGAAAGATGTAGTTCTAACAGTTTGTATCATACCACATGGTAAACTTTAACTTTGAACATGGCAACCAGTATAGATCTAGATCAGGCTGGATATCCATAAATCCAGATTGGCCTGCACTTACATGAGTCTCATAAACTCTAAACTTTTTGCTTTTAGAAAAAGGTGAAATATGCACATCAGGAATCACCACACTCAGAAAACACTGCCTCCCCACGCTGTGAAAAAGTAGAGCTCTAGGGGAAGAGAGCATGTTTTAATAAGAATATCAATTTCAAATAATACACCACAAACAATTAACGAAAAAAAGAACCCATGGGGTTACCGCTTTGAAACGGTCAGTTGCAAACAAAGTTGCCACTGAGGGTTAAACCAGGTTCTATGGTGCACTAACATCACACTTGCTCCAACAGCTTCTCATATTAACAAGGGCGTTTCTATAAGTTGTCCGCCCTTAAAAAAGAAGACATCTATAAAATGTCAGTTTGTAAAATGAGTCTGTACTTGGAGTCGAATTATTGAGACTAATCAACAAACAAGTCGTCACCTTAGTGCAATAACGGTATATCTCCTTCACATTTTAATGGTACCTATACCATTATTGCACTAAGGTTACGAAGTATCGTATGCCGTCCAGTTTTCAGTACTGTCCTTTTCTGTCATAGGTTGGTTTACTGCTATGCACGTTACAGAAACACTCTGGAACGTCATAGCTTTCTGTGGTAAGCTGTCATATCTGACATATGCCCCAAAACAAGTGCAAATCAGATAAGAAACATTATTTTTATGTGAAGTTACGATTGACCATATATTTTTGTAACACTTTGGTGATTCAGCAAAAAGAACTGTTTCCAATAGAAAACTAAAAGTCTGAATGAAAATTTAGAAGGGGCTTCCCTGTTGAGGTCTTCTGCATAAAGTTGCATGATGCCGTGTGACTTATAATCCTGTACTGCAAATGTTTTTGTGTGTCTTGAACCAGTTAATGGAAATAGGACGTCCAAGATGGCCGACAATATCACTGCATTTGGTTTTTTCTTTTCTTTTAGTTTAAATGAATTAACAAATGAATAAAATTTGTACAGACAATTATTCAGATCTGGCATTCAATCAGTTCCGGCACAATTGAGTTATAAATCGACAATGTGTTAAGAAATCATTGTGTTCTTGCAGCATTTCTCTTATTTAGAGTGATGTAGCTAGAACAAACAATGATTTCCCGACCAATTTTCGGTTTTTAATTCAAGATTGTGAACATGTTCCGGAACTGATTGAATGCCGAAACTGAATAATTGTCTGTATTATTACTTAGAAGGATACTGAAACAAATTTAATGTAAGTCATGGTTTTATCTAAGTTGCTGTTTATTTACACGACGGAAATCAAGCTAATCACTTACTATACACTTACTGTACTGAAAACTGGTCAGACGATGCTACAAGTTGTCTTTGTGAAATAACTCCAACCCACCCATCAGCTTTTTAGTTATTTTGAAGCAACAAGAGTGTAGATTCTGTTATAGATATTTGTTACTAGGCCCTATATATAGTCTTGAAAACAATGCACCCAAATTAATACAGAGCTTGATATTTCAACCCCAGGACATTTCGACCCAAAGATGACGTTTCTGAAAACTCGATTTTATCCTACTTTCACTTTAAATTTTGGAATGTTCTTCAGAACTTTTGCCCAGTCAGGGGGCTGATAGCTGTGAAGCATATTGCTCATAGCCCTGTGGACAAAGTGCCGGTGCAATTTACATATCTTCTGGCAATGTACAATAGAAAACTGCAATAAATGGCAAAATGCGGACTTTGACATTTTAAGTACGATGGCACCGGAAGATGACTAATTACGAAACAACAACAACCTGAAAATGGCTGACAACCTAGCAGTGTTCGAGAAAAGGCTTGAAATGTTGGAGACTAGAGTATTTGGTGGTTCCAACAAAGATGCTCATTATCCAAAGGTAATTCTTCTACTAAAATTTTGATGGCCTTAGCGAGAATGATATGCTTTACACTGCAAACCTCTATCTCTCAAAATGCGCTTATTCGGATAGTTACAGAATTCGGATTTATTTATAAGCGTTTGGTTACTAGTAAGGAGCTGAAATAATAACTTGTTTCAGGCTTGTGTTTGCATGGCATGGCTACTAAACTATTTCCGAGTGAGAATGACTGCATAATTTTTAATTTTAAGTTGTTTTAATATTTGAGAATTGCCCAATCTCATACCAGGCGCGTAGGAGCAGGGGCCGCAGGAGCCTCGACCGTGGCCCCAATATTTCGGCAACTCGCGGCCCTGGCAGCCGTCTGAAACAAAACTAAAAAAAAAAACTATTTTGCGCCTATGCAATGCCATTAGCAGTAAACTCCACCCTAAGATAGTCGTCGTTTACCGACAATCGTTAACGGCTTAGCTAATACACAGTCAAGTGTCAACGTTCAGATAACGATGAGGTGCCAGGGTTGCCTCAGGGTGTTCAAGCCACGGTTAAGTTAATCCCAGTTCAATGTAATGAAATAAGTAGCGCGAAACAATGTCGTATTCTAAGACCATAATTTGCAAAGCAAAAGAAAGTGGTTAATTACGAGCGCTCCAAATTTTAAACTATTTTATTTCATAATATTAACTTTATTTCCTAGTAAGGAACATTCTTTAAATATATATATGACATCATTACTGATGCATGTTTTGTTATCCGATCTGTGTCCAATTCGTACTTTTGCATATGAAAATCTATATACAGTACAGGTCGGGTGTCTTTTACATTTTTGACTCATCACCGCCAGGGGTTTTCCTAGCCTTTCTGAGGGTCCGGAAAACAGACCCTTTCCCAAAGCAAACGGACCCTTTCCCAATCCGAAATTTCTTCCATTTTTCCCAATTTAATCCACAAATAATTTTCAAAACATAAGATATCCAATATATCGCACTTGGTCCGTGGATTCCAATTTCTGACAAATTCATGAAACGCACGCTTTTTTCGCGTCGTATCACGTCATTATCGGCGATGGCTGTTTATTACATTTTGTGTGCAGGGATTTAAGAGGCGATGTACACGTTCACAAACGGATACAATTTAACATGAAACGTATGAAAATAAATGAAAGGTGTTTTTTAACAATTATGTTGCTTCTGATTTGACATGAAACCCCCTTTGTGACGAAAAATGCGAAAAACACCAAGCTGATAACGGTATTGGCAGAATTTCGTTCACGAGACAAACTGCAAATTAGCGACAATAAATGCAAGTTGCTAACCATAATAGACATGAGCAGGAAACGTCAAAACAGTTTGTTGTTTTGACATTACCTGCTCGTTGACATATCAAGCTGGTAAACGACGGACGACGACGAACTAACATCGCCGACCATGACCGACTAACAGATCGTCGATCAGTTGAAAGTACCGAAAACAATAATACGGCACCGTTGGAAATTGATGATGGCGATCTTTGTTTGAACATTAATTAATTTCTTTTAATTAAAAATAAATCTTAATAAATAATACAGTTGTTTTAAATCATTTGTTCAGCACGGAACGTACTCTGATTTACCCGTAGATTTCACGGCTTGTTAATTACGCAACACCACGATATACATGCATCTGACAGCAGAAACAAATAAATTCTCATTGTTTTAGTGCGATTATTTACTTATATCGCACTCTGTTTATATCGCGGTTGGTGGGCTTGGACCCCAATGTCCGCGATATAATGGAGTTGCAGTGTATGCATTGAGGGCCAGGCCTCCTTAGATGATGCCACCCTGGAGGAAGTATGCGATTCGTTCAAGCACAGAAAACAAAGAAAAATAGTCATTTGTTGACTTCAACAAATTAAAATTATTCCATACCTTAAGTTTTTTTTTCTGGAAAAAAAGCCTGTATATAGGTTTTAAACACTAAACCACCCTGAGTGAATAAAAAGTTAACTGATCCTTCCTTGTAAAAGTTTTAAAAAAGGGGGAAAATGCATAAAAGAATGATTTCAAAATTCCCAAAACTTGTATTTTTGTCGATAAAAATTCCCAATTGAGACGTTTCATGCGCTAAAATTTTCCCAATTCTGGCCAGGGTCCTTTTCCCAAAATGGCCAGGAAAACCCCTGACCGCATTTCAGGGTCAGCGCGACATCCAATTTTTTTCGGGTGATCACGGGTGATCGTCAATCTTTCCACCGTGATCATTTGACAAGAAAATCACGGTAATTTGCGCGATTTATCAGCGCGAATCGCGGTGAAGATTTACTTGTGATTTAAAGACATTCTTCCGAATTTATTTATTTAAAACAAATATGTTGTTCGTATTTTCGTATCAGGTAAAAGATCTGAAACTTGATCAATGCACAAATATATTGTCCATTAATTGAAACACTGAAGTTTTGCACACCTTCCGTGTTGACATACATGCCCCGTAAATTGCTGTCAATTACAATTTTAAGTGGTACATTGTATGTTGGCACGGTCATTGCAGAATAACTAACTTTAATATGCAAACATTACAAAAAAAACTAATTTTAAAAGCGAACAACTGTTATTAAACTGTGAATTATTTTAAGACAAATTATACAAATTCATCGACAAGTATTGTGTTTATGCCTCAGATTGGAATTCAATGTCATTTAAGATACGAGTATAATTGCGGTGGAAACACACAGTAAACTGGACATAATAGATCATTATCGAGAAAGAAAAGCGAATAAAAATTGTGTTGTTCTTACCTTATCATTTCCTTAGTTGTTATTTTGATGAAAGATAAATGCATTATATTCTTTTTCTTAGTTACTCCGAACATGTTGAGAAAATAAATAACGGTGAAAATATAACAGACAAGTACATGTAGCTACATGTATAAAATCCATCTCGTCAGGTTTTTTTTCCCCAATCCCTTCCTAAAACATCTTCATTTAAATGAGCAATCAACACCTGTTTGAACACCTGTGTGATCAGCATTGTATATTTCATCATCATTTCTGTTTATTCACTTCAAAAAGAACACTTGACGAGTAATACTGATTTTCCGAGATCAAAGGTGCCGTGTTGGGTAAAAAAATTATTGATCATACCTCCGCGTTTTTTATTCTTAACAGATTGACTCATTTGTCAACTCTCAACAAAACATGAAAATTGCTTGAAACAAATTAGAGTTGTACGTTGTATACTTAATCAAAACATGCTGGAAATTAATAGCATTTGCCTGTCACAAATGTTATTTAAATAAACAATGTTTGTGTTCACGACTTGCTCATTGCATTCAAATGTTTATTGAAGAGTTGATTTGTCGTCGAGTAGTGTGTCATTTTTGTTTGGCAATCAACAAAGCTGTTGATAATTTGTGTTTTATATGGATTTATTAACCCCAAGCTGCGTTGACAGTTAAGCACTTTCAAAATAGTTAATGATTAATTCATGTCAGTTTGCAAAAATCGGGCGTGGGTAATAAAATAAAGCTCTGTTATATTGAAAAGTTATTACGTTTAGTAAGAAACTCGATATTTTCACAGAAGATTCGCAAACAAAGAAATTTTATTTTGTTTAATGCTGACGAATCAGCACGTCCGATTACGCCACTAAAATTTTTACATTATTTTGATACAATGTTACGTTCAAATTGGTTAAAGAATGGATGTTTTACATTAAAATAATTACATTTTAATTGTTAATTAACACTCCTTTCTCGAAAGATTTTTCACTGCGATCCCCCGCGATTGGACCTGAAGCTAAACTGCTGACAATGAATGTGAGAAGAACGAGAATGACTGTAGAATTATTGCCGCGAATCACGGCAAATCACCCGGAAATCGCCGCGTTGGAAGGACATATTCGCTGTGAATTTCCTCCCGAACTGATATATTAACACGTTGAACGGGTGAAAAATGTAAAAGACACCCGACCTGTACTGTATTATAGAAAGAATAGACGTTTAGGTTATGAACTGTGATTTTATTATATTTCAGTACTTGAAATCTGATAATTGAAACGTTTTATATAGACCAATGACTACAGATTATTGTTTTATAAAATAAGTAATTTATTACATGTGTATCGACTTATCACTGCTACGCAGCCAAAATCATCGCTTCCGCGGCCCCAATGTTCAAATCGCTCCTACGCGCCTGCATACTCATAGTCAGATTCTTTTGAAATCAGACTGAAGTCTTGCAATCTATGGCATGGTAATTGGGTGTTGGTGACACTGTTTAAATATGAAACATGAAATTCTCAATGACTCCAAGCTATTTATGCACTCAAAACCATTTGTATTGTATATTTGAAAGGTTTAAATATTAATATCTGAAAGATTTACCTCAAAGCAGCTTTAAATATTCCAACAATATGAAATGAAAGACTTAAATAATCTTTATATAAAATTCACTTCATTTGTTAAATTTATATTGTGTACAGAATTTTTAAAGTTATTCTATGGCATGCTTGTATTTATAAGCAGTAACTTTTAAATACTCTGATTGATCATTCACATAAGTAACTTGTAAGTTTTGTTCACACGTCTTTAGTAATGATTTGATTTAGTATTTCTGGAATGACTAATTATATACAAATGTATCTTTGATAATCTTTGAACTGAAACCACTCTTGGCTCTTAGTTATGTTCATGATGTTTGCTCGTTTAGATTGTAACAGATAACTAATATAAATTATAATGTGTGCATCTGTTTTATATCTTGCATTTATTTCTATTTATTTTAATTTATGTACTCTTTGTAAATTTTTTTAGTAGAGATTTTATCTGTGTTTAATATTAAAAAGTATTATTTTTACTTAGAATTCATTCAGATATATTTACAATGTTCGTAATGTGTTTATGTGTTGAAATATTATTTTATTGCTTGTCATTTGTCCATGAATGAATGCATGTTACCATTGTTTGTAATGTTTGTCTAGGATTCCAAACCGATGAAGGTAAGATTGTACTGGTAGTTTCACTTGCAAGCATTCAACATGGTACCCAAGTCCAGCATACAGATTGTGCTAATATGCTAATAGAGTTTAATCAATAATTTTAGAGCAAGACTGATTGACCCTTTACTAAGGCAGTTATTCATGTGTGAACAGGGTGGATTCAGATCAGCCAGCACATCCATGCTATCTGATCCGGATCTACACTGGTCACTTTTTCATTCATTAAGTTATTTCTGATGAATAAGCAAACAGTATAGATCCAGATCAGATGGCATATGTGCTTGCTGATCTGGATCTACACTGTTTGCACATGCGATAAAATCTGTTAAATGTATATGGAGTAAAGGGTTAATTACATGTAATTGAGAGTCTTTGGGGTTAACAGTTTATAATAATATATTAACACTACCAAAAATGTATAGAAATGATTTATTCTAGAAGTGCTGGATAAAGGAACCTAACATTGTACCAGTTTCAGTTATTTTCCATATGCCAAATTACTTTGTTTATTTGGAGTAGAGCTATCCCCTACTTTGTATTTTGAATATTGTGTTTTAAAATTTTGTTCAAAATTAAAGTTATTTACATAAATGTATAAAGCTCACAGTTCCCCAGCGCGAATTACCTATTACTATTAGCATTTAATTTTTATTTAAATTCTGTATATATCATGGAATGGTAGTTACAGTCTGAAAATTCAATGCTTTGTGGGTTTAACAGGAAAGATTATTTTATGGTTAGAAAATGGATTTTAGAATCTATCACTTCAGCTTATAATAAACAATAATAAACATTAATTTGGTATATGGAATATCTAACTTAAAAGAACATCTTTCTTCTTAAAATAAGCTTGTACATAATTATAGTAACTGAGGATTTTATTTCAAAATAAAATTTAAGCATCAGGGGGAAAGATGTTCCTTTAAAAGCAATTTTAGTGATTAATCTCTTTTGTTTGCTTTCTTATTTTTGTTTACTTTCCACATTATTAATACCACTAGCATGCCCAGCATATTTCAGGAGACTTTGTCACAGATTTACAAAATGAAATCATACTCCAAGATTATAAAACTGAGAAAAGAAACCAGTCTCAAATCTCAAGGATCTGATTGGCTATAAGGGTGACTGGTCAGTCAGATGCATGAGATTGAGACTGGTTTCTAATCTCAGTTTTATAATCTTCAGCAGATATTTTATCATCTGTAATATGTTAGCTCTCCTGAGTCAAAGGTTCATAGAGCTTTTTTGAGATTGAAACTGGGTCCTGCATCACGTGCTGTGAGTCTGTCGAAGTCCTTTTACACTACATAACTTTTTTTATGCCCCCACAAGTGGGAGGCATATAGAGTTGCACTCATCCATGCATAAGTTCCCCAAATCTTGTGGCATCAACTACTCATGTGGGCGGATTTCTTTCAAACTTGCACAGATGATCAAGCAGGATTTGCAGATGATCATAAAGAAAAGATTTTTTCCTGTGACCATTACTACCAGAGTTGTGGACCTTTGTTACAAATGTTATTGTAGAAGTGGGGGCATCAGTGACCCTAGGACACAATCTAGTTTCATAAATAGTGTAATTCACTTCATTTGAATTCAATACAGAGAGCAATTGTGTTTTAAAATCTATGGTCTGTTCATAACTCACCATATGTTGCATGGTCATATTCAAAAGAATGCAAACATTACTCTTGCTACATTGCAGAAGCTTCAAAAATTTGTTAGATGAGCATGAAAGCTTGCCATGTTGTTACATATGAAATATTTTTTCACCAACTGCCATACTCTGTGACTTAATGTCTTTGGCCGAGCAGTACTCAAGATCTTTGATCATGACCCTGTGCAGATTAAAGTGGTACACAAAAGGTCAGTGCAACACAGGCAAGAGTTCTGTTTCTAGTATTGTACACAATACATGCTAGTATTGTATTGACCCTTTGTACTATGGTATCATTATACTTCGCAAGGGTTTCATTTTGATATATTTTGCACAAGTAAAAATTGCGTAATTTTACCCTAGCAAAATTTTACTTTAGCAAAACATGATGAAATAGTGAATCTTATAAGAAAAATACAACTTTGCAAATTTATGTCAAAATGTCATTTATAGCATTTCCGTGAAAAAAGGCCCTGTGAAATGAAAAGATACCTCTGTATTGTTTTTGTTAAATCTTGTACAGATTTTGATTACAACAGATCAGTAGAGTATTGCTTTATTAATTCTGTAGTTGCTTTCCTTTTGCTTAATAGACACTCGTACAACTGTTACTGTTTGTATCAATGTTTTCACTCTATGGCGGGTAACAGCATGTCTTGCTGGGAGTTTTCTGGTTGGAAGGAAGTTTGAATTTCTAGAGTCTGGAATTAGAGATGACTACTGATGTCATTCTGAGATAAAATTACTGGGGATACTGTTTTTCAAAAAACATTCAAAATCATCAACTGCTGATTAAAAATTGATGAAGAATATCTGTTTGTTATTAATAATTGTTTTTTTTTCAGTATTTATTAATTTGCAAATATAATAAGGCAAGTTTTAAATACAATTTCTTGAATGAAATAAACCCTCTCACACAGTTTCGTTTGATAACAAATTTAAGCATTAAATCCTCTGAGAGACACAGTTTCATACAGCCCACTTCTTCGAACAATGTTTTGCGAATACAAAGTGGATATTGGCCGTTACTTATAAAATTCGCACAAGCAAGGGAAAACATTGGTATATGCGTAACTTTCATATATCAAACTGTACAATCAAGAACCATATTCATTTAATGAAATATTCCCTGTAACCCACGTAATTTTAGTCATACTGTTTAATTAAAAAAAAAATAGATGAAAGCCATTTAACTCTTCACACCATATTAATGCCTTTTACATGTGTGCGACCAATGTAGATCCAGATCAGCCAGCACATCTGTGCTGTCTGATCAGGATCTGCACTGCTCACTTTTTTTGGTCAGAAATAACCAAATAAATCAAGTGATCAGTCTGTTAGGATCTGCACTGTTTGTTTTTAGATTCATTTGTTCATTTTTGTCAAAGAAGCAATAAGTGTTGATTCAGATCAGATGGCACAGTTGTGCTAGCAGATCTTGATCTAAACTGGTTGCACATCTGATAAAAGCCTTATATATGTAGTAAAGCGTTATATAACCAGTAAATAACTTGTAAATATTTTGGGATCAAATTCAGCACTCAGGACAGGGGGTGGGAGAGGGGGTAATGCATCACACCACTAATCATAGTACAATTGCACCTGAAACAATGTTCGTTTGTTAGCAAAATGAATTTTGCTACAAGATGATGGTGTTTAGTTCCTTTATCATTTAATCATATCCATTTACAGCATTTTTCATTGGTTACAGTTCTTTTTAACAGTGTTGAATATTAAACTGATATTGTTAGGTATTGTGCGAATCATTTAAATTGATTTATTTAATTTAAAATATTTTTATTAACCATTTTACTCCTTATATGTGTTTTATTGCATGGGTGAACAGTGTTGATCAAGATCAGCCAGCACATCCGTGCCATCTGATCAGGGTCTACACTGTTCACTTCATGGTCAGAAATAATCTTATGAATCAAACCGAACAAATGCAGATCCTGATAAGACATCACAATTGTGCAAGCTTATCTGGATCTACACTGTTTGCCTATGCAACGAAACCAATATATATGGAGTAAAGGGTTCAATTCAGGGGTGAGTTTGCATGAAAATAAAATTAATTTCTCTTTCATTTATTACAGGTGCATGGTAAAAAGATATAAATTGTTTCAAATTCTTCGGCTATATACACCTTTCCATTTATTTAATAAAAATGTTTATCTTAAAGTTGTGGAATTGTCCAAACATTGGCTGCTTTCTTTATAAAGGTTTTTAAAATCTAAAATCTTGCAACCCTTTACTCCATAGATACAAAAACACCTTTAATGCCTCGGTGAATAGTGAAGATCCAGATCAGCCATCACATTCATGCCATCAGATCAGGATCAACACTGTTCACTTTTTGATTTATTAAGTTATTTCTGACCATAAAGTGAAGAGTGCAGATCCTGATCAGATGGCAAGGATGTGCCCATTAATCTGGATCTGAACTGGTGGCACATGCATTAAAATATAAACATTATGAAGTAAAGGTTTTTCAAAACAAGATGGAGTTATATTTCTAATTTAGCAAGAAAGTAAGATCAGTTTCTCAGACTGTCATATTATTTTCTGAATGAAACAAACAACAAACTTGTTTTCAACTTTGCCTTATCCTTCATTTTGCTACCATTCTCCGGTCTGAAATTTTGTCTTGCATTTAATAAATGCTCGATTTTCTAACCCACAGCCTGCTGAATTTCTGTAATATGTTTTCCTTTCTTTGAGTCCAGGGTTGAAGGTTAAGCTGAGTTTGGAAACCAGTCTCAAATCTCAAGCATCTGATTGGCTGAAATGGCGACCAGTCGTCATTTCAGCCAATCAGATGCTTGAGATTTGAGACTGGTTTCCATGCTCAGTTTTATAACCTTGGGCACTGGCACAGCCTTGCCTTCTGATAAGGATCTGCACAGTTTGCTTTTAAATTCATTGGGTTATTTCTAACCAAGAGGCAATAAGTGTAGATATAGATCAGACAGCATGGATGTGCTGGCTGATCTGGATCTACACTGGTTGCACATGCAATAAAAACTATATATCTTGAGTAATGGGTTAACTTTCTGAAGAGTGAACATAGTAATGTAGACCCAGATCAGCTTGCACATCCATATAATCCATAACTAAGGGGTCTACATCGTCAACAAAGTGCAAAAATGGGGCAAGTACTATTGAAATAAGAAGGAGTTATAGTGTTTTCACAAAATCACAAAAGGTTCACTGCTAATTTGTCTACAGAACAATCCTATAAAGGCCAAAGATCATTAAATTATAACTGCTGACAGTTTTTACATTTCACCCAATCAGATGCTTGAGATTTAAGACAGGTCTCCTGATTTAGTTTTATGATCTTGGGCTCAAGACTGGCTAAGATTGTGCAGAAATCCAGCTGGTTAAGTGTATGGAATAGAGACCTAGATGTAGAAAATAATGCATAGAGTATTTATAATAATGTCTTATAGTTGCTATTACTATTATTTTTATTTTCATTCATTCTTAAATTAAAAACGAACTTGTTCCCTCTTCATAACATTTAGCAGGTGGAAACCTGGTACTTTCTGCTCTTTTAGTTTATATGATATCACTAAAAATCTAATAATTTAATCTATTTAAAATTGATAGTTTTTAAGATATTTGTAAGGTTAATTATTCTGATTTGTGCTTTTTTGGTTTCAGTGTACTGAAGTGCTGGGAAATGTACAGACCAATCTGTACAAGGCTGTAGCCGGCAAGAAAAAGATCAACAAAATATTCGACCGATGTAAGTTAGCCATAATTCATTCAAATCCCAGGCAAGCCAATTGTATGTGTGTTTGTGTTTTACCGGTATGCTGCAAAATCTGTGATTTATGTTAAACATTGACCATTTTTAGACAATAACTCTTTATTAAAACATTTCTGCCATCGGTCTTCTTCATTTGATATTGTCACAACAAGTCTACCATATATACTCAACCATTAGTCGAGTTCTTTTCCTTTCAAGAACACTTCAAAAAAGTCTATTCGACTTATGGCCGAGAGAAAGAAAAGAACCTTTAAAAAATCGCTGTGAATCGCCGCCATTTTGATAAGTTGTTGTTGTACTTGATGTGTTAGCTGGTAAAAGCAGTACTATTGGTATTGGGTGTTATGTTCGTATCTATATGACATTGAATTCATTGAAAAACAGAAAGACAATTTATTGCAACATTAGCATTCTACATACAACACTTTTTTGTAAAAAATTATAAAATATAATTATTCACGTTTTTCACCTTAAAGTGGTTTGAAAAATCGTCGTGAGTTGCCGCCGTTTTGAATAAATTATGCTATACGTTATGTGTAAGCGAGTATAGGCAGTATTCGGAGACATGTTGTAACTATATGACATTATATTCATTGAGAAACGGAATGAAAATTTATTGTAAAAATTATAATTCTACCTACAACGCTTGTTCTTAGAAATTACAAAATATATATATTCACGTTTTACACAGTTGCGGTTGTTTTGTTGAAATGCTTTGAAATATAATTATTACTTGTGTGCTAAATTGAAACATGAAATTAGTAAAATACTATTATTTTACTCATGACTGAGTAAATCAAGATTGAACCAGGGTCTAATCAATTTTATTAATACACCTTGATTGTACACAATTGGCGCCGAAAACTGCCAAATGCGTGTCAAACCATGATGACATTTGATAATGGTACACATTTTGCTTTGAGCTCTCGCCAACAGTCGCTAATTACTAAAAACAAACTCGGCATGACAAAGGAAGTTATATTATAAAAATACCTGTCAGTTTGCCCCAACTTTCCGCTACGCTGAGATTGTCTTACCGTTCTGCTCTAGCCAATTGGTAGTAAGTTAGCATTACCAAATCGTACAGAAACACCAATCTTGCTCGCATACCGTATATTCCCTATTAAACGCCCCTCCCCTAATAAACGCCCTCCCAGTCTTTTTTCAAAAGTAAAAGAGTGACTTACCATGACATGACGATCTTTAATCTCTCATAATAATCATTTCGGTGTGAAAAATTTCATTTCAGGTTAAGTTTTTTAAAAATAAGTTCTAGGAAAATGACAAAATTGTTTCCTACGGTTATTTATTAAAAAATAACACAATTATTGAAAACTACATTTTGTCAATAGTTGGTCTCTATTAAATGCCCCCCCTTTGCAAAATGTAACACCCCCGGGGGCGTTTAATAGGGAATATACGGTATGTATTTTCAAGATTATTTATATTGGCGGGAGGCGGAGTTACATGTTAAATTGAACGACGTACATCAGATATCTAATCATTATATTCAGTCACGATCATGCATTTAGTGACAGAATAAGTATTAAAATATGTTGAAATAAAGCTGTGAATGATAGTCGTATTTATTTTGTTATTTACTTACAATAAAATAAACTATATTTTTCTTATCATTACTTTTTGTATTAACTAAAAATATTAGTTTTTGTTCATGCTTTGGTTTATGAAATTGCATAATATGATTATAAATGAAACAGCGAGTTGTACTTATTGATTTTCTCAAGGTTATGTTGGCAATGTTTTGCATATTCTTGCATAAAAGTTGCTTAAAAAGGCCTTATTTTAGCAGTTTTTCAACTCGACTAATGAATGAGTCAAGGTAAAAAACGGCCTTTAAGAGGTGGAAATCCACCCCTCGACTTATGAACGGATCGACTGAGTATGGCTGAGTATGTACAGTACATTTTTGTGTCACCCTTTCGAAGAAACGGCGATACATAAGGATCGCTTTGTCCGTCCGTCAGTCTGTCGGTCCGTCACGAAAACTTAACAGTGGCTATAACTTTGCCATTTCTTTATCAAACTTGCAAATTATATTGCTTATGACAACACACTCGAGATGATGCCAAATTCTCAAGGTCAAGGTCACATTTGATGGAGTTATGCCCCTTTTTGTACTTGGATTTTTACACGAAAACTTAACATTGGCTATAATTTTGTCATTTCTTATTTTTTGTTCATCAAGCTTTCAAAATATATTTCTTATGACAACACGCTCGAGATGATGCCAAATTCTCAAGGTCAAGGTCACATTTGAAGGAGTTATGCCCCTTTTTGTACTTGGAATTTTACATGAAAACTTAACATTGGCTATAACTTTGTCATTTCTTAATATTTTTACATCACACTTTCAAATTATATTCCTTATGACAACACGCTCGTGATGATACCACATTCTTTAGGTCAAGGTCACACTTGATGGAGTTATTCCCCTTTAGATGAAAACTTAACGTTGGCTATAACTTTGCCATTTATTAATATTTCTTCATCAAACTTTCAAATTATATTCCCTATGACAATACGCTCGTGACGATACTATATTCTTAAGGTCAAGGTCACATTTGATGGAGTTATGCCCCTTTTTGTACTTGCATTTTTATTCCGACAGCACCAGAGGGCGACACAAGACTGAACACCCATCTAGTCTTTCTTATACATCACAATATACTTCTTATAATCCCATATATTTACTCTGTATGTACAACCAGTGTAGATCCAGGTCAGCTGATACATCTGTGCCATCCGATCTACTCTTTTCACTTCTTGGGCAGAAATTACTTTTAATAGACTGCAAAGTGCCCAAATGCTATAAAACTAATTTATTAATTCTGAGTTAAGGGTAAATTGATTATTGCAAAACATGTCTATCCCTGTCATAAGTTTTCACCATGTTGCGCAAAATTAATTTTACCTTTCATCTGTGAACTGTGAATTCACTGATTTTTGTGATTCTATTTTTCTAGGGCTAATCCACAAATTTAAAACTGCCACAAAATATATAATTGATCATAAACATATTTAGGAAAATTCAAAACCATGACATTAGGAACTCTAGTCTAGAATATGTCATTTAACTGAAAACCTTGACATTTTATGCAGAAGAATGTAAGTACATTTACGATATGGAATATGTGAATTTTCAGTGTCTAAGTTGAGAGAGTGTCTTGATTATTGATGATACATTGTAATATACATATAAAAGAAACTGTAGTGCCCGAGTTAAGAGCATGTCTGGATATTATTGATAATATACGTAATAAAGGAACTTCTAAACCATGAAATTAGGAACTCTAGAATATGTCATTTAACAGAAAACCTTGAAATTTTATGCATAAGAATATACATGTAATTACACACAGAGAAACCTGCCTTAGCAGCCACCTGTGAATAGCAACCACCTGTCTTAAACAGCCAGTTTAAATATGACTTTAATTGACATTTTGTTCTAATGTTTACCTGTCTTTAACAGCCACCTTTCTTCAGCAGCCAATTTTTGTAACTCCCTTGTGTGGCTGCTAAAGACAGGTTTGACTGTATACAGTATTGTAAATGTGTATTTTCAGTGCCTGAGCTGAGAGAGTGCCTGGATCCAGCAAGAGCTGATGAGATGACCCTGTCAGATGCTGCAAAGACTGAAATCATCCTGGCAGGTACTGTAAAACATGACAGGCCATGACTTTACTCTTCTAGAACTGATGGTGATGGTATACTTTACACTGAACGTTTGTTAATCGGGGTACCTTAAACAGTACTGATTACTACAGTAAAAGCACTCTTATTATTTTAACCACCTCTGGGACTTGACAAATGCGGTCTTGATAATTGGTGGTCTTAATTTGGGGATAGAAACTAGCACATAACTGTTTAATGCATTTTCTATAGAAGCCCATTTCTAAAACAATGCTTTAATGGTAACCAATGACAGAATGAAAGAAATTTTGAAATAAAAGTAATAAGATATTGTTTTGATTATCACCTTTATTTCACTTGGAAAATTCTATAATTTGAATTATATAATGAATTTCACTAAAAGCACAAAAATGTCCGTCCCCTGAATACATTCAGCAGATCGAGGGTTACATGCTAGACTATCATAACTTCTTCTTTACTGCTATTAATTTCGAAAGTATTGAAGGCAAGTCTTGAAATAAAGGATTTTATTATAATCAGTAGAAATGTATGTATGTGATATATATTTTCAGAGGAGGATTTCTTGTTACAGCAGTCAGCTAGGCTGGAGACTCTTCAACAGCTGGAGGATACTCTCGACAGTGAACATATTAAAGGTACATACAGTTTGTTGTCTACTTTGGGCTGGAATGTGATAAAAATTCAACCAGCATTAAGATAGGAAGAAAAATTGTGACTGAATAAGGTTGTCAGAACAGGGACATGTTTTTAGCTGACCTGAGCACGAAGTGCTCATGGTGAGCTTTTGTGATCGCCTGATGTCCGTCGTCTGTCGTCCGTCGTGCGTGCGTGCGTCGTCAACTTTTTCTTCAAACGACTTCTTCCCCTGAACTCCTGGGCCAATCTTGCTGAAACTTGACAGGAATGTTACTTGCATGAAGCTTTACCAAAATTGTTCAAATGGTTCCAGTCCATTGCCTATCTAGGTCACAGAGGTTAAAAATAGATTTTGAACATGAAATTTTTAAAAATCTTCTTCTCTGAAACCGTAAGGCGTAGAACTTTGATATTTGCTGTGTAGCATCACCTAGTGGTCCTCTACCAAGATTGTTCAAATTATAGCCCTGGGGTCAAAATTGGCTCCGCCCCAGGGGTCACTTGATTTTACATAGACTAATATAGGAAAAACTATAAAAATCTTCTTGTCTGAAACCACAAGGCCTAGAGCTTAGATATTTGGCATTTAGCATCCTCTAGTGGGACTCTACAAAGATTGTTTAAATTATTTCCCTGGGGTCAAAATTGGCCCCGCCCCAGGGGTCACTTCATTTTACATAGACTTATATAGGAAAAACTTAATAAATCTTCTTGTCTGAAACCACAAGGCCTAGAGCTTAGGTATTTGGCATTTAGCATCCTCTAGTGGAACTCTACACAGTTTGTTCAAATTATTTCCCCGGGGTCAAAATTGGCCCCGCCCTAGTGGTCACTTCATTTTGCATAGACTTATATAGGAAAAACTTTAAAAATCTTCTTGTCTGAAACCACAAGGCCTAGAGCTTAGATATTTGGCATTTAGCACCCTCTAGTGGGACTCTACAAAGATTGTTCAAATTATTTCCCTGGGGTCAAAATTGGCCCCGCCCCAGGGGTCACTTCATTTTACATAGACTTATATAGGAAAAACTTTAAAAATCTTCTTGTCTGAAACCACAAGGCCTAGAGCTTAGATATTTGGCATTTAGCATCCTCTAGTGGAACTCTACAAAAATTGTTCAAATTATTTCCCTGGGGTCAAAATTGGCCCCGCCCCAGGGGTCACTTCATTTTGCATAGACTTGTATAGGAAAAACTTAAAAAATCTTCTTGTCTGAAACCACAAGGCCTAGAGCTTAGATATTTGGCATTAAGCACCCTCTAGTGGAACTCTACAAAGATTGTTCAAATTGTTTCCCTAGGGTCAAAATTGGCCCCACCCCAGGGGTCACTTCATTTGACATAGACTTATTTAGGAAACACTTTAAAAATCTTCTTGTCTGAAACCTCAAGGCCTAGAGCTAAGATATTTGGCATTTAGCATCCTCTAGTGGAACTCTACAAAGATTGTTTAAATTATTTCCCTGGGGTCAAAATTGGCCCCGCCCCAGGGGTCACTTCATTTTACATAGACTTATATAGGAAAAACTTAATAAATCTTCTTGTCTGAAACCACAAGGCCTAGAGCTTAGGTATTTGGCATTTAGCATCCTCTAGTGGAACTCTACACAGTTTGTTCAAATTATTTCCCCGGGGTCAAAATTGGCCCCGCCCTAGTGGTCACTTCATTTTGCATAGACATATAGGAAAAACTTTAAAAATCCTCTTGTCTGAAACCACAAGGCCTAGAGCTTAGATATTTGGCATTTAGCACCCTCTAGTGGAATTCTACAAAGATTGTTCAAATTATTTCCCTGGGGTCAAAATTGGCCCGCCCCAGGGGTCACTTCATTTTACATAGATTTATATAGGAAAAACTTTAAAAATCTTCTTGTCTGAAACCCCAAGGCCTAGAGCTTAGATATTTGGCATTTAGCATCCTCTAGTAGAACTCTACAAAGATTGTTTAAATTATTTCCCAGGGGTCAAAATTGGCCCCGCCCCAGGGGTCACTTCATTTTATATAGACTTGTATAGGAAAAACTTTAAAAATCTTCTTGTCTGAAACCACAAGCTGAGAGTACTTTTGTACTCAGGTGAGCGATATAGGGCCATCATGGCCCTCTTGTTAAAATTTTAGGGAGAAATCAATTAAGGTATTGGCTTTCTGTATGAAACATATAGGGAAAAACTCCCTAACACTCACACTGTAACACTTTATGATTTGCATACACAATAGTGAATGGGAAATAAATCATTTGGCTTCTTTAAAAAGGAGTTTAGAAACAAAATGGTAAAACAAATATGTGGTGTGCATGATTAAATGTCTACAATTAATACTCAGTCATGCACACATGGATCACCTTTAAGTTGGATAATTCAACAGTTTTTTCAACAATGATAAAGTAACTAAAGCAGGTTCATATAGGCCTAGTATTTGCCTTAAATGTGAAGAAAATACAATTTGAAATTTTTATCTAGTTTTTTTGCCATTTTTGAGCCTATGAGAATCAACTCCATTAAAGACAATATTTAAAACCATTTATACCTATTTTATTTGAAATTTCATAGTGATAACATTAAATTTATCCTTTATTACATATGCTGCAGTACTAGACGAAGTGGTCTTAATAACAAATAATAATCTGTTGAATATTTCAGCTGTGCCAAGTTTGACAGGTAAACTACATGATCTGAGCCAGCTACAGATCAAACAACAAGATGAAGCCGGAAGACTCTCTGATGAAATACAACAACTACTCACCAAATATAACTCTATAGTATCCTTTCACTGGCTGTAATTATTAAGTTCATTAACCAGGTTTACTTGAAAAAATCCTGGTTATTAGATTGGGGTATGTGGTTGGGAGGGTGGGCATCAACATTTGGTAAAATTTTTGTTTAAGTTCACCTTCTTTGTAACCATTCAAGGTAGAGCTTTAAAACTTTACTTAGTTGTCTGACATCACAATAGCAGTAATCAGGACAAGTTTCATAACTCTTGACTGTATTTTGTCATAGTTATGCCCCTTTTTCACTTAAAATTTCAAATGAAAACCATGTTTCTTCACATTATGGTGTCTTCTTGTTTTTAGTGTTAAAATTGAATGCTCGGTAGCAAGAGATCCTTATTTTCCAGCTATGCCTCTTAAAATGGGGAGTGGTTTAGATCCTGATCAGACTGCATGGATATGTAGGCAGAATTAGATCCACATTAGTTACACATGGGGTATAAGCTATAATACTCCATAGCATAATCCGTTGTGTTGTCACAGTTGTCCGCTTTTTTGATGGACATTGATTAACCCTTTCCAGTATAGATACACCTTTATTGCTGGTGCAAACAGTTTAGATCCTGATCAGCCGGCACATCCGTGCTGTCTGATCAGGATCTGAACTGTTCGCTTTTTGATTCATTAGGTTATTTCTGACCAAAATGCGACCAGTGCAGATCCTGATCGGACGGCACGGATGTGCCGGCTGATCTGGATCTACACTGGTCTCACATGCGATAAAAGGCGTATATATCCAGGAAAGGGTTAATATACTTATTTTCCTTAACTGATACCAGATTCATCTTTTATCAAAACAGTTTGTGAAGTGGGATGAGACGTTGACCAAACTAGAACAAGCTAAAAATCCACCGAAAGTTCTGAATTAGCTGTGAGATGATCAACTCCTAATTCTATTTACATATATACATATAAAGTTAATATTAATGAAAGACATTTCTGTTGTGATGTTTATCTGCTTTGGTATACACCAAGTAAAATGTGCAATACATGTGAAAGCATTGAAAGTGTTTTGTCTTATTTTTTCTCATATGACTTTATATAAAAGTTTAACTGATATTAATAAAAAATGACTGCGAGGAAAGAACTTGTAAGTATAAAAACAAAGGGCTTTTAAGTACAGGGGTTTCACTTACACCTGAAATTCAAGGCTGGAAAGGATAATTGGATTATAATGAAATTATAACCCTTGGGTTGAAATTTTCAAGGGTAATAATCAGAATTTCTTGGAATTTTAACGGCCAAAACCATTTAAAGGGTCAAATCGAACCCTTTTAAGCAGTGATGAAATTCTTTTCATTTTCTGAAATCAATTATCAGAAGGAATCAAGACTAATTTATTTGATATTTTGACTTTATTTTAATGAAGGCTATTAAAGTTAAAGACCCCCATTCACCACAATGATTACAAGTCTGTCTACTGTATTTGTTAAATTGAACCATAATTTATTGTTAGAAAATCTGAATTGTTGCACTGGTAGTATATAAGATATTCTGTTTAGAAGTGGCTGTAAGCAAGAAGTGGTAAAATGATAATAATCAGCAAATTAATAAGACATTAGCATGACAGTTGATCTGAACTTTGAATGTATTGATCTACTTTGATATTTTTTTTATTTTTGTGAAGTTTCACTTACATTATCAGCATGTTCGTGCTGAGAGCTAACTTTGATCATGATCAAATATAGCAAATTGCAGCATTATTTTTATATGTCCTTTTTCAGCAACCACTTTATACTTTGAATGAAATTGTGTAAGTGTAGATGCACATAATATAAGAAATCAAACTAGTGGCAGTTTGTGTTTAATGAGTTATGGCCCTTTGAATTACTTTAAGCTACATATAGTGTATTATAAAAGCACAATTCCCATGTCCCCCAATATAGCTCAGGGACCATCCTTCAGTTCCACTGATATCTTATTAGTAATGGAAATTATTACATGGACATTTGCCTAAAGAATGGCCTGAAACCACTTGACATTAGGTTGGTTTGACACTTGGCTATCAATGGATCTTTATATATGTATACTTCATTCATACATATTATATCATGTGTGCAAACAGTGATACCCAGAGCAGCCAGGACCCAAGATCATAAAACTAATTTTTGAGATCAGTCTCAAATCTCAAGGATCTGATTGGCTGAAATGGCGACTTGTCGCCATTTCAGCCAATCAGATGCTTGAGATTTGAGACTGATCTCCAGATTTAGTTTTGTGATCTTGGGCCCAGGTCAGATCAGGATCTGCTCTGTTCACTTTTGATTCATTAGGTTTTTTCAGGCCAAAAAAAGGCTTATGTAGATCCTGATCAGACGGAACGGATGTGTGGTTCTACAATGGTTGCATGTGCAAAACATTATGTATATATCTAATAAAGGGTAAACATTGAATTTATAGATTTCCTTATTGTTGGTTACAATAACCAATCCATAAATTGGAAATAAGTCCTGTTTTTTTTGTCTTGCATAGACTGTTTTGTATTGTTTGCAAAAATCAGCATGTCAGCAAATTTCATTGATTTTTGTAGGTTTACAATAATATTTTATTCAATTAACAATGAAGCAGAGCATCTGCATATACTGAAGGCTTGTGGAATAAACAGATTTGTTACCTTAGTGCAAGATTGGTATTTATACTGCTTTTGTTCTAAGGTCACAAATTATTGTATTTACTTTATATTCATGTGAGAATTAGAATATGTTAACAATTGTTGGATAAATGCATGATTCAAACATTAATTAATTTCAGTAACCTTAACTCTTGTGTGTTATTTTTGAAACTACTTGTTATGCTCTCCCTTGACCTGCTCAGCACACAGTAATGTAAAGAGAACTTCAGTAGTTGTTTTGGCAACTGGGTATATGGGTGTGTACACTGAGGGTTTATCGAGGTCAGATAGACCACAGATGTTTACCTTTTGAAGTGCAGTTTACTATGATGCATTTGGGTGGTACACACTGATAAACAAGTACATTTCTAAGGTTTAACCTTTCAAACAGAGGTAAAGATGTATCCTTCTTTCCTATGGTTTCAGCCACACATGGTGTCATGTGTCCAAGGTTATAAAACTGAGCATGGAAACCAGTCTGAAATCTCAAGCATCTGATTGGCTGAAATGGCAACCAGTCGCCATTTCAGCTAATCAGATGCTTCAGATTTTAGACTGGTTTCCAATCTCGGCTTTATAACCTTCAGTCATGATATACCACACTATCTTATTAAGGTCTTTAGCCCTTTACTCTCTATATACTGGTTATATCACATGTGCGACTGTGTAGATCCAGATCAGCTGGCACATCTGATCTTTACTCCTTGGTACACATTGTAGATCCTCATCAGCCATTAGCACATGCAATAAAACAATATATACTCAACAAAAATAGAAACCTGACACTATATTTGGTGTATTTTCCTGGAATCAGATTTAAAGCTAATTGAATTGTGGTATGTAATAAAAATTGTGCATGTTTTGAACTTAATTATGCATTTTGATATTTTTGGTGCATGAAACAAGTGATTCAGTGGTTATTTTCTTTTGAATGGTGCAAAAATATATAGATTTTGAATATGCACCTCATACTTATTCAAAGTTACAGTGTCAGGTTTCTTTTTTTGTTGAGTATATATGGAGGAAAGGGTTAATATGATATTTGTGGAATAGCAGTTGCCATTGAGGACCTCTGGATTACACCTGTTTTTCCCTGGAGCAGTAAATACATGGGTGATCAGACAAATGGAAAAATCTTAAGTTCATTATAAGACCATCATAAAAGCAAAAGTGGAGGCAAGTATAAAAGCTAGCTTTTAGTTGGTCCATTTGGAGAGAGGTTTTAACCAATTAGATTCTTGAGATTTGAGACTGTTTTGCAGTCTTGTTTTTGTCATTGGGCGTGGATTCCCGTATTTAAAAATTGCTTTTACTTTTGTTTACTTTATCATGGACTCCATTATATCACTTATGGCTCAATTTCGAAAAACAATACAAATACATCCATAGTCTCAGGTGGTTTTTGGTGCATTAGAAGAGAAATTCTGAGTTTGGAGATAAAATCATCAATAAATATGTGACAGGGTAAATTTGTGGTGTAGATCCAGGTATTTTTGCAGTCTAGACCCAGATATGAATGTGCATCTACACAGGGTCTACATTGTTCACTGTTTTATGTAAAAGACTCCTATGAATATGTCTTAAATACAATACCATTAACCCTTAACTCAATGGACATTGGTGGATACCACAACTTTTGCCATTTGATTTAGATCTACAATAATTGCTTCTTGGTCAGAAAAAATTAAACAAATGATATCTAAAAGCTAACAGTGTATATCCTGATAGGATGGCATGAATGGGCTGGCTGAAAAGGATCTACACTGTTTGCCTTAGGGATAACAGTCATATCCCATGCAGCAAAGGGTAAATACCATTTTGGCACTTTGGTTGTTTCCTGTGAAAAAAGAGATGACAACAATACAAGTTTTAGATACTCTCTCTTTTATTGTTTCTAAGGGAGCTTGATCTGTAAAGTTGACCAAGCAAGATATAGATTAAACATGAAATTTTCTACAAGATAATTATGTAATATATACATATGCATGCACAGACATAAGTACAACGAAATGGATCACTCTTTACTCCATATATATGGGTTTTATCACATGTGAACTGTGTAGATCCAGATTAGCTGTCACCTCAATGCTGTCAGATCAGGATCTACACTGTTAACTTCTTGGTCAGGAATAACCTAATGAATCCAAAAGCAAACTGTTTAGATCCTGATCAGACAGCATGAATGTTTTGATCTGCATCTACTCTGTTTGCCCATGGATCACACCCATATCGGATGGAGTAAAGAGATAGACCAATAACAGCAACAGCTATTAAAACGTTCCTGATACAACTAACCACACATATCTTAACAGCAAATCTCTCAAAATTATACATCAATATGTAGTGCCTAAAACAAAACTTTCGTCTTAACCATTTACTCCATACATACACATTAAAACACATTTAACCAGTGTAGATCCAGATTTCTGGCACAGATGTGCTGGCTGATCTGGATCTACACTTGTTACACATGCCATAAAGGTAATTGTGTATTGAGGAAAGTGTTAACAATGCATAACTGTACAAAGTGGCAAATAATATTCAAAAAAGGCTTTCTTACTCAATTTCTACTTTAATGAACATATTTAGTATGATGTACCATTTTTCATACATTTATTCTGAATGGAATCATTTTTTAGATCCGCTTAAATTTCTATCTCACTAACATCGAAAGAAACATGAGATTAAAAAGTCAGCTTGTTAATAACAGTATATAAATATTCGTTAAAAATACTTATTTCAGCAGTATCATGTTTTGATGCACAGAACGGTAAATATTCTGTGCTAGTAATTTTGCAGCAAACTTTAACCATTTTTTTTTACAAAACTGATTTTTTACTACGATCGTAACATTATTTTCAACAAAATTATTTTTACAGCAGTCTGCCAGTTGGCCTTTCACCAATCAAACATTAAAATGAACTATTAAACTGGTGTTTGTTAACACAACCCATAGGGTGCCAGTTTTTATATGGTCTTTTTTTTATTTGTAAATTGTTTGATATAATCAAAATGGCAAGGCCAGAATTTAAAATCAATCACTTAGGCAATCTTTGTTTTTCTCATAAAGATGAATGAAATAACAGAATTTTCAAAGTGAATTTTACAATCAGTGATTTAGCATGCAGTGCTATAGTGCAACATATATTTGTTGACCAACAAAGACAAAACAAATGTCACCTAACACTAATATCACAGGCTGGGTTTAACAAGATAAAAGATTTGTCAGTATAAGTGGCACCAAGTAAACATAGAAGTAGGTTGAAACAGGTAAGAACTTTAATAAAACACGAACTTCTTAAAGATCTGGTTAAACCAAACCAAATTACATAAAATCTTTTCAAAATTGCCTTTTTTTAAGACAAAGCACGGTACGGTAACTGCACCATATATGATATATATTAACCCTTTACTCCATCAATATGCCTTTTATCCCATGGGCAACCAGGGCCCAAGATCATAAAACTAAGTTTTGAGATCAGTCTCAAATCTCAAGGATCTGATTGGCTGAAATGGTGACTGTCGCCATTTCAGCCAATCAGATGCTTGAGATTTGAGACTGATCTCCAGATTTAGTTTTATGATCTTGGGCACAGTGTAGATCCAGATCAACCAGCACATCCATGCCATCTTTATCTTTATCTACATTGTTGCCCATGCTATATAAAATGTGGATATCTACTGAACAAAAATTAAACATTTTTCTACTGATTGTGATCGAAGTTGCATTTCATACCAGTCTAGGCCTAACATGGCTAGCATACAAAAATTCATACCATTGTGTTGAGTATACAGCAAGTACATTTTAAATTTTGTTACCAAATTATATCTTGTATTAAAAGACCGGCTAATTTGTTATTGCATGAAATTCAACTGGTTCAGATATTTTAATGTTGTTACTGTCATCATCCAATTTACTTGGTGCAATTTATACATTATTAAACATATAGCACATTTTGTGTAAAAAGTTCCCTCAAAATTAATATTCTCCAAAAGAGAAATAGGTAAGTTAAAATCTGTGTAAATATATGAACTCTGAATTCTATAATGTTAATAAAGCAAAGACTTAATCTTATTTCTACTTCTATATCTAATTAAAAATAAAATCATTAAAAATAAATAACAGTTTGAAATAGTTAAAATCCTAAGAGTTCAACCAATTTGCGCTGAACTTGGGTTATCGAGACCAAAGTCCCAACATTCCGAGACTGAAGTCTCGACATTCCGAGACTGAAGTCTCGACATTCCGAGACTGAAGTCTCGACATTCTGGACAGTTAGTGAGATATACAAGGAACATGTTTTTCAATTCAACATTTTTGATACTGATGATATATAATGTTCAGGATAAGCTAGTGTTTAACCTGTTGGAAATATTTTAAAAGAACCCTTTACTTCTTATACATGTATATGAATATAGGTTTCATTATGTGCATGGTTTTTTAAGATCAGCAGGCACATTTGAGCCATCTTATTTGGATCTTGGTCTGAAATAAAAAATGACTCTAAAAGTGAACAGTGTAGATCCTGATCATATGGCACAGATGTGCTGGCTGATCAGGATCTACTCTGTTTGCCAATGGTATAGCACTCATAAATCCTATATAGTAAAGGGATAACTATTGGTAATATTGTTTCTTGAAACCAGTCCTTCACCTATCCTGATCACAGACTGTTAGCCCTGTTGTTCTTATCAGCATTTTATGACTTACTCTGTATAGAATTAACCTTCATTGTGATAGCATATACATTCAATATAATTCAAATTAAAAACCACATGCACAGCTCTTCTTATAACTGAAAGCACAATTTTTCGTAAACCATCACAGTTGAAAAATGACAATACTTGGCAGTTATATATCCCAAAAGTTGTTTATCAAAGATAAAAACATATCTGAAGGTACAAAAATCGAACCTTGACAAAGTACAAAAACAACAAATCACAAAACTGTATACATAGATTTAACAAAGTATGAAGTGCATATGACCATAAACAGTCAAAAATGGACGGTTCTCATTCGAATAGTTAACAGCAGTGTTTAAAGGTCCTGATTTTAATAGTTTAACAGCAGTGTTTAAAGCAGTCTACATTGCTTGAAAATAAGTATTATTTAAGCTCTACTACACCATAATACATAGTGAACTTTTGGGGCCATCATTATTTGATAAATCCCAAGTGAAAACAAACATCTGATCCACAAACTTTCAAATTTAAGGTTTTCATTTCTGCAAAATTAAATCCAAGGTGCCTATTGTTTTTTCTCCAAAAATAATAAGCATTGTACAACTTGGCACTTTAATAAATACTGGACAAACCAGCAGTAAATTTAAATATTGTGGAATATCACAAAAAGTAAATGTTAATATCTAAGTCAGCATTATGCCACGCTCATAGCAAGTCTTTGCTGTGATTGCATCGGGCTTCGTGTTTGTAATGGTGTTATCGTGGTCTGCACTGGTGCATACAATTTATGACCTCTAGCATCAAGTTCCGTAAATCGGAATCGGGACGTTGGTTGATCGATTACAGCTGCCTCGCAGATCTGGATCGGTTTAGGTACGTAGTCTTGTCGGTACAGGGTGTGGTCATCAAACTGGGCGTCACTGTGGAATGCGGTATTGTCAGGACGGAATGATCTGTTTGGCTGCATGGCATGGGGAACGTAGTGACCCTTGTATGTTGAATTACCTACAATACAAAATAGTGCAATTAAATACTTTGGATCAGAAACTGCACTAACTAAATCCATAAATCACAAATTTGAATATCTAGGAATAGACTAGATGCAGACATCAGAGAAATTGTCTCAATATCTTCAACTTTGTTTGCTTCTACGCCAACGGAGACATTTTTTATTATGTTTCATAATAAAAAGTGAACACATGAATACAATTCTCTGTAAAATAGGAACAATTTTCCTAATCTGGTTAAGGTAGGCCTATCCCCTGAATACTTGGTTTACTTTAAGCTGCCAAGGATTTTGTAGATGGGTTTCGAGGTAAGTGATGTTTGGGTCAGAATATTGTGGAAATTATTATATTTCACCGAGATGAAATTCCACGCAGATAGCCATGAATGACATTTTAATGGAGACGTAAATGTGCGCAGTTGTATCTCATTAGATAAGATATTCATTGATTTTATTTTTCTGTGGTTTTATTTCATGCACTTGCGCTCCATGAAATATGCAAAAATTAAACCCACGGGAAATATATTGATATGACTGTAGTTGTAGCTCTTCCTATAAGCTAGGCAAATCACGAAAACATAAAACATAAAACATACCTTCAAAAGGTGCATTATTGGGTACATAGTCTGGCTGCCTAGGAGCCTGGGCTCGCTCTCCATTCCATTTCCTGTAGTCAGAGTTGTAGTTAGTTGTTCCATCAAATGGAGCACTAGTTTTTTTAGCAGAATGTGGCCTATGGGCGACAACACGGTCGATCGGCATCTCTCTGTATGTGGCATTGTGAGTCGTCGTCTTCTCCATTTCACCCTGGGGCTTTACATAAGCATCCTGAGCATGGACATAGGGACGTTCCATTGGCCAGCGCTTGAAGTCATGTCTGTTTGTTGTGCCATCTTCAAACGGAGCTTCAGACTGGAAGGCACGTCCTTCGGGTTTGAAGCTGTGGGTCGCCTCTCCTGGGGCTCCTTTGTAATCACGTTTAAATGTGCTGAGGCCATCAAACTGGGCCCCTGAGGGACGGTACTGTTCCCTCTCTCGCACATATTTTGGAGGCATGGCATGTTGTATGTAGGCGTCTCTGTGGCTAGTACGATCCTCAAATGGAGTATCAGACATTTTAGCACCCTCATTAGGTTTGAAACTTTGGCGCACTGGTATCTCATTTCGGCGGTAGTCATTCTGGAATGTGGTTTGCCCTTCAAACTTGGATTTAGGTGGCTCCCATGCTGCTTGCATACCATAAGGTTGCTGTCTCCCTGCACCATCCCACTTCCTGTAGTCAGCTGGAAAAAAGCAACTACAATAAAACCCTCATTATGACCACCCTGACAATAAGAGCACTTTTTTAAACGCAGCCCTTTTTACAGTTTTGCACTATTTTCCAACCCAAAATTAAAGACCACCCACTATAAAGATCGCTTTAGTCCAGTCCTAAAGGCGGCTGTTATAGTGAGATTTCAATGTTTATTTAAGCCCTTAAAGCAATGGATTAACCCTTTCCTCCAAACATACCCTCTTATATATGGATGAACAGTGAAGATCCAGATCAGCAGATCCATGCCATCTGATCATGATCTGCACAGTTCATTTTTTCATTTATAAGGTTATTTCTAACCAAAAAGTGAACAGTGCAGATCCTGATCAGATGGCACAGATGTGGTCACACATACGCTGGTCACACGTGATAAAAGGCATATAAATGGAGTAAAAGGTTAATTTAATAGTAAGACTAACCAATCTTAGTCTTCAGGCCAGTAAATGTATAGATTTTGGTGTCATTTCACTTACAGTTAACTTAATATTTCAACTGAATAGTGAACAGTGTAAACCCTGATCTGGCTGTGCTGATGTTTGGACTGATCTGAGTCTACACTGAATGCAAATGTGGCAAGATCACATTTATCAGGATTATTAGAGTTGAAGTAGTAATAAAGCAAAATCAGGTTTTCTGCTCTTGTTACGTTTTAGAATTAAAGTGTGTTCCCATACTTTATAGAATTATTAGGTTTAATTTTAACAATCTGGCAGGATATAGGTCTTACCTGAGACACAAGTTCAATTATATTATTTGCATAATTTTCTGTATACAGTGAAACCTGCCTTAGCAGGCACCTGCGAATAGCAACCACCTGTCTTAAACAGCCAGTTTGAATATGTCCTAAACTGACATTTTGTTCTCATTTTAACCTGTCTTTAACAGCCACCTGTAAAGAGCAGCCACTTTTTGTCACTCCCTTGGGTGGCTGCTAAAGACAGGTTTGACTGTACTTACTTCTGTAAGTTGGTTCTCCTTCAAATCTTGCCGGCAACTGTCTCTGGCCCTCATTTCGGATTGCCTTAGCTGGGGCTCCATGTTTTTCTGTAATCAAAATCACAAGTTGTTTAAAAAAACAACAAAATACAACAATGAAAAAAGTGGTTGCTAAATACAGGACCAAAGATCATAAAAATAAAACTGGTAACCAGTCTCAAATCTCAAGCATCTGAATGGCTGAAATAGGCATTACATAGCAGTACAATTAATATTAACAATATCTAAGAGATTGATGTTTTCCACGGTGAAGTGAATATGCATTTATGTCAGTCATGATTAAAAATTTAAAATGTACATTACAAGACGTAACACAATACTACACCCTGTTTAATTGTGTGGGATATTGATCAAATAAATACTTTTGATTCAGATATTATTTGATTTTGAATGTTTGTTTATCAGCGTTTTTTATATCATGCTCATTCTCGAAAAAGAACAGTTCTTTGGGCCGACAAAAAAACAAATAAAAGTGACTGTTATAAATCATGTCTTTAGCATCTGTCAATATTTATGAACACAGCAACAGAATAAATAGAAAACAGCTTTAATTTCTTACTTAACCTCTGTTAACAAATTTATTTTATTAATGACAGAGCCACCCTATCTCTCAAAATGAAGTTGATCCATTATTATCGAATTCATAATTAAAATATAGTTGAATTTAAATTAACTCCTTATTACATTAATGACATAGCCCCCAAACCAACCCCCTCTCAAAATGAAGTTGATCATTATTATCAAATTTATAATTAAAATACTGTTCAATTTAAATTCACTCCCAAAAGTCTAAATGGACTATATTTGTATAGGACTTATCCCCATGCACAACATTTCTTTGGGAAATTCAATATATCGGCCTTCCATTCACCCTTAGTGACAGTAAATAGCAACCAATAAATATGTTCATACAATAGTCTATCAATGTAAATACTTAACATTACAGCTTTCAATCTCTTATCATACAATTTGCAATACGTAAATCTCTTTAGTATACATAAAAGGATTGAGGGAAATTTATGGTTTATAAGATAGTTTAAGATTTGTATAAAGAATTGCACTACATAAAATATAAATAAAAATATAATGTCTAAGCCACAAACATGAAAAAGTTCGACTTTTGAGTTAGACATGCACAAGCATAATGCTTACTTTTTAACATTTTAAATTATTCTACAGATTAAAAACAGGGTCTAACACATCATAACGGTCATGTAAATCTACTATCTGAAATATATTATCTTAAAATTAAAGTGTCTCTTTGTCGCTTTGTTTTAACATGAATTTAAACTTTAAAAAGACTATTGTCTTAGTGCACTAAATGTTAGAGTACAACAATTTGTTAATTGATAGCGGTATATTGCATTATCACCTTATCGACAAGAAAGGTCAGGTTTGAGAATATATTGATTTCTTCGTATCAATTAATTTTACTGAAAGCAATACCTTCCTATACAATTTCTGATCATTTAGATTTTTTATTACAAGTTCATTTCAAAAGGCAGCGGAAATAAATGGTTGAAGCTTTCAATTTGATACAGAAGTGTTTTAAGGATACAAAGAAAATGGCAGGTCTTTTTCACACCTAACATGCATTAGCCATCTAATAATCATGCAGAGTCATGACATCATTCAATTATTTCGATGCACGGTTTCACTCAATAGACGAGACGTGAAGCATGGTAGTGTACTCACATATATTAACCCATTACTCCATGGCTATGATTTGTATATCATGTGTGACCTGAGTGTGTAGTTCCAGATCAAGCTGCACATTCTTGCAGGATCTATACTACTAACTTTTAGATTAACTGGGTCAAATCTGACAACACTTAAATCTGTACTGAAAAATGACTTAATTGTGGCTTATTAATATGCTAATGAAATTGATTATCTTTCAGAGTTTTAGAGTTAATTTACCTTGAAATTCTTTGTTCATGAGGAAAACAACAATTAACAGTAAAACTGACATCACAAAATACTGACACTAAAAGATGCCACTTTTATGCATGCTGCCATACTCATTTAGCTTGCGTAAGTTATCATCGCTACAGAGTAATACTCCATTAGTACTCCCAAAACCCCTTGTAATGAAAAAATGACTTCATGGAGTTAACAAGGCTGGTTCACAGGTTTGACTTCACAAACAATTTTGCTTTTTATCTACATTGTAAAGCTTAGCACTGCATGCTACTACTGAAAATTTTTCTTTCAATTTCTTAAGAATATAAAACTGACACTGCTGGACTGGTTTCAGATTGTAAACTTACTATTGAGCAGTGTTAACTATTGAACTGTGACTGTGTTCAAATTCAACCAATCAAATTGCTGCAATATGACTCTTACCCAATCAGCAATATTACACTTACCCAACATGAGACTTACCCAATCAGATTGCTGCAATATTACACTTACCCAATATGAGACTTACCCAATCAGATTGCTGCAATATTACACTTACCCAATATGAGACTTACCCAATCAGATTGCTGCAATATTCCTTTTACCCAATAAGAGACTTACCCAATAAGGTTGCAGAAATATTACACTTACCCAATATGAGACTTATCCAATAAGATTGCAGAAATATTACACTTACCCTATATAAGACTTACCCAATCAGATTGCAGAAATATTACACTTACCCAATATGAGACTTACCCAATCAGATTGCAGAAATATTACACTTACCCAATATGAGACTTATCCAAAAAGATTGCAGAAATATTACACTTACCCAATATAAGACTTGTCCAATAAGATTGCAGAAATATTACACTTACCCCAATATGAGACTTACCAATCAGACTGCTGAAATATAAGACTTACCCAATCTCATTTCTGAAATATCTGACTTACCCAATGAGAGACTTACCAAATCAGATTGAAGAAATATAAAACTTACCAAATAAGATTGCTGAAATATTTGACTTACCCAATCTAAAACCTACCCAATCAATTTACTGAAACACTAGACTGGTCTCCTATTTTAGTTTCCAGATGTCACTTACCAACATATTCCTGTTTGTAGGAGGTTTGGTTCTCCATCTCACCCTGTGGCTTCACATACTCGTCTGGCTTGTGAACAAACGGTCTCTCCAGCGGGTGGGGCTTAAAGTCTGTCCTGTAAGCAGTCAAATTATCATCTCCATAACCAAAGGAACTGATTGGAGGCAACGGATCATACTTGTTGAGACTCATGATTCGAGAATTTACTGTAGTTATAAACGTAGTGCAAAGATGCTAAACACTTTTTTGTTTTAATTCAAACACTAAGATTTTGCTTTCAATATTTCCAAGCAAGAGTTGCATAGAATGAATCACTAAAAATCTGCTATAAGTATTTCCAAAGTACAAGTCACTTCGTAAATATCCTAAAAGTTATTTGCCCAGAAGTTTGAAGTTATTACTACAAGCGAATAACATCAATATAATTTTGAATCATCACTAAGCAAACATTGCACACAATACTTCAAACCACTCAATGCATTTCAAGTTTGGTCTAAATTTGATGATAAGTTTAACAATTCAGCAGTGATATCTTTAAAAATCCCCAAATAATATTAAAGAATTTGAATGTTTCAAATCAAAGACTCCTTTCTGACTAGTATAATTACAGTTATATTGAATCTCTGTGTTGTTGGTCATTAACAATAGGAGTCAATTATTAAAATCTGCCAAATAATACTGCCATCGCCTGAAAAATCGATCATTAATATTGGAATCAATACATCTAGCGGAAATCTCCAGGACCTAATCTTTTAATCTGTGATATATATCAAGTAACGGATTAGTGGGACATATATTCTGAAGACAAATGAGGTCAAAACATGAATCAAACATTAAATCAAATACTGTAGCATCATTAAATTATGTGGGGGATCAAATTTTGTGAACAACACATTTAATGACATTTTTGCATGGGCATAAATTCGCACTCTTGTATTATTCTCATAAGACTAGATATTTAATGGTTTGTTTGTTAGAATTTGATTTCATGCACTTACTCCAGCTTGAAAATTAAACCACCATGAAATATAACCATATCATATTAATACAAAACATTTAGTTATTGGTCATTTGGAGGCTTGTATGAACATTAAAAGTATGGGCTCAGCACAGATCATTGGCGACAGTTTAGTTTTCATACAAGCCTAAAGATAAATGATAATACAGACGTCCTGAAAGTTGCCAGACCGAAGGACCTGTCTAGTAAAATTTGGGCCAGTCAGACGTGATTTCTCATGTTATCAGACCGAATCTCAGACAAAAATTTGAACTCTTAATACTTGTTAATACCTGTTTAATATGTTTTGTTCCAACAGAATTTGTTTTGGTCAGACAGATTTTCACATCTTGTCTGACCAAATGTCTGACACTTTTTTTCAACTTTCAGGAAGTCTGTAATAGTCAAATGGTTAGAATTGATTTTTTTTATTTACAAGAAATTACTATAATATATATGTATATGGGTATACATAAAATCAACTATCAAACTGGAAGTTGTTTTGCTTTACCTAATAACATCACCATGGGAACAAAGAGTCGCAAAGCTCCATTTGAAAAGAACACGCTTAAGAAAAAATTCACCGTTAATAATGACATGACGGAAAACCTGTGCAACAGCCAATCTTTGGGTTGAACAACAAGGATTTGGTTCGTCCTCATACGTTCTTATTGTTAGCATTTAAAGGACATCATCATTACCCAATTTAATATAAAAGGGCGATTAAAGATTTTCTTTAGGGGCGTTCATTAAATAATGAAAATAGGCTTGTAAATGGGAAACCTCTTGATGTATATTAATGAAACTACACCAACAAAAAGTACAAAACTAGAGTAACAATTTTGACGCCAAATATAACCATTACGTCATGACGTCATGTATTGATGACGTCATCAAAACATGCCGTCAGTTCCTGTTTGGTTCAAAATGGACGTCACCAGAGAAAACCAAAGATTTAACGTCTTCACAAGGCTGCAGCTCGGAGATGAATTGAAGAAAATTCATGATGATTTATTTATTGTGTATGCAGACCTTGTTGTACCATACAACACATGCGCCAGGTGGGTCAGAGAGTTTAAAGATGGAAGAAAGCTGTTAACTGATAAGCCACGTCCAGGAGCACCAAAATCGAAGGTGAACGGGGCTTTGATCGAGAATGTAAAAAACCAGATAGACAATGATCCAAATATTTCTGTTCGTGAAATAAGTTCTGAGTTAGATGTTTCAATTGGTACTGTCCATAAAGTATTACATGAAGAATTAGGGTTGAGAAAGATCTCCGCACGATGGGTACCCCACGTCTTGACGCCAGAACAGAAGAAAAATCGGGTTTCTTGTGCCAGGCAGCTATTGGACCTGTTTGAACCCAATGGACCTAAACGAATAACAGATGTTGTCACTGGAGATGAAACTTGGATATACTTTTATGGGATCCCAAACAAACGCTCTAACATGATGTGGCTGGCAAAAAATGACCACAGACCCGTGGTTTGTAAACCAGGTTTTCAGAGTCGGAAGAGGCTTTTTACCATATTTTTTAACCACGAAGGTCCGGTGGCTGTAGACGTTCTACCAGAAAAAGCAACTATGACTTGTAAATACTACAGAGAAATTGTACTGCCTCAAGTGGTTTCTAAATTGAATGACAGCCGCCCAATCACAGGAACCTCTAGAATTATGATTTTGCATGACAATGCCAGTGCCCATAAAACAGGGGCCGTAACTCAGTACCTGTCAGAGAACCGGATTGCAACTCTCCCGCATCCCGCCTATAGTCCTGACCTAGCACCTTGCGACTTCTGGTTATTTCCTAAACTGAAAGAACTTTTAGCTGGAAACAAATACAACCGTGCCCAAGACCTGGCAAAAGCAGTAAATTCAGAGTTACGGGGTATACCTAAAGAAGAGTATCGGGAAGCATTTGATAAATGGCGCAGACGACTGCAACTGTGTGTAGAGAGAGGAGGAGAGTACTTTGAGGGACTGTAAAAAAATAAACCGCATCAGACAATAAACATCAGAGATAATAAGGTAGTTTCATTATTTAATGTATGTATGTATGTATGCATCTTGTAAACAAATATTATTCACCATCTTAGTGCAACAATGGTTGAACTTCTTCTCATTTCAATGGTACCTTTACATTTATGCACTGAGGTGATGAGTTAATGTTTGACCAAAAAATATTTGGCAAAACAAATTCAGACATGCAACATTATGAGAATTGCTTGCTGAAAATTTTGAAAAAATACAGCAATCTCATTTGTCAAATAATCATTCTAATCATTATTATCATGCATTATATTGTAATCAGATGGTCTTTGAGGAGATTATACGATGATTGAGCACACTTGAAAGTCAACCTTTTATACTGCTATATAACTATGATTATACTAGTCAGAATGCAGTCTTTCATTCAAAATATTCAAATTTTATCATAAATTAGAAGGGTATTTTAAAGATAGGACTGCTGAATTGTAAAACTTAACACCAAATATTGATCAAAATTAAAATGTGTTTAATGATTGATTTTTACTGTTTCTTTTTTTCTTTTTAGATTCTGGTAGTAATTTCTTTTCACTAAACACTTTACTCCAAATGCCTATAATATTATGCATTTTTATGAATGTGCAACCAGTCTAGATCCAGTGCTCAAGGTTATAAAACTGAGCATAGAAACCAGTCTCAAATCTCAAGCATCTGATTGGCTGAAATGGCAATTGGTGGCCATTTCACCAATCAGATGCTTGAGATTTGAGACTGGTTTCCAATCTCAGTTGTATAACCTTCAGCCCAGATCAGTGGGCACATCTGTGGGATCTGATCTGGATCTGCATTGGTCACATTTTGGTCTAATTGGTCAAATCATCATCTTAGTGCAATAACAGTGTAAGTACTGATGAAATAAGAAGGAGTTATATGGTTTTTGTGCTAAGGTGATGGATTACGGTCTGTAAGATTATGAATCAGCCAGTTTTGAAACCCCGGTCATGTGACATACAAGGTCAATTAGTTTCAGAGCAGAAATTTTCATGTCTATTATTCCAAGCAGAAAAAATAAGATAAACACTCACATCTCTGTAATATAAAAGCAGATTTTTTCTATTTTAAAACATCCCATGACTCTAAAGCTGTCAATTATTAATGCCAGTGTCAAATTAAAAAAATATGTTGTGAAACTTATTAATGATTCTTTTTCCGATTTCACTAATGGGTTTCATGCATAATAACAGCTTCTAATAACAATAATGATTGATCACAGTGGCAACAGAAACACCAATATAAACAAATATGGTTGTTAACCCTTTCCTGTACAGAAACACCTTTATTGCAAGGGCGAACAGTTTAGATCCAGATCAGCCGGCACATCTGTGCCGTCTGATCAGGATCTAAACTGTTCGCTTTTTGATTAATTAGGTTATTTCTGACCTAAATGCGACCAGTGCAGATCCTGATCAGATGGCACGGATGTGCCGGCTGATCTGGATCTGCACTGGTCGCACATGCGTAAAAATGCGTATATATCCAGGAAAGGAATAAACAAATATGGTTGTTAATCATATGGGTTTGGATTAGACTGATGTGAACCATTTACTCCATAGATACACCTTTACTGAGTGGGCAAAGAGTGTAGATCCAGATCAGCTTGCAAATCTTTGCCATTTGATCACGGTCTTCAATGGTTGCCTCTTGGAAAGAAATAATTTAATGAATCTAAAAGCTAATAGTTAAGATCCTGATCAGATGGCACAGATATGCATGCTGATCTAGATCTAAAATGTTCACCTATAGATGTGATAAAAACTGTATCTATGAAGTATAGGGTAAAACTCAAGTGCCTCCCTGATGCATTATATTATGTATTACAATCTCTTTTTATGACAGAATCTCCAGTTTGAAGGGAATTTGAAATCTTCAAAACTTCTTATTTTCCATTATTGTGATTTTGAAAAAAAAGTGTAATATGGATATATGGATTGGCCACATCCAGAACACACAGCCTTCCCACACAGATTAACACTATCCTCCATAGATACACCTTTATTGCGTGGGCTAACAGTGTAGATCCAGATCAGCCGGCACATGTGCCTTCTGATCAGGATCTGTACTGTTCACTTTTTGATCCATTAGGTTATTTCCAACCAAAATGCTACCAGTGCAGATCCTGTGCTGGATCTACACTGGTCGCACATGCGTAAAAATGTGTATTTTAGAGAAAATGATTAAAAGCCAAGTCATTCAGTGAATGCTAGATTCTTTTGTTTATTAAAATGCACACAAAGTGTTCAGCTCTAATGTATTTCAAGCCTAAATTGAATTAATGATTTACATCATATTTACCTTTTTACAGCATGTGACAACAGTGCAGTCTGATCAGCATCTTCACTGTTTCCTTTTTTATTAATTGGGTAAATTCTGACCAAAAAGTGAGCAGTGAAGATTCTGATCAGACTGCATGGATGGTCTGGCTGATTGGGATTGGTCGCACATGTGATAAAATGCGTACATATGGAGTTAACCCTTTCCTGGATATATATGCATTTTTACGCATGTGCGACCAGTGTAGATCCAGATCAGCCGGCACATCCGTGCCGTCTGATCTGGATCTGCACTGGTCGCATTTTGGTCAGAAATAACCTAATGAATCAAAAAGTGAACAGTTTAGATCCTGATCAGACGGCACGGATGTGCCGGCTGATCTGGATCTAAACTGTTCGCCCTAGCAATAAAGGTGTATCTATACAGGAATGGGTTAAGGGTTAAATACTGTGGCATCATTAAATTTTGTGAGGGTTTAAATTTTGTGTATTTCATGCAAGGATTAATGCGTAAATTCAAACCCCAGCAAAATCACACCATGTAATAATTGATCATAATAGAAAAATACAATAGCATGAATTTATACCAGTGAAAATATATTATTTGTGACTTTTGCGCAAACATTTGTACACAAGAAATTCATGATATGACTGTAAATGACTCTCCTTGGAAGTTTCGATAAAATTTGATTTGATTTATCGAAGTCTTGTACATGTAAAATGATCCATTATGCTAAAATGGCATAAAGTCAACAGTATTTATGCTGACATTAAGAGGTAGCATTGCTATTTATACAGCATCACTTTGATCACTGAATTATTAAATAAATAGACTAATATTAGTGAATTGAGACGTTTAACCTATGTCAGTGCCTGGAGAAATTTATTCTTCATTTGCAGTGTTATTGATACAGGTATTGTAAATATAAGGAAGGCCATGTACACAATTTATAGTGATATATATACTGTTGTATAGGGTATAAGATATAAGCAGGGATTTCAACATCTGCAATTGCAAGCAAATTTGCATTTTCTAGTACAAATTCCCTAAAATTCTGATCTTGGGGTCATCAGATTTTGATGTTAGTGAAATTTAAGTGAAATAAAGGTAAAATTAGTAAGAAAAACAAAAAAAATCATGTGTACACTGCATTTTCAAAAAGAAGATGAAGTTAAATATAATTCATAAGAAGTAAAATTCATCCAACACAACTTATGAATCCCGAAGTTCTGATATTGAGTCACTGACCCCTTGAAAACTCTTGTCAATGGTCAAACGATCCCTGATTTTCAAAAACTATTTAAGAGACCTATACTGGTAATAAACCAATATAAAAGATAATAAGACACTACAAGTAATTTTGATTCGTGGTTAAAAAAGGTGTACACTGGTAATAAACCAATATAAGGCTTTACCAGTAATTTTGATTCACGGTTATAAAAGGTGTACACTGGTAATAAACCAATATAAGGCTTTACCAGTAATTTTGATTCACGGTTAAAAAAGGTGTACACTTGTAATAAACCAATATAAGGCTTTACCAGTAATTTTGATTAACGGTTCTCTTTTGTGTACAGTGGTAATCAACCAATATAAGGCTTTACCAGTAATTTTGATTCACGGTTAAAAAAGGTGTACAATGGTAATAAACCAATATAAGGCTATAGCAGTAATTTTGATTCACGGTTAAAAAGTACACTTTTTCACTAAAGGTTTTTTTATAAAAAGGTTGGAGATTTAAAAATCAGTTTGGTTTGCTCGAATTCATTGTTTTAATTATGTAAAAATTGTGAATCAAAGCAAATATATTTATTTAATTAAAGTCCAACCTGTGCTTAAGATAACCTGTTAACAGAGACCACCTGTGAATAAAGACACACAAGTCATTTATTTTCCATTTACTAATTTAAAAACAAATTCACCTGTGAACAAAGACCAACTGTCTTCAAAGACTACTTCAGGGGTCTCCTATGAGTGGTCCATGAAGACAGGTTTGACTGTACCATGGTGCAAAACTACTTGCAGATATTGGCCACAATTACTGACTTTAAATACAAATTCACATGTGAAAGGCCACATGTTTTCATAGACCGCTTTTGGGTTCTTTCTTATGTGGTCTTTGAAGACAGGCACCATGATGTTGATCACAATTACCTTTGTGTTGTTTTATCTTGGAACTCTCCTCCCTGAATGGGTTGCTGGTTAGGTCTGAAAGTCTCCCTGGGACCCAGAGGGTGCGCCTTGTACACATTGGTATATTCTGTCAGCTGGCATTGACCATCCCCTTGTGAAATGTGGTTTGTTGGACGGTGAGGGCATCTGTGTCGCCTACAATGATTAATATAATCTTTATGAGACACATAATTGGCATCAAAGTTTCATGTGAACTTGTTGCATTTGGCACCTTCAACTTAAATGAAATAATCTGCAATGCCTCTGTAGAAATGATTGGAGAGTGTAACCTTATGATACGAGATTAATTGCTACAAGAAGCAGTTTTTGGCCATCTGCTTCTGATAAATGTGATACAGAAATTCTCTTGATTTTAAAATAAAATTCTAAGTAAGAAGGGTGTTTCTTACAATACAAATCATGTCTCCTTAGAGGAAAAGACGTACCATAGAAACTGAGAGCTCAGCGATGAGAGCTCTCGCTGCAAGTGAGGGGTCCTGGGTTTATTAATGATGTTTTATTGTTTACTTTTTCCTGCCCAGTTGACACATGCTGTCCTCAGCAACCTTGTCTGCAAACTGTCATACACTCAACTTCTAGCTGAATTTTAATATTTAGCACCCATATTTAGAATACAATTACAATACAATGTTGTCAATAAATCCAATTAATTAACAATTAACTACTTACCCACAAGTACAAATTTCACAAATGCAACGCTTTGACATCTTTATCTTCCAATAACACTCTTACCGATTCGATGATTTGTTTATTTCTTTCAATGAGTTAAACTCAGATAAGAAGTTTTCTCAAAATTGAAAGTTTGTGGATAAAACATGCGTTGTCAAGCACTTGTTGAGATGTTTATCCAAGATGGAGGCTAATAACCGGAAGTTTTGGCTTCTAGGGGTACAACATGGATTGACCTAAATTGAATTTTAACTGGAGGCTTTATTTGTGCGCTAAAGGGTGATAAGTATTAAAAATTCCGGAAAGCATATCATTTTAGCACGCTTATTCATAAAAATTAGTGTAATCAATTAAAATTATGACTTTTTATTGTAACGACCACCCTGTTACTAAGTGAAGTCGTCCAGACAGGTGCTCCAAAGGGAGAGAACTGCCACACGTTTCTGAACATTGAATATAAGGGGAAGTCACCGTTGCTAATACGCTTGTATCGTTGAACAGTTACTTCCCTTCGCCCAAAAGTAAACAAATTCTAAAATCAAAGTACTGAAAGTACAAAAAATAGCTAAAATGTTTGCCTATACTTCAAATGATGAAACATAGGGATCACTTTGTCCAATAGCGATACATAGGGATCGCTTTGCCGTCTGTCCGTCACGAAAACCTTACGTTTGCTATAACACTTAGCCACTTCTTATTATTTCTTCATGAAACTTTCAAATTATATTGCTTATGACAATAAGCTCATGGTAATGCCAAATTCTTTATGTCAAGGTCACATCTGATGGAGTTATGCCCTTTTTGTTCTTGGATTTTGATATGAAAACAACGTTGGCTATAATTTTGCCATTTCTCAAATTTCTTCATGAAACTTTTAAATTACATTGCTTATGACAACATGCTCATAATGATGCTGAATTCTTTAGGTCAAGGTCACATTTGTTGGAGTTATGCCCCATTTTGTACTTGGATTTTCACACGAAAACTTTTCGTTGGCTATAACTTTGCAATTTCTCTTTTTTTCATGAAACTTTCAAATTATATTGCTCAATACAACACACTCTTGATGATGACAAGTTGTTTTCGGTCATGATGGAGTTATGCCGCTTTTTAACTTCCATTTTTTCCAACATTGTACCAGAGGGCGACACAAGTGTTCAACTGAACACCCATCTAGTTTCTTTACAAATGTCCATGAAAGAAGTAGTCGCAAAAGCCTTATGTTATGTACCTGATTTTTTGATAACTATTTTAGAAAAACAACTGAGCATATAGTACTGTTGTCAAAAAGAGCACACTTTTCAATTTTTAATATCTAATTGATAAAAAATTCTAAATTAAAAGACATCGCGATATCTTATTTAATTTGTTCAGACAAAAATAATTGTTTGAAATCCGTGACTGTTTTACATATTACGTGATTCACAACGTTAAACAGTCAAAAATGAATTTTTCACAGTCGATTTTATTTTTCACATGTTCACCAACAGCGGGCATTAAAACTGAAAAGCAACATAATAACTCTTTGTAACTATGGACCATTGGATGACTGAAACCGCGATTTAGTACCATCGAAATGCTCAAAACTGGTACAAATTTACGGTGGTAATTACACAATCCTGATGTTATTCGTAAATGCTCAATAAATTCATTATTTGTGTATGTTTTATAATTATACGGAAAATGATAAATGCTCTATTTTTAAGTTGATTAGGTTGCTAACGTTGAGCTAACATGATACGTGATTGCTTCAAGTATGTTGCTGTTTTCGCCATCTATTTCTGAAAAAAAAATCAACAACAACACAAAATTCTCTGGATTTAAAGATAATATAGAGGGGTCAACGTATACATGTTATCGTTGTAGGGAAAATACATGTATGTGCCATATGAACTGATAGCTCAGCTACGATAGCACTCTAACTGTACGTGAAAGGTCCAGGGTTCTGGCTGTTAATTTTTCCATTTTTCCTGCCCAGTTGACACTTGGATGCCTAAACAACTTTTTGTCTGCAAACTGTCATAGTATCTACTACTGTTCGAAATTTGATATCAATCACGCATATTTAGGATACATAAAATACAAATATGTCCGTCAAAAATCAAATTCATTAAAAATTAAGATTACTTACCCGCAAATACATATTTTACAAATGCAATTCTTCGGCGGCATCTTTATCTTCCAATACCACGCTTACAGTTTAATGAATAGTTTATCACTTTCAATGAGCTAAACTCAGATATGAAGTTTTTCTCAAAATTGAAAGTTTGTGGATTATAAAACAATCCTGATGTTAATCGCAAATGCTCAACAAATACATCAATTTTAATTGTTTTATAAGTGTAAGAAAAATAAACAATGCTATTTTTAGTTGATTCGTTGCTAACGTCGGGTGTTGACGTTACGCTCCAACGTCATTAAGTATTTACGTAAATGAACGTACAAAGGAAAATATTTCGTTTGAATAGAGCTACGTCAATACAATTTACGTAAAAGAACGTTTAAAAATGTTAAAATCATATTCGTTTGAAAAGAGTCTATTTATTAATATTTGGATCTGATTATATATTTGTTGTTTTAATATTCTAGTCATATAGCTTTGGATATTCACATTCAATCATCCCAAGGATATATACGCTGCCTTTCGATTTTTGCCGTTGGCGTTCCCTATGATAAAAATTAATTCTATTCTGTTTAGTTCCACTCAAATAATGTTGTGCATTACAACACCCGGCCACGTTGGACCTATAAGTTACTTTAGTTGATTAAACATTTGAACAGAAAATACTGAGTAACGCTTATCTAGGGGCTACTTGCCCGTGGATAGCAACTGAAATTAAGACTTTATGCCGAGTACCAGCCATAGACCGAGTACCAGCCAGTGAATTGGTGCTCTTCATCGCAAGATTTCAGGAACCAGAGACGATCCTGAAAATACGTAGTTTTATGTAGCAATCCTTAAATTGCCATCCTGCTTCTGCCGACGATAAACAACTTTGAAGAATACAAGAAGTTTTGAAAGAACTTTCAAGATATTTGAAACGGGCCATTTTTGGACAACGGCTTCTAAACTTCTAAACTTTAACTGTACAAAATGTTCATGTTTGTTTTTCTGTAAATCATGTTCACAAGTAAAGAGGAATCAGTTATTGTACGGTATAATCGTAAACCATAAACGGTCACGAAATGAAGTTCTGTTTTATTCTGTTTTAGGCGATAAATTCAATTCAGAGCAAACAGAGAAAAGCAATAGATCATATTTCTGACAATTTCTTTTAAAACTACAGGTCATTAACGTCATTCACGTTATCGATTACGATGGTTCAAAATAGAATTGCCGAGTACCATTACATTGATTCTGAATCCTTTCTTTTGTGAAACTAAAAATACCCTATCTGCCCGTTAAGAACAATTTGTTGTTATATAGCTAATATATTTTTATTATGATGTTATTAATTATTAAAGTTTTTACAAGTTTTTATTTCAGCAAATCGACAATACAATTGTCTTTGGCCAAAAACAATCATATACAAATACATGCAAAGAAAATGGCAACACATTCAAAATATACAAACAACACATAGTTTGAAAGATAGCAATTAAGGAACAGTTTGTAAAGTAACAAGGATATTATTTCGTACTGAAAAGGCATGGTTTATAAACTTACATAATCTAATCAATTTACTTTTATTTTCGGAGGACATGATATTAACAAATTTGTTAATGGATGGCCATGACATATGGCCAAAGAAGCGATTACGTATATCTGTATATTTATTGCAGCACAGTAAAAAGTGGTACTCAGATTCGACATTCCTATTATTGCATAGTCTACATTGTCTGTCTTCTCTATTTACACCGGCATATCGCCCAAGTTCAATTTCCAATGAGTGTGAGCACAATCTAAAACATGTTAAACTCTTGCGAAGCTTGTCATCTAATACTAAATCCAAATATTTTTCATATTTGAATGTGCATTTATACTTTCTGTAGTACTCTAACTTAGACATGGTATTTATACTTGCTGACCAATCCTGAATATATTGATCATAAATTCGTCTTTTTAAAATTGGCATATAATTAACATTGGGATTAAAAACATTCAAAATATATGTAAAACCAAGTTTATCAATAGAAATCTTCATTCAAGATGTCCAAGAGTTTACAATATATTTCCGCTCTAGATCATTGAACATAGCAAATATAGGAGATACTATGTTTTTCTTAATTTTTAACAAATAATTTAATGATCGAATTTTACTTAACACAGATAAAGGAAATCTACCTAGCTCTCCATAGACACCAACATTTGGTGTCTGTTTTCGGACACCTAATATATGATATGAAGTTTGTCAATTTCTTTATAATCATAAGCTCCCCATACTTCAGATCCATATAATAAAATAGGAGCAACCATGGAATCAAACATGGGCAACTTTGTTTTAACATCTAACTTAACTCTATCAAAAATAGTAAGTAAACTATAATATGCCCTAAGAGCTTGTTCAGATAAAGTTTTAACGGCTTTCAGCAAGGTTCCGGTGTAAGTAGAAAAAACTTGAAACTTGAATTAATTATTAAAGATATTGAATTAAAAGCAAAAAGTTTGTATCATATAGTATTATAATTTTCCATTTACCGATGTCTGTGCTGGAACGAATGGAGATATTTGAAAGAAAAGGTACACGTAAACAAACATAAATTATGGAAAAACAAAAAAAAAACAACTTTTTTCCAAACAAATACCGACATTAATCTCGAACAAGAGGGGCAAACGTAAACCACACAAATAGTATGCAAATATAAACAGGCTGCAGGACTTTCACGGGAATGACAATGTTAAAATCAAATGATAAAATAATGTTGAACCAGGATTTGAACATTCGAATGTTTACTTCAATATTCTCGCAATAAACTTTTTTTTACCGACTGCGCTAAACGGGCTTCAAACTTTGTCCTTTTAACAACTGGTTATATAAATTTATATCGATTTACAAATGGACCGTAGAGTTTACGTAGATTACCGTCTACAGTCAAGTACAGGGTCAAATTCAAGAGTGGCATGTCAATATTGGGGAAAATAATTGACAAGATGCCACCATGGCAACTTTATAGGTCTTTTTGTTTGATGTTTATTTACTTAAGAGAAGAAATCCGGCTAGATATGATTCACCTAATACAACTTGGTGAATTCGCTTATTTTGTTTTTCTGCGAAACATTTTGCCAGGAAATAAAAATAGTTTTGTTAACGAATAACGGGGGCACTGAAATCTGATTGCACATATGTGCATATTTCACCTTTTTAATACCTAATGTGTGTTTTCTTTAAAAAAAAACACATTAATTTGTATGTTACGGCCGTTCTAGCAAATTATATCTGAAGAGTTAGCAGATATTTATAATATAATATTTAATAAAAGATAAACTTATTTTGTCATTATTAAAGTTTAACGATATTGATTACTTTTAGTTACATGCATTTCATTTCAGTTATAACCATATGAGCGCAACTAAGATTTGTGTTACTCTTTAAGTATCTTGAAGATAATGTTATTTATTTACGTTTAAAATATTAAAAAATATATTTCCTAGAATTGTTTTCCATTTATTTGTTAACATTCTATCCAAAAAATTTTACGAACTAAGCCTAGATTTCCGCATACAAGGTGGCCCGCCCGTAAGCATTTATATGCTGAATGGTCACACTTGATTTTAACATATCAGAATAATTATTTTCATAGAATAAAATACAATCTATCCCCTTGTGTCTGCATAACGTATTTTACTGCCAGACTGACTGATTCAACGCACCGACAGACTGTGAGTGTAATACACCAAGGGAATTAACAATTACCGAAACTGACGGGTCTCACCGGTCAATATTGGAAAGTCTGCCACTAAAATCACGAATCTCTGCCTATCCTATGCCACACTTGGCAATCAACGCTGCGTTCCTACTTGCCTGATTAGTTTAAAATCATTTCATGAAGTACTGCAGCCAATTTGTGACTGAAATAACGTCAGTGGCCCTCAATTTGTCTTCATATTCTGGTCATGTTCTCAGAAAAAGATATTTTCTATGTTCTCTAAGCTACTTTATCGTTTTTATTTATTTGTTTTAACTGTTTCAAAGTTTCCAAAGATTATATTTGTATCGTAAACATTTAAGTTCCTGTTGATACATATTTAAATCTGCATGATTCAACACTTATACTCCCCAGACATGAAATGATTAATGAGTGGCGTTAATTATTTGCTGTCTGATTTTGTTTATAGTCATTTTAGCTCTGATGGACAGCTTGTCTGTGTGATGGTTGAACGCTGCAGTTTTGTGTTTTTGAGTGACATTATGACATTAAAATATGAATTAAATTTAAAACAGAAATAACAAAATACCTGCCGAAACAGGAAATTGTATTGGTGATGAGTTCTATTATATGCACTCACCAAAAGTTCTAATTGGTCACTTTTTGTCCGTAATTTTTTATTAGAAAGACATTGAATTCACTCTTTATTTATGATCATATGGTAACAACAGTCTTCAACTTCAGCTTTAATCTTGTAATAATTGACTTTGTAACAGTTTGGCCAGAGTTATCCTTAATTTTGCTAAAAACGTATTTCTTGCATAAAAAGGTCAAGCAAACAGAAATTTGCTCTTAATTCCTTGTTTTGTTTTAATAGGACCCCTCATTAGTAGGAAAAACATAAAACCTGATTAATCTACAGCTCATTTGTTTAAATAAACCCCTTTTAAAGTATCTAATTTTAAAATCACCTCCCTTTCAATTAAAGACTGTTCTAATTTTGACAATGCAGTATAAATAAATGGTATTGGATTCATTTAAGAAAACAACCAAGAAAGATTAAAAAGACATTAGATAATTGATTTCAAGACAAAACAGTTCTTTCCACAACCTCTCTTGACTTAGGGAAGAAACGAAACTAGCATACATTGTAAACATATACAATTAATGACCAATTAGAACTTTGGTTGAGTGTATATATATATAAATGCTCCGCGGGAAGAACAGTGTACAAAATTTGCCTAATGTTTTGTTGTCTTTCGGAAAATTTGAATTATAATAATGACAACTGATTTTCTTGTTAGCAATAATAATGCAAGTTTACTTAATATATACGTCTAATTGTAAAATGTACCTATATTGCTAGCATTGATTTCCTGATTTATGCCAATGATCATGTTAGATTTTAAAATCCACATAAAGGCGTTTCCTGTATGATTTTGTATGCTTATAAGCCGATGTAGACTGATGACACAAGAAAGTTGAAAAAGCAAGTTACGTTACTGGCGACAGGTAACTTATTCGAAATCAATAAAGAGAGTTGACTCTTCCGTACATATTCATAATAATTATTTAAATAAAACGTGTTACATGCATAAAATTCCTTTGACCGTTCTAAGGAGGAAAAAACCACTTGTTCTATGAGAAATACGTGAACAGTGATTTTTTATGGTCGCAGTCTGTAATCTGATGGAGACCTATTGTAGAGTTCAAACATTTCCTGTGGTAATTTCTTATATGGGTTTTGATTCGGAGTCAGCGTGAAGCTGGAGAGAATAGTTTTAAAATGTTAACAAAAATAGTAAATAACCAGCGGTCAACCTAATTTGCTCAGTTACAACGCCCACAAAGCCGTCACAAATTGCATACATAACTGTGATGATACATATCATTACAAGCCACTTTCAAAAAACCTATTCTCCTGTGATGGACTTACTTAAAGCTTCCTAGTTCTAATTGGAATGACATTTAAGTTGATTACAACAATAAGCAAACACTTCCGAGATACTTTTCCACAGTCAGCAAACAATTCCACCATATATTTGTGTTCAAATAGATGAAAAAGAAACTTTCAAAGATCGTTATTGATAACAACACAGATTGAATGTACGGGGAGACTTTTTGCAAAGATTAAAAAAGAAAAAAAGGTATATGATTCTTTTACCCCATCTGAATTAAATGTCATTGATTTCCGAAGATATGTTGGGCAATTTGTTTTGGCAATGTTAAACTGGTTAAAGGTTAAACTGTTGTATCTAACATGTTTGCACTTTGCTCATGATTCCATGCGGAGAAATACAGTTATGAACATGGTTCTAGTTAACAATACCGTTTATATACACTCTCTTACACTATCGGCTCATTACATTCATGTAAAGTGAGTGAAAGGAACGACAACTCTGCGAAGGATAATTTTACGTTTTAAGTTTAGTTCCGTACAAGGCTAATTGAGAAGACAAATGAATAAAATTTCAGACATTTTCCATTTTCTTTCAAAACTTCTTGTATTCTGTCATAAGCATAATTCGCGAAATCGATTATTATGCTTCTGAAAACCTATTAAACAGCAAGAACTATAACACTGAACAGTGACCCAAGAACATAAAACTGAGATAGTTTCTACACAGAAGAAGAGAAAATAAATGCAAGTGTAATAACTGAATAACACTACCATACCAATTGGCTGGACTGACGGATGTCAAACTCAAAGTAAGACACGCAAAGTCCCGGCAGGAAATACAAAAGCGTCTAGAGCGCCAAGACTCGTCTATCTGCATTTCCCATGCCAAATTTGCAATCAGCACGACATTCGCATTTGCATTATTAGTTTAAAATCATTGCATGAAGTGAATTGGCCAATATGTGGTTCAAATGACAACAGTGTTCCTGGACTGAAGGTTATAAAGCTGAGATTGGAAACCAGTCTCAAATGTGAAGGATCTGATTGGCTGAAATGGCAACTGGTCGCCATTTCAGCCAATCAGATGCTTGAGATTTGAAACTGGTTTCCAATCTCAGCTTTATAACCTTCAACCCTGATTAAGCCGAAATATTCTGAACATGTTCCCATAGTTATTATTTTTTTCATTGAGTATTTATGTTTACATCTTTTCTTGTTGTTTTAAAAATGTTATTGTCGAGCTTTTCTTCATTTTTGTATATTTAAAATATTGTTAATCAATTCTGGGAGTGTCAGTTATTTTACATTGGAAAACTAAAAAAATAGGTTCTATTAGACTAGCTCTCGTCCCTTTGTTCCGTTATAATATTATATTCCCCTGGCATCTAAATATTTTACCAAGAAAATTAACCCTGACAGGCACTTCATTTTTCTATTTTTACCTTCCCTTAGCTCTCAGAACATTGGTTCGTTATGAATCAGAAAAAGAAAGCAAGAACTGAAATAACCAAAATATTTGAAAAATTCCTATCAACGGTATTTAAAATAGAACCATCTAGCCTGGTGTCAGACTAAGGTTCTATGTACATCTTAGATTGTTCTCTTGTGTAGTTATTTTCCCATTACAATAGAAGATAACAACTGGAACATGTTAATCCGAATCAGGGCACGATGGTTTTTACGTTTTAAGCACAGCGTACTTTTTTAGGAAAATAAAAGAAGTACATCTGTCCAAAATTGTCAGCTTGTATTCTAACAACAGTTGTCAGAATTTGCCGATCGTTGACTGACATCAGATAGGGCAAACGTTAACATACCGAAAGATGCACGAAAACAGAATTTCGTTACCAGGAAGTAAAATGAAGTCAGATAAGAAATCTTTTACGCCTTGTTTTTCTTTCTGATGCTCTGAAAACTCCCATTCAAGTGACGAATTGATTACAATGCGTGGTAGTAGTTCATAAGAGTTTGCTTTCGTACTTAGCATTACGTGTTTATGTGTTTAAAAGGTTGCTGCATTGTGTATTTAAACATTCTTAAATTTTGCAATGTCTCTGTAATGAATATGGTTAATATGAAAATCTATTCCTGCTATATAGGTTGATAAAAACGAGTTGAGCTGTGCTGCGCTGTAGTCTATCTGGGCTGCGCTGTAGTCTATCTGGGCTGCTCTGTAGTCTATTTGGGCTACGCTGTAGTCTATCTGTGCTGCGCTGTAGTCTATCTGGGCTGCGCTGTAGTCTATCTGTGCTGCGCTGTAGTCTATCTGGGCTGCTCTGTAGTCTATCTGTGCTGCGCTGTAGTCTATCTGGGCTGCTCTGTAGTCTATCTGGGCTGCGCTGTAGTCTATCTGGGCTGCGCTGTAGTCTATCTGGGCTGCTCTGTAGTCTATTTGGGCTGCGCTGTGGTCTATCTGGGCTGCGCTGTAGTCTATCTGGGCTGCTCTGTAGTCTATCTGGGCTGCGCTGTAGTCTATCTGGGCTGCGCTGTAGTCTATCTGGGCTGCGCTGTGGTCTATCTGGGCTGCGCTGTGGTCTATCTGTGCTGCTCTGTAGTCTATCTGGGCTGCGCTGTAGTCTATCTGGGCTGCGCTGTAGTCTATCTGGGCTGCGCTGTAGTCTATCTGGGCTGCGCTGTAGTCTATCTGGGCTGCGCTGTAGTCTATCTGGGCTGCGCTGTGGTCTATCTGTGCTGCTCTGTAGTCTATCTGGGCTGCTCTGTAGTCTATCTGGGCTGCTCTGTAGTCTATCTGGGCTGCGCTGTAGTCTATCTGGGCTGCGCTGTAGTCTATCTGGGCTGCTCTGTAGTCTATCTGGGCTGCGCTGTAGTCTATCTGGGCTGCTCTGTAGTCTATCTGGGCTGCGCTGTGGTCTATCTGGGCTGCGCTGTAGTCTATCTGGGCTGCTCTGTAGTCTATCTGGGCTGCGCTGTAGTCTTTCTGGGCTGCTCTGTAGTCTATTTGGGCTGCGCTGTGGTCTTTCTGGGCTGCGCGGTAGTCTATGCTAAAACATGATAAAACCTTATTCGAATATATTGAATTAAATTCACAAACATTTTTTTCCAAAAACTTGAAACAGGTAGTAAATTAAGTGTTAGTTTCTTACTTTTTAAGGCACCTGATTTTTTATCTGGACATGTACAAAATTGTTCTTCATGATTTATATCCAAAAGCTTGGCTCGCAGTTTAATTTATGAACTTTAAAGAAACAAATGCACTAATGGTAAAAATTATTGGTCCGTTAATTATGTAGTTTTTCAGGAGAAAGATTGGCTTTAAAGCTTACTTGACAGGAAAGCAATATTGCAGAACAAATGGTATTACAATGTTTGAAAGAAGTTTTTACGAAATGGTTAAGTGGCAGAATTTCCGTTTACAGTGATCTAGAGTACTGGAGTACTTTTGGTTAATACAACATTTTACTTGGTGAAAGATTTTGTACGCGGCCGCCTACAGCTTACAAATCCCAAGCGTATTAACTGCAGACATTTTTTCGACGGATATGTTTGGTAAAAAAAGGCTGAACTCCATAGATTCTCTAAGAATTCTGAAGTGAACACAGTTTAGGCTGCTCGTACAAATTATTTATTATATTAAACGCTTATCTTTTTATATTAATCTTTTAAACACGAAGATGGCAGTTTATTTAGAAGTTTTGGTTTTCCCAAACTAGAATAATGGAAAGTGCAAAATTGCATTAAAGTTTCATTCACTTTGATTGCGTACATTTAGTAACATTTTTCATAGCGTGTAGGCCCTATAATGAAGAAATAATAGCATGTTCCTCATTTAAAAGGTCTGCTACATCGTCAGAATACAAAATACATACAAAATATTTGAGATTAATTTTAGCATTGATTTTAGATCTTAGACTGAGGTAATTAAAATAGGCCAACAGCATCCACATTAACAATTACAGACATTTTCATGTAGAGGGACAAAACATAATATGGATCAAAACTAAAAACGACTTTTTTAAGATGGTAAAAAGTGCGTTTGAAAATCTGGAGGATCACTATAAAAACTTATTTGAATTTTGATTTTAATAATTTTATTAGAGGTCATCAGTACACACATTCTTACTTAATTAAATGAGAACATGATGACACATATGTAATCGAATGTAAAAACGTTTTGTATTTGATTTGACCTAGTGACCTTATTATGGATCTTAAAAGCCTCAGCGCCCAACTGGTCTGTAACATTAACAGCACAGATAATTCGAAAATTTAATAGTAATTGGATAAAAAAAGACCTTAATTAAGGTGATCGTTTTTGGTTACCATCTCATCAAGTCTTTCACTCATGTTCATACAGTTTCAAGAAGGACAGAGGCACTATAAATATTTTTAACAAGTGTGATTGTAATCAGATAAAACTTGTTACTTCTACTGTGTTAACAAGAAATATCTTTAAATTTGACCTTTAGACCTGGGTGAAATGAAACCTTTTATTTATGCACAGCAAGAGAACTTGCAGCACAGAAACTCAAATTATTGAAGCATATTTTACCGAACGATGTCGTTTATGTTGTCTCTTTCTACCGAACATCAGGATGACATGATTACATCTTTTCACAACACCTCGAGGTACCTTGATGTTTATGTTGTCTCTTTCTACCGAACATCAGGATGACATTATTGCATCCTTTAACAACACCTCGAGGTACCTTGATGATTTGTTGAATATAGATAATAACCATTTCCATCTCTAGTTAAAAATATAAAAAACATATACAGTGTTCAATCAATTATATCTAATGTCTAGCGTTATTGGTATAATATGTTACAGAATGATTAAAGTGTATTTCAATATTCGATGATATTTACTGAACTGCATAAAGCAACATAAGGATGGAATACAAAATGCGTCACATTGTATTACATTGTCTCCTTGTATGAAACCAGGGTCATCTAATAATCACCTAACTGCAGCTCCAGGTCCCAAGATCATAAAACTAAGTTTTGAGATCAGTCTATGATCTTGGGCACAGGGCATCTACAGGACATACATAATCAACATTGAGAAGTATTCCCGACATATTGTCAGAATACTGGCGAGTACTAGTTGATCTAATCACTGTTGCTATGAACAGCTTGATGTATAAACAGTAACAGAGTTAAGACATGCAATATAATACTTTTTGTCCATACACCTGATTCTTTTTAAACAACTTCTCTAAGAACTGGCCTTGCTCTTTTACTGCACGACTGCCCACGACTGTCCAGTAAATTTACGATCATATAAAATCATTTGTTGTTACATGTAAACCTTAAGCAACTGACAAAATATTTTTTCTCTTATTCTCATAATCTTCACCTCGATGCTTAGATCAATTTTCGTTCCGGTTTCAGATAGACCGTCGAGTACCGGCAGGTAAAAGGTTATCTTTTTCATTTGCTGTTTGGAGTGTTCGATTCTAAAATTGATCTTTTTTATACTGCATAAACTATGTTTTCTTAATGTTGTTTTTGTAGAGAAATAGAGAAAGCTATTACACTTTACTCTTCTTAAAAAAGAAATATAAATATTCCTATTTTTTAAGAACAAAATACTGTTCAAATGACCTGTTCTAATAGGGTTTCTATATTTATAGCTTTGTATGGCAGACTGTAGTTTCCTAAATCATAGCTTATTGTGCGTAAACTACGTTGAAATTTCCGAAGTCTGAATTTTTTCTAATATTTTGACATGTTTATTCGAGGGGATTTCGAAGATATAATGCATTTGACAGTTCTCTAAGTAATTTAAAGTAATTTAAGAGAATGTTTGTTTTAAGTCACCTCTACCGCGCACCTTTTTTCTGATAGAACTGCAGTAAAGAATTTTATTTTGCGCCACCTTTAGACATTAAAACGCACGCTTTTCTGTCAACTAAACCGATTTTTGGTGAATGCAGATTTGGTCTTTCATGAATTTTGTCATCTGATCTCTTCTCCAAAATATAACTAGTTTAGTACAATGCTGAAATTTCCTTCCCATATAACCACAAGTCCGCCGCAACGATAAATGATAACATTTGGGCTGAAGGTTATAAAACTGAGCATGGAAACCAGTCTCAAATCTCAAGCATCTGATTGGCTGAAATGGCGACTGGTCGCCATTTTAGCCAATCAGATGCTTGAGATTTGAAACTGGTTTCCATGCTCAGTTTTATAACCTTGGGCACTGACTGGAATCTAGCAATTCTATCTTTAGTGGTTTAGGGCACTAATTCGTTCTTTGGACTTCTGTGTGATAATATTTGAAATTTTAGGTGAATCTTCACAAATTAGTTTTATCCAGAAAATGTTTGTCTGAATGTTTACAAGAAACAACTACGTATTTCGTAACAGAGCGAAATTTGACGTGTCTGGAGTATCAGGGCTGAGCATTCAGACTTGACAAGGAATGCCGTACATAGTGGATGGCAAACTATCAACCAGCAGTACTGTAACATCTTGAAGATCAGTGAAAACAAATCTTCTGCACAGTGCTAACCATCGGAATACTCCAATTTATTAATATTTAAATATCCGATTTTGATAAAATGTATAAAATGATACTGCCTCTACCTGGGAGCGAACCCGCACCGTCTATGAGATACATTTTCAAAACTGACTTATATTTCACATTTAATAAGAAAAGATTTTTTAGATAGGTTTATAAGGTTAGGATATTTTTACTCATACAAATTTTAAAATGCATACTATCTTTTGGGATGGATTAAATTGTACTGTTTATTGGTGTAAATATTGAGTTGCGCTTAACTCGTGGGCTGTAATATGCATTTCCATGGCTGAAGGTTATAAAGCTGAGATTGGAAACCAGTCTCAAATCTCAAGCATTTGATTGGCTGAAAAGGCGACCAGTCGCCATTTCAGCCAATCAGATGCTTGAGATTTGAGACTGGTTTCCATGCTCAGTTTTATAACCGAGGGCACATTACTGCCCCTAAACAGTCTCAATCAATCCGAGCCTGTATTATATTTACATATTTGTCGTGTTTGGTGGTTTTCAAAGTTCCATTTTTATCTTTTTCTAAATTTCGTTGTAAATCATTATGGTGTCTTATTTGAAATAAATCATTTATAATTATTATATTAACCCTTGTTCTCCTTTCATCTCTCCTTTTCTGCTGAGTGGAGAGGCTGTGAGTTTTGAGTGTGGCGATTTCTGATAGGCAATGTTTCATTTTTTTCAGAGAACCTTGAAAGTGCGAGGCTATCACAAGTTATTTGTTGATATTACACAATGTGTAACACAATTCGGTTAAATAATACTAGAATGTTACGAGTGTGACATTTATACATTTATCTTAGTTAAAGTTTACCAATATGAAATTCGTTTTTAAATCAACCTCTGATTGTTGTACCAGGAATTATTTACGGATATTCGTATTTTGTGGAAACCTCGTGATATAGCAATTTTTGATTGATTACTATGTTATGAATCCGGAAATTGAAATAAATATTGTGATAAATAACATATGAGATACCATTCTTTCACATTGTCTCCGTTTTCATACCATTTATTTAGGTCAGTTTGCTCTAATAAAAAGTTGCTTATTGCCATTGTATATTGTAAACGATGCTATCATAATGTTTAAAAAAGATAACTAACTATTTATCTCCATCCGATAAAGAATAACAACCGAACATTATTTAAACAAAAAGGTTAACACAGAAACATTGCAGAAAATATATTCAAAGTTTGGTTGCTTTTGTAAGAGCACCTCTGAATTCTGAAAAACCATCTGTAAAAGTAATAGGTAATAGAAATTCGCTGCTTACTGTTTGGAATATACTTTTTTCAAACACTAATCCAATTTCTTCTACACTGTCTCTTTACTTTAAAACAAATCTTTAATCCAAATATAAAAACAACATAATGACAGAATGATTACTGTAACTGTTGCCATTAGTAACAACAGTAAATCTAAATTTCAAATGACGAAAACCAGAACTGAAGTGCGAAACTGTAGAACTAGATACATCTCACTTTTTATTTGAAAGAAACTATTTTACTTGTCTAGTCGGACTAATTATGGATAAAGACTGATTTAGCGAGTAACGAAAAGATTTTATTTTGAGGTGTTTTTGTCATTGAGGGTACCTTGAAATTTATTTGAATTCTTATTTGTTTATATGATGCCGCAGTTAATTATGAGAAAATGCTGGATATCTGACATGTGTAAAGTAAAACAATCCAATTTGAAAACAATGATTATTCATTTTCACACAAATGGTCAGTTTATTAAAATGTAATAACTCTTCTACTTACTATTACTATTTATAACAAATCTGCATTATAGTGTTTCGGCGATAATCGACCTGGACTGGGCATTATTAACACATGTAATTGGCCCTCACGCACTGGCCGATTATTAATGTCACAGTGTTTTAGTTTTTGTTTTTCAATCAGTATCAAAGACCGTTGTGGTCTGTTCTCAACGTTAAAATCATCACGTTTTGTCAACAGAAAAACTTAAGAAAAATCCCTAAATTGCTGTCTACTTCCACACATTCAAGTTTTGTAACCGACAAATGAACACCACGGGCTTAGAAATGATCAAAATATTTTTGAATTGTACATACCAGTGTCTAAGGTTATAAAACTGAGCATGGAAACCAGTCTCAAATCTCAAGCATCTGATTGGCTGAAATGGCGACCAGTCGCCATTTCAGCCAATCAGATGCTTGAGATTTGAGACTGGTTTCCATGCTCAGCTTTATAACCTTGGGCACAGTAGAATATCCTGATAAAAAAGCACTTGTCATCATTGGTTAAAGTAAATGTTATTGTTGTACTGATGTTATACTTAAAAAAATTGGACATAAGTTCTTGAATTTAGATGTTCATAATTTACGATTGTATGAATAAATGGGGGTTTCCTTGGGGACAAATGCCTGAAACGAGAAAAAAGTGCTTGCTTTCATTTTATTAATAATATCTGCATAAAGGCTACTAGATTTGAAATTTGATGCTTTAGAAGCCCAGAGCAGTGGTGTCCTCCATTATCTACCTCTCGTGGATATACTAACTAGTAAGCGTATGTGCGCCGCTTGCATCAGGTACATTATAAGCTTTTTTGAAAAAAACAACAACAACAAACAAAACCAAACACTTGGCTGATCAAATATATTGATAAGTCGTTCGGTGCCAACATAAAAATACACATCTTCAGTCTATATAGATTTTTTTGCGAAATTCAAATAAAAACAATCGTGATCCAAATATGGCGCAAATACCAAACATGAAATTTTTTTCAAGATTATACATTTTTAAAGTTTAAAACATACAAAACATTATTACCGACAAATTGTATTGTTATCAATCAAAACAAAGCAATGAAAGGGGAAGTTAACAGAAATTTCAGAGTTTCAACGCCATGTATTTTCAAAATATTTTTGGACGATATAAATGCTCATTTTTTTAAATTTGACATTATTAAGAGGGGAAAAGGCTTTTAGCACCTCGTTGGGTAAATTTTTTACATTGAAATAGGCAAGGTTGACCGAGTCATCAATATGAATGCACTGTCCAAATATTTTAAAATTACAGCTTTAAGCGATGGCGATCCACTTCAGCATCTCAAGCATACTCAAGATAGTTCTGGGATTGGATTTCGTAATCAAAATAAGAAAGGGAAATTTGCATATTAGGAATTGCCACACCCAGAAAACACCGTCTCCCTCGCAGCCAAAAGGAAGATGAAAAGAGAGCATGGGTTTTAAAATTGTCCATTTCAAAAGAGACACTTCGAACAATTAACGAAAATGAAACCCTGAGGAGGTACCACCTTGGAACGGTCAGGGCAAAGGGTTTGTACCAGGTTTAAGGATTCAGGCACTAACCTTATTCTTGCCCCAACATGTTCCAATATGAATAAACAAGCGCAAGTTGTCTTGGTGATTTAGGTACGGCCCGCTCATCATCTCTACAATGTTGTTTGCAAAAGACACACACATATAAAACAAATTTCTGTTTTAACGTTCCTTAACGTATTAAGACACATTTGTAACATTTTAAGCAAAGTTTTGTTGAATTTCATTTTGCCGTTTGAGAGATTTATCATTTTCTTTTTTAATTGATAAAAATGCAAAGAAGACTGTGGACTAATAAGATAATCATCTGCTTGAGATCTGAGACATATCTCAAATCTCAGATTGATGATCTTGGGAAAATGACATGTTGTGGGCTCTGTTTGATCAGTCAGAGTCATAAACAACGTGTTATGGCTTTAATATATCAGCAAGTCAATACTGAAGATGTAAATTGTGTGAATTTGAACCTCATGCAACGTCTCTTGATTTTGATGTATGTTTCCCAGTTAATCAGCCCCATATGAAAAATAAACAGTAATTGAATATGCAAATACTCTGCGATGTAAACTAAGTTTCTTATATAAATGCTGCAAGCACCGGACGGCCAGACAAATTATTCATAATCATGCCTCAGGCTAGGGTAGATTAGTTCATTTTTATAGAAAAGTACAGTTTTTCATCTACTTGTGACAAACGTTTTTGAAGCATTGATGTTGTAAAATATCACACGATTTGCTAAAACTTGGTGGAAAAATGTAGGACGAAATTGTCATTATCCCTTTTTACAATGTATACGCAAACTCTTAAGTTCATTTACACTTGAACACAATGCAAACCATCGTATTTGACAATATTATAAAATGACACTATTGATATAAATATAACGTCACAACTACTGTTTGTGCAATCTGGCGGCGTAGAAAGCCTTCTCGTGCAAAAAGTCAGTACTGTTAATCGGTTACCGGTTCTAGTCATATAAGCTTTGGATATTCACGTTCAATCATCCCAAGGATATATACGCTGTCTTTCGATTTTTGTCGTTGGCGTTCCCTATGATAAAAATTAATTCTATTCAGAACTATAACACTGAACAGTGACCCAAGAACATAAAGCTGAGATATATTACAACTAACTTCATTTCTACACTCACATTCGTTAAAAAGATACTATTTAATGCACTCACGTATGGTGTCACAGGTGTCACATACATTTTTAACATCTTGAGAAAAAGAAGAAATCCATAGCTACTTGTGTAAATGCAAGTGGGTTGGGGAAATAATTTGCTCTAACACGAATTATGTTGATTTTATTTTTATTCCGACGTTTCGATTCAAATAATCTTCATCAGGGAACAATAACAACGTAAACGCCACTTTGACGCTGCCATAAAATAGCGGAAAATACGTATATATTAATTTATGTAAATTTATACACAAAGCAAATCCAAAATATGATAAAATAAAACATTGGATCTGAACGATACTAACAGTGTCTACACAGAAGAAGAGAAAATAAATGCAAGTGTAATAACTGAATAACACGACCATACCAATTGGCTAGACTGACGGATGTCAAACTGAAAGTAAGACACGCAAAGTCCCGGCAGGAAATACAAAAGCGTCTAGAGCCCAAGACTCGTCTATCTGCATTTCCCCTGCCAAATTTGCAATCAGCACGACATTCGCATTTGCATTATTAGTTTAAAATCATCGCATGAAGTGAATTGGCCAATTTGTGGTTCAAATGACAACAGTGTTCCTGGGCTGAAGGTTATAGAGCTGAGATTGGAAACCAGTCTCAAATGTGAAGGATCTGATTGGCTGAAATGGCAACTGGTCGCCATTTCAGCCGATCAGATGCTTGAGATTTGAAACTGGTTTCCAATCTCAGCTTTATAACCTTCAACCCTGATTAAGTCGAAATATTCTGGACATGTTCTCATAGTTATTTTTTTCATTGAGTATTTATGTTTACATCTTTTCTTGTTGTTTTAAAAATGTTATTGTCGAGCTTTTCTTCATTTTTGTATATTTAAAATATTGTTAATCAATTCTGTGAGTGTCAGTTATTTTACATTGGAAAACTAAAAAATAGGTTCTATTAGTCTAGCTCTCGTCCCTTTGTTCCGTTATAATATTATATTCCCCTGGCATCTAAATATTTTACCAAGAAAATTAACCCTGACAGGCACTTCATTTTTCTGTTTTTACCTTCCCTTAGTTCTCAGAACATTGGTTCGATATGAATCAGAAAAAGAAAGCAAGAACTGAAATAACCAGAACATTTGAAAAATTCCTATTAACGGTATTTAAAATAGAACCATCTAGCCTGGTGTCAGACTAAGGTTCTATGTACATCTTAGATTGTTCTCTTGTGTAGTTATTTTCCCATTACAATAGAAGATAAACAACTGGAGCATGTTAATCCGAATCAGGGCACGATGGTTTTTACGTTTTAAGCACAGCGTTCGTTTTTAGGAAAATAAAAGAAGTACATCTGTCCAAAATTGTCAGCTTGTATTCTAACAACAGTTGTCAGAATTTGCCGATCGTTGACTGCCATCAGATAGGGCAAACGTTAACATACCGAAAGATGCACGAAAACAGAATTTCGTTACCAGGAAGTTGTTGCCCTATGTTTTCAGTAAGTTAATTAAAATGAAGTCAGATAAGAAATCTTTTACGCCTTGTTTTTCTTTCTGATGCTCTGGAAACTCCCATTCAAGTGACGAATTGATTACAATGCGTGGTAGTAGTTCATAAGAGTTTGCTTTCGTACTTAGCATTACGTGTTTATGTGTTTATAAGGATGCTGCATTGTGTATTTAAACATTCTTAAATTTTGCAATGTCTCTGTAATGAATATGGTTAATATGAAAATCTATTCCTGCTTTATAGGTTGATAAAAACGAGTTGAGCTGTGCTGCGCTGTAGTCTATCTGGGCTGCGCTGTAGTCTATCTGGGCTGCGCTGTAGTCTATCTGGGCTGCGCTGTAGTCTATCTGGGCTGCGCTGTAGTCTATCTGGGCTGCGCTGTAGTCTATCTGGGCTGCGCTGTAGTCTTTCTGGGCTGCTCTGTAGTCTATTTGGGCTGCGCGGTGGTCTTTCTGGGCTGCGCGGTAGTCTATGCTAAAACATGATAAAACCTTATTCGAATATATTGAATTAAATTCACAAACATTTTTTTCCAAAAACTTGAAACAGGTAGTAAATTAAGTGTTAGTTTCTTACTTTTTAAGGCACCTGATTTTTTATCTGGACATGTACAAAATTGTTCTTCATGATTTATATCCAAAAGCTTGGCTCGCAGTTTAATTTATGAACTTTAAAGAAACAAATGCACTAATGGTAAAAATGATTGGTCCGTTAATTATGTAGTGTTTCAGGAGAAAGATTGACTTTAAAGCTTACTTGACAGGAAAGCAATATTGCAAAACAAATGGTATTACAATGTTTGAAAGAAGTTTTTACGAAATGGTTATGTGGCAGAATTTCCGTTTACAGTGATCTAGAGTACTGGAGTACTTTTAGTTAATACAACATTTTACTTGGTGAAAGATTTTGTACGCGGCCGCCTACAGCTTACAAATCCCAAGCGTATTAACTGCAGACATTTTTTCGACGGATATGTTTGGTAAAAAAAAGGCTGAACTCCATAGATTCTCTAAGAATTCTGAAGTGAACACAGTTGAGGCTGCTCGTACAAATTCTTTATTATATTAAACGCTTATCTTTTTATATTAATCTTTTAAACACGAAGAGGGCAGTTTATTTAGAAGTTTTGGTTTTCCCAAACTAGAAAAGTGGAAAGTGCAAAATTGCATTAAAGTTTCATTCACTTTCATTGCGTACATTTAGTAACATTTTTCATAGCGTGTAGGCCCTACAATGAAGAAATAATAGCATGTTCCTCATTTAAAAGGTCTGCTACATCGTCAGAATACAAAATACATACAAAATATTAGAGATTGATTTTAGCATTGTTTTTAGATCTTAGACTGAGGTAATTTAAATTGGCCAATAGTATCCACATTAACAATTACAGACATTTTCATGTAGAGGGACAAATCATAATATGGATCAAAACTAAAAACGACTTTTTTAAGGTGGTAAAAAGTGCGTTTGAAAATCTGGAGGATCACTATAAAAACTTATTTGAATTTTGATTTTAATAATTTTATTAGAGGTCATCAGTACACACATTCTTACTTAATTAAATGAGAACATGATGACACTTATGTAATCGAATGTAAAAACGTTTTGTATTTGATTTGACCTAGTGACCTTATTATGGATCTTAAAAGCCTCAGCGCCCAACTGGTCTGTAACATTAACAGCACAGATAATTCGAAAATTTAATAGTAATTGGATAAAAAAGACCTTAAATAAGGTGATCGTTTTTGGTTACCATCTCATCTAGTCTTTTACTCATGTTCATACAGTTTCAAGAAGGACAGAGACACTATAAATATTTTTAACAAGTGTGATTGTAATCAGATAAAACTTGTTACTTCTACTGTGTTAACAAGAAATATCTTTAAATTTGACCTTTCGACCTGGGTGAAATGAAACCTTTTATTTATGCACAGCAAGAGAACTTGCAGCACAGAAACTCAAATTATTGAAGCATATTTTACCGAACGATGTCGTTTATGTTGTCTCTTTCTACCGAACATCAGGATGACATTATTACATTTTTTCACAACACCTCGAAGTACCTTGATGATTATGTTGTCTCTTTCTACCGAACATCAGGATGACATTATTACATCCTTTAACAACACCTCGAGGTACCTTGATGATTTGTTGAATATAGATAATAACCATTTCCATCTCTAGTTAAAAATATAAAAAAAAACATATAGTGTTCAATCAATTATAACTAATGTCTAGCGTTATTGGTGTAATATGTTACAGAATGATTAAAGTGTATTTCAATATTCGATGATATTTACTGAACTGCATAAAGCAACATAAGGATGGAATACAAAATGCGTCACATTGTATTACATTGTCTCCTTGTATGAAACCAGGGTCATCTAATAGTCACCTTACTGCAGCTCCAGGTCCCAAGATCATACAACTAAGTTTTGAGATCAGTCTATGATCTTGGGCACAGGGCATCTACAGGACATACTTAATCAACATTGAGAATTATTCCCGACTTATTGTCAGAATAATGGCGAGTACTAGTTGATCTAATCACTGTTGCTATGAACAGCTTGATGTATAAAGAGTAACATAGTTAAGACATGCAATATAATACTTTTTGTCCATACACCTGGTTCTTTTTAAACAACTTCTCTAAGAACTGGCTTTGCTCTTTTACTGCAAGACTGACCACGACTGTCCAGTAAATTTACGATCATATAAAATCATTTGTTGTTACATGTAAACCTTAGGCAACTGATGCTTACATCAATTTTCGTTCCGGTTTCAGATAGACCGTCGAGTACCGGCAGGTAAAAGGTTATCTTTTTCATTTGGTGTTTGGAGAGTTCGATTCTGAAATTGGTCTTTTTAATACTGCATAAACTATAGAGAAATAGAGAAAGCTATTACACTTTACTCTTCTTAAAAAAGAAATATAAACATTCCTATTTTTACGAACAAAATACTGTTCAAATGACCTGGTCTAATAGGGTTTCTATATTTATAGCTTTGTATGGCAGACTGTAGTTTCCTAAATCATAGCTTATTGTGCGTAAATTACGTTGAAATTTCCAAAGTCTGAAATTTTTCTAATTTTATGACATGTTTATTCGAGGGAATTTCGAAGAAATAATGCATTTGACAGTTATCCAAGTAATTTAAAGTAATTTAAGAGAATATTTGTTTTAGTCACCTCTACCGCGCACCTTTTTTTCTGATAGAACTGCAGTAATGAATGTTATTTTGCGCCCCCTTTAGACATTAAAACGCACGCTTTTCTGTCTATTAAAACCGATTTTTGGTGAATGCAGATTTGGTCTTTCATGATTTGTCATCTGATCTCTCCTCCTCCCAAAAATAACAGAAATAAGTTTAGTACAATGCTGAAATTTCTTTCCCATATAACCACAAGTCCGCCGCAACGATAAATGGTAACATTTGGTCTGAAGGTTATAAAACTGAGCATGGAAACCAGTCTCGAATCTCAAGCATCAGATTGGCTGAAATGGCGGCTGGTCGCCATTTCAGCCAATCAGATGCTTGAGATTTGAGACTGGTTTCCATGCTCAGTTTTATAACCTTGGGCACTGACTGGAATCTAGCAATTCTATCTTTAATGCTTTAGGGCACTAATTCGTTCTTTGGACTTCTGTGTGATAATATTTGAAATTTATCTGCAGCTGTGTATCTTCACAAATTAGTTTTATCCAGAAAATGTTTGTCTGAATGTTTACAGGAAACAACTACGTATTTCGTAACAGAGCGAAATTTGACGTGTCTGGAGCATCAGGGCTGAACATTTAGACTTGACAAGGAATGCGTACATAGTGGATGGCAAACTGTCAACCAGCAGTATTGTAACATCTTGAAGATCAGTGAAAACAAATCTTCTGCACAGTGCTAACCATCGGAATACTCAAATTTATAAATATTTAAATCTACGATTTTGATAAAATGTATAAAATGATACTCCCTCTACCTGGGAGCGAACCCGCACCGTCAATAACATACATTTTCAAAACTGACTTGTATTTCACATTGAATAAGAAAAGATTTTTAGATAGGTTTATAAGGTTAGGATATTTTTACTTATACAAATGTTTTAATGAATACTATCTTTTGGGATGGATTAAATTGTACTGTTTATTGGTGTAAATATTGAGTTGCGCTTAACTCGTGGGCTGTAATATGCATTTTCATTACTGCCCCTGAACAGTCTCAATCCAAACGAGCCTGTATTATATTTACATATTTGTCGTGTTTGGTGGCTTTCAAAGTTCCATTTTCATCTTTTTCTAAATTTCGTTGTAAATCATTATGGTGTCTTATTTGAAATAAATCATTTATAATTATTATATTAACCCTTGTTCTCCTTTCATCTCTCCTTTTCTGCTGAGTGGAGAGGCTGTGAGTTTTGAGTGTGGCGATTTCTGATAGGCAATGTTTCATTTTTTTCAGAGAACCTTGAAAGTGCGAGGCTATCACAAGTTATTTGTTGATATTACACAATGTGTAACACAATTCGGTTAAATAATACTAGAATGTTACGAATGTGACATTTATACATTTATCTTAGTTAAAGTTTACCAATATGAAATTCGTTTTTAAATTAACCTCTGATTGTTGTACCGGGAATTATTTACGGATATTCGTATTTTGTGGAAACCTCGTGATATAGCAATTTTTGATTGATTACTATGTTATGAATCCGGAAATTGAAATAAATATTGTGATAAATAACATATGAGATACCATTCTTTCACATTGTCTCCGTTTTCATACCATTTATGTAGGTCAGTTTGCTCTAATAAAAAGTTACTTATTTCCATTGTATATTGTAAACGATGCTATCATAATGTTTAAAAAAGATAACTAACAATTTATCCCCATCCGATAAAAAATAACAACCGAACGTGATTTAAATAAAAAGGTTAACCCAGAAACATTGCAGAAATATATTCAAAGTTTGGTTGCTTTTGTAAGAGCACCTCTGAATTCTAAAAAACCATCTTTCGCTGCTTACTGTTTGGAATATACTGCTTTCAAACACTAATCCAATTTCTTCTACACTGTCTCTTTCCTGTAAAACAAATCTTTAATCCAAATATAAAAACAACATAATGACAGAATGATTACTGTAACTGTTGCCATTAGTAACAACAGTAAATCTAAATTTCAAATGACGAAAACCAGGACTGAAGTGCGAAACTGTAGAACTAGATACATCTCAGTTTTTATTTGAAAGAAACCATTTTATAAGTCTAGTCGGATTTATTATGGATAAAGACTGATTAAGCGAGTAACGAAAAGATTTAATTTTGAGGTGTTTTTGTCCTAGAGGACACCTTGAAATTTATTTAAATTCTTATTTGTTTATATAATGCTGCAGTTGATTATGAGAAAATGCTGTGCCCAAGGTTATAAAACTGAGCATGGAAACCAGTCTCAAATCTCAAGCATCCGATTGGCTGAAATGGCGACCAGTCGCCATTTCAGCCAATCAGATGCTTGAGATTTGAGACTGGTTTCCAATCTCAGCTTAATAACATTCAGCCCTTGATATCTGACATTTGTTAAATAAAACATTCCAATTTGCACACAATGATTATTAATTTTTACACAAATGGTCAGTTTATGTAGATTACGTTTTTCAGTTAAAATGTAATAACACTTATACTTACAATTACTATTTATAGTAAACAAATTTGCATAGTGTTTCGGCGATAATCGACCTGGACTGGGCATTATTAACACATGTGATTGGAAATCACGCACCGGCCGATTATTAATGTCACAGTGTTTTTGTTTTTGCTTTTCAACCAGTATCAAAGACTGTTGTGGTCTGTTCTCAACGTTAAAATCATCACGTTTTGTCAACAGAAAAACACTTTATTGCTGTCTACTTCCATACATTCAAGTTTTGTAACCGGAAAATGAACACCACGGGCTTAGAAATGATCAAAATAGGCACTTGCTTTCATTGTTTTTATAAATAATATCGGTATATAGGCAACTATTGAATCTTGAAGCTTAAGATGGCTGGACCAGCGGTGCCCTCCATTATCTAGCTCTCGTGGATAAAATAGAAAGCGTGTGAGCCGCTTGCATCAGGTATAATAAAAGCTTTTTTTTTTTTTTTTTTTTTAAAAACTACCAAAAAAAACACAAAAACAACAAAACACTTGGCTGATCAAATATGTTAATAAGTCGTTCGGTATGCATATGCCAACATAAAAATACACAATTTAGGTTATATAGACTTAGCCAAAGTCAAAATAAAAACACTCGTGGTCCAAATGTGGCGTAAATACAAAACATGAAAAATAATTTAAGATTATACCTACAAATCTCCAACATTTTTAATATTTAAACATACAAAACATTATTTCCGACAAGTTGTATTGTTATTAATAAAAAACAAAACAATGAAAGGGGAAGTTAACAGAAATTTTAGAAGTTTCAACGCCATATATTTTCAAAATATTTTTGGACGATATAAATGCTCATTTTTTTAATTTGACATTATTAAGAGGGGCAAAAGCATTTCGCACCTAGTTGGATAAATTTCTCTACATTGAAAAAGGCAAGGTTCGCCCAGTCATCAATATGAATGCACTGTCCAAATATTTTAAAATTACAGCTTTAAGCAATGGCGATCCACTTCAGCATCTCAAGCTTACTCAAGATAATTCTGGGATTGGATTTCGTAATCAAAATAAGAAAGGGAAATTTGCATATTAGGAATTGCCACACCCAGAAAACACCGTCTCCCTCGCAGCCAAAAGGAAGATGAAAAGAGAGCATGGGTTTTTAAATTGTCCATTTCAAAAGAGACACCTCGAACAATTAACGAAAATGAAACCCTGAGGAGGTACCGCCTTGGAACGGTCAGGGCAAAGGGTTTGTACCAGGTTTAAGGATTCAGGCACTAACCTTATTCTTGCCCCAACATGTTCCAATATGAATAAACAAGCGCAAGTTGTCTTGGTGATTTAGCTACGGCCCGCTCATCATCTCTACAATGTTGTTTGCAAAAGACACACACATATAAAACAAATTTTTGTTTTAACGTTCCTTAACGTATTAAGACACAATTGTAACATTTTAAGCAAAGTTTTGTTGAATTTCATTTTGCCGTTTGAGATATTTATCATTTTCTTTTTCAATTGATAAAAATGCAAAGAAGACTGTGGACTAATAAGATAATCATCTGCTTGAGATCTGAGACTTATCTCAAATCTCAGATTGATGATCTTGGGAAAATGACATGTTGTTGTCTCTGTTTGATCAGTCTAAGTCATAAACAACGTGTTATGGCTTTAATATATCAGCAAGTCAATACTGAAGATGTAAATTGTGTGAATTTGAACCTCATGCAACGTCTCTTGATTTTGATGAATGTTTCCCAGTTAATCAGCCCCCATATGAAAAATAAACAGTAATTGAATATGCAAATACTCTGCGATGTAAACTAAGTTTCTTATATAAATGCTGCAAGCACCGGACGGCCAGACAAATTATTCATAATCATGCCTCAGGCTAGGGTAGATTAGTTCATTTTTATAGAAAAGTACAGTTTTTCATCTACTTGTGACAAAAGTTTTTGAAGCATTGATGTTGTAAAATATCACACGATTTGCTAAAACTTGGTGGAAAAACGTAGGACGAAATTGTCATTATCCCTTTTTACAATGTATACGCAAACTCTTAAGTTCATTTACACTTGAACACAATGCAAATCATCGTATTTGACAATATTATAAAATGACACTATTGATATAAAATTTAATATAACGTCACAACTACTGTTTGTGCAATCTGGCGGCGTAGAAAGCCTTCTCGTGCAAAAAGTCAGTACTGTTAATCGGTTACCGGTGTGACAGAATGAGGATCACGGTACAGGGTTATTCGCGCAACCTTTTGGGGGTGCAGTTGTCCCGGCTTGTATTTCGATGCTATGTGGATAGGCGTAGTAGCCGTACGACTTTGATTCCCAGTGTGGGATCATAATAGTTCTTGAACAACTTTCGCGCTGCCAGTAATTAATCTTAACATGCAATAATAACCAACGATGTACTTGTTTAGAGAACCAGGCCCCCATCCATAAAATATGTTGAGCTGATTTTTTTCAACTCAGCACAAGGTGATAATTTTTGAAATTCTGAACCCGATTGCTGATGTTTCCCACACAGCCACCACACAAATTCTATTATTCGCGTATTTGTTCTTTTGCACGAAAGTTCGAAATTTGGCATGGTTCTAAAATGTAGATTGTCTCCGTACATCTTTGTTGGTTTTGTTCCCAAACATGTCTTAACTTTAAATATATTCACTCTTTTTTATACAATCACAAGAATCAGAAAATGTTCCATATCAATTATTTGGCAACATAGTGGTTTATCATAATGGTTGTTCTTATGGGATTTACTATATTTAAAGCTGTGTTTTGCAGACTGTCTAAATCATGGCTATTGACTGGATAATACTTTGAAAATCCCAATCTTCAAATGTTGTTGAATATACTTCATCTGGAAAGGTAAAAAAAGAGTACGTTAGAACAGTATGAACTTGCTTCACTGCAACTCCGGTAGTAATTGTATGTTCACCGCCATATATGCATACCATCGTTGGGGATGGATTAAAAGTGTACTGTTTACTGTTGTTGAAATTGAGTTGCGCTAAACCCAGGTCTAGGCGGCGTGCGCAGTACTGTAATATAAATCAAACTGAACCTGCAAAAGTTTCATATTTGTCGTGTTCGGTGGCTTTCAATGTACCCATTTCTTCTATTTCTGTTAAATGTTGACATGAATATGAATGTGTACGCATGGTTTCACGGTGAGTATAATTTATATTTTTTGACAGCTAAAGTTTTTACCAGTTTAAATCGTTTCTGTCGATTTGAACCAAGCGTGATGCTATATTGATGTTAAACAATTCCATGGAATTTATAAAATGCTTTTCATCGTTAAGTTGCAGACGTTTTAGCGATTCGGATACTTCATTGTTAGTATTTTATTAACCAAGTTAGTTGGAATTTATTTTATATATATTTCATCATCGATAATGTTCAGTATTCGTATATTTTGTAACCTTTGTTTTAACTTAATGCGCTGGTATCAAAAAGAAGAAGCTATGAAATTCTACGATTCAAAAGATTGCCTCAAAACCTAAGATATATAAACAATAGTATAAGCATTGACAATTATCATGTTTTGAACTCATTAAAGATCAATGGATGCTATAAAACAGAACGTTTTCTATAGAAAAATTCCATAGACTCCACTTTCCTTAGATTTGAACGTCTCGAATAAATGTTGTATTGAGCTCCATTATTCAACTGCAAATGTTTATCCCCCTCATCCAAAGCCGTTATTATTAATAATAACTAAGGTTCTAGTACTTCACTAAGATGGGCCGTAGCAACGTGCTTGCTTCCCCAGAAAAACAAAACAAAACAAAAACGCAAAAAAGACTGACTGAGTGTGCATTCTAAGGCTGAAAAGTGAAAATATGTTGTTTTTTTTCTTTTCTTCCGTTTTCATTTCTAAGTTTTTGTTTATTAGCTCATCAAAATTAATTAAAAGAAGGCATTCACTGAGTACGGCTTGTCACCCACTCTCTCAACCTGCCTATAATTTATAGCTCGTACAAAAACAATATTCGGATGATAGTTTTCGATCATGTCCCTTCTAATGTACATCCTGTTTAATTTTAGAAACGACAGGTAAGAAAAAAGTATATCCTGATGCTACCAATAATCTACTGATATTAATTGTCAAAATCACATTTTAGGGTAAAAGGTAAAAAATACCGCTTATCATTTTCCTTACATTTTAGATTTGCGCAACATAGTAATAAGGGCAAATGAAATGTAAATGAAGAAATAAGCATACACATGTAAAAAAAGTAATAAATGCATATCAGGCATCGCCACACTCACAAAACACAGCCTACCCACGCAGCGAAAAAGAAGAGAGGAAGAGAGAGAGAGAGAGAGAGAGAGAGAGAGAGAGAGAGAGAGAGAGAGAGAGAGAGAGAGAGAGAGAGAGAGAGAGAGAGAGAGAGAGAGAGAGAGAGAGAGAGAGAGAGCATGTTTGTTATAAGTATGTCAATTCAAATATGACGCCACAAATAACTAACGAAAAAGAGAACCTTTGGGGATACCGCCTTGGAACGGTCAGTGGCAAAACAAATTGCCACTGGGTATTTAAACCAGGTTCTAGGGTGCAGCAACCTCACACTTGCCTTGCCCCAACATGTTCTCGTATCACAAACAAGTACAAGTTGTCTTAGTGAAATAACTCCAACCCACCCATCGGCTAAACAATGCTGCAAGCAAAAGCACAAAAGAAATTTTCACATTAAGAAAGAACAGCCTTCATACACAAAAAAGAAAGATAATAAAGTACGTGATTATAATATGATCAGTCCCAAAAAGACACCACAAACAATAAAAATATCGAAAATTCAAAGCTGTTATCACCTTGGAATGGTCAGTGGAATTTTTTTTATTTTGCTATAAGAAATAAATTGTGCATGCGCTAACCTAGCCATCATGAATCGTGGTCTTCGTACCATTTTATGTTTTTAGACATGTAAAGAATAATTAAATGACGTTTGAATTAATGCATATTGACCCCTTTTAAAACTAACCTTTCAGACCTGTTCCTTCCGTATAAAGTTAATAACTCTCCCCAGTGACAGTTACATGAACAGCGGTGTGTGGTCCCCTGATAAACTAATGTGTTTGTCAAAACGAGAAAACTAAATACGGAGCTTAACATAATAGAATTTCCCTGGCATAAACTATATTTTAACAAAAACATGTGCTTTCCGCAGAAGCTTAAACTTAATAAGAATGAAAGTGCCTATATAATTAAGATTGTAAAAATTCAGATAACACGTAATTTCAAAATATTTAAAAAATCAACAAATAGATGTTGGGAATACATACAGCGTCTTCCTTTAATTTAAAATAAAGATTTAAATTTCAAAAACAAAAAAGGTACATTTGATACAAAAATCCGACTATAATCGATTCTCAGAGAAAAGGTGGATTTTTTTTCATTTCTAATCATTATTAAATTGTATTGATTTATTATTTTCGAATGATTATAAGAGAAGGATGATGGGATATTTTCATCTATCATCTTCCTTCAAATTTTAATTTAGATTTAAATCACTGGCGCTTGGCCAGCCGCCCTACCCTCCTGCCAACCCTTACTAATACGCCCTTGTTTTTTTAATGGTGTCAAGTGACTGATAATATTCAATTCTATCAAAATATGCGAAAATACACCAGCGAAATTTTAGCTTTTGATGAGACTTTTTGACATTTACTGTTAGATCGATCCCGTTGCATTGCACCAAACGGCTTTTTTTTTACTGTTAGATCGATCCCTGTTGCATTGCACCAAACGGCTTGTTTTACTGTTAGATCGATTCCTGTTGCATTGCACCAAACGGCTTTTTTACTGTTAGATCAATTCCTGTTGCATTGCACCAAACGGCTTTTAGGTTGGAATCCTTCGTATTGTAAGAAAAATAGCCTCTCGAACGGGGCTAAGGCCTAGAGCGGTTCATAACCATTATTCAATTATATACAGTAAAACGTCGAAAACTCGAACATTGAAAACTCGAGCACTCGGGAAAACTCGAAGTAGTTTTGCTGGTCCCGGCAATTTTTTTCTTATATTCTATATAAAAATACCATGGAAAACTCGAACTTCGAAAACTCGAAATCTCGAGAACAGGTGTCGGTCCCTTGAAGCATATTTCTTGTTTGTTTACATTGGAAAACTCGAGTAATAAATTCGCACCTCTCGGGAGTAATTGGTACAGGGTGGCGCGTAGTAATTAATTATATTGCCAGTTAATTGTCGATCGCCAGCGTCTATTTTGTTTTAATTTATCCGATAAAAACAGGATGTGATGAAAGAAAATAATTTTATGGTCACTCGTTAGGCGGATGCGTTGAGACGATAATTATTATGAGAATTTAAATTGGATTATTTTGTCTCAAATAAAAGAATATGAAATAAGTATCTTTGTAAGTTGACGGGACCTAGTAATTTTTACATGCGTATAAAATTACGACGCACCTTTTGTAAAAAATTATACTAGTTCTCGGACAATGTAAACTAAAAATGTTTTAAAAGCCAAAGCCGTTTTCTTGAGAAAAAACAACAACAACAACACCTAACACATTTTCAAACAGATATTAACAAAATAAAGTGTCAAATGAATCGTTTAATAATTTAGATGATATTCCGATAACGTAGTCAACAACCAGGTCACAAACATGTGTTTATACGATTTTGGGAAAAACGGAGCTCATAAAGAAAAACCTCGAAAACTCGAGAACCATGGAAAACTCGAACATTTTCAAAATGCCCCTGAGTATTCGAATTTTCGAAGTTTTACTGTACGTACATAGAATATGAATTTTTAACTACGACTTTGACGATTGTATTTGCGCATATTTTGATAGAATGGATATCAGTGACTATAAAACAATTTTACAAAAAAATAACAACAACAACAACAACAAAAAGAACCAATAAACAAGGGCGTACTAGAAAGGGTTGGCGGAGGGTGGGGCGGCTGGTCAAGAGCCAGTTGTTTAAACATTAAGTACGAACAAGGAACAATGAACAATTAATCAAAACAATAAATAAAATCAGCTTAACAACTAACATCTGAGTCTCGGGGAACGATCGAAGGATTGTTATTTTTATTTCTAATTATTATTTAATTGTATTGATTTATTTTAGTACTTTTCAAATGATCAAAAGAGTAAACATAGACTGATTTTGTAATTGTTTGATAAGTTAACACTAGTCTAGTCAATATTGCGCACAATTGCTTTTTTATATTAAATATATTGTCTACCACTTATAAAGAAAACCTTTTTTTTAATTTACTAAAGAAAAGTATTTTTTAAAAGCAGAGTCACTATTGTATTCCCTAAAAGTACAGTGCCAGTAGTTATCAAAGCATGTCGATGGTGTTGACCTACACAACAATTTGCCATCGGTTAAACAAGCATTTTTGTCTCTATTCTTTCACAGCAGATCACTATTTATTTAAGTTTTAAATTTCTTACGTCTGTATTCCAGAATTTGCTGTTACGATTCTTTCCTTTAGTTCCAGCAATATGCGCCAATATCTAAATATTGTTATCTTATTTTATCCTATTGCAACACGTTTTTTGGCATGTGTTCACAGCATCTGTGATAAAAGGATATGACGGATGCATACGAGGACAGTTGATTACTTTCTTTATATAGATATTGGACAATTCTAAATGATCCTGATAGGTTTATTAGGAAAGGTTAATGAAGTAAAAAATTCTGATATAGGACGGAACATGTTCCTGAATTTCACGAAATCTGTCCACAGTCTCATAGACGGATCTCTCTACAGCTATACTGTCTGTCATTTGATCGATACATAAATACATTCAGGACTGGAATGCAAGAGAACTACTGCTCTGCTATGAAACCCCGAGTTGTAATGAAGTTAACTGAAAGTTTAATATATTTTTGTTAATTTGCTTAGAATATATTTTAATTGTTATGAGAAAAAAGTGTAACGAAGACCATATACATTTTTTAGTTTTACTTCGCGGTGACATTTCATATTAAAAACTACAACAAAAAAGGTGCGAAGTGAACGTTTGGTATGCAAGTTTCTTTGACCGAAATGGTATTTTGGATTCATTATGTTACAGGTACGTTTGTTCTCTATAAACAATTATTTTGCATATTTTTTCTGTCTATATCTCTCTTACTGTTCCTTCACATATTCCAGACTTTTGGGGATGTTTTTTTTGTTTTTAATAAAAAGTTTCTGTCAATTCTTGCATTACTTGTGTATTACAATTGCAAATTTTAAAGAAAAACAACGCTTAGTATTTTTAAGCATTCATTCGTTTGTTAATAAGACTTGAAATTGATCATTTTATTTCACATGCTTTCTTTTCCTCTCTACTATTTGACTGTGTCGGAAGGCAGTGTCTTCTCAATGTGGCCATTCTTGATATATAAAGACTTTTTTCTAAACAGTACATAGTGTGGGCTTCGGGTAGTAGAATCTCCTTTTTACTGTTTAATTCAGCAGGGCATTAGATCGGTTTTTATGTTGTTAATATACAATGTTCAACTTTCAAAGTAAAGTTTTTTTTCGTTTCAGTCCCTGTAACGGGTGACCACTTTTATTAATCAATCGCTATATAGAATACATAACACGGCGATAGCGTATTAATTAACATTTTAGTTAGTACTTCACAAACAAGTAATAAATAATGAGTTTCTAAATGACAAATAAATATTTCTAACAATAAATCATTACTTTTCATATAAAACATAAATGCCAGAATGATTTTTTATATGCAACTTTAATGAAACTTACAGGTATGGGCACCTGATGCGCAGTATGATTTGCTACTTGGAATATACTTGTGGTGATTTCTAAAAGGTTTTATTTAAATGAAATTTCAAGACAAATTATTTGGTGATTTTTGCAAATGATATTGCATCTACCTTGGATCGAACCAGTACCGTCACGTTCACACATCTGATTACTGTCATTTTACACCTGTATATATAATCCAAGTTTGCTAGTGAAAACATATAGCAATTTTATGCTAAGTAAATTATGCAAACTGTCAAAGGGAAAATAATTTGTAGTTTTGCTTCATGAACATTTTACTATTATAGTTATCTCGGTAATTTAGTTTGATTTATTTCGTTTAAGCTGTTGCAAATTTGCTGGATCATGTCATTTTTTGATTTTTACACTTTCGGGATACTTCCCCTTAATTAAATACAAAACTCTTCTGTTGTAAAAAACGGCACTCACATGCATGGTTCTTTTATGAATAAAATGCAACGCAATGTCTTTAAATTTCTAATAGTATTTTCATTATAACATACAATTTTATGAATTTTACTTTTTACTAAAAAACTTATTTATATTTTAAACAAGGCATTAAGAGGTCAAAACATTTCTAGAAAACAAGTCGATATGGCGCACTATGACACAATGGGTCTTATGGCCTTAACGACAAGGATACTCAACTTACATAACATAGCTTTGAGTTCGACTTTTTCTATAATACTCATATTTACATCAGGCACGTGCCACAATGCTATCACAGTAAGTACGGCGGATCGTAATATTTTGAGTTCGTCTTTATAACTGTTGTCTAAATAATTATGAAAGTATTGTGGAAACGTTATGAAATAGATGAAAAAGGTACTTTGAAATCCACCGAACACGAAAATATAAAATATTGCTGGTTCGGTTTGATGGAGCTTGTTCGTGAGCAGTAATGGAAGTGCATATTACTGTTCAAGCCTCCTAGCCCCGGGATGAGCACAACTCGATATTTACACATTTTGAGTATCGTGCTCAACGGCTTTCAAAGTATTCGATTGAAAGTTAATCCAAGGTTAAACAATTGATAACAGCACCTATTGGATTTCAAATGATGAAATGTCATCTTATTTTCTCTTTTTGTCTGCAAATAAAATGCACACCGAAAGTTTCTGAAATTTCAAGTTGTTAATTTAGCGATAGAAAATGTTGCTATGCAAGCAGTTTTAAATCGATGTGAATAGCTCAATAATCGTTGAATAAATCAGATTGGTGCATTTATTGGCTACAATCTACATTTACACAAACAGTAAACGACACAGTGTTCGTCGTCGAAATAAAATACATTTTAATTGAAATTTTAATTTAAATGTACATTTGTATTTTTAAATTACTTTCTTTGATATGATGATATAAATGTAAAGATTAGATATTTTTGTGGTTGTACACTATAAAATTATCGCAACATCAACATTGAAATAACTTGACAGACTCTTAGTAAAGTCAAACAAGTGATGTTAGTCGAATATTGTTTATTTATGTTTCAAAACCATAAGTCAATAAGCTTTCTTCTTCTCCATCTCTGTATTCTTTTTCTTTTCTTCTTCTTCTTCGGCTTTTTATTATCTTCCTTCGTTTTCTATGGCTTTGTATTCTTCTTCTTCCTTTCTTCTCTTAAGTATTGTTTATCGTATTCTTCGTATCCTTTGTCTTTTTTTCTTCTTTATCTTCTTCTTCTGATTTGTATTCTTCTTCTTAATAATATTCTTAGATTTCTTCTTTTTATTCTACTACTTTGTTTCCTTCTTTTTCATTATTTTGTAAATATATTTTTGGTAAAGGATATGATAAAGTTAAGAAAACTATAGATACGTGTCTCAACTATGTTTCCTGCTGAAAGATTTAAGATAAGATATATGATATAAACAAATATTTTTGACGTGATTATTTCGTCCGTAACAGGGTTTAATAACATAGTGTATAAAGGCTACAATTAGTCGTATTTAAGGCACATTTCTCTTTTTTTTTGGAAATACTATGATTTACTTATTAGAAGAGACAGAAAAGTACTTCCTTGAGAAAATGTGTATTCGTATTAGATCTTGATAATAATCTTTGAAATTTTGCAAGAAAATAGATTTAGTAAAAGATGTTCTATTGCTTCAATATGAAACCTCGCATAGTGATTAATGTCAGTAAGTGCATAATACAGCTACAATATGCTATTTAAAAATTACAGAATGTTTACCCTCATACTTATCCTATATATTGTCTCTATCTTATTTCGTATTTATAAACGGAGCTAAAAGCTCGTCTGGTTCAGCTGGAAGTTTGTGTGCTATAATTTATGATTTATCGTCTGCTAATATGATTTATACTTGTGAAATTGCTCTGCTGTCAAGCTGAAAGTAGCAGAAGACACGTGTAATTTTACATGGAATCTAGTCACAAGTGTTGCCAAAATAAATCTTCTAATTTATAGTTGCTCATTTTGGTTGCTTCTTGCATTTATTGTAACAGTTGAACAGGAGGAGGATTAGAAAGCCCAAAACACAACAAATATGAAGATTGCAGGCTCAACTTTCACTTCAGTATCTGCACAAGTAACCCGTTTAAGGTCTCAGATTATAAAAAATGTTTTCATTTCAGCAAATCAGAATAAATTCGTATGGATAAGAGGTTATTTGGTTATTACACGTTTTTAAATAACAAACAATGACTGAATTAAACATTTTTGAATCAGTTTTTTGGTTTTCTTTTTTGTGATATTTTATGTTGTTTTAACGTTTGATGTCTGGTCTATATCAAGGATTCGTTCAAGGGGGTCCAGTTGTTCTTTGGAATCGTTTAAAGTTTCACGATGCAGATGTTTAAATAAATATTTAATAAATTCATAGCAAATGTATGGTCTTCAAAAAAGGTGAAATATGCCTATCAGGAATTGCCACACCCAGAAATAACAGCCTCTCCCGCGCAGCCACAACGAAAAGAGAAGAGAGCTTGGGTTTATAAAATGAGATCATTTAAACCCTCTCTTGGAGAGTCTGTGTCACGCTGATACATCATTACGATGGTCGGTGAGAAGAGAGTGTCTGGAAACTCAATGTAAATCGTAATGATGACAGAAAGCCGCTAGCGTAAGCTTGATATAATGACAAGCTTATCCCACGTCTGCTTCCAATTACGAGCAAATTGAGCGATATTTCACAACACCGCAACTTCGGAAGCATTTGTCATCAACAAATAAAAGTAATTGTTCTGTTTTTGTAATTAATGATACAGTTCTATCTCAGTTTAATACATGGAGATGACTTATTTGTCTGGGAGAATGTTGCCCTGCAAACTATGGCTCAAAATTCTTAGAACATATCTTCGAAACCCACCAAACACTGTTAGATGAGCTATAGCATTACTACATTAAAACTCACCAAACATTGTTAGATGGACTTTAGCAGTACTACACTAAAACTCACCAAACATTGTTAGATGGGCTTTAGCAGTACTACATTAAAACTCACCAAACATTGTTAGATGGGCTTTAGCAGTACTACATCAAATGTAGTTTAACTACTACAATTCCTGAACTTGGAAAACAATTTTCCTATGATAAGATCTGACTTAATTTATCATTAGTTTTTGTTGGCTTCAGTAGCAATCGGATTATCAAGTATAATTGCTTTAAGATAAATTGCCATCATTGAATGACGTCTTCACGTAAATGTGTGCCTCACTTTATGATTAAAAACGAAAGCCAAATGGGGCACGTCACGGAAAAAAGATGCCTTCGGTGATATTTTTGACATTGTAGTTTTTACTATTTTCGAAAAGAACTTCTAATTATCTATTATTTTCTCATACTTTATTACGGATTTTATCACATTTTTTTTATTACAGAATATTATTTTTACCGCGGAATGCATAATAAGCAGTGTCGTCTGCACAACTTCATGACGTCATAATAAGCAATGTCGTCTGCTCAACTTCATGACGTCATAATAAGCAATGTCGTCTGCTCAACTTAATGAATGACGTACTTTCAAAGAATAACGTCCATTTCCCAAAGAAACATTTCACCTGATGCGCCCCAATTCAACAGACACAACAAACCAAATGAAAACCTAACTGAAATTAATGGGAAGAGGCTGTGACTTGAAAATAACGAATTTAAAAAGGGGAATGGCCTGTTATTATACTTTTATTGATAATTCAAAAACTTCCTTCGAAAACTTAAGTTGAACACCGCCAATTTGCAATTAACTTAAATTATTCTTAAAATTAGTGATTACAAAATGAAGAATATAAACAAGCAAACTGTATTTTACCACCTGGTGTTGGCGAACCAGTCATAGTGCAAATGACCAAAACAGAAAACTTTGAAGATTTGAAAACCGAATCAGTAAAGTCCTTCGTAATATAAAAGAAAGTTCGTTCCGGCCCTTTTTGTAACAAAAACTTTAACTGGTTATGTCGTAAAAATTAGAGATTATAAGAGAATGGGATATGTAAAGATACTGCGTTAGTTATTTAGTACAGTACACGTCAGGATTAACTCTCATTATCTATGATTCCATTTGCATTTAACGTTTTTTTTTTAAATATGTGCTTTGGATACTACAGTCTTAAAAGTTTTCATATTCTGCACAGACTGCGTTCATTGCAATCTTAAATATTCTTACAGCATTTGAAAAGCGGGATGTGATCATCAGAAAAAAAGAAAAATTACATTATTGAAATCAAAATACTCTCGTTAAGTTCTGTTTAGGTCATTAAGTTTCCTTTTTCATGTTTTTTTTTTTTTCATTTATAATAAACTGTAATGGTTATGAATCAATTGTCAATGGAAATATCAAACGTTGTGTTTTGCTTTTTTGAAGTAATTAATTTATTTATTGGAGTTTGTTTAAATGTTATCGACAAAAGTTGGAAATGTTTATTATTTTTATTTCACGATATTGCACAAAATTAAAATAACGATTCAAAATTAATTCGCTTCTTTGAGGGTTGAGGTTATTTCACCAGGACAACTTGTGCGCGTTTGTTCTCTTGAGAATCTTTTGGGATATATGCGAGGTTGGTGCACCTTAAACCTTGTTAAGACCTCGGTATCAAATTGTTTTGCCAATTATCGTTCCAAGACGGTAACCCCTCGGGTTCTCACTTTCGTCAATTGTTTGTGGCGTCTATTTTGAAATTGATCATTTGATAAACTATGCTATATTTTCCTCACTGCTGTTTGCTGTTTTGGGAGGCTGAATCTGCTGGATATGCAAGTTTCTTTTTTCTATGCTAATTATTTTCATTACGATCGCCACATATAAACATCGTTCTTCCTCTCTAGGAGTCTCTGTTACTTGATTGACAGACGTTAAGTAATATGTCATTGTCAGTTAAAACTTAAAAATGGTGATTTTTTCATGGCAGGTTAGACTTGATGAGTTTGTTACCGTTTCCAAAACTAAACTGATTCTAAAAGATGAATTCATCATCATTTCGCCCTATCTGTACTAAGCAATTTGAGTTAGAGCGCAAATGGGAATTTACTCCATTTTTGTAAATGTGTTTCCCCAAAAGTACGATATTCAATTATTTCGCGTATCCGGAGTATGAAATTGTGTTAAAACAAGTGACCTGTTGTATGAACGTGTTGCTATTATTCACGAAGATGTTGAAGAAGGCAAAATAATGACATGGCAATGAAAGTTGTATGAACTTCTAATATAATGGCTTGACGAGTTCCGAATATTGGTCACAAGTACTTTTTGGAATCCCTTTACAATTAAACGGACAGCACTTAAGTGGCATGTGGTTGAAATTTTCAACTGCAAACATAACGAAGTTTTGTCTTTGGATATGTTTACCATTAAGTTAAACGCTAGTTGTTGTGGACAATGACGGTGCATACCCTTAAGATTTTTCTTTCGTCTAGGACAGGTTTGCACCGTGTTTTCCAAGAAATCTTTTGAGTCCTTTATGGTATATATGGTTACATTTTGTCACGTTTGCACAAATCACACAATCGTTTCTGTAACATGTTAAACTTACTATTGCTCAGTTGAAATACCTTTAACTTGAAATAATCAAATCTATTTACTTATACGAATAGAAAAAATGTAAATTGATTATCTCTACTAAAATTATTCAAATTAAAAACATTTCAACCGTCACTGTGACTAACTAGATTTTGACAAGGAAGTTTTACCATCTTAAAACTCAGTCGCTTTCGAGTAGTTTGTTTTAAACCTTATGCTATTATTATTATTTGCACCACCCCACGGCTGGTCTGCGTAAAGAGGTCTGTTACTGTGTATGTGGCGACTCTGAACTATTCTAAAAAATCAAATTATACAACTAATAGCAACCCATATACATAAACAAACAATGTTAAACAAAGCGTATCAGTGAAACACTATGTTCTGTAATAACATACGTTTGTTACTATATGAAAACAATGGTATTTGTCTGAACAAGAACTCCCTGGGGAGCAAATCCATTAGATTTAATATCTGATTGCGTCTAGTGTCTTCACTTAAATGTAACTTAGTAACAAATAGGAAACCTTTCTGAAGTTCAATATTAAATTTTTAATGACAAGAGAATGATAAACTTTTTCATTGGAGGCTGAATACTGGTGAAATTAGTCACTGTGACAAAATTATGCTCATGTCTATGGAAATTTTGCGAAACAATTTAAACAGTCGGAATTTTATAACCAATTAGAGCTAATAGAATCTATGGACAAAATATACCTACGGTTATAAATACTACTCAAAGTTTGCTTAGCACCAAGTTAACCACACATCACTGTGAAGTAAACATTACATGTATATGGGGCGCGTCACGGGAAAAGGTACATTCGGTCATATTTTGTTACATTTTAGTTGTTACTATATTTGGAAAGAAATTACAATTATCTTTTAGTTTCTCATAAATAAGTAGTGATTTTCTTACTCATCTCGACAATAAAATGATATTTGTACCGCGAGATGAATAATAATTTATGTAGTCTGCTCAATTTTATGACGTCTTTTCAATGATTGATGTCAATTGTCCGAAGGTACCCTTTTCCCGTGAAGCGCCCCACATTATATTTACATTCGAAATCTTATTGTTATGTATCAAGAAAGTCCCCAGTGTACTCATGGCCTTGAGCGACTGTAGTACAATCGAGATGACCCTGTATTTTCACAATGTTTAAAGCACACATGTACCTGACATTTTTAGGGAATTTATTCATTATATTCAATTAAACATCATCTTATTCAGTTTCTAAATAAACCCTGAAAACGCATTTCAGTTGTTAAAACATTTTCTATACTGGTCTATTAATTAATATTCAGGAGCGTAAAAACAAATAAAACTAATAAATGACATATAGTAAAAGACATGTACAAAATATGTTTGATTCTTAGCAAACTTTCAGTAGTATAAATGAACGCACATACAATTAAATGTTGAATGAACATATATCTGATATTTTTTCCAAGCGTAATTGAAAAATTTCCTAATATTTCATGTATTTTAAGGTGATATCCAAAAGAGCATAACACTGCCAGAAATCATGACATTCAGACATAGACATACAACAACATTGCTTAGAAAAGCGAAACCAGCGATGTAACAACACAAATGAGAACTAAATCCATAATGGGAAATTAAGAAATACTGGACAGTGACTTCTCTGATTGTAATTTTGTTCGAGATAGATAACGAGATTTTTAGGGGGCGAAATAGTACGGAACGATTCTACGGAACAATTACTGTTTGAATTAGGTCCGGTTAAACGAAAAGTTTATTTATGCTCTATTTTCCTCTCTACTTTTTGGCTGCGTTTTGAGGCTGTTTTTTCTGATAGTGTCAGTTCCAGATATGCATATTTCATTTTTTTACGATTATTTATAAAAAGTAGAATTTTCAAAAGATCTTCTAAACTTTAACTAAAAAGGTCTGTATCAAGTTTCTGATTTTCATACGATTATTTAATACCTTAAAATAATTTTGTTAATATGTAAGAGGTTATTAAATAGTATGTATAGTTAGATATGGCTCAAAAATTTGTTATGGAATATCAAATTACAGTTAACCAATGAATATCACCACTAAAAACGAAAAGAATCCAAGTACAGAACAACCATCCATTTAGACTACTTTTAGGACTGGGCAAAAGTGTTCTTAATTCAGGGTAGAAAATAGAGCAAAACTAATTAACTGGACGTTTGAATAGTATAGTGGTGGTCTTATTACTGAAATGGTCTTAATTTTTGTGGTGATCTTATTGAGGGGGTTTATTGTTATAAACGGTTTACTTCTGTGCATGTCTGAGATTTCAGAACTATATTCTTTGGCTTTTCTATCATAAATAGATTATTTGGTGAATCATTTGAATCAGATGAAGTTGATCGCAAATATGTTTATTTTTAAAGTTGTCAGTTCGGTATCTTTCAAAAAAGTGAAGTATGCATATCAGGAATGGCCACATTCAGCAGACACAGCCTCCCCACACAGCCAAATAGTAGAGAGGAAAAGAGAGCATGGTATTACAATAATCAGTTTCAAAATGGACGCCACAAACAATTAACGAAAGTGAGAACCCGAGGGGACGGTCAGTGGCAAAACAATTTGCCGCTGGGGATTTAAACCAGGTTCTAGGGTGCACCAACCTCACACTTGCCCCAACAGGTTCTCAGATCACAAAACAAGTACAAGTCGTCTTGGTGAAATAACTCCAACTCACCCAACGGCTCATCAATGTTGCATGCTAAAGCACACAAACATATAAAACATAAGAAGCTTATATCATTGCAAAGCCAAAGAGCGGGTACTCAATGACCTTACCTAGACCAGAGCTCCTGGAGTAGAATCCGCAAGAACACGATGACAGGGATAAAAGAAACAAATCTAGCTTCTAGTTTCTTTTAAGATCCTTCATAAACTCTGTCACCGTCGTGCAACCCAAGAGGTAAGTATAATGATCAACTGTAGATGGGTTGATCACAAGCCCTGCAGAGCGCTGCAGAATACTGGTATCATGTTGGTAACCTTTCTTTTTGAATTTACAGATGGTTTTTACGAATAATCGGGAGAAATTAACATTGCCTTTTATTTTCTTAAGTTTATAAATTAAATCTCCATAAAAACTGGCTGTGAAATACCTTGTTGCAAAAGTGATCTTAAACTGCACAAGTCATGTATTTTTTAATTAAATCTGTGTATCGGCAATAAAACTTGCAAAAGGTTTTCCGATATTTGTGATACCGATAACCTTGTTTTAAAAGTTTTTTGTTTCTGTAATGCAAAGATAACAATCATTGAAATCATTAACATCGTTGCAAGCTCTTGAAAAGCGAACAAGCTGTGAGATATAAACCCCGTAAGATGTAGCACGAGGAACATCGCCGTCTAAAAAAGGAAAATTTACTATAATATTAAAATTAAAATCATCTCTAAAACACAACAAAAGTTTTCTATCATTCGTTTGGTTGTGGCAAATAAAAATTAAGATTTTGTTCTTTTATTAATTAATAAAGGGGTGTTATTGGCAACAAAAAATATTTTGATAACTATATCTTCTTCCTTTATACCAACTGAATTAAATTTACAGATTTGTCGTTCTCTTATTATCAGGTTATGGCCTTTTAATATCTCCGGCAACAACAAACGAAGATACAATAACGGTGAATTGTAATTCTATTCCACACATCATCTCTTTAAACTTATTAAATTGCAAGCTTAAAACGTTTTAATGAAAAGTCGTAAATTTATCTCAACTCATTTCTTGCAAGAAAAGTGCAGGAAATGCGTTAAATTGAATTTCTTCAGTTTATTAAAATGAAAGAGCTTAACGAATTCATTAGGATTTGTAACCTGCTATAAATGCTACAATTTACAGATTTTTAAATTGTTAGGTTAATAGTCCTTTTGAATTTTACCAATCCTAAAATCAGAAAGCACATTCATGCGAAGATAGAAGACAGATCTGAGTATACCTGTGCTAATTAAGATGATAATTAAGGTGAAAATTATTGCCATTATTGAGATTTAAGTCCCCAGTTGACTAGACTTAATAAATCTTGTGTTTTATTAGCGGTAGTTGACATTTTTCTTTTAAGAGACGTGAGGCAATATTGATGGTTTCTTTTTGAAGCTTTATAGAACAGGTTGATAAAAAAGTTGAAAAAGGAACGTAAGTCCTTGGCAATTCAGATCAGTCTGTTGTGGTTATTATAGTGTCTGTCAGGTTAGCAATCATCAAAGACCACTCGCTCACAAGAGATTTTGAAGGCAATAAACAAGGATATGACAAATCTATAAGCCCACTGCGATTCAGATCAGTGTGCCTTTGTTAAGTTTGATATGTGTGTTTGAATTCATTCACCCAGGTAACTCTAACGTGTTTGTTATTATGAGAACCTGACGAGGGCGAATGCGAGGTCTGAGCTCCCATGTTCCTCGTTTAAATCCCAAGTGGCATTTTGATATTGTAATTGGTAAACTTATAATGCCTTCATCATCTACATTTTGATAGTGTGAGGAGGCCCTTTTTTGCATATGTTTTTTTCTGATACAAATATTTCACCTTTTTCACTTATATTTATTTAAGATGTTTCAAGCGTTCAGATGTGTACTATGGTTAAGGCTCAATTCACTTTTACGGATGAATTTTCGCGCTGGTTTAATTTCCGCGCATTTCGCGCTACGTCAAGAGCGCGAAATTAACGGAGCGCGAAATTAACCCTAGCGAAATCAAAACATTTAACATTGCTCAATAGGAAAACACAGTTGCGCGAATTGATGCCCCCGCAAATGGTTATTTACGGGTTTTGCGCGAAAAATTGTCCTCGCGAAATTAAATGATACTACAGTACCAGCACGTCGAAAGAATGATTGGCCGTCCTTCATGTAATTGATTAGATTTTTTGTCTGTTATACCCAGTTGTTTACATTACATGTTAAACGTCTGGTTTCTTTTGCAATGTCAACATTTGACTGCTGCGTTCCCAAATAAACCCGGATATTCTGTTCTATTGGAACAATTCATTTCTGTCATAGAAATAAATTCTATTTATCTTAAATATCTTAGGTTCCTTCTTCTCAAAAAAGTTCTTTTACAATTATATATTTCGTTGGCAACACGGCGCTAAATCTGTTCTACACCCAGTTTGTTGGCTGTTACTGACATTTCAGTCTAGAGTGATTAGGAACCAAACTAAATAAAGTGACAATTTTTTTCGAGCACTCGTTCTTCGAGAAAACCTATTTAACCCTATTAGAATATCCAGTTAACTTTTTCCGAGATTGCGTCAATCAAATTTGACATACATTCATTCCGTTTTCAATCATTTTAACAAAACGCAGTTAACATCATGCAAATAAAGTTTAAAAAAAATTAAAAAATATCCATACCTATTAATGAATTCGGCACATGGCTAGACTTAACTATAACTCTTAATCAAAGTGTGTCAGAATAAATAGTGCATTAAGTGATAATGTAGATGAGTTAAACAGAACCAAAAACTTTTAGAAACCAGTCGCCATTTCAGCCAATCAGATGCTTGAGATTTGAGACTGGTTTCCAAACTCAGCTTTATAACCTTGGGCACAAGGCCTGGAGCTGTTGTCAGAGCAAGCAGCCCCTGGAAAAAAGATCGTATAATTGCCTCACCATAGGCAATCCTTTTTTTTCTCAAAGTAACACATATAATATTAAAAATAAAAAAATAAAAGTATTTGAAGAACATCAAATCAGCCTATTGCTTCATTCAGGCTGAGAAAACCGAGTCTCATGATTCTCCTATGCCGCGCCGTATTTAAGGGGTCGCAAACATTGCAAATGGCGAAAACAGGCTAAAATTTCAAAAATGAATTTTGGGGAAAATACTTATTGCTACCAATCTTTTAGTAAAGAAATGTATTTAGCTAAGGATGTAGTAGTTAATGTTTGCAAGCTCAATTTAGTCTAATTTATGTTCTAATTACCATTAGCACATACTAAAACAAAAGAAAAAACGTTTGCATGAGAACTCTGAAATTCATGGACAATATACCAAAGCAACTTATACATGAAATAAGTATATGCTGGTCTACAATGTTTAGTGCCAATTCGTCAAAATAATGTTAGGGTTTTCAAGAAATTCAAGGAAAACTTACTTCCTGGTTCAAACCGAAAGTAGATTTGCTTAGCTAAATACATTACTTTACTTAAATCTAGGTCGCAATAAGTATTTTCCCCAAAATTCATTTTTGAAGTTTTAGCCAGTTTTCGCCAATAACAATGTTTGCGACCTCTTAAGAAAGATATCTAGTGTTTGCATTTGGAGTTTCCTTGAGTACAGTACAGAACAAAGTTCATTGGCGTATGAGTGCATGCTTTTATAACATCAAACTTCATTTTTGATTTTACAACTGTTTGCTAACAAAAGGCTATACGCTTGCTCTGGTTTGGTTAGGAGTAATCATGGGAAATAACCAAAAACTTACAAATAAGCCCGTAAACTTAACAGCCATGATGTTGACTTTCAATTAAAAATAATTACAATTACTTTGTTTCATTTTTTTTTTATTTACGGGTATAAAATAACGATTACTTGATCTCATGTATTTAATTAAATTTCGATTAAATGCTTGCTTTCACATTAGTGTTTAAATAGTATTGTGCACAAAATATCGATTTAATAATGGCCCTTAAGGTCTAAACCCAGGTATCTGCAAAACTAGGCTATGCTTAACTCTATATTTATCTGAATGTGAGTAGCTGAGTAGGAATATTTTATTCATGAAAAATTACCTAATATGTATAGCACAAACAACAATTACAATTTCAACTATTCCGTCAAGTAATCGATGTACACAAGACAATTATAATAGATTTTGGCAAAGTGGAGATAAGTTTAATAACCCTCCAACATATATATAATAATGATAATAATTCAAAGAAAATGCAATAATAATAATAATAATAATAATAATAATAATAATAATAATAATGATAATAATTAAAAAAAAATAATTACTACTTCTACTACTACTACTACTACTACTACTACTACTACTATAAATTATAATAATAAAATGTTAATGGAAGCACTGATTCTAGTATTTTTCTTGAAGAAATCACAAGTCAATCAGTTTCGTTTTGAAGACATTGACCTCATTCCTGTTGTTGACATTTGTGTATAATATGTTCAGATATTTCAACCAATGTCGATTTATATTTTCCAAATGATTCCCTCCAAATCTTATTCATTATAGCAGGTTTTCCTATCACGGAAAAGAATGATGTATATGTGTCTTTTTTCCAAAACATGAAAATGGTTCGTTTCGTATTGCAAATGTTACAGCAACATCACGGCAAATCAGTTTTATTCCCATTTGCTGTCTGATTGTGACATTTCGGCCTCGAGTGATTAGCGACCAAACTTAATAAAATGCCTGTTACTTTATGTTTCTCTTTATTCAGGGAAAGTATCTCACAGATTGATCTGAATATCCAGTTTACTTTCGTCTTGATTGCGCCAGTCACACTTGGCATAAAATCATTCAGAGTTTCTATCATTTCAACATCAATTTCTGCTTGCAGTCACGAGCATGCAAATAATAATAAAATTCCCATCTGTTTTCATTTATTCAATATACAATCCAGCAAATACATGAACCAGAAAGTGACAGAACAAATATCATGTTCGAACATAATCTTTGTTGAATAACGCAAGAGAAGAAAGAACATAAAAAAGGCTCAATAATGCTCCCCTGAGTATGCCGGATTAGAATTTTCGTTAAATTGTTTTAAATCATGCTTGAAAATAAGTGTAATCGTTGTTTTTATTGTACCCAACTGAATTCGTTAACTTGTACTGGCATTGAAGCAATGTACTTTATCTTTGCATGTTTGCGTTGAAGTTAATTTAATTTTTTCGGCGTTAGCTGTCTAAGCTCACTTTTGACCTAGTTTTTCGACCAATGAAATATTGTAAATAAAACTTATTATGCAGCGGGAAAATCAAATAGGTTATTTTGATTGGTTATTAGTGGGTCTCGTAAATGATTACCGTAACGATTTTTATATTGTGTGTTAGTATTTACCTGGCACCCTATGTTCGGGCATTTTCGTTTTTAAAAGCGATAATTGTATTGGAGAAAAATATATTTACGGTATAAATAACCAGTTAAGTCAATTGATGGCTTAAATACGATTTTATATGGAATATTCATGGGTGTCAGGTAAACACTCGAGTACAATACACAGTGTAAAACGACAGTGAAGTGCAGATATTTCTGGTTCTTACTGGTTCCTTTCTAGTTCCTTTCATACTTATTGTTATTCTAGTCCAGATATTCAAATCGCCTTGGTGTAGTGGTTATCACACTCGCCTCTCAAGCGGAGGCTCTGGGTTCAATTCTCGGGAGGTACACTTTTTTTAAAGTTAATTTACGTAAAAGTTGGTAGATTTGGCTGTTTTAACAAGTTGTTATTATTTTCATTTATTGTATTTTAATAACATTTATTCGTCATTAGTACTAACTCCACAAGAGGTATTTTTATTGAAACTGAATAAATGTACAGTTAATGTTAGACATTCTTCTTTAATCGACGTATTTTCACCAGACGAAATTTTTGCACGCTCTTTATTTCTTTCTTTCTTATATATAAAAATATTTTCCATCAACGCCGTTTATCTTTTTTTTAAAGATATTTCTTGTTTGACCTGCATTTAAACACATTTTAATTTGCAAATGAAAATGCCTGATGTTGTTTACATGAGGAATAGTGGTGTTTCTACAGGTGAAAAAAATCTGTGTAAGTTATTATACAACAATTTTAAAAAGATTAGTATAATTTCTATGTTTTCATTCGAGGATTATTCGATGTTGCGATTGTTGGGCCAAGCAATGTTTTACTATCCCTTAAAAAGCTGTCTGTCTATGGATATAAAGGCTTATTTCTTCATTCTTAAAAATATATTCTCGAATAATATCCAATTTCACAAAAAATATTAATAAACTATTTGCTATTGATGAAATAACAGTACTAGATGATGTTATTAGTTTTCGTTTACTGACAATATAAAGAATATGCAATGCAAACAAATTAAATCAAATTTATTTTATTAGTAGGCTCCCTTTTTGTGACTGGAATAAATTGATGACTGATTACGTAAAGCATATCTGTTATGGTATCATTTTTTTAAAGTTGATTTTATTAAACATTCTATTGTGTTAACTGGATTGTTTTTGTATGATTGCATCGCCATATGTTATATATCATGAAAATTACTTGAATCATTTTACAGGGTTTTACATTGATTTGAAAATAGTTGTTCCATTTTGTTCTGAATAAATTATGCATATTATTGATTGAAAAGAATATGGGTTTTCGTAGTTACCTGGGATACCTTGAACGTTATTTAGTTTCCTTTTTTGTTTAGTTTTGTGTTTATAAAGTAAGAGATCAAATAATATTTTAAAAAGTATTCATTTCTGCTTGAGCTTAGATTTTACTCAGTAAACTAATGTGACGCACAAGATCAAACATAAATACCCGTTTAATTTTCTTGACTCAGTCTTAATTCACCAAGACGCTTTTTACAACCTGTACATGTTTGTTCATATTAAATAATTAGAACCTGGTGGACGCAATTGTGAGGTTGGCGCTCCGTATAACATGTAGAAATTGGTTGTAACCTCAACTGGCAAAATGTTCTGCAACTGACCGTTCCAAGACGATAACTCCGCAGATTCTCATGTTCGTTAATTGTTTGTGATTTTCTTTCATTGATCATTTCATTAACTTAAGTCTCTTTCTGGCTGTGTGGGGAGATAATGCTTTTAGAATGTGAATATTTCTGATATGGATATTTCACTTTTATTTGATTATGAAAACAACATATTTCTTAGCCATATACTCGTATCAACACATTCTATCAGGTCGATTGGAAAGAGTATGGTTTAATTTTTTAGTTTTGAAAAGGTTAAGCTACAAAGTAAAAATCTTTATGAAGAAAGGGTCAATACCATTGAAATAAATTTCTTATAATACGTAAGGTGGTAGCTAGAACATCATCTTGTTTATTCACCTGCATCAGGGTTGCTGAAAATTATCCCGAAAACTAAAGATTGCCATGCAGAATTTGACCAAGTTGTTTGTTGTTGTTATTCATTTAACAAAATGTTTAATCTCCCGGTATTTAACTGTCAGTTACAGCTTCAACAAAAAAGTAGGTGTGAAATTCCATATCATAGAAATACACATTTACAAATACAACAAAAGTTTTTATTTTGATGTAATTTTGTTTGTTTACAGTGCTTGCTGCAATCGAAGTAAAAATCGGTGGACATTTCCATGGCCCTGAAAATGGCGATGTTCCTTACACTGTCCAAGCAGAAACTGTTCAACCAGGAATTCCAAACGTACCGAGTCACACGAGAGGGGTACCTGATGAGCAGAGACTACTGAGACACTTGTTCCATGGTTACGAGCGCACGGTACGTCCTGTTCGGAACGCTAGTACTCCTGTGGTGATTAGGATGGGACTGACGCTGACACAGATATTTGACATGGTAGGTAATTTGCGAAGCTGCCTTAGTTATTTTCAAATAGTAAGAAAATGAATGAAAATGAGACCAATTCTTGAAACGTTACCCTGAACAAACTACGTTACAATAATCATCACAAGTTTTTTATAAGTAACAAACTATCAAGCCTATTAATGAACATTCTAAAACTGACTTTAAGTAAATTATGCATTATGTTATAAGAAAAGCCCAGATAAAAAGCCTCCCCATACCTCCAATATTAAAAATTGTTTGAGAGAAAGAGAGAGAGAGAGAGAGAGAGAGAGAGAGAGAGAGAGAGAGAGAGAGAAAGGGGAAAATAAGAAGAATATTCATTAAGTTGTTGAGTACCTAGGTATTGTCGGAAGCAAGCAAGTTTGCAAGTGGCGGTTTATTGATTGCAAACCTCAAACCTGTTCTGTAAAGAACACACGTACAATTTGCCTAGGTTATAAAACCGAACCACATGATCGAAAAAGAATGCAAACACGTAAATAGTAACCTAAAGAAACTGTCCAACGAAAAATGGTGCTCGGATACCAGATATTCTGGCATGGAAGGATAAAGGCAATTGACCCATATTGAACGTAAAAGTTTAAGAAAAAACCTTCTTGAGCTCCTGCCACGGTCGTAAAAGATAAGAAATAAGCAGGGAGGGTTGATCAGCAAAAATGCAGAATGAGCTGCTGGTAAACTGAATAAGAACATGACTTAATTTGAGAAATTTAGACCACCTTCTTTCTGTAAAGTAATTTTCCGAAAACATGGTTTGACTATCCTGCAATGGACGAGTCCTTGATATCCGATTGTATTTGCGCTTACTTTGGAATCGGGTTATTAAGTAAACGGTCATAAAATATAAGGTCTTCATAAAAAAGACTAGCTGTGGTAAGGTGCAATAACAATTAGAAAAGAGATAGAGCATACAATATAATGTGAATAATTATCAACATAAGTCACTTCAGATAATAAACAAAAATTAGAGCCCACAGGTGGGAGTGCAGTGAAGACGGTGAAGAATACTAATGCGGTGTTTTATTCTTTTCTGATTATTTCCTATTTTGGTATGCTTTTTTTAATTAATTGCACTGAGGCTGATACTAAGAAAAAATACAAACGGGTTTTCTTTCATTGGCGATCGGTCTTGCGAAAATTCAGAGAACGTCCTACATGCCATGTACTTTTGCTCCACTTGAACTGTCATGCCACAATTCATTTATGTATACAATTCATAGTAAATTGCATTTTTTTGATTACATTATGGCAGATTACTATTTTATCAGAAGTCAATTGACCGGAGAACGGACGACAAAGTCCCAAATGAAACATGACTAGCGTTATCACTTACTCGAACTGGTCAAACGAAATGGATTAATTGTTTGGCAAATCTCTTTTTTTATGAAACAGGCACGTACTCATTTGTATTCGACCCGTTTCTTTCATTTACCAAAAGAGTCAATACAGTTGCCTTTGCCTTCCGAAGAGAAAAGACAATCAAGCTCTTAATAGATAGATCGAGGGTGTCCCTGGTGGATTTTATGACAGTTCATCAGGAATTCGATAATTAGGCATTGACAAATCACCGCAAATTATGAATTCCCCTGGGTAATTTCCCAGACATGGTATACAGCACATCCGATTCATCGTGAATAAAGCGCTTTTTGTAATTTTCGTTATTACTACCCAGTAAACGTTTTTGTTTCATTTTATTAGCATATCTATTCTATTTTATCCTGAAAGCAGAAATATAATAATATTATGGCTCATTGTTATCTGTTAAACTAAAAGTATCTCTCTTTGATGTTAAAAGGATGTTAAAGTGATATGCTATTAAAAGATATAATATAATTTATGTTAAGATAAAACTCCATGTTTGTGATATAGCTTGTAGTCAAAGATCAAGCATGCTATTTTTAATAAGGTTTGCTATAACTTTATTTTACCGAGCGATGTATTCAGTTCAAATAGAGTACTTAAATTTTAAATGTATTCTGGATGAGGATTCCAAAATAAATGAAAAAGGAACTTTGAAAGCCACCACACACGACAAATATGAATACATTGCATGCTCGGTTTGTTATAGTCTGTTCATGGGCACTAATGGAAATGCATTTTACTGCCTACCTCGCGTAACTTCTGGTTAAGCGCAACAGTAAACAGTACAATTTCGATTTATCCCAAATAACTTCGTGCATATGGCGGTTTACATGGAATCTTCGATTTGGTATTTTCAAAGTAGCTAAATAGTAGCTCACCACTAAGAGCATAAGGAGAAATAACAGTAACAAAAATAAACGACTGTAGACATAAAAGACAGTACGGTGACAGATCAATTTGAAACAGACATTAAGATACGTAAATCAAATTTTATATGATTATAAAAAATATACACGTTAGATTTTATGTAATCCATGGACCAGTTTCACGTAACGAAGTACAACCTTTACGTTTACGATTTTGCTCCAACCAGCACCCCTCTGATAATAAAAAAAATGTATTCTACAGACAACAATACTAAGGTCGAGGTATAAATGTTCAAATTTTATTCCCGTACCGACCTTCAAAATTTCCAGGGCCCAAGATCATAAAACTAGGATTGAAGACCAGACTCAAATCTCAAGCGATCAGTCGCCATTTCAGATGCTTGAAATTTGAGATGGTCTCAAGTTTGAGTTTTATGATCTTGGGCCCAGGCCTTTATAGTATCATGCCCTTTTCTTCAACGGTGGGTTTCAAAATGTTCTGAGACGAAGACATGCTTCATAAGAAAGTCTGAAACATATGTTAATGGAACATGATAAAGAAAATTTTAAAATAACACAGTGTCCCATGCTAAATCTAAACAAGGACCTAAACATATACTATAAGATAAATATCTCATTTTGCTGACCCACATCAATTAGTTTCAACAGTTCAAACTCTCGTGTAATCAACGAAAGACTCGTATATCAAATTGCAATTAGGACTGCTAAGCATTCCATGAAACCGGACTCAATCGCTCTTTTCTGCGCTGTTAAGCATTTACTTAATTAGATTATCATAAAATTTGTCCTATTCGTATTATTAAGCCTTATCATAACTAAGATTGATCGTGCATGTTGGGTGTTTTTTTTCTATTTTGCAGGATGAGAAAGATCAAGTGCTTGTAACTAATGTATGGCTGGATCAGGTAAGAACCTGGTTAGGTAATCTGTGCAAAAGAAAGACAATACTTGCAATCCTTTTCAGCTACAATGGTAAACTGATTTTCATTAATAAAGAAATACAGGATAAAAAATAGCATTTTAAAGAACTGTTTATTTAAGTTATCATGTCTTTGGACATAATTTTTGAGTTTAAGCTCAGAAAACTACCGAACTGTCACTACTACTTACAGAATTATAAGTATTTTATTATTATTATTATTATTATTATTATTATTATTATTATTATAAATTGTTATTTGTATAGAATTAAAGTATCCTTTAAAAATGTGTATATTTTTTTCTGCAGGAATGGGAGGACGAGTTTATGATTTGGAATCCCTCTGACTTTGCCAACATTACGACTTTAAGGGTACCCTGCACCAAACTCTGGCTGCCAGATATCGTTCTATACAACAAGTAAGAAACCGTTTCGCAGATCTTGTGTTGCTCATTACACAAAAATATGCATATCAGGAATTGCCACATCCAGAAGACACAGCCTCCCAAAAGAGCAAAAATGTAGAGAGAAGCAGATAGCATGGGTGATAAAATGATACATTTCAAAATAGAAACCACAAACAATTAAAAAAAGGAAGAACTTTCCACCTTCCACAAACAATTAACGAAAAGAAGAACCTTCCGCAAAACAATTTGCCAATGGAGGTTTAAACCAGTTTTAGAGTGCATGAACCTCAAACTTAACCCAACAGGGTCTCATAGTAACAAACAAGTACTAGTTGTCTTGATGAATTAAAATTTATTTCTGGTCTCGTTTTATCTTAAAGTAAATTAAATATTTAAATTAAAATATACTATGTATTTGTTTACTATTCAATTTCTGTGCTCATTCCGGAAGTAAATTCCAATATGAACATGTATAATGAATGGTTAATGATCATTCTTGATTTCGGAGAACAAACAGACTCAAACACATTTGTTAAAATCCCGTTTAATATTGGCCCAAAAATACTCATGGTAATAATGTTGGTATCTGTTGATAGTCATTGTCTTTACTTTAAAATAGTTCTAATTTATAAATATTACAAAATGAATTCCCAGCTTTCTCATTTCTTATTAATAAATATAATTGTATTTCAACTAGAGTAATTATACTAATTTTGTTTCTCATGAATTCTTCATTGTTGCGGAATACTTCTAAGGTACAGACGCAGAACCTAGTTAGACAGTTGCTAGTTAGAATTCACAAAGTTGCATTCGTGTTGAGTATTTGCAATGCTGCAATATAAGGTGGCAAAAGTCTTGTTAAGTACAAATAAAATGAATAGATAACCTCAGAGCATTACAAATATTGCACCAGCGCCTAGCCAGCCATGCAAGAGACAGAAACATTACATTCCATCCTTATCCCCTAAAAAGGATAGGAAAGGAATGACAATATACTGCCATCCACAATGGTTGACATTTTACATGATCTGAAATTAGCAAATTACAATAAAGGAAGTTGATTGAATCTGCTAACTTCATTAAAGTGAAGTACGGAGAGACTTTTTACAAGTTTCTTTGCAGTGCTGCTGAATACTCGGATGGTATGATGCCTGCTAACGCCATGGTCCGCTTTGATGGTAACGTCTTCTGGCCCATACCCACTAAGCTCCAAAGCTCGTGTAAGGTAGATGTAACTTACTTCCCATTCGATATACAGACCTGTAAGATGAAATTTGGTTCCTGGACATATGATGGATTTCAGGTAATATTTATAATTTGTTCGACATGAAATGATATTCAGCAATAACTCATTCGGCATCGTAATCTCGCAACATCATTTAAAATCCGTAAACTGATATGACTCAAGAATAATTCTCGAGACTTATTATTTTCATTGGGAACATTTCCAATGAGATTTTCTAATGAGATGAATGAAGTGGGCATAACATCAAATCATTAAAATCATGTTTGCATGATAGTATTGTATTTTAAATATTTATTTAAACAATAAATTAACTTTTCACAACGAAAGTTAAGTTTATGCTATCAATTATTTTTTTCGTATTTTCAATGCAAACGACGTTTAAGAATTCAAAATTAAGATAAATATTACCTCGGCACCATATTTTAACAAGGTTATGTTTTTACGTGTACCTTTTACATGCCGCATTCGAAATTTGCAAACTCATTCGTTAAACAGAGTTAATTCACAAGTGTTATTTATGAAAGAAATTCTCTCTTTCTAAAATATTACGAAATCACAAAAGACCCTTAAGAAAGTAAAATATGCAAAGAGTGCATATGTAAAATTAATAACATGTGAAATCGGAAACTATCGCAGTCGGTTTTTTTAATGTTTATTAAAATCAATGACGTCAATAATTCTGGTTTTGCTCGAGGACTGCTCATTCATAAAAGATAACCCGATTTCTTCTAGAAGTTGATAAATAATAAAATTAAATAAAATTAATTAAATAGTGGTACGCCAAACAAACAAACAAACACCAGATTGACCGACAAGCCATCTGACCAGTCATCAAACAACCAATTTTAGGATTGTTTTGTGTTCATATGAGACCTTTCTATTTCAAAAGTTCTGTTGTAAAATATTACTTGTATATAACTTCTGTGTAAGATAGATTTTCAATAGACATAATTTGAAATGCAATATTCATAAGTTTCATTATTATAAATTGTTTATTTAGTTAAAAATTGTTCATCAGAGAAAAAACTATAAGTTGCCATTTACAAATTCTGTCGATACCTTATTGTTGAACTGTAGTTTAATTTGACGGCATCCCAATCGATTCTCTGAAAACATTAATTACAGAACATTTTCAATACAAAATTGTCATAAACATGGTGTATTGTATTTATGTCATTGTTTAACCAAGCATTTTATTTCCCAAGAGGTAATAAAGCAAACCATGATAGACATTCATTGGTATTATTAATGATTGTTTTGTGATCAACACTCGGAACTGTCAGTGATGCTGTTTGTTTTTTCTAAATATATGGCATTAAAAAGATCAGCTGACATTTTATTATAGAAGAGAATTAGATACACAAGTTGCCCATCGATAGCAGTAGTAAAAATTAAAGGATTTTACAAGATAACCAATATATATGAAAACTCTTTTGGCGATATTTTTACGGTCAATCCATTTCTTACCTACATAGAATAAGTTTGAATATAAAAAGATTTTTTGTACACTAAATGCATGAAATAAATTATAGAAGGTATAGCCCATACTGGAAATGGAACCCGTACCGTACTACTAAGCGCCTAAGCACGCTACTTCTTAAACTGGACAGTACTACCCCCCACCAAAAAAGGTTGCGCGACCAACCCTGATAAATGTGATCATAACTGTTCATGACATCGGTAACCGTTTGATTAAAGTACTGACTGTATGTACGGGGAGATTTTCTAAGTCCGCAACATTACACACATAGCACAACAAGGTGCACATTTTAATCTGAACTGTAAAATAACGCATTGCACTGTGAGGAGAATTTTCCTTTAAAACAAACAGAAAGGCTCAAATACCCAGAAATTTCCAGCTGCCCAGTTTTGAACCTTGTGACAATAAATTATACCATTGTCCCTTCAAAGGCAATAGCTCCACGATTAAATTGTGTGATTTTCATTTGCTCTGTGTCCGTTTTTGTTACAGGTCGACATAACCAACCGAACACAAGAAGTGGACCTCAGTAACTATGTAAACAACGGCGAATGGGAACTTCTTAGCATAAAAATTGTCAGAAATGTTGTGACGTATGCTTGTTGCATCGAGCCGTTTCCTGACGTAACATTTTACATCGTTATACGTCGACGCACATTGTACTATATGTACAATGTTATTTTTCCATGCACGATGATGTCAGCCCTTACTCTGCTTGTATTTTGCTTGCCACCAGACTCCGGAGAAAAGATTGCACTTGGTAAGATATTTTTAATTGACATTATAAATATTAAGCATTTAAAATTCAAATAACATGCACACAGAACAAAAAAACTAACTCTTACTTGTCATTTGCACATGTTCAGTATTGTAAGGTAGCCGTGAAAGTTTCATTGAGATGTTTCGTATTATTTCTGGCCTTTGTAAAAAAATAGAGAAACTCAACGACAGAATTACTCAGCAATACTTAATTTCGCAATGCATTTAGGTAGGATGATTAAGGAACGTGTATTTTAGTACGCATGTGCTAACTACCTTAAACAGTCAAATTTTCACAAAATTGTTTAGTTTCAACGTTTGATAACTGAATACATGTATTTTCTTCCAACATCTATTATTGCTTTCTTTTTAATATAGACGCCATCTATATTGAGATCTTTTTAAAGATTCTATAATTAGTTTTCTGCCATTATCTAACAACTACTAAATTAGATACCAAGAGATTATGTCTTTTGTGGTTTTAACGGGGGGTGGGGGATCTTAACACAAGAGCTTGTGTTAGGCGATGGTGGTACAATTGTTATTCATTTATGTCAATTTTAAACACATCTGTGATAAAGACAAAACACTTTTACCATTGTAAGCATAAAAATCAAAATTTGAGGATATAAATGCTTGTTTTCGTTGCAGGAATCACCGTTCTCCTGGCGTTTTCTGTTTTTATGTTAGCAGTTGCTGAAAATCTTCCCGAGACTTCCGAGTTTGTTCCTCTAATAAGTAAGACTAAATGTTCAAAGTAAAATTAAAACAACACATTATTAATCATCCAGTCGCCTCTTAAAAAAAGGAAATCGTAAGGTGGATCATGTTGAATATTAATTTTTCTTTCGCTCACAATGTAAGTGATGTGTAAAGCTCCTAAATGTTTTTCATATGCTGCTACTATCTATGATATACTTTAACATGTATAAGCAGGGTATTAGTCACATTGCAACTTGCGGTTCATGTTGGACAACACGGGAAACGCCATGGCCAAAGATGTCTTCGGTGAAAGTTTTTGACAGTTTACTTGTTATTTTATTTGTAAATAACAAACAATTTCATATTGTTTTCTCATTTTTTTGCACAATTTGACTATATAATGTTATTTTACTATGAAATACCTGGGTTAGAATATTATCTAATATTCTAACCCAGGAAATACATAATAAGCAATGTCGTCTGCTCAGCCTTATGACGTCATTTCAAGAAATGAACTTAGCTGTCCAAGAAACCTTTTTCCCGTGACATGCCAAATCTCGATTTCAATACAACTATTAATAAAATATAAAAAATGCTCAACATAATTGGTTTTATATTTTGTTATATTAATGTCTCAACACATATTTAATTTAAGAGTCAAGCGTAAAGACCAGAATCTTTTTATGCCCTCGCCATGAAATGGCGACGGGCATTAAGAGTTGCTCCTGTCCGTCCGTCCGTCCCTCCGTCCGTCCGTCCGTCCTTCCGTCCGAGATTCTCGTGAACGCAACTCCTCCTACACTACTGGTGGGAATTTAATGAAACTTGACCACAATGCTTGGCCTGATATGTTGTTGTGCATGAAGGTTGGGTTTCGCTCTTACATGTTCCGTTCAGAAGTTATGGCCCTTTGATACTTCCATTTACATTAGTTTTAATAGGAGTATATCTCGTGAACGCAACTCCTCCTACACTACTGGTGGGAATTTAATGAAACTTGACCACAATGCTTGGCCTGATATGTTGTTGTGCATGAAGGTGGGGTTTCGCTCTTACATGTTCCGTTCAGAAGTTATGGCCCTTTGATACTTCCATTTACATTAGTTTTAATAGGAGTATATCTCGTGAACGCAACTCCTCCTACACTACTGGTGGGAATTCAATGAAACTTGACCACAATGCTTAGCCTTATATGTTGTTGTGCATAAAGGTGGGGTTTTGCTCTTACATGTTCCGTTCAGAAGTTATGGCCCTTTGATACTTCCATTTACATTAGTTTTAATAGGAATATATCTTGTTTCTTATATTTTGTGTTAAGCAAAATATGCATTTTGCCCATAACTTTAAAACTACTTGAGATACTGCCTTGAAACTTGAAATATATTTTCACCATCAAAATCTACATCATAACCAACAAGACCCATTACCCTGCTTCCCATTTCAAATTATGCCCCTTTTTCACTTACATTTTGTGTTAAGAAAAATATACACTTTGCCCTTAACTTTGTTTGGAATGGAGGGATTTCAAAATAACTTGGCACAAATGTTCACCCCAACAAGGCGGTGTGTCGTGACAATACCCATGCCTTTATTTTCTTGCAAAATCTTGTCCGCTCTGTAACTTTATTATTTCTTATTGGATTTTTGAATAACTTGGTATAATTGTTCACCATATCAAGACGGTATGTCACGTACATGCCCGAGCCTTTAAGTGGAAGGTCAAGGTCACTGTTACTAAAAATAGAATTTTCTTGTCCGGGCTGTTACTTTGTTATGAATGGAGGGATTTCAAAATAACTTGTCACAAATGTTTACCATGACAGGGCGATGTGTCGCGTACCATGCCCATGCCTGTCGGTCAAAGGTCAAGGTCACTGTTACTAAAAATAGAATTCTCTTTTCCGGGCTGTTACTTTGTTATGAATGGAGAGATTTCAAAATAACTTTGCACTAATGTTCACTATGACAAGGCAGTGTGTCCGCACAATACCCAAGCCTGAAGGTCCAAGGTCAAGGTCACTGTTACTTAAAATAGAATTTTCTTGTCTGGGCTGTAACTTCATTATAAATGGAGGGATTTCAAAATAACTTGACACAAATGTTCACCATGACAGGGCGGTGTATCGCGTACCATGCCCATGCCTGTAGGTCAAGGTCACTGTTACTAAAAATAGAATTCTCTTGTTCGGGCTGTAACTTTGTTAGGAATAGATTGATTTCAAAATAACTTGACACAAATGTTCATCATGACAAGATGGTGTGTCCCGTACCATGCCCATGCCTGTAGGTCCAAGGTCAAGGTCACTGTTACTTAAATAGAATTTTCTTGTCAGGGTTGTAACTACGTTAGGAATAGAGTAATTTCAAAATAACTTGGCAGAAATGTTCACCATGACAAGGTGGTGAGTCGTGTACCATGTCCATGCCTGTAGGTTCAAGGTCAAGGTCACTGTTACTAAAAATAGAATTTCCTTGTCCGGGCTATAACTGTTTTGAATGGAGGGTTTTCAAAATAACTTGGCACAAATGTTCACCATGACACGGTGGTGTGTTGCGTACATTACCCATGCCGGTAAGACCAAGGTCAAGGTCACAGTTACTAAAACTTGAATTTACTTGTTCGGGCTATAACTTCTTTATGAAGGAAGGGATTTCAAAATAACTTGGCACAAATGTTCACTATGACATTGCATTGCATTACCACCAACTTCTTCACAGACATTTCCGTAATGAGAAGACAACAGTGCCACAAATACAAATAATTTACTTGATCATCAAGTTTATGCATATTCTTATAATTACTCGAACATCACTGTCTTTGAAATGCTATTATTCCCATCATTGCACTTTATTATCTGAAAACGATGCATAGCGGGGGCATCCGTGTCCTATGGACACATTTCTAGTTTCAAACTATTTAGGTAGTATATTAGAATGCCACCCGTGTTAATTAAGCTAATTTAACATCAAATTTAATATTTTGCAGGTATTTATCTCACCATCGTGATGGGGTTGACGTCAATGTCCGTGATAATGACGGTTTTTGTTCTTAACCTACATCATCGCGGTCCGAATAAACGTCAGGTACCGCGGTGGATGAAAGACAACCTAGTAAACAGGTTAGCCCCATACCTTTGCTTGCATGAAGACGATTCCTATACGGAACGTGTCATTAACAACGAGGAACGTTTTATGAAAAACGTAACACTGAAGATTACTTTGGATAATATCCAGCAAGCATTAGAAAATGAAACACAAATGGAGAGATCTAGACAAGCAAATATTCCTAATGGACCAACGTTTCAAGAGAAAGCGGGACAATATGTAACAATAAGTGAGAAAACTGAATCAAACTCATCTGCCCCTGTCGTCCAAACTGGCTATATGATTCACTCAATGCCAGGAGATATCAGCCCTAAACAGCCAGTTTGTAAAGACACTCTGTTAAGTGTTAATGAACCATCCGGAAATTCCTATGTACAAGTGCATAACAGGAAACCGGAAGTGATAAATGTTGAGTCATTACCAAACTGCTCTCACAACAATACTTCCCATGACAGAACTGAAAACAGTCGGCGAAGTAAACGCCGCTCTACTTTAAACAAGACCAACGAAGAAATATTACAGTCGTTGAAGAGAATTTTAGACAAACACGAAAAAGAGGATAAAAACTATGAACTTATTCAAGAATGGCGTCGTATCGCGCAGTGTGTGGATAGAATATTATTTTTCATTTTCTTGTTGTCAACCCTCTCATCAACTATTGGGCTCCTTGTCATAGCACCAGCTACCCAGTGATCTGCCATAATTAAAAACAAATTCTCTCTGTATTAAAAAACAATATAAACGCCTTCATACTTAATAAATGATAATTTGAGCCAGTCTCTGACAAAATGACCTTTTCGCATTCTTAAAATTGTTGAATGCTTAGTCTTCACTTTCCTTACTTTTATCAAATGCTTGTTACTATTCAGTGAAATGATATATTTTCCGACTATAAATGTTTATCTTAATGAGAAGTTATCAACTTCCATTCTTTACTTCTCTTCTAATTAAATTTTATTGTTTATAAGATGTAAAACAGTGAATTTGTTGTGGCGTAAGGGCCATTTAGTCAAGGACAGGCCAATTCATAAAAGCATATCCTCAAAGCAAACACAGAACTGTACAGCATACATGTACAGTAGACTTACAGAATATCATTGTATGGTTTGTTAAAGCATTACATTTCACTGATTTGAGAATGCTTCGCCTACTAATTCGGACAGTGACTTACAGAAAACCGCATTTAAGTATGTAAAAGGTTTGTGCACCCGATGTCTCTTCAACCGGGCCCGGTCGAGGAGACACTTCCTTGATCTTAACGGATTCGAGAAAGCTTCGCCGACTTAAACTAGGTGGTAGACATCTTAAAGTCGTGCTGACCGTGTAAAGATTCTGGAATAAGTTTAACCCTGACGACAGTTTTTAGTTTTTCCATGCTTAAAATTGGCAAGAAAGTTTATTTTGATGCATGGGTATGTTATTGATCACATTTTGTGTGAAAACGAGCACAATCCTTTGTAGAATGAAATCTGCTTTCATCATTTTTATGCTGTTTATTGAATTAATCTTCTGCATGTACAAGGTTTGGTCTTTATCATTCAAACATATTCATGATTCATTTGAGTGTTGAAAATAAAGAAATTATTTAAATAATCTGTCTTTGAAGTAATAAAGGACATGTTAATAATTCGAGTGATCTACTTCTATAAAATCACTATGGCCATGAAAAGTTTCTTTAGTAACATAATGTTCGCAATGGCATAGTTTCTGTTTAAAGCAGGGAAATGTAGATCCAAGCGATCCGTTCAACTGATTGTTTCAGTAGGTCTGATTTTAAAAGAATTACACTTTCTCTTATAGTCTGCGATGTTCAAAACCGACAATAAAGGAACAAACAAACAAATCATTCATTACATTGCACTTATTTAACAGCAACAGCAACAACAAAAACATCATCATCATCTGCATTATTATCATCAAAATCACAAGATCATTATCAACAACAACGCCAACAATTACAAAAAACAACCACACCACACCACTAACACCACCACCACAACACCAATAAATGATTAAATATGCTTATCAGGAAACGTTACACTAATATCACAATATCACCACAGCCAATCAGAAAGGAGATGAAAAGCATATTTATGAGCGTAAGTTTACAATATGAGTTAAATTAAGAAACAAAACTAAGCAAAACTTTAATAGATTAAATTCCTTGCCATCGTCATAATAAGTCAATGTATATGTGTATAACTGAAAACCACCCCCAGCAAACACAGCCAGGCAGCTAGGATGATTTAGTTAATATAAATACATCAATAACAGTAATTTAAAAGCATTTGGGCTTATCACCTGTTTTACCAGGACCTTAAATTATTTAACTGAGAGAGGAGACCAGTCTCAAATCTTAAGCATCTGATTGGCTGAAATGGAGACAAATCAGACATGTCTCCAATCTTAGATTTAAAATTTTGACACAGGTTCTCGTGAACCAACTTCTTGTTTACCATATTAAATAAAATTCTTCTCCTTTATAAAAAAAAATAAGTTTTCACTCGAAGTTTCTGACTCCATAATAAGAATTTTTCCACTTAATCGATTAAAGTAACAAAGATTAATATAACATTAATATGACGTGATGGTGAAGTTAGAATATTTTATAAAAACGCCTACCACGACAAGCGATGATCAGAAAACACAGTCTTCCTGCGCTGTTAATACGAGGTATGAAAAAAATTAAATGAAATGACCCATCGCACCTCCTGCCTTTGAACTGTTAATGACAAATTAATGTTTAACTAGGGGAAAGAACCTTACACTTGCCTCGCAATGTTCTTAACGAATAAAAAATATATAATTGCCAAAATGAGACAGTATTAAGTTACTTACAGCAAAGGAACCAACTATTATTCAGTGTAACTTACAAAAGCGTGTCCTTGAAAGCAGTGCCAAAGTAAGCGGACACATACACTATGATAATAAGCAAGAACAGGGCAAGAAGAATTAGACAAAATAACTTAAAAGGAATAAATTTAAGTGATCAAACTTACTGAAAGAATTTTGTTTGTATTTGACGAGTGTATAGTAATATTTGATCTGAAAAAGTGTTTTTGTTTTCATTTTATATCATATTTCAACAAGAATCATTAAATTTTGATAAAACCTGATTGGTGGCCTGTCCAAAATCTCTAGGTCTTCAGTTTAGTTTTATGATCTTGCGCACGAGGCTACGATTTTAACTAGCGATTTCAGAGAAAATGTGTATGGCAAAAATCCAAATCCCTGAAAGATTTTTAAAATGAAGGTTTAGTCCGACACTGGTCCCAAATTTGTTATGCACAGTGTAGACAAAGACATCATGGTACAAAATAATAAGAGAAAAGAGGTTCGTTTGGTGTAGTTTTGGGGTAGTTACATGGTAATTTCTAACATTCTGGCCGAAATCCCAATGACTATTAAATATTCCTGTCCAATATAGGAAGTGTGTGTGTGTGGGGGGGGGGGGGGGGAGGAGGCGGGGGGGGGGGGTGCGATTCCAGATATCCCACCAAGCTCCCTTCTGGATCCTTCCCTCTACATTTTTTATATTTACACAAAATTTACAAACTACTAATAAAACAAGAAACGAAGCGAAAACAACAAAACATTATCATAAATATATAACAGATATTATGTTTTTCACAAGGAGTTTAAAAGCAAATCGAAATGAATTGAATTGCTTACGATAAAACTTTACAGTCATTGAAACGTTTATAAACAAAAAATTAAATTAAATTAAAATGTGAATTATTACTTTTTCACTTACCTAATTATTTTTCTACTGTATTTATCTGATGTAAGAAACCCAGTGTGTAAATCAATTATTTAGGCCACATAGGCCTACCCTATTTAAAGTGCAGCAGAAAACGACGAAATCAATTATTCATTTGTTTTTAGGTAATGTCGATCAAAGAACAAAGACCTTTTGATTAGTTCACTGAACAACTGCATATCTTATTTCAGCTTGTACTTTCAAAATAATATGTCACAGAAATACCGTGTAAATTTGATACAATTCAAGTTTATGCCCTCTGTATGTAGAAATATTCAAGATAAGACTTACAGAGTTGATTAATATTGTTTGCCATTGATTACGTTCTTTGAATACGACTTTCGAAAGCGACAAATCTTTGATTGAAAGATAAAAAACAGTATTATCCAGTTTTATACCAGATTTAGAATGTTTAAACAAGAAAATCGCAAGTTGCAAATTTTTGTTCTCTAAAGATATATTAGATCTCCTTATGGTTGTATAAACACCAGGGCTGTGTGAATGTTTTAAATAAATAATGCTCTCTTATTGCATTAGAACCCTACTTATGTGCTCGATGTCTTAAGAGTGGACATGGACGTTTCAATTTTAAAACCTAATTTAATGGGAAATAATTGATGCAAAGAATATACTTCTTTAAATTTCAAGTGTTCGGACCTGATAAGCGGATAAAACGCATCAACAATTTCACCGCATGCGATGATTAACCGTGAATAGGTTACGGATTGGGACAAGGACCAGAATGAATTTTCTACACATTTTAGCGAACATCGATGCCTATCAGGCTTGTCTTCTGGATACAGAAGGGGAGTCTCCAAGAGCCGCCAGCTCTGTCAGGTTTGCTGAGGGGCAGGAAAATCCCAGGGACAGGGAAGCCGCCAGCAAGGACAAGCAGAAGGACCTGAATAACGGTACGTCATTATTTATTAAAAAATCAGCCACCGGTGATATATTGCAGGATTTATCACGAGACGTCGTCTAAATGTCCAGATTTTTCTATCTTTACCGAATGTCTTATGCAAGATACCTTTTCTAGAATACCTTTTATTGTTCATAACGTTTGTGTATATCTTAACTGTCTAAATTTGTTTTTCATACGCTTAAACGTTCACGTTTATAAACCTTAATGTTCAAATGACGTCACTAACTTAAATACAATGACGTCAAATTACTGATGACGTGACGTCATTCAAGTAAGCACGCAAACGTTAGCGTTTTCCTAGGGAAATATAGGACTTTTCCCCAGGTAAAACTAACTGAAACCCTTATCGAGTATGCAAGAAAATCTCCGGGTAACCACCAGCATGGACCAACAGAAGGACCTGAATATCAGTACGTTATTTTCTACGCAATCGTTTTCTTCTGTGCAAAATTTGATATTCATTCTAATACCTGTTGTGTAAGAATATTATTATATAGCTGAAATTCTCTAGAAAGCATCTTCCGTCGGCATTTATTTGAACATGAAGGCAATAAAACTGAATTTCAAAATATTTTTTCAGTCCCATAGTTATTGCAAGAAATAGGTTTCCTGCATTATAACTAGGCTACTACTTAAACCTTCAAAACTTACTGGTTTTGGGCCACTGAAGGGTCAGTTAAACGCGAAATTTTGCTAATCATCTTACGGTTAAATACCAGGTGGTTGGTACAGTGTATATTGTACTACTTGATCGAAAGAAATTTAAATTCGTTCATTTTTTTTTTATTTTTAACGTCGCTGCCAACATTTTATTTCTCTTTTTCACTAATGACAAAATAGTTTTTTCCCCTGATTTCTTAAAGAACTTGTAGCTCTACATATACACTAGTACATCGCGGGAGTGTTTTCATCACATGTTTATATTACTTTTGATAAATGTTAAATGAAAAATAGGTGTTCATAATAATAATAATATTAATAACTGTAATCATAATTTTTGAAGTTTTGGCTGCCTCAAAACTCAAAATATGTTCTCACATTTTAAAACGTTTAATTGCAGTAAATATGCACGAACCCCATATAACATGCAATGCTATGGCTGCCGCTATGAAGTCTTTTAATATTTCTAAACATAAGTTTCAATAAAATGCTTTAAAAGCCTTCTGCAATAAAAAAGCAGAACCTTGCAAAAATAAGAAATCGGAATAATGTACATCGTTTTGTGACCGTTGTTAATCAGAGGACTAATCGGCAGGACTTAGTGAATGGAACAGGTTATTTATCCACTCACAGGCAGATTCAGACAGGGTGACGGGCATAGCCTATCAAAGTTGACGAAGTTCACCCATTTTTGTTCATATAACGGGTTTTATAGCATGTGCACCAATAAGTGCCGTCTGATCAGGAAATAAACTAATGAATTAAAATAAATCAAAAAGCGAAGAGGTAGATCCTGATCGGTTGGCACGGATGTTCCGGCTGATCTGGATCAACACTGTTCTCCCATGGATATCAGCTTTATCCCATGTTCGAATGCTAAGGAGGAATAGAGAACACGGGACTTATTCGTAAACAGCACAGAGAATGAAAGGGACAATACTTAACTGCACATATTAGTTGCCATATTTAATTTATCTCCCTTTTCGTACGATATCATTCTTACCCGTTTCTAGTTTACTAATTATAAAAGCAATATATTTAAATTTAGACGAGGAGACCACTTGAAACTGCTTTAAGGTCAAGTTGAAAAGAAACTCAAAGTTTGTGTAAATATGTAAAGTAAATTTACACAAGGCAATGGGTTCGTGCTAAATAGGGTTGTCTGGCCTGTAATGTCGATAATGAAACAAAACCCCGTTTGACAGTTGATTTGACATTGATTTAATTACATGACCTGTTGTTTGCACGGTTCATTCCGGAATGTTTGTTTTTTACAAGAATAGATGAATAGCTGATCAGATATTCTTACGCTCAGAAATGTATTTATTCTATTTATTAACACTCCTCATGACTGATAAACGGATTTCTATAAATAACTCAAGAAGCGCTGGCTACTAGTTTGTGTCTCTAAACATGGATTTTCAAAATAATGTTTGAAGTCTTTTTTATATTGGTTTGTTGTTCTTTTGATCGAGGGCGTCATGTCTAACCTATCGAGTTCTCTTGTCAAATTAAGTCGTATTCGTTCGTTCTTCGTTCGTTCATTCATTCATTCATTCATTCATTCATTCATTCATTCATTCATTCATTCATTCATTCATTCATTCATTCATTCATTCATTCATTCATTCGTTCATTTATCGTCATCGTCATTTTCAGCAGTACCACCACCAATAACAACAACAATACCCCCTCCATCTTAATCAGCGTCATCATACATCATGAATCCCATTTACCTTAACTTGAGGACAGAATTCGGTAGATTCCGATGGTGTTCTTTTGCATGTATCAAGAAACCTTTACCATCTGTGCCAGCTGATCTGGATCTATACTTGTCGCACGTGGTAAAACCCGTATACAGTCTAACATGTGCTTAATAAAACAACCTGTAAACAAAGACCACCCGTGGGTAAAGGCCACATTGTATTTGTAACAATGACTGATTAAATAACACCGTTAAACAAATACCATCTGTCTTTAAAGACCACTTTTAGATTTGACTGTATATGTAGTAAAGAATTAATTCACAGAGAAACAGTAACAGCACCGATACATTGTTTCAATTATTTTGTCATCTCAACATTAGACTAATATTATTCAAAATGTGGGCTGATGTTACGTCTTCGTTTTCAAAAGATAAATGAATCTTATATCAAAGGTTAAGTGAATCTTCTATCTCGAATAGCTCAATAATCCTTGTAACTTTAAACCGAACATGAGTATTGATTGAACAGAAGTATTGTTGGGTATGGGTATGTTTAACATGTGTCATTTGTTACTCGTTGCAAAATATTTTTCAAACGACTTTAAACCGTTAAACAGAAGCACTTATTTTCTCTAGACCTTCACTTCTGTTTAAAAACATAATTTACTATAATGTATTTTCAATAGGACCAAAATCATGGTAATAAATCTTTTCAGATGTGAAGTTTATAAATATTATTGGTAGTTTATTGTCGTTATTGACGTTAAATAAAGAAATAAGGAAAGTTTTTGCGAATAGTGCAATGATTTGAGAACACTTTGCGGGATACCAATATATTTCACTGTCAAGCCGGACGCAGTTTTTGTTAAGGCGTTTATAGAATGTTTTAAATTTAAGATGTAAAGATGAAGGAATTCAAAAGAGTGAAATCAGCACTAAGAAGAAGTCTAGAAATGGATAGACCGGACAGTGCTATAAGTATGTATCCTTATTTCAATTCAAGTATGTATCTTTTTCCTCTATTTAAGTATGTGTCTCTCCTAATTACATGTAAGTATGTGTCTCTTTCTGCTATTTAAGTATGTGTCTTTTTCCTCTATTTAAGTATGTGTCTCTTTCTTCTATTAAAGTATATGCCTCTTTTCTCTATGGTAGTATGTGTCTCTTTCTTCTATTAAAGTATGTGCCTCTTTTCTCTATTAAAGTATGTGTCACTTTCCTCTATGGTAGTATGTGTCTCTTTCCTACATTTTACTATGTGTCTCTTTCTTCCTTATAAGTATGTGTCTTTTTTCTCTATTCAAATAAATGAATGTCTCTCTTATTTCTTTTTATTTCTATTTAAGTATGTGTCTCTTATTTCTACTAAAGTATGTGCTTTTTCCCTCAATTTACATATGTGTATCTTTTCTCTATTAAAGTGTGTGTCTTCCTCTATAAAAGTATGTGTCTCTTTCCTCTTTTTTAGTTAACGTCTCTTTCCTCTGTTTTTCTTTGGTTTATATTTTATAAACTCGCGTTTTAGATTTTAGAGACATAATACAATGCATAGATAATTTTTGTGATAAAATATTTGATTCTTGTACATTCGTTCTAATGATCTAGATTTTTTCTGATCGGCCTTATGTCTGTTTCATGATTTAAACATGTTCATGTTGCTAATGCTTTCTTCTGCTAAACAAAATCTGCTAATCAATAAAACAGCTGAAAAATTTACTAATTGGTGCGTATTACAATATAATCATTTTTTACAAACACCAAGTTTCTGAGTTAAGTCATCCGGACTTGTCGTTATAAAAGATGAACACAACCTCATTTTTTTGACGTTGGGTACTTTTAACACTAAAACGTAAAACAACTTACTTTCATAAAACAAAACGCAATTAGATGTAGAACTTCGATGCAGCATAGTTAAGAAGTAAAACATGTACGAAATGGAGAACAGTCTTGTTTACAGGACTTGCGTCGTAAGATATTGCAGTCGTTGACAAGTTCAAATCAGAAAAAACTTAAACTTTATTATAAAGTCATTTTTGCGTCAAGTTCAGAATCAGATTTTTTTCAGAATTAGATTGGGGTCTTCAAATTCGCAAACGCGTTTACACAATCTACTCAACTGCACTTAACGAATGAAATTCCGCAATATAAAACGGCTTAGGCATAACACAGGGTCGGTGGTTTAAAGGGTGAATAAATTTTAAGCGTATACAATATTGAATGATTGAACGCAATCATCTGAATTTAAGATTAAATAAAGATAGGAAATCATTCACTTAAAGTTAACTTAAAAACTTAAGACGATTAATAATGCTTTGTCTGTAGGTGTTGCAGATTTTCCTTTTCTTTCTCTCTTACTTACAACTTTCATTAAGAAATAAGTCGCCTTAATGGGATAAAACACATATTAACATATTTCCGTGACGTTTCGTCATCTTCCACATAATTAAGGTTACCAGAGTTGTCGCTGGTGTAAGGGTTTTTGCTATACCGCGGGCGTTATGAAAAACGAAATTAAAATATTTATTTTGAGTATTTTAAGTGTTTTCGAGATTTGGGATTGCTATAATAATAGCAATTGTTTCTTACCCGAGTTTTTCTCAAATACGTAACTGACATTGTATGTATCGAAAAATCAAACTGTGATAACATGTTTGCCATTGGAGATATCAACCCGGTTCTAAGGCACGCGAACCATACACTTGACCTGTAAGGTCTCTTAATTCCTAATAAAATAGTCTTCACCCTAGCTACAATACTACAAAACCAGCAGTCTGAAGTTTGATAGAATAGTATGTAACTATGTAATATTTCGTTTAAACGAAATAATACCACTTAAAAGTAAACCAATGTCTGTTAGGGTTCCGCACATATACATTTATGCATATTGTTTTCAGCACATATTTATACACAAAATAGACCAAAGAAGACTAAAACACAAAATAACACCTTCCAAAACAGGGCACTTGTATGTGAATGTGTTAAAGATGTATTTATGTGTTTTACACCCCATGTTAACACTAAATATAAAGTCATCATACCAATTAATGTTTTTGCTTTCTTCAAAATCAATTTCAAGTGAGGTGATTATGATTTTTTATAACAGGGGGTAATTATTATGAATACATGTACCACACTGCTCATACATTTATATAATACTTGTCGGTATCATTACCTTAACATATAATTACACAATCGACTAACGTCTGACAAAATTCATTAATTATTTAGTATCGAAATCGACAAAAATGGTCTACATCAAACTATACGGGTGAAGTTTCTTCCAGGAATCAACATATTAATTTTGGTTATATAAAATTGATATAGATTTGACTTGCAAAGTTAATTAATGATACAATGTAACTGGACTGTACATGTAACTTGATACCTTTTTAAAGCTTAAGTATAAAGTTGTGTCTCATTCATGCTATTGTTGGCATTTTACTTTGTAAAACGAACTTTCATAGATATGCATTTCCAATACGGCCCACGAACAGTCTCAATAAAACCGAACTTGCAATATTTTAATGATTGTCGTGTTTGGCGGCTTTCAAAGTTCCATTTTCATCTATTATATTTCATGCAAGTAGTTGTTGTTGTTGTTTTAAGAAGAAAGTTACAGACTTATCAGAAGTTTTTTTCTGTTGTGATTTACACAAAAACTGGTTGGTTGTTTTGACGTTGAGCACGATACCTATGTTTGTGTGAATACTGTGCCCAAGGTTATAAAACTGAGCATGGAAACCAGTCTCAAATCTGAAGCATCTGATTTGCTAAAATGGCGGCCAGTTGCCATTTTAGCCAATCAGATGCTTGAGATTTGAGACTGGTTTCCAAACTCAGCTTTATAACCTCCAACCCTGAGCAGCGCTCATCCCCGGGCTTGGCGGCATGAACAGTAATTATACTTCGATTCCCATTTCTGCTGATGAATTACGAATGGAACCATCAAAAAGAGCCTGAAATATTTTGATATTTGTCATGTTCGGTGGCTTTCAAAGTGCCTTTTCCACCTATTTACAAAGTCAAAGATATCATTTAAATGGCGTTATCCTACTCGAATCTTGTACGATGTGCAAACGAGCTAGTGTAGTTAAACAGAGCGTTAAATTATTAATTGCACAGTCTTTTCTATAGATAGCGGGGTTTAATTATTATACGCAGTATCATTTAATCAAAGAATTACAGATTTTGTTAAAGAAACTCGAATAAAGTTAAATAAAGCATTGAAGAATGTGTCAATCATAGAATGTATCATAAAGATCTCTTTTGAGCCTATAAAATATGTATAAAATGTTATATCAAGATAATGTATTATTTGCTTGGTACGCCAACCTAATATAGCTTTAAAAGTTGAATAAAGGAGTCTAATTTCCGTTATTAATTTACTTTCAAACACATTTTGTAAAGAGTTGTGTTAAGCATGCTGAGTCCTTGTCAGAATTTGGAATTAAACCACTCCCAAAACTAATTGGGTTTTAATCGTATTTTTTCTATAATAAATGTTGCTATAATACAATGGTTCATCAGCCATTTGTGACCGAATAAAAGATATCCAAAGCTATGGGAAATAGGTCGAAACAAGACAAAATGGACTTAAAGAAAAATCGTAAGTTGTTTAATTTTTTTCGGGAATTTTTTTAATGTGTGCTTAATTTAGCAAAATCGAGAATTAATTCCGTCCTTCACATTATAAGGTTAGTTTTTGCACGAAAATCAGCCCGCGCAAAATTAAATCAAAGTATAGTGAAAACAGTGGTTTTTTTATTACAGAAATTACGATTTCGAAAAAATAGTAGCGTATCTAAAATGCACAGTATAAATCTATTATTATTTTCACACTAAAATAAAATAATGAAGAGGGTGGTTGTTTAATATAAATAATTTTAAGGGTTGAGATTTAAGTTGCGCGTAAACATTGGTGTTGCATTTTTGGTATTTGCATGTCCACGGCTCTGACCAGTAGTTCATTATTTTAATGTTCAAGCTATGAAAAAAACATGTAACTTCGTCATCTTCATTTATGTTTACATCGGTTAAAGACTTGCAGTATGATTATATGAGTCAGTTGTTAGCTAGATATGCACTGGCCGTTTTAAGGCGGTATCCATTATGGAAATTTAATAAGCGTTTCTGCTCAGTGTAGCTTATAACACTTCATCATCCAGTCTGCTCACTGAAGGTCATAATACTTTATCAAACAATCTGCTCACTGAAGGTCATAACACTTTATCAACCAATCTGCTCACTGAAGGTCATAACACTTTATCAACCAATCTGCTCACTGAAGGTCATAGCACTTTATCAACCAATCTGCTCACTGAAGGTCATAACACTTTATCAACCAATCTGCTCACTGAAGGTCATAACACTATCAACCAATCTGCTCACTGAAGGTCATAACACTATCAACGAATCTGCTCACTGAAGGTCATAACACTATCAACGAATCTGCTCACTGAAGGTCATAACACTATCAACCAATCTGCTCACTGAAGTTCATAACACTATCAACCAATCTGCTCACTGAAGGTCATAACAATTCATCAACCAATCTGCTCACTGAAGTTCATAACAATTCATCAACCAATCTGCTCACTGAAGGTCATAACAAGTCATCAACCAATCTGCTCACTGAAGGTCGTAACATTTCATTAACCAATCTGCTCACTGAAGGTCATAATACTTTATCAACCAATCTGCTCACTGAAGGTCATAACACTTCATCAACCAATCTGCTCACTGAAGATCATAATACTTCATCAACCAATCTGCTCACTGAATTTCATAACAATTCATCAACCAATCTGCTCACTGAAGGTCATACCACTTCATCGACTAATCTGCTTACTGAAGGTCATAACACTTTATCGACCAATCTGCTTACTGAATGTCATAAAACTTCATCAACCAATCTGCTCACTGAAGATCATAACTCTTCATCAACCAATCTGCTCACTGAAGTTCATAACAATTCATCAACCAATCTGCTCACTGAAGGTCATACCACTTCATCGACTAATCTGCTTACTGAAGGTCATAACACTTTATCGACCAATCTGCTTACTGAAGGTCATAAAACTTCATCAACCAATCTGATCACTGAAGATCATAACACTTTATCAACCAATCTGCTTACTGAAGGTCATAAAACTTCATCAACCAATCTGCTCACTGAAGGTCATAACACTTTATCAACCAATCTGTTCACTGAAGATCATAACACTTTATCAACCAATCTGTTTACTGAAGATCATAACACTTTATCAACCAATCTGCTCACTGAAGGTCATAACACTTTATCAACCAATCTGCTCACTGAAGATCATAACTCTTCATCAACCAATCTGCTCACTGAAGGTCATAACTCTTCATCAACAAATCGCAACTTAGTTTCTTCAATTTTGTGTTGAGGAGGATGCTATTGGTTGATGTTGGTTTTCCTGAGTTGCATATAATTCACTTTGTATCTTCTAAAGGGTATGATTCCCTTTTTAATCTAATAGCATTCTGTAAAGAAATAGTTCTCATTCAAGTTTTAAAGTTTAAGTACTGTGGACATTGTAAATAATTGAGGATAATTGAACATTACATGTTCATTTATTTCAAATACCTCCGATAATTGCTTAAGATAAGCAGTTTGGTGAAAAAAATTATTGAACTGTTATACCGAACACTTTCGTTAAGACAACTAGAAATTGCATTGCAAGTTTGATATGATTAAATGGAATGTTCACGAACGCGATAAAACAGCCATACCGAGCAATATGAATCGTTTTACTGTAACACCGCGGTTGGAGATCCGTGCTGCAACACGGCATTAACAGAAAATACTGCAAACGCATAAAAGGCCTATCGTTTTACTGTCTTCCATCATTCACATGCTACTCGGTAGTTAATTTACGCACCTTTTAATGAAGATTTTGAGGGATAGATAGAGTTTTATGTTTTTAAACTGTTTGAAGATCTATTTGGAGACAATACTTGAATAATTTATGTAAGTTTGTAAATTTATATAATTCATTAGTCAGGGTCTTATATGTAAAAGTCGGCATATCTCGTGAATTTCTGCTTTTTCCATTATAATTCTTCCCATAATACATGTATACTATGAGGCTGAAGTCTTTAACCCTTTACTATATATTTAAGGGTTAACCACACGTGCCACCATTGTAGTTCCAGATCAGCTGGCATATCTGATCTGGATCTACTTCGGTCGCTCCTTGGTCAGATATCTAAACTCGAACATTGTATATCCTGTTGAGACGGCTCGCATGTGTCTGCTGATCTGGATCTACACCATTCGCCCATTGATGAACACCCTGGAGTAAAAGTTAATATAAATAACGTATTTTATACATTGTACATCAGTATATTTTCTTTGTCCAACGGTTATTTATTGGTTAAGATATTAATGTTTTTACGATCCTGTGTAGCACCTGAAAAAATAAGACAACTATTAAAGCAAGGTATAGTTACCCAGATATAATTGAAAAACATTAACCCATATATAATTGAAGCAAATCAAATTGCCTATAAATTTCCTAATACTTGTGATAACATTAACTGGCTCTAAGGACAATAAATAAACTTCGTTGTCGTTCTCAAGATGGAAATGACGCCGAGAAAACGTCATTTTGTTCCATCCCAAGTATCTGAGTTAAAGGTGAATCATCTCCACTCAGCTGTAAATTGAAATCAAAGCACTGACGATACTGGGGTCAACAGTTTGATATATAATATATATTTTATTTTACTTTTGTTTTGGTTTTCACTGCATCATCATCATCACCACAACCACCACCACCACCACCACCACCATCATCATCATCATTGATCATCATCAAGATCATCATCATCTTCATCATTATCATCATCATAAATATCATCATCATCATGATCATCATCATCTTCATCATTATCATCATCATCCTATCGCGCTTACTAGCATGGTTATTAGAAAGAAGCATTTGGATAATAATAATAATAATAATAATAATAATAATAATAATAATAATAGTTTTACATGTTTGGAAGCTTTTTTGAGAATTTACTAAACGGAGTGTTTACATTTTTTTAAAGCTTCAACGTAGAGCGTAATACGTCTGTCCAAATTTTTATCGATGAACGTTAAAAAGCAACCTCTGCGTTTTCATGTTTATATAATGTCTGTAAAACTAAGATGGCAAACACATTCTTTTTCATAAGTTTTCATTGGTTTCTTCTCTTTATCTAATTGATCATTTAATATAACTCTAGAAAAGGAAAGTTTTATTTGTGGTAAAATTATGAGTATGTTTATCTGTTACGAGGGATCAAACACTCGGTGTTTGAACATTTTATTACAATATTGTAATTCTGTCATAAATCCATCATCTAAGCATCGTTAGAAATGCAAATATTCATTGAAGTCATAAACTATTCATACAGATTTAGAAGTGTCTGATTTTATCTTAAAATTATAATTTAATGTTCCGTTAAGTTATTAAATTATATTTCTTTCAATATTTGGTGAAATTGCAGTTTTGAATATATATATATATATATAGCATAATTCATGTGAGTAATTGAATTGCAGTCGTTTGTAAGTATTTTTTTCGCTTGGTTTTCCTTAAAAAGGACATGCTTTACTTTCTTTTGATAAATCTTTTTTCGATGGAACCCAGCAACTATTTTCCTTTAAGTGATGGAATGTCAATGTATTAAGGTTTTTTCAACTGAAGTTAAAACTTTAAGGCTCAGGAACGTAGAGATAAAATATTTAATTCATAAAAAACAATCACACTTTATTAAGTACTACAGTCAAAGATTAAGAATAACATGCTGCGAGATAGCCAAACTCGAGGATTGACTTATCTAACAGGAACAGTTAGCAAGTCAGGGTCGTATGCAAGATTTCCATAAATGAGGTTCGTTTGGGACAGTCTTAAAATAGTTGAATGATTATTTCTATTTCCAACTGGTTTGGTTGTAAAAGTACCTGGAAAGCTCAAAAAAAGGTAGCTTCAGAGATACGTATGATATGTAATTACCTGTTTTATTCACTTGCAGGCTTACGTCCTACCAGCGTTCAAAGCGTGCACGAGACATTAAATCACGTGACAGAGTTTCGGCCCAAGTCCGGTAAGAGTCTCACGTTCCATCTGGGTCCCGACAGACTTACACCATCGCTGTCAATATCCAATGCCGAATTCAAACAACGCGCGAAACGGGAAGTAAAAACACCACTCTCTGCACGAAGAGTTCCCAGGTAAATATTACAACTATATACATTTAATTCTGCTTAATTTAATTGAAATTAAACATATTTTCTTAAGACTTTTTCACGACCTCGGTGATACAAAAACAATATAAATTGTTTAAAGAATATGGTTCAATATATTTTTATCAAATAAGATAATATTTTGTTTGGCTACATTACCCGCACAAAATGATAAAATCGTTTATCTCTGACAATCGGTCCCGTTCGCACGTGGTACATTTACGTTTTTTTTTTCATCGATGTCCTGCTAAACAGATTGATCATCGCAGATATTTTATCATTTTGTACAGCTGATGTTGACGAACAACATAGTTTTACTTTCTTATTTGAAATAAATTCGAATTTTAAAAGTACATGTATCGGGTTAAAGTTGCCCCAAACTTAGTTTACAATCAATGATGAAGCCTTTAACTGGCTAGAAGGTGTACAATCGCCAACTTATACTGGCTTTGCCCTTTCAAGTACCAATTTCTATATTCGTGTTCTAATTCTTTTATTTCACAAAAACATGGGTATGTAATGCTTTTTCGATGTTAGTAGTTAAAAAAATACATAGATTTATAACAAGAATTTGATACGATTGAAAAAATGAAAGGTATGCGTTCTTTAGACCAAGGCAAGAACAAAGTCAGTGCTGATAATGCAGTTTTGAAATAAAGACTTTACGTTTTCAATTACAATTCTGCTGAAATTGTTAATTATATTTGTAAATGAAGCTTGCATGGAAGTTATCTTAATTTTATTGATAAGAGTAGAATAATAGAAGGATTTATTGCCATTGACTGATTTTATTAATTAAGAAAATGATTTGACAGGGTCTTATTTCGGCTAGGTTTCTTGTATAAATGATTTCCTATCAGGCTATCGATTTGTGCACGTCTAATTAATACTGCTCCAAGAACAAGTTTCATTTCTCAACGTCGCTTAATTCTTTGCGGTGTTTTATGGCCGCACTGATTATTGGAAAAGAAAGAATCTTAAACAACAGACATTTATTATACTTTAAACGTAGACAACATGTAAATAGCAACAACCTGTCATCTAAACGACTAAGGATGAATAATAAAGTAAGTGAAAACAGATCCCGAACGGCGGTAACTAACAGAAAACGATCAATGTTTGTTACATTTATTTCAAGTGCCAAACACGGACTGGCCAGCGGACGGGATACGGTATTGAGCTCTATCCGAGAAGGTGCAAGAACCCCAACACCTAACGCACCGGAAGATATGGAACATGATTTTCTGGATGTACAACTGGAGAGATGCGGTCTTACAATCTGGAGGATCCAGGTAATTAAACATTTTCTTATTTGGATTATAAATCGAAATTAGGGTTTCATGTTTGGTTTCTATAATCGTGCATTTTAAAACAAGCAAGTGCATTGCGTGTGCCTAAAACAATGTTGAAAGCATTAGTGGAGTATGTTTTATGACACTGCACTCACAGTTGCGGTAACTCCATCTTTTTATTTTATGGCACTTATTGTTTCACCTGTTTATATTGATGGAACTGAATATTGTGCATTGTTAACCCATCCTTTTTCATTAAATGTACATGGCACTGAACGCGATGTTGCGGTATCTTCACTGTTTTTATTTGATGGCATTGAACGCGCCGTTGCGGTATCTTCACTGTTTTATTTGCTGGCATTGAACGCGCCGTTGCGGTAACCCAACCGTTTCTACTTGATGGAAGCTCTCTCTTTTTAGCTGACTGTGTAGGGTACCAAATGTTGTGAATAAACTTTTGAGAATATGATTGTTTAAAACGGACAAGCAGCTCTAGAAAAGTTACATGTACAGGCACCGTCAAATATTATAGTAATCACAGACTATAATTCTTATTATGTATTAAATAATGTTTTGTAGGGCAAGAACTTGAGCCAAATAGAGGACCCTGAATTCGGATTTTTCCACGAAGGGAACTCATATCTGATTTTGAATGTAAGTATTGCTCTAGATGCAGCTTCGATTTAAAGTGTGCCTGTTTATTAATAATTATTCTGAACAATTGTAAAACCCTTCGAAAGCCGTTGAGTTCGATACTTATATTTGTAAATATTAAGTTGCCCTCTATCCGGGACTGACGGTTTGAACAGTTAAGAGCACTTCCAACTGATCATGAACTGGCTAAATAAAAGTGAGCCTGAAACATTTTGACATTTGTCGTGGTCGGTGGCTTTTAAAGTTTCCCTAAGCTTTAAGTTTCCTTCTAATTTGTTTGATATTTATCAAGCCATTGACGATTTTAAATAAACAACAATTCTATCGAACATTGCAAATACATTCAACTGCCGGATCTTAAGTTCTTTGCACATTGTTTAAGCAACAATAATCTGTCGATAGTGTCACATGACATCTATTTTCAATATTACAGATTAACCGGCAAGCCGAGAGGACTCTACACTATTGGATCGGAAGCGGGTGCTCGGAGGTAAAAGTCCTGCCTGTAAAGTAGAATAGATTTGATATACATGTAGTACAAAATCAACATTTTTATTCACAAGAAGTGTTCAAAATCAATGTCAAATAACACTAATGATACAATAGTTTAAATATATCTTTGGTGAATTAAAAAAATGTTTAGTGTACATTAAGTTATCATGTACAACATAGAAAATCGTCCGTTCTGCTCTCAGTAAATTGATACTGCTTACAGGACTAAATTCAAATAATTCAATAATTTATTTATAATATTTTATATTTGACAAATTAGCATACCCCTTATTATAAATATCAGGGGCTGATCCAGAGGTTAGGGGGGGGGGGGGTTCAGTTGGGTTGCTGGAACACCCCCTTTTTGGGGCAGCAATATATAAATTTCATGGGAATTCTGGCCAGAAAGTTGGGAATTATCATTTAACTAGCCTAAGACTGCCCCAAACAAAACACCTTTTCTGGAAATCTTCCTTCCGACCCTGAAGAAGTTACCTCTCTGGCTTCGTCAAGATTAATATTTCTCTACGCTTTTCTTCATAGATACGCATTTATGGCAAATTGTCTGATGAGGATCTACATTGTTAACTTTTAGATTTATTAGGTTATGTTTTGACCATTATTTGATAAAGGAAGATCCATACCAGACGGCACGTTTGAGCCGGCTGATCTGGATTTACACTGTTCGCTTACGCGTTTAAACGCGTATATATAATGAAGTAAAGCGTTAATTCGTTATCTTTTCAGGCCGATGCCACGTTTGTTGAAGAAAAGGCTCACGAGCTAGATAAAATACTGTCATACGCACATATCTTTTCAAGAGAGGTACAGATGATTTTCTCTATCATCTTTGATGCGATGATAAAAGAGGACATTACCAATTAGCATTTTTCCTTATGCTAAATGAGGCGATGAAATCTTACCAATGTGTATAATTGCCATTTAGATCTTCGGTAATCCGCAGCAAAGACCTATATTATACAAAGATACGCGTCTTCGCTTTATTTCGCATGTGCACGCGGCCTGCGTTATCTCGGCGAGTCACGTGATCGCTAACCGCGTCATAGTAATCAATATGGCTGTCAATTCATACATCAGAAACTTTCATTTTATTGATCATGAAAACTTGATGTAATTAATAAAATATTTTAAATAAAAGTAAACGTTTTTAATGCTTATTATATCTTCTTTTCGCTTTGTGGCAACATTATAATTATATTCTTATTGCTCGTATTCCTGTAAATATCGTTTATCGAACAACATATCGTTTATCGAACAACGTCCCCGGAAGACGTCCCCGGAAGTGGAAACATAATTTTCTGGCATGCGCACTTCGTCAAAGGGCAAGTAATTTTCCAGGGAAACAACCTAAAAAGTAACGCTTGGTCACGTGACGAGATTCTCGTCGAATCCACGAGAAAAAACGAGATTTCTTATATCAGTAATAGAGAGATGCGAATCTATTTATATATATAGGTCTCTGTCCGCAGTTAAATATTTATGATGTATATAACATTTCTATTTGATGATCTGATTTCAATTTCACAATTGAATGTCGTTCGATTTGATTGCAAATATAAACAAAACTTTACATCTGCGTTAAAAGTAAATATAACCGTATTTTTCCATTTTATTAACATGTGTATTAACCGTTTTTGATATTAAAATATGTATATTAACCGTTTTAGGTGCAAAACAACGAGTCTGTCGTCTTTCAAAGATTGTTCCCAGATGGTATCATGTAAGTATTATGTGCAAACTAATTACTGTGGTATTATTAAATTTCGATGTGGAGGTTGGTAATTTTTGCGTATTTTGCGGTACGAATTTGGAGGACGTACGAACGGACGGACGTATGTACGCATGTAAGTACGGATGGACGAGTGCAACACATTATGCCTCCATCTTATTTGGGGGGGGGGGGGATAAAAATTAAGCATACGTTAACTTACTTATTAGAATATATGACTCCGGTAAATAGTTGCAGAAACATGGACTTTTTTTATTCAAAACTTTTATTTGTATGTCTTAAATATTACTTGATAAAACAATACAATCTAAGAGCAAACAATGTTTGCGCCTAATAGGGTTCAAATGTGGATATTTATATTTTTCTCATTGTTTGTCCACTGGAAAAATATCTTATATTTATATGCAATTCAAATACAACGCAGCCTTTCCTTTAAAAAAGAGAACACAATGGAAATAAAACAGAAATAAAATATATAGAGTAATGTACACGTATTCTAAGTTCAATAAATACGCATAAATGGTAAGGAAAGAAAAGAAAAGCAATGTGAAGGGTAACCATGTTAGGACGGACGCTTGAAAAATGGCACTTTAAGCAATAGCCACAATTAGCAAGGCAAATAAAGCGATGGCCATATGGGGCTTAGACCAGTTAACAACTACATCTACAATTTGCATTATGAATTAACGCATTACCTAAGTAGAAGTTCGTCAGGCTGTTTGAATTACTTTGTTGGTTTGCTTCATCTTGCCGTTCTTTATAGAGATGAAGACTTAAACGTTTCCATTTCCACGTAAGCAGAACGCTGTTCCAGATAGTGCTCTCGGCTCAAATAAATTTCCCTGAACATTGTTTAAAAGACTATTTCGTTCCAGTTACATTGAGGGTAAACACCGGATGAGTGTGTCCAGTGCATCAACCTACGATAAAAAAATGTACCTCGTTACTGGACGAAAATACGCAAGAGCAGAATGTGTAAGTTGATCTTAAAGATTTTTTATGTCCTTGACTATCTTCAAATTTAAGGAAAAAGGGAACAATAATTATTTGTCGATCACTATAACGAAATTAACGTTTTTGTTGACGTCAAATGATGATGAACTGTTCGTTTTCTGCGAGTAAGATGTCACTATGAAGTATAACGGCCGGTAGAGCATTCGTCCTTTGGGGTTCACAGGTGCAAGTCTCTGACTGTTGCAAGTTTTGCTTGCCCTCTAACATTTTAAGCCCAACGTGGAGACGTGGCAGCGTATCATGATTATTCCGAGATACCTGCAAGTGTAAATTTTGAGGGGTTTGAGTTTCAAGCCATTATTCTCAAGCACTGCTCTCAAATACAATAAATGTGCTATGCCTTACCTGATGTTTTATGTTCAGCTAATTTTTTTCATATATAAAGGTGCATCCTAGGAAAGATCATTTGCGATCATCCTCGGCTGTGATACTGGACAGCTTCCCGAGAATATACGTATGGATAGGTCAACATACCGGATATGTACTACGCAACAAAGTAAGGATTACTGTTAGCTTTCACGCAATAACGCGATTGGTTAATTATGCTCTCAGCTGTCACTTAAACTTTATATGATTCTTACAGCTCATTTGAAAATGACATGTACTTTAAGTTAGAAGCTTATACAAGCCCGGCTCGGTTAAGAATAATTTGTTACAGTAATTGTTTTGATAGCTCATCCACATGCATTACTGTAACCAATTGAGTCTTGCCATGGTTGCACCCAATACGATTATCAAATAGTCTAAACCGATAATACTAGCTGAATTGGAAATAGATAGTGGGTCATAATCTCAATTTTTATCGGTTAATAGCGATGGGAAGTTAACAGTATCATGGTAATCTGTTTTCTCGTAATGTCACTTTAATAGAATGAACTCATCTTGGTATAACATAGCAGTGGGGTGTGGGAATGCCTGAGTACTTGTGATATCCGCGCTGGATTCGCCGTTGAAACCATTTAATTTGCCATAACATAGCAGTGGGGTGTGGGAATGCCTGTGTACTCATGACATCCACGCTGGATTTGCCGTTGAAACCATTTAATTTGCTATAACATAGCAGTGGGGTGTGGGAATGCCTGTGTACTCATGACATCCACGCTTGATTCGCCGTTGAAACCATTTAATTTGCTTTTCAAAGTCTTAAATATTGTGCTAATTATATTTTTAACAATTGTATAACTAAACCATTGTCATTTAATAACGCAATTATAATCAAAAAATGGATTAAATGGATGTTAATCAGTACCTTGACAGCTTAAAAAGACAAAATAATTCTAATTATTCTGTTTGACAGGCTATACGCATCGCACGAAAAATTCAACAAAAGCAGAGACGTGGGAAAAGCCATATTGTAGTCATAGGTGACTATTTTATCATTTTAGTTAAAAAGAGGAAAATTAACCTTTCAATGCGAAAGATAAAAACAAATAAGTATTGCATGCTCGCTTTGATTAGGGTTGTTCATTGATGGTAATGAATGTAGCAAATAACAGCAAACATCGCCTAGTAAGAGGTTGAACGCAGCTCAAATTAAACAATTGAACAGTACAATATTTTATGCATCCCAAATGATAGTGTTCATTTGATAGTGATCATGGAACCTCCACGGTCCTTTAAAACCCACACTTTGTTTTATGATGGTAGTTTTGTATTAGAATGAATTAACATTTTCTACATACACCACAGCTGTAAATGCATTAAAGTGCATTACCCTTTAGTAAACAACTTTGTTATCAAATATGTCACGCCCATTAAATACTATGAAATAAATAATTGTTTGCATTTTACTACATTTTCCCAATGGGTGACTATTCATTTAGTAATGCGTATTTCATTTATTTGTTCACTTTATTTAATGATACACTGTTACGCCCTGTTACATCAGTACGTGCCACAGATAGCACGGAAACACAATAAGCAATGATAAATGACTTGTCAACACAAGTTATTATGCAATCTCATTTCGCTGACATGATCATTGAGTCAGTGACGTTCCTTTTTTAGATGAAAATGATGATGCGTTGAGTGAAGCATTTAAAAGAAAATTTGACGACCCTATTTTCCCGATTGGCACAAAAGAAGGCACAAATGACGCCAGCTCTCCACTTATTAAAGATGAAGAGATACAACTGGTTCTATATAGGTATTTTTTGTAAAATAATCATAAATCTGCATGTGCACAGTAAAGGATGGAATACTTCAATGTTGTTAATATTCATTGACCTCTATATTATGCCTATAACAACTGAACAGTAGCGAACTTAGCCGATATTTAGGACAAATCAGTACATTCATAAATCTGTTGAGAGTTCTACCGCGCTAGTAACATTATAACAACAATGGCATTAAGAGGTCGCAAACATTGCAAATGGCGAAAACTGGCTAAAATTTCAAAAATGAATTTTGGGAGAAATACTTATTGCCACCTAGATTTTAGTAAAGAAATGTATTTAGCTAAGGTAGTAGTTAATGTTTGCAAGCTCAATTTAGTCTAATTCATGTTCTTATTACCAAGCGCATAGTTAAACAAAAGAAAAACCGTTGCATGAGAACTCTGGAATTCATGGACAATATACCAAAGCAACTCATACCTGAAATAAATATATGCTTGTCTACAATGTTTAGTGCCAATTCTTCAAAATAATGTTAGGGTTTTCAAGAAATTCAAGGAAAACTTACTTCCTGGTTCAAACTAAAATATACTTATTTCAGGTATGAGTTGCCTGAACATGAATTATATTAAATTGAGCTTGCAAACATTTACTACATCCATAGCTAAATACATTTCTTTACTAAAATCTAGGTGGCAATAAGTATTTCCCCCCAAATTCATTTTTGAAATTTTAGCCTGTTTTCGCCATTTGCAATGTTTGCGACCCCTTAATATCCAGTAAATACAACCAGTCATACGTTGACTGTGTAGTAATATTACACTACATTCACTTTGTTCACATGTATTATAATTCTAGATATGAAAACACTTTAACAGCTTTCACATTATTATTAAGAGTTCTAGAATGGCACAACTCGAAACAGGATACTGATGGTGTTTTATGCAGTATTGGCTAGCGCAAAGTTGTTGTCTACAAAAAATAGAAAGCAATTTAGCAAAACTAGAAAATATATTTTTTCGCAGCTTTAATTGTTATGAAGAAGGATACATTATATGTGTTGTATGATTGAAAACTAAGTGCATGCGTGCAGAAACAACAAAACAAACAAGCAATAATGAAGTCTGATTTAACAACTATTGAGTTGGAAATGTTCTGAAGTTAAAGTAAATTTCATATTATTTTACCGTTTTAAAATGGTATTTTTTATGTACATTTATCAAAACTTGAATGTCATTGTATTTCAGAGAACTGTCATAAAACGTTCGACTTCGTTAAGAATACTGATACATTTTATTTGTCTGTTAATTTCCTCAGTCTATGCTAGAAAGTTTACTTATTCCTTTACCAATTCTTGTATAGTGTTAAACATTTTAACACTTGGTTTTAATGAAATACAAACTTACTGCTGTTGCGCTCTTCTGCTAGAATGAAACCCGAATCAAGACATTTCCGAAAAAAAATCATGGCTTTAAAATGATCCATCTTATAAGAAATTATTTATTAAGATAACTCATGTTCAAATATCTGTTGCTTTACACTGTTGTTGTTTTCCGTGAAAAACCAGCGTGAATCAAATGATATAAAGCGTGCAATTAGATGACCGATGAGTTGTTTGTCCGACATCTATAATATGCTTAACTTATACATACTTTTATTATTCAGAGTATCTGGTGATCGTGTTTTATACGATATGCCGGAAGCTGCTAAGCTTCCTTTACATCACCGCTACCTCACCAAGCGAGACAGTTACCTGCTAGATCGGGGATCGCACAACACCACTTACATATGGGTTGGTTCAGATGCTATGGAAGACAACATCTCTAATGCTTTATCAAGAGCTAAGGTACTTGATGTATTTCAATAATGACACACATTTGATACACACTAACGAAAATGAGTATGAATGTTAACATTATATATTAACAAGCCGAAAAGGTAGAATATGCAATCTAAGTAAATAATCGAATCATTTATTAATGGAGCCAATACAATCGAATACATGTATATCTACATTAATTATTTGTTGCATCTTTATCGCGATGTTCTTGACTTATGTAATATACTTTTGTTATAATCCGCGATTGGTTCATCTACTATTTCACATTAGAATGATTAACTTTTTAAAAGATGATTATTTCGGACATTCGTTTATACAATTTACAGAACAAAGATTGTTAAACCTACAAATTGGTTGATTTCAGTCATTTTCTCTACACAACAAATACGACACAAAGCAGTCTCTATGCAGAATACAGGAGAACCACGAACCGACAGAATTTAAGCAGTGTTTTTGCGACTGGACCGACAGACTTTCAAAAGAAATGTCCCTTACCAAGCGATACAGTGCTGGGAATGTTGGTAAATAACTACAAAAAGGACATAGCAACCAAGAAAAATAATTAAGGTCTTCTTTTGCAATATATGACAGAGGTCGAATAACAACAATGATATTATTGTAGTTTATAAATGATAATTTTGTTAATTATTCATAGAATTTCGACAAAATTTAATCATTTATAGAATTTCCACTTTGCTAATCTTTGATAGAATTGCAAGAGGTTAAGCAGTTATAGAATTTCAAAAGGTTAATAAATGACAGAATTTCAACATTCATTTCACGTAAGTTGAAAGTTCATTTTCATTGGAAATAATACCTACCTTCCCAATTTCCATAGAAACGTTGAAATTTAGAATGTTCAGTCTTCAAGTCTTTGGTAAGCTGACAATAAATATCATTTTTAAGTTGTTTTGGCCTGACACGGATATTAACGGTAAGGCCAGAGAAAATAAATTATTAGATTCTCATCCGGATTTTGGGAAGAAAAGAGGCGGGTGGACACTTTTCAATTTTTATTTTTTATTAACGAAATACCTGAGAACAGAAAAAAACTAACTTAAAATTTTGAGAAAATGGCATTTATAGTTACTAGAACCTTTGGTGTAGAATATTCGGCCATCTTTTCAATTTCTTCCAAAAATCATGATAACAACTTACAAAAGAAGCATGTTGGTGCCTATTCTTGCTTGAAAAGCCATACTAGTCTTTAATAGCGACAATATCACCTTCGGTAAGCTTTGAAATGATGAACATTTTATTTTATTATTGTCGGCCATGTATTTTTCCATATCCGGGATGGTCTAAAACCCGTTCTGTCCGGAACAGAATATGTTCCGATTTTTTTACCAATAATTTTTTTTGGGGCGGATGGTTTTGGACAGGGGCGGGCGGGGATGAGAATCTAAAATATTTTTTTCTATTGCCTAAAGGTAAAGCAAAGTCAATGTTATGGTTTGAATATGTACTTTTACCTTTCTTATCGGTTTCAGGACGAGCACTTTTTTCAAGAACAGACAGAAGAACGATAGCTACATTGAAAGAATATTGGTCTGAAGATACTCTAGGTGATATCAGGAAAAATACACAGGTGAAGTGTTAAACAATAGCTACATTGAAAGAATATTGGTCTGAAGATACTCTAGGTGATATCAGGAAAAATACACAGGTGAAGTGTTAAACAATAGCTACATTGATAGAATATTGGTCTGAAGATACTCTAGGTGATATCAGGAAAAATACACAGGTGAAGTGTTCAACTGGTCAGACCTAGCCATATAATGAACTAAACTGCACATATCTAGTATATCTGTATCACTTTATTTAAAACATAATACCTAGTCAGAAACAATGATATGGATGCCACTGAGGTGGTTTAACATTTAAGAATATTAGAAAAAATAACGACACACACCGCCTACAACGAATGAATTTTGTTGTGGAATTGCAAAGACTCCCTTTGTAATTATTTCAGACATACAATCGACTTTCAGTGTGCTAGCTGTATAGCTTATAAGCCTCAGGAAGTAACCGAGTCTGAAGCGATACACTGTAGTAGGCCTATGATAATTTGGTTAATGACTTGTAGAAATAGGTCACGTTGGCCCAATTTTGAAAGTTGTTTGTTAATATATATAGGACTTCCATGAACCGACAGAATTTAAGCAATGTTTTCATGTATTTACAGGTTTGGGTGTTAAACAATGACAAGCTAGATCAGTGGGATCATGTTGGACTTTTTACCAACAATAAATGTTTCCTTGTTCTCCATACTACCATTGAGATGTCACATTATCAACATGTTATATACTATTGGATGGTAAGTTAAAAAGATTTTAAGAAACAACTTATTGACAATATTTAAAAAAAGAAATATATGCGTATCAGGAATCGCCACACTCACAAAACACAGCCTCCCCACGCAGCGAAAAAGAAGAGAGGAAGAGAGAGAGAGAGAGAGAGAGCATGCTTGTTATAAGTATTTCAATTCAAAAAGGACGCCACAAGAGAACCTTTGGGGATACGGCCTTCGAACGGTCAGTGGCAAAACAAATTGCCACTGGGGAGGGGGGATAAAACCAGGTTCTAGGGTGCACCAACCTCACACTTGCCCCAACAGGTTCTCGTATCACAAGAGAAACGTTCAGAAAAGGGAAAACAATGCATATTAGGCAGACACGAACAGACGATCCAATGTTTCTTACTTTAACGTATTCCTATTCTAATGTCATTACATCAGTTTAAAGAATTCATGGAAATAGTCAAAGGAAGAAAACAAGTGTCGGATCGATACAGAGGGGCTAAATATAATATCATTGAGAGATCATAAAATTCGCGAAATTATGTTTGTGTTGGTATTTCAAATACATTTAACATTTGCTGCATACTGTTTAAGAGAAAAAATTTAAAATCCAAAATAGGGAAACATACTGAATTTATATTTGAAGGGTTCTAGATCAACTCCTGAGGACCAAGAAAGAATAGTTCAACTTGCCTTTGACAAAGACGATGAACTCGATAACCGAGCTATACTGGTAGGTATTATAGTAATAGCAATGACTGACACCAGACTTTAAATTGCGGACTTTCATGTTTTGATTGTTTTTCACATGTTCTGAATATTGATTTTTTTTACAGTTAAACAATTTTTATCCTATTTTTTGTTGAAAGTTTCATTGCAGTTGAAATATGACTTTAACATTAGCCAAGTTTTCGACTTCAGACACAAAACACATTTCTTCTATCACCACTTTATTTTTATCCACTAAGTTACCTAACTGTCAAAATCTTTTTTTTATTTACTCAATTTGTAATTTTATTTTGATTTTTGCGCATTGCATTGTTTGCAGGTGGTCTTTTATAGTTCCCTCGAATAAATAACCACAAAGTGAAAATAAATATTCCCTACCATAACCTTTATTGAACTCTATCACAACCTTCATTTCCAATAAAACACAAATATCTTGTTAACATTTGTCATTCATACCTATCTGAACTAAGATGCTTGGTTTGGACTAGTACATTTACTTCATTCAGAAAACTGTTATTATATCAATGGCCGATTTTATTATTTTTTTTACAAACAGCTGCAACAACTCTTCCAATAGAATGTTTATAGCTATTCTGCTGGTAGAGTTAATTTAGTCACAATTATATTTTACACTTTATTACCGCGACATACATGTACACTTTCATTTCCATTTTACTTATGTGATTGTCGATGACTGTTGCCAACCCATACATGACTATTATCTTTTCAACAATCAGTTATCCGGGACTCGAACCGCTACCGCGACAGCGCATAGGTTCATAAATCTGAACTCAATAACTTCTGCATTAAATTGATTAATCCGACAACCAACGAAATGCTGCATGGATGATTGTCATTATCTTTTCATCCCTCAGTAAACCGGAACTCGATCCGCTACTGCGACAGCACATAGTTTCTTACATCTGAGCACGATACAAACTGCGTTAATTAGGACCACTTCTTAAAATACTGCAAGGATAACAATGTAAAACGTGATCATCATTTTATGACACTTAATACATTAAATGATGACAGTGATTAAATGTACTTATTAACACGAAAGACTTATTAGAATGGCTCAGAAATGTAGAGCAAACAAGTATTGCTTGCACTCCTGAGTGATGTCAGTAAGTCAAATAAGGCCATCGGCAATATAAGCGCAATGACATTTTAATTTATTAAATTTCTCTTGCTATGATAGTAAATTATACGTCTTAACTACTTAGTGGTGTTGATCTGCTTGGCCAGTAGAATGCTTTCGACTATTTGAAAAAATAACGGTTTCATAACAAACTATTCAAAAACTGGTATCGACATAATTACTTCTTAACCGTTAAATGTATAAGTTACTTATCGCTTACAGTTGTTTTATTGTCTTTTTTTTGTTTCAGATTCGAGTTTTAGACTTTAAGGAACCACAACATTTCTTAACCTCTCTTCAGAACTGGATGATAGTTGTAAGTATAAAAGCCCTAATTAAAATGTCTTAAAATTATGGCAAGGTTCTTTAGTTTGAAAGGAGAATTTCTATAATTGATTTTATGTTAGTTTATCCCCAGGTTCTCACAAACCTCTCCTTTGCACAAATATGTTGTAATGTAATCAAACGAGTACATTATGTCTTGGTCTGGCGGTTATAAAGCTGAGCTTGGAAACCAGTCTCAAATCTCAAGCATCTGATTGGCTGAAATGGCGACTGGTCGCCATTTCAGCCAATCAGATGCTTGAGATTTGGTGAATGAGCTCTAACCCACCCATCCAATCGATAATGTTGCATACCAAAGAACACCCACATATACAACATAAGAAGCTTGTAGCATTGTCAAGCAAAAAGGTGAGTACTCAAAATACTATGATAAAACTCTATAAGTATCCTCTCAATCACATGATTTTTAGATTGGTAAATCTCTGTTGAAACTAATAGTTTGGAAATTCGCTTTCAGTATGATGGTACAGAAAACACAAACAGTGAGCTAGGTACAAAAATGTTTTGTGTTCGAGATTTTGGAGAGCGTGCTACAAGAATACAGCAAGTAAGCTATTTCTTCGATAGAACAAAAAGCCTATTGATAATTTTAAGAAAACTCCTCAGCTAATAATTAAAAGCCATCAATGCGCCTTTAATATATTAACTTCATTATTCTATGCAAAGCTATAAATAAATATTAAATTGCAGAGGTAAGGTTTTCAGTCTCGACCGGTTTTAGCTTAGAGAAAGGTGCACTTCCATGAAATGTTATTTTTAAACACTACGCATCTTTAAATGTGCTTCATTGGTAACTCGATATTATTTGCGTTAAATAATATCACGTATGACTTTTACACACCTATTTCTATCATTCTAAAAGCTATTTTGAGAATGTTATTGACATATACATTTATACAGACATTTCTGTAGATTATTATTTTGTACAAAATGACTTTCTGCCGACAATCATTTCGCAAAAAAGAAATAACTATGAAATAAAGTAAACATTTCTCTAGTCATATTATTTGCGAGATGCAATTTGTTTTCCCTTAAAGGCCCAATAAACTTGTCAAAACGTTGTTTTTTTTTCATTGTGAAAATTAATTTACCACGTTGACCATTTTCAAAAGAAAGTATAAATGACCAAATATTTATGTTCTCAAACAATCCCCAATCATTGAGACCCGGTCCGAATTAAAACGTCACAGTATTTTTGTAGCCCACAAAATTACTAACCAATGTTTACAATCACTCGGCGAAAAGTTATCGTTTTTTTCCGTACGTGGGCCGTAAGAACGCAGAACGCGGTGACGTCATTCACATAAAAGTTGTAAACACAAAATCATGCAAACATGGAAAGAAAAAGACGAGGACCTTCTTTAACGGATTCGGCGAGGAAACGGCGCAAAATAGAAAGATGAAATTGTTATTATATACGACCCATCCCGGTAACGGCTTTTAGTGGGGGAAAACATCATCAATTTATGCACTTCTGCATAGGCCTAATTAGCGACCGTCACCTGCCGAGAGTTGCCGAAAATCAGCTCGGAAAGATTCGCTGTTTGTTTTGTAAACAAGATAAACGATCCGCAAAACATGCTGCAAATCTATAAGATAATACCCTTTTCTTATTGTAAGGTTTATTTTTTGTGTTATTATGCATACAGGTGAAATCTAAAATGTTTAGGTTAATAAAAAATATGCTGTTTGACAAGTTTATTGGGCCTTTAAAATTGAACTCAATAACAATAAAGGATCGCTTAGAAATTCAATAATAAGACACAGAAACGGATTGCGTTGTACATCATCCTCATGTTTCTTTTTCAAGGTTGTCCCGGAATGGAAGAGCCTCAATTCGTCGTCCTCATTTATGATATTAGCAGAATCAAATGCCTATCTCTGGTACGGGAGGGTAAGCAGGCACTTGTTTAATAATTGTATTTAAGTAAATACACTATTTAAAGTAAATCTTGATTTTTCAGTTTTTGTGCTTGATAATGCCATTAGCTATATATGATTAATATGTATATGTGCTTTTTCAACATGTTCGATTAGATTGGTGTGTTGGAGATATATCACCAAGACAACCTGTACTTTTTTGTTTTTATGAAAACTTATTTGGGCAATTATGGAGTTTTTGCACCCGAGAACCTGGTCAAAAATCCCAATAGCAAATCGTTTTTCCACCGATTTTCCAATGGCGTTTTCCCATCATGTTCGTTTTTTTGTTACTTTTGTGTGGTGTCTTTATTTAGAATTGATATATTATTAAACCCATGCTCTCTTTTCCTCTCTTTTTTTTTTGGCTGTATGGGGAGGCTTTGTTTCCTACATGCGGTTTATCCTGTTTGCATTTTTCACATTTCTTGTTTGTTTATTCATAGTTTTTGAGGTCCTGCTGCAGCAAATCACGCGATCACCGACGCCTTCGAAGGCAAACATCATTTCTGTTCGCTTTATCATTATTTTGTTAAGTTATTAATCCCTCCACCAGAACACCTCCTAACAACTTAAAACTGATGTTATGGTCGCTTTAAGAGACATATTAAACCAAAACTCTTTTTAGAGTACCATTTCTGTGCATGTTGTAGGACCAATCGCTGGGTGAAGCTACCCAAAACCATTAATAATCGGACACAAAACTCATAATCAATTTTTTCTAAAGGTATCCAAACGTATATTCGACCTATTGCTCGGCTTCCCTGCAGTTTCCAAACTTTGTGTTCCTGTTTGGTTGTACACGACAGTTTCAGGATTTCAATTCTTTTTAGGATTTTGAAAATGTTATAAAAGGCCTTAATTACCGGATTTTTCATATTCATGTAGTCCTGATCTTATTTATTACATCGCTGACATCTAGGTTTGATTATCAAGTAACTGTTTACGTTGCATAAAAATGTTGTGCGCAACTTTTGATTGATGGGTTAACATTTGTGTTTGGTTGATTGCATTGAGGTAAATTCAAGCCTGACTAATTCCTATTCAGTGTTTAGCTTATTGCTTGTAGTGTTTTATGTCACGTATTTTATCCCTTTCTCGTTGTCTTTTATTGTTTTTTTTTTCTGAACTGCTACAAAGCAGAATAATTGTAATTTCTCAAATTTGTTTCAGCATTCCGGCAGTACTGAGCGTGAAGCTGCGAAGGAATTGCTGGGTATTTTGTGTTCCTCGAGGTAAGAACTCTGTTCCTTATAGCAAGAAGACCTAAAATTAACTCGGACAGTAAAATTGACCTATTATGTAAAAAATGGATGGAAATAGCACTTTGAAAGCCACCGGACAAATATCAAACTTTTGCAGGTTCTGTTTGATTGAGCCCTTTCGTGGATAGTTATGCCTCGGGTTCAGCAAAATAAGGTCTCAGATAATTTTCTGATATTAATTATACATAACAAACAGCATCATTGCATTAAGAGTAATTGCATTCTAAATGTAAAGGAGAGTTGTCAACAAATTTCCAATGAAAAAGAAACGATCCTGATATTATCATATTTCACTATGAAAAGGTTTAATACATTTGATTTCAGAATGTATTCCTACGAGGTTGTAACAGAAGGAAAGGAGTCATCGACATTCTCTGCTATTCTTGGTGCTAAAACCGAATATGCCGACATTTATAAAGATCAAGTACGTTGCACCAAATAAGTATATTGTTTCACTCATAAACCGACTTAATATTGTTCACAGAAAAGCATGCCAAACGAGCAACAATCATGGAGATGTTGAACAACAGCGGATATTCGCCTCCGCCGATGTGACTTACCCAAATGTTTATTTTCAACCGAAAAATGCCAGTTTATTAACCTCATTTTAGTACTCGCCATGGAACAATAGTGGTCATGCGCCTCCGTTTAAGTGCCTTAAACAGATTTTTATTTTTAAGTGAAAAATGTCAGTTCATCCACCTCTTATGTGTGCACGCCTTGAAACAATGGTGGCAATGCGCCTCTGACTTAAACAAATTTTAATTTTCAACAGAAAACACAAACAAAACGTTTATTAACCTCAGCTATTTACTCACCAGGGATGGCTTTAACCGCGAGCAACAAATGAATGCATAAGTCATGTAAAGCCAATGAAAATCAAGATGTATTTTTTCAACCGTCTAAAAGGCTGATATATGATATATGGCTACTTGTTTCAGAGACTTGAAAGACGTCCCCCAGTGTTAGTTCATCATAACATGGAAACTGGCAAATTCAGTGACATTGAAGACTTTCAACAAGAGGTAAAATAACCCGACCATCTTGTTTGTGGCGTCTATTTTGAAATTGATTATTGTACAACAACGCTGTCATCTCAAACGACCTTTTGGCTGCGTGGGGAGGCTTTGTCTACTGGATATGGACATCCTTGATATGCGTATTTCACTTTTGTACTTATTTGTACGTGTCGATCACTTTCTTCAATGCTCGTTTCGCTCTTGAAGCGAAGAGGTAACCATCGACACACCTTAACGAAGAAGTGTTGCGTTTTTTTCTTAATATTAAGCATACTCAGTAAAAAAAACTCGTTACCCACTTGATTTAAGTTAACCGATGTCAACGTCAAATCTTAGTGTTCGACAGAAACAATAAATTATTTATTTTCGATCCTGTGTATGATATTTTCGCTATTATATCTGTAATATATTTTAAACGTCTGCCATTAATATCTACACGAATGAATAAAGGAAATTATTAGAGAAATAATTTGCGTATTGCGAACTTGCGAACAATTATATAAATAGTAAATGTTTGTCTAATTACAGGACCTGTCAGAAGAAGATATTTATATTCTGGACTCATATGACCAGGTATAAATTTACAGATATAATCAGGTCAACAGGTGTGCCAGTAGGGCATTTTTGTAATAAAATTATTCCGGTTTTTGTTTTTAACTATCACCCAAAGTATATGCTACGATAGTTATATTTATTGTATATATTTATGGATCAAAAAGACTTCAATGTTTCCATTCTCGTTTATTACGAAGTAAAAGGCTTGATTTATGTATAATATATTTTAGAAATTGAAGTAGTTTCATAATCGTTGTTTTTGTCTATGTAATTAAAATGCCTTCGTTTGTTGTTTTTGTCAGATATTTGTTTGGTGTGGTGAGCGTGTTGGAAAAGACAAGAGGCGGAAACTTTCTGGAGTAGCTAAAGTAATTTTCATTTGAAGATATTATTCTTAAAAAAGAGTTGAGCTGCCCGAAATAGCTTCTTAATAGAACCTATTAAAAGATAAAAAGAGATGGATTGACATGAATAATACCAAGAAAAACATTGTCAAGTACGAAACAAACAGCAGAAAAGAAGAAAGTATCGATCGTAAAATATAAATGACAGTCATAATATTACATTTATACAAACAGGAAATAGTTAAAAATTAACATTTACATAATCACGCCCGCCGCGATTATCATGGACTAGACTCGATCAAACCGGTTTCGCTTTCCACTTAATGTATGTGCAACAATCCCCTTTTCAGGCTTTGATTAAAAAAAGGAATTGACTCGATTTATCAGGTTTCGCTTACCATTCAATTGTTTACAACCATCCCCTTATCAGTTATTGCAAACAAGGAGAAACTTGCACGTTTACAAAGTATTTAACGCTTTCATAATTATTACCATACCCAGTACAACCCCTTAAGAGGAGGGGAAAAGAGTATATCATATACTTTCAAGAGCATCATTTGCAAAAAATACCATTGAAGAACAAACAAGCACTCTAAATATTTCCTTAACATTAAATGTTACATCTAAGAAGTAAATATGCAGACGTTTCGTTATATCGTTCAGTTTTTTTCCATGTCGTTTATATTGCAATATCATAGGTCTTACGAATCCAAGAGTTTGTTTTGATTATAATAATACGATGCTGTGCATGGTGACCTGTTTTCTGTTGAATAAACTTTACAAAAAGGCTCAAGCAGACATATCAAAGAAATTGCGACAAATATTTAAAGCAACTTGTACATCCGTGTGGCGGCTGTAAAAAGTGTCCTCGTACATTCAATCAGTGCTGTTATCGGTTACATCCTTTGAGAACGATACTTATGTAGTATGTTAACCGTACCTCTTAATTACTTTTTAAAAAATAAATTTCGACCAGTTTTAAGATAGTTGGTTTCAATATCCTAGCCAATATAGATTTGGTTATTGTTCAATCACTCCAGGATATGCTTCCTGCTTTTTAATTTTGCCTTTGGCGTTTGTTGTTATATGCAGGGTTTATATTCTCAGATCCCATTAAAAATTCTATTCTGTTTAGTTCCGCCCATTGTTTTCTCGCTTAGAGGAAACGCATTATTTTATCTGGGGACAGATACCACTGTACATGCAATGGTATTAATCTGAAAAACCTGCATTGAAGATTCCATGTTCACCGCCATATGTACACCATCCTTTGGTATGTATCAAAATTGTACTGTTTATTGGTGTGAATGTTGATCTGCGCTCAACCCTGTGCTAGGCGTCGTGGTTAGTTATTTGCATTTCCATTACTGTGAATAAACAGGCTCATTCAAACCGTGCCTGCAATATTTTCATATTTGTCGTGCTCGGTGGCTTTCAAAGTTCCCTTTTCATCTATTGCATTAAAGTAAATAATTTTACAAAAGTTTTATTCCTTTATCATTGCTGCTTTATCAAAAGTTTGCAGAAAACCTTAGTGTTATGCCTTATCACTTAAACGATATGAAAAAGATCCCATTTGATATGCAATACGAGATAACATTATTATATTTTTCTACAGGAATATATACGCAGAGATCCAGCCGGGAGAGATAAAAGTCTCGTTTCCATATGGGTTGTGTCACAAAGAAGTGAACCAGTTGCCTTTAGCAAACACTTCAGCACCTGGAATGCCCTAGGATATTCGGTATAGCACAATTCAGCAAGGATACTTAACAACATAAAGAATGATATGATAATCCACACAAGCGTCGAACATGAGTGTTTCTTATAATGAATATTGAATTTATAAATTTCTGCAAATGTAGTTTGTTTAATTTTGAAGTCAGCTATTAAGTATTTATTGTTAATATGAATAACTATACGTTTTTCATACCGTTATTGAAGCTTTCGTTTTATTGCAGGGAAGGCATTCATACGAAGTAATACGGAAGCGGATTCGACAAGAAAATGCAAAGATAGACCTAAATCAAAATGTAATAACCAGCTTATGATATATTTTTAACATAAATAGACAAAATATAATAATATATAATAATCTAATACCAATTATTATCAATAATGCTATACAAGTTACAAACAAGATGCTGTATTATGTTCAAATATTTGTTTCAGAAGGAAATCATAGTCTTGAGAAATGTAAAAGATATTTATCCTTCAATACAAGTAGTGAAATTTGATGATTCTAAATACTGAGAGCTAGAGTTTTTCAAAATGTTTACTATACTTCACGCGGAATTTTGGTACATGTAGTTCCTCTAATGTGCCTGTTTTTTGACGTTACATTCCAGGAAAAACAACATTAACTAATAACGTCAATGTCTTAATAGGCTTGTCATACAGTTACAATGGTTTTAAGATGTTCGATGATCAAACCTATGGTTTGAAATGGATCATAATTTGTGCTGTTTAATTGTGTACAATTAATGATGTATTGCGTTTTATACGGGAATAGGTCTGCATTTCTGTTAATTTCATAATCAAGATCAATCAAACCGAGCCTATTTCGTGAACGAGTCCATTCTAAGTTTACTTTTTATTTATTTAATTCAATTATAAAAACACATTTATAATGTAAAACAATTATGACGTAAAATGCATTTTTAATACATTTGCATATTTGAATATTGTCGGTTTGTTTACGAGGAGAAGCATTTGCATTTTATTGTCAGTCTGAAAAAGCAGAACTGAAAACCTATGTCAGCACGTAAGGAAACTGAATGAATAATTATTCATTCAACAAAACACCTTGTTTTCTTTCAGATGGTTGATACCAGTTTTCTTACGCAGCCAAAGTACCCATACAAAGATCTCCTCAAGAAAGAACTGCCCCATGATGTAGACGACACGAATAAACATGTAAACATAATATATATGCGTTTTCTTAAAATTCTGGTCATGTCTTTGTAGAGGCCTTGTAAAAAGTCATAACCATCTTCACTTAAGACTGCATATTGGATGAATGTAGAATTTGTATCAGTTGATGTTGTTTGGTGTAGCTTGACATGAAACTATTCAAAATGAAAAATATTATTGATTAAATATTGGAATGACTATAATCTAGCATCATGACATTATTTAGCAAACATCCATTTGATAATTCGTAAGTTGGAGACCAAGTTCCGCTTTTCTTACATTGTGACATTATAAGTTAATGTTTCAATCACGAGTATATATTACTTCTCATTATGGGCCATTCTGTAGTCAGCGTAAAATATCTTTCTGCCTGCGTTGTGGTACAGCTTCTGACGTAGACAACAACAGCAACAACTGCGATTTCAGATTACGTCTTTGATACACGACTATCTTAATAAACCATGTAAGACGAATGGAATAATTGTGAAGTTGTATCAATCAATGTCTGGACAACTCGCTAGTTTGTGCGAACAGTCGATGCCAAACAAAAGAAAGATTTAAGTTATTATGGTCTTTTAATAGTTACTTCATTATAAACGAGATGTCCCAAAAAATGAGAGGTTATAAATAACTCATAAAATCAGATATATGTATATCAGATATATCAGTAATCAGTATGTTGTTTTTTGTGACTGAGATATAAAGGATAAGCTTGTAGTGAGACTATTCTAGACCGTTTATAAATGTATGTCTGCTTGCGCCTCATTTGTCTCAAAGTATACGTCCGTCTCTTTTCAGAATCACTTATCAGAAAAACAGTTCCAGAAATATTTGAAGATCAGCCGCCTAGAGTTCTACAGGCTCCCTATGTGGAAGCAGGCTCAAATACTAAGATCTGCAAAACTTCTGTACAGACCCAAACTTACGACAAAACCTATTGAACAACCCTTACTTTTATAGTATTCTTGGCCGACATTGCTTAGATGGAATTTAGAACCAAGTTCTCCTAATTAGTCTTCTGCATATAATGAATCCGAATCTTACTGAAATCTTCAACTCCTTTGAAATTAAGAGTTACAGTACAGATTTTTTTCACATTGCTGTCAGTTTTGAAGACTACAAATGAGTTTATCTAAAAGACAAACGGCGACTATGGTACCTGAAACAAGTCTTATAACAAGAGAATTCAACGGATTCATCTTGCCTACTTACAGGAGAGGATACTGAATTCAACGGATTCATCTTGACTTATTACAAAAGAGGATGCTGAATTAAAAGAATTCATCTTGACTAATTACAAGAGATGATGCTGAATTCAACGGATTCATTTTGACTAATTACACGAGAGGATACTGAATTCAACGAATTCATCTTGACTAATTACAAGAGATGATACTGAATTCAATGAATTCATCTTGACTAATTACAAGAGAGGATACTGAATTCAACGAATTCATCTTGACTAATTACAAGAGATGATACTGAATTCAACGGATTCATTTTGACTTACATGTATTACAAGTTAGAGAAGATACTGAATTCAAAGGATTCATCTTGACTACTTACAAGAGAGGATACTGAATTAAACGGATTAACCTTGACTAATTACAAGAGAAGATACAAATTTTAACGGATTTACTTTGTCTTGACTTATTGCAAGAGAAGATAATGAATTTAACGGATTCATATTGAATTAAGTCGGATGAAAAAGGAGTTGTTTTGCACAAAAAATAAATGAAACAGATTGTAAAAAACTTAAAGAAATAAGTATTTTCTTAGGACATTTGGGTTCAATATGAATAATATGTCACTCATTTAAAAAATTGTTAAAGCATCGACGATTTTCCAGTTTACCTCTACTCGTTTTAACACCACATAACATGGGATTCTTTCAAGAAACCACGTTATACAGTAATACGCATTGATTTTAAGAATGACATAAAAGGCAAAAAGCAAAAGCCTAACGGAGCAGAGTAGAAATAAATGCAGTTATGTTAAATACACCATTTCTTCTTACTAAGTAAAAATGATTATACTCATGGGAAATGATCATATTTATTGAGTTTGCTAAATAGAGGATAAACCGGGGCCCAAGATCATAAAGCCATTTCAGCCAATCAGATTCTTGAGATTTGAGACTGATCTCCAGATTTAGTTTGATGATCTTGGGCATAGATTACTGCTAAATATTTCTTCAACACCAACAAGAAAACATAATTATAAACGATTAGTTTTATTTCTGTTTGTTATTCATGACTGCTTTAAGTTCTATAAGAAATAAGGAAAAAAGCAAGTTCAAAGCAATTCTTAATTGCTTCATTAAAAGCCGATAATTTTGCATCAAAAGCATCAGTACATCATGTATTGATTCCAGTGCTCTATTTATTCTATTTAACCGTAATGTTATTTATATAAATATATCTTGTTAAATTAGAATATTTAATTATAAAATGTTATTGACACAAGAATAAAAACTATATGATACTTTGTTTTCTTTTTAAAGCGTAATGGCAAAGCCATATTCTGTATGCCTAAAATAACTCATTTTTCTGTCTGAGGTTTTAACAGTCGAAGTACAAAAACCTGAAAAGAATATTAAATAGAAACCTTAACGCAAAAATCCTGGATGTCTGCTTTCAAATCCGAGGCGACATTGTATAACAAAAGAGAACTTACTGAAGATTTTCAGGTCTTTTGGCAATATCAAACGAAAAGCCAATTTGTATCTAAAACTACTTTAGTAAACAAGCTATGATATTACGCCAAGCTTCTCTTTCTGTCCGCTTTAAAGAGACTAGATATAGATATAACACTCCTTTACTAAGTATGAGTCTTACGAAGTGTTATAATAGGCATGTTTTAAGAATAAACATTCACAGGTAATCTGATCTTCGGAGACATTTTCTGAAATTTTCATTTTAAGCCGGAGTTTTCAATGAGAAATATCGGCTTATAGATTGGCAAAGGTCAAGCCGGCTGGCGGCTAAGCGAACGTCCTCAAGAACTAAGTTTTAGTTTTGATTATAACCTTTTACAATTTTTATCAAATCCTCTCAAACTGTGTAGCAATGTTCTTTGTAAGAAGTCTTGACTTACAAATTGCTTAAACTTATATTGTGTTTCGTGCAGAATTCTTGTTGCTATAGCAACAAGGTGAAAATCACTATTCACAAACTGCAAGGAAAAGAGAGCTTATGATGTGTATGATGTATGTTCTAGAGGACCTCTACAACATTTATTCTGAAATGGACCTTGGTGTCAGTATTGGTCATACCCTTTTGGTCATTAAAAATACAACTTATTGGCACATTAACATCTATGAGGCAGATCGTGATAAAGTATACAGTTTTAGTTATAAAATATGTACTTGTCGGAAATGTGTATTGTCACTGTCGTGTAACAGCTGCCATTCAAACACTGAAATAAAAATCCTATTCATCATATACTCGTAATCCTAGTATACCTTGTATACCGAATGGTATGTATACAAATTGTAAACAATAAATCACATACCATTTTCCTTGCTTGTTTGGCCGCCGTCTTGAGAACTGTCACAGGGCACTTGACATTTGGCACAGGGCAGCTCTTACACGACACTGATTGTGTTGATCGTGGACTTCTAGGTTGTTTGACGAAAGAAAAAGAACATTAACAACCTGTAATGTTTAGATACGCATAAAAACTGAGCAAACTTTTCCTTCTTTCTAATTGTAAAAGTATTGAAATATTTCCAGTGATTTATATTTTGACTGGCAAAAGTACGCTCACTACCATGTGCCATGACCTTCTGTGCCAAGACGAGAAATTATGCTATCAACTAAAACCGACATTATAAAGTTGATTTTATATGTGATAAGCACGTTAAGACTTGTGAGTTTAATTATCGTTCAAATGGAGAGGCTCTTTTGACCTTCCTACAATACCATTCATATTTTATTAGAAATTTCTCTTAAGTTGTTCCAAAGCTTTTGATGGAAAGTTAAAGGTTACAATGTCAAGGAGGACTTTAAATGTCACATAATGTCAAACCCAAGTACGCTGTCAGATTTAGATGGATACCATTGATTTTTTCAGAGAAAATTCCTATGCTCGCATTTCTGAATCTCAGTTACTGGTTGATTCTATATCTTGATAGAAGCTGATAGCACCTTCTATAATAGCGTTTAAGGATTTTTTTAAAAAAAGTCTCTATTGGACTAGTTTACGGACTGTTTGTGTCTTCCTTTATTAGGCTCCGAGTGTGTATACACATCAATGCAAAAGCGGTTTAGGATATTTCCATGATTTCAATGACCTCTTATTGTACTAGTTTGCGGACTGTTTGTTTCTTTTTAATATTAAGCTTCGGTTGTGTACACACACCAATGTAATATCGAACTATCTTTAACGATTGTAAGAATACTCTCATCTTAATTAAACAGCCTATCTTTCCCATAAATCTGGTCATTATATCGAAAGAAAAATATATTAAACGCTTTATTGCCTATAAAATTCTTATATTACAGAATCTTGGATAAAGTATTTGATACAGTTTTAACAAGTGCATGAACATGTTCGTTCGGTCACATTGTACAATAAATAACGTACTTGCCTCGGAAACTGACTGCTGCCAAACCCTTTAAGCAAATCAGGCAAAAACCGGCCAAGTGGTTCACACTTCAAACTGAGAATCCCTTGCAATCCTTTATCTCAGTTATTGATAAATGAGGTATTAGTTAAGAGATACTTACAGTCCCTCTATCAGCGCCTTGCTCCTGGTGTTTTCTGTGAAACGAAGGATTTCTGATCTTTGATTCCCTGTGAAAATTATATACTGTTCAGTTACGCTCATTACTCGTTCGTTTAGGAAAAACGCATCCTTTTATCCGAGACCATACGCCGTTTATCATGGAATCAGAAAAAGTCTCGTTGAAGGTTTTATGTTCACCGTCATTTGCACGACATCGTTTGTGATAGAATGATAGTGTCTCTAGCTGGGAGCGAACCCGCACCGTCACGGCGACAGCGCCTAGCCCCGCAACTCCTGCGACACAACCAACTGAGCTAGCCGAGACAAACCCAAAAAAGGATGATCGGATAGCCCTGATATACGTAACTATCACTGCATGACATCGGTAACGGGTAATTTAACTGATAACAGTACTGACTACTGAAGGTTTTATATTCACCGTCATTGCACGACATCGTTTGGGATATAATATATAGTTATTTGGTTTCTTGACAGGGAATGTGAGGATATATTGCCGGTCTGGGTGTCATATTACCCGAGCCGCAGGCCGGCAATATATCCTCACATACCCTTTCAAGGAATCAAATAATTGTTTTATTATACTGCAAAGACTTTTTCAGACAAAATTAATTAGAAAACATCGATTTTCTTAATTCCCCGCTGAGAACCTCAATAATTACATGTCTGACGTCATTAATTTACCTGCATGACGTCACTACTATAGAAATTGAATGGAATATCGGTTTGATATTTATTTACAAAATTTGAGAATAATCTGATCGTTTTCAACGTTAAAAACATAACACAAATATTTTCTGTAACAAGTTTAGTAATCCCTAAGCATACCGCTTTATAATTTACAAGATCGGCTTCAAATTATGCATTTTCACGGAAATTCAAAACAAAATGGCGGACGAAAAGAAAAGGTGAGAGGCCAGAGAGGGAAATTTAGGCACGTGCGTTCATATCTACGGCCGATCAACGGCAAATTATCCAATCAAATTCAAGCAAATTTCTTTGCAGTATAATAATAAACCTTGTACTCTTGATTTGTGTAAATAAAAAATTACCCTCAATCGGGTGCTAGTTTAATGCATTTTCATTACTGTACATGAAAAGGCTAATATAATATGTAATTACTTTCAAAGTTCGGTTTTTTTCTGTTTTTTTTTCTAATATTGACATTGTTGAATATGAAATATGAAGTATTGGACATCCGAAAGGGTTAGCAGAATAAAATAGAACTAGATTAGATGCATTGTCTATATAACCTCTGAGCTTACCAAACCCACAAATGGCTGCGCCCTCGTTAACATTGTTATACATTTTTTTCATACAAACAAGTGAGCTTTATGGTTGGCGCACTGTTCATATTTCCACTTTCCTTTTTTTAGCATAATCTAGTAGTTACATATTTATTTTTCATTTACTATTTATTATAAAAGACAAACAAAATCTAAAAAAAATCCAGCTTCAATTGGGCTTGTGCTTTTACCCCTTGTTATGTAATTATAAAGTCTAAGTTACTTTGATATTTATTTGCTTTTCCATTAACGGGTTCATTCAAACGTATAATTTATCCTCGGATGATATTTTATTCATCAATGTTAGTTTGAGTATGTATATAACAGTGTCAGACTTAACACACAAACACATTATATTTGTTAATTTACCTTAAAACTACGTGTATATATGAGCTTTTTCAAAGTTGTCAAATGGCAAATACAAATTGTTGCAAACTCAAACAATTATTATGTTTACATTTTTTTAATGTTCGACTGCTTTAAAAGATTATATTTTAATCAATTCTTAATTAGTTTGATACGTCCGGCAATTCATCAAAATATACACTGGACATCATAACAAGATGACTTTAAACAATTCAGTATTGACAATTTAATCGATATACTACTCAAGTTTCGTCATTTTGTGCATGCAACATCTCTTCCGAAAACCTAATTCTTGTCATCATGCACTTATGATGAATATTACAGCCATTTTACGACTTGAAGCTTATTATCACCAGACAATAGAATGTGAGGAAAGAATGGAAAGAAATAAACAAATCGCAATTAAGGTAGGCGATCTGAGAGGTAATTAGGCTTGTACATCACATCTAGATATCGCATTACAATAGTTATTATCGAATAGGTGCTTCAGAAGTATAAACAACAATAAGGGTGTATTTCATTGGAGTATTAACAATAAGGATGTCTGTGTATCTGCTTACAAACTGGACCCCCTAAATTCAACAGTTTATTAGAGGTAAGGTTCAGCATTTTAAAGTAGATTGTACTCGAAATATGAAATATGTACCTTCAGACATCCGTTTACATGTTAACTGTACAAAATATCTACATGGAGCAAGCCCAAAGACATAACATTAAATAATTTAATGTACCATACAATACCATACTATGCAATTACATACCATACCATTTAATGTCATGCCGTGCCGTGTCGTGCCACACCACACCACACCACACCACACCATACCATACCATACCATACCAATCAGTATATCATATCATTTTACATAGCATGACATAAGCTCGACACAACATAGTAATATATATAGTATTTCTTAAACAAAAATAGTCGAAACAATAACCTAAAGGTAAATAATTATAATACAATGAAAAACGCTCAGTATATTGAAGTAATCAGTGACTTTAAATTAAACAGTATCCCTGTCATCAATTTGTTCACCAGTCTTTAATCCAGAATTAGCTTTCCAAGCCTATAAACTAAAATAGACTGTAGATACTGTACCTACAAATGTGCAAACCTAGTTAGTTCGTATTTTGCTTTGTTTAAAGAGAGACGTAGGAAATCAAACAATTAGATCTGTGATGTTTGGACAGTAATTAATTACTAAATAAGTGTTTCCGTTTTAACACATTCATGTTGAAAGCGTTTGTTTACTTCGTCTGAACATAAATGTGCCGTGTTACAACATGCAATATAATTTTGAGACATAGGTCATTGCCTTTTGAGTTAAAATAACAAACCACATTAAAAATGAAGAATTTCATGAACATGACCAGGCGGAGACACGTAGAGGGCAAGGTGTGGAAAGCAGTAATTGAATGAGTCTTTATTTTAAAGAATCGGGTATAATATATACCAGCATTTGTAATTAATGTCTACATGCAATAATGCACAGAAATTTTGTAGACTGGACGTAGCCCGCATTCACACCGAATCCGCTAGTCTCATAGCAGAACAATGATCTAAGATATAACATTCTTGCATACTAAATCAGTATTCCCGTATTTCACCGGTGCTTCAACCAAAAATTATTTATTATATTAGAGTTTTTGAGAATAAAAAGTGAAAAGTGAATCAGGAATAACCACATCCACAAGACACTGCCTCTCCACACAACCAAAAAGTAGAGATGAAAAGGTAGCATGTTTTATATATGATCAATTTAAAATCGACACCATCAAACAATTAACTTAAATAAGAACCCGAGTGGTTACCGCTATAGAACGGTCAAAAGCAAAACACTTTGCCACTGGGGGTTTAAAAATGTAATACGGTCCACCAACCTCACACCTGCCCCAACAAGTTCTTTGTTAAAGAAAATTAAACTTGTCTCCAGGGTTCAAATTCCTTATAATGTTGATGTTTTTAGACTATCGCAACTAGAACCCGTGCGATGACGCGATAACATGCAGCTTTTGGAACTTAAACCAAGGAACATTTATATAGAACTGAAAGACACATCATAAAAAAGAATGCACTGTAATATTAATCAACAAATCCTTTTATAAGCACTTTCTTTAAATAACTAGTGTACAGTCGTTATTTTATTCATGACACGTTATACACTGAGCGGCTAAAAATGTGTTTTAAAAATGTATTTTTATTGTCTATTGTAATGTTACCGCCCGCACATTAGACGGTTACAAACCCACTCTCAATGAGCCAGGAAGTAATAACCATCGTGAAAGAAGGTTGGGAGGAGAGCTTGGAAAGATTCTTATGGAGGAATGTGATACGAACCAACACTATGACGTTTTGAATACTGTATTTTTCTTTATATCAGTGCCCAAGGTTATAAAACTGAGCATGGAAACCAGTCTCAAATCTCAAGCATCTGATTGGCTGAAATGGCGACTGGTCGCCATATCAGCCAATCAGATGCTTGAGATTTGAGACTGGTTTCCAATCTCAGCTTTATAACCTTCAGTCCTGAGTTTTATTAAAATGAGCCTTCACCGAAAAAGGACACGAAAAAACAACAACAACAAAAAGTACAACAAAAACATCAATAATTATTCATTGTGTTATAGGAAATATTATTTGGCATTCGAGTATAGTTTATCATTTGCAGACATTTAATTTATTGTGGCTATATTTCATTTCAGAAGGTCTAGACATTACCCTAAGCTGGGGTTATCAGGTCTGCCAATTACGTTCCTTACCAATCCACCAGATATCAGTTACGTTATATTTGTCTTGAAAGATTTCATTCCCTAAGCATTCATTAATATAAAAAGTGAGAAAGCTGTAAATATTTGAGACTGATTACAGTCATAGAAATGAGTAAGGAAGGATCGATCGTTGGTTTCAGTTTATCGATGAAACAACGCGCCTGAAAGTATCTCAATGTATAGGCTTCCTTTAGAAACAAATACGGCAGCGCTATCTATTAACGATTTTCAGTTACTTTTCATTAAGCATTAAAACGAGACAAAAGTTTTCATTAACGTGAAATGAATTCAGCCTCTAGGTGTATAAGATGAAAGCTCTGGACTTAGAAGTGTTTATAGTGTTAATTGAAGCCAGGAATCACTTGCGCATGGGTTTTGTACTTATACGGATGTAACATTCAGAGCAAAACATGAAAAATAGCGTTGATTTTTTAGTAAATTTTAAAAAGGAATAAGTTGTGTTGACTTGCAAAGTTTATTTGTAACTAATAATTATGTAAAAGACTGCATTTGCCGGATAAACCGGACTTAGAATCCATGATATGGGATGTTCTGCTTCGGTTAAGGACTCGAGAACTGCAATACAATCTCTACCACTACCGCGTAACATGCAGGGTCGTCGGCAATGGCCTACCCCTAACAAAGTAACCAGTAAACTGACACCGCGGAGTTGGACAAATATAAACCTGAGCCTTGTGACCAGAGGCGGTGGAAGCGTAAGTGTTTCAATATTTGATTAAATACTATTGTATTAGGGATTTTTTTAATAAGAGACATTGAAGAAAAGACACACGTGTTTCAAATAATTAAACTTGTAAAAATTTCTTAAAACTTAAAATTTATTGTTTTGATGCAATAACAACAAACTATGGCTGAACAAAAACATTAGAAAAGACACAGAACAAAAAAGAAACAACAACAACAACAAAAAAGCAACAACAAAAATACAGAAAACTAAATGTAAGATAAATATAATGCAATTCAATAGAATTAATTAACAATTACAGCAAAAAGGGCAACAATAACATTCTACTTTTAATGTATAGCTATATCGAGTCAAAATGGAAATGCATATATTAATTTTTAAAACAAGTATATTTAACAAGTCACACTATTAAACATTTGATTTTATCAAATATATTGTATGGAACGCCTAAACTGTCTTATGTTAAGAAAAATTATAATGCTCGGTCAACTGTCATTTTGTTGAGTCCTATAAACGATATGCCGTATGATAATTCTAATGTGACCTGTAACTGAAATGTCATGTTATGTGATGATAATATTTTCTAGTGTCCAAAGAACGTGTTGATGGGTGCTGTATTTAAGTGAAGCAGTGTATTACTGAGTGATTCTTTCGTTATGTTCAGTTGCAATGACATGCTGTTGGGTGGTAGAAGTATCATGTCCTGTTATGATTATATTCTGTCAAGTGGGTAATTCTTTATGTTCAGTCATGAAAATATAGTTTCAACATTATGTTTAGTTGAAGCAGTGTCGTGCTTAGTGATTCTTTCATTATGTTCAGTTGCAATGACATGCTGTTGGGTGGTAGAAGTATCATGTTCTGTTATGATAATATTCTGTCTAGTGGGTAATTCTTTATGTTCAGTCATGAAAATATACCGTTGAGTAGTTTCAACGTTATGTTTAGTCGAAGCAGTGTATTACTGAGTGATTATTTCATTATGTGCAGTTGCAATGACATGCTGTTGGGTGGTAGAAGTATTATGTTCAGTTATAATAATGTTCTGTCTAGTGGGTAACTCTTTATGTTCAGTCATGAAAATATACTGTTGAGTAGTTTCAACATTATGTCTAGTCGAAGCACTGTATTACTGAGTGATTATTTCATTATGTTCAGTTGCAATGAGATGCTGTTGGGTGGTAGAAGTATCATGTTCAGTTACGATAATGTTCTGTCTAGTGGGTAATTCTTTATGTTCAGTCATGAAAATATACTGTTGAGTAGCTTCAACGTTATGATTAGTCGAAGCAGTTTTTTTTCTGCGTGATTATTTCATTATATTCAGTTGCAATGACAAGCTGTTGAGTGGTAAAAGTATCATGTTCAGTTATGATAATGTTCTGTCTAGTGAGTAATTCTTTATGTTCAGTTCTGAAAATATACTGTTGAGTAGTTTCAACAATGTGTTTAGTCGAAGCAGTGTATTACTGAGTGATTATTCCATTATGTTCAGTTGCAATGACATGCTATTGGGCGGTAGTATCATCTTTTTCAGTTATGATAATGTTCTGTCTAGTGAGTAATTCTTTATGTTCAGTCGTGAAAATATGCTGTTGTGTAGTTTTAATATTATTTTCAGTAATACAATGCTTTGACTAAACATAATGTTGAAACAACCCAACAGTATATTATCATTATTGAACATAATAAATTACACACTAGACAGAACATAATCATAACTGAACATAATAATTGTGCCACCCAACAGCATGTCATTGCAACTGAACAAAAGGAAAGAATAATTCCGTAATAAACTGCTTCGACTCAACATAATGATGAAACTACTCAACAGAATATTTTCATAACTAAACAAAATGAATTTCTAACTTGACAGAAGATTATCGTAACTGAACAGGATACTTGTATTACCCAACATCACGTCATTCCAACAGAACATAGTGAAAGAATCACTCAGTAATACACTGCTTTGACTAAACATAATTATTTTTCTACTAAATAGTATAATTTTATGGCTGAACATAATGAGTATAGCACAAGACAGAATATTATCAAAACTGAACATAATAATTGAGCCACCCAACAGCATGCCGTAATAACTTAGAATAATGAAAGAATCACTCAGTAATATAATGCTTCGACTTAACATGATGATAGCTCTACTCAATAGTATATTTTCATTGTTGGACATAATATATTACGCACAAGACAAAATGTTACCATAACTGAATAGAATGACAGTTGACCGAGCATAATAGTTTTTCTAAACATAAGACAGTTTAGGCGTTCCACAATATTGTCATTTTCGATAATTTCTTGATAATGAAATGATAAGTTGGGTTATATTAATTTGTAACGAATAGTCAATAAAGCAATTAAATACCCGTATCAGTAACATAACGATGCCTGTTTTACGCAGTCAGTCCAACTGTACTTATCACAGAAAATGTTTTATCATGTACTTGAAAACAAAACAAATAATATTCTGTTCATTAAGTTAAATGCGATAATTAACGCAATTGGCAATCTATCATTAACGGGTACATTAACCGGTACATGTAAAATAACACAGTACACCAGTCATATACATATGCAACGTAAACCAGGATATGTTACAGCCAAAAGCAGCGGGTAGAAAATAAAGAGCAAATAATTTAATACCTGAGAATATTTCAATAAAATAGTGTTCAAGTTTACTTTAATTTGTTCACGTAAGACAGTAGATGCCATCCCAAACTGTCAATACTGAGTTGTCTTTAGACTATGATACAAGTGTCATGAATGTGGTATTTTTTTCTTTTTGTTTGACTGTTGCTTAAAAACGTTGAACGGAGTTTTTATTCCATGTTATGTTATTTGGAAATTAACACAAATTCTTTACCAGTTTTGTTCATTATTCAAGTTTAAATAACGTTGGCCAAAATGTATTTTTACAGCACTGTTTGATAATTTTGTAGTACATGCCAGTCTTTTACCGAATGATTAACAAATTAAACTGCCATAAAATAGACCAGCATTCTCGAATAATAAAACACAATTAAAATAGACTATTTTCCACAGAAGCCCCGTACTGCCGATCTACTCCCTGACGGTTTGTTTGTTGACGAAGAGTTTCCACCTACTACTTACTCTATCTACAGGAAGAAAACACTCACTAAACCAGTCGTTTGGAAGAGGCCATTGGTAAGTTCTATATATAGTGAAGGACCGTGCATTACTTAAGATATTATTTTGGCAACTAGCACAACAGAAGGCCTTCGGTTTTATTGAAATTAGGTGTAAACAGTTTGTACATCGATAAAACGCAAGAAATCGATATTTAAATTTTAGGGAATGTTTGTTGATCACAATTTTCATAACTTTTAACGATATATGATATTTCTTTTTACTTTAAATCGATTAAGTAAAATTGTTCAAAACTAGTAAATTTTAACTTAGAGTAAAGGTTGGCTATAATTATGTTGAGACTAGACAAACTTTTGTATCACCCTATGCGACCGAAATACAAGGATATGGCATTCCTTTAGTTATTGTTTTGGAGACTCGAACACTTGCAGGGTATCATGTTATCATATTGAGACTAGCTTTTGTGACACCCGATGCGACAAAACTACACACGTTTCTATTTCGCTCAAGGCACACTTGATGTATTTTGTTTGGTGTTTGATGCTATGTGTTAAAACATCATTATTCGTGTTCATTTTATGTTTCATCTTGCATATAGAGGATACTACGTGATTCATTTAATACTGAAGCTGTTGAACTCGTCATCTACATCGATATAAATTTCCACAAAAGCCTTATTTAATATCGATTAAGATGACTCGTTAAATAATTTCAGTATTAAATGAACACTTATGTCACATGTATATCCTCTGTATGCAAGATGACCAAAATAAATAATTAGCAATCATTAATTTCAATAACAATTACTGAAAAAAGGTTTACTTTTCATTAACTGAAAATAAATTCCTCTTAAAAGAAAAATCTTATCTTCGAAATGATACAAGTAAATTACAAATATGTTTTATTTTAATAATCGTCTACAGTGGCTGTTAAAATGACATAATGAATGATGCATTAAGTCATTTGAACACGACACCTATGCATGTTAACATATTAAAGACGTGTAATGGGCGTTAATGAAAATTCATAAAACATTGTCCGCGCTGCCTTACCACGGGTTCAGCGCCGCTTAGTATTAATATATTTCAACAGTAAATATTTCCCTTATAAACCCAACGAACCTCAAATATTTTGATTTCTAAATTTAGATTATTACAATTTAAATTACCAATTTAAAGATGTTTTGTCTGTACGGTTAAATTTACCGAGATTTTTAGGTAAAATAATACCCTGAAAATTCTACTTAGCTGTAATGTGTAACACAAAGGGATCATATTGTTCGCTTTTCGATAAACTAAACCTTTAATACACTTACCACACGTTGCGAAAAGAATAAGGGAGCTCCTTAAAGCAAGTGAAGAATTCAAAATTCCAATAAAATGGCATACATGCATTTGAATTTTTATGTTTTTTGAGTGGACATAAACGAGCATAACCCAGAAGATATCAGTCGCGACTACAGGTTTTAGTCAATATTTATTAGAAGATGAAAAAGTCGATGTGAATAATGACGTTTAAAGTTAGAATAATAATAAAATATCATATGGTGATCTTCCTCCTGGAACATTAGGAAAAAACTATGATTCATTCTTACTACGATCTGTTAACATCAACTGCCCTATGAGAAATAGTTGAAAGCCTACCACCATTTAAAAGCTAATTATGGAATATACCTTTGTATTATTTTTATTCAAGTATGGCATTAACATACAGTGTATCTAAATCACATTATAAAGCATCTACTAAAACAGAAATACAATTTATGTTAACAGCCGCCATTTCAACCAATCAGATGCTCGAGATTTGAGACTGATTTTCATTCTCTGTTTTAAAATATTGGGAAATGTCGACCTCAAAAACATGCGTAACTCTGAAGAGATTGTTGTTTAAATCGGCGCTTTTTTTTTCAGCATATACATCCGGAAGCCAGCCTGATATCTGACGGAACCAGCAGGCACGATATGAAACAGGGGGATTTGAACGACTGTTGGTTCCTATCTACTTTGTCTGCCATCGCCGAGAAACCACAGCTCATCACAAAGGCAAATACGATTTTATTTAGTACTCCAATGGCGCTTTGCGTTCCAGTGCGTAACCCATAAAAAGTAGCTTATGGAGTCCTAAGATTTGGCTGAGTGGTAAAATCGGGGTCTCTAAAAAAACTGTTGCAAATAATTATCAGTCATTGAATAAAGCTGTTATTATTGCACAACAAGAAAGCAACTAATTATACACATTTTGCCACTGACTTCTCCAAGGCGATGGTCTCCACGAGTCTGAATTTTGTTAATTGTTTAAGGTGTATTTCTGAAATTCATTGTACTATGAACACATGCTCTCTTTTCCTCTTTACCTTTTAACTATGATGGGCGGCTGTTTTTTGGAATAAGACTATTACAGATATTAATTGCTCACATCTTACAGAAAATGAATCGGTAATTTGACAGAAAATACCTCACCAATCATCAATTCCTTTGACTAGGTGCGATATGTGATATTTTTGAATATTTTTAACGCATTTGTTTATGACTGCAATCTAAATTTTGAACCGAATTTGAACCAAGTACACCTGATGATTTTTTCCTTTGCGCAAATAAATTCATACAGACAAACATTATGGGTTTATGTTTTGCACCAATACCAAAGAGGGAATGACTTCAATTATATCAAGAATTTCCACATGATATTTTTACTGCTTAGTGTTTTGGTTATTTATGATTTTGCCTGATACTTTCTATTATAAAAGCAGTTCAAAGTGTACGTTCTTCCAAGCTAACAATATTGAAAGTTGGTAAAATGTTTCTCAACAATCATGACAGAATAAAATGCCAGGCTTTTTCCGTCTTTGGTTTAAAAGGATTGCCGTTTTTGTTTTGTATAAAGTAATTATAAGCCCTAGGCACCCATTCAATAAATGCACATTTATTTCTTTCCTTTATATGGGAACATAATTAATATAAAACGTTTTAGGAGAATGAAAACTGATGCTTTGCTCTAAGCTAAAACAATACATGAAAATTGCTTTAGCATTATTGAGATAACCTTTTCACCTGAAAATTTATCGTCTGATTAAAAAAGCGTTCACGGATAATAAGTGTCTCTTAAATAGAGTTTTAAAGGGGTGAACTTTGCGATACATATAAAATATTGCAGACTTGTTTTATGTAAAAGAAATACTGGAAATTCATATTGCTGCCCACACTCATTCATCGAATTATGAACAACTCAATATCTACATAAGTAAATATAACAAGTCATGTTTTGATCACTCTTTAGCTAAAATATCGCAATAGACATGACTTCGATTTCAATGATGTAAAAATTTCCAGTTTTAGATGTTGATGTTACCGCGAGTAACATTTTTTCGGGATTATATTTCACATAATGTTGGCTTTCATTTTAGAGCTTGTAAGAATGAATGATTTTTTTTGCATAACATGTTACATTTCGAACAAAAGCGTAATAGATACCACAAACTTAGTAAAACATTTGCAAAAGTTATCGCAAATGTCCAGATTTATTTATAATCATTACTGCAAAAATGGATTTTCATAATCATAACTGCAAAATGGATTTTCAAAGAGTGTTTAACGAAGATTCGATTTTAAATTCAAGAACAAAAGACAATATAAAGTCTCCACATAATTAAGTAAAAAAATGACCTGTAAGTTGACGAAAAGTATTTTCAATGTAATATTTCTACAATATAAGCCCTCTGCTTGCTTGGTGATTAACTCATCCACAGTTAATCTCCTTTCTTAACTCTTTGTTTGCAAGACTGTCACAGTGGTTTAAGATTTAATGAATGTTTCTAGGGAAATTCTGTAAAAGAACACAGCAATCGATCTTCCTGTTCCTATCATCTTGTTATTGCTGATTTGACTGCAGGTTCTCTAGTCTTAATAAGATCATTAAGTACATACCTATTTTTCTTGGCAATGCTTCTTATTTTTGTGATATTTAGAAGGTAAATATTTCTTCACCAAGAAAGATATATAGACATTTAAACATCGGATTCACATATTTCAATTTTTAATTGATTAGACCATAGTTGATTTTAACCTTCTAACCTACAAGCAGACTGTTATATATTACAATTTCGCTAGTCCGACCACTGTTAGGTAGAGATGCAAATATACCTTATAGTAAGTACCGTTATCAATATAATAACCCGTAACCGATGTCATGCAGTGATCGTTACATATATATCAGCGCTATCCGATCAACCTTTTTTGGGGGTTGTCCCGGCTAGCTCAGTTGGTTGCGTTGTCGGAATTCCATGACTAGGCGCTGTCGCCGAGACGGTAAGGGTTCGCTAACAGGTAGAGGCAGTTTCGTTTTCATTTAATCAGTACCAATACCTTCTGATTAGAAAGGTTTATGTTATAAATCGTTCTTAGGAGTTGCTTGAGGAGTGTCTGTATGGCAGGCAATACGTTTATTGGTATAGTATTTGATATATTTAATATCACTGTCTTGGTTATTATTGTAGAAGCTTTGATGTAACAAAGTATAACTGACATGTTAATATCCGTTTGTTTAATACTTTCCAGATAATACCAGATGCGTACAACATCAACAGTCCGAATTATAACGGAAAGTTTCGATGCCGTTTCTGGCAGTTTGGGGACTGGACAGACGTATATATAGGTATAATATCTATAAGTTTTCCTGAAATATATTAGAAGAATATGGTTCATTAAATTGAATAAAAGATAAAAATAAAAACGAAAGTACGAAAGATTTAGAAAACTATTGCTGGCTTTATTTGTTTTACCGTTTTTACCGATCAACGTTCTATATTGAATAAGTGTTTCTTGTCATTTTGTGGAAGTTTTTGTTTTTTTTTGTTCTGTACATTTCCGATACACTTGTGTTTTCAGATGACCTTTTGCCTACGGTTAACAACAAAGTATTGTTTGCACATTCATCAGCACCGGAGGAATTTTGGATCTCTCTTGTTGAGAAAGCCTACGCAAAGTAAGTTGTTAAGGGTTAATGAGTTCTTGCAAAATATCCATATTCACTATTTTCTGGAAATAAAGGCGCATACATTTATGGTCAAGTTGTGAGTGTGACAATTCTGATGGCATTGTCGTCGTGACGGTACGGGTTCGCTCCCCAGTAGATGCAGTATCATTTTATATTGGTCTGACTTTCGTCCGTATTTATCTTTGATTAGAAAAATAAAAGTATTAAAAGTATTCCGATAGATAGCGATATCCACTGAATATTTTAAAAGTGGAAAAATGATACTGAAAAATTAAATCGAAACCAGATAGCTTTAGAATTACACTTAACAGTTGATTCATTAAAATATTGTAAATGAGGGTAAAATGCATGAGACAAGAGCAGTGCATTGTTCTGGCAGATTTGGAATCATTAAAAATCGGCATAAATATATTATAATTATATATTTTTCTGCTGAAGGTAAATTGTTTTTCTTAATTCAATGATTTACGTTGTTTACACAGGAAAACTTACTGTAATGAACAATGTGAACAGACTTTAAAGGTAACTGTACTTGTTCCAGTGTCATTTATTATTAATACTTGCCCCTATGCTGGTCTACGTGAGATAAATCAGACTGTAATTGTCTATGTGACTTCTTGTTACAATTTTTAATTTTATATTTCTGACATAATACTATTCGGGACGGTCTTCTTTTGAGAATCTCAATATCTTTTAATTAGATATAAATATTTTCAAATCGTTAGATCATTATTGTGTTATGGGTTTTTATTGTCGAAAAAGGTTTCTGAGTTTTCAAACATATTATTACTGTATGTTGAAAAAGTGCACACTGATCTCACTTTCCTAAAGGTAATCCTAAAAGGAACAAAGTGGCTATAAGGGACTTAATTATACATATATGAGTGAACTGTAATAGCAATTAAAGGTCGTGAAATTTGATAGAAGGGACCATGATGCAGTCAAAGCAACGGTTAAAATCCAACTGTGAGAATAAAACAATTGAAAATAACAAGTGTTAAGGGCAAAGGGTACAAAAGAAAGAGCAAACTGTTACAAAAAAACAACAACTTTACGATAAATTTGTCATAAAGCTGAAGATGGAATAGAAAAAAAGTATGGCAAACGGTACAAAACAAGGGCAAACGGTACACAATAAGGGCAAACGGTAAAAGAAAGGTTATTGCAAATTCGTCATAAAGTTAAAGGTTGCAAATGACAGAGAACCTAAAGATTTTAGTCACCAACCCACCAAAAATAAATACTACCCTAGTGGTGAGTTTGTTTTACCCTAATCGAAGAGTAAGAAATAATCGTTGCTTACATTTGGTAGCTCTAAAATTCACCATGAATCAACCATGCATAATGAACGTTATATACAGTCATATATTCATAGCTATGTTATCATAAAAAATACTACTTAAAACACAAGATAAATAAAGAAAATAAATCAAACAATTCTGAAAACAAAATAACTATAATAAATAAATGTATCGATTAGGATTTGCGAAAACAAACTCAGAAGGTTTACACCGTGATGGAATTATTTTTAGACTCGCAAATGCACCATAGTAAAATACTAAAAAATCAAAACATTCTTACTTATTCAAAACAGAGCATTTGAGTCTTAAGGCATCAATGAACATAATAGGATCGTGAAACGAATATATGTTGAACATGCCATTGTGCACGTTGGAACTTACAAGCGTTTTGTTTAGAAGGTTTGTAACGGATGACGTGCGGTTACAACATAGTTCCCATGTTCTTGCATACTTGTTTTTAATTTGTTATTCATAAACAAGAAACTTGATATTATAGGGATAGCCTACAATAATGAATCGCAGATGCAGTAATTTAAATTACAGTAATTACAGATTGCAATTGCAAAACACATTGCATATCTCTTTGTACCTAAATTTTTAATTGAGTGCAAAACCATTGTAACTGCCTTTATTAATAATATACAATTACAACTGTTTTGCATTCTACCCACGAAATGTTGTTGTCAGGTGAACAAGAAAACAAATAACGATTGGACGTCATGGAATAATTCCAAAATCAATGCAAATAGTTTGTTTTCTATCCGAGTACTGTAAAACGCCATTAAATTGACATTATAATTGACAAGCCCGCTGGAGGTAACTTCGATTCTTTCTTTGTCTTTAATTATATAAGGATCTTATCGCTATTATGAAATATGGGCGATGTTATGAGCCACTTAGAGAACTCTTCATTGATATTTCTATCACAGCTTAAATCAATGTTACCAACGTAAACATCAAAGAAAAGAAATTCTGTGAAACGCTTAGGCGTTCCATTCAACAGCGCACGTCAAGTAAGTAGACCGTGCGAAATGAAGGAAATTGATGAGCTTTGGAAGTGAATAAATGGGATGTATGACTTTGCTAATGTCACGTATGAAGAACTCCAAAGGCGCAATGACGAAAATCTCAAATATTTACTTACAAAACAGCGTTTCTCTCGCTTGTCCCAGCGTTTTGACAATATTTGGCACGGCGATATTTCACGTGACGTTTATTCGCATCCTTTCGTTTCGCTTGGCTTTTTTTACATGGCGGCCTTTTGTTATTTCGCTTGGCGTTTCTCTTGCTTGGCTTCCTTTTATTTTTTAGTGTTTTTTTTTCGCGCGGTGTTTGTTTCTTGCTTGGTGTCATTGTGATTTTCGATTGGCGTTTTATTCATCTAAAGTTATTTTTCTCAGACTTTTTTCACATTGCGTCTTGTGTCTTGGCGTTCTTTCGCTTCGGATCAGTGTGAGAAATTTGGAAAAGGTTCTATTAAAGTCACCAATGGATTTTCGCAAATTCACAGTTAAAATCTAATTCAATGTATGGAAAAAACATGGTATAATTTTTGACATTTTTTTTCACTAAAGCCTACTGTTGAGTTATGCCCCCCCCCCCTTTCTAGTGACTGTGGTGTCAAGCCTACAAAAACTTTTTGTTACGTGAACGTACACAGCAACATTAATTTGATCATAACCATTGTAAAAGATATGCTAAACAAATACAAATATCCATAACTTCTGTTGAGTTTGTATTAAAACTGTTCTGCCACTATTCCCTATTATTTAGGCTAATATTTAATCGTTTGAAATTCTATTTAATAGACTGAATGGTTCTTACGAATCGTTAGAGTATGGCTTTGAGGCTGATGCCTTCACAGACCTGACGGGTGGACTCGCCGAGTGGTACAACCCAGCGGACCTAAAGGAGGACGATTTCTATCTTGTTAGAGCAGCATTTCAAAGCGGCGCCGTCATAGGATGCTTAAGTGTCGTATGTAATTTTATCATAATTCTATTGAGTATTAACATTTCCTTTGTGTCCAATTTCTAAGCTTAATTAAAGTCAATAACTAATAATTTAAATGGATTATATCAAGTCTACAGTTTCTTTTTTTTTTACAATTCTAAAACAACTGTGTAAATGTGCAAATACTAAATTATAATGCATGTATACCAGCTTTAACATTACCGGCATGTTAACCAATCCTTTGACCGTATTTCTGAACAATTATGAAGAACCAAATATTTGCAAGTTTTTAGAAAATCACCCTATCACGCGATTTATTCTTTGTTTTTATAAATTTATAAAACCAATTTGCGGTTTACAACAAATTATTAAGAATCTTTAAAAGCAACTGAACTCTACAAAAAAGAGAAACATTGCCGAATCGGTTTCTTATATTGAATGAGTCTTTTCAAAGAAAGGAGTAACTTGCATTGTTGATCCGATGGGCGGGTACTTGTTTTGTGATATGGGAACCTGTTGGGGCAAGTGTGAGGTTGTTGCATTTGGTTTAAACCCCCAGTGGAATTTGATTTGCCACTTACCGTTCCAAGGCGGTAACCTATCGGGTTTTCAGTTTTGTTAATTGTTTGTGGTGTCTTTTTTTAATCTGATCATTTTTTAACCATGCTCTCTCTCTCTCTATCCTCTTATTGACTGTGTGGGGAGGCTGTTTTCTGAATGTGGCAATTCCTGATATGCATGTTTCACCTTTTTTGCAAATTTCTGTCAACGCTCCTTGAACAAGGTTTGAGCCCGTGCATTCATTTTTTACAATGGAAAACAGTATCAAGGGAAACAACGACAAGAATACACACGTGTCCAATAAGACAATAAGAATGGAGATCGATCATTAATAACATAGCCGATTTCAAAAACTAGACGTCGACAAAAAACTTACGTATGAGTAAATGTTTCCTTGGTTAAAAAACTCCAATTCACCATCTACCTGGCAATCTTGCAAACAAACATAGAAACAAGTCAAGCGAATCGATTAGCACTCGATGACTTAAGATAGCAGACTTCGTTCGATTCCACTTCCAATATTGCGAAATAGACTTTCAAATGACTTGTACGTTAAAAGTTAAATTGTTAGTTAATAATCGGTTACCGGTATCATGATAATGTTCAAAAGAGTCATCCGATCAACCTTGTAACTGGGGTTGTTCCGGCCACCTCACCCGGTAGCGTAATTGAAATTGCATGGCTAGGCACTGTCGCCGTACGGGTTCCCTACCAAGAATCGGCAATATCATTTGAAATTCACAGTAACGCTGTTTGAGCAGTGTGGCGGCCGTAGAGAGTGTCCCCGTCCGTACACAAAGTCAGTACTGTTGTAAGTAAATAATCGGGTTCGCTCCCCCAGTAGGGTAAATATCATTTGCTGTTATGACTTCTCAAGATTCAAACACAGAACTAAACAAATTTGTTATATAACGGAAGTAGAACTGTTATGTTACATTTTAGGACAAAGAAGGCCAGGCTGTACGAGAGAGACGTGGAATGGTGTCCAATCATTCATATGTAGTGACAGGTGTAGAAGAGGTTCAATATCTTGAATCTACGGCGAAACTTATCAGAGTTCGGAATCCATGGGGAGATACGGAGTGGGAGGGGGCCTGGAGTGATGGGTAAGTGCTTGAGAAAACCTATCAGAGTTCGGAATCCATGGGGAGATACGGAGTGGGAGGGGGCCTGGAGTGATGGGTAAGTGCTTGAGATAACTTATCAGAGTTCGGAATCCATGGGGAGATACGGAGTGGGAGGGGGCCTGGAGTGATGGGTAAGTGCTTGAGAAAACTTATCAGAGTTCGGAATCCATGGGGTGATACGGAGTGGGAGGGAGCCTGGAGTGATGGGTAAGTGCTTGAGAAAACTTATCAGAGTTCGGAATCCATGGGGAGATACGGAGTGGGAGGGGGCCTGGAGTGATGGGTAATTGCTTGAAAAAACTTATCAGAGTTCGGAATCTATGGGGAGATACGGAGTTGGAGGGTGCCTGGAGTGATGGGTAAGTGCTTGAGAAAACTTATCAGAGTTCGGAATCCATGGGGAGATACGGAGTGGGAGGGGGCCTGGAGTGATGGGTAAGTTTGCGAGAGGAATCCATGGGGAGATACGGAGTGGGAGGGAGCCTGGAGTGATGGGTAAGTTTGCGAGAGGAATCCATGGGGAGATACGGAGTGGGAGGGAGCCTGATGGGTAAGTTTGCGAGAGGAATCCATGGGAACATACGGAGTGGGAGGGAGCCTGGAGTGATGGGTAAGTTTGCGAGAGGAATCCATGGGCCATACGGAGTGGGAGGGGGCCTGGAGTGATGGGTAAGTGCTTGAGAAATTAATGGGGTTTAATACAGTTTGGAAGGTGACCTGGGTTAAAGCCATGTTAACGTACGGCATGCACCGAGAGATACAGACCGGCTGCAGCGAGGACTGATGGGTAAGTTTACATATTACTAGATTGGAGAGATACAGAGCGGGTGGACTTTGGAATGATTGGTAAGATAGATAACAATGGGGAGACATAATGGGAAGGGCCTGGAGTGATAAATAAGATTAGTGACGACTTTTTATACAGTTTGAGAGGGGCCGGGAAGAGTATGTTAACTTTTTGTGCATAATCCACTTGGATATAATTATAGCTTGGGATCTTGTGTGATTTGTAATTGTCAGTCAATGCGCTGCATTCCATGTGCTTATTATATAGGCAGATGACGGCCAAGCGTCATATATATATAGAACCAGTCTTGTTTAGTGTCAGTTACTTCTATTTTATACGTTATGCTATATAAATCATGCTTTCCAGCTTAACTGCCAACTTTTTTGTCAATAACACAGTACAGTTGTATTGATTCGAAAATAAGAAGAGGCAAAACAACCAAACACACATTCAATGTTGAACGTAGAATGATCATTTGACAGCGAACTGCTGGGCAAAATCTTCCTAAATATGAACCGAGCTCTACGTTAATGTCATAGAAACACACAAGGGTTCTGAAAATTGCTTTCACTAAACCGCTAGACAAACACGTTTAACTTGACCCGGCAAAGCCTTAGCATACAGACTGTCATATTACAGGGATCTAAGGATGTATCTGTTCTAATAAAAACTTAAGCTGAGGTTAAAAGTTTTGTTTGAATTCATAAATGATATTGACTAAAGATTTCTAATATTAAACTGTTTAGCTTGCAAATGGTGCATATGCTATTTAAAAACGTTTAGAAGCAATTAGTTATTATTTTACTATTATTTATTTCTAATTTAGATCTGATAATTATTCTAATTTAGATCAGATGAATGGAACCATGTGCCAAATATCGTGAAAATTGAATTGGAAGTGAAATCACAGGATGACGGGGAATTCTGGATGTGTTTTAATGACTTTCGCAAAGAGTACTGCAATATGATAATTTGCAATATTTCGCCTGATTTTGACCACGATGGAATTAGCGATAAAGCAGGTACAAAAATTGATACATGTAGCATTAACATTAAGCTTTTGATTGAAAATAATTATCAACGTTTTAAAGTAAAATTCTTCCATTCAAATTGTTTGGACTCTTTTATCTAGAAAAAAACATAATTAATATGAACTTAGGTAGAGAGGTAAGGTTGATTTACCTTTTAAAGACTTAATATTTAAAATTTAAAAAGGTGTTTCTTACGTGATTGTTTAGGTCATCGAGCTATGGTTACCTGAAAACACAGTTCAAATGTTTAATCTCATTTTGTTTATTTCTGATCCAGAATACCAAGTATGTTTCCGAGGTCGGTGGAAAGCCGGGGTGAACGCCGGCGGTTGGCTGGAGTGTCCAACGTTTATGACGAACCCACAGTACATTATAACATTACATGCTGATGGTAAGATAATAATGTTTTTTGTTATTGGTATATTTTAAGTAAAGTGGTTTTTGCGTTAAATTTTCTCTCCGGTAACTCTCCCTTTATATATATAATTATCATTGCAACAACTTATTTTACAATGTACTAATCAATTTAGCTATTTGTTTATTTTTACTCTTACTATTTTAACTTTTAAAAATAACGTGTATGAATCAAAATATATCGATAGGAAAAGGAGTTAAAATCGTTTTAAGCACTGTGTGGCTGTATGTCTCGGAGGCCGTTTCAAAATCCTAGAGGGCAAGCTGCATAAGTTAAGCTGCTCAAACAATAGGAGTATTCATCGTATCATTCAAGATTTGAAAAAAAGTGTAGTATGTTGAAAAAAGTAGATCAAGCGTAATGTCAGACACAGATTTTGTACAACTTTTTTTTCATTTTAAAGAGAGCAAATTTCAAAAGACAAATGTAAATGTTGCACGTGAAATGGCAATTTCGCGTAATGAACTTCAGAGATAAATCATTGTATCTGCACTTAAAAGCTCTTGTCTTTGATACATTATGATTTCATGACAGTTGTATTACAAGGTTGTTGGAACGTCGTCGAGTTTGTTTTACGGCTGATTAATAGAAAAATATACAAATATAAAAACTACTTAGTGGTTATGCGAAATGAGAAATAATATACTCGTATTTACATGAATAACAACTTTTTGAGCAACATAAAAACATCTGATTTTATGGCAATCACAACAACAGTATCGACTAGCTTTGGACTTCCAAAAGTAGCTTGAAGCAGCAGTTTCTGTTACGGTAAATGGTGACGGTGGTATAAGAAATTTTCGCGAAGGTTAAATTTTAGCTATTTCGCGCTGTGATACATTTAATTGCACGAATTTAAACCCCAGCGAAATTCAAAATTGGAAACTATCACTTCTGTTCAGGTCATACGTATGACACCCAGACCGGCAATACATCCTCACTTACCCTGTCAAGAAACCAAATAAATATATTATAATTATTGTCGATACAAAATTAAAACAAACGGACAGTGTTCAGTGGTTTCTGACCTTCAGCTAGTACTTTGAACATAAGATCAACATTTTATTTTTCCAACTTAAGCAAGAAGCTGTCTCTTTCTAAATAACACAGAGATGACAATTGAATTCATAGGTTCTTTATCACTTTGACATTTGATGCGTCATGATCAATAGAATCAAAAGTCTGCAGACGACAGTAACCAAGAAAACAATTATTCGCTAATATGGTTAGAAATGTGATAGCAGACGGTGTCTCATGGTTTGTAGAGCACGTGTTTGAAGTGAATTACCTGGTCAAAAACATTAATTAGCGGAGAATTACTAAATCACGTGTTCGATAAATATATATAATATCTAAAGAAAAAACAGGTAGAAAGCAGTAGAAAGCGGTATGTCGAAGAAGTTTTGTCACGTTGGTTGCTTGAATATAGCAAAAAGTTTATTTATTCTGTTTAAATTCTTGGAAATTTTTCTTGACAATTCTATCTACTCCTAACTGGTTGTCGCGCAATCCTGTTTTTTTTCAAATTGTCAATCTGTCTTTCGCTCAATAACTCGTTATTCTAATCGTTACCTAACTAATGAAACATGGCCAGGCTCATTTAACCTGGTACATCACAAATGTTTTCTAAATTGATTGATAAGATGATTGCCGTAATTTCAAGTTTCACAGCAGTTTTTACCTTACAAGTGAGTCGTTTACGGATTTTAAGGCTTTTTCCTAGTTGTTCGTTTCGTTTTTCAAAGAAATGTAAATTGCGTAATCTATTGAAAAAAGAACCTATTTCCATAAAACTTTTGTAAAGGTCCGTTTATATTGAGCGCGAACGCGAACGCGTTCAACGCGTACACGGACACGAACGCGACATTTGAGCAGTTTTGCAATTCAAATTGAGCACGAACCCGCAAGCGGAAAACCTATTATTATAAGTTATTTATGGTAAGGGTCAGGCGTACATGTACACATTTCTATTTGTGGAAACGATGATAGGGAAGTACTTACTGATTGGTTGATTACAAAAAATAAAGATGCGCGACTTTTTGAAATTGGGGGCAATCAAGGCGGTCGTTCGCACTCTATTCGAACGGTTCCTCTACAAGTAACTAAACTATTCCAGGACGGAAACCCGCGTTCGCTTTGGCGTTCGCGTTCGCGCTCTGTATAAACGGACCAACGGTCTCTATTCAACGAATTCCATTGTGTCAAGCTAACGGTTAACGCCTGATATTCCAATTGATATTCTGTGAAGACGGAAACTACCGCCAAATGCGAACCTGTTGTGTTTTTCTTCCAGCGTCGGTCCAACGTCGCTTTAGCGGACGTCTTCCATTGGTGGTGTCACTGCTGCAAGTTTATCGCCGTCAACATAAGCTCGATGGTATAGGTCTATATGCAATAGGATTTGAAATTTTTCAAGTAAGCTATTCATACGCCGTTTCTTTTACAAATAATACATTAAAACACAAGTATACGCCATAACATAATTCAGGAAATTTAAAATATACATGTGTATGGGGCGCGTCACGGAAAAAGGTACCTTCTGACAGATGTCGTCAATTGTTATGAAAATTAGCAGTGCCCAAGGTTATAAAACTTAGATTGGAAACCAGTCTCAAATCTCAAGCATCTGATTGGCTGAAATGGCGACTGGTCACCATTTCAGCCAATCAGATGCTTGAGATTTGAGACTGGTTTCCATGCTCAGTTTTATAACCTTGGACACAGATAACTAAGCTTGTTATAAATTTCGCGGTAACATTTAAAATATAATGTCAAAATATGTTACTATAGACCGCCAGTAAGCGTAAAAAGAATTAGATACGCTGTCATTGTAATTGTAAGTTCTTTTACCTATAGTAACAAGTAAAATTTCAAAAAAAATATTACAAAAGACTCCTTTTCTCATGACGAACCCAATATCTGAAAACATGCTCAGACCGGAATCGAACGTATTAATTCACTGCATGCTTCCGACATAATACCCATTCCCTATTAAAAATCACTTAGCGAAAACGTAATCTAACATCGGGGACAGATTTATGCTATAAACTCCTTCAATTTGAAGGTTTGAAGAGGATAGGCATTAAACTATTTCCCTTTTGTGCTGTTGTTAATTAAAATGATAGAGGTTCCGATAACTGTTTTAATGTGGGAGAAAGATTAAACATTATCGATCATACTAATTAGTAGATCATGTTGGAGCTGATAACATGTCTGCTACTTCGTTTTTGAAGATTATTTATTTGCAAAATCTGATTAGTCGCAGTGTAGCTTAATGTTGCTTGATGACTTATAGTGTCAACATCAAACATTTACTTATCAGAGCTTTAATGCCATCACACAGAGGATTTTACCTTCATTTAAATGTGCTTAGTCAAGTATCTTAACGAAAATATGAAGTGTTTTAATTATCAACCTTTATAATATAAACTGTTGAAAATATTTAAACCATGTAAATTTGATGTATTATTGTTACACAATTCGAGTAAATGAACATATACAGACAAAAATGTTATAGCGTTTCTAACGCAGTAAAAATTCTCTAATAACAGATTCTAAATTGTACTTATTAGTGAAAAGTTTAGGCGAAATCTTGACTTTAGTTGTAGTCATTATGTAGTGGTACAATTACAAAAAATCACAAGTGAAAAATTGAAGTATTCCTCCATTGCCTATGATGATACGTTTGTCCTTATCTTTCAGAGGTACTCATTTGTAAATGGGAAGATAGGAAAAGCGTTTTTCGATCAGACAGATCCGTTAATGCCAGAAAATGAGGAAACCTATGCCGAGTACAGAGAAACTTCAGGTAAAAAACGATCCAAAAAGTTGTCTTTGAGCACCATAACTGAAAAAATGAATAAAATCTGTTGATTACGTAATAAAACCCCAAAAGGTTCATATTTATGGTACGGTATCTTACATTATTATGTTATACTTAGTAACGTCGATTTTTACATAGAGGTATTATCGATTTTAACGGACTGATATCGTTTCCCAAATTCGCCTTAAAATTAAACCCCTCTCCACTTGCACCCCAACCCTTGAAGTTGCAAAGCAGTGTTGATATCATACATTATTCGTTTCAGGGAGATTTTTCCTTGACCCGGGCGAGTACATTCTTGTTCCAACTACTCAACAACCTAACCAAGAACGATCATACCTTTTGCGATTGTTTTCTGTTGGACACATGGAGTGCAGGTACAGTAATGTATTTGTGGTAAACGTCGATATCCTTGTCAAAAGTTTATATGTACTAAGCCAATTTATTTCAATGTTAACATATTTTAATGCCCAAATTTACGGCAAGTTGGTTTTGGCTACAAGTACTTCACACGTTATACCGCAGGCCCTCACCATACAAAGATATGACATTTTATATGACAGTGTAATTTATTAGAATATGTTACGACAATAGATCTACTTAAAAAACTATTTATGATCACTTAAAAGTATGTCTTGAAACATTTAGCCAATTATCTAACACAACAATGCAGAAAAATGTAAATTCCTACTATGAAAATAGTTTGCTCAGTTTTATCGAAAACTTGCTACGAATCCAAGATTGCTGTCTAGTTGACAACGTTATAAAAGTAGCAAACAGTTCTCTCTGCACAATAAGTGGTTACTCGATGTACTTTGACCAGAGCAGTAAGATATCCCGTAATAAACTGTCATCTTGTTGGTAGAGTTTGTTTTAATTTTTCGTCGAGTAACGACTTTATTAATAAATATTTTACTGAAAACACCATATTTCCCTATGTATGTGGGTCTGCTGTTAGGAGCTCAAACAGTTGTTGTTGTTTTATGTTTTCAGACCGTATGATAACCTCTGTGAAACAGACTGGGATATTGATCTAAGATGACGTAATCTATTACGGAGATACAATGTTATGGCTTTAAACGATCTTGGAAAAAAGAACGCGGTCATCAATGACGTCACAGGGACGGTCCTTGTGTTCGGATATACATTTTACACCAAAATTAGAAGTGTTTGAGAAGAAGCATTGATAATAAAGTTATTATTCTTGCTTATTTAATATTGTCCTTTGCATGTATGCATACGACGTTATTAAGTTTGAGGAGGAATGCAATACAGATTAAAAGATACGTTTTGTTATTATCCTGTACAATGATATAGGCTTTTGATACAAATAAAATACTTGTTATGCTTTCAGACTTGTAATTTTGTGCAAAATTTATGAAACAAACAAAGTATCTAAAGATTGCGTCTGGTGATATGAATTAAGCATTCTTTAAAACAAGGTTTCCATTGCCTAAGCCCATCTGCCCCTGCTTAAAACAACAAGAAATATCTTTAAAAAAGATAAACGGCGTTGATGGAAAAGATTTATATATACATGTATATAAGAAAGAAAGAAATACAGAGAGGCAAAGCAGACACAGTTTAGTTATTTTATTTTATTTGTTATAGCTGTCGACGAACTCTCCCTGCCTTCTTAGTATGACTTAGAGATTAAGCGACCGAATCATGACAACTCATAAATTTATTGAAAGTGTCTTTCAAAAAAAATGTTGAAGCTGTTGCAACAATTTCATACAGTGATAACAAGTCGATTAAAGATACTGAAGCAAAATATTCAGTTTCAATAAAATACCTCGTGTAGAGTGAGAATTCAAGATGAATAAATGTCCTTGAAATTTAATAAATATAAATAATAACAGCCTGTTACAAGAGCGAAATCTACCAACTTTTACGTAAAAAAACTTTAAAGAAAGTGTCCGTCCTGAGTATTGAACCCGGGGCCTCCGCTTGAAAGGCGAGAGTGTTAGCCACTACACTACAATAAACTTGTATTTCGTACTTGAAATTAACAATCAGTATCAAAGGAACTAGAATGGAACCAGTAAGAACAATATGAGATCAACAGTGTGTTATTCTACTAGGTTATTTAAAGTTTCTGTCTGTCAAACCTGATAAATGTACTTTATGGTCTTTATCATTTCTGCTAGGTCTGGTATAAGCTATGCAATTAATGTAATTGAAACCCGGCAGAAGAAAAGAAGAAAACAATGTTTCGCTAACAGAGATGAACATCCGCTAACATAGCGGGACTCTTTGATCTTTGATATAAGCAGAAGATCGGTATAGCCATTAAGAAGTGGACAATCATTGAATCCGATGTGACACAATTCTATATCAAATTATAAAATTAAAAGTAGCTATGGTAATACTAGTAGTTTCTTAAATGAGCTTGTCACGTTGTGAATCGAGTGCAAATGTACTGTTCACTGTAAATGGATTCTAGTATAAATGCTTGGAGATTCAACTTGGCTACCAGTACATACATGTAGAAATGTGAAATATGCATATCAGGAATGGCCAGACCCAGAAGACACAGTCATTCCACACAGTAAACAATTAAATAAAGGAGAGCCCAATTTATAAAATGATTAAATTCAAATAAAACACAAAAATAACGAAAATAAGAACTCGAAGGTAACCGTCTTGGAACGGTCAGTGGCAAAACGATTTGACGCTGTGGGTATAAACCACGTTCTATTGTGCACAAACCTCACTCTTGTCTTTCTATTTTCACCGAATGCCGTATGCAAGTTACTTGCATACCTGTTATTGTTTAACACATTTGTGCATTTGTAAACCATCGAAATGGGGACGTTTACAAACAAACTTTTCTAAGATTAATGTCGCCACTATTTTGAATACTTGATGATGTGACGTGAACGATATATGTTTTCCTTGGCCGGTAAAATACTTGGAAACAGTTAATCCAGTTTGCCAGAAACTAATATCAATGTCGTATCATTTTGTTATTTTACCAAGAAGCTTAAAGTTTCTGCCTGGCAAAGCTGATAAATGTTATTTCTGGTCTTTATCATTTTAATTTATGCTTGGTCTTGTATATTCCTACGCAAAAACTCTTTCACTGCCATAAGGACGGCATAAGCCGTCCCTTTTATTTTCGGCGTATTTGCCATATGAACGACTTTTGCTGTTTCTATATATAGACCAGCATGCAATGCGGGGGTTTCTATGCTGACGTAGGCAGATCATTGAAATATTGACCAATAATGTTATTGCTTTCGTTTTCACATACAACCATAGTAATTACATCGATACATCAGGCCTAAGAACACAGTTTTTTCAAGACGATATAAAGTAGTGGGAATATATTAATGCTACTTAGTATTGGAGATATATTATTAAGTCTTAATTAAAATGTGTCCAGGATAGGTCGCGCATGCGCAGTAATGTTAATTCGACTGTCGTGGACTTCGCGATTAAGAACTAAATAAACAACTTTATTGCAGGAATCGAAAACTTTGCATTGTTAAACTTTATAATTTAAAAGAAGATGCATATAGATTGTTGAACAATTTTATCATTACGAGGAATGAAACAAAAAATGAATTTGCATGCCCCCTAAAGTGGAATACAGTAAAGTAGGTCATCTGACTAGCAGCGTGTTGTAAAGTCTTGAAAAAAGAGTGAACATTGTTAGCGACTGCTGACCTTGTTGCGATCAATCAAAAGTTAGTTTTTAATATTCGATCGGCATTTATTACTGTTGAGAAAAACACAGTTGTCCATTTTAGTGATAAGCTATCTTTTCGTTCCATTGATTCTTTGCGGCGATACGAAACACCCAAATCCACCCAAATATACCCAAATCTATGCCAAATCCACCCAAATCTACACCAAATCCACCCAAATCTACACCAAATCCACACAATTTCACATTAAACTAATAATAAAATAATTCGAATTTTATTATTATTTCATTATTATTCTAATATGTATAAGAAACGCTAAGATATGATCATTACTTAATAAAACCTTCTTTAAAACACCAACATCTATCCATATTCATCTATTCTACCAAAACGGCCCACAATCAGATTTGTATAAATGCCGCAAATTTAAATAAACTTTTAGTCTATTTCCTGCTATTGCGAATTTAAAATGAAATTTTAAACATGCCGATTCCCCAGTTAGCGCGAAAGTTACGCATAGTATTATGGCAAGACATACAGGGAGCCAGGGACAGAGAATCGGCAAGGCATGGGGTCCTTTGCAGTAAACACCAAACTGGGAATCGGTATGTACCATATGATTTAAAATTTTATTATATGTCATTTTTACCGAATTTATTTTCAAAATCCCCCTTCATTTAATCTGCTTTACTTTGGTTTGTGAACTGGGCAGCCCATTTACATTTTTGGAAATACAATTTTCTGGTAATATAACGATTCGCCCCACTCTTGATTCGCCCCATAACGTAGTGACGATTCGCCCCATGTTTAGTAACGACTCGCCCCACTCTGTAACGATTCGCCCCATACATATAAATGTTAATTATAGTGAAAAATATATATCAAATTTGGTAGTGAAAAATAGAAAAAAAAATTGGTGTCTTGTATTACAAGGTCAAATAGATCTATGATAACGAGTCGAACCAGTACGCACAAGTAATAAAAACTAATACTATGCATTCAATATTTTAAAATCCGCCATATGAAACGTAGTTTTTCACCCTACTAGAAACGGTAAAAGAGTACAGTTAGACCGGTATGTAAAACCAATCTAATTACAACATTTACCACAAACAACCGAACATAACTTTCTTATTCATTATAATTAACATTTATATGTATGGGGCGAATCGTTTCAGAGTGGGGCGAGTCGTTACTAAACATGGGGCGAATCGTTACTAAGGTGGGGCGAGTCGTTATGGGGCGAATCGAAGTGGTGCGAATCGTTATATATTCAATTTTCTTTGGTATGTTGTTCTGTTGACTGTTTCACTGCGCATGTCTGTACTTTCAGCAGACAACGACAGTAGTAAACCAATTTTGTCTGGCGGCTATAACCGCCAGAGAATCCTTAGCGAGTTTCAGTTATCTTTCCTTGAGGTTTAAATTAGGCGGTATTCCCCACGTTTACAAGTACATAACAACACCAGCTAGTGTTAGGTTTAAAAATACAAAGACATTGGAGTCATATTACAGATGTATGTTTACCATTATCCCAACTGGGTTGTTGATAGCAATTTGATGCCACTTAACCTGGTCACTGATTTATTGCCATACATATGTTTGGAATACCTACATTACTGTGATATGTTAAACCTTAGAGTTGCACAAATTCTGCACAATGTTTGCCATATAATGTTGTTCAATGCGCTGTTTACACCTTCCAGTTGCTGATTTAAAAAGTATCAGCTGTACTTCTTCTTATCTTTATCACAAATACTAAGTGCATATTTACTCGATCATGCTTTATCCATGTCAAGGTTTATCATGAATTATTGTGATGAGCAATAAGCCTTGTTGATAAGCAGCTTGAGAGAGAGTTTTTAAAATAGATACAGAGAGCAAGTGTGACGTCATCCAGCAGCCAATCAGAGGCCTCTAGAATTTGGTTTACAACAGTCGTTTATTTTCTGATAACGACGGAGAAAGAGTCTAGTAGACTCTTTCTCCGTCGTTACCAGAAAATAAACTATTTTCTGGTAACGACGGAGAAAGAGTCTACTAGACTCTTTCTCCGTCGTTACCAGAAAATAAACGACTGTTGTAAACCAAATTCTAGAGGCCTCTGATTGGCTGCTGGATGACGTCACACTTGCTCTCTGTATCTATTTTAAAAACTCTCTCTCAAGCTGCTTATCAACAAGGCTTATTGCTCATCACAATAATTCATGATAAACCTTGACATGGATAAAGCATGATCGAGTAAATATGCACTATTTGTGATAAAGATTAGAAGAAGTACAGCTGATACTTTATAAACCAGCAACTGGAAGGTGTAAACAGCGCACTGTACAACATTATATGGCAAACATTGTGCAGAATTTGTGCAACTCGGAGGTTTTACATATCACAGTAATGTAGGCATTCCAAAAATATGTATGGCAGTAAATCAGTGACCAGGTTAAGTGGCATCAAATTGCTATCAGCAACCCAGTTGGGATAATGGTAAACATACATCTGTAATATGACTCCAATTTCTTTGTATTTTTAAACCTAGAACTAGCTGGTGTTCTTATGTACTTGTAAACGTGGGGAATACCGCCTAATTTAAACCTCAAGGAAAGATAACTGAAACTCGCTAAGGATTCTCTGGCGGTTATAGCCGCCAGACAAAATTGGTTTACTACTGTCGTTGTCTGCTGAAAGTACAGACATGCGCAGTGAAACAGTCAAAGAGTCTAGTTGTTCTGTTCTAGTTATTTATACCAACTGATTTACAACGACATGCTTGCTGGCCATATGTAAGGTATCTAGAATATTCGTGCACAAAAATAATTTGCACCGTTTAAATATATTGTAAAAATACATAGTTCAATAGGTTTTGACAATGCATTGTGTTTTATTTCATACAGCTATGATAAACAGCCTGGGTGGGCCAATGCGTGTGAACAACGTTCTGTCTACTTTGAACCTAAAGACGATTAATGTTAGAAATTTAAAGAAGATGGAAAATCGGGCAGGAAAAACTATAGAAGAGATTTCCAAACTGTCAATGTCATCAGCAGCAAATGAAGCCTACAAGAATGAAATGGAGTATGTTGTCAATTTTCATTTGCTTTTTTTGCTTAAAAATATTTATATTTCATTAAATAAATAAAGAAGGATAAACAATGATAATTGTTTGCCATATATTTTTTTTTAATTAAATGTGGCATCCAAAAAAGATTAAGATTAAAAATGTTACATCTTCCTCATTTTCCTCATCCTTTAAAATTAACTTCACATACATACATGTATATTAATTTTCAACTTGTAAAACTTAATTTTACTTGATAGGGCCATTGCTGACCAGGAAACCAGAGAGGCTAGAGCGAAAATGGAAGACTTAATAGAAGATCTAGGCGTTTGTCCTCTTCCAGATGCATCACCATCTCTGAGGTATTTTAAGTTAAATAAGGTTAAAATACATCATACTTCTTGATTGTATGTGAAGTCGAAAATGACGAAATGTGTTTTGTATTCATATTTTTCTATTTTCTATTCCTTCATATGAATATACAAAGTAGATACACAATGTAGTTTTTAAAGTAAAAAATTATATGCATGAACAATTATTTATGTTGTTCTGCTCAGGTCAATCTTTCAAGAGAAGACTGTACCTGAAGTCTGGACTGATGAGGAAGAGGAAAGCCCACAATGCCCGGCTAGACTTGATAATGTTCCAGTTGCTGAATCATCGAATCACAATATGTAATTATTATTTAAATTAATTTGCAACAAATGTTAAAGTCATTTATTACACATATGAGGATTTTGATGCTAGCAAAAATAATGATGAGTGAAATTATGATTATGAAAATACTGAAATTTATGCAACTTTCGATTAGTAATAATCTAGAGTAAATAGAACATTTATGACATTATGTTACATGTTTCAGTTATGCTGATTATTACATCAAGATGTTAACAGAAGCTTATAATTCATTTCAGTACTCCTGTAATTACTTCTCGCACTCGGGCTGTGGCTCCAGCTCACCGGCAGCCAACTGTGAAGCGAATCGTCAAGCCTACCAGCCATGCTAAAGCGAAACTGGTATTACGATTTCCCTGCCGAACAAGGCATGGAATGTCTGTTGCCGTAGATACAGCATGGCATAAAAGAGGATTTGACTCTCTGACATGTAAGAAGTTATTTTTATTATCTCCAACATAAAATCATATGTTTGGTTTTGCTTATTAGTCTAGGAGGTGTCTGTGGCCTAGTGATTAACATCTCTGACTTGTGATCACTTGCCCCTCACCGCTAGTGGGTTCAAGCCCCTTATGTGCCACGAATTTACGTGTGAGGAAGGTATCAGTTGCCATACGGAACTCGGTGGTTCTACCCAGGTGCCCGCTTGTGCATGAAAAATTTCCCGGAGGGGCACCTGGGGTCTTCCTCCACCACGAAAGAGCTGGAGTGGCAATATGACCTAAGCTGTTGAATGTCACTATAAAAATCCAAATAAATTGCTTATTAGTTCCAGTATTTTTTGTCAATCAAATAGAAAATGAAAATTTATATATAATGTCGCACTGTTCGTAACATGTGACTACTAGGTTGTGGCCTTTGTTCAAAGGTTTTCAGATGATTTAAGACTTATTTTACAAATTGTACAGAATAATGCACAATGAAAATGTGTTTTAATATCATTGCAAATTTTTGCCAATAAAATTACAACTGAATTTTAAAAATCCTTTCTTAAGTTTGTTTGTTTGTTTGTTTGGTGTTTAACGCCCATTTTCAACAATATTTCAGTCATTTATAGGCGGTCAGTTCACCTAACCATCGTTCTTGGGTAGTACCAGTATTAAACACCAACCTCCGTAAGCAACTGCCTGCTTCATCACTTTACCCCAGTGGGGTGCGAACCTACGCAGCGGTGATAGGCCGGGATTTACAAGCGCAACCTTTTTTAAGTATAAAAATACATGTTTTTTATAGCACACACATTCTTCATGAGCACTACCAAGGCCTCTCATCAGAAGAAAGTTCTGAAGACAGTTGTTGGTCTCTGTGTGTGTGGTGTATGTAGCTGGTGGAGGAGAAAAAGGCCTGGTCAGCGTGTCAGACCTCATGACTGTGTGAGGAACCATACAGGAAGTGCACGAGCCATGGAAGCCACCACTGGGGTGCAAGGTGTGCGCGAGTTACATCAAGAAGGAACACCTGTTGAGTATCTCGAAGGAGATGGGGACAATACCCTTATGTCGAAAATCAAGAGTGACTTAAACATAAACATGAAAAAGCGTTTTGACAAAAACCATGTCGTGAAAAATGTCACCAAAAGTTTGTATCAACTGAAAGCTGAAAAAGGGGTGAAGCTTACTAAGACTGTAATTTCACACATTGAGAAGTGTTTGAAATATGTCTTTGCTAAGAATCAAGGTGACAAGGATGGAATGGAAGAAAATCTTAGAGCTCTGGTGCCACATCAGTTTGGTGACCATAATGAATGTTCCCCACGATTCTGCGGTTATAAAAGGAAGCCAGGAGAAAAATATCTTCACCGAAGCTTTCCTTACAACAGTGCACTTCGTGATGAGAACCTGCGATATAGGTTACAGAAAATCTTCAACCCTCTTGCGACAAATGCTCACCAGTACATAGATCTTGGCAGTAGCCAGCAGTGCGAACATGCGAACAAGGAGGTTACCTTGCGGGCTCCCAAAAGCCATCATTATGGGCATTCCAAAAGTCTGGACTACAGAGTTTATGCGACTGCAGCATTTGTAAATGAGGGTCGTCATTACATTTCGCAGGTACATATACACTGTTTCCGTGTTCATTTGTTATTGAGTTACCAGTTAATTAAACAGTTCAACAGTTTTTACTTTTTACAAAGTGGGCTAAAAAAATTTATTATGCACTTTGTTAATACCAGTTGCTTATTCTGTTTACTTATTTCTTTCTATGGTTTATAATTTACAGTAAAACCTCTATATTAAGACCAGCATTGGGATCGGACAAAAGGTGGTCTTAATAGTAGGATTGTCTTAATTTTGAGGTTGCAGTTAGTGCAAAACCTACAAACGGGACCTTTAAATAGTGGTCTTATTATCGAGGGGGTCTTAATTTTTAGGTGGTTTTTAGAAGAGGTTTAACTGTAGTTGAAATGTTTTGTTCATTAGTTTTCATGTTATTGTGTTTGTTTAACAAGTTGGAGAGGAGCCGAAGCTAAAGAGAGGAATTGTTTGGTAGGCACACTGTAAGTTAGATTTTTTTTCATTTAGTTAAAATGATTAGAACTTACTGCGCAGTCAATTTTTTAAATATATTTGAAAGCAAAGTAATGGATTAACAATATAATAGATTAAAAATATAACATTGTATTTGTATAATTTTGTTATAATTTATTATTATTATTTTTACATGTTTTCTTTTTAATATGTTGCGATAAATACAATAATAAAATGTGCATTGTGTACAGACTTGTGCCAAGCGTGGACTCTCCCCGGGAATACACACAGATAGATATGCTGAAAAATGCCGGAAACGTCGTCTGGGGAAACAGGAGAAAGCAGGCCTTCCTTCTACTAAACGAAGACGGCTTGAGCTAAAGCAGGAAAGGGCCACAAACCAGGGCGCATTGGAGGCACTGGAGGGTGATACTTATCAGTCAGGTGAGTATGGTTAGACCTTTTTTAAGTAAGTTAACCCTTTGTTCATAAATATGCTTTTTTACACCTGTGCGAACAGTGTAGATCCCGATTAGACGACACATTCGTTACCTCTGATCAGGATCTGTCCTGTTCGCTTTTTGGTCAGAAATAACCAAATAAAAAAAAACAAACAGTGCAGATCCAGTTGGCACGGATGTGCAGGCTGATCTGGATCTACACTCTTCGCCCGCGCCATATATAGAGAAAAGGGTTAAGAAATAATTAGAATATTTCAGCACTTACTTTCTTTTATTAAAACTTTCTAAAAGATGAGTAACTTACAACTTTGCAATATCTAAATCTAAGTATTTTGCAATAAAACATCTACTATATCCAGGAATTGGTCACAATGAAACGGTTGACGTGGAACAAGTCCCTGATGCTGTACCACGCGGGAACTTCAAGCCTGTCACACTTCCAGGGGATGCAACTGTTATTACATTCGACCTAGAAACAACAGGACTTAGTAAGTCCAGAAAATATAAATGTTTTTTTTAAATAGACTCTTTCCTGTGATGTAACATTATCTTGCAATTGCGATATTCTGACAAAAAAACTGACAGCATGACTATGATAGTTCAACTCTTTTTATAGTATGATAATAAGTGTAAAAAAGGAATTTTTAATATTCTGTTTGTTTGTTTGTTTGGGGTTTAACGCCGTTTTCAACAGTAATTCAGTCATTTACAGGCGGGCAGTTCACCTAATCATCGTTCCTGGGAAGTACCAGTATTAAACACCAACCTCCATAAGCAACTGCCTGCTTTATCACTACCCCAGTGGGGTGCGAACATACGCAGCGGTGATAGGCCGGGATTTACAAGCGCAACGCGCTATACCACTAGACCATGGAGGTTTAAAATTCTGTAATTTATTTTTACAGTTGAAGGTAAAATCATGCCACACATCACACAGATTGCTGCCTTGAACGTTGAATCTGGTGCAGAGTTAAACGTGTATGTTCAACCTAAAGTGCCGATTACTCAGGAAGCATCAACTATCACAGGCATTACATATGAAGATGGCATTTTCAAAACAAATGGTAACTGTGTGGAGGCTTTACCTGTGACATTAGCGTTAGATAAACTGAATTCATGGCTAGGAAAGTATAGAAATGTGTGTTTAGTTGCTCACAATGGAAGAAGGTTTGACTTCCCAATATTGGTGTCAACACTTAGAAGTGTCGGAGTGCTTGATAAATTTCCTGTTGGTGCTTTCGTTGACACAATGTCAGTATTCAGGAAGTTATACCCAAAGACTTCATTGAAACAAGTAGACCTTGTTCAGTCTTTAATTGGAACAACATATGAAGCACATAATGCCATGGCAGATGTTGTGGCCTTAGGCAAGCTTGTAAAATTTGCTAACCTTCCTCAGAAGGAATTCATGTCTCACAGTTTCCTGCCGTCAGCTGTTGTTAACAATCTGTTGTTTAATTCTGCTAAGTCAGAGAACATTGAAAGTTTAAATGTCCTAATGTACAGGGGAATTTGTAAAAGACCAACAGCAGAAAATATAGCTGGTTCGGGATTGAAACTTTGCCATTTGCGTGTGATATATAAGCGTAGTGGTGAAGACGGACTGCGTGATGTTTTAACTTCCAAAAACTCTGAAGGGTTTCCAAGAGTGACAAACTGTAAAAAAGTTCTGGATGAAGTTATTCCTAAACTTGTGCAATATTTCACAGCAGATTAGTTTGAAATGAAAAACTTGTACCAAACACTTTGTGTTCTGAATTGCACGTAAGCGTTTCAGAATTTGTGAAACAATGTTTGTAACAAAAGTTCTAAAATATTGCCTAAATTATTCTTGTGGAAACCTTCTATTCATAAATAGCATATTAATGCAAATTGCTATGTCATACTAGTTTATTTATGATGAAATCCAAAGTATTTAGTTGTAAAGAATTTCACACAAATAGATGAAACTGAGTTATATGTATCTATGTGTTCTATAGAGTGCCTTTTTTCATTTTTTTCTATGGTTTTTCACATCATTTTGAGTTTTCTTTAATACAATTCTTCTTTATTATTGCTTGAATATCATCAGTTTACTGAGATAAACTAAAAATGTTAGTTTTTTTTTTCATAAAAAAGAAAATGTTGAAGCAATCTTGGTACCAACACATAAGCGAAAATGTACAAAAATTTTAACAAACAGTTGCAAGCTTGGAACTTTGTGATATTTTTTTTTAAAAATCCTACGGTCAATTTCTTTTTTGATTATGTTTTATGTAATAAGATATGTTCACTGTAAATATTGATGTATAAACATCAATGGCACTTCAACAACGTTGGTTTTATACAAATTTTTAAAAATTCATTCTGATTTTGCTACAACTTGAAAAAAATGTGTATTTGATAATAATGGCAAACATAAAGTGTTTTTTGCAATAAATAAACAACAAATTTGCTTTAAAAGTTTTATTGTTTGATTAAATAATAATATACTATTACAAAAACATTATTTACAATACAAAATCTGTAAATTTTGGAAAATTATGGCAGTTTTATGAACCCTAGGGGTATATGATTTTTCACAATTTCTCGGTATTGTGCATGAAAATGAAAAAATGCTAGTAAAAAAATATTTCATGGTATTTTTTTTTTAAATTTTGCCTATGAATCCCTAACATGATACAGAAAATGAAGACAACAAAAGAAACCATATTTGGAATAAATGTTTTTAGGCATACTCTACCTTAATGCAGAATAAAGGTATAAGTATTTCTATTTATTTGCATGAATTTCACGTTTGCAAATAAAATATACTTAAGCAGCATTTGGGTTGCGATAATTAAACATAAACAAAAACAACAACAATCACATTTATTGCATTAAAAGTGATTATGCCAAACACATAAATTTTGAGTGAGACATATATCTGACATATATCTGAGAGGTAAAGTATATCTGACATATATCTGAGAGGTAAAGTAAGGCCAGAATGCTAAAATTTTATTCTTATATGCATAAAATAGTGGCCTGGTTTTCCGTAGAGTACATCTAGGTTGGTGGCCGCTAAAGATTTTATACAAAAGTTGGTCATATATTGTTTTCGGTTAACATAATATTATTTACAGAATTGCTTTAACATCATTTAACTTAATGTTCACAATTGAAATAAACATTTTCTTCATAATAAAATTGCAAAAGACACAATATCTCTTTATTCTTGAAAATGTTGACCACTTTTCCTCAATTCTTCTGCATCAAAATGACCCCAAGCTCTGAATTAGGTGGGATCAAAGTGGAAAAATTCAAATTTGCTTGCCTCAAAAAGCAAGAATCTGCATTAATTGAAATCTCTGTAACCACAGTTAACGCCGAGAACAATGGTTTTCGGCCGGTAACTATAGTTTACGTCGATATCCACAGTTATTGACAATTACTACGGTTATCGGCCGATATCTAGGATTTTCACCAATAACTATGGTTTTTGGACAGTAACCCTGGTTATTGTCAATAGCTATGGTTATCGGATCAATATCTATAGTTTCTAACCATGGATATCGGATCAATTGTGCAAACCGCTTGCCATGGTGACGATGATGATAGTGATTTCTAAGTCTCTTAAAATGATGCAACATTAAAGAATGCAGGATGTACTCATCATGTAGTGTTTTTATATAATATAATGCATTTTTTCACCTCACCAGTATTTAGATTTCTGTCATGTTATGGAAATATTACAAACTAAATCAGATTTTAGCTGCATTTCAGTTATTATTTTTAACAGTGTTGAAATAAGCAAGGTTATGATTTAATGTATCGCAAACACTGCAAATGGCGAAAACAGGCTAAAATTTCAAAAAAAAAAAAAAAATGAATTTTGGGAAAATACTTATTGCCACCTAGATTTTAGTAAAGAAATGTATTTAGCTATGGATGTAGTAAATGTTTGCAAGCTCAGTTTAGTCTAATTCATGTTCTAATTACCAAGCACATACTAAAACAAAAGAAAAACCATTTGCATGGGAACTCTGAAATTCATGAACAATATACCAAAACAACTCATACCTGAAATAAGTATATGCTGGTCTACAATGTTTAGTGCCAATTCATCAAAATAATGTTAGGGTTTTCAAAAAATCCAAGGAAATCTTACTTTCAGGTTCAAAGTCAAAGTAAAAATAAGTATTTCCAAAATTCATTTTTGAAATTTTAGCTAGTTTTCGCCATTTGCTACCTCTTAAAATGAATTATGAATCGGGTCGATATCAATAGTTATTGGTCGATAACTATAGATATTGGATTATTTGGGCAAACTGCATGTCAAAGTGAAACATATACAATGGCAAGACAACAACCTAGGATATTGATTTATATCTAGAGTTTTGTGCCAAGTGCACATTAGATATGATATCCATAATTACTAGTGAAAACCCTAGATAAATATTGTTCGTTAACCACGGTTAACTCCAAGAACTATGGTTTTCAGTCTGTAACTATAGTTTTCGCCAATATCATTGGTCCGACATCCATAGTTATTGACAATAACTATGGTTATCAGCCGATATCTAGGGTTTTCACCAATAACTATGGTTATCGGGTGGTAAACCTAGTTATTGTCAATTGTGCAAACCGCTTGCCCTACTGATCTCTGAGTCTCTTAACATGATGCAACATTCAAGAATGCAGGATGTACATGTGTTGTCATCATGTTGTGTTTTTAAAATGCATTTTTCACCTCACCAGAGTTTAGATTTCTGTCAAACGCAATCAGATTTTAGCTGCATTTAAGTTATTATTATTAACCACATTGAAATAAGCAAGGTTATGAAGTAAAATGAATTGATTTGTAAGCAGCTGATAACTTCCAGGCGTTCCATTTTTCACATTACCTCACTTTGAAAATGCAAAATTGATACAAAGGTTAATTGTGTTGCTATTATTCGCTATGAGTACCAACTGCATTGTGGTTTGTGATCGGGATGAGATGCTTGGAGTGTGTTCAATAAATAAAAACGCATTCTTTGAAGGTAATTCAGTATTTGTTATTTTTATGATTAAATATTTTCTGGAAATTCGCAAAATATAGTGAATTGGGTATTTTACATAAATTTATGAAACTTTCTGTGAATAAAGAATTGTTTTTAAGTTTATTTAACAAATCATGAGCTATTCAGTATGAAATTCCAGAAAAGAAGTCTTAATTTAAAAAGATTACCCTATCATGTAAAAAAAGGTTCCAAAGTTAAGTTTGCCTGAACTAGAGGAAGCCTGAATGTCTTCAAGACATAATATCACTTTCATCAATTCTGTGGTAAAATAAATTGATACTGTTGTTTTAAATTATATAATTTGTAAACACTAAATATTACATAAAGATTGGGGAAGAAGTTGTATTCTAAAGGGTATGGTAATTGAAACCTAAAGTAGTGGTTAAAAATGAAAAAAATCATAGAATATTGAATTGTTCTTCAAAATCAACAAAACATACATGTATCATACTTGATAGGCAAATAATATGTGGTGAGAACACTATCAAAAAGGGAAAATTATGAAAATTTGTAAGGACAAGTGTGATACAGATAGGCAAGGTTTGAAATCAGAATGCAGGTTGGATTGCTTTCTTTCAAAATATCATTAAAACAAATCAACAAATGGGCTAGACATTGCAATACAATTCTGTGAGAGATAATTCAGTTGTCTGTGAATAATAGACCGTCTGTAAAACAGTAAGTTACTGTTTTACTTTTTCTTGTTCCCTATATGTTTCATATAAGCATTTGTGAACAGAACATTTTTTATAAACGTTCCGAATAGAAACATCTCAGCTGAACTTTGTAATACTATCCAATGCGACATAATCTTGACCGGTTTTCTTGGGCAATAATTTCAAAAGTGTGTCGGCTGGTTTGACAGGTAAACAATTTCGGCAGTAAACAGGCCAAAATAACCCCTGTTCAAAGGCTGATTTACAACAATCTGTCATTAAAGTTCACTAAAAATTGACATTTACTTCCTGCTTCAGACCTACTCTGTACAAAAATGCCATTTAATCAGTACTCTTCATTCAAATTTCAATCAGTATTCATCCTCAAAAAGAGGACTCTTTTACTGTGTAAGTACTTCCTTGTTGTGGGTTACCAAAGGGCTAAAAACTGTGTTCTTGTTCCATATCTATAAATAACCAGCCTCATTCTGACCTTGGTATTGGAATTTGTTTATGGGGTAAAAAGCTCTTGGCACTGACGACGTCAATTCGGGTTTTCGACGTTGGCAGCGAAAGTGTTTTATTTTTATATTAAAACCCAGGAGAAATTCAGAAGACGATGTTCGCTAATAGGGATGAACATCCGCTAGCATACCGAGATTCTTTGATCTTTGATATAAGCAGACTGGTAAACCTATTAAGAAGTGGACAATCATTGAATCCGATGTGACATAATTGTATATCAAATTATAAGATTAAAAGTAGCTATGGTAATACTAGTAGTTTCTTAAATGAGCTAATCACGTTGTGAATCTAGTGCAAATGTACTGTTCACTGTAAATGGATTCTAGTTCAAATGCTTGGAGATCTTTCGTGGCAAACAGAGCATGTATAAAATGGTGAAATATGCTTATCAGGTATGGTCTCTTCAAGAAGTCACAGCCTCTCCACAAAGTAAAAAAATAGAGAGGAAAAGACAGCATTTATTAGAAAATGATCAAATAAAACAAAAACAAAAACAATTAACGAAACTTAAAATTCGATGGGTTACCGCATTAGAATGGTCAGTGGCAAAACAATTTGCCACCGGGGGTTCAAAAGAGGTTTTCATATGAGCAAACAAGAACAAGCTCTAACTCCCTTAATCATCTCAACAATGCATATGTTTCGATGGTTTCAGGTGATAAAGCCTATGTTGCAATTACTTTTGAACCTCGAAGTTATTTAACTGACCAAGCCGACTGGAGATCGCTTAATATTTTCCTAAACTTTGCATGCAATAATTTAGAACAAGAGGGAAACCAGCGTTCTTTTTCCGAGCGTGAACAGAGATCATTTCTTTTGATGCCAATACTTTTGGCAGTTCTGGTTTAATTATTGTCGATTAAACACATTGAATGAATTTTTGAAAACTGTTATATATAATATGAAGTACAGTGTGTTGAAATATATCTGCTGCACTGAACTACACAAGTCTTGGTGTCAATAATAAGTCAATGATTGCAAAATCCGATTTTTTAACAAGGGAGTTAACTACTACGCATAAAATATTGTTGTCAATACGAGTTAATTCGCTTTGGCCCTAAATTTCTAAACAAATTATAAAATGTACTTCTGTGAGAAAATAATACTACGTCTTCGGAGTTTTTGTTTGTTCTCGAGAATAAATTAACTAATAATTATATTATAGTAATAATATTTTTGAAAATGCAAAGTAAAATCAACTATAAAATATGCAAAAATATTTTAAATATATTTATTACGCAAAAAGAAATTTAAATTTTAAATGGATTGAACCTTCGACCATACATGCATTCGAAATAGACGAAAACATTAAATAAATAGACATCTCGTTTATGGTACTTTGTTACAACCTGTCGTACGATGTTGAAAATCCCGATTTCTGTTACAAAGGGGGTTAACCACTCCGCGGAAAATACGGTTGTCAATACGAGTTAATTCGCTTTGGAAATATTCGAAATTCTAGCACCAATTTTTGATGTTGTTAATTGAAGTTTTAATCGGTTTGATAGTCTTCTATTTATGGGCTTTACATTTGTTAAAATTTGAAGTTTGCTTAATGCATTTTATTTGTAAGTTATAAGAAAGTCAAATTAGTCTAGTCGAAGCATGTTGATAAATGACTTTGATAACTGTAAAAATCTAAAAAAACAAACAAAAAGAAAACTGAAAACGATATCAAAGATGTACATTGTAATGCGTATGAAGCTTAAAAAGTCTTCTTTAATTATCGAAATGTTTTATTTCAGGTATAAAGGAAAAGTTTTAAATTACTCGACTTAAAAAAACGCCACGGTTTAAACATATTCGCAAAACACTTTTTGCACTGTCATCCCAGGTCAAATTTCATGTAATCAGATTCTTTGTAAAATGCGATGTTTTACAAGTAGATTTATTTTTTCGCCAAAAATCTAGTAAAACCAAAGGAAACTTCATATGAAGCATAAATAATAGGTCAGTTCATCATCGCCATTCTAACCTGGATGTTCTGTCTCAAACGATGTACATGTATAAAACTGCGTCATCAATGATGAAAAGAATAAAAGATTCCATGGTAACGTTTAAGAAATGCACTTGTAAACGCGATACATAGATATGTTTTATGACTCCGATCCTGGAGTGTCGGATAGAAACAGCGATCGCCATGTCCGTCTTCCGTCCGTCCGTCTGTCTAAACGCATCCAGTTTCACATTTTGGGTTCTGCACAATAGGCTATTTTAAGAATCTATAAAATTTTGTTGCATGAAGGCTAAAAATGTTTTTTTCTAGTACCAAAGAACTAAAACGAAAACAAAAGAAAACAGTCGCACAAATACATTTCAGGGAGCGCTGCCAGTCGTAAATCTGGTTTCCGAAACTAAGTTCAAAAATAAGGGATTGCAACCAACCCTAACACACATGTTTAGTATGCAGCTCAAAATTCAAGGTTTTTTTTGTACACAAACCATATATCTATATATGGCTATTTTGCGCTTAAAAAATCGTGCAGTTTTTCTCCATTTCAGCCAATCAGATTCTTGAGATTGGGGACTTGTCTCCTTTCTCAGTTGAATAATTTTATGCCCAAGTTTAAATCGGCCATTGAAATGCGTCCAACATGTATTTTACACTTTTTCAATCACCGAAATAACAATACATTTACTAAGCACTCTTTAATATGGTGAAAATCCTCAGAAAAAACTAAAACAATTCATCACATAATAAATAATAAATAAATGCATAAAGTACATGTATTGTTTGTTTACCGAAAGTTTGCTCTTTATTTCACGACAGTTGCGATCGGCGCGTTAATAATTAAGTACAAAAATAGCTTTAGATTCAGATGCTACACCATAGCACACAAATTTTAAAATGATAAAGATTGTCGTTGCGATTTATTGAAAGAGACAACTGTTACAAATCTAAAGTTCTCAACATAATATCGTATAGAATATCCCTTTCCTCCACAGATACGCCTTTTTACACATTTGCGACCAGTGTAGATCCAGATCAGCCAGCACATCCGTGCCGTCTGATCATGATCTGCACTGGTCGCATTTTGATAAGAAATAACCCTAACAAATCAAAAAGCGAACAGTTTAGAATCTGATTAGACGGCACGGATGTACCGGCTGATCTGGATCTAAATTATTCGCCCATGCAATAAAGGTGTATCTATGGAGGAAAGGGATAAAGTAGGTTGTTATTTTCTCAATAATGACATCGGCACAATTAATGAGCAGCATCATTACCATATTCATCAGCATTTCAGTTTGAGTTTTTTCTTCAGCAAAGGTTTTGAGATTCATCCTCTATACAGCAAAACCTCTCATTAAGACCACCTTGATTCACTATTATATATCTTCTCATTGAAAACTTGCCGGTCCTTTCCTTGTTCAATAATTGTTTCATCTTCATATGATAGTTTTTCAGATGGATCGAATTAATCTATATATTATATTTAATAACGCAGAAGAATAAAGTATATCATCTTTCACAGAATTCATGATCCGTTTTCACTTACAAAACCTGTCATAAGCTGTCCGCCATCTTCATTATATTCTGTATCCTATTTTACTATCTTTACAAGTTTAGGTATCGCACTATTAAGCTCCGCAGATGTCATATTTATTCACAGTTCGGAGTGAAATACTTTAATGTCTTTGTTGTGATTAATTCTACTGCCTTGTAATGCCAGTAAATGACTAAACAGAAGCGAATTTCGCCGAAAATTTCCATTAGTCCGTTCATTTTACAACCAGTTGTGACTAAATTTTTCCTGCGTTAGTAACGTTATAACAACTTTGGCATTAAGGCCGGTTTTTCATAGTTCCGTGATGCGTAATCCGTGTCCGCGATTTTTCACTCACCAAAGATATCGTTGGGTATATTCCATACCTCCGTGTCCGTTCCACGTCGCGGACACGGACGCGGAGGTATGGAATATACCCAACGATATCTTTCGTGAGTGAAAAATCGCGGACACGGACGCGGACCACGCATCACGGAACCATGGAATACCGGCCTAAATCTGTTAACTCGTTCGTTCACTTTACTAGAATAATACATCACATTTACTTTGTTTACTTTGCTTCCACAGTAAAAAATATACATTTTGATTTTTGAATTCCTGATTCGTGACCAGGCACCTTTGAGAAAAACGAAAATCGTTTCCATTTCTAAATTTCTTCTTTATATTTCGCTTTGCGTACCACATCAAAGGCAAACTAATGATTTTCTGATTTATGAATACCTACAGGTTTCTACTTTGATAAAGAAAAAAAAAAGCGCTAGTGAAGTCGGTTTTTGTCTGTGTTTATCCCCTACATTGTAACTCCAAAAGGACAAAATGGTGGCGAAGAATGCATAGAAATAAAGTCTTGATAAAAAATAAAAAGCCATCAAACATAACTTAACAGAAGTAACACATGGTTTAACATTGCATTAGTATCGCCTCGGACGTCTACCATCACGTCCAAGGTAAACGTCCGGTGTCTGTATGTCCGTGCGGGTGTCCCCTCCAACGGCGGACCGATAGTCTCGGTAGTCAGGCGTAGCCGACGTCTTGTAGGCTGGAGGGGGACTCTTAAGGTACGGGTCACGGTTTGGATTGTAATAATGCCTCACATTTGATTGCGGCGTCTGCGGTGTGAATTTCCTATTGTATGAATAATCGTGGTTTCGCAATTCGTCATATTTCGGAGCTCTCCGGATCTCAGTTTGTCTCGGATCTGGGCGAACTTTCAGCGCGTCCTTACCACGGCGCTGTTGGTATCTGCGTATATCCGGAATCATTAATATTCCACCCAGAAATAACAGAATGAATGCGAACACACACAGTCCGAAGGAATATCCTGGATAGTGATTGGACGGGATCTGTGCCAGCCAAATTATCATCGATATTACCGCAAAGGTCACTAAAATCAGAAAGAATATTAATATTATTACAGTGTATGTATAACTTGTGAATGCTTCTGTTAACTTGGGCATCACTGAAACTAGAAAGTATATTAATATGAAAGTATTATTTGGCTCGCGTTTGTAGACTTGAGACATTAATCGACCTGGCTCCGATATCACAAACAATCTCATGCTCAAACTCAATTTTCTACTCAACATTTTTTTTTAATTCAGAGTAATTATTGGTTGTTTACTTGGAATATCACATAAAATAAAATAAAATCTTCCTATGATCACAGAATATTTTCAAGTAACATTATATTTTACTGAGATATTCTAGAAATAATGTTTGAGTACGAACTCAGATTTTAAGTTTTTACTCAAACAATTTTTTTAATTTTTTAATTATTCAGATAACAAATTTTGAAATCTGCATTTCAAAATGAAACATTATTTAAACCTTCTTTTACAATCTTAATCAATCAAGTAAGCACTGTATCGTCAAAATTTTAAAATAATTTCTTTGAGTTGAGTTTAAAATCCAACTCAAAATTGTTTGTGATACCGGGGCCTGACCTGAACACTCACTTAAGGTACTTCTCCACTTGACTTTGGACTGTCATCGATAAAAGAAACTTATCACAATTTATCTATCGGAAAATAAACTTTATAAATAATAAATCAACGTCAATTAGTCTGTTTAAAAATTCCATAAGTATTGACGAAACTTCTATATGACATATATCAAATGAATTTAATTCACGATTGACTCACACAATATCAGATGCAGCAAAGATTGAAATCAGGTTTAAAGCTTCAAATTCAGGTTTAAATGTTTTAATTCTTAGTTGTAATAAACAAAAATTGCATCACAATATAATGCGACAGAATTTCGCTTGAATTTTATGATATGTTGTGCATGACTTTATTGCGTTAATAACGCTTACATCACGATTACTTTGTTTACAGGTCTACATTTTATAAAATAAATTTTGACATTTCTCATCGAGTTTTCATGTTTCCGTCTTAGAGGTTGAAAGGGCAAAACAAAGATAGCTCCAACGTAACACTTTAGAGCCCGCACATACAATTCAAAGGTGCCCATAATTCACCAGCTCAACCTCCTTCCTATAGTAATAGGTCAATGTTCTCTCTAACCGATTCCAAAAGGGTACATCGACTGTGTTACAGACAAAAGCTGAAATGCGTGACAGTACAAATTAATAGAATTTGGAAATGGAACGGATCATATTATTCAGTGATTGTAAATCTGTCAAAAATCCCAGCCTACAATTCTGTTTCTTTGTAAAACAACACTCAAAAGTCTGTTTAAGCGTCCCAGAATTATCTTCAGTATAGTCCAATGAACTCATCTTGTTACCAAATGATAAAAAATTCAATTGAACTCTCACGAATTAACCGAATATTTGGAGAATTACATCACAACACACATTGTTTTGTTGAACCTACATTGTAAGATAATAAATATCAAATTCTTAAACAATTGCTTCGAAGATCATATCACATTGTTAGTCATTTTCAAACGTGGACCAAACCACAACAAGACTTACTCATAGAATTTCGAACTTTATCTCTTACTTGTCATCATTTTTATGCCCCCACAAAGTGGGGGCATATAGAGTTACACTCGTCCGTCCGTACGTCCCCAAATCTTGTGGCATCAACTCCTCCTAAACTATATGACGGATGTTTTTCAAACTTGCACGGATAATCAAGCAGGATGTGTAGATGATCGTAAAAAAGGATTTTTTTCCTGCGACCATTTTTACCAGAGTTATGGCCCTTAGTTATTAAAAATAATGTTGCAGCTGTGGGGCATAGGTATCCGAGGACACATCATTGTACATGTATTCTAAAAGTTTTCCAGATACTTGTAATGTTGCATGGCTCTAAGAGAAACCAAGGTTTAGAGTCCGTTTTATGCTGTAATATGTGTGTCAGTCAGACTTCCGTTGAAACCAGGTTTTGTGTATGTCTTGGCTTTTATTATTTATTTATAAGCAATGAAATATTTTCAACGACGTACACTAAGTCTTACAAATACTAGTTTCCACTATTTCAGTTAACCCGATTTAAATATACAAGAGACATCAAAAACGTACACAATGAACATAAAACGCCCTAGGCTAGTAAAATGTTTCTTTTGTCGTGAATACAATGGTGTTTAAAATTTAAATGTTGAACATTTCTATAATTCCTTGTAAAGATATTTAAAATATATGAATTTAAATAAAACTAACCAAATAGATGTGAACTAATCTCGAACTTTAAGTTCATCTGTATTTATAAACCTCAGATGTGAACTTCAATGTATACCATCAGAATTATTTGAAGTTGCTTTTGAATAGAAAATAAATATTTTTTTAATTTTCTACTTATTATGTTGTCTGTTTATCCAAGTCTTCATGGGGTTTATTTGCTTTTTGCATCATACAACTTGTTATTAATAAAGAAATCATCATGCACCAAATATTGTAATTGAATCAACTGATGTCATTATTATTTGGGTATGTAATTAAATAATAACAAGTTTAAGACAGATATTAAATAACTGAAAACATTGCATAATGACAAGTAATACTAGTCATGTAAACATAAGGTTTTGTGTCTACCAGTCTGCACGATTTATATTTACCTGAAACCTGCCTTAGCAGCCACCTGCGAATAGCAACCACCTGTCTTAATCAGCCAGTTTGAATTTGACCTAAACTGACATTTTGTTCTAATTTTTACTGTCTTTTAGAGCCACCTGCCCTCAGCAGCCACATTTGTCATTCCCTTGGTTGGCTGCTAAAGACAGGTTTGATTGTTTTTATCTTTTAGGCATCCGCAACAAAATTGTGTGAAGACTTATGCTAAAACTAATTGTCTGTCAGTCAGTTAATGACGATTCCAGTCGTTTCACATTTCAAAACATTATGAATTTTATGTTCACACCGTTTGCGCAACACAGTCGCAACTGGCACACTGGAGACCGGTATATTGTTGATTCACAAGTATTACTTAACAGAGAAGGTCTCTCCTGTGCCACTGATATCATTTTCCCAAAACAAACAACACTATAAACGAAGTTGAAACAAACAACACTATAAATGAAGTATAATATGCAAACGGTGTGCATGTAAATTTCATAACATTGTGAAATTGAAATTTACCAGAGTCGTGTTTTAGCTCTGGGAAAGGCGAGGAAAGTAAAAAGAAACAAACCTGTTAAGAAGCACATAACAGTTACAAAAATGGCGATGGACATCTCCCGGAAACGTTCACTGGCCACATACAGCGCCGCCACGATTACGATGATTGTCAGCAGTATGAGTATAATACATTCAAACGCTTGAACGGCTTTAAAAGACTCTGAAAGAATAGTTTCAAAACATGTTTAGGGTCAACTCTTAAAGCATTAGTGAAATAAATAAATAAATAAATAAATACATAAATAAATAAATAAATAAATAAATAAATAAATAAATAAATAAATAAATAAATAAATAAATCGAGATGACAATGTGCATAATGCACTTGTGATACCTAAGATGTTAAAAATGCCGTTATAATATTTTATGGTGTTTACAATTCTGCTTAAGGGATTGCCACACTCCTCCCAACTTTGTTAATCGATAAAAAGAAAATTATCAATATCTCAAAACGGCAAAATGCCGTTAAACAAAACTTTGCACAAATGTATGTTATTAATGTATCTTTATTTTGCAGGTGGTAAGACACGTTAGAAAAATCAAGGAAAATAGCGAGATCTGAAAATTCCCTAAATTTCTATTTACATAAATTCACAAAAACTAAACAACACAAAACATCACTTTAAATGCCCACATGAGTAACATGACACTGACAACAATTTATTGTGTCCTCGTGACTTACATATGGAAACTTTAGGAGATATTAGTAAAAGTGTGTTTGACCTTCATTGTTCTGGTCGCTTCCTGGTCGCGTAAACCGATTACAATCACTTATTTCTCTTTTAGTAGTTGAATTTTGTTTACAAAGTATACACCATTTTCTTGTCAGTATCATTGCGCTCACGTGGGAATTTAAAATTATGTTTTGTATCGCTTAGTTATTGTGAATTTATGTAAATAGAATTTTAAGGAATTTTTAGGTCAAGCTTTTTTTCTTTACTTTTCTAACGAGTCCTACTGTATGCAAAATAAAGATTCAGTAGTAACATTCAATTGTGCAAAGTTTTATTGAACGGCATTTTGCCATTATTGAGATTTTGATAATTTTCTTTTTATCGATGAATAAAGTTGGGAGGAGTGTGGCAATCCCTTAATTTTGTCCGTTATCTGCGACAGCGGTCAGACAGATTGTGGACTTAAAGGATACGTAAATTGGGCTAAATTGAATTCGTTGATATTCAAAAAGTCTTAACGTTGCGAATATCAAACTTAATCGGGGTTCTTAATCGAAACGTTATGATCCCTAAAGACAAAAAATATGCCAGACATGTATGAGACTCAATATACTCAAGGAATGAAGAAACGTATGGTAAACTTTGAAGCTGTTTCTAATTTGCCCCTTTCAGGCTTTATCCGGGAGACATCTTTACACAATCTCACTTTGCGAAATTTAATACATGTACAATACCACGTGCACTGTAACCTACAAAGTTCCTTGTCAAATGTCCTTTGTTTTTTATTAACGCGTGTGAAACACATTGTCATCTTGCGTTTTTTATCCATAGAGCAGTATACATTCTAAATCAGAGGACGAGATTTTTCGAAAAAAAAAAGTAACCGTTTTAATGCTGAGAAAATATGTGTTTACTGTTTACTCCACTATTTTTGTGGATACTCATAATTATCGCTGTGAACGTGGATACTCATACATTGTAATTATCGCAATTAAAGTTTAGTGTTTATTAAATAAAGTTAAAGCAATAAATAAAAACCCCTGTCACGTTACTATAATTCTTGTCTTTAGGCTTTAGGGTTTCTTAATTATTAAAATATCTCTTGTGATATGAGAACCTGTTGGGGCAAGTGTGAGGTTGGTGCACCCTAGAACCTTATTTAAACCCCCAGTGGCAAATAAATTTGCCACTGACCGTTCCAATGCGGTAACTCCTCGGGTTCTCACTTTCGTTCATTGTGACGTCCATATTGAAACTGATTATTGTAATACCATGCTCTCTTCTCTTTTAGTTTTTTGGCTGTGCGGGAGGAGGCTGTGTCTGCTGGATGTGGCCATTCCTGATATGCATATTTCACTTTTTAATGAACATTAATTATAACATAAATTTCAGTCGCCCTTCTATCTGAATATATTATTTTAAAAAGTAAAACGCGAAGACAGCTACATCCATCCAGAAAATACAACCATTCCCATGCATGACCATCTACAAAATACAAGACCGCAAACAATAAAAAATATAACGTTATAACTTATAATGTCGGTCTTTTATACTTCTGTAAGCAAAGAATTGAATTCTTATTTATCGACCATTAAAATTTTTAAAGATTTTAGCCGCAACACCATTATAAGTTAAATGTTTATTATTATACGACAGTGAAAATATGAGGCGAATTTAGGATTGCAGTTTTATTTAAAACTTTGCACCAATTACAAATCAACAACATGGGGAACGTGATTCCTTGTTTATTTGCAGTGGGGCTTCAAGCGGAAATTAACTTTATAAACTACAAAATACTAGTTTTGACGAGTCGACCATAAAATATATTCAGTGGTGCGTTCCAACGTAAAAATAAAAATTTCGGTTAATAGAATTATTACATTAATTTCATTCGTTTTGTTTTTATAATATACCCCGAAATTTACCCATTGGTTATACAGACACATGTCATCTATTAAATGAAATTGGGAGTATCATTATTAATAAACTTCTTCACGTTCAGGGATGAACGTCCTTTTTTGTTTATCTATCTGCTATTTATTATTGATGGATCATTTAACATTAAAATATCTAATCCGTTAAGTAAGTGTGCTTGTATTTAGCGATAATTTATGATTATAAGGTGTTTACATCATTAAAATTCATGAAATGAAAATCATTTAAAGGCATGATCAATGAAAATTACCATTTTTAAAATTGAAGTTTATGTTAGGGCACATTTCAGATGTCAGAAGCTAATAGTTCATTCATGTTGTCGTATGTCTTGTTTGAAATTACAAACTGGTCGTGAAATGTAAATTTCGAACGTTGAACGCATGTCTTTCTAGCATAGGAAACAACATCAGCAAAAATACAAACGCGAACGACATTTCTAAATTAAGATTTTCGGTTTATATGTCAACCTTATCTGAAAAACAACTAACGTCAAGAAACGTAGAAAATTACTAGTAACGTCTATAAAAATAGACGTACGTTGAAAACGTTTGGCGTTTTAAAAAAGAACGAATTTTGATTTCACTGTACGTAATATTATGAGCATGTTTTCTTTTCATTATGGGTGATACTGCGATTACTTTCGAACGCCATTGTACTTATACAATTACGCTTAAGATGATTTTAGCCATTGCCGACATTTTGGCAAATGGCGTCTTGCAATATCAGCTGAACTAAACTGCTTTGTAAAAGTCTATTTCATTCAATGTTCATTTAAAGGGACCCGTTCTTTTTGTTCGAGACTGTTAATGGATCATTTGCCATTTAAACAGATAATCCTTAACTATTTTGCGCTAGTGTTAGGAAATAATTAGCAAATCGGTGGTCTTTATATTTTAACGTCAATATTGAGATCTTTCCTATTGCAAATCGATTTATATGAATATTATAATAAATGCATTTATCAAAGCCATGGTCCACCTTCTGTATACTTCTTTCATATCGCTTCATGTTCTTCTTTAATATTTCTTTAGGTTTGAATATAAATCAAACTTAATGTACACCTCTTCACTCGCAGCGTTATCTGAACCCGTTTACTTCACTTATTAATATTCTTTCGGTTCTTTCGAATGTTGTAGTGAAATGTCAACACCCGAGGATGGTAAGACATCAAGCTGTGCATGTATGTAATAGACTGCGTGGTTAGATAAAAATATACTTATAATCTAAGTACGAATATTTGTATTCTGTAGTACCTAGCAGCTAAGTAACTTATACAAACAACCATTGACACCGCACGAAGGTGCCAATGCACTGTTGTAATATTTACCAAAGAATGTTGATAATGTACGCTGCTTATTTTCTGTTTAAATAGTTCACATTTTTCTTCCTAACATACTTGAAAGATTATACTAAACATGTATATCTTTTTGGTTAGTTTAACGCTGTACTTCTGCAAAGCATTTTTATTATTAAAATCGAAATCTTTTTTGTGTGGACAATTTTATAACCAAAATGCGTCGCAGTGGTATATTGAAGGCACTTAGGTGTTATTCTGTATTCAGTGCATTATTATTTGGACATATGCAGACAATACATTTGTTCATTATTTCACTGTCTTTAGTAAAATCATCATCATCATCTTCATCTTCTTCTTTTTTCTTCTTCATTTTCTTCTTTATTTCTTCTGCTTATTCTTCATTATCATATTCTTCATCATCATCAGCAGCAGTAACAGCAGTATAATTTTCCTTATATGTAAGTGCTGAATCCAAGTGACAGATAAATGGAATAACATATGTAGAATAAGTAAGTTTTCTTTTTCAAATTCCGCTAAGGTTGTTGTTACTGCTGACAGTACTCGATAAGTGAATGTTATGCTGGTCAATGGTATACTATCAATAAAGATATATATGTTTTATAAAAATCACTTATGTTCGTAATGGGGCCGCCACACTACGACGTTCTGGTCAGCGTTCTACGACGTTTAAGGAAAGGTTGTAAGTCGTCCGTGGTTGCTGGGATAGCGCCAGAATGCGATGTGTGAACGCTATTGAATGTCTGTGAACGTCGGTAATCTTCGGAAATCGACGGAGAACGTTGGTAGTGAAAAAAAGTTTTGAGCAAGCACAATTTTTTCTAATGAGACCAGCGTTATTCAACGTTTAATTTTAAAAGCCGTAGAACCATTAAAAAACGTTCGTGGAACGTTTTACTAACGTTCGCCGAGCGTTGCACGCGTTCGGCTATCGTGAACCAGTCGTTACTCAAGCGTAACAAATCGTTTGCTTTTCTGTGAACGACTTACTGGCGACTTGTCAACGACCGCTGAATGGTCCAGTAGCGCACGCAGCTTGTGACTTAAGTGAAAGGAACGTTATTTTGGCGTCCATTGAGCGTCATTACCCGAACGTCCATGCATCAGCACGCTCGTCTAACATTGAAAAATCGCTCTTCGCGCGCCAGTGGCATGCAAGAACATGCTAATGGTTTTAGGGCTTTCTTACTTGGTCGCTGTTACACGCTTATTGTGCGTTAGACACACGCTAGTGGTGCGTTAGACTATACGTTAAAACACGCCAGATAAGTCATCCTCATTTTAAAACCCTCAAAACATGAACGATTGAAACGTTCAGAGAATGTTGACCAGAACGTCATAGTGTGACGGCCCCTTAAAAAAGAGTGTATTAACTATTTAAACAGAAAACACGGAAGTGCGTTATTAGCGTACATTTGTACATAATCAACTTTCTTTGGTAAAATGTTACAATAGTGCGTTGACTCCTTAGTGCGGTCCGTATACGTATTTAATACCAATGTTGGATTGAAACCACAGTGCGTGCCAACACAACTATAATAAAACAAATCGGAACCAGCTTGTCACGTTCTGAATGCCCGAATTAAACAACCCTAAATTACACGGTCGTATATATGAACTGTTTCAACAGAAAACAAAAAGTTCGTTATTAGCGCCAACGCCAAGTTGGGTCAACACCATTTGACGGTTTTAATATTAAAATGAATTTAAGACTGGTATTTTTTCTTTGTTTAATTATTGCGGAATCGTTCATGTCCGTTAGGAAGAGCGTATATACCTAATCATACAGAAATAAAACAAAACAAAAGCGCGTTAGTAGCGTCAACGCCAAAGTTGGTCAATACCATTGAACTTCTTTAATGTTAAAAATGAAGTTATAACTGGTATTCATCCTTTGTTTAAATCTTTTTCATAATTGGCTCTTTTACATATCTTATATAAAGGCAGTTGAAGAGTCTTATTGAAAAAATCAGTTTCCTCTGTTTCAAAGAAGATTTTCTTATGAAAGGAAATATAGTTTTGAAGAACTGCACATTAAAATTTATTTAAATCCTAGCTCTTTAATAAACTTATTTATCCTTTTCATGTTTTATTGGTTGAGCGGCAATTGATTTCTAAAATTTTTTAATCTTTTCGATCCACAGAATACCGCCTGACCGCCGTAGGGGCGAACCAGCAATCATTTGACCAAAATCCTTGTAAATGTAATCTATCTACTTAAATAATGTTGCGCTTTAGTAAATTCATTAACGAATAAAAATAAGTTCGCTCGCGAATGATAATGAATTAATTTCTCAAATAAGTTTATTTCCCTTTTGCGACACTAATATTAATAAATCTCATGAATTTCTAATAACTTTAATTGAACAGTCTGCACATTCACTTACGGTCAATATAAGAGCTTGGTACAGCAAAGTCATTACAGGCTGCATCATGACCTCCAGAACAATTAATTGATTTCCACAACCCCACGGAGTAGACTGTGTTCTCCTGAATGGTCTCAGTCTGTTCCCAGTACATCGTGGCGAACCCCGCCACGTGCAGTCCAAGCGCTATGAACATCAACACGAGCGCTATCTTCGCCCACACCGTCGCCGTGCCACAAATATTCATGACGGTGTCGCTTCCTGTAATTGTTTTATCAAATATTTATGGTTTTTTTTTCATCATTTAAACAAAAAAAACCCAAAACACTAGAAAACCTTCAAGTTGTCGTTTTTTTAGTACACCGGTATCAACAAAACGTTTGAAAATGTTGATTGTCACCAAAAGGCCATGAGGGGTAGGCATAGTATATAAGGCATTAGAAATAATGTGATAGAGGGTTTGACCGAGGGGCTGGACGTCGGTGTATTAATACAATATTTAAACGAACAGTAGGTTAAATCTTTAAAAATAATATTTTAATAAGAAATAATTATAAATTAGTATTTTAAAAACAAAAGTAAGAAACTTTATACAGAACTAGAACTACAATTTTGGATACCATTGAAAGAGTATCATTATTTTAAAACTATATTTCTTCACTGTTTAAAATTATCGGTCTTTAGTTTCGAATTTTCGAACGCTTGTTCTTTTTTAAGAAAAATGCGTTTTTTTTTTGCTTAGGTTTCATCCACTTTGAAAAGCGTAATGTTCATTTGATAATTTTGAACAGAGTTCTTACTGACTTCCCTTTTGGAAGATTATTTTAATATGTGTTTGTCATTATGAAAGATTTTGTAAAATTAAAAACCAATTATGCTTTTAAAAAGCAGATCCCAAATCGGAGCTTTAGTCAGATTGGCAACTTCATTCGCTCCTTGCTGAAATGAGCATTTCACGTGCCTTACATCTGTGTTTCAAAGAAAAAACAACAAACTAAACAAGACAAAAAATACTTAAATAAAAGCATCACTTACTTTATAATAATCTTATATTATCCTTCTTAAAGAAGCATTTTTATTTTTTTTATTTTCACGGAGATATTTTTAAACGGCTGTTTATGAATTTGAATCTTTTAACAAATATTTGTTTGTGATCGGCGCATGCTTGAGATTTAAATTTTGCTGTCACGATTGAACTGTATTGATTGAGGCAATTGATGAGTTTTCGTCATTGCTTTTTCAAAAGTACAAGTTCTTTGATTTCTTCCATTTATCCTGTTTTGCGCCCAGTCATGTGATATATTATATATATAAATATGGTACAATCGGTCTCTGAGACTGTTGACTTAAGCGAATAAATAGAGATGTTTTATGACCGCTTGCCTTTTTGCATTCACACACAAAAAAACTCGTATTTAAAGCGTTCAACGCTTTCAATGAGAACCTTTTGATATTGTAAATGTTGAATACCTTCTTTATTAAATTTACATCACCTAAAAGCTCTTGGGAAATGTAAATAATGCAATTACAAAATTTCTATTAATGCTGCGATCATTTTATATACTATCAATTTATGACATGAAAAAGAAAATACTTGAAACTATTTTTCGTCGACAAAGGACATCAGATAATGATTTATTTCATTGTGTCGTCAGAGATTGAAGATATTTTGTTATAATAATTATATTGTTTGCTTATTTCGCCTTTCTAACAAACAAACTGTGTTAGACCTTAACATTGCGTGAATAGGATTTATTTATTTAATCGATCAAAATCACTATTAAAAGCGTAAAATTTATATGAGCAAAGAGGAAATAAAATACCCATAATACACTAAGGCCCGAGTCTGCATTTTAATTAACGCAATTGTTGTGTCGGGAACGAATTAACACATATTAGGGAATAATACGAGACAAAGTGTTGATGTAATGGCATTTATGTATTGTTAAGTTGTTTACTATCATACTAAATCATGTTAAAGCCATTTAGAACTCAATAACTTGTCGGTCTGTATACGTATACGATCGGGTTTTCAGATAAATTTCATGTAAAAACATTTCCGAAGACCTTATAGGACGAACATATCGTGGAAAATTCTGTAGCTGTTGGCTATTAAGGGGGGGGGGGGTATTTGATAACTTGATGTTAATACTGCTCAACAGCAAGAGAAACGCATTTTCATAAGTATAAGTTATGTTCTTCTAATTATTTCTTCTTTCTAAGATTGACGAATGTAACATTTATGACGAACGAATATTCGGTTGCACTAAGCTGCAGAAAAAAGTTCATTTTGAAGTGTAGAAAAGAATTCTTCGTGGTACATGTGTACGATACATGTCGATCCTCATTAGTGAGTTCAAGACAGCGGTCGTTTACCTATTGGCATTTCATACTCTTTTTAGTGATTGATATTTCCTTTACTAATGCCAAGTTTTATTTGAAAAAAAAACAACAGAGTGGTCATCTTAAGTACGGGTGATTAATAGGTTGCATGGAAATGAATACGTTCATTTGTCCTTTTGAACTAAGACCGAACAAACAATATAAGTTGGTCATCTTCACAAATGTGACGTTACATTATTCAAATGATTGTCCGAGGTAGTTAATCACTAATGGCCAAGCATTCAAGTAACCCATGTAGGATCAATTCGCCATGGTTTGAACATGTGTTGTAGTCACCAATACGGAACAGTATTATACAAGATGACACTTTTAGATAATTTTGTCTACAGTCAAACCGGGTCTACGCGGCGCGGACAGTAAAATGCATTTCCATTACCGCCCATAAAACTACAGGCTCAATCAAACCGAACCTGCCATATTTTAGAATCATGTTCGATGGCTTTCAAAGATCTTTATTTATTTAGATTTATTTCTTTCTTTATTTATTTTCTATGATGCAGCGAATAATGGTGATAAAAATAACCGTCTTATTAATTCAGTCCGCAAGCATTGGAAAATGTTTTCGTTACATGTTCGGCTTGACGCTCGAAATTAAAATCATCAACACCCGGCGTATTTCAGACATATAGCGGATATGATTTCTATTCTACGGTAATTCCAATTATCAGGCATATTTCAGACACGCGGTTATGATAAAAATAGACACACGGGTATAATTTGTACATGTTTAGAGAGAAACAGACAATCTGGATTGAAGTTGCATAAATTGTTCACATATACACCTGAAAGCCTGATGATATCGCGCATACCAGCTAGCTATTTATCTGTAAAACTATCTCTATACTTAATATTCCAAACTGTGATTACACTTGTAAAAATGACCATGACCATATTAATAATGCAGTTAACGAATTTGCAAGGGGTTGAACTCGTGCCCTGAAAATAAACCACATAGAGTTTAAGGTGGCTTAAATTATGTTTTAATAGGAAAAAATGAAATATGCTTATCAGGTATTGCCACAACCAGAAAAACAGCCTCCCCACACAGCCAAAAAGTATACAGGAAAAGAGAGCATCAGTTCATAATAGCATCAGTTTTAAATTCGACACCACAAAAAATTAACGTTGAAGAGATCGATTGGGGTTACCGTCTTGGAACGGTCAGTGGCGAAATCACAAAAATATGAAAAAACTAGTACACGTTTTAAGGCGCATTAAGATTAAAGAAACTTTTTATAGCAACACAAGGCATTCTTAACCTTTTCATCAGACTAAATGTTCTAAACTTTTTTCATATTTGTATTATTTAGATAAACATTATTCGTCCCACAAGGACCGTTCTAATACCCTTTGATAGAATATTGTTAAGATAAATAAAGTTTAGTCAGACATTAAAAATTAATTGGATGCAACATGGAGAGAGATTTGTGAGTTTATGTTCTTAAACTGTTTTTATTCTGCTAAGATAGACAACGTTAAAGTTTTAAACATCTCATTTTGTTATCCTGGTCGATAAGCTTTAATGAAATAAAGAAAAAAAAATGCTTCCGGAATTAATGGTGCTTTTCTTATTATTTAAACCAAAACATTATTATAAAAGAAATGATTTCCAAATATATACATTTGATTATTGTTAATATTCCCGTTTTTGAATGGTGGTCTCCTGAAAGATCTATATTTTGCCATTTTTAGATTTCCTAAAGAATTTAGTAAAGATTTCATTGAAGCAGAATATGTGTATCTCAGGTAAACGTTTTGGAACCACAGACAAGAACTTATCGTACTTTTCTAGCACATTTTGATCTTTGAAAGCAGAAAAGGCGTACGACAATATATATTAATTGATCTTGTTCCACGTTGATGCAGCTTGCACCATGCAGCGTTCTTCGTAATAAAGAAAGTCCTCACCATTTAATTTCTTGCAAACTGACTGGAGAGAAAAGGGGTTAGGACAAATAGATAAATGCCGAATTAAAGCAATCTATGAGCTGTTGCAAGATTCAGAAGAGCCAATATAAAATATGTATTTTTACCTCAATTATAAATGTTATGATGAGTATTTAAAACAGACTGATTTTACTCATAAAATGAATAATGTCAAGCATGAAATACATTAGGAAGACGTCTGATTACAATAGTTAAGCACTCATTCTACCGAATATCATATCTTTTTCACTGAAAACATTACATCAGTTAAAATCATCTTAGTCACTTTTTCTCACGCGAAAATCACTAAATGCTGTTCCTGCTAGTCTTACAGTATGAACATTAAAATGTGTTACTTAGATTGGAACTTCGTAATAAAGCCAGTAGTCTGCTGGTTAATTTGGAAAACCGTACAACTTAATATGAAAGCTGAGATCAAATTTTATGTAGATGAAAACGTATTCAGGGTTTATTCCCAAAGGAAATTAAAATATGACAGTTCACCTTCATAATATATCGGTCTTCAGCCTATGTTCAAGGCTCTTTATTTAGTACACTGTCATTTGCATCATAATGCTTATGTCCTTCTGCCTCGAGTCTTATTTGTGTATTTTGCATTTGTAAGAAGGACTTTTTTCTATACTGCTAGTCTGTTTTTAAAAGAAGGATATGACCAAAAGTGACAATGACATTTGAGGCGTAAAAGATTTAAAGTTATTTTAAACCATTCGTGAATGAAAATATTACATTTTGATTTTATCAATTTTAATTAACTAAAATTAATTGTATTAATTCATATTTCATAGATGTTCACAATAGGTATCAAGTTTTGAATAAGCCATGCTCTAACAAATTTATGTCTTAGCAAATTAGAAGAAAATGTTGAATATTTATTGTGATTTGTTAATTTGCTGTGAAAAGTTTAGACAAAAATGACTATTATACAAGAGATAGCAGATACAAATTGTAAAAAGAACCTTTGACATCAATACAAGTTAGACCGTAATTTCATCAATAATTATAATTGTATCTAGTATAAAATGTGTTATTGATCCAGTTTGTGAATAGCTTTCGGAATAAACGATTTGTTTGTAAACATATGTGATATGTTGCAAGGATCTTTAACTTTCTGCTGCCATTTTATAAAAAGAACTTACGTGTAAAATAAGTTTCTTTTATTCCTGCCACCGAGTTTTTGATGAATTAAGTTCAGGTGTTTTGGTGTAAATAAGGAATCAATTACCTGCTGTAGAATGCTTTTGCATGCAACTTTGCTGAGAAGATGGGTTCGTGGGAATTGATTCTCGATTACATGTTTTTTATATGAACACCTGGCGGGGTTAATTTGAGGTTTGTGCATCATAGAACCTGATTTTAACTCTAAAGTGGCAAACCATTTTATGCCATTGACATTTTCAGAGGTTACTCCAAATGTTCTCTGTTTTGCCTTTCGTTTGTTCTTGTTTTTTTTAAATTTGTTTAATTATAAATTTATGCTCTTTATCTTTTAATAGTTTTGTGCATGAAGAAGTGTTCTCCTATTGTAGCTGACCTGAAAAATGTATTTAACATTATGTTGATTTCTGTTATTGAGAATACATGTCATGCACATGTAAAATCTTTTTGCCTTCTTATTTCTTTAGTTAGCAAACACAATAAAAATACAGTCTTCTGAATAAATATACGTTATGTAAGTACACATTCCTTTTTTAAAAGAAACAATTTGGTTTGGTTGTAAGAAATTAGACAGAAGTTGTACCTAGAATTCAAAATTTAAAAAAAAATTCTGAAAGGCATTATGGAATTTGTAAACTTTATATGTGTTATAATTAGTGTATCATTAATGTTTAAATACTGTAAGGATTACTGTCTGTCAGTACATGTAAACTTATTTATGAAAACAAAAATTTGTTTCAGTCAAAGTAGATTAAAAAACAATTTCGGGAACCGCATGAAAGCTGGAATTTAGCTTTTTTGTCTTCTATGAAAAATAATACAAATTCAATGGGCAACTACCATGATATTTGCTAAAACAAGGAAGGTAGAAATATTTATACATCTCCGATCCATGTGAATAATCTGGCTAACAATGTCCAAAGTGGCGCAGCCGAAAGTTATCCCAAGGTTAGTTTGGGTAAAATTTGTAGAGAACCTGTAAGTCATACATCATACAAAAATTATGTCCTTTAAATAACCTTCAAGTTCACTTATAACTGTAATTTAGATGCTACTGTATAACAAGCAGACTCCTGAACGAATCAAAACAATTGTCAAATTAATTAGTAGATCTTAATACAAAAATATTGGTACAAAGTTTCAAGAAAATTTATAAAAACTGACGAGTATTAAGTTATAACTATTACTGAACATTTATGTAAATTGCCTCAAGTTTCTAAAATACAAAAAGCAATTATAAAAAATATAGTTGAAGGACGATGAAGTTTTCCCGATTTTTAAAACTGCTTTTGCATATTTAATTATAAAAGTAAATTAACTTAAAATTATGTATTTCGGCAGTATTCACCTTTATACTGAAATTGGTATTTTCCTAAATATTTTAAATATTTATTGTATGCTAACTCTTTTGAATGTCCGTATTGCTTTAAGTGGAAAAGTATACAAAAAACGCGGGCTTTTATCATTATTACGCTTAATAAGAACCAAACGCGATGATTAACACCATATTCAGCACAGTTCTGGAAGACGCAATCATAGATTGGTTAAGTTGTCAAATTGCACACTGATAAAACTACATAAACCCAGTTTGATAGAACGTTTTCGTGGAAATGATTTTTATGGGAACAATTTTTATGGTAATACTTTCGTCTGATTTCCGATTTTTATTATTTTTATCGAAGAAAACAACTTTTTCGGCTTACTAACACACATTTGACATAAATGATAACACGTGTGACACGCAAAATTGTAATACAATCTAGTTTTTAGACACCTAGAGCTAAAAGTTAGAGACACCTCGATGAAATATTATTACCCATGATAACAATAGTTTAATTTAATATTATTGTTTTTCTCACAATGGTTAACACTCACCGTCTTTGTATTGTAACTCTAGAGAAAAGTTCTAACAATGGACTTGATAAAAGAAAATTAAGAATAAAAGCATTCAATATTTAGTTAGAGCTGAGCGCAATCGGTAGTATATTTTGAATTGAAAAGAATCATAAATGGTTGGTGAAACCTCCAAAAACTTCAAAAGCAAATATCTGTATAATTCTTACTTATGCTTTTTTGTTCATGTGAGAGCCTGTTGGGGCAAGTGTGAGGTTGGTTCACCGTGAAACCTGTATTAAACCCCCGTGGCAAATTGTTTTCCACAGATTGTTCAAAGGTGGTAACCATGGTAACCCGAAAGTTCTTTTTTTTGGTAATTTGAGATGTCCTATTTGAAATTGATAGACTTGTAAGCCTACGTTATCTTTTTCACTCTCCATTTTTTGGCTGTGTGGGGAGGCTGTCTTTTCTTTATATGCATGATAAACGATTTTGTGTAAAGTGTTTATCTTAGTTACTGAAACAGCGCTTGAGGAAAGGGAGACTAATCTACTTGTAAATGAAAAGACCAAAACGGAAGTGGGTAATACACATGTAGATAAATGCTTTTGACAGCCAGAGATCATACGTTTAAAAAGATCTTTTGTGCAACAAATGATTGAAAATCTCCTACATTTGTAAAACTGCTATAAAAAGATTTGAAAGATTAATATCTATATGCACCATAAAAAATCTAAAATCAATTTAAATAAATGCCAGATATATAACAATTCTTCAAAAGATAGACTTAACGTTCTGAATGACCTTTTGTGAAATCACTTTGTAGAACGAAAGAGCATGTTCCAAAAGGCTTAATAGTAGTGATATGCTCTACTAAGGCACTGCTTTGTTTACGGAGGAATAACGAATTCTATTCCAAATTTCAAGCGTTTAATCAGTCCGGTAAGCAATGGAAAACCAATTGCAACAACAAATATCAATATTCACTTTTGGAAAATCCAAATAATATATTTTAACATGTAACAACAAATACGTTTCTTATGGAATACCATATATGCTACCAGTTGGAAATCTCAACTTAAACTGTCCATGCTAATCAGGCAAAGATAGTTGTCAAGATCACCATAGTTACCAAATATTTGATATGAAATATTTAGCGACTTGACGATTTTACAACCTCTTAATTAAGATTAAGATACTCCGTCTTTGTTACTTTGTCTGTCTGGATGTCATATCTATATACATGTATTAAATGATTATGACTGATAATTATTTTAACAACGTATCGGAAAATTTGTAAAACTTTATAAACGATTTTTACTGCATAACACTACCTCCTCCTTTAAAATTATTTCACTCCTGTGAAATGTAGTATTTCAAAGCGAAACATAATTACGTATAATAAAACACGTAAGCAACAGAATGAACATTGCACGATCAAGTACAGTTGCGCTAAAGTATAAGAGAATATAAATACCAAATCATACATTTTAGTACATACAAGTATCGAAATTCGTATTTATACCAGCATTCACTGAAACCTTTCACGTTTAATTACGTAACATTTCTGTTGAACGTCCATACATATATATGTATGTTTTAGCGATATTTATAGATAGTTGAACCAGAACTTAGTTATTTTTGTTTAACGAAAAAGCTCCATATTAATTCTAATTTTGAATAACTGTAATTTATTTGGATGGAATTATCTACATTTTTGATATATTATTTTCAATATGTCCACTAGCGATTGCATTTATAATTCCATTTCGTCTGCAATTCTATAAAGAATATTTTTAACTTTTGAGTTCAACTCTATAGGTTGGGCTACATTTTTGCACGCTGCAGCAAGATGATTTTGTTTTCCACAAATACTGCATGTGTGTCCGTTGGCTGCACAGTCTCTGACATGGTGGTAACTGTTACTTCCACATTTATGGCAGAAGTAGTTTTTCCTAGCCTGTGAAGAGCTGTCTCTGTGTTTGTAATAAGCATAATTACTTAAAAATAATTGGAATTCCTCTTTAACTTTGTCATGCTGTACTTTAAGTTTTATTGCATGATCTTTGAACTCGCGGTCGAAGAAAAGCAAATCGTGCCTCTCTTGTTTCAAGTTCTGTAATTCCAGGCCTAAACGTTGAACACTCGATTCTGCGGATGTTAACTTTAATTTGATTTGTTCACTAGTTGCTTTGATGTCATTTAGTTCTTGTTGAAGTTCAAAGTTTTTGTTTTCGAGTTCGGAATTCCGTTTTTTCAAATTTTCCAGTAAGTTTTGCCGTTTTATATTCCTGAACATTTCTTTCGTTTTCTGCTGCTTGGCGACGTCGCTGCTCGTTTGCATTTTGGTTTTGAAGTTCAAGAATCTTAGCTTGTAACTTTTGATTGCTTTCTTGTATTGAAGCCTGTTGAACGATGCACTGTGAACGACATTTCCTAAGGTCAGCTTCCAAACGTATATTGATGCATTTCAAGTCGTCCCGTTCTCGCTTAAGTGTTTCAAAATTAGGTTTTGATGTGTTGATTTGCATTTCTAGGATGAAATCATCCTCTGCGTTGGTGAACGGCAGTGCGGCTTCCGTAGTTTTCCGCCGCACAAACGCTGTCATCCTTTCTTTGTCACGTTTGCGTGAGTTGTTCGACTTCGGTTTCTTTTCCACAGAGCGGCAAACTCGTGCAAAATGTCCGACCATGCGGCATTTGTTGCATACTGCATTCCACGCATGGCATCGATTCGCTGCATGTGTATTTCCACAAAGCGCACAAAGCTTAGGATGCCTTCTGAAATATGTTTCTTGGCACATAACTGTTAATTCTCCAAATTTAAAGCACACGTGGGGAATAAATTCTTCAAATGTAAGAGTACTCGCTTGTGCTAATGAAAGTCCATATGATCGTTACCCGGATTCTCCACCATATGATATGCTCTACTAAGGCACTGCTTTGTTTACGGAGGAATAACGAATTCTATTCCAAATTTCAAGCGTTTAATCAGTCCGGTAAGCAATGGAAAACCAATTGCAACAACAAATATCAATATTCACTTTTGGAAAATCCAAATAATATATTTTAACATGTAACAACAAATACGTTTCTTATGGAATACCATATATGCTACCAGTTGGAAATCTCAACTTAAACTGTCCATGCTAATCAGTCAAAGATAGTTGTCAAGATCACCATAGTTACCAAATATTTGATATGAAATATTTAGCGACTTGACGATTTTACAACCTCTTAATTAAGATTAAGATACTGCGTCTTTGTTACTTTGTCTGTCTGGATGTCATATCTATATACATGTATTAAATGATTATGACTGATAATTATTTTAACAACGTATCGGAAAATTTGTAAAACTTTATAAACGATTTTTACTGCATAACAGTAGATTTAAAATAAAACTGTTACAAATCAAGCTTAGCCTAGTGACGTATCTCATTTTTCATTATGTTATAATTCAATCGTTGTAAAATTATACTAGGTAATACATAGTTTTAAATCGATCACTTTTAAAGCGGATTTAATAGGCCTTCAAGCGTGGGAGGAAACCTAAATTCTCGAATTTCGTCACATTAGTTTACTGCGAGTAAACTTTCCAACAAAACCAATTATACATTAGTGTTAAATTGTTTTCTTTTATAAAATTCGACGCCTGTGTTCCATACAAAATTCTCCGATTTGTTCTGGAAATTCGTCTAAATACTTGTGGAACATTTTCAAATTTCAAAAGACATTTTACCTCGTCTTAAATTATCTGCTTATTTTAAAACTATCACCCTCAAGGCAACATACCAAAATAACTGTAAATGATAAAAACCAAATTGTTCGCGATACTGTAAAGTTTAAGACGAAAAAGAGGTAAGCAAATCGATCAACAGTTGATGATGATTTTTCACGAAGCATGCAGAGCGCTGTAGAATATCATGCAGATATTCCTTCTTTTCTTTCATTTTATCTGATTTACAAAATCATATCAAAGAACAAATAACTTATATCATATATATTTTAGATAATGGATTTCAAATTACAAAAATGTAGTAACAAAATCTAGAAACCTTTGAAATAATTAATAAAATATTGCATTATTTTTTCACCATTCGCGCTTCCGGTCAAATTGTCATTCCAACTATATACATATAAAGATCTTTTATTCTGTTATATTTTGCATATCGAGTTCATACATTGAATTCAAGCTTTATTTTTGAACTGTTTTGTTAACGTTTGTGAGACTAGAAAAAAAGTATCAAAAGTGGTCATGAATTCATGTAACATATATGTCTGTTACATGTATGTCATTCTGTTTTTCCAAGCTTTCATGCTCTCTCTTTCTCTTCTTCTTGGCTGTGTGGGGAGGCTGTGTCTTATGAATGTAGCAATTCCTTATATGCATATTTCACTTTTTTATAATTCTGGTTTAATATTTAGGTGCTTGGTTAATTAGGTCAGAATTAAGATACAGAACGCTTTTGAAGACGAGATTAAGCGAGCTAACTAACCATGTTATTGTTTTATTATGCAATTTTCATCAACAAATCGCTGCAAATGGCTGGTTTCCTTGGATATTGAGGAAAAACTCTAGCGTAATGCGTTCGCGTATTATTATTCCGGGCTCCGTCCCAAAATGAACTGGTTCGATTTTATTATAGTTTTGATAGAGACCTGCTGTAAATCATTTGATGCTATCAAAGAATAATTAGGCCAATTTGCTATATAGCTTCCTTCAACACAGTCGAAGAGAGTTCTAAGTAATTGAGAGCAATAAAAGATTTAAAGACAACGTCAATTTTTACAAATCTTGCATATCAGTAATCGATTTAAACAGAGATTTGTGTTATTATTATTCAATTGAATTGTTGAGATCATTTATGTATTAATGTAAATTTATAAAGAAAAAAAAAAGAATTATATCAAGAGATCATCAATTATGTGAACATCTCTTAATTGAATAAAGGAGACTTCAAATGAATTATTAATATCATCAAACGATATTATTCAATAAATAAATTAATTGAATATTAATAGATATTAATAGAGCAAAGTGATGTAATTATAGAAAAAAAATAATAATCATACGCAAACAACTCATAAGATCTATGTCGCATTCTATTAGTACAAATCATTAATTGGGGAACGCCGCGGGTGAAGATGTCATCTGTAATTTTAATGACACATATAATAGTTATTATTACAATTTTTGTTAAAAATAACTGAATTCAATATTGAAATTTGTAATTATCAAATAGGTAATTGTGTTACATATTTTGATAACTAATTGGTAATTTTACCACGAAATTCATATCAAATAATAACGTTTGTCCAAATTAATGACGACATTTCAAGGTTCAATATCAATTGTCCAAAAATTTCATTTTCCGTGATGCGCCTCAAATGTGTCTCCATTGTCACAAAAATGACGGGTGTGTTAAGACAGTTTCGTCGACTTTCTAATACTGTGTAGAATAGCAACAAGTTTTTATGTAATGGTGAAATGATGCAATTCAACCTTCAAGCGTGTTAGTACATGCTAAATGAACTAAGATAGTTTGGCAACTGTCGTATCAGATTTTACCAAAATATAATATTTATTACAGCACATAAGAATCACTCAATCAATTTATATCCGTCTTCCGCACTTGGTGTCACGCAAATTCCACTTGTTTGCTGAGAGATATGCTCTTCACGCCAGTCCTGACAGCATGAATACAGCAATTTGTGACTTTGTATAGATTTTCGTAAAGAACTCTGTAGCCTGTAATCAACTCTTACTGATAAATTTGCTGAACCGTACAATTCGCACAATACGAAATCTGATGTTAACGTTTTCCATAGATGACAGAATATTCCGCCGAAACTGGTTTATTCTCTAAATATGTTATGTGAAGGAAAAATTGACTAATGACCAAGGCTCGACGCTTGTTTCTATGACCTTTGTGTCTATACTCATGAGTATATGTTTTGCAAAATAAATTTCGAATTGCAGGATTAGGCGCTGTCGCTATGACGGTACTGGTTCGCTCCCAGGTAGAGGCAATATCGTTTTAATCTTTGATGATATATCTTAAGCAAACCATAATAACATTCGAACACAATATTTTGTTTGAGTCATAGACCAATCTTTATGGATGTGACAGTTGATACATTTATCTACAACGGCCACCCATGTCATAACAGGCGTATCTATCCATGGAGAACGGGTTAACTGATATAAGTTTATCATTCCATTTGCATAAAATTACGCTTCTAGACCAAGAAGCAGCTGCCATATACTCCACCCAACCAATACTTTTATAACTTACCAGATATTGATATGTTGTCGACTTTTATCAGGTTCCGGTTTTATGAAGCTAGTTGATATTATTTTATATTATTACTGAATATTGGCGAAGGAGAATGAAAAGGATCTTGAATAAAATTGAGTGCTTGTTAAAGTTTGTCCCAACTTCCATATTACTAGTACTTCCGACTTTAAGACGCCAATTTAATTGAATTTATTTGATACAGTCGAGAAGGTACTACGAGGGCTGTTCAATAAATACGCGGAAAAGTGTCGCTATTTCCTTATTTTCCAGTTAGCTGAATAAAACTTATACAGTAATAGAGACAAACATATTTTGAAAATATACAGCAAATATTGCCGTTCTGGCATGAATCATATGTTAACAAAAGGTCGTTATGGTAACCACATGTAGTGATTACCGGCCCACTTTTGTTCATTTTTACAAATAGTCACTGGTTAATAATGACGTCGCATTTTAACGTTTACCGTGCGATTTCCACCAAACTTTGCTTAATTTACGCGCAATATGTTGGCGTTATGCACATGACGTCATGTTAGTGTGTTACGTCATTTAGGCGTTAAGCGGCCATATTGTTTAGTACGTATGCGTTAAAATGGCATCGGAACAACGATCTTCAATAAAATTTTGTGTTTTGAACGGGTTTTCAAAGAAAGAACAATGTTAAGATTACAAAAAGCATATGGTGATCAGGCGATGAAGAAAACGGCAATATCAAGTGGTATGCCCGATTTCTAGGCGGCCAACAAAGCATCCATGACGACAAACGCAGTGGACGTCCCAAGGTTGTAACGTCAAATCACTTCGCTGTGATAAAGGAGCTGCTTGACAATGATCGTCGGATAACAATTCGCGAAATAAAGATCGGATTGTAGCATTGGCACAGTGCATCGCATTATTCACGATGAACTCAATATGAGACGCCTGTGTGCCAGGTGGATTCCTAAAATGTTGATGGACGAACAAAAAGTGGAAAGGGTGCGGTGTTGCGATCAATTTCTCAGACGCTTTCATAGGGAAGGTGAACGTTTCTTGCGACGGATAGTGACTATTGATGAGACATGGATCAGCCTATACGAACCTGAAACAAAATCACAGTCTTCTATGTGGAAAACTCCAGGATCGCCTTCACCTAAGAAGTTTAAAATCGGCCCATCTGCAAGGAAACATATGTTCATCGTCTTCTTTGACGTCGACGGTGTGATACTGAACCACGCGGTACCCCTGGATTAGACTGTGACGGCGAAGTATTATTCTAAGGTGAATAAATTTATTAAATCTATAATAAGATATTCATTATTATGTCAATACATTACCTAATAATTATTTATATTTGTATAAGTAATTTTGAAAATAAATTATAACGACAATTTACTTATCATTGTATTTCTTTATGTTTTCAGATTCTGAGACGCAATTTTATTAGGGCGATGAGATAGAAGCGGGCCACGAAAATCGCCGACAAGATAATTCATGACAACAACGCACCGTCTCATCGTGCGGCCGAAACACAGTACACAATCAGGAAACTCGGCTTCGAAGTCCTCAAGCACCCGGCCTACAGCCCTGACCTCGCACCGTGCGATTTCTTTCTGTTCCCGACACTGAAGAACGTCCTGCGGGGAGAACACTTCAATGATGTGGACGAGTTGTCCTACGCGGTGCAAGGTGCAATTTCAGAGATAAATGATGGCTCCTACTTTAATAGTTTCATGTCATGGATCAACTGTTGTAAAAAGTGTGTTTCCTTTCACGGAGAGTATTTCGAGAAGGACTAGGTGCGTGTTTTGGGTGACTCTCATACATGCGTTGAGCGTGACGTCGTTACGACGTTGGGCCGGTTTCACTGCTATTAACTTAGAAATACTTGAAATTGTACTATTAATTTTTATCCGATTTTATTGAAATTTTGTGTACATGTTTATTATATGTTTATTTACAAAATGTAAAGAGAACGTCAATTTCCCATGAATATTAAAAATATGGCAGCACTTTTCCGCGTATTTATTGAGAGCCCTCGTAAACATATCTCAATGATCATACGTCACGACTGATCACACCAAGAAAAAATGCACAGATCAGGAAAGAGTACTAAAATTTTCAAAAAAGGGAAATAGGCATATCATAAATGGAAACATCCATCAGACACAGCCTCTCCACATATTCAAAAAGTAGAATGGAGAAGAGACCATGCTTATGCATGATTATGCAAAAATCAGTTTCAAAATACTTGTCAATATGATGGTGATCATGGAACCTCAGATTAAAACCATTCCATAATCAGCGGTGAATGAACGTAAAAAAGTAAGAAAGTTTACATAAAGATTTTACGTAAACAACCATTTGGATGAAGTTTATTTTCGCTGCGATTCCCGATCAAAGAGCTTGAAAATAACCAAGCTTTCTGATAAGGCAGGCCTATGTGCCAGTTAAAATCATACCAATATTGAGAAATATCACATGTTTCAAGGTGATTAATTTTAATAAACCATTAAATGCAGGTAAATGAAAATTACCATAACCTTCATTTTAGGGAAAATATGTGACTTGGTGATAAAAAGGGCGCATGGCATCGGAGTAATATGCGTATAATTATGATGAAGTTCTACAGCTGGCATACCTACAATTATATAAAGGTCACATAAAGCTTATTTTGCAGAATAAAATGTCGTTAATAAATCATTTAAATGACCAAGATAAACACGAAGACGCCATTCGACCGATGCCCGAAAAAGTCGTTAACTAGGCCATGGATTTGTGTCATTTTATATCAATAACTCGATCGAGTTTGATGAGTTCAAAAAGATACATACTAATACATACTTATGTGCCAGCCAAAATCTACCGACATTTAAGAAAACCGTTCCTGATAGTGCGAATGGCGAGACGTTCGTTACTTTTCCTAACTTGATATAGTATGATTTCTTTTCTGAATATCATTACATTTATAGTAAGACGTCAGTGGATGATTTTATGTAATGTTCCCTTTTTACCAAATAAGTGCCAATTTGAATAGTAAAATACACTATTCAGCCTAAATCTGTCTTTAGTTTAACAAGAAAAAGATACTAAACGATGGCATGATATTGGCTGTTCACGATTTTTAACAATGTCTATACAAAGTCTATGTAAGTTATAATTGTAACGTTTAAAAGACCACACACCCATCCTATCATGATTTGTTTTGTTTCCAAGGCAAGGCGGTAGTCCGAATTTTAAGCAAATGATTCAGTTTTATACACGTAAGCTATTCGCCCTGCCCTGATAACTTAGATACATGCCATAAAAGGACAACATTAACTGCAGGCCAGAAAATCAGTACAATTCTTATGATGTCTGTCTCGATTGTTTCCGGAATGGAAATTCTAAGGATGAGAAGAGTACGACATTAAGATCTCGTAGAAAATCTTAACCCTCTTAGTGTACTTTTCAGAGCAGAAAAAGACTTTTTCCGGGTTATGCTTCGCTATTTTATTACCTCTGAGTATCATTATGTGGCACATAATAACTGCCAAACAAACAATTGACAATAATAATATGGCATCTGACAGGCATAACGCTAAAAGAATCTAGTTAGACGTAACTCGGTATAATGTTATCGCCCGTTCCAATTAATATACTAGTGAAATCATATCTGTAATGTGTGATTTGCGGATAAGTATAAGAAAACTGGACACAAGAAAAGCCTAACTGCCTTCATTAATGGTTGTCAAACATATTCTTAGTCGAGCACAATCGAGCACAAAGTTTCAAGGCTAGTAAAAGCTCTTTACCATTTTCTACTAGAGAGAAATCTTTAAATTATTGGTCCAAGTTAGCCGTGTTACGAATTTTCCTTCCGAAAACCACCAATAATGTTTTAAAAATTTGTAAATGCGCATTATCTTCGTTGCATTCTTTCGAATCATTATGCCTTGAAAAGAAAACACGTTGAAAAACCACAACATACTTAATCTTGGTGTATAGGTTTCTACAAGACCTATTATATCCGAAAAGTTTGTAAAATTCTGCCTCAGTGGAGTATAAAACGCCTTAACCCTTATGATGTCCATTGATTATAAAAAATTAAAGATGCACTTAAATGCTTCCAACATGCTATCAAAAAACCTGGGATTACTTAAAATGATCCATATGATTTTTATACTTAACGAAAAGGAGATGTTTGTCTCTCGTTCTTGTTTGCCTGTATTGTATTGGTCTTGTTTCGTCTTGTATGCTATCGATTACATGACTGTTAAAGCTGAGTTTAAATTTCAAATTTTAAGCTATTCCTGTTTGATAAAAACACTACATGTAATTTTTTAATTGATCAAAGGTTTCCCGTTGTCTAAAGTCTTTTCGGGCGAAATAATAATGTATTTTTAATCCAAGAACCTAGCATAGTTCAAGAACATATATAGTTTAAAGCAATCCGTGCGTGAAAGCTTAAACGTTCTATCTACAATTTTAATTCATATAATACATATAACACTGTTGCTTTCACTCCATAAATCGCGCGAAAATCAATGGAGAGAGGGAGGCTGTAATGTGGGTTAGTAATTCGCTCATTCTTCCGCTGACCAACTCATTCACTTGCCTATATTACATCGTTATAATCGAGTCAAGGAATTGGACTAAGGATTTACAAAACCTGTAAATCGCAACACAAACATTTAAAATATTAGAAGCATGTTTTATATCTAGAGTACAACGCCACGAAATACTGTCACAGCCAATCAACACACAACATGAAATTCATGAATATTCGTTTATCATAAATTGCTTATTTCCGATACGAATTCTTAGAAATGAGAGGACTACGAAAGAAAGGCTTCATAGAAATACTTACTTGTAAGATTTCCCATTTAGTGTACTTATGAGAGAAAACAAGCCTTTCGGACTTGTGCTTTGCCTTTCTTATTACCTTTGAGTATTGTTATAAGACAGATACTAACTGTTGAGAGCTGAACAAACAAACATTTGACAGAAATAATAAGGCACCTGACTCGCAAAATGCTCATAAAATCTAGTAAGAGATAACTTGTTATAATAGTATGACCAATATAATCAATAGTGTTATTAAACATATATATTGTCTTTGTTTGAAGTACGATTTAGAAGAAACGTATAACATCTTGTTTGAAATGAATAAACGGCCAGGTGGCGGTTTTAAGTTTAAGGTTTCTCGAGATGTTTGTGCCGTTTATCACAGAGGTGCGATTCAGCTTTGGGCTACCGAAATGTGAACACTGATTTTTAAATGCATACAGCTTGTCCAGCTTATAGCGAAAAAAAAATGTTTTGTGACTAAAGTTGTCATGACATATATTTGTTGAAGGGGTTAAGGACTGTTTTTATGTGGTTTTATTTTTATGATATAATTATAGAGATAATTAATCGTTAGTTTTCATTATGTATGGTACAGTTTGTAGAATTCATTCAGTATATCTTAGAGTTATCCGAGGGATTTTGCAAAATAAATGATCATATTGAACTGTGGAGTTTGAGTTTTATGTTGAATTAAGGTTTCTAAATGATAATAATGAAAACTCATTGCCTGCAGTTTTTTAAACTTAGTCTTAATCGGTCTTGCATACTTTTATTGCTTTTGCAGGAAATTTTTTGGGAAAAACAAGAAAATAAAATAATTTAATTTGATAATATGAACTCGGAATCTCATCCAGGAAAGTTGTGTACGCTTAACTTAAGATGAACATGGAACCATCAGTTACTAATATTTAATGATCGAAGCGGGTTATCCCCAGTTTAAATGTATTTTTAAACGAGAAAATAATAGGGGGGGGGGGGGTAATTTTGACAGGGGGTTTAAGCATATTAATCCAGTCTGTCACAATGAACGCTAAAGGCACATTAAAAAGCATGATGTATAACCTTTGAGGGATTAAAGAATGTTCAAAGATATATTCCCTGGGATTTTAAAATTACCAACATAAAACTAGGCTAGTATAACAAAAGTAAAAGTATTTATCGGTTCTTCTAGGTCAACATGTTGCAAAATATTAAGGAATGTCTTGACATTTTCACGGAAATAGGTGGAATAAAATATATCACAGCGGAGGAAATTAGCGATCTCCGTGCCCTGGAGTTCATTATCCTTGTCACAATATAATAACTCTTTCAATGAAATAGTCATCAAAACGTCAAGATTTTAGATCTTGGCCTGATTGTCTAGTAATCAAAGTTCATCGATACCGTTTACAGACAATGAAGGAATGTAATTCCCAAAAACAATAGCTGGTCTAGTTATTTACTATATAATATACATGTAACTGTAAACAGAGATTTTCAAGGACATTCATTAAATGTTATTTCGGTCAAAGAAATTTCAAGTACAGAAAACGTTATTCATTTAGTACTGAAACAATTTATAATGAACACTACGTTTTCCGTACAAAAGAGTCAGTTTTTCTTATAATATTTTATTTGAACAAAATTGAATTAACTTCTTGTTAAAATGAATATCTGTGATAAATATTACTCCGTCCAGATCTCAAGTGGAGGATTTCATATCGGGAGTTCATCGCAAATTTATAAGAGATCATAAAGTTTTACAATGGAGATGAAATAGTGCCACGCAGCGCCTCGATAAATCTATGCTGTTATCAGTTACTTCCTTGGAATGTTGTTGAGCACGATACGTATGAACTATGTAAATACTTTTGTTTTAAAATTTCGGCCATTTTAAAGTTGGGTTGTTTCAATATCCCAGCTAAGATCAAGCTTTTTAAATTATGCATATGCGTTGTTTGTTATATACAAGATTTATATACACAGATCCCCTGTCGAAGTTACATAAGTCTGTTTGGTTCCGCACATTCTTTTCTCGGTTAGGGTTAACCCATTCTTTTATCTGGAAACCATATGCCGCTGAACATGGAATGGTATAATAATGAAAACACCGCATTACATTGTAAAGGTTTCATGTTCACCGCCATACGCATGCCATCCTTTGTGATTGATGGATATTGTACTGTTTATTGGTGTAAATATTGAGTTGCGCTCAACCCTGGGCTAGGCGATATGAGCAGTTATTTTCATTTCCATTACTGCTTATGCGCAGGCCCAATTAAACCAAGCCTGCAATATTTTCATTTTTGTCGTGTTCGGTGACTTTCAAAGTTCCCTTTACATCTTTTTTATTATAGTTTGATATATTGATCAAAAGAATCTGTTTTAATTTGTTTTAACGCGTTTAATTCATACAGGATACAAATATGCTTTTTAATAAACGTTACATGCCGGTGTAATTGAAATCTGAAACAAGTAAGGTGTCACGGTATTGTGAAAAAACGTTATCAGAATAAATAAAAAAAAATTATGTACTGTATTCGTGGATTTAAAAGTGCTTGGGTAAAATGGGACCTCCGTTGCCGAGTGATAAGGTTATTGGTTGACAACCACATGCCCCTCACCGTTGTGGATTCGAGTCCTCCTTGGAAGAACGGTTTTCAGAAGGCAGTGATGCTGACGGAGTATAAATATTATTAAGGAAAAAGAACATTGAAGGTCCTATTTTCTTCTCCTTCACACTGTGCTCATTCGGAGGTGAGAGGGGCGTTTCACTGGAAACAAACAAAATCGATTTTCAAACACGACACATACATGTTTTTTTTATAGATTTTTCATGGGCAGTATTTTAAATGTGAATTACTACCAACACCGTCTAATAAGAAAATTAATATGCAATCTAATATCCCAACAATAATTTTCAACTTCATCACAAACAGAATAATACTATAAGTAACAGGAAAAAAATAGACACATGTAATTTGGAACCACATTAGCCAACAAAGGTCTTGAAAATTTCGGGAGAATAGGAACTTTCCATGTGCATTTTCTCACAAATTTATGCTAAACTTGAGGAAGATTGAATATCGTCAGGTTAAAGAATTAAAGAGAAGACCATGCTTACATTTACGTGGACACTGATATGGTTGTAATGAAAATTATGAAAAGGGAACTTTGAAAGCCACCGAACACGACAAATGTGAAAATATTGCAGGCTCGGTTTGATATTTTACATAACTTTCTTCGAAAACCTATGATGGAATAATTCTAAAATTTAAACAAATATACTGTGAAAACTAAGCTTTATTATATTTAACTTACTGAAATCTAATTTCTTAATTAAAATACTTCTTCTATACCAGAAATGTTATTTATCGTATTGAACCGGACTTTAAGTGCTCTTCGTGCCAATACCAGCAGTGCCAGGTGTCCGCACAGCAAAATTAGCTAACACGAATATACTCTTGGGGATTAACAGTTTTACCTCTATGATAAGCCTATCTACAGCTGTTAAAATAAATGCCATTGAAATACTTTCTAATCTGCAGAATGAACCGTTAAATTAAAAAATGATTTTAATATCTTAGATTATGACATACAGAGCTAGCATAAAATTGGCTTGAAAGTTTTTGTTAGAGAAAATTTACCAGAGTAGAAGTTAAAAATCACCAGCGGAAATTGATATCATAAACGATTGTGATCTTAAATGTTCACAGATCTTGATTTAGAAATACGATCTTTATGAAATGTTGATAAGAGGAATTGGTAAATTGTTATAAACACCGAACCCTGTCAGATCGACTGAACATCCCTATCAACTTGCACTTTAGCTACCCAAACAAATTTAATAAAATTGATAAAAACATCGACAGTTATAGTTTTATTTTCAATCTTTTCTCTCCTATTTGCTTCAGTGCACCTGAGCCAAGAGATCAGGTTTTGTGAGCAGGAATTTAGTATACGTATGTGAATATTTGTACTATTAAAAACAAACTTGAGTTTATTATTTAAAATTATTATCAATCTGGTATTAAATGCGTAAAATTGATATGAGCAAGAGGAAATCAAATACCCATAATGCACTAAGGCCCGAGTCTGCATTTTAATGATCGCAATGGTTGTGTCGCGCACGAATTAACACACATTAGGCAATAATACACGACAAGTGTTGATTAATGGAATTCGTGTAAAAATATGTATCGTTTAATTATTTACTATCATACTTAATCACGTTAAAGCCATTTAGAACACAATAACTGGTCAGTCTGTTTGTGATCCGGTTTTCAGATATCTATTAGTTTAAAAACAGTTTCAATGACCTTAAAGAGAACATTTTGTTAAGTGTTAAATTCAGTAGCTATTTGCCTTTTGGTCATTTGATAACTAAATGTTTATACTGTTTAACTGCAAACGAAACTCATTTGTATAAGTTATGTTTACAAATTATTACTCTAAGATCGACGAATACCCATTATTACTATAAAATTGACGAATGTTAAAATACTGACGAACATACATTCAAATACACAAAGCTGCAGAAAAAACTGTAACTTATCGAAAACAGTACTGTAGTGTAGACAAGAATTAAATCGTGTTACATGTACGAATATGGTACATCGGTCCTCACTAGTAAGGTCAATGTAGCGTTTTTAACCTTAGTATAATGGCATTTTATATTCTTTAAAATGACTGATACTCCCTTAATACTAATGCCAAGATTTAATTTTAAAAGAACAGAGTAGCCTTTGTCAATACGAGTGATTAATAGGCTGTCTGTGGCAATACATACGTCCACTTGTCCTCTTGAACCCCGACTGGACAAAAGACATAGTTGGTCCTCTTAACAAATGTGACGTTGCCTTATTCAAGCGATTGTTTGGTGTAGTTAATCATTAATAGCGAACAATATATTCAATCAATCCATGAACTATCATTTCGCCAATTGTTTAAACTTATGATGTAGTTCCAATATGAAGCAGACAAGTTCAGATACTTTTGTGCTGGTTTTTAATCAAACTTTTGAGTATGATACATATTGAGCTATAACATGCGGCGTGGACAGCACTATGCATTTCTATTACCGCCTATGAACAGGCTCAATCAAACCGAGCCTGCAGTATTTTCATATTTGTCATGATTTAAGTTCCGTTTTCCTATGTTTACTAGGATGCAGATCAGAACAGAACAAAATAATTTGCCACTGAGGGTTTAACCAGGTTCTAGGGTGCACCAACCTCACACTTGCCCTTATAGGTTCTCAAATCAAATAAAATAAAATCGAATTGAATTAAATTAAATAAAATCAGTTTTATTGGTTGGAATGCAAACAATCAGGATTGTTACCACAACATTACAAAGACAATAAAATGCATATTAATGTAGTTATAATCAACAAATAATAGATTGATAAATATATAAAGTTTTTCATGAACAAGTACTGGTCGCTATTTCAGCCAATTAAATGCTTGAAATTTGAGACTGGTTTCCAAGCTAAATTTAATAACCTTGGAGTAAGTAATCAGCTGATGAATTTGGAAAAACGTACAACTTAATATGAAATCTAAGAATAATTTTTATGTATATTAAAACGTATAAAGGGTTAATTCCCCAATGAAATTAAAGTAATTAATATATGATCGGTCTTCGGCCTATGCTCAAGGCTCTTTGTTTGTTACACATTTATTTTACATCATAATTTTTATGTCCTTCTGCCTCGAGACTCATTTGTGTGTAAGAAGGTTTTTTTATATCTATATTGCTAGTCTATTTTCTGTAGTCTGTTAGACCGAAAGTGACAATGACATTCGAGGCGTGAAGGTTTAGAGCTATTTTAAGCCATTTGTCAATGAAAATATTATATTTTGATTTTATTAATTCTAATTAACTAAAATCAATTTTATTTATTCATAGATGTGCATAATAAGTATAAAGTCATGAGTTATGAATAATCCATGCTCTATCAAATTTATGTCTTTGTAAACTAAATGAACATTTTGAATAATAATTGTGATTTGTTAATTTGCTTTGAGAAGTTTGAACAATAAATGACCATTTTACAAGAAATAGGAGATAAAAATTGTATTAAGAACCTTTGACATCTATTGAAGTTAGAGCATAATTTCATGAATAAAGTATCTATTTTAAAATGTGATATTGGTCCAATATGTGATTAGCTTTCGGAAAAAAAGATTTGTAAAATAATATTAGATAGGTTGCAAGGAACTTTAAAAAAAAACTTAAGGGTAAAATATAACTTTCTTTTACCCCTGCCATCGTGTTTTATTGAATTAAAACCAGGTGTTCTGGTGTAAGTAAGGAATCAATTACCTGCTGTAGAATGTTTTTGCCGTGAAGATGAGCGGGTGGGAATTGATTCTCTGTTACCTGTTTGTTATCATATGAATACCTTGCGGGGTTAATTTGAGGTTTGTGCATCATTGAACCTGATGTGGCAAACTATCTTATGCCACTGAACTTTTCAGAGGTTACTCCCAATGTTCTCTTTTTGCCTTTTGTTTGTACTTGTTTGTTTTTAATTTGTTTCGTTATAATTCATTTATTTTATCTTTTCATATTTCTGTGAATGAAGAAGTGTTTTCCTATTATTGTAGCTGACCTGAAATATGTATTTAACGCCATACATCATAATTATTTTATGTCCTATTATCTTTGAAGTTCACGTTTTGAAGTTATTTAGATGCTACTGTACAACAAGGAGAATTCTGAATGAATCAAACAATTGTCAAATAAATTAGCAGACCTTAATACAAAACAATAGTGCTACAAAGTTTCAAGAGAATTCATAAAAACTGACGAGTATTAAGTTATAACTATGACTGAACACTATGCAAATTGCCTTTAGTTAGTAAAAAAGCAATTTATAAAAGGTAAAGTTGAAGTACGATGAAGTTTGCCCAAATTTCAAAACTGCTTTTGCATATTTAATTATAAAAGTAAATTAACCTTTTAAAATTATGCATTTCGGCAGTATTCACCTTTAGACGGAAATTTTTATTTTTCCTAAATATTTTAAATATTTATTGTATGTTAACTCTGGAATGTCCATATTGCTTTATGTGGAAAGGTATACAAAAAACGTGAGCTTTTTGTCATTATTACACCCTTTTAGAACCAAACGCGATGAATGACACCATATTTTGACAGTTCTGGAAGACACAATCATAGATTGGTTAAGTTGTGAAATTACACACTGATAAAACTACATATACACAGTTCGATAGAACGATTTCATGGAAATGCTTTTTATGGAAAGGTGAAATATGCATATCAGGAATCGCCACATTTCAGAAAAAACAGCCTCCCCACACAGTCAAGAAGAAGAGAGAGGGAGAGAGCAATGTTAATAAAATGATCAGTTTAAAAAAAGACACCACTAACAATAAACAAAAATGAGAACCCGAGGGGCTACCGCCTTGGAACGGTCAGTGGCAAATCAAATTGCCACTGGGGGTTTAAACCAGGTTCTAGGGTGCACCAACCTCACACTTGCCCCAACAGGTTCTCATATCACAAAACAAGTACAAGTTGTCTTGGTGAAAAAACTCCAACCCACTTATCGTCTTAACAATGTTGCATGCAAAAGCACACAAACATATAAAACATAAGAAGCTAAGAGCATTGCAAAGCCGAAGTGGCGGGTACTGAATGATCTTACCGAGACCAGAGCTCCTGGACTAAAATCAGCAAGAACACGATGACAGGGATAAAAGAAACAAATCGAGCTTCTATGTTCTTTTAAGAAAAGATTTCCCCATAAACCTTCATAAACTCTTAAACCCCTGCCACCGTCGTGCAATTTTTATGGTAATACTTTCGTACAAAATTTCCGATTTATTGTTTTTAGCGAAGAAAACAACTTTTTCGGCTTACTAACAAACGTTTGACAGAAATGATAAGGCAACTGGCACGCAAAATTTAATACAATCTAGTTTGAGACACCTTGAGATAATAGTTAGAGACACCTCGATGAAATATTATAAACCATAAAATCAATAGTGTCGTTTAATATAAAGTCATTTCTTACGATGTTTTACATACACTGCCTTTGTATTTTGTGACTTGAGGTAACAGTTTCAACAATGGATTGAAAAAGGAAAATTGATAATCAGCATACTACATCGAATAACAGCTGAACGCAGTCTCTAATATAGTATGAACTAAAAAAGGTTAATGTGAGAGAGTGTTGGGGCAGGTGTGAGGTAAGTGAACCTGTATTAAACCCCCAGTGGCAAATTGTTTTTTTCTATTGATCGTTCAGAGGCGTTAACTCCCAAGGCCTTTTTGTTGTTCGAGATTTCTTACTTAAAATTGATAGATTTGTAAACCCATGTTTTCTATTCCACTTTCAATTTGTCTGTGCGGGAAGGCTGTGTTTTCCTGATATGCATGTTTCGATTTTTTGCTGTCTTAGTGTTTATTTAAGTTACAGGGAAATTAAATTGTACTGTGGCTGGGGGAGGGGACTAAAATATTTGTCAATGATAAGACCCAAACAGAAGAAGAATTTTTTTGTAAATTGAAATTTATCAATTAATTTACAGTAGGTAATAAATAATGTTAAATCGATCACTTTAAAGCGAAATTTTTAATATGCCTTCAATGTGTGGGAGGAAACCAAAACTCCACGAATTTCCTGCAAATAAACTTAACGACAAAACAAATTTAACTATAATAAATACACTGGTGTTTAACTTGTTTTCTGTTGTATACATGTAATACGACGCATGTGCTCCATACGAAATTCACCACTTTGTTCCGGAAATTTGTCGAAAAAAGACATTTAACCACTTTAAACAGCTATTTATTTTTATTAAAGCTATCACATTCAAAGCAACATACCGAAATGACTGTAAATGATAAAAAACAAACTGCGCGATACACATATAACTGGAACATTTAAAACAAAATTATAGAGGTAAGCAAAACGATCTAAAGATGACAGTTTTATCACCAAGCATGCAGAGCGCTGAAGAATACCATAAGGATATTCTTTCTTGTCTTTTATTTTCTCTAGTTTAGAAATCAAATTATTATAAAAATAACTGGTTGAAAGAGATGGAAAGTGAACTACATGTATAAAAGCCACCGAGCACGAAAAATATGAAAATATTGCAGGCCCGATTGAACCTGATAATGCGCAATAATGGCAATGCAAAATACTGCTTAATCCGCCGTGGCTGGGATATGAAAGCAATCAATCTTGCCAAAATATTAAAAGAATTGTAATTTTAGAAGAACTATAAACAAACAAACATAAGTATCGTGCTTGACGACCTTAAACGATCATAATTGAAAACAGTACTGATAGAAGAGAATTACCTTGTTGCAGTTAGTGATTTTGAACTGCAGTTGTTTGTTTTGAACTAAAGCTGGTGTACATGTGACGGCGATAACACCTGCAAAACGTTGTTCTTCCTTTACTGTACTGATGCCTAATTTTCAAAAGCTTTTCTATTATGCAACCATTGAGAATTTTGAAATTTTACATTGTTTTAAGCTCTTGAACATCGAACACGCATTCTAAAATATAAAAATTGAAAATTAAAAATGGAAATATTTAAATCGAAATCATCTCTTTTATTATTATTATATATTTCGGTAGATACTAAAATCATTATCATTGGAAAGATTTTAATCTGAAGGTTTTCCTGAAGTGATGGCTTTATTACACTAGAAGTCATATATGATGTTGATCAAAGGTGGAATATGGTTATTTTATGTAACAACTCGTCAAAATACCTCAGTGTTGTTTAAGGTTGTTTTATGTTATAAGGATATCTTGATCTTCGATAGAAAGAGATTAAACATCTTTCAAAGCAGTAAATATAAAAACAGATAAGCAATAATGTTGCACAAAACGTACCCACAGAATAAAATTATTGAAATAAAATGTTTCTCGATTGTTTTTAATTCTTAAGCGCATTTTGATTGACTGAATCATGCATGCGAACTCCTAGCAGTTTCTTTATAAGCTGTAGCATTTCGCATTACATACATGTAACAGTGCTACAGGATCTTCTCTTTAAATTCGTGTCTTTACTATAATCATTCTAAAATCAAAAGATGTTAAAAGATATTCACACGATTGCATTTTTATGTTGTGATTTCAAGACAGGTTCATGATTCAAAATAATTCAGTCCTAACATTTTTCAAGATAACTTTGTAAGCTACAAAGACATATCGAACAATTTTTGGGTTGAATTATTTTCATTCACGAAAACATGTCTGGAATTTACAACATTATAATAGTACATGTAACTAATACTTGTCTCAAACAATGCTTCATTCTGATCCTGGTCGGTAGTAGATCTTGAAGGTAAATCTTATTTCCAGATAGAATTTTAGTACTTGTTTTGCACCAATATTGTAACGGTTTTGGAAAGTACAGTACCAAGAAAAACAGGGGTAGCACATAGCCTTTTAGGGCGCTTTTCGTAAAACGTGACGTTTATATTGATTTTATGGATCATTTTACAGGAAACACATGCCATTGTACAAGTGGCTAATTGCTATATTTTTATCAGAGTGGAATTTGTGAAAAGGAAACGTTTAAAGCCACTGAACACGACAAATGTGAAAATATTTGAGAAAACAATTAACTGCGCTGAACATAATAAAATGTTGCCAGGGAATCTTCGAATATAAATCCTACATAATAAAACATTTAAAGTGGTCCATGAATAAATGTAACATATATTCTGTTATGCCTATCTTCTTTCCAATCTTAATAATTTTGGTAGAATATTATTTTGCTTGGTTTATTAGGTCAGGAAACAAGTAAACAGAACGCTTTTAAAGACGAGATTTAACGAGTTAACTAGCCATGTTATTGTTTTATTATGCAATTTTCATCGACAAATCGCTTAAAACGGCTAGTTTCCTTGAATATTGAGGAAAAAAGCGTAATGCATTCGCGTATTAAATTTCTAGCAACCGTCCCAAAATGAATTGGTTTGTCTTTGATTTAGTTTTGAGAGAGCTGTAAATCACTAAAAGTTTGTTCCTATCAACGGATAATTAGGTCAAGTTGCTATATATCTATGTTCAACACAGCTGAAGAAAGTTCTAATTAAGTAATTGAGTGCAATAAAAAATTTGATGGCATCTTCAACTTTTACGAAGTCTCAATATCTGTAATAGATTTTGATAGTGATCTGTGCTAAAATTATTCAATTGAATTGATGAATTCGACTCAATCTCAATTTATAAAAATAATTAATTAAGTATATAAAGAGAATGTCAATTATTTGAAAATCTCTTAGTTGAATAAAGAAGACTTTAAATGAAATACTGATATCGTCAATTGATATAGAGCACAATGATGTAATTATGAACAAAATAATAATCGTAAGCAAAAGGCTCATAAGACCATAGATCGCATTCCATTAGTTCGAATCATGCATCGGGGAACGCCGCGGGAAAAGTTGTCATCTGTAATTTTTTGTGACATTTTAGTCATTAATATAATCAGAATAAACACTTACATGTAATTACATAATTATTTTAATTTGGTATTATCAACATGGTATTGTGTTACATTTTTTGACAATATTGTGGTAATTTTACTGCGAAATTCATATTAATTAATGCCGTTAGTTCATTTAAAGACGTCATTACAAGATTTGGTATCAACTTCCGAAAATATAACTTCCCGTGACGCGCCTAAAATATGTCTCCATTGTCACAATAACTGTTAAGACAGTTGTGCCGACTTTCTAATACTATGGAGAATAGTTGCATGCTTTCACGTAACATTTGGTGAAATAATGCACTTGATTTGAGACCTAAAATCGTGTTAGTACATGCTAAATGAACTAAGCAAGTTAGGCAACTGTCACATCTGTTTTCGAGATTATATGATATTTATTACAGCACATAAGAATTACTCAATCAATATATATCCCCCTTCCACACTTGGTGTCACACAAATTCCTCTTGTTTGCTGAGAGATATGCTCTTCACGCCAGTCCTGACAGCATGAATACAGCAATTTGTGACTTTGTATAGATTTTCGCAAAGAACTCTGTAGCCTGTAATCAACTCTTACTGATAAATTTGGTGAACCGTACAACTCACTATGAAAGCTGATTTATGTTAACGTTTTTCACAGATGACAGAATATTCCGCCGTTACCGGTTTGTTCCCAAAACATGTAATGTTAAGGCAGATTTGACCTATGACAAAGGCTCGACGCTTGTTTCTCATTCCTTCGTGTCATAACTCATTTGTATATGTTTTGCATTAAGATTATTATTTTTCCTGAACAATGTATGTAAATAAAGGGACGATCCAAAGAAACAGTTTATTATATATTTCAAGTGTTCCAGAAAAAATACCTATTTTTTTTCAAAGTTTTGAGAAAACATATAATAACAAAGCTCTCATAATTAGTTCATCATTGTTATCGATTATCATGAACTTACGTTTATTTTAAATGTAATGTAGATATTATGGATTTGCCAATGAACATTCCCTTGAGGATTTATCCGTTGTGTCATTAATTTAAAGTTAATAGAATCTGGTTTAAGTCCAGCTGCCAAATTGTTTTGTCACTGTCCTTTCCAAGGCGGTAACCCATCAGGTTCTGATTTTCGTGATTTTTTTTTGTGGTTAACCATTTTATAAACCTATATTTTTCCTCTTTGTTGGTTGTTTGGGGAGGCTGTGTTTTAAATGTGTCAGTTAACAGATTTTTGAATTTTGAAAATATTTCTTATGCAGATTTATGGTGAGTTGGATACATGTTCAGAACAATTGCTTTCTATTTGTTGACATATTGTTTTAGCAATCCGGGCAAAATAAAGTTTGAATAATACATGTATTAACATTACTCCTTACAACCAAAGTAACAAAAGATGACCTCAGATTAGAAGCATTCTTCGAAATTACTGGTCTTCCTTATCATCGAATACCTTACTAATAACATACAATACCGGGTAGCACATTTTAAGGGTTTTTTAAGTGACCGTTGGTAATATGTTGACGTGTATTTGCAACATTTGATGTTTTTTTTAATGTTCTTTTAGCGAGATCATTACATTTTTTGTTTTGTCAACTGCATTTAATTCAAGAAAGTTTTTCACGAAAGTGAATGGAGAACCATATGAAGTGATTGAAAAGGCACAACTTCCTTAATAAATTACTGTAATAGCAAGTTAGAATGTTTTAAGACTTTTGACATATCCTCGGATCAATTAAAACTGTACATGGAACGATGAATGATATTTAAGACAAATAAGATCACTACGTCATTAAAGATCAAAGGGACATCGTATAACGCTTTACAGTTAATAAATTTATTTATGGTTTGAAAACTGATAAATGATAATAGTTTATTGATTGTGCGCGAAAAAGAGTTTGGTTAAATTTCATATTCGCTGCAACTGCCGATCAAAGGGCTTGAAAATCACCAAGTTTTTTTTTTATAAAGTAGGCCTATGTGTCATCAGAGATCATAACAATCATGAGAAATATCACAAGTTTCACAGTGATGAATTTTATAAACCATTAAAATGCAAATATAAATGAAAATTACTATTACCTTCATTGTAGGAAAAATATGTCACTTGGTAATATAAAAGGGCGCTTGACACCAGAATAATATGCGTATCATTATGACGGTTCCACAACTGTCATACTTAATATAATATAATTGTCACATATAGCTTATTTCTCAGAATAAAAAGTCGTTAATAAACACCAGAATAATATGCGTATCATTATGACGGTTCCACAACTGTCATACTTAATATAATATAAATGTCACATATAGCTTATTTCTCAGAATAAAAAGTCGTTAATAAATTAAATTAAATGACCAAGAGAAACATAAAGACGTTGTTTCGTCATTATTATAACCGTTGCCCAAGAAAAACTGGTTAAGTAGGTCATGGCTCTGTGGCATTTTATATCAATAACTCGATCCGAGTTTGATGAGTACAAATAGATACCTGCTAATATATACATGTACTGATGTGCCAGCCAAATTCTACCGATATTCAAGAAATCCCTTCTCGAGAGTTCGAATGGCGAGACGTTCGTTACTTTTCCTCACTTGTTATAGTATGATTTCTTTCCTGAATATCATTACATTAGTAAGACCATAAGTTAGATGTCTGTAGATGATAAATATTCACTTTTCCCCAAATAAGTGCCATTTTGAATCGTAAAATACACCACTCAGCCCAAATCTGTCTTCAGATTAACAAGAAAATGATATTAAACGATGGCACGTGGGCGACTGTTCATGATTTTTAATATGTCTATACAAATATTTAAGTTATAATTGTAAAACGTTTAAAAGAACACTTACTCGCGCTTTCATAATTTTATTATTTGTTTCCAAGGCGAATAATTCAGTTTTATACACGAAATCAACTAATTAGGAAGATAGTTCAGTTCATCGCATTCGTATACATGGACCACAATATCACTTTCCAACTGTCAAATTATACGTAAACTCTTCGCCCTGCCCTGATTCACTAAGACAAGCGACCATAAAAAGGCAACAATAAATAAGAGGCAAGAAATTCAGTACACTTGTTTTGAGGCCAGTCTTGATTGTTTCCGGACTGGAAATTCTTACGGTAATTAGAATACGACATTAATTAGGATCTTTTAGAAAATCTTAACCCACTTAGTGAGGTTATCAGAGCAGACATAGATTTTTTCCGGGTTATGCTTTGCTATTTGATTACATCTTATTATCGTTATAAGGCACATAACAGTCAGTTAAGGTATGGACAAACATAAGATTGACAGAAATAATATGGCATCTGACATGCATAACGGTCAAACAATCTAGTTATACGTAACTCGGTACAATGTTATGACCCGTTTCAGTTAATACAATTGTAAATTCATTTCGAGCAATCGTTTTTAATTGTGAACCTTGCAATTGAGAGTAGGAAAAATTGATATATGAAAAGATGCACAGCAACTGCAATTTTAATTAGTTGTCAAACTTTTAATATATTTTAAGTTAAAAACAACCGAGCAAATGAGTTAGTGAAAACTCCAAAATTGTACTGTTTATTGGCGTAAGTATTGAGTTGCGCTCAACCTGAGGCTAGGCGGCGTGGGCAGTAATATACAGTTCCATTACTGCCCATGAACAGGCTCAATAAAACCGAGCCTGCAATATTTTCATATTGTCGTTTTCCGTGGCTTTCAAAGTTCCCTTTTCATCTATTCTTATACTGCCAGAGCGAAACCTGTATCGGTTTCTAAAAAAATTTCCTTTAGTTATCTTAAAATTTGTAAATTTGTAATACGAAGTGATATATATCGGAAAGTAGATGTTTCTCCGTTCAGTTCTTGGACTTAAATATGCTTACCTGTATTGCCTGTGTTTAATTTTAAGAGTATGCCTTCGGTTACACCCGCATAACAGTTAAAATGGGGTTTAAATTTCAAATTATTGGATATTCTTGTAAGAAAAAATTAAAAAAAAAAACACTAAGATTTTATTGTTCAGAGGTTTCTCGTTGTCCAAAGTATTTGCGAACAAACCAAGAGTGTTTATTTAATTCAAGAACAGCATTATATTATGTGGTTTTAAGGAATGACAGTTAAAGCGGAAAGGCTACAACTGCTTCTTATTTCATTACACATTTAACGCTCACGCTTTAACCCCACAGACCTTAGTTGGAGGAGGCTGTAAAGTAGGTTAGCAGGTCAGAGGACAGTAAATAGAAAAGCCTGTCGCGGATTGGACAATTTTGTCTAGGGACGATTCGGGCTTAATTTATTTTCAAAGATTCATTGGCCAAAACTATAGAGAATAGAAATAATTTTTTGTTTTCAAAAATGTAAAATGACTTTAATTATATACTTAAAAATAAAAATGATTATTTAAAACACTGTTTGAAAGGTGATTTGTGTCACTTTAAAGAAGTTGGTACTTTCCTTATTTTGGGTTAGAGATTTGTTTACATTCTGGGGGTGGTTACTTTCGGTTTAAAATGCTGAGAGAATGAGTTGGTGAAGGCACCAATTCTTGGTCATTTTTGCATTTCCCAAGAGTGCCACTATGCAAATCTAGGGTAGTTTTGGAACGAGTCGTGTAAATAAAATCACAGGAGGACCAAATCTTATAATGTTAGTCTATGGGAAACTATTTAGTGGTCTCTGACCTAAAGCCTGGATGTAAACAATGCTTGATTAGTACTAGAAGGAGCACTAGTAAGGGTTTTCTGCATATTTTATTGCTTAAAACTTGTAGATTAATAGAACATGAACCATAATTAAGGGAAAATGGCTCATGTTTTATATAAAGATTTCATACAAATGCACATTGAGTAATATTAGTATCATGTGGGTAGGAATTTTGGTGCCAAACAAATAATAGTGGTCTACATCACATGTGGTTTTATAGTTTCCTATGTGTTCAAGGATTCTGGATGTAAAAATGTTTCCGGCATTCTTCGCAAATGTTTTGGAATGCATTTTGCAGGAAAAGATTTTGTCGAAATGATTTTATTACTTTTTGCGATAAATATTTTGTCGCGAGAAGATGCCTTTCAAAATTTTTTTCCCAACAAGTCACATTGAATATCTGAGGCAACATTTTTGTAAATTTTGCAGCATTTTGGCCCAAAAACATCTTTTTTAATAGTTTAAAACAAACAGACTGCTTCCAGCTTTATTTTGTTTAGTTTTGGTGGTCTCTGAGTTCTTTTAAAATGATGCAACTTGAAAGAATGCAGGGGTGTAGTATTTTTATAATGCATTTGTCACCCCACTAGTGTTTAGATTTTATCTCTTTCTTCAAATATAGTGAACTAAATCTAATTTAAGTTGTATTTCAGTTGTAATGTTTAAAAACATTCAAATTAGCAAGGTTATGAACCACAATGAATTGATAAACAACAGATAACTGTCTTTCCATTATTGTGATTAACTCCCTTGAATATGCAAAATTGATTAAATTCTAACATTTGGTCCCTTTATTCACTGAAAGTAGCCATGGTAATGTGGATTTTGATTGGAATGAGCTTCTTGAAGTTTGTTTTATCAATAAAATGCATTTTGGGGGTATTTCAGCCTTATTATTATTTTTGTATATTTTATTTTCTTCAATTTAGTCAAAATATGGTATATTTTTCATATAAATTGTTATATTTCTCTGTGAGTCATGAATTTTATTTCAAGACATAGGTTTATATCACAGAATGAAACACTCTTTACATGATTTGTGTCAAATCATGAGCATAATCACTAAGAAATTCCAGAAAATAAGGCTAAAAGATGGCATGTTATGTCAAAAAGGTTCCAAAATTAAGTTCTCCTGTACCAGATCTAGCCTCTATCTGTCATGAAATGTGAAAAACAGGCTCATGTTGATCATTCCTTTCAATGCATACTATGTTTTTTATGAAATATATGGTAAAATAATTTGATTTATTAAATTATATATCTTGTAAAACATTTTAATGTGTTAAAATTGGTGGAAATGTTGTATTTTAAGGGGGTGGGTAATTGAAACCCATAAATAAGTGTTTTAATAATATAAAATTGGTGGAAAACTGCATTTTTCTTCAAAAGCAACAAAAAACACATCATGTAGTGAATACATTTATTACTTTATATGCAAATTACATGTGGTGAAAGAACATTTCTGGTTAGGCATTTCTAAAACTGAAAATCGCTCAATTTTTTAAAGAACAAGTGTGATAGGCATTACTTGTCTGGTCATAGTGCCCATGTATTTAAACATTGTAATTGTGTGCTGTTATGACTAAGTATGAATTAAAACTAAAAGAAAATGAAATTCTTAAATTTGAAAATCCCCTTAAGGTCAGTGGACAGTAAATAGAAAAGCCTGTCGCGGATTGGACAATTTTGTCTAGGGACGATTCGGGCTTAATTTATTTTCAAAGATTCATTGGCCAAAACTATAGAGAATAGAAATAATTTTTTGTTTTCAAAAATGTAAAATGACTTTAATTATATACTTAAAAATAAAAATGATTATTTAAAACACTGTTTGAAAGGTGATTTGTGTCACTTTAAAGAAGTTGGTACTTTCCTTATTTTTGGTTAGAGATTTGTTTACATTCTGGGGGTGGTTACTTTCGGTTTAAAATGCTGAGAGAATGAGTTGGTGAAGGCACCAATTCTTGGTCATTTTTGCATTTCCCAAGAGTGCCACTATGCAAATCTAGGGTAGTTTTGGAACAAGTCGTGTAAATAAAATCACAGGAGGACCAAATCTTGTAATGTAAGTCTATGGGAAACTATTTAGTGGTCTCTGACCTAGCAACGTGCTCATTCATCCGCTCGCCTACTCATTCATTCACCTTGATATCCTGTATATCGTTGTTACCGAATCAAGGAATTAGACTTAGTATTTTCGGAAACTGAAAATCGCAACACAAACATTTATAATAGAAACATGTTTTATAAATACTTAATCTCCGTTAGAGTACAACGCAATGAAAGACAGTATAATCAACACACAACATGTTATTCATGAATATATCATAGATTGCTAAGTTTCGATAAGAATTCTTACAAATGATAGGACTACGAAAGAAAGGCTTCATAGAAAAACTTACTTGTAAGATTTCCCATTAAGGTGGCGGACCACAGTAACCGGTCCTAATTTCACAGTTTCCGACACACACTCTGTACCTAGTCTATGAAAGCAATCCACAACAACAACCTGAAACAGAAATCAGTGATTACTGTAAACATATGGCTATAAGCTACTCATGCAACACAAATTCAGGCTATGAAGAACTGCTGAAAAAATCCAAGGAACACTGAAACACAGTCCAAGCATCACTTTTGCACAGTCGGCCGAGGCAAAAATCACGAAACCCAAAATCTTGCACAATATTAATATCCAACCGACAACTCCCAGAAATGGTTGCTTTCAAACCAGCTGAAACAGCAGATTCAGAAAAGAATATAGCCAATAGCTGTCATCCCTACCGATTTTCCGCAAAATAAATCCAAAATCATGCAACTGAATTTCTGAAGCGGAAACAGCTTACTATACAGGATTTCCCTAGTTTCGAATTCAAGCCCCTGCATCACACTGATCATCACCTGGCTGCTTTTGGTTTCTAATAGTTATTAAACAAATATATTCTAAATACCTTGAAAACACAAAATCTGTATCTATAATTAATTTAGGCTTGATAAATGTCAAAATATCTTCATAGTATCCCCTATTTCATAATTTCTACATGGCCAGTTCGAGAAGTGGCTATAAAACTGTGATGCGCTCCCTTAAAGAGACACACATGTTTGACCTAACATATACCTTAGAGTTGCATCAATTTTGCAGACTAACTGGAATAAAATAAGACTAAAATCATACACCTGAATGCATATTCAGGTCAGATATGGCAATTTAAGTCAAGACAGTTTTCATGAAAAATATGCATTATTTGTACAGAAATTGAACATTACCTTATTTACCAACAGTGACTATTTACAATTTCCTAAAATTCATATTTCAATTAGTACCAGTGTAACATTCTGATGTTTTTCAAGCACCATCCACATTCATTTTGCTGAAAATCATTCAAAATAAGCCCATTATTAGGTCTAAACAGCTCTGCTGGGTGATCAAAAATAAGCAACTGCATAAAGTCTGACATTTTTCTGATACCCTGACAGGCTCTTGGATACTGAATTGTTTCAAACACCTCTGCAGACCACTTTACTGATACTTATGATGTCAAAATCAGCCCAGTCAACTGTCCCGACATGAATTTGTACTCTTTCATGTTAAATTGTGACTTGTTTGGTGAAATGCTTGAAATACCTTTCATAAGAGTTAACATAAATTACAGTGCCCATTTGGGTAAATCAATAATATGTACAGAGTCAAAGCCAGCTATTATTAAAAAAAGCTATGGCATGCTTGCTACAAGCACCTGAATAGCTACCGCATTTCTGGTACAAAGTCTGTCTGACATAACTTCAATTGGATGTGACATTTTTAGTGGTTTTTACCAACAGCGACATTTTCAGAGTCGCTCGGATGACAAAAATTGGCCGTGCCCTGCTTAAAAAGAGGGAAACGACAAAAATGTTGGTTGAACATTACTTTTTTCCATGCGAAACATTCTTTTGTACCATAAGAAATAATGCCTTAAAGACAGGCGACAAATTTCACACTTTCTACTTGAAAAAAAATATACATGACTTTGCGCCAGGCATCTCAGCGTACCACCAAGTCTGAGTTACCTCCCCTTAAAGCTGATTGCCAGACAGTTTATTTTAGATAAAGCAGACCTAATATTGATCATTTTGTGTACTACTCATTCTGGACAGATATTTTAAGCTTTAAAATACCATACCTGACAATATTTGTAAATCAACACTTTTCCTTAAGGTGGCGGACCACAGTAACCGGTCCTAATTTCACAGTTTCCGACACACACTCTGTACCTAGTCTATGAAAGCAATCCACAACAACAACCTGAAACAGAAATCAGTGATTACTGTAAACATATGGCTATAAGCTACTCATGCAACACAAATTCAGGCTATGAAGAACTGCTGAAAAAATCCAAGGAACACTGAAACACAGTCCAAGCATCACTTTTGCACAGTCGGCCGAGGCAAAAATCACGAAACCCAAAATCTTGCACAATATTAATATCCAACCGACAACTCCCAGAAATGGTTGCTTTCAAACCAGCTGAAACAGCAGATTCAGAAAAGAATATAGCCAATAGCTGTCATCCCTACCGATTTTCCGCAAAATAAATCCAAAATCATGCAACTGAATTTCTGAAGCGGAAACAGCTTACTATACAGGATTTCCCTAGTTTCGAATTCAAGCCCCTGCATCACACTGATCATCACCTGGCTGCTTTTGGTTTCTAATAGTTATTAAACAAATATATTCTAAATACCTTGAAAACACAAAATCTGTATCTATAATTAATTTAGGCTTGATAAATGTCAAAATATCTTCATAGTATCCCCTATTTCATAATTTCTACATGGCCAGTTCGAGAAGTGGCTATAAAACTGTGATGCGCTCCCTAAGTGTACCTATCAGAGAAAACAAGCCTTTTCGTCTTGTGTTTTGCCCCTCTTATTACATTAGAGTATTGTTATAAGACAGATAATAACTGTTGAGAGCTGTACAAACAAACATTTGACAGAAATAATAAGGCATCTGACACGCAAAATGCTCATAAAATATAGTAAGAGATAACTTGGTTTTATATTGACTAATACTATCATTAGTTTTATTAAACATATATTTTGTCTTTGTTTATTGTTCGCATCAGAAATATTTTTTCCTTGTTTGAAACTAAGTTACGAACAAAGAAGTAGATTCTAAAATGATTAATAAAAGCCTTAAAATAAAACTGTTACAAATCAGTTAGTGACGTATCTCATTTTTAAGGACAAATTAAATTAGTCAATCGCCAGATTTTTTGCCCTAAACAAGAAGACAATGGCAACAGAATATAACTTTGACAGGAGATCTAAGAATACTGCATATCCATATCACAGAGAATGTCAAAGGAAAAATTAAAATGCAGGAAGTAAATTGTTGGGGTGACTGAATAATACCAAAATAAATATTGGCTGTGATATTATAACTGGCCGAAGTATTAGTTTAAAACGTTTTATTAACATACATAAATATAGTGCAAAACTAATTTAAATTATTCAATCGCCAGAATTTTTTGCCCTTAACAAGAAAACAATGGCAACAGAATATAACTTTGACAGGGGATCTAAGAATACTGCATATCCATATCAGAGTGAATGTCAAAGGAAACATTAAAATGCAGAAAATCATTGGGGTGACTGAACAATACCAAAATAAATATTGGCTGGGATATTGATACCACCTATATTATAACTGGCCGAAGTATTAGTTTTAGACGTTCTATTAACAATTTTAATCTTAATCTGCTATATAGGTATCATCTACAAAGTTGAAGAGAGTTCTTATTCAGTAATTGAGAGCAATAAAAGATTTCAAGATATACTTTAACTTAAACGAAGTCTTACATATCCGTAAATGATCTGGATAGAGATCTATGCTTTTTAACTGAATTGTTGAAATCATTTCAATGCACACTTATAAAATATCTAAATGAAATATATCAAGAGGTCGTCAACTATTTGAACATCTCATAACCGAGTGAAGGAGACTTCACTTGAATTCATGATAGCATCTAATAATATAGAGCAATTGATGTAATTCTGGATACTTAGTACTCAAACGAACCTTAAGATCTAGGTCGCATTCTATTAGTTCAAATCATAATTGGGGAACGCCGCCGGAAAAGTTGTCTTCTGTATTTTGTGATATTCTGCCGATGATTTTTGGTGGCAGAAACTTAATAATAAATTCGAATGATGAATAACACTAGTCCGTTTTTCTCCTTTATATAGTCTTCATATGGAATACCACATATTATAACAATTAACAAATGTTCCAGATAGTTATACAAATATTCACTGTTGGTAAAACCAAACAATTATTCTAAAATCCTTAACATAAATTTAGATCTTATGGAAAACCATATACGTTGATCTTTGGAAATCCAAAATTAGACTGTCATATCAAACAGTAACAAATATTAAATAATAAATCTTGACTACAACAGCAACCAATAAAAACAATTATAACATCGCGAGCTTAGGTAGGTGGGACTGCAAAATTATAGCTTGGGGATATTTGACCTGCCTGATTGATAATTGCCCCAAGACCGACACTAAGTCTCAAATTGGTGATTATGGCATCTGATAGGAAAACTACCGGCTAACACTTTTTTTGTTATCTTGATTGGTTGTCAAACTTAAAAAATAAATTTTGAGAAATGTCTATCACTCAAAACAATGAGAATTATTTCTTTGTTAGCACAACAGATTGCCAAGAGAAACTTAAAGTAATCATTAAATTCTAATAAAATGATTTCCGTCAAAACTAGGGATTTTATATTCTTTTAAGTATTTCCAATAAAGAATTGATTTTAAATTATAAATTTTACCAGAAAAAAATTGCAATGAATTTCAGGGCATAACACCACCTCTCCCTTTAAAATATTTTCACTCCTGTGAAATACAAAATTTCAAATCGAAACATACATATAGTTAAACACGTAAGCAACAGAATGAACATGGCACGATCAGAAACAGTAACGCTTAAGTATATGAGAATATAAATACCAAATCATACATATCAGTACATACAAGTATCGAAATTCGTATTAATACCAGCATTCACTGAAACCTTTCACGTCGAATCACGTAACATTTCTGTTGAACGTTCACACATATACGTATGTTTAAGCAATATTTTTAGATATTTGAACCAATACTTATTTAATTATGTTTTACGAAATAATAATATTTAATTTAGATATTGAATAGCTGTCATTTTTTGTTTCTGATGTATTATTTTTAGAAATTTTTCTCAAGTGATTTCATTTAAAATCGATTTCGTCTGCAATTTTATAAAGTAGATTGACAACTTTTGAGTCCAGCTCTATAGGTTGGACTGCATTTTTGCACGATGCAGCAAGATGGTTAAGTTTTCCGCAAATACTGCAAGTGTGTCCATTTGCTGCACAGTTTCTGGCATGGTGGTAACTGTTATTTCCACACTTTTGACAGAAGTTATTTTTCCTTGCCTGTGAAGAGTTGTCCCTGTGTTTGGAATAAGCATAATCACTTTAAAATATTTGAAATTCCTGTTTTACTTGGTCATGCTGTACTTTAAGTTTTATTGCATAATCATTGAAATCGCGGTTAAATAAGAGCAAATCATGTCTCTCTTGTTTCAAATTCCAGTTGTAACCGTTGAACACTCGATTCTGTTAATGTTAATTTTATTTTCTTTTGTTCATTATTTGCTTTGATGTCACTTAGTTCCATTTGAAGTTCCAAGTTTTTGTTTTCTAGTTTTTGAATTTCGCTGTTCTAATATGTCAATAACTTTCGCTGTTTTATATTCCTGGAGATTTCTTTCGTGTTCTGCCGCTTAGCGACGTCTCTGCTCGTTTGCACTTTGGTTCTGTAGTTCGAAGACTTTCTCTTGCAACGTTTTATTTGTATCTTGAAGTTTCTCGTACTTCTGTGTCAGCGAGATCATAACTTTAGAAAATCGTCTGTTGTATGTGTCCTTTTCGCACTAATATTTAGGGAACAACAATTTTAGTTGTTCATTGTCAACGTCACGAAACGGCATGGCCGATTCTGCAGTCTTCCGCCTGATGAACGCTGTCATTCTCTCGTGATCACGTACTTTTGAACTCGCTGACTTCATCCCCTTTTCTGCAGAATGACAAACACGTGCAAAGTGTCCAAGTTTTCTGCATTTGTTGCACCGAGCATTGTAAGCAGTACATTTAAAAGCGACATGTGAAAGTCCACACGTACTGCAAGATGAGGCTCTCGATTGTTGTTCTTTCCTAGTAAAACAGCTCCTGTCGAACAAATTCGTTGGTATTCCGTAAAACATATTTCGATGGGGATTTTCTGGTTCCGCTCGCTTGGCTAACTTGGAGGTTGGGAAAGAATTCATTTCTAGATACACCTCCTGGGTCCATGGATACAGAGTATATATGTACAGTGAAAGGAGCACCAGAGACCTTGAAACCAATGTTTACCAGCCCACCAGACTTCTACGATGATGTGTATCTAGAAATGGCGAGAAGGGAAGCCAGGATTCTGGCCCTTGGATGTAGGAAACTAGGTCATATGTCACACCAAGAGTTGAAGGTGCTGACACGAGATGATGTGGAGCGTGACTTAGAGTTCTGTGGATTTGTTGTCATATCCTGTCCTCTCAAAACCGACTCAAAGGCTGTCATCAAGGAGATCCAGAATGCATCACACCATGTTGCCATGATAACAGGAGACAACCCTCTTACAGCATGTCATGTTGCCAAGGAAACCAGATTTACCAGGAAAGAACACACACTGATATTACAACCTCCTAAGAAAACCGAAACACAATGGCACAGGAAGTCTATAGATGACAGTGTGATGTTACCTCTAGAACTAGCAGATATACGTAAACAGCTCATAGAAAAATATGATCTCTGTCTTACTGGAGAGGTCTTAACCTTCTTACAGAACCATTGTAATAAACTGTGGCAAGTTGTATTGCCCAATGTGGAAGTATTTGCTAGAGTAGCTCCAAAACAAAAGGAGTTGATTATAACAACACTAAAGGACCTTGGTTTTGTCACCTTGATGTGTGGTGATGGTACCAATGATGTTGGAGCATTGAAACATGCCCATGTCGGTGTTGCTCTGTTAACAAATGCTCCTGAACATTTACCAGAGAAGAAGAAAAAGAAAGAGGAGATTCCAGAGGAGCCTGGTTCTTCCTCGCCCAATCATATTGCAGATAAACTAGCAGCTAGCGGTCAGGGCAAGGCTGTAGGACGTGCTGCCAAGCAGAGGGCTATAGCAAGGGGAGATAATATGGCTCCAAGCCAGAAAAAATTGCAATGAATTTCAGGGCATAACAGTGACATTTCAGTTTTTTTGTATTAAAAAGGACTTAATACATGTACCATCTTTAAATTTGCCATTATTAAAAAGTAAGTGTCATACAATCTGACAATAGAACGGCAATTTTACTGCGAAATGCATATTAACTAATGCCGTTTACTCAATTTAATGACGTCGTTTTAATGCTTGATATCAACTTCCCGAAATATAATTTCCCTTGACGCACCTAAAATGTTAATCCATTGTCACTAATATGACGGGTGTGATAAGACATTTATGCCGACTTTCTTATTCTATGGAGAAGAGCTGCATGTTTTTACGTAATGCGGAATGATGCAATTTATTTGAGACCTTAAAGCGTGTTAGTACATGCAAAATGAACTAAGCAAGTTAGGCAACTGTCACATCTGTTTTCGGCATTATTTGATATTTATTACAGCACATAAGAAATACTCAATCAATTTATATCCCTCTTCCGCACTTGGTGTCACGCAAATTCCACTTGTTTGCTGAGAGATATGTTCTTCACGCCAGTCCTGACAGCATGAATACAGCAATTTGTGACTTTGTATAGATTTTCGCAAAGAACTCTGTAGCCTGTAATCAACTCTTACTGATAAATTTGCTGAACCGAACAACTCAATACGAAAGCTGATGTATGTTAACGTTTTCCATAGATGACAGAATATTCCGCAGTAACTGGTTTTGACCTATGCCCAAGGCTCTATGCTTGTATCTATGTCCTTTGTGTCGTTACCCATGTGTATACGTTTTGCATTTAGATAATAATTTATTTGGTGAATGATTTGTATGGAAAGTGAAGGCCCCCCCCCCAAAAAAACAAAAAAAAAAACAAAAACAACAACAATTTATGTAACTTTCGAGTGAAAAAAGTTAAAATACGTATACTTTTGAACCTACCTTAGCAGCCATCTGCATACAGCAACCACCTGTATAAACAACCAGTTAAATTTGTCCTAAATTGACAATTTGTTCTATATTTTAACCTGTGTTAAACAGCCATCTTTGTTAAGTAGCCACTTTTTGTCACTCCCTTGGGTGGCTGTGTAATACAGGTTTGACTGTAATATTAGTTTCACCGATGATGAATTTTATAAACCATTAAAAAGCAGATAATTGAAAATTACTATAACCTTCATTTTAATATGTCACTTGGGCATATGACGTCAAAGTAATACTCGTATAATTGACCTTACGCTGGAGCTTCCCTAACCACGCCCTCCGATTTTCAAGGGGAACTACTCTTTCGAAGTCCGTCAAACAATATGACTAATCGAGTCAGTACGCTCGCAAACATACCCAATTATTTTGGAATGAATTTCTTTAAATGTAACTTATCATCACGAAAGAAACAAAAATCACAAGCTTTTACATCCGGCTATTACTTGGAAGATTTAAAAATAACTCACGATGACGGAAACACAATGGATTAAGAGGTGTCGAACATTTCAACCCTTATACATAATTTTCAACCCATCGTTTAAAACGAAGACTTTTAACTCATAGACTTTTCAACCCCTGAAATGAAGACTGTTCAACCCCTATCACACTGGACATTTCAACCCATAAATGAAGACATATCAACCGCTCCATTTATGTTTCAACCCTTTATATTGAAGACATTTCAACCCTTATTATTAAAGGCATTTCAACCTCTCTCGTGAAAAACAAATTTATAGTATACTCGACCAAATAATTCACTTGAAATGGTTATTATTTTTTCAATATTTTACTGGTTTTAACAAATTTATTTGTGATTTAATCATAAGAATTTATACCAAATATACCCTGAATGAATAAAGTTTTAGTATAATACTATAGTTACAGAGTATTAATTATTTTTCACAAAAAACTGAATGTATTAGAGACAAGTGTTTTACAATTATATACCTAAACTAGATTTAATGACAGCATTGTTGCCAACTTTTTAATAATTTTAATTACGTTAATTAATCATACAACTCTATAATATGATACTGGGGATGACAACGAATATTCGAACATTTGAATATTCGAACACCGACGGGACATTCGAAAACATTTTAGTGTTTGAATATTAAATTTTGTAAAATTAAATATAAAGAAAAGCAAATTACTTTAAATCGAAATTCGATGTAAAATTAACAGAAACACCTAGCGTGATTAAAAGACATGCCATAATCTATATACTGGCCCCAACAACAGCAACTGACAGAATGCAAATTATTTCTATTATCTTTACCGTATTATAGCAAGCATTTGATGCAGCTATTTAGCCTTATCCAATAATAAAGTTTTCAATTTAAATAAAAAACAAACACCATCATGGTAATTCTAAAATCAGTCAGGTATTTTTAAAGATTGTTGTTTTTTTGTTTTATTAACAAACAGGATAAAGATAATGTACATATTCAACATCCAGAATCAATCCAAAAGCAAAATAAAAACTAAAGTATGAAAGAAAATTGAAATTTAGAATAAATTATCCCCGTAAATATCTTTTATCTAATTAATGATTTTTAAAAAGTCCCCAATTTTATCATTTAAACAATATATTTAGCTTTTTTATCCAGATTTGTTGATGGTTTAGGAAACGGAATGAACCTATTTCCATTCGCTTGCCTCTTTGGATATCTAGTGTCAGAACTGCAGGGGCCGTAGCAGCACCCTTTCACCATTAATTATGAAAATATTTTAATAAATTTGAAACTTTGATGTCAGACACGCTGGCCAGTTTGACGGAAAAAATGGCGGATAGTAACAAGGCTTATCAACGCGATACTCTGATTGATTAATTGCACTGTCAGTCAGACGGCCAGCGTAAGGTCAATTATGATGAAGTTCCACAACTGACTTACGTAACATATTATAAAGGTCACATATAGCTTTTTTGAATATAAAAAGTCGTTAATAAATCAGTTAAATGACTAAGAGAAACATAAAGACGCAGCTTAATCATTATTATGACCAATGCCAAAGAAAAAAGTGGTTAACTCGGTCATGGCTTTGTGCCATTTTAACCAATAATTCAATCCCGTTTGATCAAAAGAAAACCCACCAAAGGATACATGCTAAAACATATATAATAAGTCGTCTATTGAAAGCAAGGATATGTCATCAGCAATTGAACAAAGAAACCTGGAGACACCTTCCGGCTTTCAAAAGAAGAATCAAATCCTACGGTAGTAAGGTCTCTGGGCCTTGAATGCTGTTGAGTTATGAATTGCTGTCTATAGGAACTGATAATGACCTACATTTCTGAACAATTATTTCAATGGGTCATGAAGTAGTTGATGTCAGGTGTTATAATATTGTCTTGTTCATCCGTTGCATGGTTTAAGTGAACTGGAAAGAGACGAAAATGTTTGATTAACGATCTAGTATGGCCCACAGGAGAGAAAAAATCTGCCTACAGAACACACAAATACAGCAATCCAAAATTTAAGATACAAAATACATGAAAGAATAGAACAACTAAAACTGATCTTCAGTTGTTTAAAATAAGATACTTGTATGTGCCAGCCAAACTACAATGTATACCGATATTAAAGAAATCCGTCCTGACAGTGCAAATGGCGAGACGTTCCTAACTATTCTTCACTTGTTATAGTATGATTACTTTCTTGAATATTATTACATTAGTTAGACGTCAGTAGATGATAAATGTTCACTATTTCCCAAATAAGGGCCATTTTGTATCGTAAAATACACTACTTTGCCCAAATCTTTCTTCAGATTAACAAGACAATGATATTAAACGATGGCATGTGGGCGACAGTTCATAATTTTAATATGTATATACAAAGTATATGTAAGTTATGTAAAACGTTTAAAAAACACGTACTCGCCCTGTCATAATTTTAGATGTTTCTAAGGCAAGGCGTCAGTTCGAATTTTTTAAGGCGAATAATTTAGTTTTATACATGTAATCATCTTTAAGGAAGATAATTCTGAACATTGCATTCGTTTATATGGATCACAATTTCACTTTCTATCTGTCAAATTATACGTAAACTATTCGCCCTGCCCTGATTAACTCAGATATATGCAAATGTACAAAAAAAAACCTCAAGCGTTCATAAATAAAAAAAAACAATAAACAACAGGCAGGAAAATCAGTACAATTCTTATAAGGTCAGTCTTGATTGTTTCCGGACTGGGAATTCTTACGATGATAAGAGTACGACATTAAGATCTTGTAGAAAATCTTAACCCACTTAGTGTACTTATCAGAGCAGAAAAAAACTTTTTTCCGGCTCATGCTTTACTTTTTTATTACCTCTGAGTATCGTTATAAGGCATAACTGTCAGTAAAGGTATGGACAAACAAACGATTGACAGTAATAACAGACGGTAATATTAAGGCATTAGGCAGGCATATAAACGGAATTAAAACAATCCAGTTGGCCGTTACTTGGTATGGTAAAACTCAGTATTACGTTCATTCATTCGCTCGCATACTCATACTCTTTCCTAGATATCCACATCGTTATTTCCGAGTCAAGTATGTAGTCTTTAGTTATTATTTCAGGAATCTATAAATCGCAACACAAACATTTATAATAGAAACATGTGTTATAAATAGGTAAACTTCATAAGAGTACACCGCAATGAACAACAGTCTAATCAACACGCTACATGTAATTCATGAAGATATTATAGATTGCTTATTTTCGATACGAATTCTTACAAATATTAGGACTATGAAAGAAAGGCTTCATAGAAATACTTACTTGTAAGATTTCCCATTAAGTGTACTTATCAGAGAAAACAAGCCTTTTCGTCTTGTGTTTTGCCTTTCTTATTACCTTTGAGTATTGTTATAAGACAGATAATAACTGTTGAGAGCTATACAAACAAACATTTGACAGAAATAATAAGGCATCTGACACGCAAAATGCTCATAAAATCTAGTTTGAGATAACTTGTTATAATAGTATGACCAATATAATCAATGGTGTTATTAAACGTATATATTGTCCTTCTTTGAGGTACGAATAAGAAGAAAATTATTACATCTTATTTGAATGGAAGTGAACGCCAAGTGGCAGGTTTAAGTTTACTGTTTCGCCAGTTTGGTAATGTATATCTCAGCGGAATCGCAGAGGAGTCATTCAGCTTTGGGTTGCCGATGTGTGAACACCGATTTTAATAAGCATACAGCTTGTTCATCTTATAGCGAAAAATATATGTTTTGTTGCTTAAGTTGTTCTGAAACATATTTGTTGAAGGGGTTAAGCACTGTTGTTGTTGTGTTTTTTTTTCTATGAAAACATTATAGAGACAATCGTTTGTTTTCATTACACATGTATGTATGGTACAGTTTGTAGAATCCATTCGGTATATCCTAGTGTTATCCGAGGGTTCTAACTAAATAAATGATCATATTGAACTGTGGAGTTTGTGTTTTATGTTGAATTAAGGTTTCTAAATGGTAATAATGGAAACTCATTGCCTGCAGTGTTTTTAACTTTAAGTTAATCTTAATCGGTCTTGCATACTTTTATTGTTTTTGCAGGAAAATGTTTTGAAAAAACATGAAATTGAAATAATTCAATTTGTTAATATGTACACGGAATCTCATCCAGGAAAGTTGAGCGCGCTTAACTTACGATGAACATGGAACCATCAGTTAGTAATATTTAAAGATCAACAGCGGGTTTCCCCAGTCATATCGGGACTTCATCGCAAATATATTACAGATCACGCAGATTTACGATGGAGATAAAATTGTGCCACGCTGAGCCCTCGGTATATCTATGCTGTTATCAGTTACGTCCTTTGAAGGTCGTTGAGCACGATACTTATGAACTGTTTTTATTGCACTTCTAAAATTACTTTTGTTTTTATTTCGGCCAGTTTTAAGATGCGGGGTTTCAATATCCCAGCTAATATATATTTATATATTGTTTAATCATCCCTATGATATACTTTCTGTTGTTTTTTTTATTTCGCCTTTGGCGTTGTTTGTGATTTGCAGGATTTCTGTTTAGTTCCGCACATTGTTTTCTCGTTTAGGGGTCCATAGTTATTACGCTGCTGAATATGGAATGGTATTATTATGAAAATACCTCATGAATGGTCCATGTTCACCGCCACATGCATAACATCGTTTGGAAGGGATCAAAATTGTACCGTTTATTGTTGTAAATATTGAGTTGCGCTCAACCCGTGGCTAGGAGGCTTGAGCAGTTATATGCTGAATTTTCCATCACTGCCTATATTTTTATATTTGTCGTGTTCAGTGGCTTTCAAAGTTCCCGTTTTCATCTATTTTATTACAGTTTTTTCTATTGAACAATCTGTTTTATTTTGTTTTTAACGCGTTTACTTCATATAGGATACAATGGTACTTTTTAATAAAATTTGCGTGGCGTTTTCATTGAAGTCTCAAACACGCAAGGTGTCACTTTTTTTTTGGAAAAAAGGTGGTCAGAACGAATAAAAATATATTTTGGTGTACTGTGTTCGTGGAATTTTAACAGCTTGGGTAAAATGCATGTATCAATAATTCCATGTGATAAGTTTTATTCAACATTTATTGAATTATTTAGTTTTTTCGTGTTTAAAAATATGCTTTCTTGTCAATTATATAATACTGTCAAATTTTGGCTTAATGATGCATGTAATAATATGTTGACATCGATATGTTTATTTTCTATACAATATGAAGTATGAAGGTTTTGAATATTATTATCCCACAGTTTAGATGATGTTTATCTTTATCCAAAGGTTTAGATGATGTTAACAAAAGTTGTCAAAACCGCTGTTCGTAGAACTTATGACAATACTAAATTGGCTACTACTTAAACAACTACATGTACTTACTAAGAGTTAATGGTTTTCAGAACACAACAATTTCAAATATGATATATTATTTTTAGATCTTATCTTTTTCTTTTTTCACAGTGCTGACTTAATGGTTATCATTAACAGTGCTGAGTTAATGGTTTTCAGAACACACCAATTTCAAATATGATATATTATTTTTAGATCTTATCTTTTTCTTTTTTCACAGTGATGACTTAATGGTTATCATAAACAGTGCTGAGTTAATGGTTTTCAGAACACACCAATTTCAAATATGATATATTTTTTTAGATCTTATCTTTTTCTTTTTTCACAGTGCTGACTTCTATCTATGCCTAAGGTTATAAAACTGAGCATGGAAACCAGTCTCAAATCTCAGCTTTATAACCTTCAGTACTAGTGTTTTTTATAATTATACGCAGATTCTGTGTACACTGACTGAAGTGTCTTGTCTACTGCGATAATTTCTATAAAACAAGTCTGACAGAGCCAGATTCTTTTTGTATTCTCTTATTGTCCATTTTCTGCATAACTGATTATTTTCTAATAACCCATGTTGTATTATGTTTATTAACTTGTGAAATGAAGCAGATATTCTGTTCATTGATGTGAAGATCACAAAAACATAAAATCGTTAAGGGAGAAATACATACACTCACCAAAAGTTCTAATTGGTCACTTTTATCTGTATTTTTTATCAGAATGACATTGAATTCACTCTTTATTTATGATCATATTCCAACAACAGTCTTCAACTTAAGCTTTAATCTTGTAATAATTGACTTTGGAACAGTTTGGCGAGAGTTATCCTTAATTTTGCTAAAAATGCATTTCCTGCATAAAAAGGTCAAGCAAACTGAAATTTTCTCTTAATTCCTTGTTTTGTTTTAAAAGGACGCTTCATAAATGGTATTGGATTCTTTAGAAAACAATCAATAAAGATTAAAAAGACATTAGATAAGTGATTTCAAGACAAAACAGTTCTTTCCACAACCTCTCTTAACGTAGGGAAGAAACGAAACTAGCATACATTGTAAACATATACAATTAATGACCAATTAGAACTTTGGTTGAGTGTAGACGTGCATGGTTAAATAGTTGCAATTCTTCTTTCTGTTAGAGTACAACCAAGACAAGACGCGTTTCTGTCTTTTATTTGTCTTGGTCTATGTTATTTAGCTGAATCATATTTGAGTTTTGTTTCGGGACATCCGACCACGGTTTATCAAATTAAAAGTAATAGACGTATTCCTAGTATTGTATAACGTTTTTCCTTTTTTTTAAAAATAATAAATTGAATAGTTTTATTCTTTCAAATCATTTACAAACCGGCAAGCAATACATAACTCGCCGGAATTGGAATTGAGAAAAGTGAACACCGCGTATCAAGAGTAGTCACATCCAGATACACACAACATCCTCCAGTCAAAGCAAACACGTGATAAGAATAAAGAGTACATTATATAATATGAATTTAGACGTGAATCTGTGAGGAATTCGTCATGGAACGGGATAGGTTACATGTTTAGATGAAAATAATTTTTTTAAAGCCACCGAACACAACGAATGTGAAAATATTGCAGGCTCGGTTTAACTGAGCCTGTTCCTGATCAGCAATGCATTTTACTGCCCACGCCGCCTAGCCCAGAATTGAGCGCAATTCAATATTTACACTAATAAACAGTACCATTTTGATCTATCCCAAACGATATGGTGTGCATATGGCGGCGAACATCGGACCGTAAATGCGTTATTTTCGGATTAATTCCCTTCCATGTCCAGCGGCGAATGTTCCCCAGATAAAAGAATGGGTTTGCCCTTTAAAGAAAACAAAAGGAGAGTATAGATAAAATTAAAAAAACATTCTTCCACATTATACTGTGCTCATTCAGAGGTGAGAGCGGCGTTAAACTTGTTTTTCTGGAAACTTACAAAATTACTTTTTAACACGACAAATACATGTATAAATGTTTTGCGATTTTACGTGGGCAGTAATTTAAGTGCGAATGACCATCACCATCAAAACGGTAAATAAACATGCAAAGTGATATACCACAGAACCCTCTGACCTCTGCTGAACCCATAATTCTTCAAGAAATTACAGAACAAATTTAACATTTTGAAAAAGTCTATAACCTGAATATAATGTATTTCAGTTTGTGTATCTTACTGAAATATAATATCCCAATTAAACTATTTCGTTCTATACCAGAATCGTTAATCACTATATTGAGCCGGACTCGGAATCTGCTTCGTGCCAAAACCAGCAGTGCCAGGTGTTCGTACAGCAAAATTAGCTAACACGAATATACTCTTGGGGTGAAGTAATTTTACTATCGAGATAACCATATCTACAGCTGTTAAAATAAATGCCATTCATAACTGAAATACTTTTAGAGATGCATACTGAACCATTAAAATGATTTTAATATCTTAGTTTATGGCCTACATAGCTAGCATAAAATTGGCTTGAAAGCTTATGTTAGAGAAGATTGACAGAAAAGGGATAAAAATCACCAGTCGAAATTGATATCCTAACCGATTGTGATCTTGAATGTTCACAGATCTTGATAAAGAAATACTATCTATATGAAATGTTGATTACAGGAACTGGTAAATTGTTATAAACATCAAGCACTGTCAGATCGACTGAACATCCCTATCAACGTGTCCTTCAACTGCCCAAAGCAATATAATAAATGTCATAAAAACATCGACGACTTCAGTTTTGTTTTCATTCATTCCTCTCCGTTTTTGCTTGAGCGCACCTGAACCAAGATATCAAGAAATATTGTTAAAATCAACTAGATAACGAAATATTGTGCGCAGGGTTTTTAATATTATGTAAAACTGTTTAGTGTTTGTGTGTGTTATATGTTTTTGCTTTTTCATTCAGCTGCTATTAACAACGCTTTATCTGTTCAACCTGTTATCTTTAAGAACTTAACATTTCTCTAGTTTAACACAGCGTATTTAAAAGATTAATAAGAACTTTGTTACGTTGTCATAAAGTACCAGGATAGCACTTTTTCTGACATAATACGGTATTTCAAGACAAAATCTCTCTTAGTTAAGAGCAAAACACTGTTATTTTTCATTTTCGTAAATTGTTTTCGGTGTTGTTTTTAATTGACTATTTTATTACCCATGTTCACTTTTCCTATCTACTTTTGGCAGTTTGAGGAGACTGTCTCTTCCGTATTTTTCTATTTCTGATAAGTAATATTTCACGTTTTTGATTGATAAACGATAGAATATGACTTTTTTGTGTATTATAAATTTTTTTAGAATATCATCGTGATGTTTTAGTTTGGTGTTGTTAATTATAAGTTACTCTTCACTATTATTTTGTGATGTTCTCAAATCACCGTCATTTCCCGTAAAATATCCGTCGTGCGATAAGGGTAAGAATGTCATTGAGTCAATATACCAGCAGCTGCATTCAACCCGGTTAACTATGGAGATTTTCTTTCAGTCCCAGCTATTTATTTTAATAAACGTTTTCTTTGTGACGCCATCTTAATTATTAGAAACCCCCTGACTGTATTCTAACTTCTTTCAAGCTCATTTAATTAGACTAATGAAGCAATAAATTACAGCTAATTTGGTATAGCCAACATCAGCAAACAAAACATCTGTACCAAATCAATGTAATGATGTGAAAACATTTCTAAAATCTTTACCGCCATATGCACACTATCGTTTGGAATAAATCGAAATTGCACTTTTAATAGACAAAGTGTTAATACTGAGTTGCGCTCAACCAAGGGCTTTGCGGCGTGGCAGATTATATAATAACATTGCAGATTGGTCTGCCCTTATTGAAAATGTCATTGTGTATTTAAATTCTATGTATGTTGCGATAACATTGAGGTTTCACATGCCCTTGTTGAAAATGACATTGTATATTAAAATACTATATATACTATACATTCGTATGATGCGAGAGCAGTTCTAGATAACAGTGCAGATTGGCCTGCATTTATTGAAAACGTCATTGTGTATTTAAATTCTATATATGTTGGAATAACATTGAAGTTCCGCATGCCTTATTGAAAACGTCATTGTGTATTTGAATGCAATGTATGTTGCGATAACATAGAGGCTTCGCATGTCCTTATTTAAATGTCGTTGTGTATTAAAATACTATATATACTATACATTCGTATGTTGCTTTGAGAGCAGTTCTAGATAACTTTGACTACAGCAAGCAGCATACGGCAAACGTATATTGGTAAAAGACAGCTGTAACAGTTGGCATGTCTGAATTGGACCACATCCTTTATAACTGCTGGAATATGTGATATCAGTTTACAGAAATAGGACTAAATGATTTATTGTAACAATATTCAAATAACTGTGAGAACATATTTTGTTATTGGATTATTGACGTAAATTGATGAAGTGAAAGAGAAGTAATTGAAGGTACTTGTCTTATAAATATTATTATTGCTTCTTGTTCGTGAAACCGTAATTTTGTATCTCATTTGACGAAAACTGATTTAAAATATTAATATTTTCTAAAATTAAATTAAGGTTTAATCTGGAGACTATAATTAGAATATTTGTGTTACTTTTAAAGAAGCAGATGGATAAAAACAATTAACATGGTAATAGGATTTTTCTCTGTAAAATATATGTGACAGGGCAATGTCGAAAAAAAGCATTTTCTTTATATCAGATGATATTTAAAAATATTTAAGTGCAGCACACCGTGCCTGAACTTTTATTTGATTGACATTTACCAGATATGCAAACGCACTTCAGGATGCAAACAAGTGAAATGAAAAAAAAAAGAAAATCAAAAGTGTGAGGTGAGAGCGAAAGGGTTCACTCTGTTTCTTTATTAGATACCACTTAAAACATTTTCTCATTCACCCTAAGTAAGTAGATTTTTGGCTTGGTTTTACTAAGCGACCAGTCGCCATTTCAGCCATTCAGATCCTTGGGATTTGAGACTGGTTTTCAATCTTAGTTTTGTAATCTTGGTTCTGATATCTGTAGAGATGATTGATATTCTTAATATCGAAGTAAGATGCAAGTATATGATTAATGACACATACATTTTGTTTGCTTTGACGGATTTAATAAACAGGTTTTGATCCAATTTCTGTTTCGGCACTGATCCGGAATCGAACATATACGACGAAAACGCTTAGTCATACATCCCAGAGAACGCTACCGACTAAGCTAGCAGGGACTAAGTTAACCCAACGACGGTTGCTAGAATAACCCTTTATTTGAAATTGATATTCTTATAAATTTGATTTCTTTTCCTCTCTACTTTTTGTCTGCGTGGGGAGTCTCCGTTTTCTGAGTGTGGTGATTCCTGACATGTACATTTCACTTGTTTTATAACCGTGACCATTATTATTTGACACTGATTCTGATTTATATTGATAACACTATTGACTTATTTGTATAGGGATACTTTAACGGCGCCACACTGCACATATAAATTGTTAATTGCTAATGATAAAGGCACATTCCAAAAAGCGACTGGTCGACATTTAAGCCAATCAGATGCTTGAGAATTGAGACTGGTCTCTATTCTTTGTTTTATGATCTTGGACCCCGATATGCATTGATATACTTGTTGCTAATTGCTATTTTGAAACTCGTCTCGTAAATGTGTTAAGCTGACCTATTTAAATTAATATAAAATAAACCAATTATGACTGTCACAGTAGATTAGAATTCATTTAGTACTTTGAAATTTAAGATGTTTATTTCTAAATGTTTAAACCTTTGGTTCCACCTCCATCATTGTATGTATTAAGTTCGCAATGAACCATTTTAGTTTTTATGTTTCTGGTCGGTTCCAAGAGAAACAGAACACCTTTAAATGGGAAGCAGATGTTGACAGCTGAATGATTTTCGAATTCAATATTATGACGAAAGACTTACAGAGCTGAGTGAAACGCACGATATGGGTACGCAAGCATAACACAATGTCAATATAAAATATTAGAATACGATGAATTTAATACAAAACATTGAGGCTTTGTTACTTATAATACTGGTCAAAAGCAGTGGATTTTATATTTATGTGTTATCATAAACATTCTGAAAGATGCAGATGGTAGCTTATTTTTTATTGACTTTAGTATAGATATAACTTTCCTCCATTCCCCATATGTTTGGAATAAACTACATTTTGTATTTATAAGCTTTGTGGGGAGACTGGATTTATAATATGACTATATATAATAATGGTTCACGTTTTCATTTTCTGTGGGATTTGTTATATATTAGAAAATGAACGTTTTGAAATGAAATATTTGAATAATGTCACCTATGTTGACAATTTGGCACACGAGTTTATATTTATGTTTGACATTTGCGATGAAAAGTGGTATGCCATCGCAAACATAGGCTCACATTTACTTATTCTATAAATGAAAACAGTACCTTAACTGATGTTAAGACTGATTTAAATGTATGTTATGTAGTGAGTACGATTTTTTTGAATGACGACACAGATTCTTTTGTCAGATATGCTATAGACACTACTAACATGTATTGGTAATGTACGTCAGAAAAATAGTACACGTACATACCATTAACCAACGTTTTATACATTTTTATAAAATACACTTTCTAACTGTTTTATTGGTAAACGTTCTTCGTTTATTTTGACTGTAAACTTGATAAATAAAACACATTTATTTGCAAATTCAAATACAATACCAATAGTATCTTCAAACGTAGTGTTTGAACAGCTTATATATTTTTATTCGTATCTTGGCAGCAAAAGTGTTGTTTAATATGCTTGTGTGCTTCTGTTTATGCAAATCATGGATGACAGAGAACTGCTAAAGATGTTTTGCTTGTAAGTAATCAAAATAGGCTCTTTTTGATTGAGCGTATTCATGGTTCGCAATGGAAGATGCATATTACTGTCAACACCACAGTCCCGCAACTCAAAATTTACACAGATTTACACGTATCGTGCTCAACGAATTCCTAAATGCGTAATGGATAACTGCACTGATTGAATTGACTGGGAGATAGTGTACACCAGTCACACGGCATAAGAACTTTGAATGCCGGCTAACACGAAACAAATCAAGATAATGCAGACTCGGTTTGACAGAGCCCATGACAATACATACTACTGTCCACGCCGTCAAACCCCGGCTCAGAGAGTAACTCAGTATTTACACAGATATACATGTGTTTAGTTGCCAACGGCAATCAAAATACCTTCATGTAATGATAAAATCACTGATTACAAAAATTAAAACGACAAAGGCAAACAATTTATTTACTTTTATGCTTTACTACTAAAAATATCCCTCTCGTTTAGCTGTTACAGCCTTTACTTTCTTATGTGTCGTCATATATATCAACTAACTGAAGGTTCGTCTAAAGAACACAAGTATTGCAGTTTTCATAAAGCATATACCAAACAACCGTGAGAAACAAGCCACACAATCAGGGAACGTTGTCATGCGTTCTGTTTGTGGAAATTATCGGAAGGTATTATCACCATCTTGAGAGTTATAACATCCAAAGAACATCTGTATGCTGGAACTAACAAGTGAACTTAATTTAATACAATTGATAATGTAGGAACCAAAACTTCTTCAATAAGCTGTAATTAAGATTCATTGCAATATTGTCGTCGAGCCCAGATATGGCAACTCAACGTCGTTAAGAATGTCATTGAACTTTCACATAAAGGTAATTATTATGATTTCCATAGAGAATGCTGGAGTTAAATAAACTCGTTTGTATCTAAACACAGGTTGTTTTCAAGAAAATCTACTTCAATCTGTCAACTTAATCATCAAGAGACAAAATAGTCCATACAGTACTGTGAACGTTTAATGTTACAAAATTTACGTCTTTCGTGCGTCCGTCTATCGTGTATCGTGCGTCCGTTTAACGTGTATCGTGCGTCCGTCTAACGTGCATCGTGCGTCCGTATATCGTGTATCGTGCATCATGTGTCTTTAATTTTATCGTACAACGTGAATAAGTTACTTACATATTCAAATTAAATCATTTAATTTCAACCATTCATCTTATATTTTCATAGCATTTTCAATTTTTTTAATATCTTGTACACAAGTTATATGAATCGGCAGTATCGTGTATCGTGCGTATACCGTGTATAGTCCGTCCGTCTATCGCGTATCGTGCGTCCGTCTATCGTTTATCGTGCGTCCGTTTTTCGTGTATCGTGCGTTTCGTTTGTAACCTTTAACGTTCACAGTACTGTATTTGGCAAGATTGTTTTCGCATTCCTTTCTTTTAATAAAAAAATAATTCTTCGAGTTTGATATCAATTAAGGGTCTTTTTCAAATTAAAAATGAAACAGTATCTTTTTCTAATAATTATTTGCAATTCCTTTGAGTCTCGGCTGTAATTGAATTCAAGTATTATCACTTTTTCTTATTAAAGGAGTGCATTCACGAAGGCTCCAACGTGACCTAAAATAATGTAAAATTTCAAATGCATTTACATTTAAGAAAGTGTATAAATTACACTTTATAATAAATAAATGTTTTAAGAGATAAGAAGTGAAGACGAATGAAAAATGTCAAATGTGTTTTAAATTTTGAAAATATCTCGAAATACGCATTTTTGTATCAAAATTCCAAAATATTTCGGGGATTTTTTATAATTGGACAATGGTCTCAACATAACTTTTAAACTTTTATTTGTATTAAGTCATGGTCAGAATCAGCTCTGGAAAATGTAAAAATTTGCATATTTTTTTCAAATATTCTTGCAATTCTGAAAGCTAATTCTCCAAGTAAACGCGGACGATTACAAAACTATAATTATAAATCTATTGTGTAACCATGTATTTAATTGCTTGTATTTAAAGGCATTGAAATTTGAGATTTGTAACAAAAGTTAAAATTTCAAATATTTTAGGTTAATAATTTAACTTCTTTACATGCTCCTTTGATTTAACGTAATTTAATTTCGATAAAAATAAAAGACGATTTCATTACCTTTTGCTATAGGTTCCGCTTATGCGTGGAACTAAGACCGATAAGAGAGCAAAATGTCTGTTCTTGTTGAAAGACATGTTTATATTAGAAAATATGTTTTACGAAAATTGGATTGAGTTGTCATGTTTGACATTGTTTTTGTATGTAACCTAACTGCCACATTTCTTTCAACAATTGTTTTGGTTTACTTGTCAGTTGTCAACCCTTTGAGCTATAAAAGGAGGGTCGTTTTAGTGCTTACAATGCCTTGGTATGTCAGGTTTCATGAGGTTCAAGAATATTGCTAAATTTATATATTCAAATTAAAGCATTTGAACGCTGATCCAAATAAAACAACACTCGTTTCCGTTTCCGTATTATTTGTAAAAGTAATCAACTATTTACGGAATACTGTTCTGAACCGGAAATTAAATCGACCTTCCGAGGTCACAAATTATAGAGTAAACTAGTAAATTGAGGTCATACATTTTTTTTTACGGGGAGATGTTCACAAACCAGAAACATTAAGTCGGACATAGCTTCCAAGTCAATGCCCAAATAGATCATTTTAAGGTAATGATGAAAATCTGTCTGGTCCGGGATACGTAGCAGTAGTTTATACGATTAAATATGGAAGCTTAACAATTGCAGCAATAATTAGATCAATCAGACGTGCAGCAACGGCGCTCCATACACCGATTAATAAATAGATCACGTCTTCTGTAGTGTTTACAAGAGTTTTTGACGTTAATTTCACCATCAGCTGACAGAGAACACCAGAAATTGACATAAAATTAATTAACATTGCTGACATGGAATTGGTTTATACAAGATGCTTGATATATTAATAAACGGAAACAAAATAATGTTTCGATATGGTTTATGTTCCTAAAAAACTCTCCTGTTATTATTGTTATTGATGAGTTATTCAAACAAAAAAGGGCATTCACCGTTATAAGTTATTTTCATTTGAGACACTTGCATAAGCGGATGTTTACGTAGGATTTTGATATGATCTCAAGAAATGTATAGCATTTAATGTAGAACTTTGTTGTTCAAAGAAGTTACAAAAATACTTAACCGAAATTAAACATGTTAATGTTTAAATTTTAAATAAGCTAGAGTTATTTTTAAAATGTTTTAATGAATTTTGTTTTCTTACAATCATAGAAATAAACGATATTGTCACAGAACGGTGTCATTTGGGGCGCGTCACAGGAAATGGTACCTTCTGACAGTTGACGTCAATCTTTGTAATGACGTCATAAATTTGGGCAGACGACATTATTTATTATGCATTTTGCGGTAAAATACCATTTTAATGTCAAAATGTGTAACAAAATCACATTTTAGTTATAAGAAAATTGATTTAAAGTTGTAAGTTCTTTCTAAATTTAGTTAAAACTAAAATATCATTAAATATGACCGAAGGTACATTTTCCCGTGACGTGCCCCATTTGTGTTCGTTATCGGGTGATATTATCGTCATCTTGAGAATCTTTACCTTCAAAAACATTTAGATTTAATCATTTGTATAAATTGTAAAAACATTTACACTTTGCTGTAATTATGATTTATTTTAAAAGATTCTCTTTTGTTGAGCCGAAATCTGCACAGAGCCATGAACAAAGATGATTTTTTTGCTTTTATTTAATAAGAAGAGAAATGAGGAAACTGACTTTGTCTCTATCAAGAATTGTTTTATCTCATGGGTATACGAAACAGCATCTGTCAGAAGTCAAATGATCGTGTAACATTTAATAAATAATTTTGACTGTGTAGAAAGGTTGTTTATTCAGGGATTTGGTTCTGATGATAGAGTGTTTAATTTATTTTTGTTTTGTTTCCGGGGAGTCTCATAATTTAACTTTAGTGTAGTTATCAGTTTTAATTATCCCCCTTTACTGGTTACATGCTAATTTCAACGATTATGGATGACTTTGTATAGGAATACTTGAAATACTCTTTATTGTGGGAACGGATGGTATGTTCTGTGTCTGTCTTTTGCATGGTTGCCTCCGCATTTGTATTGTTTGAGGCCATCCATACAATGAGAAATATTTTGGATCGTTCAAGGCAAGTAAATGGTTAGTCTATTCCGATATTTCAACCAAATAATATCGTGTTTTCATAATCAAACTACAGTCCATGTTTAGCTTCCGGAGGGTACATGTAGTTTTGTTTCCCCGATGCTTCCTTAATTTTATTACAACAGTATTCGATTTTAATATTAATGAAGTAACAATATTTCTAGTCAGATGTTGCACAATGGCTTCTTTATTTCACGTGAAGACGACATTATCTGTTAAAAATCATCCTTTTATGAACACACTACTGTCTATTACCGGATATTAAATGCAAGCACTATGCTGTTGTCAATTCGGATTAAATAATGCATTTGAGATATCAATAACATACGGTTAATCAATTGCTTCATCTAAAGTGTGTGTTTCGATGCAGTTAAAACAATAATTTCTGTCAGTTTTTACAGGCTGCATCAATAATGGTCTCAAAAGCGGAAGACTTGTAGGTGCTTTGATATGTTTCAATGACAGTGAATTACTTTTACAAGCTCGGATATTTCTTATCAAAAATCTGTCCTCGAATTGACAGATCCGTCGATTCTTCGCATGCCTATCTGAAATAAACTTTAAATAGTTTTGTGAAATTTGTCCTACGGTGTTGCTGACTAACAGTGTAACATGTTATTTGTTGTTGTTTTTGTTTTGACGATCACCTTTATGTTCATCTGCCATTGTTAAGACTAGGAAACAGTATTGTTTATGCCAATATAAATCTTTAATTTGAACTTGTAGTCAAAACACTTTTGCATTATATATTAATAACTATTCTGTATTATGTATTAATTTAAATAATTCGTGTAGATTTGAGTTCCTTAGATTGGTTTTGATTTCTGTCATGGTATTGTACCGACTCCTTAGTCATTGTGAAACCGATTACCGTTGACAATTTTCCCTGATGGAGCGTCTCAATTCGGTGCTTAAAGGAATGAGCAATAAGAAATTTCTAGAACGTCTCATTAACGTTCTTAATCAACCAAACTCAGCGAATTTCGGTAAACAATTATTTTTTAAAGTGAGATCCAATTATAAGCCAATTTGAAATTATGCATTCACCTCATAAGTTTTAAATTGCTTAGGCTTGCCTTAAAATGGTGCACGTATATAAATGACTGTTTTAATATCATATATGTGGAGACCATCCATACAGATAGCTAGAGAGGTAGATGGCATTTTTCATTTTTGTATCTCCATCAAAAAGTCAAAGTCTAAGAAGATGTGGGGGCCATGTCAGCGTAATTTTTCTTCAGTAATACTTTGAGACATTTTAACTATATATCGACAGAACTGGCAAAAGTGTATTATACCTTTAAGTAATTAATTGGTGAGTTTGTTACACATTTTGACTATAGTTTATAATAATCAATTTTGTCTGCTCATTTGCATAACATCAGTTTTCCCTGACGTTTATTATTAAATAAATGTCCATAATAATTAGTTATCTACATGATTTGTAAACTTTGTCTTTTCCATTTGAACGGCTTCTTCCTTCTACGTTTTACTAAATATTAGAATTCTTATTATTATCACCATATTAGTGGTTAAGGCATCCGCCTAGGTAGTGGGAGGTTCGAGTCCAAGAAGGTACATGTTCCGATATAACCGGTTTTTTCGCCGCCTGCTAGTTAAAGAATGGTTACCGAATGCATTTCTGCCAGGCACCTGACCTATATTGTACGATATGAGAAGTAATGATGTTCGTGAAAAAGGTGTATCTTTAGCACAAAAGCAAGCCTGACACTTCAAACAGGGGTAAACACTAAAGTTTCCTAAAAGTAACTCTGACGGTGAACAGTAATACGCATTTGAATTACTGCCCGTGTTTGTTGGCTTTCAACGTTGAATTCCCTTTTCATCCGTCTGAAATGTGCCGCCCGACCATGCCTCTTTTGTTTTATATAAAACATTACCGATATACGTATGAACGTAGAAATGTTGACTTTCCAAAGCCCGTGCTGGAAATGGAAAGCTTTACTTCTGATAACGATTGTTAAAATACCTTTTGGAAATTTATTGCATTTTGCGAATTCTAAAAACTGTTTCTAAAACCAATTTGCTTTTTAAAATAAATGAAATCGAAAATCTTAAAAAAGACAATTGATTGTTTAAGTACAAAACCATGCTAATTTTAGCATTCATTTTCGAGTCGTGCCCCAAATATCAATGCTTTATCGTCAGCCGTTCACAACTTTAATTATTTTTTGCCAGCTGAAATTAAAAGTGCACAACGAAAATAGCTAATATGTTACCTTTTGTTTCTAATCTAAAGTTTTTATGTCAAATCAAATATATTTCCAGCTAAAGTAATTATCTGGAAAAACGGAGATTAAATACGCATATCAGGATGTTTAACAGCCTTACCACACTGCCAAATGATAGAGAAAACGATAAAGCTTACGTTCGTTGTACGACAAATTAAAAACAGAAAAACAGAAAGAAAAACGACTAGCAGTTAACATTAGTAGTTGATAGGTAAATTAGATTCTAAATCGCACCAACCCCATTACCGTCGTACAGTGTTTTTGAGAGCCACCCTCTTGACAATGTTGCATGCAATACATTTAGCACGCTAACATATAATATAAAATATAATTGTACCATACGGCACTGTAGAGCGAAATTGTCTTGCCTGAACTTGTCAAAGCACCTGAGTCGATAATCGAGGTCATGATGACAGGTATCAAAGAAATCGGGCGAGCTTGTCAGATCATTTAGTTTATTTTCTACCCCTCCATCCTGCCCGCAAAGAAGTAAAAAACCCTTCATGAACAGTTTAACTCCTACCTCCGTTACAAAAACGCAATCATATGTAGAGATTGTGTAGTTTATCATCAAGCATGCAGCACGCTGCAGAATCTCTCTTGAATAGCATTTTGGTAGCTTTTCTTTTCTTATTTAATTTTACCGATATTTGTTTACGAAAATAGTAAGGATGGTCTTTTATTTTCGTTAATTTGTCAATCAAAAGTTTGTTTGGGAATGATCTGCCACAGAAGTGTTTTTAACTGCATCAGTTACAATATTTTTGACCAACTTTTGCTGTACCCTCGTTTGGATGTTGTCAACTGGAAAGAAAACTTAAAAATGAAAAAGTACCATTTGCGAAATCAAAAAAAAAATCTCTCTAATCATATAGTAAATAATTGTTTAGTATTTTAGAATTTTTAGTAGAAAGATATATGTCAGTAAGGTTGTTTTCTTTTCTAATGTACAATGCATTTGCTATGTTGGGGGCTATTAATGTATTAATTTGGAACATATTTATTATTATCTTTATTCACTACGTAAGTGCTCGGGTGAAAAAGATTACATAATCTCATAGCAGTTTAACCGTTTAGCAACAAGGGTTGCACAGTTATTTCCCATATGGATTCATTGTTATTGCTTGTTTATGAATAAAAGAGTCAAATTTAACGAATAATTATTGTGGATTAAGAAACAGACAGTGTTTATCCCAAGGTGGAACATATTTTATTAGTATGACCTTAATTCACTTCGTAAGTGCTCGGGTGAAAGAGATTACATAGCAATTTAATTGTTTAGCAACAAAGGTTGCACATGTAATTCCCACATGAATTCATTTGTATTGCTTGTAAATAAAAGCCAGATTTAACGAATAACTATTATGGATTAAGAAACAAACACTGTTGCTTGCAATAGCATGCTCAAACATTAAAGAAAATGTATCATAGAGCAAGTCCAGACAAATCAATAAAGTATAGTAATAAAAAAAAGACCATCTTAATAACGTATTGCATTTATTATAAGCAATAAAGGTTTTATTTTCTTTTGCAAACACGAGCTTGTTCCTTATAAAGTTATGAAAAAGATGAAAAGGAAACTTTGAAAGCCACGAACACGATAAATACGTATGAAAATATTGCAGGCTCGGTTTGATTGAGCATGTTTATGGGCAGTAATGGAAAAGCATATTACTGCCCTCGCCGCTTACATTGTAGCCCCGGATTAAGCGCAACTCAATATTTACACCAATAAACAGTACAATTTTGATCCATCCTAAACGAAGGAATGCATTTGACGGTAAAAATGGAACCTTCAATGCAGTATTAGTTTAATACTATTCCATATTTAGCGGCGAATGGTCTCCAGATAAAAGAATGGGTTTGCCATAAACACATAAACAAGAAAACAACAAGCAGAACTAAATAGAATAGGATCTGAGAATATAACTCCTGCGTATCACAGAGAACTCCAAAGGGAAACATTAAATTCGGCAAGTAAACCGCTATCATACGGGTGATTGAACAGTATCAAAATCTATACTGGCTGGGATATGAGGAAGCGACCAAAGTCAACAAAGCAAACGGTATAAAATTATTTGCTTCAAGCTTCTTCAGAACGATGACCGACACTTCACGTTTTTTCTCGAAAGTTTAAAATACAATTTTCAGAGTATCTAGTCATAGCTTTTTGATGGCTTGGCGATTTCATCTAGTTTAGTGGTCTTTGGAGGTTTGTTGTTAGAGATAACTCGTGCTGCTTGATATGTTGTTTTAAGAGTTTCTGGCATCAATACATACATTGGTTCTTTGTCTTTTGTAGGCCAAGCACTGTTGAAGAACTGTAGTTAATATTCAATCTTGCTACTTTGTATGCGTAGTTTACTTTTGATATGGCGTCGGAAGCATCTTCAGCAAGCAAAACCTGGTACTTTTTTCTTTGTCTTGAGTCGGCTTAAAAGCGATTCTTAAATGCGTTGCTTCAATAGATGAAAAAAGGAACTTTGAAAGCAACCGGACATGATACATTTGAAAATATTACAGACTCAGTAGTAATGATGACTATTCATCACACCGCACACGCTTCATAGCTCCACATTTTCAAATTGTTCAAAAAGTATATGCAGTAAAAATATCACTCTCAAAAAACGTAACTGTGCAAGCATTAGTATAAGTTCTTTTGTTTGAATTTTTAAAACGTGTTTCAGTCATACTAAAATTAAGTTATCTGAACCCTAATTACAATCAAGATGCCAGACTTGACGTATCCTTCAGCCCTGGAAAAAATCATCGCTAAAGACTGTAGAATGTTTGACAATATGAGAGGATAAATGAATGTAGTGCTTCTATTTTAATTGCGTAACAACATTAAATCCTATTTTCCTATCTAAATACATTAGCCAAGTTACGGCATACTTGGTTTACATTGTCGTAGACAGTTTATAAGTAATTATCGAATGTCTTAACAGTAATATGAAACATTACGAGAAACAATGAATACTAATTATATTATAGACTAGTTTTCTTAAAACATTTGTAAGTGCGCATATCATTACTCAAAGTTGTGCGGACATCATTCATAACGCAACTATTCCCGTAGGATAAAATGTAAAGAAATGTCTCGGCAATTTCATGTTAGTTCGAATATCAATACTCAAAGTAGTGCGCACATCATGACCGATATTGATCCGCATATCATAACTCATGTTAGTGCGCATATCATTACTCAAAGAAGTGCGCAAATCATAGCTGATAATGATCCGCATGTCATTACTCATAGTAGTGCGCACATCATAACTGATATTGATCCGCATATCATAACTCATGTAAGTGCGCATATCATTACTCAAAATAGTGCGCACATCATAACTGATATTGATCCACATATCATAACTCATGTTATTGCGCATATTATTACTCAAAGTACTGCGCACATCATAACTGATATCGATCCGCATATCATAACTCGTGCGCATATCATTACTCATATTTGTGCGCATATCATTACTCATTTTTGTGCACATATTTCGGCGCATATTACAGCGAATATTATAACTCAAGTAAAACACACATGACCGACCATATCCGTTTCAAACTAAATATTCAAAAAGTCTATTTCTAAAATAATATGTCTTTAATAGTATTATCCACAAAAAATGATGTTTTTCACTTCGATGTTATAATTTTTTTGTTTTGCAAATGTCGGTATTTGAGCGTGTTTGTAATTCTTTTTTATAATTATTGTTGTTGTTCACGTTGTATTTTGTTGATATAAATGTGAAACTTGCTAACGTTGGACTTTTTCTGTTTTATTGAGTTTTATATAAAACAAAATGTATATGAGTTCTTTACAAAAGATTCCACGATCACAATTCATTCGTAAATCTCAAAAGATGGTTTCTAGACATTGAAATAGAATATCTTCTTTGGCTAACATACAAATGTGCAATACACCAAATTCATAACGCAACTATTCCCGTAGGATAAAATGTAAAGAAATGTCTCGGCAATTTCCTTGTATAACATTTAAATAACATTATACGAAATACATGTGTATATTCTAAGTTGGTATTCGAAAAGGAGAAGACAGATGTGTCATGACAACACTTACTGGACGTTTTCTTCCACCCGATAATCAGTTCCGCTATTGTAAGTGGATGCTTTAATGAGCGGGAAATTTTCAAGAGACACTTTGTCTGGGGCATTATGTTGTCATATTTCAAGCAACAGTGCTTTTGTTATTTTCGATCAATGGAGATCTGATTCAATTATAAAAAGTGATTCAACTTTCGCTTAAGCAAAGTAAATATGTTTACACTGAAAATCTGAGTTTCGGAAGATTTAAGACAATGCCGATGTCAGTTGTGAAGGTTTTAGCAGATTGTTTGTATATTGTCCAGGGAGAATATTTCAGAAAATCTATCATGAAAAACAACAACACAAAAACAGGATGGTTTTATTATTTTAGAAAATTCCAGTTTAAAAGTTATTTTGATACAAATTATAAAAATTTTAGCAGATTTTTTGTATAAAGTCCAGGAAGAATATTTAAGAAAAACATATCATTAAAAACAACAAAACAGGATTTTTTTCTAAATTTAGAAAAGTCCAGTTTTTAAAAGTCATTTCGATACAAACCACGTTATTAACAAAAAGGATAGGCCTTTATGATTCATTAGAACAACCAATGTCGTTAAGTGTATTTGCGCTAAATTAGTTCTTTCCAGGCAGAACCCATTTGTCGTGTTTGCATGGTTTTTATTGTCATTACGTTAGACAGGTTATATTGTCTCAAATATAGGAATATCACCTTTTAATGTTGTAGTAATGCAATGTACTGTATCATTTACTTGATAAAATTTCATAAAATTATCAATGTGGTCGTAAAACCTCTGCAGACTTGCAACGACAGAATTTATTGTTTTTAATGGGAATTATGCCCGACATATTTATGATCAAACCATCTTTGATTTAGATTAAACACCTTTTTATATAAGAAATATGTATATCTGTTAAAATTACCAGACGTATACATGCAAACAACTTAAGTAAACGACGAAAAGAGAAAGTCACCATATTCACGTATATAAATGCACAACATAATGAGTGCATAATTATGTGTCTGCTCTTTCTAACTGAAAATCGTATCAGAATTAAGCAAATTTAAGAAAAGTTGAACATGATATTTACACATTTTCTATAAACTGTATGAAAAGCGGAAAAGAGAGTGTAGGTTTTTTAACAATAAAGTTCAAAGTTAAAACATAACAAATTCAGGAACCCGATGGTTAACTGTCTTAAACTGTCAGGGGCAAAACAGATTTATAGCAGATTTCTACAATGGTTAATTAATACACTCAGCTCACAATTGGGCCGCCAAGTTCCGATATGAACAAACAAATAAAAGTTGCCTTGGGGAATTTACTTGAGCCTACCACCTACTCGAAAATGTTGCACGCAAAAATTTAGAAGACATAGGCACTGTCAATCAGAATTTTTATGTATTTGACTGCTTAATGAGACCAGAGAACATAAAATTAAATCAGCAAGAAGTAAAAGCAGGAATATAAAAATGCCAATCGAGCTTTTACCTTTATTTTCAGGAACCGTTTATAAACTATTTAACAACATCACTAATTGTAAAAACATTTACACTTTGCTGTAATAAAGATTTATTTTAAAGGTTTCTCTTTTGTTTAGCCGAAATCTGCACAGAGCCATGAAAAAAAGATGATTTTTGGATTTTATTTAATAAGAAGAGAAATGAGGAAAATGACTTTGTCTCGGGCAAGAATTGTGTTATCTCATGGGTAAAGGAAACTGCATCTGTCAGAAATCAAATAATCGTGTAACATTTAATAAATAATTTTGACTGTGTCGAAAGGTTGTTTGTTCAGGGATAGAGTTCTGATGATAGAGTTTTTAATTTATTTTTGTTTTGTTTCCGGGGAGTCTCATATTTTAACTTAAGTGTACTTATCAGTTTTAATTATCCCACCCCTTAATGGTTATATGCTTATTTCAAACCGTGTAGACTTTCAATGATTATGAGTGGCTTTGTATACGAGAACTTATAATAAATTGTTAAAAGGAAAACAACACATGGATTTGTTGTAAAAATTTATACGACGCGTTTCGACATATAAGTCTTCGTCAGGTATAATAAACAAAATACGTAACGTCCGTTGCACGTAAATAAAACCGCGCAAAGTAGCGTTAAATGCACAATGTTTTATTTAGCGTAAATAACGACGTTACGCGCAAAAACAGACATTTTACATGTGCACAATATAAATAACAAACATGAAATCTTATTTATGTTGAAATAATACAACATCATGACTAAAAAGGACATGGATCATAAGATACAAAATGTTTCAATAGTGTAAGAATATTTTTGTTAAAATTGAAACAAACAATACCTATTCTGTCATGATATAACATAATAGTTTATATAAGTTATTTCATGCTTTACAGTGAATTATAGAATTATAGAATTTTCTCGGTGAAATAAAGGCGGTACCACACTATTTTCCAATTGTGGAATATCACTTTAGGTTTCACTATTTTTACATACTGGTACCAAAAACAAAACAACAACAACAACAACAAAAAAAATCAATCAAATAAAATTCCGAACGATAACGCTTAGAAAACGGACATAAGTATGGATATATATGAAATAAAGAAGTAAAGTCCTAAACAAAAAACATTTCATGCACGGTTTACGCAAAAACGAGAACTTGAAATACTTGAAACACACTTTATGGGGAAATCTTTTCTTAAAAGAACCTAAAAGCTCGATTTGTTTCTTTTATCCCTGTCATCGTGTTCTTGCTGATTTTACTCCAGGTGCTCTGGTCTCGGAAAGATCATTGAGTACCCGCCCTTTGGCTTTGCAATGCTATTAAATTCTTATGTTTATATGTTTGTATGCTTTTGCATGCAATATTGTTGAGCTGATGGGTGGGTTGGAGTTATTTCACCAAGACAATTTGTACTTGTTTTGTGATACGAGAACCTGTTGGTGTGAGGTTGGTGCACCCTAGAACCTGGTTTAAACCCCCAGTGGCAATTTGTTTTGCCACTGACCGTTCCAAGGCGGTATCCCCAAAGGTTCTCTTGTTTATTAATTGTTTGTGGCGTCCTATTTGAATTGACATACATATATAAAACATGCGCTCTCTCTATCTTCCTCTCTTCTTTTTCCCTGCGTGGGGAGGCTGTGTTTTTTGAGTGTGGCGATTCCTGATATGCATATGTTGCTTTTTTATTGTGGGGACGGATGGAATGTACTGTGTCTGCCTCCGCATTGTATGGTTTTGAGGCAATCTATACAATAAGAAATATCCTGGATCGTTCAAGGTTGAATGGTTAGATTTCGTCAATAGTTTAACCAAATAAATTAGTGTTTCCATATTTACAAAACCACATTCCATATTTAGCTTCCGGAGGGTACACGTAGTTTTGTTGTTTTTTTTTCCCGATGCTTTTTCATTTTATGACAACATAATTCGATTTTGGTATTAATGAAGTAACAGTATTTCTATTCAGATGTTGCACAATGGCTTCTTTATTTCACTTGAAGACAACATTATCCGTTAAAAATCATCTTGTTATGACCACATTACTGTCTATTACCGGATATTAAATGCAAGCACTATGCTGTTGTCAATTCGGATTAAATACATGTAATGCATTGGAGATATCAATAACAGACGGTTAATCAATTGCTTCATCTAAAGTGTGTGTTTCGATGACAGTTAAAACAACAATTTCTGTCAGTTTTTACAGGATGCAACAATAATGGTCTCAATAGCGGAAGACTTGTAGGTACTTAGGTATGTTTCAAAGACAGTGAATTACTTTTACAAGCTCGGATATTTCTTATAAAAAATCTGCCCTCGAATTGACAGATCCGTCGCTTGTTCGCATGGCTATCTGAAATAAACTACAAATAGTTGCGTGAAATTTGTTTTTACGGTGTTGCTGGCTAACAGTGTAACATGTTTGTTGTTGTTTTTGTATTGACGATCACCGTATGTTCATCTGCCATTGTCAAGGGTAGGAAACAGTATTGTCAATATAAATGTTAAATTTGAACTTGTAGTCGATACTCCTTTGCATTATATATTAAAGCGGCATTACTTCAATTTAACCCGCTCTTGTATGTATTTGGATCTATAGGCACAAATTTGCAGCATTAGTTCGGGCTAATAAAATTTTAATATACTAAAATATATTTTTGGTCCGCGCGACTAAAAGCGAAAGTAGGATTTCCGAAACGTCACAGAAACCGAGATCGCCCAAGAAGTGGTCGCTTCGTCAAAAATAGGTGCTAAATTAAGCTCCATTATATTTAGCTTCTTAAAAGTTCGTTAACGATAATTTAACATTATCATTGAAAATCCCGTCTATAAGAAAGAATTCGATCGGACCTTTTGTGTTCTGTTAGAGAGTTTATATATTGAAGTCTATATGGACAAATATGATTTTTCAATAGTATATTCTTACTTAAGTTTAGGGGTGGGACTTTAACTAATTTATAAACTCTTCTGTATTATGTATTAATTTAAAATATTCGCGTAGATTTAAGTTCCTTAGAGTGGTTTTGATTTCTGTCGTGGTATTGTACCGACCTCTTTGTCATTATGAAACCGATTTCCCCGATGGAGCGTCTAAATTCGGTGCTTACAGGAATGAGCAATAATAAATTTCTAGAACGTCTCATTAGCGTTCTGAATCAAGCAAACTCAGGGAATATCGGTACTCGATTATTTTTTAAAGAGAGGTCCAATTATTTGCCGATTTGAAATTATGCATTCACATCATTAGTCATAAATTGCTAAAGCCAGCCTAAAAATAGTGCACGTATATAAATGTTAGTTTTAATATCATATTTGTGGAGACCATCCATACAGATAGCTAGTGAGGTAGATGGCATTTTTCATTTTTATATCTTCATCAAAAAGTCATAGTCTAAGAAGATGTAGGGGTCATGTCAGGGTCATCTTTCTTTAGTAATACTTTGAGACGTTTTAGGTTTAACTATTTAATCTTTATAGAACTGGCAATAATGCATTTTATCTTTTCAAGTTATTAATTGGTGATTTAGTAACACATTTTGACTATAGTTTATTATAATTAATTTCGTCTGCACAGTTATATAACATCAGTTTTTCCCTGACGTACTTTATTAAATAAATGTCCATAATAATTAGTTACATGTATCTATATGATTTGTAAAGTTTGTCTTCCGTTTTAACGAGTCTACATTAACGTTTTATTTAATATTAGAACTCATATTATTATCACCTTATTAGTGGTTAAGGCATCCGCCTAGGTAGTGGGTTCGAGTCCAAGAAGGTACATGTTCTGATATAACCGCTTTTTAGGCCTTCTGTTAGTTAAAGAATGGTTATCAAATGCATTTCTGCCTGGCACCTGGCCTATTTTGTATGACAGGGGTAAACACTAAAGTTTTCTAAAAGTACGAGTATCTCTGACAGTAAACAGTAATATGCTTTTGAATTACTGCCCGAGTTTGTTGGGTTTCAACGTTGAATTCCTTTTTCATTCGTCTGAAATGTGCCGCCCGAACATGCTTCGTTTTTTTTATATAAAACATTACCGATATACGTATGAACCCTGTTATGTCGACTTTCTCAAAAACCCGTGCTGGAAAACTTTACTTTCTGATAACGATTGTTAAAATAGATTTTGGAAATTTATTGCATTTTGCGAATTCTACAAACAGTTTCTAAAACCAATTTGCTTTTTAAAATAAATGAAATCGAAAATCTGAACAAGGACAATTGATTGTTTAAGTACAAAACCATGCTAATTTAAACATTTATTTTCGAGTCGTGCTCCCAATGTCAATGGTTTATCGTCAACCTTTCTCAACTTTAATTATTTTCTGTCAGCTAAAATTTAAAGTGCACAACGGAAATATCTAATATGTGACCGTTTGTTTCTAATCTAAAGATTTTATGTCAAATCAAATATGTTTCCAGCTAGAGTAATTTTCTGAAAAAACTGAGGTTAAATACGCATATCAGGATGTTTAACAGCCTCCCCACACTGCCAAATGATAGAGAAAACGATAGAGCTTACGTTCGTTGTACGACAAATTTAAAACAGAAAAACAGAAAGAAAAACGACTAGCAGTTGACGAAAAATAAGAAGTTGACAGGTTAATTAGATTCTTAATTACACCAACCCCATAACCGTCGTGCAGGATTCTTGAGAGCCACCCTCTTGACAATGTTGCATGCAATACATTTAGCATGCAAACATATAATAGATATATCATACGGAACTTTATAGCGAAATCGTCCTGCCAGAACTTGTCAAAGCACCTGAGTCGATAATCGAAATCATGATGACAGGTATCAAAGAAATCGGGCGACATTGTACAATCGTTTAGTTTATTTTCTAATCTCACGTCATCCTGTCCGCACAAAAGTAAAACCCATTTATAAACCGTTTAACTCAGGCCACCGTAAAAACAGGCAGTAAAAGCAATCATTTTTATAGGAGATAATCATCAAGCATGCAGCTCGCTGCAGAATCTCTCTTGAATAGCCTTTTGGTAGCCTTCTTTACTGATTTAATTTTACCGATATTTGTTTACGAAAACAGTATGGATGGTCTTTCATTTTCGTTAATTTGTCAATCAAAGTGTTTTTTTTTAACTTCAACAGTAACAGTATTATTTTTGACCTAATTCTATATATCGGCGATATTAATTCTGAGTATGTGTTACCGTACGCTGGAGTCAAAAGTTTTGCTTTACCCTTTTTAGATTTTTTTTCAACTAGAAAATACGATTAAAAATGAAAATTTACCATTTTCGAAATAAAAAAAACCCCTCTCTTATCATATGTTAAGTAATTATGAAAGAAATTTTAGTAGAAAGATTTGTATCAAGTACGGTTGTTATATTTTCTCATGTTCAATGCATTGGCTATGTTGGTGGCAATTAACGTATTAACATTATCCTAAGATGGAACATAATTTATTATTATCTTTATTCACTACGTAAATGCTTGGGTGAAAGAGATTGCATTAACTCATAGAAGTTTAACCGTTTAGCAACAAGGGCTGCACATGTAATACCCACATGGATTCATTTTTATTGCTTGTAAATAAAAGAGTCAAATTTAACGAATAAGTATTATGGATTAAGTAACAGACACTGTTGCTTGCAAGAGCATTCTCACACATCAAAGAAATTGTATCATAAACCGAATCTAGACAAATCAATAAAGTAAAGTAATTATAAAGACCATCTGTAATAAAGCATTGCATTTATTATAAGCAATAAAGGTTTTATTTTCTTTTGCAAACGTGAGCTTGTCTATTATAGAGTTATGAAATAGATGAAAAGGAAACTTTGAAAGGAAACTTTGAAAGCCACGAACACGACAAATACGTATGAAAATAGTTCAGGCTCGGTTTGATTGAGCATGTTCATGGGCAGTAATGGAAAAGCATATCACTGCTTACGCCGCTTAGCCCCGGGTTGAGCGCAACTCAATATTTAAACCAATAAAAAGTACAATATTGATCCATGCCGAACGATGGAATGCATATGACGGTAAAAATGGAACCTTCAATGCAGTATTAGTTTAATACTATTCCATATTCAGCGGCGAATGGTCTCCAGATAAAAGAATGTGTTTGCCATAAACAAGAAAACAACAAGCGGAACTAAATAGAATAGGATCTGAAAATATACCTTCTGCATATCACAGAGAACGCCGAAGTGAAACATTAAAACCAGCAAGTACATGTATATCATATGGGTGATTGAACAGTATCAAAGTCTATACTGACTGGGATATGAGAGTGCAATGATGAAAGTCGACAAAGCGAACGGTATAAAATTATTTGCTTCAAGGTTTTTCAAAACGACGACTGACAATTATAATTTTCAAACTAACTAGTTACATGCTTTTTGATGGTTTGGCGACAATATTTAGTTTAGTAGATGTTGGATGACTGTTGTTAGAGATAACTCGTGCTGCTTTAAATGGTGTTTTACGAATTTCTGGCAAGCAATATATATTGGTACTTTGTCTTTTGTATGCCTAGCACTTTTGAAGAACTATAGTTAATATTCAATCTTGCTACTTTGTATGCGTAGTTTACTTTTGATATGGCGTTTGAAGTATCTTCAGCAAGCAAACCCTAGTACTTTGTCTTGAGTCGGCTTAAAAGGGATTCTAAAATGTGTTGTTTCTATAGATGGAAAAAAGGAACTTTGAAAGCAACCAAACGCGATACATTTGAAAAAATTACAGGTTCAGTAGAGTAATGATGACTATTCATCACACCGCCCAAGCTTCATAGCGCCACATTTTCCAATTGTTCAAAAAGTATATGCAGTAAAAATATCACTCTCCAAAAAACGTAACTGTGTAAGCTCTTTAGTTTGAATATTTAAAACGTGTATCAGTCAAACTAAAATTAAGTTATTTGAACCCTAATTACACGTAGCTGGTGCCAATACAAAATAACACTCTGCTTATTTAAGAATGATATTGTATCTACAGCGAACCCTTACGGCGTAATCGCCAAGACAACAATACCAATTACGCTACTGAGTGAAAGAAACGATTGCTAAGATGGACACTTTTGTAGACTGTTTTAAACATAAAAAACACCACATTTTTTAATTGAATCAGAGAAATACACATTTTGTCCCTTCACAATACCCATCTTCGGTAAAAACGATAGAAAGGTTGACACCCATCACATTTTGTCGCAGGTTTTCCAATTGTTCCAAACATAGCCGCATTGTATGGTAAAAGATACAGATGAAATGAAAACGGAAGACATATGATTGATCTATCATCGCTAAGATTGTATAATAACCATAAAATCGAAAACTGTTACAATAATGTCCACAAGCCGGAAAACAAGTTTCCACTGCAGACCAGAAAATCAAAATTGATCGTTAAATGGACACAAAGATGCCAGACATGACGTATCAAAATGCCGACAACAAACAAGCTGTGTCCAAGGTTTAAAACTGAGCGACCAGTCGCCATTTCAGCCAATCAGATGCTTGAGATATGAGACTGGTTTCCAATCTCAGCTTTATAACATTCAGCCCTGGAAAAAGTCTTCGCTAAAGAGTGTAGAATGTTTGACAATATGAGAGGATAAATGAATGTAGTGTTTCTATTTAAATTGCGTAACAACATTAAATCCTATTTTCCTCTCTAAATACATTAGTCAAGTTACGGCAACATTGGTTTACATTGTCGAAGACAGTTTATAAGTAATTACCGAATGGCTTAACAGTAATATGAAACATTACGAGAAACAATGAATACTAATTATACTATTAACTAGTTTTTGTATACCCCCACAAACGAAGTTTGAGGGGGTATATAGGAGTGAGCTTGTCGGTCGGTCTGTCGGTCTGTCTGTCGGTCGGTCGGTCGGATTCTTCGTTTCCAGATGATAACTCATGAAAGGCTTGACAGAATTAAATAATTTTTGGTACACAGGTATATCGTCATAAGATACAGGTCAAGTTCGATTTTGGGGCTGGTGGGATCAGTGTCAAGGTCACTGTTACTAAAAATAGAAAAATGGTTTCCGGATGATAACTCATGAAACACTTTACAGATTTAATCCTTGTTTGGGAAATAGATGTAACATCACAAGATACAGGTCAAGTTCGACTTTGGGGCTGGTGGGGTCAATGTCAAGGTCAGTATTACTAAAAATAGAAAAAGGGTTTCCAGATAATAACTCGTGAAAAACTTCACAGATTAAATCCTTTTTTGGTACATATATGTAATATCAGAAGATACAGGTCGAGTTCGACATTGGGGCCTGAGGGGTCAGTGTCAAGGTCACTGTAACTTAAAAAAGAAAAATTGTTTCTGGACTATAACTCATGAAATACTTCATAGATTTAATTATTTTTTGGGACACAGATGTAACATAACAAGATAAAGATTAGGTTTGACTTTGGGGCCTGTGGGTTCAAGGTCAAGGTCACTGTTATTTAAACTTCAAAACTTCGTTTCCACTCAGTAACTATAGCTTGGAATGAGATTCTTAAATGAAATTTGGTGTATTGATGGTTTTTGTGAAGATGACTTTTGGGATTCAAGGCCTATGGGGTCAAGGTCACTGTTACTAAAAATAGAAAATAAACTGTATGCTCAATAACTTTGGTTCAGAATGAGATATTGTGATGAAAATTGCTATATAGGTAGTGTCTGTGAAGACGAAACTTGGTATTGAAATTGGGCCTGATGGGGTCAAGGTCACTGTTACTAAAAATAGAAAAAATGGTTTCTGGATGATGTCTCATAAACAATGTTTGGCACACAGTTCTTAGATAAAAGTTAGATAAAGGCCACTGTTACTAACATATTTAAACCATTTCTGCTCAATAAATTTAGAAGGAATGAGATATTGTGATGAAACTTGCTGAATATGTGGCTACTGTGAAGACGACACTTTGGATTGAAAGTGGGGCACATTATGCCATTGATTCGAAGCATTCCCAGTTCAATTATCAAGCATACATGTGGGGTTATTTAATCACTTTCAGTGATAATTCTAGTTTTCTAAAGAGGCTACAATTGTAAGTGCGCATGTCATAACTCATATATGTGTGCATATCATAACTCATATATGTGTGCATATCATAACTCATGTTAGTGCGCATATCATAACTCATATATGTGTGCATATCATAACTCATGTTAGTGCGCATATGATTACTCATGAAAGTGCGCATATCATGACGCATATTAGTGCGAATATTACATGTATAACTCAAATAAAACACACATGACCGACCAAGTTCATTTAAAAACTAAATATTCAATAAGTGTATTATTAAAATATTCTGTTTTTAATAGTATTATCCACAAAAATGATGGTTTTCCATTCGATAACTTTTTAGTTTGTTTTGCCCTTCGGTATGTAAGCGTGTTTGTATTTTGTTATAATTATTGTTATTGTTCACATTGAATTTTGTTGATAAACATGTGTAACTTTTTTAGAAATTGAAATAGAATATCTTCTTTGGCTAACATACACATGTGCAATACACCAAATTCATAACGCAACTATTCCCGTAGGATTAGATGTAAGGAAATGTCTCGTCAATTTCCTTGTATAACATTTAAATAACATTATACGAAATACATGTGTATATTCTAAGTTGGTATTCGAAAAGGAGAAGACAGATGTGTCATGACAACACTTACTTGACGTTTTCTTCCATCCGATAATCAGTTCCGCTATATAATTGTAAGTGGATGCTTTAATGAGCGGGAAAATTTCAAGAGAGACTTTGTCTGGGGCATTATGTTGTAATATTTCAAGCAACAGCGCTTTTGTTATTTTCGATCAATGTAGAACTGATTCAATTATAAAAATGATTCAACTTTTGCCTATGCAAAGTAAATATGTTTACATTGAAAAATCTGAGTTTCGGAAGATTTAAAACAAAAGAAAAACTCAACAAAATAGGAAGTTTTCTTATATTAGAAAAGTACATAATTATTCCAGTTTTGTAAAAGTAATTTCGCTACAAATCATGGTTTTTAAAAAGGATACACGTAGACGTTTTGAATTCTTCATTTGCACAACCAATGCCGTTCATTATATTTCCTTTAATTTAGATCTTTCCAGGCAGTACCCATTTGGTGTTTTTGCACGGTTGTTTCATTGTCATTTCGTTTGACAGGTTATATTGTCTCAAATATAGAAATATCACTTCTTTATGTTGTAGTAATGCATTGTACTGTATCATTTACTTCATTAGGTTCATAAAGTTATCAATATGGTCGTAAAACGACAGGATGGAATTTAGTGCTTTTACGTGAATTTCGCCCGACAAGTTTATGATCAAACCATCTTTAATTTAGATTAAAAACTTTTTGTCCGTTATAAATGTGTAAATCTGTTAAAAAGTATCAGACGTAGACATGCAAACAAATTACATAATGGGCGAAAAGAGAAAGTCACCATATTCACAACTATAAATGCATAACATGAGTATCTGCGCTTTCTAAAAAAAGCGTAGCAGGAAAAAGCAACAATTAGAAAACATGACCTTTACACATTTTATGTAAATAGCGAAAAAAGAGAGTATATGTTTATACAACAATGCATGTTCCTTTTTGACGGTCGGGGCAAAACAGATTTATAACAGATTTACTAAGGACATCAAATACCTTCACAGTGCTTTACAGCGTCTTTATCTTCTTAATTTTTGCGTGTAACATTTCCGAGTAAATGGCAGGCTCGAGTTAATTTACCAAGGCACCTTTTATTTGTTCTTTTGAAAACCTGACAGTGAAGTTTAGAGATTAGCGCATACTGTAATCTTGTAGTGAGACTAAAGAACAAAAATTAAATCAGAGAGAACACAATAAATAGGAATAAAAGAAATAAATAGAGGTTCTACCTTCTGTTCCCAGATTTCCCTGAAATGTTCATAGTTTGTAAAACATATGCCGTGTATGATTTGTGCAATATAACTTAAAAATGGCGAAAATATCATTAAAAAGACGTTTACAAATTGGCATTCCTTACAATCTCAAAATCTTTGTGTATCTGTTCAAGGTTGCTTGAGTTCGTTTGAAAAGAAGGAGAACTTTCTAAACTACCATAAATATAGGCATTTTGGGCGTATTTCTGCTCTATCTTTCTGAAATACTGTCATTAACCATTTGTAAGCATGGAATCGCAATCATATGTGACAGACACCATTAGCTGTCGATTATAAAACACATTTAAGTACTAATTTTTTACAAAATTGATTTCGAAGTTTTGGCTATATTTGGCATCCGATTAATAATGATATTTTGAATTATGCCACATGCTTTTTTTCGTAAATATTAGATATTCAAGAATTCCGAGAATTACAACATTTCATTATTTAAGTATGTTAATTCCAAATATAAGAAAAAATAAAAGAAAAACTTGTATGTATCAAGCATTATTTGATCACAAACAAAATTTACGAGATAAAGTGTAATTTTCAAAAAGAGGACTCGCTCTTCATTTATTTCTAACAAAATGAAAGTTTACAAATTCCAAGTGGCTTTTGGACAAGTCATTCGAACAATAGATGGGAAGAAAATAACGTGTTATGATTAATAATAAAGTCTTCACGACAAAAGATATTACCTATTATCAACGCTGACCAGATGTCGAAGTAACCACTTTAAACTATAAAAAATAATATTGTCTCTACCTGAGAGCAAGCCCGCACCGTCACGGCGACAGCGCCTAGCCTTGCAATTCCGATGACGCAACCAACTAAGTTAATTCACACTGCAGGTCTCTATTCCTTGTCCGTTCACCGCGTTTGTTTAGAAATGATACCCAGTGGCCTTGGTAAATAACAACTTCCTGCTCGACAACTAAACTTTGTATATTTCAAGACAATACTTTTCGAAACTTTTTTTCGGAATTAAACGTCACGCTTGCAAGGCGGTCGTATGCAAACGTGGTCTGAAAAGTAACCGTTTCCGAAATTAAGACATTTATCATTTTGTTTCAGTACAATCGTATCATTAATGGAATGACGCCAACCATGTCACAAGAATGAGAAATCTGCTCAGTTTGATCATATTCCAAGTCAACCATCTGGTGCTGTTTGTGCTCTGTGTTGTCCCTACAGACGAACAGCGATTGTTAGATAAGTTGCTTCATGGATACAACCCAGCTTCTAGACCTGTCTATAATGCTTCAGATGTAGTTACTGTCAAGTTTGGCTTTACACTTACACAAGTTTCTGATATGGTAAGTATCTACACATTTAGTATACTAAACATTCAAACAACTACCTATGTACGTACTACATAGGAAGTGCTTCTGTTCAATTTAAACACCGTTAACATTTTAAAACAAGATCATGATACATGAATGGAATCAACAATTTAACTCAATCTCAACGCTTCGGCATATTGAAATCTTTGTACAAAAATAATCTAATATAATTTCTAGCATAATAAAATGTTTAACGCCAATAAAAATCGACATTGCCTTTCTTTGGCGGAAATTGTATACATTCATTGTGCAAATAACATGTCAGTAATCACAAAACCAGTAAACATTATTTTTAACCCTCTTCAACTCACACCCGTCAACCGCCAGAGCCAGGAGCGGACAGCACATCCAGGCGCAGACACGGTAGGTTTTTTTGGTATCAAAATTGAGATAAGATCATTTAAATTTTATAGTAAAACTATCTTCTATCTCAACAAAGTACTTTTAGAAAAGAGTATAATATAGGAGGGTGAAGTTTTTTCAGGTATATATGACTGTGTGCAACAGAATATCACTTTGGTTCGGTTTTGATTGACAAGAAACCATCTTGAATATCCTGTTCCTAGATTACACTGTATCTACCTGTAGATAATATTACCTTAAGTTCAGTTCAATGAAAAGCAGTCAATGTGCTTTATATTTTTGTAGACGTTTTCCGATAATACGAGACTAATTCAAATTCATGGTAGCGCAGAAACAAACCTATCCCCAACATTTACTGACATATTTTGTTAGCAAAAAAATAACACTAACAAATCGAACACTCTGCATGGTCAAATAATGCAAAACAATTAATTATTGTTTACAGTTACATGTATTTGTTCAAAAAATTGCTCCGTGTGAGTTTGTTAAATGCTGAACAAAAACAAAAACAAAACAAATGTGTCACATTACACGAGATTCTGGTAAAAGACAGAACAACATCAACAAACATTTACCAGTGATAAAATGCGAGCTCGAAGTAAGCTTTTCAAATAACTATTTAAGCATTAAGAATAGACAAACAATGCTAATGGCAAAAACTTGCTGAAACATTGAGAATTAATTTTATTTAAAAAAAAACAATGCCAGCAGAAGTTTATAGAAGAAATGTATTTTTTAGGATGTATTAACCTTTGCACACCGAGTTTAGTCAAAGAAATGCTCTAAATATCAAGCAAAAACTAAAACAAAAGACAATATCGTTTGCATCAGAACTCTGTGTTTATCTTTTAAGCTCTGTTCTATTCACAATTATATAAGCAACATATTATTGAAAATAGCGTTAAAATGATATGATCTAATTTAAGTTTTTAAAATAACACAACTCTTTTGTAGACAAATCCCTGTAAAGTGTGTGCATTACGCCACCCAAGGAGTATGAATTCAACCCCGCTTTCAAACCAATCGAGGGCGCATTTGAGATGTCGAAGAAACTTACAACATACATTTCTGACAAATAGATATTTTGCCATTTAAATGCCAGATAGTTGTCCTTAATTGGTTTCCATCTTTTTAATTAATTTTAAACAGCCCGGATAAAAAATAGAATTCAGTTAAACTTCACAATCCAGTATACATTTTTACACGGAATGTTCTTGATTATTAGCGAGTTAATGATTTTCGAACTTTCGGTTTGCTTCTAAAGCATTTCACGCTTCAGTCAAATAAATTGCTTGAAAACACGCAATTCGGTTGCCAAATCTCGGAAGTTAATCGGGTTATTACTGAAACATGTTATCATGTGACCTTTATAGCGCAGATTATTCGGAATAACAGCATTTTAACCTTATACTCTAACATTTTCGAGAATATGTTATTTTTTTTCTTTTCTTCTCATTATCAAAGTCCTTTACTAATAAACGATTGATACCATTATGGAATTTATTTAAATGCAACAGACGAAACAACAATTAATGTTCTTCGAATGTTACTTTCAATATCAAACTCGTTTTAACATATGATAGTGTCTCTAGCTGGGAGCGAGCCCGCACCGTCACGGCGACAGCGCTTAGCCCTGCAATTCCTGCGACGCAACCAATTGAGCTAAGCGGGACAACCCCCAAAAAAGGTTGATCGGATAGCCCTGATATACGTAACAATCATTGCATGACATCGGTAACGGGTTATTTTACTGATAACAGTACTGACTATATGTACGGGGAGACTTTTTACGGCCGCCACACTGCACAAACAGCGCGAGGTCAATTCAAACATCAATACTTCAACTGCAACCTCCATATGAAGGTAACTACATTCATTTAATCTTTCCTATAATATATTACAATCATTTTGTATCAGTTATAACTATATTCTAAACGCGCAAATAAGATCTGCTATAAATAAAAAGCACCTGGGGAAAAATACCACGTTCTATTCGTCCCACTGACTAGTTTAGACTAAATTCACAGGTGAAAATGGACCATCTGCCTTAAAAAACAACTTTTGGGATTTCCTCTAGGTGATCTTTCAAGACAATTTTGACTGCATTGTTTTGGTAAGTTTCTTTCATTTTTATCTTTACATGTGAATGCATCTTTTTCGTGTGCTCACAAAGAATATCAAACGTGCAGAAAGGCACATTTTCAACGTTTTTATTATTGAGCGCATTTGTAAAATGTTAACGATCCCTAAAATATGATATGCTTGCCATTAAAGCTCACGTGTGTAGCTCGAATCTGCCTCCAACTGATTTTTTAAGATTGATTTGTTTATTAGAAAACTGGAGTATATGTTAAACAAGGCTACAACCTAATATGGAACAGTATAATCATAGACAGATTTGGTTGGTATATTTAATTAGCTGCTTTTTAAGTTCTGATTTCAAACATGACTGTTAAGTTATCACTTAAGTTTAAAACGTTGTCCTGATATAACTGCGTTTTGAAAATAAACCAACAAAAACACAGTCTCGATCTGTATATCTGAACTACTAAACAGCTATTGTTATCCGAGACGAACCTCTCCAAATTAATGGTGATGTGAGAGCATTAGCAGTATTGTAATGATAATCCACGAATTTCGCAAAACATTCGAACATCGGTACATCATGGTCAAAATGGCTGACACATTGTTTCATTTTACGGCATCAAATGTCGCAAGCAATACGTGTTTCTATACGTTTTAATATAAAAGCCTTATATCTCCCTATTTTACTGATAAGCATAGTAATAATTATTTTGTGTCAATCTATTTATAAAAAATAATTTTCAAAATTCCATATGTCAATTTACATTTCAGTTTATTACATATTTTCCTCGTCACTGATTTTTGTTAAGTTGACTTGGCTCCTCTTCTTATTTACTTTATAACAAATGTTTACCTAAATGAAGGGTTTAGTTCAACACACATCGGACATACCGTCTACGCTCACTCGACGTTCTTATTGGTCATCGATTTTATATGTGTACAGTGCATGCTAAAGAAGAAACGTCAAGAGATGTGAGAGAACTGTTTTGTCTTGGATGCAATCATTTAATATCGTTTTAATCATTATTGATTGTTTTCTAAAATTAACCAAAACAATGTACATGCACTTACACACTCGGTTAAATAAAAACTGTATTTTATTGAAAGGGAGGTAATTATAAAATTGGATAATTTGAAGGCGATTTATTTAAACAAAATGCTGCTTGCTAATAAGGTTAATGTTTTTCAAACGAGGGGTCCTTTTAAAACACAACAATCAATTTTCTAGTTTCTTGATCATTAATTGCATGAAAAATATTTTAAGCAAAATATTACTGTAACTCTCGCCACACTGTTATAAACGCAATTATAACAACAATAACAAGAATAAAGCTGAAATTGAACACTTTTGTTTGCAACTCATCACAAATAAAGGTTAAAGTCAAAAACTTGCTAATCAAAACTTACGGACAAAACGTTACCAATTAGAACTTTCGATTAGTGTATTATTAACCCTACATTCGTCATTTTGTAAAACAAAATATAACGATATTTTGTGATCTCGCTATTTTATCTCAAACCCAAAGGCTGAAATACGGTTATCAGATGCCAGCTTACAATTTTGCGACAGAATTCAGGAGTTGATATGCTGCATATATAAGCTTAGATTTAATGTAAATGTTCATGTTCCCCGTGGTATTATTTCCTATGTAAATGTGACCTTGTAAGTCAACACAATATATTTAGAATAGCAGGTCGTCGAGATAAAATGAAACATACAATGTCAAAAGGCAACATGTGTGTCTGCTAACAAATACCTCCGTATCAATGTCTGTACTTAATTTTATTGTTAGATGACAATCCTATATCCACGACGTAAGGTCACTATCCTTTTATTAAAGTAGCTTGAAATGAATTTAGCTTTTATTAATACAAAATTAATGACATTGAAACTTTTTTGACTTTTATTTAAAATTTAAAGCACTTAATTATACAGCCATCATATAATATTATGTGATGTTCCTTAAACATATTTTGCTAATGTTATAATATTCTCATCGTCAGTATTTAAACATAAAGTGTTTTGAAATGTTTTGTTTATACAGCGTTTAGTGTAGAAGACTGCGTCACCTTAAAATACACTTATAATTATGCCGTCCTTAAGTATCCTAGAGTTTTAGAAGAAAAGAAGCAATTTCCTTTTAAGTTATTTATGCACCGAGACAGCTTTTCACCAGACAAGATAACGAATATCAAAGGAAAACTAATGGGTTTATTAGCATCCATTCTCATTGATATTTAACCTGTAAACATTTTTTGCCTATAAATTATGCCATCCAATGCATAAAGACCATTCATTCTTATACCGTTATTAATTAAAGTAATGAGGTTTTCTTTGCAAATCTACAAACATGCTTTTCGCTTAAAAACGAAGAGTCATATTGCGTGTTCGTCTTTTTATCTTATTTATCTTATCTGTAATACATCTTTTTAACAGACAACTATTTTCTAATACATTTTACACTTGATACGTAACACAATATACATGTATATTAATGTCTATGTCATTTTGAAGCTCCTATTTTTATAGAAGACTTCCGATGGCCAGGCTGCCAATGTTGAAATCAATCAAATTGTTTAAAAGGTTAAAAAGAGTTTCTTTCAATTTCTTTCGATTTTTTATCAAGAGTGTTGACGCAGTCAATTAAGAAGTAAATGTTACAATGTTTACATCTTGTTTTATCACTTAATAGATGATTTGTGATATTCTTCTTTCACTTGCTGCATTGAAAGGATTGGCTGTATTAAAGCGCAGTCTGTCTTTTAACATCAATACTGTTGGCTTTAAAAATCTGAAGAATAATTTAATAGTATATACAAATCGTTTAACACTAAATTACCGAAACCGTATGCTTTCTACTTCAAGAACTCCATACATTTACATAGTCGCTCAACCAGACAACAAAATGCAGTCCAATATCTTCTCCGATATCCTTCTCAATATTCAAATCAAACACCCTACTCAACACGCATATTATTCCGAGTAACAAATTTGTATATTAATTTTAGCGAATTATCTAGGCCTGGGCAAATAAAATAATCCGCCCTCGCACGTATTGATGTATATCAAGTATTTTGTTACAAAAGATAAGCTCTTGTCTTCCCAAGGCATTCGCGTGTGAAACGAGCCTCTTACGAACGAAGTTGGAAACTGGCTACATTTTTTTGTTGGTTTTTTAGTTTCTGGTCCCGTAAGGGTAGCCCCATTTATTCCTCATACATGTAAGCATTGATTACATAACATATAGTATTTACAGTATTTATTCCTTAAAGTAATCATTTTTATACAATATAATAATCATATGCAAGGTAATTTGCATTGTATTATTTAATGGGTAAGTAGTTGTTGTTCGTGAAGAGACTTACATTGTACTACAGTATGACGACTATTTAAACCAAACTGCAATTAATTAAATAAAACCTCGTCATTTGCCGTGTCTGTAAAATGAGAAATAGCCAGCGGATAAAAATCAAACAAAAGCCCATAAAATTATTTTCTTTGGTTGGATTTTTTTAAACATAATGGTTTGTATTCAGCCTTTCCGAAAAAAGCTTAGATCTACATCTTTTCGAACTGTTTGTAAACAAATGTTTTGGTAGTCATCAAACAACACGCAAGATTTCTGGTAAATATCAAAAAAGTTGATTTGATTTTCCCGCTGCATAATAATTTAAAACGCGAAGTGTGCTATTTACAACAATTCATTGGTTGAAAGAGTAGGTCATAAAATCCATATTTGACAGCTAACGCCAATACATGCAACCTTTTAAGCAATCGATTTATTGTACTTTCTGCGCGTCTATTTGTTGTTTAGAACATTTTTCAGGCAGAGGTGCCATGCCAATTAGTGTTATTTTGGCATTTGACGCAAACACAACCTCCAAAGTCAAGATCTAACTTAAACCCACTCTTGAGCATAGCTCTTAAGAACCCCACTCTTGAGCAGAGCTCTGAAGAACCCTAGCAACTAGAACAAAACGGTGAAATATGCATATCAGGAATTACCACATTAAAAAAAAGCCTCCCCACACAGTCAAGAAGAAGAGAGAGAGACAGAAATGGTGAAATAACTCCGAGGATTTTATCCGAGGCGTTGTTGAAAAAACAACACGTTTCTGTGATGCTAAATAACTGTTATTACATGATTTGTTAATGTATCAGATCCTTGAATGTTTAGGTTAAATACATGTCATCCTACACCAGCTATATAAAACATCTGTTGCCGTTATAATCAGTGATGTTTTTATATTTACACCCAAGGTCATTTTTATTGTGACAAAGGTACGATGTAAATGGTACGTAACTAAACTTCAACACGGCATTTCAAAGCTTGGGGAGCGAAAGTAAAAAGTGACTAGAATGTGACCTACAAAACAATTCGGTCATAGATGTTTATTAAGAAGAGGTTTATTGAAATAGTGAGGTTTTTATTTCGGGTTGGAAAACAAGGCAAGTCTACTAAATAAAATAATTAACAGTGAAATGGTGGTCTTCATACAAGTTTGATTTTAATTTCAGTGTGGTCCTTATGAGGGTTTTTACTGTACAATAAACGTTGAACTAATGTGATCTTTCGTTCTATTGAAAGATCAAGTAAATTAATACTATAATATAAGTTCTGTTATGAATTTAAGATAAAATCCGTTTATTGACTTAGCAGTGGAAAGCATCTATATAGGACTAATTAGTATAATTATGTACATACATGTATGTGTTAATTTGTACTTCCTTTCAATTCTGAACCTGATATACATATTTACTGTTCTTTTCCTGTTATGCTGACCCTATTTTATTTCGTTTGAACTTCAAAATTAATAATTGATTTTGCTTTCATAAGTGAAATATTTTCCAGAATTTTTTTATTTACACATTTAATGCATAATTGCTGCTCTAATTTCTGGATACAAGAATTCCATCTTAATAGACCTAATGTTTGACCTAAAACGTATGTAACCGTGTTCGTTTTTTATTAAGCAATCTTTCAATAATATGTTAGTCTTCGTTGGTCTATTTTCTATGCTTACATTTTCTTAAAATTGTACGTTTAAACATGATTGCTAATAACTTAAAATTAGAAACGTAAACCGTTTCACAAATTGAAGCAGATACATGTACATGTATTAAAGAACTACATTTAATTAATGCAGTTAGGAAGGTCTTGATTGTATTAATTAATACGCTGCTACTAACTGAAAGTTCACGAACCTGAATAGGAATGTTCATTTTCCCGGTGGAGTAATTTGTATTCAAAAATATGCAAATGCTACGATGCAAGTTTTGGTTACATTTCAGAATAGATATAATGCTTAGGCCAACAGCCAACGTTACATGCTCATTGTTAACACCCTTGGCCCAATTAAATACTGTGAAAATTGGTTTGATCATAGACCTAAGATTTGCATTTAGCAGTTTTGCATCTGGTTCTCCTTGCTTGGCAAATTGTAAGTTAAGATTAGATCTGCTGAATTAAATTTATTGCCATAAAAAGTCGTTTATTACTCTTTTATACCACAGGGTTCGTCGCCACAGGAAAACACCGTTGACATTTGTTTGTTTTGTGAAGGGCAGAAATAAAGTACCCTAGTCATCTAGTCTTATTATCAAATTTGGATTTTATAGTTTTGATTTCATAGTTTGGGACTTGTCATAAAACTTTTATCTTCATGAAGTTAAATGTAAGTTGTTCTGAACAAGAATAAGCACTTCAGAGAAATGCAATATGCTTTGATGGACAGGTTTTCACAAGAAGACAAATTACGGGTTCGGCCATTGGCATTTCATTGAATTTCGCATTTGTTTTGTTTTTCCCTGAAATAGTTTTAGTGAATTAAATTCAAAAATATTATATGATTCTAAAGGCTTGTTAAAATTTGCTTTTTGAACTTTTTACTCTTTGGCATTTTCACGTTCCTCTGAGAGGCATCAAAACAGACAGAAAGACGTGTTTAGGTCTCGTAAATATCTCAATGGATTACGCCTATAATAGGCATCTTCTGGTAACATCTGATTCTAATAAAAGCAATGTTCGGCACTGGTTGCCAGTTTTTGGATTGTAATTGCAAAAATATAAAACAAGGCTCCATGTTCGCATGAAAATCAGACAGTGCATTTAATATGTATTGAAATTGCAACATTTAAAAATAATTATATAATTTAACGTCTGATACTGAATTGGTGTAGACGGAAAGCAAAACAATTTTAAAATTAAACAACAACTAATAATAATGAAATCATAATCTCACATGTTGTTGATATGAAAAAATATATGTGAGGAATATGTAGCCAGTTTTGTGGAAAAATGAAACATTTTATGATCTTATAAAAACGACAAGTTAAATTGTCAAAAAATCACACTCAGAGTCTTTAATCTTTCATCTTGTTACAATGTATGATATGAATAATATCACTCAACAAAAATAGAAACCTGACACTTTATATTTGGTGTATTTTCCTGGAATCAGATTTAAAGCTAATTGAATTGTGGTATGTAATAAAAATTGTGCATGTTTTGAAATTAATTATGCATTTTGATATTTTTGGTGCATGAAACAAGTGATTCAGTGGTTATTTTCTTTTGGATGGTGCAAAAATATATAGATTTTGAATATGCACCTCATACTTATTCAAAGTTACAGTGTCAGGTTTCTTTTTTTGTTGAGTATATAATTATTATATTTCATTTTTGTACTTCTAGAACGCACATTTTCACTCCCTTCAGGATCAATTTGTCTAATGCGGTTATATTCTCTTAAAATTTCTTAAAATGTAATTGTTTAATAGTTTCTTTCCTGGTTACATTGATTTTCCAATGGAATCATGAAAGTTTTAGTGCCAAAGACGAATCTACTTCTATCTGTTTTGAGTTTTAATATATCAACCGCCGTTAATTTTTGTTATTTTTAAAATTTATGAACAAAAGTAAGTGTCTTGTGACAACTTGTACTTGTTTTGTGATACGAGAACCTGTTGGGGCAAGGAGGTTGGTGCACCACAGAACCTGGTTTAAATCCACAGTGGCAATTTGTTTTGCCATTGACCGTTCCAAGGCGGTATCCCCAAAGGTTCTCTTTTTCGTTAATTGTTTGTGGCGTCCTTTTGAATTGAAAAACTTATAACAAGCATGCTCTCTCTCTCTCTCTCTCTCTCTCTCTCTCTCTCTCTCTCTCTCTCTCTCTCTCTCTCTCTCTCGTCTTTAACGCTGCGTGGGGAGGCTGTGTTTTGTGAGTGGGGCGATTCCTGATATGCATATATTTTCTTTTTTGTTCTAAAACATTATGGCAAGGTTGACGTCATATACGTTACATCAAATTACCTTATTTTGGCATGTGTTAAATGTTCTCTTTAGACGCGCATACAAATGTATAAAATGTGATCTGTACATGCATTAAATCATGTCTTAAACTTATATTTGGTGCGAGAAATCATGCCCGCTCGAATAATCGGCGGCCTCTGTTGAATATTAGATCGGGCAAAATTAAATGATACATTACAAGAAGTAAAATTTTAGCAATTTATCCAAATTATTGCTACCGTTTGCATACATGTATAATTTGTTTATCTAAGTCGGTCGTATCCGTTGTAAAGTAAGTTATTTTAACCTACACCGCTTATTGAATGTTCGGCTTTCAGAAAGCTGTCGGTCTTATTTGTTTAACTGACACATACTCATCCCTGATAGCATGATGCTGGCAAATTTTTTATGGTTAACGATGCGTCCTTGGAAATACTGCATTAATCAAAAAAGGCTAGATAATACGGTTATGGCATTCAGTGAATTAGAAAACATTTAAAGGGCGATGATTATCAAATTTTCAGTATATTTACTTTCTCCAAATAGTAAACGTTTGAGATGTGTTTCTTGAATTTCGTTTATGGCATTCAGCGTATTAGAAAACACTTAAGGGCGATGATTATAAGATCAACATTATATTTACTTTCTCCGCATAGATAACGTTTGAGCTGTGTTTTTCGAATATTATCGCATTTGCTATTAAATCTTTCTTTAGTGGCTTGTGACATCATAATGTCATTTATTTGGCGGCAAACTTTAAACCAAACTAAAACCTTCGGTTTTCATGCAAGTCTTTAACGAAACACAAATCCTATGTCGAAGTTCAAATCAATTTAGTTCCGCCTATTTGTTTTCTCGTTTATGGCAAACCCATTCTGTTCTTTCATATGCCGCTGATCATGGAATGGTGTTAATCTGAAAATTTTACTGTTTACTGGAATAAATATTGACTTGCGTTCAACCCTAAGCTAGGCGGCGTGAGCAGTAATATGCATTTCCATTACTGCCCATGAACAGGCTCATTTAACCCGATATATTTTCATTTTTGTCTTGTTCGATGGCTTTCAGAGTTCTCTTTTCCTCTTTAATTTTCTATTGGTCAGGGTATTTTCACGCAAATATTTTATCATTTTACATACTAGTTACATGTAGTTACAATCGTGGTGTTACATGAGAACAAATCCTGTCATCGCTTCCAGTCTCCAATAATTTGTATATAAGATGGGTTCGCTACAAAGTAAATATCTTGTGAAGAAGTCTTTATTAAATCGGCAGCATATATAGCCAGTCTATGACCTCATTGGTTGGTTTGCTATTTGGTCGCTTGTCCTCTAGTGTTAACGTGGTTTTTTTCTTGGCCTGGGCCCACAATCAAAATGGGGAGATCGAAGACCTTTGTCTCATCAGCCTCTAATCTCAATCAGCTGGTTGGTTGAAATGAAGACTAGTCTCCAATTATTAAGCTTTTAAATATCTCTTTTCGTATATTTCCTTGTTTATTTTTGGTTCAAAGTATGATAAATACTGAAGCCAAATGTGAATCATTTCTCAGTAGATCTCTAATATGACCTTCTTTGTTTGTTTTACCACTGTGACAATACTCCATAGTTTATTATATTTGACTGTAAAGCAAATCTTGCCTTATTGTCCTATTAGCTTAGATTTTTACAGTCTTTGAAACAAAATCTCATTCTTACGATCGATTGTATCGCTTGAAATAGCTTGACAAATTTGCAAAGATATCAATTATTTTATTTCTGACATGCAAAACTGTATGATAAAAGAAAGACATGTTACTAAACTGGATATTTCTATGTTAACAGGAAACAGAAATCTCGTATGCAATAACTGCTTTTGATGTAAATGAATGCAACTGTTTTCGCACGATTTTTGCGTTGTAACTATTGATGCTACGAGAACTATGCAGACATGATTGAACAAGTTATTTTTGTGTAAAATTATGCGCTTCACTTCTGAGAGTTTTTGTCTAAATTTGCAGTACATTTATGAAATTATTGTGTTTTCGATTGATCAGTTCATCACACTTTTTATCTGTTAATGGTATAAGTTGTAGCAAAATAAAAGGCGCCTGTTGAAAATTCGCTGTCATTAATAAAAAGGTTTAGGACAAAAGCACGACTTAAAATGAACATAACATTCCCTCTTTTTATACACTGTATTAATGGGCGTTTTGTTTATAACGAAATTCAGCATCTTTAATATACTTCTTGCGTAACAGCGAACACGGATTTCGTTAAACTATTTGCGTAATTTGTAGCCGGTTCGCTAATGGGTAAGAAGTATTTATTCTAAATCAGAAAACTAGCATGAAGATCTAAAATCTTCTTTCAAAACGTGTAGCTGTATGCAACATTCTGCGTCTTGTGTCAAAGTTAAAAAAGACCACCTTTTTCGCCGTAAAACTGTTTGAGCAAGAAAGGTACTTTACCGCATTTGGTGTCATTAAACTCATGTACATGTATATACAACGAGTAGCATTTTACATATTTAGCTTTAAGTCAAGATGAGGCATTTCAACATTTTTGCTCCAAACCTTGTTAAAGTTCACTCGTGTACACAAACAACGTTTACAGATGTGTTTGACTTAAAGTAGTTCAATGATATATGCTTATAATTGGTCATTATTAATATTATTTACACAGATCAGATTTACATAAAAACACTGATCTTCATTTGCTTTAATATCAGACACTAAGAAGGTTTGATCGACATCGATTTCTAAAACATATTGTTCTGAGCCTTAAACACTAATGATATTTAATTTGAAAAAAAAAAATCTGAGATAACTTTTTGTGCATCAAACCAAAATAATTCGATAATCATTCCAATTACAATCCCATTTTGATTTTCAATCTCGTTTGTCGACACAATGAATTTTAAACGGTTTGTAATTAAAGTTTTGGAGAGTCTATGTATGCTGGTAAGGTAAATATTGAGGTTGTACGAAATGTAATGTATTGAAAAATTTTAATTAAATTTAGCAGTTTTTCTTGTCTTAATTTACAATTAATGCTTGAGGAGCTTTCTTCGGTCTTCGAAGTTTAATAAATCTTACTTATTTTAGTTTTATTTTATGTCACCGAGGACTTACACCCACGTTGCTGGACAGAACCCTTAACTATTAGTTATTTTTGCACGTAACAATGTCGAGAAGATATTTGAGTTGAGGTAAATTAATCTATAAGAACCAACCAGACCAAGTACATTTACCCTAGAACGTACCCTAGAACATGGTTTAACTCCTTCTAGGAAAGTTACATTTTGTAAGAGAAGTATTAGTCTGTCTGCCTGCCTGCCTGCCTGCCTGCCTTGCCAGCCTGCCTGCCTGCCTGCCTGTCCGTCCGTCCGTCCGTCCGTCCGAGCGCACCGCAAGGCATCTGTTGGGTACCATAATACCCAACAAATGCCCTTCTGTGAGAACTTTCCATTCATTCCGTTAGTCTCTTAATGGGTAGTTTTTCGCTTGTTGGGTAGTTTTAAACAAAAGAAATACCCAACAAATGTCCGTCTGTCCGTCCGTCTGTTGTCTGTCTGTCTGTCTGTCTGTCTGTAAATATTGAGTTGAGCTCAACCCGGGGCTATGCGGCGTGGGCAGTAATATGCATTTCCATTAATGTCCATGAACAGGCTCAATCAAACCGAGTCTGCAATATTTTCATATTTGTCGTGTTCGGTGGCTTTCAAAGTTCCCTTTTTATCCTTTTTGTTAAGCAAAACTAATTAGTTCCTATTTTTTTTGTTTAAGAGTTACTGATGTAAAATGTACTCGTATACGATTAGACGGTTTTGATTGTTTCTATTTTTAAATCGCAAGATAGTGCTTCTAACACTGAAATGGCATTTAATTTGACGTTTAAAAGGGAAACAGAGATAATTTCTTGACTAATGCACTTTCATTTATTTCATTAGGATTTTAAATATTGATTGTGTAGCAACCGAGAGCTATGCACTATCTAATCATGTACTTAATTTGATTTTCAAGGAACTCGTTAAATACCAAATTCAAGTCATCTTTAGTGATGTTGGCAATGTGCAATAATTAGGAAAGAAATTTTGAAGTCTTATATTCGACTTCTAAGAATATTAAATCCATTAAAGAACGAAATAGATTTATAATGACGCAACAAAATTGTCATTGTGAAATTATGTGCCTTCTTCATCTTGTAGAAAAAATAGATATCAGAAGGTTATTTTCATTACAGTTTAATATAAGAGATAAACAAGAAGTGCAAAATTATTGAGCATAGTTATGCCTATTTTTGTTTATGGTCCGACTTTGCTCGGGTTTCATTACGAGCAACGGGGGTTACATATTTTGCATGTTTTATAAGTGAAAAAAATGAGTGTCTAAGTTCTTGAAAATATTGCTAATTAACTTTTGTTTATAAATATATACGTATATGCCAAATCTAACATTAAAAGTATTATGTAAAGGTGAAAAATCATTAAATTCCAAATAATAACTGATTTAAACAGATTTTATTGCCTCAAAAATACAGCAATTGGGATGGGCCACTTGTAAGTGCTCACCACTGTGACATTAATTATGACCCTTCACATACCATAATCATTTAAGCCTAGCATGGTAAACAGACTATATTTTCAATATGATCATGCCATTTACCATTTTCACTGAACGTTAAACCAAGATGTTTGTGAGATGTAGAGAATTTCAATTGAATTCCTTAAAAATATCAGTATATAATACTAATACAATAATAGTTACTACGAAATATCTAAAATGTGTTTGGCTTTACGATATATTTGTCGGAGGACGAAGTCAGTGTAAGCATTTGCATGAATTGTTATACCCTGAAGTTTTAATATTTAAAACTGTATTCGTCTAACGTTTTATGTTACACATAATAGAAACCTTATCAGCAGCTGCAGATAATTAATTGTTATGAAAATCCTGATTTCACTCGGTCATACGAAGACGATGTCGTAGAGTTAATAAAGCTATGTCAATTATTAAATTGATAATTGTTGGGTTATATACACAATTTATTGAAGAACAAGTATGAAGAAGTGGGTTTTTATAATATCAAAGAAACGCCGTAACTAACATTAACATATATTCTACATTAATACTGATGCTTTATTGTGAAATAAATGAGCACCATGGAATATATATGTTCAATTCGTTATTGTAATCATCCCCACTCTCTCAACGCAGGTAAACAATAGAGAGAAAAAGAGAGCATGCTTTATATAAAACAGACACCGCAAAAACAATTAAAGAAAAAGATAATCTAAGGGGTTTTAATCAGGTTCTATTGTTCGCTAATATTTACCAGCTAAGAAGTGTTATTTGATGTTGTAACTTTAGTTAGTTTGCCTTGCATATGTACAAGTATTTATTTAATATATGCGTTTTCAAATACCAGATTGTTTATTTCTGTATACATGTATGTATTATCTCATAATGTATTTCATGGCTTTTAATTCCCGTTTTATGTGTTGCTGTTAAGAGCAATGCATTTAATCATGGTGATAGAATAGTAATATCACGAACAATAGCATTGGAGGTAATGATCATAAAATACAACAATACAGAAATAAAAACATGTTTACTACAGAAGAATCACATGCACAAAACAAAATAATGAGTAAAAGCGTCACAAAAGTACAAACCTTGCAGAGGACATTGACAAAACGTAAAAACACCGAAGCGATAATATCTGAACTTAGAAGACAAACGACTCCTCGTGAAACTGATACGTGTACGTCGAATATATTTGAATATAGAATGGTTTATTATGATATGAATAAAAACACGAGATTTACAATTCGCTGATAATAAAACATGAATAAGAAATTTGTGCATTACACATAAATCAAATAAAACCGTACTTTCTACATCAAGTCTAATGCATTTTACATATGCAAAGCAATGGTTAAAACCAGATTCCATCAGACTTACTATTATTGCGCTAAATTCCTCGAAATAGATCAGTAAAAGCAAATCAAGTTAATGTATTAACAAGGTATTTTAATTATTTACATTATCATCGCAAACAATAAAATATTAAATTGACTGTTGAATAAAATGTAAATACAACTAAGAGAGCATATCGCTAGAAGAAAAGATAGTTTAAACATTTAAACATTTACATTATGCTGAGAGTTTTTTCGGTTAGCAGGTATTTTAGTGTACTTCCAATATTTATAATTTGATTAATAGTTTGACGAAAATATGAATACAGCAAAACTAATCAATGCAACAAATTCGTCAGAATCATTCCTTGCAACGAACAATCTTTTTCAATCGAAAATGGTACAAGCAACATTAAAGCTGGACACCTGATGACACGCTGACTTTTAATCGCGTTCATTGTTTTAGGCCACTGGGTAATTGTAATCATAGACAGAGAATAATATTAAATAGGTCAAATATAAACGTTAAAATGTAGGTCAGTAGATCTAGTGTTCTTAGAATCAATTATAAACTTGTTAATCATTCATGTAGAACACTACCGAATTCTCGACGGAACTATCACTAACAAATACCAAATAAAAATAAGTTCATAACATTGAAAATGCCAATGGCAATAGATAAATGATGGGCATCAAATCAAACTGCTGGGTCAACTACATTCCAGATTTAATAATAATACATTAAAACTCTGAGTCCATTGAACTCTCAGGGCTCATACCCGAGACTGAATTAGCTGATTTGCATTTGGCAGAGTCCGTCCCTGTCAGTTTCTTTCTACCGTACAATCTTTAATGTTCCTAGCGCCAGCTTAAAGTGGAATTCCATCTTGAGCCAGATTGACTAAACTTGAAATTCAGATGACATGAAGCAGAATAAATAGAAAGCATACCATCAATTAGCATTGAAATAACAAAATCAAACGAGGACTTTAATTTTATTACGTTTCCGTTTAATTTCGTTCCAATTACCCATTGAAACAGAATGCAACTAATTAAACATTTTGTGATATAAAACATCAGAATCGTGCCAAAATTCTAATTAAAAAAGACAAATACCAATTTTAATTTCAAAACAATGTGTTATTTTGTTTATCAACTTGTCAAATGAGTATGTTAAACCAACGATAATGTTTTTTGTAAAAATCATCGTACAAATAATATAGCAGTAATATTAAATGAAAATGAGATTTATTGATTTATTTTTATTTTAAAACTTATCGAATATGTGATTATACAACTGATTATTAAATTCAGTCGTAGGAAAAGACATGTATCATAATTTGCCAGATAGCAGTTTCCTTCAATGAAATGTGACATCATTTACATTTTTATGCAAAATAACTACACAATTACACACTTTATTTTTGAAGATGATGGATTCGACTGTTGCACATATACAAGACTTATATCTCTAAGAATTTGCAGCCGATTACTTGAAAAAAAGTGAAATAATAATATCAGAAATGCCCACATCCAAAAGACACAACCTCCAAATACAACTTAAAAGTAGGGAGGAGAAAGAGCACGGTAAACAAACAGAGCCATTTAAAATAGAAATTGAAAATCTTTTTGAACAATTAAACCAACAACAGACAATGGTTGTAAACGATTTACGCGAATATAACCTAGATTTTCTTAAATTTCCCTATTTGTAATTAGCATCAAAACGTTTTAGTATTTATTACAGAGAAAATATGATTACAAAATCATTTATGTTTCCCCAACTAGAACAACATCTTAAAACGTTTATGTAAGTTCGAAAGCTTGCCATTTAATAAGTGACATTTTGTACTTAGGAGCAAAATACGTTATGAGAAAAGAGATGCAGGCCAACGTTTTTTTTGATTAATTGACGCCTACCTACAGCGTTGCCGGGCAAATGACAGAAATCTCTCTTTAATTCGTATTTTTGCTGTTGCGTGCTGCCCAGTTTCTGTCTTGTTTTGTACGAAACTTTTTCTTCAGAACCATTGTCTTACTTATTTCCTTTGTAGTCAACATATAATTGTAAAGCAAAGAATGAACCCTTGTGCAAACTATTAATTCAAAATATTCTAATTGACAACAAAACAAACGAATTAATGTCTTGTGGCATGTCCAATTACAAGCTTCGCGCATTAAGTCTTTTCCAAATATTAGCAAGGAAACAATAGACTTAATGACTGTCGATTTTCATATAACAAAGTAGTAAATAATTATTGTCAAATATCGGATTGTGTAACTTGCCATCCTACTAATCAAATTGTCTCAACAAGGCAACTTGTTCCTTGCTTTAATGACGAACTCGAGGAACAAGTATGAGGTTGTTGCTCCTTAGATCCTTATTTGAGTTGTTCGGAATAAAGACGCGTTCTAAAATTGCTGTTCGATTCATAAAAATGATTTTTTTTTTCTTAATAGACGGTGTATTTTAAATGCGCCATGTCTCGAAATTTAAAAAATGTTCATCTAAAATAAAATCTTTTTCATAAATGTAACCATTTCGCAAGACTTTTATATTTTTAAAAGAAAACACATTTTAAGCCAAATCTTTCTTTGGCTAATGGGGGAAATTTGCATTTAAATACCACTTTCATCTTATTTGTAATGCCACCACGTTACCGTCTTCTTTGTTAATTTCAAGAAATCACAATATGCTTGATGCAACAGAAGTTCTTGAATATTTTCTCGTTCTATGCAGAGTGTTTATGTTGTTATTGCCTCTTATATAGTGACTGAGCATTCATGTTACAATGTCATGCGTCTATAATTTAGTTAGATACAGAGAATGGTTTGTAATTATTTTGAGCCCAGCACAGAGATGTAACAATTTCGTCCTATTGAATAACCATAAATAACAATCATAAATACTTAAAACTGTGTTGATAAACTTACATGTAATAATCAACTTTCATAAGTTTCTTAATATCGCAATCATAAATAACCAAATATAAGTGGTTGTTATATTTTCTTACGCTACCTTGCTTTAAAAATTAAATATGATTGATTATCAAAAAAACAGTCATATAGGCACATTAGAAGAAAACAAAACAAAATCAAACAAAGCCAATGAGCAGAGCTAAAAGAGTTAACAGTTTAGAAAAGCTGATAAACTGTGCATTTTTGAACGATATTCAAAATAGTAAAATATGCCATCTGTACCTGTTTGTGGCAGTTAATAAAGGAGTTTTAATAGAATTTGAATTCTAAAAAAAAATCCTACTATTTCAATAAAAAGGTTCAGGGCTTTTACAATAACCTATTTGTCAATTTTTGGCAACAATAATAAGAAGTTTGAAACAAACTGCAAAGACTCTTGCCCGGGATGCTTCTGGCGCGTCAAGCTTTGTTTCATTATTTATAAAATTATTACATGCTGTGGTATTTAGAAAAAAATAGCAATAAACAATTTTGGAAAAGCAGAACGCATAACGGTATACACTTCATTTTCCCACCGTAAACTATTTCGAATGGAAATTCGTATGTCAATGAAACAATATCCAGAACACGAATTTACTAATTATTTTTTAACTATACGTTCGGTAGAAATTCAACGGCCGGCGGGCTTCGCATCCATATTTTCCGAGATAATTTTGTTTCTCTGTATTAAATTAATATTAACACTTTTTGTCTTCCCCAGGCTTAATCTTTAAAAGCATCTCTGCAAAATTATTTTTCTTTATAACAATAAACATTACCGAGATATTAATTTTCGCGGGAAAACTTTTTTACGTAAATGCCAGAAATGAAAAGTTAGAGAGGGGGTTAATTCGTGCATTTTGCTGTTTTCTATTAAGACAAAGTATTACGTGTAATTTCGCTGGTTTTAAATACGCGCATTAACTCAAGAGCGGAATACGCGAACTAAAAACCCTCTCAAAATCTATGAGACAACAGTATAGGATATATTAGTTATTTTTCCTTTCTATTTTTTTTCAATAACGATACGAGTATAAATACGATGACACAAGGTATTTCGGATCACATACTCGTATAACTAAACATACTCCTACTCAGACGAGCGAGATTTGTCTATCTATATTTTTACTTGTATTTTATGGGATTTCTTAAGACACATAAAGTGGGTATTTTCTTATGTATATATCTATGATATTGATTATATTAAAGGGCACGCACACATTTTCAAAAAGAGTCGAGTGGGTTTTCTGTTATTTTATTATGTTTTTAAACAATCTGCGCAAGGGCATTCAAAAAGTCAATATAAGTTCAAGTTGTACATGTATGTGTAAACGACATGTTCTACAACTGAGTTAGATTGGATGTGAAACACGAGTACAAAACGCTATGCCATGTGTAACTCTAAGGCATTACATGTTAAACTTACAGTATATGTAAACAAACGCACACACGCACACGTTGACGCAATAACTAGCTTACACGCACTCAAGCACGCGCGCGCACACACACTTTTTGAAGGGCATCTAGACATACCATCAGAAAAGATGTTTGGTTTTAACACTGCTGTCTTTTATAATTTCAATTAACTAGAACATGCATATTGCATAAAGGACCGCCGGATTTGTTAATCTGCTTTTTATGTGCTAGAACTATATTGCTTATTTCAATTGCACCGTGCATTGACATCGCTTTAGTGCAACTCTTAAGACATTCGGATATCAATTTACTTCTTTTATGTTCTCTAAATGAAGTTTTAATGTCTAATGCCCACACAATAAACAGCTAAAAAGCTTTTGCAAGAAGGTTTATGCTTGTCTGTTTTATTCAGCTTCGTCGCACTTTCTAAAAAATAATTTAGCAAATGAAAAAGTGAAATATGCATATCAAGAAAAGTCACACTCAGAAAATACGGCATCGTACAACCTTTTCACACAGCCAAAAACAGAGAGAAAATGATTTAGGATTTAGAAATTGACCATTTTCAAATACGACAACACAAACATTATAATGGGATAACGTGTTATAAAACTGTCAGATGCAAAACAATATTTCAATGGGGTTAAAACCGGGTTCTAGTTTGCACCGACCTCAATTTTTACCCAAAAATCTTCTCGAATCTCTTGATAAAAATTGAGAGGCTTGAATTGCTAAAATTAATCCTGGAGTTATAGCACTGAAAAACTTTTAACATTATCACAGCGTTCCAGAACACATCGCTTTATCTCGACGGTTGGTTATTAAACAGTTTTTCAACTCTTTGTCAACTTCTTAAATTTACCAACTACATGTATTTCCATTCTATTACTGCAAATACCCTAAAAAGAGATAAATTTTCCTCAGAAACTTTTTTTTAAAAATTCGGTCAGTGACTACTTATTACAAAATATATGATAAAATTTGATTTTGTTTTTTATGGAAATCTCCTGCAGGCTGCAACCTGTGGGTTCTATTTTACAATTCGTTAGATATTCTAGAGCTTGTAAACAATGTTAAAAAATTTAATAAACGTAATCTCTATATTCAGCCTAAATGTCTGACACAGTAGGTACTAAAATTTGATAAAAAAGAAAGAATTTAAACCTATCGCCTATTAGACCTTGAGCTGCCAATAGACCCCCCTCCCCCCCTGAGGGAATTTTGAAGGGTATGTTTTTCTGAAAGCTTATACCATTCTACGCATTTTGCAATTTGTTTGCACTCTGGCGAGTGGGGCGTTTTTCCGTAACGCCTGTTTGAATATGTTACCTTTGAAAAAAAGTTTGTGTAAGAATGAAATATTTGACAATTATAAAAGTTCTAAAATCAACCTATTTTTTCTACACCAGGAAGCTCTTATCTACATGACTAATGCAATAAAACATCTGTAACCTAAGGTATTGGTCTAAAATAGTGATTAAGTTATGTTACTTAACATAAAAACCTAGTAAAATAAGATGTATGAAACATTTCATACGTGCAGTAGCAAGTAATTTGTGCTTATAAGTAAAATATAGTAAGATAATGAGAATTCAGGACAAATGTATTACAGTGACATATATTGGGACATAAGCCCGTAACGCTATATTGAAATATGTTACCGAAAGGACAGAAAATGGGAAAACAGGCCATAATGTATAAGACCTTGAGCTGCCAATAGACCCCCTCCCCCCTGGGGGAATTTTGATGGATATGTTTTTCTGAAAGCCTATGCCATTCTTCGCCTTTTGCAATTTGTTTGCTTTCTGGCAAGTGGGGAGTTTTACCGTAACGCCTGTTTGAATATGTGACCTTTGAGAAAATTTTATGCTATGAAGAAATAATTGCCAATTATAAAAGTTCTGAAATAAACCTATTTTTTCTACACCAGGAAGATGTTTTTCTTTTAAATTTTTAATGCAATAAAACATCTGCAACCTAAGGTATAGGTCTATAAATAGTCATTAAGATATGTTACTTCACTTCAAAACCTAGTTTAAAAAGTTGTATGAAACATTTCTTACTTGCATTAGCAAGTAATTTCTGTTTTATTTGTTTAATTTATTTAATATATATAGGAATGCAGTATTTAAATGTAATAAAGTCACATTGAGACACACTTATTAAAAAATTAATAAAAAAATATTTAAAAAAATAAAAATAAATAACATATCATAAATCACCATTTTTAAATATGCTACCCAAAAGAACGTATTAAACAAGTTAAGTTACTGCACAATAGCAATATAAATTACATACCTTCTTTCATGATAAATTGCGACAATAATGTATTTTAAGCACCAACACACATCAGCCTGCACTTGTTTGTAGACATTTTAAGATGAATTTCTGTATTAAGTTACAATTATATCCTTAAGAAATAGTGATTCTGGTGATAAATTTAATCAATTGTTCTCAAAGAAAGGTGACTCAGAAATTATGAAATTCAAGTTAGTAATAAAAAGCTATTAAATTATTTGCGTTTGATAAGCTATTAGTGTGTTGTCAAGAATATTATGAGTAAATAAATGTGTTTTATTCATGATATCATATTGATTTTTTTATTATTTATTTTATTCAAGGACAAGCAATATACGTCTCCATTAAAATTACCTGTAATTGATGCGTAGCGACTGTTATAACCATAAGTAAGATGAGGTAATATGACTGTTGCTTTGATAAAACAGTAAACAAATCAGTGCCAGTTATGTTTTAATAAACCAGTATCTTAATCCAGTATATTGGTTAACAACCTTCCTGCACTTATGTATCTTGTATTAAAATAGGTAATATATAAGAATTATGTTACAAAAGGAAATTAAGGTATTGATGCTGGTGTATTTTTAATTTAAATATTGTTAAACTTTAGAGGTTAATGATCTTTGTACTGCTCAAAATGTCTTGAAATAAATGTGTATGTTGTAGATGGTCGTCCTTTTTTAAATCTTTTTAAATTAACTATAAACCTATCAATATGACTCAGTGACAACATTGAAGTACAGCTTACGTTTGCAATAATTATGGGCTGTTGCATGCAGTCTAAAGCTAAGTCAAGATACTCTCGATTGAGACAGATAACATTAATATGTTCTTAAAAATGTAGAAAAGAAAGAATAAACAGAATTAACAATATTTTATCATTTTATTGTTCTATTTATGTATTTTGTCATCTTTTAATATGTTACCAATTTTTACTTTAATAATCAGCAAAAAATAATAAGAAAAGCAAGAAACTGCAAACAATTAGTTAACATTTTGATAAATATTTTTATATAATATTTTATTATGTTAAAGTTGATCTATAACAAATTTAAAAGCTACTTAATTTAAACTTTGCAAAAATTAGCCGATTTAATTATCTGATGTTAGAAATGTTTTTAAAAGTAGTTTTATTCGTCTAAAATACTAAGGTTCAGTGTAGAATTTGTAAAACATTCAAAACAGCATGAGCATTATATAGCAATTTTTTAAATCGAGTAAAAGAATTTTTACCTAAAAAAATTATAATACATAAGTCAACGTTAACTTGTCTATTAGCTTACCAACACATGCATTACACAGATTGTCTTTCAAATTAGGATGTCTCTCTTTAAAAGTTATTTGTCTTTAAAAAATAACATTCTACAAAGATCTTAAGGAATTCTTAACAAATTCTTAGGCTTTCTTCGAACAATGGAAAAAAATAATGTTTTATTTAGGACAATTTATTTTTCATATTACACATGTTTTATTTACCAGTAACATCAGTTATTATTGCTCTAAAACACCTGAACTGGTGCTTTCAACTTTGTTTTAAGTAAATATAGTTTATAGAAAGTTCATATTCACATTATGAATGACTCTACGGTAATCTAGATACAAAAATTAACACGATTTAGATTTTTTTCTTTATTCTAAGTCATTTTTCTAAAAACATTTATTAAATAATTAGGTAACATATAATTAGTTTTAATTAGTTTTATTTGTAACACTTTTCAAAGCAATACTTTTATCTCTTGTATTTTCACTTTTTTGGAAACAATTCTAAAAATTATTAGTCTAATCATTTAATTCATAAATTAATTGTACTTTGTCAATATTGTAACTTCAGAATTGTATGTTATGGAGATTTTAGGGTTAAAAATGGACAAGCTTAAACACTTTAACATTTTAACCACATAACATAACATAGTATACACTATAAACTACCGGTACTTACCATTATTATTTTATAGTTTTATCCAAAATGATTGCATAGTTGTGATACAGTTTTGTAAATGTGTTCAGTTCTTTGTACAACAATATCCGTTTTAGAGAAAATACTTCATTCAATCAGTAATATTAGTTAAAAAAACGACTGTCAATGAAATTAGAAATCTACACAGGGCTAACAAACATCAGGACATTGCACAGAGCACAGATGATTAATTTATTCAAATAGATATCAGCTAACACCATTAAAAACAAATAAAAACAAGGAAATAAGCCTTATTTTAATGAGTAACATATGTTATGTATGTGACAAATTTGAAGTCATGCAAGTTTCAAGAACACTTACAGTTATCAAACACAATTATTCAATTAAACACTATATTTTTTACTTGCTCAAAACATGAATATTATGACTGAATTAGCAATAGGGTAACATATTAGATTATGGTAAAATTTTTACTTTTGCCAGTGTGATTTTCACGAAAAACACACTGCTTCATATTGCCTGATCATGCAGCTTTCAAAAACATGTATTATTGCCTAAATTTGCTTACAAACAAAAATCCTACAGGTAAGTTTCTGACTTAAATTTCATCTTTTTAGGGTTATGTGTGTGACATACTTAATATGTTAGGTTAGAGTAAAAATTTTGAAATGAAAACTACATCAATCAAAAGAGAATACATCATCCTTATACAAAAATATAAGTTTTAAGAAGTCATAGCTGGAATAGAGCAGAATTAAAGGTTCAAAATCCATATATTTTTTCTACAAATTTTAGGGGTAACATATTAAAACCTCCGTAACACCCTTATGCCCCACTCGCCAGAATGCAAACAAGCTATAAAATATTCGGGACATAACAGGCTTTCAGAAAAATTATGTCTACAAAATTCCCTAAGGGGGGGGGGGGAGCAAACATGTTCCTGGCCACCGGCCTATATAAACATATTGTAAATTAGTCCAATTATGCAATAATGCATTTTAGACGAAACTGTTTTTGCGTCTGGTATTTTCAATCATTGCTTTCGGAGATTATTTTACAAACTGAAAGAAATGTTCTAAAATATGTTTATAATACCATTTAATTAAAACAGAGCTGTTCGTGATTGGTGATTGATCCTCTATATTTGGTGATTGATCCGTTGCTTTGCTTACATCGTTTGCTGCACAATGATAGTTGGTTTTAAATAATTATATATTTAATATTATATTATATAAGGTTTCTAGAAAAATCTTGAAAAAAGCACTTAGTAAGCTGGATCAGATTGGATTTCTTTAACTCTTGGCATCGTGATCTGCTGAGTTAACTTCAAGTGCTTTAGTCTTAGTCTCCGCTCCCAGGTAGAGGCAATATCATTAGTAAGGATATCAAGTACCAAACCTACAATGCGGCCTGAACATGTAATTTGCGACCTTTCATTTATATGTTTGTATGATGTTGCATGCAACATTGCCTTATGAGAGTGGGTTTGAGTAAGTTAAGTCCCCAAGACGACTACTTGTACAAGTCACATGTTTTTTTAAACGTGCACTCGAGAACCTGGTTGAAAGAGTTGGAAATAAGGTTTTTTCCACTGACCTTTCCAAGAAAGAATGTATTCCATCAAGTTCTCTTTTCCGTATATTGTTTTAAGCTGTCTTACTACGAATCGTACCTCTCTCTCTCTCTCTCTCTCTCTCTCTCTCTCTCTCTCTCTCTCTCTCTCTCTGACTTTTTTTCTGATTATTTAACAATTTTATGTTGTGTTTGAAATCGATCATACATAATTTACTAAATATGTATCTTTGTCTCTGTTATGTAGATGTGAGAAATGGATGTGCAAGGCATTTCTTGAAAATTTGTATAAAAGGAATTACTTCAGAAAAAGCTTTTAATACAATAGATTGTCTTTGACCTTCAGTAGTTGGTTAAAATGAAAAACAGACTCCGGAGGAAAATATCGGGTTTGCGTGAGTTTATAGATATCAATATGTGACATCTGAGATTGACAAATGCGTTTTGTTTGTTTTGTCAGTGTGAGCGACTGCTACATTACGATGAATGGTATTTTCTGTTATCATAATAATAAGTCATTATCTTCAACATCTTTTTTTGCTTTCATCTTAAGTGTCCTTGATAAAGATATAGAAAGAAACAAATTTCTTTACCTTGAAAATGCTAAGTCTCGTCGTCATTTCTAATAAGAGTAAATAGTTCAAAGACACGTTTCCGCAAAAATGCCAAAATGGTTATAAAGCTGAGCATGGAAACCAGTCTCAGATCTCAAGCATCTGATTGGTTGAAATGGCGACTGGTAGCCATTTCAGCCAATCAGATGCTTGAGATGGTCGCCATTTCAGCCAATCAGATGCCTGGGATCTGACTGGTTTCCCATCTCAGTTTTGCAACCTTCAGCCACGGTAGTGTACATGTATTTAATGCAGACACCTTTAGTATCACAGCATAAATAATCAGACAGCATGGCTTTCTTAAACGTAAAAGCGGAAGTTCATCACTAATGAAACCGAAAAACAAAGTTCTCTGACACTGTGTAAACTATACATGTACATATCAAAAATTATTCTACATCAAATAAATTCATCCAATTAGCGTCCTTTAATTGTACTACGTGACAGTCCAATATTTTCCCGTATTGGATCCAAAAAAGTCCGTATTTTTTTCATATTGGATGATTAAGTGCAAATGCACTTTACCATTGTTTTACAACGATAAAAGCCGTTGAACGTAAAAATGATTCGAATGAAAAAAAACACGGGGTCGTGTAGGCGCTTGTCTTTAAATACACATTGTGACAACTGTGTTGCCAAGCAATATCATACATTTGATGCAGGCAATATGACGCAACTTGTCAAGTAAGAGAAATGTAGAACTTAATAAAATATTGGACCGTACAATGTGGAATATATATGGACTAGTCTTTAAACGCTTGAAAAGTCATGCTTCATTTATTAGATGTAGAATAAAAAGTTTATTAGACGTTTTACTGTACAATACGGGATATATTTGGACTCGTACATAGCTTGAACAGTCATATTGGACTCGCCTAACGGCTCGTCCAATATGACTTTTCAAGCTGTGTACTCGTCCAAATATATTCCGGTATTGTACAGTAAAACGTCTAATAGCCTATAAGTATGACATACATAATATGATATACCTGTACGATATTTTAATAACAATGGTTAATCCATTCATCTAACTCACAAATGCGGATCAACCAGTAATAACTTTTTCATTGTGTTCAATGTATAAAAGTGATACATATGTTGTATCTAGTATGAAAACGTAAGTATAACAAAACAGTATCACATACATGTATGCTTTACATGGGCAATATATTAATTAAATGTGTTGCTTCTATATCTAGAAACACAAATATAGATCAAACAGTAACAACAGTTACTATTTAATTGTGTTTAATGTATGAACGTGCTATATATATCGAGAATAAAATAAACCCAAACTAGTCCATCTAAGTTATCTAAGGTGACACGTATCTACTTTTCGGAGCGAAATGCACATTCGAAGCCAACAGTATAGCATTTTTAATGATTTACAAGGCCGATTGAGAGATTCGCCTTTTACAATATGATCTTTACCTTTGGATTGTAGCAATATCATGACCATACTATCGTTGGAAGTATATATTGAATGTATGCTGAAGAAATGTTTCGAAACAGCTAAGTTATAGGAATGTTGAGATTACAGTGATCTGAGTACCAAAAGTGGTAACATCGATGTAACTATTAATTAGAACTTGACGTATAGATTTTTGCAACATGACAACACATAGAAAGTAGAACTTTCTTACAAGGCATATAACCGTCTACAGACGAGCATTAAAGATGTGCTATTTAGCGTGCCGAACTGACATGTTTCCTTTCCTTTCGTTAAAAGATGATTATCACTAAGATTTAAAATCTTATACCGAGCCAGCCGACGCTTTTACGTCCAAATCACCGACAACAACTCATTTGTGTAAAAATTAAAACTACTCTTTATTATCTATTACCCAAGGTGGTATAGATCTATTTGTTCTAAAGAGATCACAAAAGTTTTTAGACACAAGATGTAGGCCAAAACGTTAGTTGCTAATTATTTGTAAAGCTTTAATTTGTGCCATTAGTTGTTATGTAATTCAACCGAAACAACACATTAAATCGGTTGTTATAAGGAAGCGTTGATTTGAAGAGACAATGTTTATTAACTCTTAATTTTATTCATGTTAACATTTGTTAAATGATAAACATGACAATGCCTTTAATATATTTCCTCCATATGTCAACATGCATAACATATTCATAATTACACATTGTATGACGATGAAGAATATTATCAGGTAATCAACAACGAAAACATCTGCCATATATTCACAGTTATTTTCATTTTTATCATCGAGATTCAAACATTCTCACTTTACAGGATTGATATTTATAAGACCAATATTATTGCATAAGAAGATAAGGTACGATAAATCATGTCAGTGCTTTTATCCAAAAAGCAATTGTCTGTTCCACTTATCGTTTTATAATTTGAAACAATTAAATATATTTGGCTTGTACTTGTCAGCCTATCCACAGTCAGCATGTAAACTAAAAAGAATGTAAATATCGAATGCGACAAATATTCTGAATGTATTTAATTATTTTAATTGTCTGTCTAAGCGAAATGTTTCAAAGCATCTTAATAACTATTATGCTTTTATTGTTTTCTGTGATAGAATTTACGATTTATCATGGCGAAAACACAATTGAAGTCATATAAAGTAAATACTAACTTTTATTACAAGTCAAAAGTTCTGAGTAAATCTGATTAAATTCGCCTGGAATTCATCATTTTCTCTCCCTCTATTAAACCGAGTTTGCAATTTAGAATAAAAACTACACAGAACAAGACAAATAAAGCACCTGTTACAGCGATAGTCTTCTTTGGGAAAAAATATATAGTTATTTATGAGCCTTTTTGCATAGCAATTTTGTTCACAGAATTTCCGGATACAAGACCAAGGTCTACTTCAAGGAAACATAAAGCGGCCGGCATTTGACATCGTTATTGCTTTCTGCCTTATTTGAATATTAATTGATTTCTTAATATGACTGGTTGCCTTGCTGCACGGATAAGGCCTACTCCAATAACGACGAATTATTGCTTTACTCATATTGATTAACAATTACTTACTTTGACAATAATTGGGACATTATCTTAAGAAGCTTACAAGAGCCAAACGTCAACGAAATGAAATATACATATTTGCGACGTAAAAAGGTCACACTGTGTAACTATTGTGGCAGACACACTTTATTTAGGCAAATTATTGCTTTATTTATGCTTCAGCCTTAGATTTTCGAGGAGATGTAGTGAAGAGCAAATACAAGTGAAGAGTGAAAAACATAAATGGGATTTGTCAAATTCAGAAACAAGAAGGAGAAAGACAAAAAAATGAAATAAACTTTTGTTTTTGGAACAGAAACATTTTCTTTTTGGTTAGAAAAATAAACTTGATGCCCACCATTCTTATACTGGAACAGTCGATGCATTTTACCTCCATCCAATTCACTAACCAACAGTCAATTATACTTTACTTGATTTGAATTAATGAGATGTCTGTTTCTTTGTATAGAAATCTAATTTTGTCATTAATAATGAAACTAGTTACAAATCCCTTTGGTTTAAATTATTACACACATTATACAATACTAGAGGTAATATAATAACTACTAAGTATTCGAATTATCAAAATCATAGTACAGCTGTACTGCCCCAATCTGAAAAACGGTAGACAATATATTTGCATTTCAATCTTGTCGTCTTTCAAATTTCCAGTTAAATAAAAAAGTTGATTATTCTGTAACCATCTGTTCGTTTATCGTTTGCCTACTGTTAAGTTATTTTCTGCTCGTCTAAAAATGTGTCGTCTGGAGATTTATTTATACTTCTGATCGATTTAATTCTCGAAAGAGATCACCTTAAGTATAATGTTTCTAGACGACTGACGTAGACCAAAAAATAAATAAATATTAATGCGAATAGGAGTAACTTGTTATTTTTATGTAATTCTGCTATGAAATCCGTTGTTAATGGGGATTTTTAGTATCCTATCTATTTGAATGAGCACCGACGTCAGATAATATTATATTGTTGAACTTTTAATTCCCAATTATTAAAAAAAAACTTTACAACTTTTACAAAAAACAAACATTACATATTTTTGATTCTAGAATCTTTTGGACAGTTTTAACATGATTATAAGTTGTGTTACTGCATTTATAAACTCGCTTTTAATTCACCATTTAAAAAGATGAACTTTACTAATGTTGTGTTTATTATAACCGACAATTGAATGATAAACATTTCATATGCATTTAATATATTTCTTCCGTATGTCAACCAATTTTTATTACAAAGTAAACATATTAAACAATTTGTACGAGAATCACGAATATTATCAGTAATCAACTACTAACATATCTGTCAGTTATTGTTATTTTTATCATCGGGATTCAAACTATCTTAACATACAGAATTGATATTATTAAGACCGATATTATTGTATTAGACAAAGAAGATAAGGTACAATAATTTATATTAGTGCTTTTATCTTTTAAGCAATTGCCTGTTCCATTTATCGTTTACATAATTATATCTTCTACGTGTACTGGTCAGCCTATCCGCAGTCAGCAACAAACAACAACCGCAGATAGATAACATTGATAGAATGTAAATATCCATATGGTAAATATACATTTTATTGTACTCAATTATCTAAATTGCCTGTTAAAAATGTTTACTATTATCGAAGAAAATGTTTTAAATCATCTTTTATTATTTTCCTTGATAGAATTTACGACTTTTTCTGGGAAAAACACAAATGAAGTTATATAATAGCAAATACAAACGTTTTTTTTTTTCAAGTCAAAAGTTCTAAGTATTCTACTCTGAGTAGAATCGCTTGGAGTTCGTCATTTTCACGCCCTCTATTAAACCGAGCCTGCAATATTTTATGTCGTGTTAGGTGGCTTTCAAAGTTCCCTTTTTCATCTATTTAGAATAAAATCGACACCGAACAAGACAAATAACACTAATAAAGCATCTGTTACAGCGATTGTCTTCTTTGGGAAAAATATAAAGTTATTTATGAGCCGTTTGCATAGCAATTTCATTCACAGAATTTCCAAGGTCTACTTAAAAAAAACATAAAGCGACTGGCCTTTGACAACGTTATTGCTCTTTGTCTGATTTGAATATTGATAGATTTCTTAATATGACTTAGTCTAGTTGTTTATTTATATGGATAAAGCAGTTTCAAAGACAGGTGAATTATTGGTTCACTCATATTGATTAACAATTATTTACTTTAACAATAATTGGGAAATTATTTTAGGAAGCTTATAAGAGGCATGTGTCAATGAAACAAAATCTACAAATTTGCGACATAAAAAGGGTAGCGATGTGTAACTGCTTTGACAGACACACTTTGTATGGGCAAACAATGTAGTCCAATAATGCTTTAGATTCCTACTTTCGAAAGATGTGGTTCTGAGAGCAAAAACAAATGAACGATGAACTACATAAATCAGAAGAATCAAAGTTAAGAAATTCAAATTAAGAAGAGAGAAAAACGTTCTACAATCAATAATTTGAAATGAATTGTTTTGTTTGTAAAAATGACAAATTTTCTTTTTTGATAAAAACACGATGCTCACGTTATTCTTATGCTTGAATAGCCAAAGCATTTTACGTCCGCCAAAATCACTGTGACCAAACGCCTCGTATACCTTATTTGATCTGAATTAATGTGGGTGTTTTCTTTGTACGCATATTTTATTTTGTCATTAACATTCAAATTATGAACAAACTCCTTTGTTAAAAAAACTAAAATCCCAATAATCTATATTCAAATACTGAAGTTACTAAATTATACTAATATTCTTACTACTTAGAATTCGATTTCCAGATCAGAGTACAATTTCACTGGTCACTCTGCACAACTGTTGACAATATATTTGTATTTCGAACTCTTCTTTCAAACTCTCGCTGTTGTTGTTACTTCCCAGTTTTATATCCCTCCTGCCTCTGATGTGAAAGAAGTCCCCAGGTGCCCCTCCGGGCAATTTTCAGGCTCGAGCGGGCACCTGGGTAGAACCACCGACGTTCCGCAAGCTAGCTGGTTAGCTTCCTCACATGAAAGATCTTGACACTGGTAGGTCTCGAACACACAGCGGTGAAGGGCAAATGATTGTCAGTCGGAAACCTTAACCACTCGGCCACGGACGCCCCCAAACTCTCGCTGCAATCAAAGAGGTTTAATATTCTGTAACCGTCTGTTCGTTTATCGTTTGCTTACATTTAAGTTATTTTCTGCTCTTCTAAATTAAATGTCGTCTCCAGGTTTATTTACAAACACATTGAATAGTAGACAGAAACTAATTCTTTTGTCTTGATTGTTCGGTATGGGCTGTTTGGATTATGTGTTGGCTTGCGTTTAACATGGGGCTTGGGGGCGCCGTCGGTGGCGTGCAAATCCATTACTGTCCATGAACATGCTCAGCGAAACCGGGCCTGTAATATTTTAACATTTGTCGTGTTCGGTGGCTTTCAATCTTTTTTACCTTGTTCATCATTTTGTTATCCGTTTTACATAATTATACAAAATGCTTATAAGACACAATGTTTATTTACTTTGTGTAATGTGTTGAACACTATTCAATTGAAAACATGACAGTTACTATGCAGGGCACATATTTACGCCATGTCTATATTATAACACAGCAAACATATTCAAACAAATTGTATAAGTATCACGAATATTATCAGGTATAATCAACAACAAAAACATCTGCCATCTATAAATAGCAACTTTCTTTGTTATCACTAGAATTCAAACACTCTTATATTGCAATATTGATATTTATAAGACCGATGTTAGTGAGTTAGATACAAAAGATAAGGTACACTAAATTATGTCTGCGTTTCTATCTTCCAAGCAACTGCATGTTCCATTTATCGTTTCACATTTTGAAACTATATCTTCGACTTGTGCAGGTCAGTTTATGCACAGTCAGCGCTAATAACAAAAGCATGCAACATGTTTAGAATGTAAATATCAAGTAAGTTCTAACGTCAGAAACAAATACTTGCAAACGCAGACGAGAAATGGAATTCGAAAGCTTTTTTCTGCGATAAAACTAACAATTGCTACAGTTTTGCAAAGATTTTTCCCACCTAAATACTTTGATAAATTTTTCAGCATTGATTGGTATTCACTTGTATAATAAAATATGAAATGAAAATGAAATGTCACCAGGCTTGTTAACAATTAATTGACCTTATAAGTTTGACACATTAACTGAACGTAGCAGGAATACTTGGGTAAAAAGAAGGTAACTATATATCTTGTTTAAGAAAAATCTTGCAAAATTAATTGTGATCTCTTTGAAGGAAGATACACGGAAAATGAATTTTCACTAAATCATAATGGCTAAATCTGGTTGAAATTAAAATTTTTCCGATTTCTTGTAGCAGAAAAATTTTCTCAAAATTTACCATAATATTATTTAAAGGTAATTTTTCAAATATAACTCAAGAAATACAGAGGCCACCATGCTTGCTATTTTAAACTTGTTCATAAGATGATATAATAATTATTCTTCAAACCAGATAAACATGGGAAAATGTATTTACATGATATATGTGTAGGTTCTATGTTGTTTTAATATAAAAAATGAGATATTTATATTTTGTAAGTTTTATAAAGTGATGCAAACGGCTAAAAACTTTAAAAATTATCACAATGTTTCTATTAAATTTTGTATATGAATACCTTGTTTATGTAAAGTGGTGCAAAGTTTCAATCAAATCTAACAAAGTCATTTTTTTTTTACATTTTTTGAAACTATAGCTGCAAATGTCTTTACACCGAGACTTCTTGTTTTTATTATACATGTTCGGTGGCTTTCAAAGTTCCTTTTTCATCTATTAAGAATAAAAAAATAAACAAAATTTGACAATGAAATCATTACAACAATTGTCTTTTCTGGTAAAAATTTTCGAATAAATTGTTATTTATAAGTTTTTGAGCAATTTCATTCACAGAATATCCGGATGCAAGACTTACAAGAAAACATAACGCAACTGGCTTTAACTAGCCTGGCACCAGCTAGATGGTTTATAAAAAAACAACACTGAAATACTTTTTTTATTTCATTTTTAAGTGCATATCAATAAGGTACCCGCAGGGGTTGCTCTTCTTGGAGGAATTGATGATTATTGTTTTAGTGATATGAGAGTATATAACAGAACATAGGGACGGGAACCAGTCTAGGCTTTAACCAACGTTATTGCTCTTTGTCTGATTCGATTATTAATTGATTCTTAATATGACTTGTGGTTTACATGAAGCAATATGGATAAAGCTGTTTCGAATAACGATGAATTATTGCTCCACTCATATTGATTAATAATTTGACAATGATTGGTGCATTATTTTTGGAGGCTTAATAAAGGCATGTGTCAGAGAAACGAAATCTACACATTTGCGACATAAAAAGGTAGCGTTGTGTAATTGTTTTGACAAACACATGTTTTTTATAAAGGGATGTTGCTATCCCTGATTATGCATATTTCACTTTTTTAGGAAAACACTATGCTTTATTTATGCTTCAGACTCCTTGTTAGTCAATGTTAAGAAACAGGACCTCTCATAAAATTCAAATTAAGAAGAGAGAAAAACGTTCTACAAACAATCATTATTCGATCGTCAGATCAAAGTACAATTTCATTGATCACTCTGCAAATATATTTGCATTGCGAACTTCTCTTCTTGTAACTTTCGCTGCAATTAAAGACGTTCAATATTCTGTAACCGTATGTTCGTTCAGTTCATCTTTTGCCTACGTTTAAGTTATTTTCTGCTCGTCTAAATTAATGTCGTCTGCATATTTATTTACAAACACATTGAATTGATTTAATTCTCCAAAGAGATAATATAATGTATAAGGTTTCTAACGAAAGATGTAGACAGAAAATAAAGACAATAATTCGCTAATTATATGCGAATATGCGTAACGATTGTTACTACGTGTTATGGAGCGTTGGTTGTTTCAGCCGTATTCGCTTGAATGTTTAGAGTAGGTTGTTTGGTTCGGGCTTGGCGGCGCAGGAAGTTGCGTGCATTTCCATTACAGTCCATAAACAGGCTCAGCAAACTGGACCTGCAATATTTTAATATTTGTCGTTTTCGGTGGCTTTTAACGTTTTTTCTTTAAATTTATTTATTTGTTGTGTGTGTTATATACAAAACTCGCTTGTAAGACACAATGTTAATTAACTTTGTAATGTGTTCTGACAACAAAACATGTATTCATATTTATAATTTTTATTTGGGTATACACCATTCAATTGAAAACATGACAGTTACTATGCAGGCCACATATTTATGCCAAGCCTACACTATAACACAGCAAACATATTCAAAAGAATTGTATAAGAATCACGAATGTTATCAGGTAATCAACAACGAAACCATCTGTCATCTATACATAGTAATTTTCTTTGTTGTACCAGAATTCAAACATTCTCACTTTACATGATTGATATTCATAAGACCTATATTTATGTGTTAGACAGAGAAGATAAGGTACACTAAATCATGTCAGTGCGTTTTATCTAAGTAACTGTATGTTCCATTCATCGTTTCACATTTCAAATAATATCTTCGAACTGTACAGGTCAGTTTTTCCACAGTCAGTGCGAATAAAAAACGTAAGCCTGTATCAGTGTGTTTACAGTGTTAATATCAAGTAAGTACGAAACGTCAAAAGCAAATACTTGCAAACGCAGACGAGAAATGGATTTCGACAGTTCTTCTGCGATAAAAAACTAAAACTAAATTTATATACTAGCAGACAGAAATTGTTTTTGTTAAGTCAAAAGTTCTAAATGAATCTAATTAAAAGCGCCTGTAATTCATTATTTTAACCCCCACAATAATATTTCATTTCTTACCCTAGTGGCAAAACTGTACAAACAACCAATTTTGATATATTTGAGAATATAGTCAAATCTTTGCAAATTTGAGATTACCAGATAAATAATTAAGTCCCTAACGTGCGAACAACTAAACTATTAAACGTAATAAATAACAGGAAAGGGTAACAAATAGTCCTTATTATAGTCCAATAATGCATTTGAAGGCAAATCCCCGCCGTGTTATTGCTTCACTCTTTATGCTTAACAACTACTTACTTTGACAATTTTGAGACATTATTGCAAAAAGCTTACAAGCTTACAAGTGGCTTGTGTGAAAGAAACAAATTCTACATATTTGCGACATAAAAAGGTCTCGATATGTAACATTTCTGACAGAAAACCTTTATTTAGGCAATCATTTGCTTCATTTATGACTCAGACTTATTTTCGAGAGACTTAGTGAAGAGCCGACACGCGATCAGTGAAGTACGTAAATCTAAAGAATCAAGTTAAAAAATATAACCTTTCATACATCGCAAAAAATAGAGAACATAACTTAGAATAACCTTTTACAGACGATTTATTGTTTCATTGTTTTTAACTGTTTTATTTTTCAATCTGACAAGTTTTTTTGGTAAAAACATGATGCTAAACGCCATTCTTAAACTGGTCAACGCATTTAACGGCAACCAAAATCACTTAATAAATGAGGTTGTCTGTTTCTATCTACGTGATTTTTTGTGATTTACAATCAAATCGTTTGTTTAAAATCTCAAAATATTTATTAATCTATTATCCAAAACTGGATTTTAGATGCTTGTTAGTATTTCCCAATATTGTAATACGTTGGCATTGGCCACTCTTCCAAACGGTACACAAAATACTTTAGAACGTTTTGACTCTTCTGTTCTTTGAAACTTTCAATGAAATAAAAAATACAGGAAAAATAGTCTGAATCCGTCTGTTCGTTAACCTTCACTTGTAATTTTCTGCTCATCTACAACAAGCGCCGCCTACAAATTTACATCAGTGTATTTACAAATACTTTCAAATCGTTGTATTTCTCAAATCAGGTGACCTAGAGAATAATGTCCTAGACAAAGACGTAAACCAATTAAATAAATGTGCTAATTATATGCAAATTGGTGTAATTTAATTTTTGGTCATAATTTAGTTGTTATGTAATGCTTCTGCAAAACCCATTGATAATTGGGGAGATATTACTTGGGCAAAGTTTTATTCAATCTGCACTTTGCCGTTAGAGAGATTTTACTTTTATCAATGAAAGAGAAATGACAAAAGGTTTAATGCCTCAAAGGATGATATTTGTTTCAGTGCACTAAATTCTAAATATAAGTATATTATTACTGCACTTACTACCCACTGACTATTTGATGTCTATTATTTTACACACTTCCGAGTTTGCCTTCTTCTTGACTTTCGGGTAAGGCAAGCATTTCTGATTTTTGCGAAAACACTTACCTCAAAAATTTATATATACTAATCAAAATTGATAAAAGAGACTTACGCAATCTGTATATTTTTGCGCTTAGATAATTAAACCATCATGTTTCAGTTCAGAAATTCAACTCAGATGACTTATTCAGCGGTTTTATCAAAAAACAATATATACAAAATTTATTGTATCATTAACTGTTAAAAATCTTAACATAAGCAATAATACTTGTAGACTACAAATTTAAAGTGCCCCTTATCAAATTTTGAGTAGTATAGTAAGCATATCTCTTGATATCAAAAAAGTAAAACTGAGAAGAACGTGTTGGTTCCATCGATAAGGCTAACTTGATGCTGCAAAATCCCTAACTTATCAGCCTCAGCCTTAAGTTTTTGATAAAAGACAAGGGACAACTTCGTGAAAACACAAAGCGACAGATTTAGACAAAGTGGTTGCTCTCTGCGTGATTTGTATATCTGACAACCGAAAGTTAGATATTTGAGCCTTATTGAATAAGTTCCACGAACACAAAGCTAGGTTATGAACACATTCAGTGAAATGTTCATAATTATCTTACCCAATGAAATTGGGTGGGTGGGTAATGGGAAGAATGGTGTCTTTGGAGGTATTTTAACTTTTCGTTATATATATTCGTATTTGCAAAGAACTAACTATAATTTATTATTTTCTCATGTTGATGCACAATTTGCTTATTCAATGTTAATATATGCTCTCTCTCTCTCGACTATAAGTCTCTTTAAGATACACGATTTATTAAATTTAATTCTCATAATTAAGTATTGTATTCTTCAGGATGAAGTTAACCAGGTGTTGACAACAAATGTTTGGCTCGAACAGGTAATTCCACTGAATTCCTTTATTTATCAATAACATAACAACTCATGTAAACTATGATACTTTGTGCTAATTACTTCACTTAGCTAAACTGTTTAATATTGTGCTTTAAAGCTATGTGGTATATTTGTTAAAGTTTTACTTGACCTACTTTAAACATTAAAGAATAACATTAAAATAAATAGTAAAGTAATAAACTATAGTGTTCATGTAAAAATGTTACCATCATTACAGGAATGGGTCGATGAGAGATTGCGTTGGAACCCAGAAGATTATGGTAATCTCACCATTCTACGAATGCCTTGTGACAGACTGTGGCTTCCAGACATCGTACTTTACAATAGGTTTGTATCTGTTGAAGGGTTTTATTCATAAACATATTTCGACATGATGTACTAGATATTTTCTACGACGAAATTGATATATACTGCCTAAATTTTTGAGAGCATATCGTTTTTACTCTTATTGATTTGAATGGATTCGCCTTGATTACGATATTTCGAAAAATTTAAGAACCTAGTTTACTTACCATCCTGAAATGTGACCATATGACAGGCTAAAATTAAAAATAAACCAAATGCAGTAATCCTGTTTATAAGGCTTTGCACATACACATGCTCTTTTAACCGCGTATTCGCCGCATAAATTGATAGTAGATGTACCACTGTCGCTTGCTACTAAAATCAATTAACACATCGCAAACCTGTGTTATGTCTAATAAACGTTGAATAAAAATTTACACTTGTAGCGCTGATGACTTCACTGCAGGGTATATGCAGAGTAAAGCAATGGTTCAGTCCACAGGTGTTGTATTTTGGCCACCACCAGCAAAGTTCAGGAGCTCTTGTAAGATAGACATTACATACTTCCCGTTTGATGACCAGCTATGCAAGATGAAGTTTGGTTCATGGGCTTATGATGGGTCTCAGGTAAAGTATTTATCTCACACTTGTTTCAACATGCTTAAGCACACATCCAAATCTAGAATCAACTAATGTGAGAGGCTTATGTTTAAACCACAGATATGGTTATCCATTTACCGTTCCGTTGAGATTATCCATCTCATTATTTCTTTAAGTTTGAGATGAATTATATAATGTTAAATACTCTCTCTCTCTCTCTCTCTCTCTCTCTCTCTCTCTCTCTCTCTCTCTCTCTCTCTCACTGTCTCTCTCTTCGTCTTTCATATGATGTGGGAAGAGTGGGAAGGTGGGATGGTTTAGGTTTTGAGCGTGGAGCGTCTAAATAATGAGAAATTCACGCGTTATCAAATAAAACTGCCATTAAAATGTTTAAAATGTCACTGGTTTGTTTCAAATGTGACATTATATTTCTATTTGATTAACTGTAAAAGTTCTTACCTCAATACCCTGATATACTTTCTGTTTTTGTTTTTCTTTCGCTAGAGATGTAAATAAACTTGCTTGTTCTTTTTATTTGCAAATGAGAGTGTGTGGATCTGTAACAACAGTGAATCACTAATATACATTTCCAAGAAAGAACATGGAATGGTATTAATATGAAAATACCGCATTGAAGATTCCATGTTCATCATCATGTGCACACCATCGTTTGGGATGGATCAAAATTGTACTGTTTATTGGTGTAAATATTTAGTTGCGCTCAACTCGGGGCTTGGCTGCAAGGGAAGTAATAAGCATTTCCATTACTGCCCATGAACAGGCTAAATCAAACTGAGCCTGCAATTTTTCATATTTGTCGGTGGCTTTCAAAGTTTTCTTTTCATCTATTTTTACTAAAATAGTTGATGTTCTCTAAAAACCATTCAGTTTTTATTAAAAAAAAACACAGGATGATGAACATTTAGAAAGTTCTTACGATTGACGCGCCCGTATTGAACTATTTTAAACAAATAAGCAAAGTGTACAAACGAACATCATGAAACGGATTTCTCCTGGATGTTTACGATCAGTTTCGCCCACAGAGCTGAAGATTTACAGGTCACCATCTTTTATTTTGGAGACAAAATTTATTCACTCACACTTTATCTCATACCTCATGCATCGTTGGCAAGTTCGATTAATCAGTCCGTATTGTTGCAAATTAAAGCACGCAGAATGTTTGAGGATTAAAGAATTTTGCAGCAAGCACAGATTAAATTTACTGTTATATGGAAGTTCTGACTTGCATACAATAGTTTGATTGAGCAAAATATACAGCATATAGCATGATCAAATCATTTGAAATAGATGAAAAGGGAACTTTGAAAGCCGACATACACGAGAAATATGAAAATATTGCAGGCTCGGTTTGATTGCGCCTGTTCATGGGCAGTAATGGAAATGCATATTACCACCCACGCCGTCTAGGCCCGGGTTGAGGCCAACTCAATATTTACACCAATACACAGTACAATTTTGATCCATCCCAAACGATTGTAACTTTAACAGCTCAATGAATCACCCGCACAACAAAGTTTGCTACTGTGGCGTTCTTCTTAAAAAAGACTTTTCAGGAATAGCTAATTTGGAAAACATAGCAAGGCAGAGAGGACCATGTGTTTATTATGTGATATTTTCAAAACAGACATCACAAACTATTAACATATAAATGAGAACACGATGTGGATACCGCATTGGGAAGACTTTTGCCCATGAGATGAGGTCAATCCAGGTTCTAGGATGCACCAACAACAAACTTGCCCGTAATAGAACTTTGAAAGCCATCGAACGTAAATATTGAAGGCTCGGTTTGATTTAGCCTGTTCATGGACAATAATGGAAATTCATATTACTGCCCACGCCGCCTAGCTTCGGGTTGAGCGCTAATCAATATTTACACCAATAAACAGTACGATTTTGACCATCCCAAAACGACTGTGTGCATATGGCGGTGGACATGGAACCTCCAATGCAATATTTTAAGATTAATACCATTCCATGTTCAGCGGCGTCATATGAAATTGTTTTGCCAAGCCGGTAACCCCTCGGGTTCTCTTTCTTGTTAATTGTGAGTGTAATCTATTTTGAAATTGATCATTAATTTTATTACCCATGCCCTATTTTACCTCCCAGATTGTGATTCTGGATGTGGTCATTCCTGATATGCAACTTTCACTTTTTTCTACCGTTCTTTTTGTGATTTCCTAAAAGAGTTAAAAAAACGATAAGCTGTATTTGGGTCAATCCCAAAGAATACACATCGCTGTAGAATATCATAGTTGCATTTTTACTAAATTTGCAGATATTTTTAATTTTGTAGGTAAACTGTTATTTAGTTATAATTTACTATTTTATGTAGCATTTTGTTATTAATTTATAAATACAATCTTAATTAAATATCAGCTAAGATATACCTTGTTGCATGTCATTGAGCGATTTCAAACTACAGTTTTATTTTTCAATTAAATCTGTTTATCGGCGATCAAACTTGCTAAACTTTTTTCCTGATGTGTGGTGCTTTTTGCGAAAGGATTTGCATGTACATGTACCACATATTTGGGGAAAATGGCACCTTTGCCCTAGGGTTAGTATACTCCATATTATATCACTCAAACAAGGCCATGTCAGCCACATCATTTATAATCTACAATTGTGAGTTTTTATTGACATGTGTAAAGTCTGTCGAAAACGAACAAACTCGGCATAACTACTTGCACAAGCCCCAGAAACACAAATTGTATATTTAATTCAGAGCTTTTTGACTAGTGATCAACATGGAAATCTGAATAAGCCAGACTCAATGACTGAGATAATAGTAAAGATTACAACCCGGGGGTAATAAAACTCGCACCATCATACGCCGATTGTATTGACTAGAGACTGTTAGGGATGAATAGAAATGAATAACTAATCAAATATGGTCGACATTACAGCAAAATTGTCTATTAATTTAGCATAGGCATTGGTTCTTGTAAACGGCTGCCTGGAAGACTTTATGCAAACGAAGATACAAGAATTATTCCGATTCCATAATGTTTACTGTCGCTACTGATATTGTCTCACAGTTATTACAATCTGCATAAAACGCGGTCGTTTTAAATCCAGAAATTGATGAAAATATTGATCAAGGTTGTCAATACATCATTCAGCAACGTGAACTTTGTTTAAAGGAGGACAATGTCCGATATATTGGAAGTTATTATGGACAAAAGCGGAAGAAGCTCATGCCATCACATGTTCGCAAAACGGTATATAACGCCTTTTTATTTCAGTGGTACAAACCACGTTATTGCACTAAGGTGACCCTTTACCGTGATGTCTGGGATGATGCTATTTCAAGAACATTCCAAATATCCTTACAAAGTCAGCAAATAAGCTAGTTTATGACCATGAGTAGATGTTTAAAAGGTTATTTGAAAGCCATTGAACACGACAGTTTTCACAAAATTGCAGGCTTGGGTTGATTCAGTCTGTTCATGGGAAGAAATTGAAATGCATATAAACTGTCCATGACGCCTATCCTCGGTTTGAGAGCTTATGAATAGTTTCACAAACATATGACTCGTGCTCAAAGGTCTTCAAATTTGGTTAATCATAACAGTACGGATTTAATGTACGGAAAACAAAGAAAATATATAACAAAAAAAACACAAAGATATCTCGAGATATACTAACTATAACGATAATGAAATTGTTTCAAATTTCAGTTGCGATGTGTTAATTGTTGTTTTAATTTGTTTTAAGAGATCAAACATTACCTGAAGACTGGCTTTAGATATAGGTGACCAACATTTTACTCTTATATATGTTCTAAGTAATGACCAACAAGCAACTTGTATGTTACCTATCTAAATATGAAAACACATAAAGGTATTATTTGACTACAAAACACAGTTTGCCTACAAACACAACATCCTACAAATAAATACTGGTGGTGGAAACTTAGATCGAAAACAGCACACGTAAATGTTGTGTCGGTAAAGCGGAAGCATGCGTTGCGTGATTGCTAGTCGTTCTGCACGTTTCACTTTAATAAAACCTTTCTCTACAGCTCCAACAAAACATTATTATTCAAAGGGAATTCATGAAAACTTTTTTTCACTCGCTCTGTAAAATCAATTTCGATTTGCAGTACGTCTGTCGTAAGATTTCTTGAACTTAATTGCCAGACTTGGACTGTCAAACCAGAAACACTCCGGAAGGATTTTCTCAGTGTCTGCTATAAAACTTTCTAATTCCCCACCTTAGTGCAAAAACTGTTTAACTCCTTTCGTATTTCAATGGTACTTAATCCTTGTTGACACGAAGGTGGCGCTATCTCGTTACTTAATTTTGTGGACAAACAGATCGTGTTGAGGCTTCATAAGTCTTGATATATTGTCTGACATTTCAGACTTATCTACTTTATACTTTCTTGCATTTTTATATTCTATCCCTTGCCAAGCCTTTTACTTTCAAATGTCATGAGTACTGAAAGATATAAATGATGTTGTCATGATGAATTATAAGCTAGTATCGGTATGCCCTCCGTATCACCATGACATTTAAACAATATAGCATTTGGTTCGATTGAATATTACATAAAGTTCATTTTACTTAAAACAGATAAGAAATTGAAAGAAATGTAATGGTTATGGTGCTTTGTTACCTTTTTTGTAATTATCAATCTTAAACAAAACTGAACAAAAAGGGGATGGGACTTAGTAAATGAAGCTAAATATATTTCTGTTATAATAGCTGTGCAAGATAAGCGAAGGGTCAAACCAATTTTTACTTAGTTTTTATAGCAATCGTTTATGCTTGAAACAGTATTCAATTTAAAGCCAGACTTGTGTGTTTTATTCAAAAGTGCAATGTTTTTAAGAATAATCTGGTAAAATTCAACGAATTTCAAAAGATAGTTAGTGACAAATCAAATTTCAAGAAAATAGTACAAGCCCCTTTGTATGAACACAGACAGCTTAATTGCATGCCAGATCAATATTTGTCTTTTGAAGTCCGGATACAATTTTACAATACACTCATTTTAATAACCACGCTCAGCTCTCTCTCTTTCTCTTCTTCTTGGCTGAGTGGGAAGGGTGTGTCTCCTGAAAAGGGCAATTCTTTATATGCGTATTTCACTTTTTTTTTCAACAAAAATAATTTAGATTCGCACGAGATTTGTGTTACTCAACTTAAGCTGATGACAATTCAAGATGATTATATCCAAAGATTTGTTTTATTATTTTACTTCCGTGGTATTTAAACTTGAAAACTTTTAAAACAAGGTTGTCGGTATCGCAAATTAAGGAAAACCTTTTGCAAGTTTTATCGCCGATACCCAGATCTAATTCATAAATACAGGTGCAGTTTAAAATCACTTTTGCAACAAGGTATTTCACAGCCAGTTTTTTATGGAGATTTAATTTATAAACTTAAGAAGATAAAAGGCAGTGTTAATTTATCCCGGTTATTCGTAAAAACCATCTGTAAATTTAAAAAGAAAGTTACCAACATGATATTTTACAGCGCTCTGCAGGCCTGGTGATTAACCCTTCAACAGTTGATCATTATGCTTACCTCTTTGGTTGCACGACGGTGGCAGGGGTTTAAGAGTTTATGAAGGTTTATGCGGAAATCTTTTCTTAAAAGAACCCAGAAGCTCGATTTGTTTCTTTTATCCCTGTCATCGTTTTCTTGCTTATTTTACTCCAGGAGCTCTGGTCTCGGTAAGATCATTGAGTACCCGCCCCTTCGGCTTTGCAATGCTCTTAGCTTCTTATGTTTTATATGTTTGTGTGCTTTTGCATGCAACATTGTTAAGCTGATAAGTGGGTTGGAGTTTTTTCACCAAGACAACTTGTACTTGTTTTGTGATATGAGAACCAGTTGGGGCAAGTGTGAGGTTGGTGCACCCTAGAACCTGGTTTAAATCCCCAGTGGCAATTTGATTTGCCACTGACCGTTCCAAGGCGGTAACCCCTCAGGTTCTCATTTTTGTTTATTGTTAGTGGTGTCTTTTTTGAAACTGATCATTTTATTAACCATGCTCTCTCCCTCTCTCTTCTTCTTGACTGTGTGGGGAGGCTGTTTTTCTGAATGTGGCGATTCCTGATATGCATATTTCACTTTTTTTGAGTTTGAAAGATTCAAGATTTGATTCAAACACTCATTACCTGAACAAATGTTCATATGAAGACTATATATTGTACAGGAACAGTTGATCCTTAGTTGAGTCATGCATTCCTATTATATGTTTTAAAATAAAATTCTCAAACAGATTATTTTGATGTGTTCATATGAAGACTATATATTTTACAGTAACAGTTGATCCTTAATTGAGTCATGCATTCCTATTATATATTTTAGAATAAAATTCTCAAACAGATTATTTGACTCTCAAATTTAGAAATTTGTGGCATGTACAGTGGGAAAACACATTATTTTAAGCCAACTGATGCAAAGAAATAAAATAAAGTTACCTAAATATCCGTTTTTTTGCAAATTACCTTCCTTTTTAATTAAAAAGAACAAAATCAACGCTTAATTTTCCATAACCACATATACTTTTTTTTAAAAGCTTTTAATCTTTGCACATTGTACATGTAAGTACAGTAGAAACAAATATGTGTGTGAAAAAGTAGATTTCTTTATTAAAAGAAGGGAAGAAGAGATACTGTTAAAAATACCGCACTTGGATGTATTATGCCTCTAAGTATCTGACCTTGTTGAAGTGTACACATTACTTAAATTCACCAAAGGAGAAAGCACACTTAGCAAAAAAATGGTTATTCCTGAATTATTCCGAACCAAGCATATAACTCAAACGCTAAGTATACATATCTTATAAATCTCGCAAACAAACGCCTATCGAGTAGATCTATAAAAAAAACTAAAACCGACATCGTTGTTCTAATAAGCCACTCATCGTTCCGACCATTTGCATATTTGTTTGTGGAGTTGTATTGAAAATTAATATTTAATATAAAACTTAAAAACGTCACCTTAAGAAATACTAAAGCGAATATCATTGTTCTTAAATAACAGTCATACAGTTCTGAAAAACGCAAATTTGATAAACAAACATTTGTAGAAGGCGTCGAAAATCCTAAAAGGCACACAAATATGCTATATTAAAGATGAGAAGCAAACGTTGCGTGGTTACAAAATATTTTTGCACTTTTTCAACTAACTGGGACCTTTCTATACAATTCCAACAGGATATTACTATTCAAACGTTGTTTTTTTTTTTATAAAAGCTCTTTTTCACGCAATCTGTAAAATCTATTTAGATTGGCAGTATATCTGTAGGAAGTTTTCTGGAACTTTATTGCCAGACGTCGACTGTCAAATCGGAAACGAATGCAGGATATACTTCCTTCCACAGTGTCTGCCATAAACTATCCAATCGAAGGCTTAAGGCAATACTGGTCTACTTAATATAGAGTTATGACAGAGATAGTCGATTTCTGAACCAAGTTCTCACTATCTTGTTACCTAATTGAATGGACAAACAGTTTGTCGAGGTTACGTAAGTCTTGATGTATAATATTTCGGACGTATTTTCAGTCCAATAGTGTCAATAGTGTTGTGGACTATCTATTGCCAAGCGTATGATACATATGTCATCGGAAAATATACAGGAGTGTGTCTTAATGAATTAAGTCAGGACGGGTTTGTCTGTTGTTTATGTCTGCTGTATACTAACTACCAAACAGTGTAGACCTGTTTAAAATATTTCCTTTTATAAAAAGACGCAATACTTTTTATTTAGGGTAAATATTTTGTTCATGTAATGGAAATAAAAACAGAAATGCGTATATAAGTGTCCAAGGTTATAAAACTGAGCATGGAAACCAGTCTCAAATCTCAAGCATCTGATTGGCTGAAATGGCGACCAGTCGCCATTTCAGCCAATCAGATCCTTGAGATTTGAGACTGGTTTCCAAACTCAGCTTTATAACCTTCAGTCTAGGTATTGCCACATTCAGAAGACACAGCTTCCTCACACAGCCTAGAAGAAGAGAAGACTATGGTTAATAAAATGATCAAATTCAAAACAGACATAATTTTTAGTGCCTTTTATTTTCTTTAGCTTATAAATTAAATTTCCGTAAAGTCTAGTTGAGGAATACTTTGTTACAACAGTGATTTTAAACTGCATCTATTTCTTTGAATCTAATCTGGGTATCGGCGATAAAACTCAGCTAGTGAGATTTTAGACTGGTGTTCATAATCACTTTTTTTATGATCTTGGGGCCTGGTGTCAGTTGAGTATAGAGAACAAATATGAATATAGTGTCTAAAGATTGTTTAATGTGCTTGTCCTTAAAATTAACCACAGAAGCAATAAACAATATCAAAAAATAATTTTTGTTTCTCATAGCCAATACCTCAAAATATTAATTTAAAAAGTAGATAAACTCTTCAGAGAAATAATACAAATGTTTAGATGAAACTATCTAGCCGGCAGGTACTTAATAAATTGTTAAAGGCCTAATCTTCGCGAAATCAAACTTGTCGAAATAAAATACATAAATCGAGCCCAGAAGTGTTAGCAAGATTTCCAGGGAGACCTTCGTAACTTTGATTTAAAGTATGGGGGAAACAGTGTTTTGAAATTTATTACAGCTTGTCCTGATACGAGCCTTTGAATTTACGAATAGAAATTTTCGGTCGTATTCATTCATTTGCCTTTTATAGCAACTTTTTTTCTCAAATTGGACAAACCACTGGAAAAGGTATTTTAAGTCTTATTTTGACATTTTAATTTTTACTATATTTGGAAAAAACTTACAATAACAAATTATTTTTTCATAACTAACTGGAGATTTTGTTACACACATTGGCAATTTATTGTTTATTTACCGCGGAATGCATATTCATTAATTAAAAGTCGCCTGCACAACGTTATGACTATTTCAGGAATTGACATCAGCTGTCCCAAGAAGCTTTTTCCCGCGACGAGACCAAAATATCCATTGTGTCTTATTTTTGAAATTGAAAGTATTATCCACTTTCTTTCTTTCTTTCTTTCTTTCTTTCTTTCTTTCTTTCTTTCTTTCTTTCTTTCTTTCTTTCTTTCTTTCTTTCTTTCTTTCTTATTATATAGCTGTGTGGAGAAGTTATTAGTAAGGTATAACTTTACTGTATTTGTATCTTCTTACAGGTGGACATTACTAACAGATCAGCCGACGTGGACCTTGCTAACTATGTGTACAGCGGCGAGTGGGAGCTGATCGCTATAAGAGTAATAAGAAACGAGGTGTATTATCTGTGTTGTGACGTACCATATCCGGACGTGACTTTTACTATCATTCTAAGAAGGAGAACTCTGTATTATCTCTTCAATATTATCTTCCCGTGTCTCTGGTTGACAATCTTGAGTCTGTTGGGTTTCTGGTTACCTCCAGACAGTGGTGAGAAGATAACTCTTGGTATAACTGTGCTCCTAGCCTTCTCTGTGTTCATGCTGCTCATTGCGGAAAATATGCCCGCCACATCAGAGTTTGTTCCCTTGATCGGTAAGTTTTTCTCGTGTTACTGAAATCGTTACAGTGATCATAAGCTTAAACAATTAATCTTGAGGAATGAAGTACTAGAGAGATTAAACCAAATGAATAAGTGCATTTCACTATTTGTGACAAAAGGAATTGCAGTAAAGTATCGATATTCATTAAATTGAGACTTCGCCGAGTAAAAGTATAAAACAATTTAAAGAATTATTATAGCAGAAACCCGGTTCCGATCAATAATTATTATTTTAATCAATAATTTGAACTTTAAGATACCAATATAATAGTATATTGAACTGCTTTAATTTTGGGTACGAGTATTGGGCACAGCTGTGACTGATTTCTTTCTTTTCAATTTCACTCCTATATAACGTCTGGGAAATCATGAAAAAGTGAACAACAACAACTAAACTCGGGATTGTATCAGACTGAGAACAAATAATCGACTTTCGCCTTTTAAACTACGCTATAAAAGGTTTAGGTTTATATAACAACTTTAATTTAACAACACAGAACTGCATGCTTTTATCAGTTGCATATTGTTCTGGTTGTGTCATGCATTAAATGTTCTTCAAATTATTTTAGGTATCTATTTGACTGTAACCATGGGAATGACATCACTATCCATAATACTGACAGTTTTTGTGCTACAGTTGCATCATGTGGGACCCCATCAAAGAGGAGTTCCAAGATGGCTGCAAATTTTCTCACATGACATACTGGCAAGGGTCATGTGTTTGCGGCCAAAAGTAAACCCATTTATATATCTTTCTGACAGGAAAGGCGAAATGTGTCTTAGCTCGTACATCGATACTCTAGATACAAACAACTGCAACGGCGTTAATGTCAATAGAATAAATCACGCGCCAAACACGTCAGCGATGACGTCAGAAGTTCATTATAAATTCGACAACACATTCAATAACCGTGTTTCCGACACTCTAGGTGTGCCAGAAGAATCACAAGATCGGATTACAAATTCTTTAAAAGTTCTCGTCGAGAAACAGGATTTGGAGGAGAGATATCAGGATATTGTGAACGAATGGAGGTTTGTTGCTTTGGTGATGGACAGGTTCCTCTTCTGGTTATTTTTGCTAGCAGCTGTGATGTCGTCAGTTGTGATTTTGATAATCATGCCCTTTAACAAGCCGCCAATTGATTAAAAGAAGTACATTATTATAATTATCGTGTTACCTATTTCTGTAAAATATTTTTACTGGATTATGTATGTCAGCCTGTGCTAAAGAAAACCTGTACTAAAACACCATCTGTGAATAAAAACAACATTTTATATGTCCGCTTGACTTATTTAAACGAACAATTCGCATGTGGACCAAATCAGCTGCCTTCGAAGACGACTTATAGGTGTTGTCCTGGGTGGTCTTTGAAGAAATATTTGACCCATGAGACCTTAGGTCCTAAGACACTGAGCTTGGATAGACATATGGTTCTGTGATGGTGGGTTTATGTTAACAACCCAATTAGTATTTTTGCGTTTGGCTACTACTGATTTAGAAATTTATTAGATTTCCTGCTTCTGTCTCAATTGACACTTTCTTCTTAACATACAGTGTACTTGTAAATGTCAACATGGATCGACACAGAGTTCAAGCCAACACGAATCACGGTAATGAATGGTCATGTTTGACAATATATTTATGAACTCCGCATCCCATTTGAAAGTACTTTAGGTCAAAGACTTCTTAGTCATTTACCTTAAACACACACTTTAAGGTATAGTACATTTATAAATTTGTTTCAATAATGTTTTGAAAGAGAATTGTATATCCGAAAAGAGCAATCCATTCCCTCAATCTCTATTTTGCTGGCACCCACTTAATCCAGTCACTCCAGACTGGGGGTTAAACTTAAAGTGAAACTATAAAAAACACCTTTCAGACAAAACTTTCAGAAAAATCAGGCTCTAAAATTTCAAATAATAATTGTGTTGTCAAAAGTTGCAACACTGTTTTCTACATTTGAAGTTAAATTTCACAGTTTATATAATCTACTTATCAGAAAACTGCGTGTACAGAATTTATACTCCGTATCATCCATAGCAAAATAAGCAAGTCACAGCAAATTAAATCATAAAGTGACCTTACAGTACTTAAAGGCCCAATAAACGTGTCAAACAGCATATTTTTTATTAAACTAAACATTTTAGATTTCACCTGTATGCAAAATAACACAAAAAATAAACCTTACAATAATAAAATGGTATTATCTTATTGATTTGCAGCATGTTTTGCGGATCGTTTAACAAACAGTGAATCTTTCCGAGCTGATTTTCGGCAACTCTCGGCAGGCGACGGTCGCTAATTATGCAGAAGTGCATAAATTGATGACGTATTCCCCACTAAAAGCCGTTACAGGGATGGGTCGTATAATATTTACATCTTTCTTTGTTTACCTTGTAATGAAGTTAAAACTTTAAGAATCTTTATTTTTCCTCGTCTTTTTCTTTCCATGTTTGCATGATTTTGTGTTTACAACTTTTATGTGAATGACGTCACCGCGTTCTGCGTTCTTACGGCCCACGTACGAAAAAAAAACGATAACTTTTCGCAGAGTGATTGTAAACATTGGTTAGTAATTTTGTGGGCTACAAAAATACTGTGACATTTTAATTCGGACCGGGTCTCAATGATTGGGGATTGTTTGAGAACATAAATATTTGGTCATTTATACTTTCTTTTGAAAAGGGTCAACGTGGTTAATTTATTTTTACAATGAAAAAAATAACGTTTTGACAAGTTTATTGGGCCTTTAATGAGCTGTTACTCTTCGGACAGGACGATTATAATTATATTGCTTCAAGTACTATTTCTGTTTAATTTTTACATTATGTTCTAAGATTAAAATAAGTGTTTTACCCGTTATATGGATGAAACGTAGCCAATATCGATATAAATACAACAAGACTTGGACAAAATCGGCATTCGGTTAGTTGTATAGATGGTGTAAATTCTAGAGTGAGTAAATGCGGACAACCTATACTGTGTTTTGGGAATTAAATGCCGATTTGTTGCATTTGATAACATTTATGAACGTTTGCTTGTTTCTTAATATCCATGTACAATAGATTGAGGGCGGAAGGGCCATGCATGTAAATACGAAACTGCACATACACGCAGATGTTAAGTAAACATTTGTAGGTATAATCGATGATTTAAATGTGCAATAAACTACGTAATTAAAAATAATTTGTTTGAGGAATGTGCGATTTATATAATATGCATTAAAAGAATATTCTTTCTCACTGTTATTCACTTATATAATTCAGATGATCCCCATAGTGTATACGTCACAAGGCGTTGCATAGCTAGAATGATTAATTTTACCGCCGTAATTCTGCGTTGTCAGAGGAAACATAACATTTTTAAACAATTGTCTGAAACTTATGTCGCTAAAATTTTCAAAATTATCAAGTCATTATCTTCAAAATTGTAGAAGCAATTCATACCACAAATTGTTTTAAGTGAAATAATGGGGTTTAGCCAAAAGTATACCTGTCACGTTCATGTACACATCACATCGATCGAACATATGTTTTCATTTTCAAGTCAATTATTTGGAAACTTTAGATCACGACTTTGTTAAACATCCTGTTCCCAACAAAACCAGACTGTAACATACCAAATAAAGGTCACGCATATTCAGAGCATATGTTAAAAGTTTCAACTCTATATCTTGAAGTAGTTCACAAGGTATTTAAAAACTCTTACAGACATATATCTAACCTTTTACTACATGAAGTTTTTTTTAATGTATTATAAGGCATAGTGTAAGCAAGCGCACCGTATAATATTTTATACTTCACACTTTTGGGAGTATTGTCAAAATAAGTTTCACTATTTAATTAAATTGAAAAAAAAGAATTGCCATCGACCGAAGCAATGTTTCTGGTACACAGTGTTTTTGATTTTTCAAATATTTATACTAGTTCACGTCTAATAAACACTACACTTCGGTCATGTTCTTTGTTCATGATTGTTATGGTCAATTTTAAATAACAAGACGTTACAAACAACAAGCATAAATGAAGGTGACTGCGAGAATGTCAACTATTGTGGCATTTTGTCTAGACTCTCTAGAGAAGTATTCATAATGAAAGGGGAAATTAGTTCAACGTTCTCCTTTGACTTGAATCAGAGATAAACCAAATAATATGTATTTCCCTTAACAAGACAGCTTTGTACATTTACCAAAATGAATTAACTTAAAGATAGTATGACCAAAGTTTGGTATGAAAGGCTAAATTTAATATAAGAAACCTCTTATTTAAAAACAAATTTATATATCGAAGCAGTTAAAATAACGGTATAAGCGAAAATTTAGTTTAGCCTTTTCTACCAAACTTTGGTATAAGAAATCTCAACAAGAAATTTAAATATCAATGCCGTTCAAATAAAGTTATAAGCGAAATCCTTTGTAGATGCATGTCTAAGCGTAAAAGTTACGGGAAAGGTAATTTTGTGTAAGTCGGGTGGAAAGGTGTCAAAACATACACACAAAAGTGCATAATGAACGCTTAAATATAACACTGGGTGCATTGTACACCGAAAGGTAAAAGTAACATAGGACTTTCTTAGCACGAAGTACATGTATCACTGTCTATAATTTAAATGGGGCACTTCACGGGAAAAGGTACCTTCGGTCATTTTAATTGATATTTTAGTATTTACCAAATTTAGAAAGAACTAACAACTTTAAATTAATTTCTTATAACCAAAATGTAATTTTATAACACATTTTAAAAATAAAATGGTATTTTTACCGCGAAATGCATAATAAATAATGTCGTCTGCTCAAATTTATGACGTCATTTAAACACTGCACAAATAGCTCTTCTGTGAATTTTTAATGATATGGTCCACACAAGCGCCCTTCTCGTCGCTTTCATTATACATAAGCGCATCGCCAAATCGCCAACCCTTGGCGTGCCTGGATCCAAGGTAATAAAACTTAGAATAGAGATCTGTCTCACATCTAAAACATCTTATTGCTGAATGGAGTATATTCAACATACCGGTGTTACGATATTTTTAGCAGTAAGAAGGCGTAACACATCGAAAGGTACATGTAAGCACCAGCATAAACAGAAATTAAAAAGTAGGACACTATCAATGTAAACTGGCGAGCGCATTTAAAATCTCCACAAATCGAACATAGTTGTACTGGATGTTCCCTGAAACATCAGTCAAGGAGAATGAGAAATGTTGTAGCTTAACTGAATATACTACTCAAAAAAGGATCACTTAAAAGATTGTGTTTATTCCTTACATAAGGTTTAAACTATAAAATTTCTGCTGTGATTCTGAAAATATGTTCATTTGACATCAGCTATGTGCCAAAAATTGGGGCAATAATTCAGGATAAAACGGAAAGCGATCCCTATCAAATTTTGAGTAGTATAGTATTAACAGGAGATATTCACATACAAAGAAAAATTTGAAACACGAAGAGATAAATTTGGCATAAAATACATCACAGATTAACTCAACTGAACCTTCTAACAATAAACTACCCAGACAAATGCAAGACAGACGACAAATATGACAAAATACTAGTTTCTATCATAAATAAAAGCATATTCTCTTTGTAGTTGTATCCACAATTGAAGAAGAAACGACGACAGAAAAGTATGAAAGGAGCTTCTTATTTTACTTGCAGAGAAAATTGTTGATTTACTCATATACAGGAATTTCAACGACATCATATCTATGTTAGATTTATAATTAAAATATAGATGTGATGTAACCAAACAGAAAAACGACGATAACACCACGAAAGTTGAGGATAATCAGCGAAACGATTGTCCCGTTTTATAGTAGAGTTATTTCGCTTGTCAAACTAAAACTGCCAGGAGATTGAAGACAACCCGCGAAACATACGTCCCGTTCACAAAGCTCTTCTGTGAATTTTAAATGATATGGTCCATACCAGGGAACGAATCCGTAAGTAGACAGTGCCTATCCATGCAATGTCAGTTACGCTTACCGATAATCACAATCGCCTTTCTCGTCGCTTTCATTACACATAAGCGCATCGCCAACCCTCGGCGTGTCTGGTCCCAAGGTAATAAAATTTAGAATGGAGATCTGCCTCACATCTAAAACATCCGATTGGCTGAATGGAGTATATTCGACATACCGATGTAACGACATTTTCAGCTGTACGAATGATAACACATTGAAAGGTAAGCACCAGCATAAACAGAAATTAAAAAAATAGGACACTACCAATGTAATTTGGCGAGCGCAGTAAAATTCTCCACAAATCGAACATAGTTGCACTGGATGTTCTTCTGAAACCTCAGTCAAAGAGAATGAGAAATATTGTACCTTAACTGAATAGTATTAACAGGGATATTCGCATACAAAGAAATATTTGACACACGAAGAGATACATTCGGCATAAATTACATCACAGATTAACTCAACTGAACCTTCTAACAATAAACTACCCAGACAAATAAGAGACAGACGACAATGAGACAAAATATACTACTTTCTTTTATAAATAAAAACATATTCCCTTTGAAATTGTATCCACAATTTAAGAAGAAACGACAGCAGAAAAGTATGAAGGGAGCTTCTTATTTTAGCTGTAGAGCCAATTGTCGATTTTCTCATATATAGGATGTTCAACGACATCATATCTATGTTAGATTTTATAATTAAAATATAGATGTGATGTAACCAAACAGAAAAACGACGATAACACCACGAAAGTTGAGGATAATCAGCGAAACAATTGTCCCGTTTTATAGTAGAGTTATCTCGCTTGTCAAACTAAAACTTCCAAGAGATTGAAGACAACCCGCGAAACATTCGTCCCTTTTAAATGTTGAGCTTTCTCCCTTGTCCTTTAAGTAACATATGCACGTAAAATGTTTGCAAGTACTTTGTTAGCTAATGTGCAATATTAAAGAAAAAGATATTTTTATTTAAAAAAAACAACACAACGAAGTAATGAGGAAAATCACATTAAATTGTACCCGGTTCTACGTTGTTTTGTGATAATTACAGATGTTAATAAAAAGGAAATGACTTGTATTAAAATATTGTTTTGTTAAAGAATAATACACTCTCTAATAATTGTCATTCATTTTCAAAAAAAAGTTAATTTTTAGAATATCAACTTCTGTTCTAGGTTCTTTTTTTCTTAGATATTGATACTTTATCTTCAAGTAACATGTATTTCGGTCAGTGCCCAAGGTTACAAAACTGAGCCTGGAAACCAGTCTCAAATCTCAAGCATCTGATTGGCTGAAACTCAGCTTTATAACCTTCAACCCAAGTCACGAGAAAAAGTGTTTTCCATGGAATCTTTGAATGCCAATGAGACGAGCCTGCAATATGTTCATATTTCATGTGTTCGAATACTTTTGAAGGTCCATTTTCATATATTCCTAAAACCGCATCAAACATGTCAAAATCTCATATCAACTTCAAGCCGAAATGAATCACAAATACTCCAATTAATGATACTATGTTGTTATTTAGCTTTCCAAGTTAATGAGTACATGAATTTCTAAATTTAAAATCATAATGAAAAGCAAAAGTGTTACACAGTATTAATAGATTCAACTGAAAGTAAGTAATGAGCTTATGGAAATATTTGTGGAAAGATACATATGCCAATAAACTATATTGAGTGAATGAATAAAATTTTTAACCTTTGTTGTCATCCATATTTTTTAATAAATAATAACAGCAATAAATGTAGCTTATAATGTACTTCTTCATTGTCTAATCTTGCGGAAAATAACAGCTTCATACATACAGTTGCTAAACATAGGGTAATTTGGTGTTCGCAAATGAAAGGAAACAGACAATTGTGCAATGCCATGTACACTAATGAAACGCTTTAACTTAAAAATATTTTGACCTTAAAATTATCATCTAAGCATTAAAAAGAACATCAATTAAAATGTTATTTTTTGTAACAGTACTGACCAAACTGTGGACATGGCTTTGAAATGATAATTACTGCGGGGTGTACTTAAATTTGACCATAAAGATTTGGCATTTCTTGGAAGACCAGAGAGCAACAAATATTCTCGCGATCAAATGTTTGTACCCAATCAAAGGTATATTTCCACTTCGTAGGCAGACCACCAAACCATTGGTTATTAAAAGGGTTTTATTACATAAACGGACACATGTTATGATGAAACTTTGTTTAAATAGTCATGTAAGGTTATGCAAGAAGATCAAAATATGAATTTTAAGATAATTATACAATAAAATTAATTATACTTATAATTTATTCTTCATACAACCGAGAGGTTGGTAATTTGAATATTGGTGACACAATAATAAATAATACATTTACTTCAAATTCATAGTGTTTGCGTACAACTAGATATACATGATTGAACTTTATTCTCTGCGGTAACAGCCTTTAAAGAATATTTCAAGAATTAATGAAAAAACAACGTATGATTTTTGTCAAGGCTAAAACTAAATCAAGGTGACGGATTAAAACAGTCAATTATCAAAACAATAAATAGTTTTCCGTTACCACAATCCATATTAATAAATAACTTTCCGTGATCGCAGGAAAAGCGCTACTGAAATGATCCTTTAAGTCCAAGATTAGTATTAAATGAAAAAGTGAAATATGGATATCAGAAATCGCCACACTAAAAACCACAGCCTCCCCACGCAGCGAAGAAGAAGGAAGAGAACCCATTCTAGGACAGTTGTTAGAACATGTTTTCAGCAGAACAATTACCCTTCCCCTATGAAGTCTATATTTAAAATAAAACAAGATGGTCTTCGACAATTGATAAAAATATTTAACATTCACAAAACATAAATCTATACCAACAATTGTGAACTTCTTCTGCTTCTTGAGTGGGGTATATATATATATTTATGGGGTACTACAATATGTTCTTGAGATAATACTGAAAGAAAAAGCCAACTTCAAGAAATTCGAGAAAGACACCCCCATGTCTACTTTCGGTTTCAAGTGCAAATCATTTTGATGTATCTTTTCAAAACTCGACATTAATTCTCACTGGCAGACCAGGGAAAGTGAAGGATGAAAGTGTCCTGTGGCTGTATTTTTGTTTGGACGCTCAAGTTATTTGAAAAAAAAAATGACAGTTTTATTTACATAGAACAGACACAAACAAAAGCAAATACCGTCTGCACAAGAACTCTAAAATAGGATAGCTGAATGTTTTAACCGTGAAACCGAAAGTAGACAGGAAGGCAGTCTTTCTTCAATTTTGACTTACTGTAGATCAGCATATTCTTATTTCAGGTATGAGTTGTTTTGATAAATTGTCCGTGAATTTCATAGTTCTTATACAAAAGTTTTTTGTTTTGTTTTATTATGTTCTTCGTAATTAGAACATGAATTAGACATAACTGAGCGTGCAAACATTAGTACATCCTTAGTAAAAAATCGTCACTGAAATCTATGTGACAATGTGTATTTCTCCCAAAATTCAATTTCGACATTTTAGCCAGTTTGTTTTTGCCATTTGTAATGTTTGTCTCCGCTTTACAGGCTTTCTGTTATCGAATCAATTACAATTAGTTCGACAATACCTAGCTGTTGTGGTGACATTTGTTGTAACGAAGTAGTAATCTGACTTTGGAGTAAACAAGATTGGAAAAGGCGGATTATCAGATAATCTTTATGTTTACAAAAATCGTAAAATTCCCTTTGTAAGTAAACAAATATTCTGAAGAAATTAATTAAATCTGGATTAAAATAACGCATAGAAAGTCAGTGAACTTTTGGGTGGAAATTCCCAATGAAGTGAACTCAGTCACCTTACATAACATATTCTACAGAGACTGGAAAAGAATAAAAACTTAAAAGAATGCAAAATATTAATAAAAATTATCTTTGATTAAATAAAACGTGCATGTTGTATACATGTTGATTTTTCAACCTATTTTATTGAATCTATCAAACAAGTGTAAATTGCAATGAAGGAGTATTAATGACCTATTAAAGAACACAAACAAATTTCAAGCTGCTTAATGCGATTGAAAAATAATAACATTTTCCGTTTCAAATGTTGAGCTATCACCTTTCAAGTAAAAATATGCATTATCTTGTTTGCAAGAACTTTGTTGTCTAATTTGCACTATGTAAATAAACGATAGTTTAATGACAAAAAAACAACGACGACGAATTAATGAGAAAAATCACATTTAGTATAATCGGTTATAATTTGTTTTGTGACTATTACCGGTAAAAGGATATTAACAAAAAGAAAATGATTTGTATAAAATATCGTTTTGTGAAATAATGAGCACGACAAACGTCACAATTTCTAAAATCTTTACAATTACCTCTCCAATCATTTAATTGTAGACAAAAGTAAACTTTCAAAAAAATCAAATTTTAGCAATTTCGCCTAGTATGTAATTCGTTCTTTAAATAAAATGTATTCGGGGCAGGTCCCGGGAAAAGTTACTTCCGTTAAATTTTCTGACATAGAAGATGTTACTACATTGTATATATATAATAAAATAGAAGTAAATATTATATTCCAATATCTAAGAGTTGATTTTGTTAATCATTTTGACTATAAAATGTTAATTTTACCGCAAAATGAATAATAAGCAATTAGATGGTCAATCTGGTCAATTTAGATGTCATTTCATGGATAAACATCAGCGTTCCGAAGTCTCATTTTCTTGTGCAGCTCAAGATATTATTAATAAATAGATAGTTCGAAAAAATATCAAATCTGTTTTTAGAAAGATTGCCAGTTTAATTAACGGTCTTATCGCCGCCCCACCACGCCTTGTATTTTATTCAATTCCGCCCGTTGTTTTCTCGGTGAGGGAAAACCCTTGCTTTTTTCTGTGAACCATATGACGCTTAACATGGAAAAGTATTAATCTAAAATACCGTTTGGAATGGATCGGTTTACTGATGTTAATATTTATATACGCTCATCCCGGGCTATATGCGGCGTTTGCAATAATATGCCTTTTTATTACTGAAAATGAAACGAGCCTGCAATTCTTTCATGTTTGATGTGTTTGGCTGCTTTTAAAGGTCTCTTTTCTATATACATTTTTATTATACTGCAAAGAAATTTGCTTGAATTTGATTGGATAATTTTCCGTTGATGAATATCCGTATTTACGGATCGGCCGTAGATATGAACGCACGTGCCTAAATTTCCCTCTCTGGCCTCTCACCTTTTCTTTTCGTCCGCCATTTTGTTTTGAATTTCCGTAAAATGCATAATTTGAAGCCGATCTTGTAAATTATAAAGCGGTATGCTTAGGGATTACTAAAATTGTTACAGAAAATATTTGTGTTATGTTTTTAACGTTGAAAACGATCAGATTATTCTCAAATTTTGTAAATAAATATCAAACCGATATTCCATTCAATTTCTATAGTAGTGACGTCATGCAGGTAAATTAATGACGTCAGACATGTAATTATTGAGGTTCTCAGCGGGGAATTAAGCCGTTCGGCATTAAATATGCGAAATAAATGAAAAATCTATGTTTTCTAATTATTTTTGTCTGAAAAAGTCTTTGCAGTATATTAAAACAATTATTTGGTTCCTTGAAAGGGTATGTGAGGATATATTGCCGGTCTGGGTGTCATATTATCCCTCGCCTGCGGCTCGGGTAATATGACACCCAGACCGGCAATATATCCTCACATTCCCTGTCAAGAAACCAAATAACTATATAGTATTCCTGAAATCGCATCAAAAATGTCAAAATCTCATCTCACCTTCAAGCCCGAATAAATCACACATGCTCAGATTAATGATACAATTTCAATATTAAGCGATTTAAGTTATATTCATTGAATTGCTAAATTTAAAATCATATTGAAAAGCAATAGTGTATTTATAGATTAAATTGAATGTTAGTAGTTAGCTAGTGGAAATATTTGCTACAAATTTCAATATACTACAAGAATGATTTTTTGGCCTTGGTTGCTTCCCAACCATCCTGAAATAAATAAATACAATAAGAAAGCAAACTAACATAAAATTGACCGGCAGGTTGACCAGAAATGAAGTTATGTACTTTGTTCTCCTTACTGTTCAATCTTTTACGGTAAATTACAGCATTTTACAGCATTTTAGAGACGGTTGCTAAACATGTGGTGTTCGCAAATGACAGGATACAGCAGACTGATCATGTACACTTACGAAACGCTTTAAAATATTTTGACATTTTCAAGTAATTATCTAAGCAAGCATTAAAAAGAACATTTATTACCATTGTAATATAATTGTACTAACCAATATGAAAAAGCTTTGAAATGGTCATTTGTGAAGCGTGTACTTTAAATTAGCCCTAAAGATTTTGCATTTCGCGGAAGTTCAGAGAGCAACCAATATCCTCTCGATAATATGTTTGTACCCAATCTAAGTTATACTTCCATGCATGCTATAAAATTATATATTTATAATACACAGCTTTTTAAAGAATATTTCAAGAATGAATGAAAAAACAACGTATGATTTTGTCAAGGCTAAAATTAAATCAGGGTGACGGATTAACAAAGTCAAGTATCAGGACAATAAAAAGTTTTCCGTTACCACAATCCAGATCAATAAATAACTTTTTGTGACCGCAGGTAAAGCTCTACTGAATGATCTTTAAGTCCACGATTTGAATTAAGTAAACCTATTCTAGGACAGTTGAAAGGACGTGCCAGAACCTGCTATCTCCATATTTTGAAATTTTACAGGAGGACCAATTTTTATCTTCACGAATTTAATAATGGCTTTATTCAAAGAGTGACACAGAAGTTTTATTTAGATTTCCTTTATTTTTTATAGGATACATGCATTTGATCTTTATCTTCTAAAAATAAGGTAAAATATGATAAAATTGTTCTGGCATTGCAAAATTACCCCTTTTTGCAGTTACCAGTCTGTGCCAAAACATTCTATGAAGATATAGCCTGTTTTGGCATTCAAAAATCCTTTGAATTTGTGTTAGCATTACTGTGCCAGAACAAGCTATAAACTGATAGCTTGTAAAAACAATACATATTGCAGTTCTTGTGACTGTCAAAAACATTCTATAAAATGATGGTACTTTCTGGCACTGACAAAGTTTTGATCAATATGCCTTTAAAGGCATACAAGAACATGATATTGAGAAATAGATGGTTATGGCATAAGGAGTTATTTATTAACATGTGTATTTTTCAAGTCTAAAAAGGTCTAAAATTAGATGTCCTCAATTGACTAAAATACACAGTTACAATTTTTTCTTCTGGAAAACACAAATTGTGTGTTGCTTTGCTATAAGTGTTTGCACGTTAATTAAAAATTAATATTTCACAGTCAGTTCATTACATTTGTAACCCAAAACAATGAAATTACTGTGTAAAAAAAGTTAATGAGTCTAAGCAACACAATTCTAAACAGTTTGTTTTTACACATGAAAATTATGTTTAGATGTTGTGATGGTCATAGGCAGAATCAGTCAAGCTAAGCAACATGCATCTTTAGACGAAATCTGAATCACTGTTGGATTCTGCAATCACGTCTGGTTCTGGTAGCTGATCTTTTTTACTATTGCTTGTAGTATTCATGGAATTCTTGAGGAATAACTCCATCTCTATATTAAAGAGATAAGTAATTATGGCCGAATGAGTAATTTATCTACCTGTATGTTTTACAAGTCCAAAAAGGTCTAAAATAAGATTTCCTGATTTGACTTTACAAATCTGCACAATAATATCTGCAGAAAACAAAAAAATGTATGTTAGGCAGTTAGTATGTTTGTTAAAATATCAAATTTCACCGTCAAATTATTTACATTTGTAACACAAAACAATGAAATTATTGTAAAATAGGTAAATTTGTTTTATTCGTAACACAATTAAATCCATTTCGGTTAAATTTTATTTACTTTCATGATGCATATTGTTTTCAACAATAAATATACAAATTTGTTCATTATTCACAGTGAATATCTTACGCAAAGCATTCTTTATCTATAGCCAAAATGTGAATATCTGTTGGAATCTAAATATCTGGTTCTGGGAGATGTTTTCTTTAACTTTTGCTAGATGACTTGTATTATTTATGAAAAAATAATGAAGCATGCTTCAGGAATAGCAACACTAAGAAAACATAGCCTCCGCACACAGCTAAACAATAGCGCCGAAGTGCCAAAAATACGCACATCGATGAATTTGGTATTTTTTGTACCAATAAAGGGCCATAACTATGAAGTGGCTGAAGCGATCTGGCTAGTTATCGGACTTGGTCGAGTTATTATGCCCATACACGTTATCTCAAAATTTCATGAAGATCTATCAACCAGTGTAAGAGTTATTGAGCAAGCATTGCTGTGGATGCCGCCCGGATACCTGCCCGCCATGGTTGTTCCCATAATAAAACCCATCTTCGACGGCCGTATAAAAAGTAGAGAAGAAAATGGGATGTGTTACACAATTTAAGATATTACACAACAAACAGTTAACAAAAAGTGGATGAACTTAATTTTTGCATAATTATATTAATTTGTTTTCTTTTTATCAAAAATTGACTTACAAGTTACATTGTATCTGTTTTCATAGCAAGGTCTCTACAGTGTTGGCCTGCTGTTCTGTAAATCCCATAATCTTTAATTTCACACTTTTATCGTCTCACCCGGCTTTTCTTCCTTATAAACATGTAACAGAAGCCTATTAAAAGGCCTCTTACTAATCCAAAAATAAAGTATTTTTTTCCCAACTGTGGCAGAGACTCTTCCTAAAATACTAGGAAAGATGTCCAAAAACAGTAAAAAATCCTCTAAGGGGTGATCAAAAATTGAAGTCTGAACAATATAGTGCTTACAAAATAATCGTTACAGTGATCATAAGCTTAAACAATTAATCTTGAGGAATGAAGTACTAGAGAGATTAAACCAAATGAATAAGTGCATTTCACTATTTGTGACAAAAGGAATTGCAGTAAAGTATCGATATTCATTAAATTGAGACTTCGCCGAGTAAAAGTATAAAACAATTTAAAGAATTATTATAGCAGAAACCCGGTTCCGATCAATAATTATTATTTTAATCAATAATTTGAACTTTAAGATACCAATATAATAGTATATTGAACTGCTTTAATTTTGGGTACGAGTATTGGGCACAGCTGTGACTGATTTCTTTCTTTTCAATTTCACTCCTATATAACGTCTGGGAAATCATGAAAAAGTGAACAACAACAACTAAACTCGGGATTGTATCAGACTGAGAACAAATAATCGACTTTCGCCTTTTAAACTACGCTATAAAAGGTTTAGGTTTATATAACAACTTTAATTTAACAACACAGAACTGCATGCTTTTATCAGTTGCATATTGTTCTGGTTGTGTCATGCATTAAATGTTCTTCAAATTATTTTAGGTATCTATTTGACTGTAACCATGGGAATGACATCACTATCCATAATACTGACAGTTTTTGTGCTACAGTTGCATCATGTGGGACCCCATCAAAGAGGAGTTCCAAGATGGCTGCAAATTTTCTCACATGACATACTGGCAAGGGTCATGTGTTTGCGGCCAAAAGTAAACCCATTTATATATCTTTCTGACAGGAAAGGCGAAATGTGTCTTAGCTCGTACATCGATACTCTAGATACAAACAACTGCAACGGCGTTAATGTCAATAGAATAAATCACGCGCCAAACACGTCAGCGATGACGTCAGAAGTTCATTATAAATTCGACAACACATTCAATAACCGTGTTTCCGACACTCTAGGTGTGCCAGAAGAATCACAAGATCGGATTACAAATTCTTTAAAAGTTCTCGTCGAGAAACAGGATTTGGAGGAGAGATATCAGGATATTGTGAACGAATGGAGGTTTGTTGCTTTGGTGATGGACAGGTTCCTCTTCTGGTTATTTTTGCTAGCAGCTGTGATGTCGTCAGTTGTGATTTTGATAATCATGCCCTTTAACAAGCCGCCAATTGATTAAAAGAAGTACATTATTATAATTATCGTGTTACCTATTTCTGTAAAATATTTTTACTGGATTATGTATGTCAGCCTGTGCTAAAGAAAACCTGTACTAAAACACCATCTGTGAATAAAAACAACATTTTATATGTCCGCTTGACTTATTTAAACGAACAATTCGCATGTGGACCAAATCACCTGCCTTCGAAGACGACTTATAGGTGTTGTCCTGGGTGGTCTTTGAAGAAATATTTGACCCATGAGACCTTAGGTCCTAAGACACTAAGCTTGGATAGACATATGGTTCTGTGATGGTGGGTTTATGTTAACAACCCAATTAGTATTTTTGCGTTTGGCTACTACTGATTTAGAAATTTATTAGATTTCCTGCTTCTGTCTCAATTGACACTTTCTTCTTAACATACAGTGTACTTGTAAATGTCAACATGGATCGACACAGAGTTCAAGCCAACACGAATCACGGTAATGAATGGTCATGTTTGACAATATATTTATGAACTCCGCATCCCATTTGAAAGTACTTTAGGTCAAAGACTTCTTAGTCATTTACCTTAAACACACACTTTAAGGTATAGTACATTTATAAATTTGTTTCAATAATGTTTTGAAAGAGAATTGTATATCCGAAAAGAGCAATCCATTCCCTCAATCTCTATTTTGCTGGCACCCACTTAATCCAGTCACTCCAGACTGGGGGTTAAACTTAAAGTGAAACTATAAAAAACACCTTTCAGACAAAACTTTCAGAAAAATCAGGCTCTAAAATTTCAAATAATAATTGTGTTGTCAAAAGTTGCAACACTGTTTTCTACATTTGAAGTTAAATTTCACAGTTTATATAATCTACTTATCAGAAAACTGCGTGTACAGAATTTATACTCCGTATCATCCATAGCAAAATAAGCAAGTCACAGCAAATTTAATCATAAAGTGACCTTACAGTACTTAAAGGCCCAATAAACGTGTCAAACAGCATATTTTTTATTAAACTAAACATTTTAGATTTCACCTGTATGCAAAATAACACAAAAAATAAACCTTACAATAAGAAAATGGTATTATCTTATTGATTTGCAGCATGTTTTGCGGATCGTTTAACAAACAGTGAATCTTTCCGAGCTGATTTTCGGCAACTCTCGGCAGGCGACGGTCGCTAATTATGCAGAAGTGCATAAATTGATGACGTATTCCCCACTAAAAGCCGTTACAGGGATGGGTCGTATAATATTTACATCTTTCTTTGTTTACCTTGTAATGAAGTTAAAACTTTCAGAATCTTTATTTTTCCTCGTCTTTTTCTTTCCATGTTTGCATGATTTTGTGTTTACAACTTTTATGTGAATGACGTCACCGCGTTCTGCGTTCTTACGGCCCACGTACGAAAAAAAAACGATAACTTTTCGCAGAGTGATTGTAAACATTGGTTAGTAATTTTGTGGGCTACAAAAATACTGTGACATTTTAATTCGGACCGGGTCTCAATGATTGGGGATTGTTTGAGAACATAAATATTTGGTCATTTATACTTTCTTTTGAAAAGGGTCAACGTGGTTAATTTATTTTTACAATGAAAAAAAAAACGTTTTGACAAGTTTATTGGGCCTTTAATGAGCTGTTACTCTTCGGACAGGACGATTATAATTATATTGCTTCAAGTACTATTTCTGTTTAATTTTTACATTATGTTCTAAGATTAAAATAAGTGTTTTACCCGTTATATGGATGAAACGTAGCCAATATCGATATAAATACAACAAGACTTGGACAAAATCGGCATTCGGTTAGTTGTATAGATGGTGTAAATTCTAGAGTGAGTAAATGCGGACAACCTATACTGTGTTTTGGGAATTAAATGCCGATTTGTTGCATTTGATAACATTTATGAACGTTTGCTTGTTTCTTAATATCCATGTACAATAGATTGAGGGTGGAAGGGCCATGCATGTAAATACGAAACTGCACATACACGCAGATGTTAAGTAAACATTTGTAGGTATAATCGATGATTTAAATGTGCAATAAACTACGTAATTAAAAATAATTTGTTTGAGGAATGTGCGATTTATATAATATGCATTAAAAGAATATTCTTTCTCACTGTTATTCACTTATATAATTCAGATGATCCCCATAGTGTATACGTCACAAGGCGTTGCATAGCTAGAATGATTAATTTTACCGCCGTAATTCTGCGTTGTCAGAGGAAACATAACATTTTTAAACAATTGTCTTAAACTTATGTCGCTAAAATTTTCAAAATTATCAAGTCATTATCTTCAAAATTGTAGAAGCAATTCATACCACAAATTGTTTTAAGTGAAATAATGGGGTTTAGCCAAAAGTATACATGTCACGTTCATGTACACATCACATCGATCGAACATATGTTTTCATTTTCAAGTCAATTATTTGGAAACTTTAGATCACGACTTTTTTAAACATCCTGTTCCCATCAAAACCAGACTGTAACATACCAAATAAAGGTCACGCATATTCAGAGCACATGTTAAAAGTTTCAACTCTATATCTTGAAGTAGTTCACAAGGTTTTTAAAAACTCTTACAATGTACAGACATATATCTAACCTTTTACTACATGAAGTTTTTTTTAATGTATTATCAGGCATACTGTAAGCAAGCGCACCGTATAATATCTTACACTTCACACTTTTGGGAGTATTGTCAAAATAAGTTTCACTATTTAATTAAATTGAAAAAAAACAACAATTGCCATCCACCGAAGCAATGTTTCTGGTACACAGTGTTTTTGATTTTTCAAATATTTATACTAGTTCACGTCTAATAAACACTACTGACTCTACTACAATCAATTTCTTCGGTCATGTTCTTTGTTCATGATTGTTATGGTCAATTTTAAATAACAAGACGTTACAAACAACAAGCATAAATGAAGGTGACTGCGAGAATGTCAACTATTGTGGCATTTTGTCTAGACTCTCTAGAGAAGTATTCATAATGAAAGGGGAAATTAGTTCAACGTTCTCCTTTGACTTGAATCAGAGATAAACCAAATAATATGTATTTCCCTTAACAAGACAGCTTTGTACATTTACCAAAATGAATTTACTTAAAGATAGTATGACCAAAGTTTGGTATGAAAGGCTAAATTTAATATAAGAAACCTCTTATTTAAAAACACATTTATATATCGAAGAAGTTAAAATAACGGTATAAGCGAAAATTTAGTTTAGCTTTTTCTACCAAACTTTGGTATAAGAAATCTCAAGAAGAAATTTAAATATCAATGCCGTCCAAATAAAGTTATAAGCGAAATCCTTTGTAGATGCATGTCTAAGCGTAAAAGTTACGGGAAAGGTAATTTTGTGTAAGTCGGGTGGAAAGGTGTCAAAACATACACACAAAATTGCATTATGAACGCTTAAATATAACACTGGGTGCATTGTACACCGAAAGGTAAAAGTAACATTTGACTTTCTTGGCACGAAGTACATGTATCACTGTCTTTAATTTAAATGGGGCACTTCACGGGAAAAGGTACCTTCGGTCATTTTAATTGATATTTTAGTATTTACCAAATTTAGAAAGAACTAACAACTTTAAATTAATTTCTTATAACTAAAATGTAATTTTATAACACATTTTAAAAATAAAATGGTATTTTTACCGCGAAATGCATTATAAATAATGTCGTCTGCTCAAATTTATGACGTCATTTAAACACTGCACAAATAGCTCTTCTGTGAATTTTTAATGATATGGTCCACACAAGCGCCCTTCTCGTATCTTTCATTATACATAAGCGCATCGCCAACCCTTGGCGTGCCTGGATCCAAGGTAATAAAACTTAGAATAGAGATCTGTCTCACATCTAAAACATCTAATTGCTGAATGGAGTATATTCATCATACCGATGTTACGATATTTTTAGCAGTAAGAATGCGTAACACATCGAAAGGTACATGTAAGCACCAGCATAAACAGAAATTAAAAAGTAGGACACTATCAATGTAAATTGGCGAGCGCATTTAAAATCTCCACAAATCGAACATAGTTGTACTGGATGTTCCCTGAAACATCAGTCAAAGAGAATGAGAAATGTTGTAGCTTAACTGAATAAACTACTCAAAAAGGATCACTTAAAAGATTGTGTTTATTCCTTACATAAGGTTTAAACTATAAAATTTCTGCTGTGATTCTGAAAATATGATCATTTGACATCAGCTATTTGCCAAAAGTTGGGGCAATAATTCAGGATAAAACGGAAAGCGATCCCTATCAAATTTTGAGTAGTATAGTATTAACAGGAGATATTTGCATACAAAGAAAAATTTGAAACACGAAGAGATGCATTTGGCATAAAATATATCACAGATTTACTCAACTGAACCTTCTAACAATAAACTACCCAGACAAATGCAAGACAGACGACAAATATGACAAAATACTAGTTCTTATTATAAATAAAAATATATTCTCTTTGTAGTTGTATCCACAATTGAAGAAGAAACGACGGCAGAAAAGTATGAAGGGAGCTTCTTATTTTACTTGCAGAGAAAATTGTTGATTTACTCATATACAGGAATTTCAACGACATCATATCTATGTTAGATTTTATAATTAAAATATAGATGTGATGTAACCAAACAGAAAAACGACGATAACAACACGAAAGTTGAGGATAATCAGCGAAACAATTGTCCCGTTTCATAGTAGTTATCTCGCTTGTCAAACTAAAACTGCCAAGAGATTGAAGACAACCCGCGAAACATTCGTCCCGTTCACAAAGCTCTTCTGTGAATTTTAAATGATAGGGTCCATACTAGGGAACGAATCCGTAAGCAGACAGTGCCTATCCATGCAATGTCAATTACGCTTACCGATAATCACAATCGCCTTTCTCGTCGCTTTCATTACACATAAGCGCATCGCCAACCCTCGGCGTGCCTGGTCCCAAGGTAATAAAATTTAGAATAGAGATCTGTCTCACATCTAAAACATCCGATCGGCTGAATGGAGTATATTCGACATACCGATGTAACGACATTTTCAGCTGTACGAACGCATAACACATTGAAAGGTTAGCACCAGCATAAACAAAAATTTAAAAAAATAAGACACTACCAATGTAATTTGGCGAGCGCAGTAAAAATCGAACATAGTTGTACTGGATGTTCTTCTGAAACCTCAGTCAAAGAGAATGAGAAATGTTGTACCTTAACTGAATAGTATGAACAGGGATATTCGCATACAAAGAAATATTTGACACACAAAGAGATACATTCGGCATAAAATACATCACAGATTAACTCAACTGAACCTTCTAACAATAAACTACCCAGCGAATAAGAGACAGACGACAAATGAGACAAAATATACTACTTTCTTTTATAAATAAAAACATGTTCCCTTTGAAATTGTATCCACAATTAAAAAAGAAACGACTGCAGAAATGTATGAAGGGAGCTTCTTATTTTAGTTGTAGAGTCAATTGTTGATTTTCTCATATATAGGAAGTTCAACGACATCATATCTATGTTAGCTTTTATAATTAAAATAATTAAAGATGTGATGTAACCAAACAGAAAAACGACGATAACACCACGAAGTTGAGGATAATCAGCGAAACGATTGTCCCGTTTTATGGTAGAGTTATCTCGCTTGTCGAACTAAAACTGCCAAGAGATTGAAGACAACCCGCGAAACATTCGTCCCTTTCAAATGTTGAGCTATCTCCCTTGTCCTTTAAGTAACATATGCACGTATAATGTTTGCAAGTACTTTGTTAGCTAATGTGCAATATTAAAGCAAAAGATATTTTTATTTAAAAAAAAACACAACGAAGTAATGAGGAAAATCACATTTAATTGTACCGGGTTCTAAGTTGTTTTGTGATTATTACAAATATTAATAACACAGAAATGACTTGTATTAAAATATTGTTTTGTTTAAGAATAATACACTCTCTAATAATTGTCATTCATTTTCAAAAAAAGTTAATTTTTAGAATATCAACTTTTGTTCTAGGTTCTGTTTTTCTTAGATATTGATACTTTATCTTAAAGTAACATGTATTTCGGTCAGGTCACGAGAAAAAGTGTCGTACGTGGAATCTTTTGATTCTCGTAGGACGAGCCTGCAATATGTTCATATTTCATGTGTTCGAATGCTTTTGAAGGTCCATTTTCATATATTCCTAAAACCGCATCAAACATGTCAAAATCTCATATCAACTTCAAGCCGAAATGAATCACAAATACTCCAATTAATGATACTATGTTATTAATTAGCTTTTCAAGTTAAGTACATGAATTTCTAAATTTATAATCATAATGAAAAGCAATAGTGTTACACAGTAATGAGTTAATGGAAATATTTGTGGAAAGATACAAATGCCAATAAACTATATTGAGCGAATGCATAAAATATTTAACCTTTGTTGTCATCCATATTTTAAATAAATAATAACAGCAATAAATGTAGCTATGTACTTCTTCATTGTTTTATCTTGCGGAAAATAACAGCTTCATACATACAGTTGCTAAACATAGGGTCATTTGGTGTTCGCAAATGAAAGGAAACAGACAATTGTGCAATGCCATGTACACTAATGAAACGCTTTAAATTAAATATTATTTTGACCTTTTCTTAAAAGTAATCATCTAAGCATTCAATTACACATTTATTTTTTGTAACAGTACTGACCAAAATGTGGACATGGCTTTGAAATGATAATTAATGCGGGGTGTACTTATATTTAACCATAAAGATTTTGCATTTCGCGGAAGACCAGAGAGCAACAAAAATCCTCGCGATCAAATGTTTGTAACCAGTCGAAGGTATATTCCCACTTCGTAGGCAGACCACCAAACCAATGGTTATTAAAAGGGTTTTATTACATAAACGGACACATGTTGTGATGAAACTTTGTTTAAATAGTCATGTAAGGTTATGCAAGAAGATCAAAATATTCATTTTAAGATTTTACAATAAAATTAACTAAACTCATAATGTATTCTTCATACAACCGAGAGGTTGGTGATTTGAATATTGGTGACACTATAATAAATAATACATTTACTTCAAATTTATAGTGTATACGTACAACTGGATATACATGTACATGATATATAACTTTATTCTCGGCGGTCACAGCCTTTAAAGAATATTTCAAGAATGAATGAAAAACAACGTATGATTTTTGTCAAGGCTAAAATTAAATCAGGGTGACGGATTAAAACAGTCAAATATCAAAACAATAAATAGTTTTCCGTTACCACAATCCATATTAATAAATAACTTTCCGTGATCGCAGGAAAAGCGCTACTGAAATAAACTTTTAAGTCCAAGATTAGTATTGAAATGAAAAAGTGAAATATGCATTATCAGGAATCGCCACAATAAAACACCACAGCCTCCAAACTCCCCGCAGTGGTTACTTCCCCTTACAGTATCAGTAATTTGTGTAGCGAAACGAATCAAATCACTGCGCGGAGGTTGCACAGCCTCCCCACGCAGCGAAAAAGAAGAGAGAAAACCCATTCTAGGAGACTTGTAAAAACATGTTTTCAGCTGAACAATAACCCTTCCCTATGAAGTCTATATTTAAAATAAAACAAATGGTCTTCGACAATAGATAAAAAAATTTAACATTCACAAAAAGGGAATCTATATTAACAATTGTAAACTTCTTCTGCTTCTTGAGTGGGGTATGCAAAAACAAAAAAGAAGTTTTTCTGGGAAAGTTGAGTTCTTTTCAAAATAAAAATGCATCAATTCGCAATACTGAAGATCATTATAGCACATGTAACGTTAGCAAAAGCTAACAAACATTATCTAACTACAATATGTTCTTGAGATAATACTGAAAGAAAAAGCCAATTTCAAGAAATTCGAGAAAGACACCCTCATGTCTACTTTCGGTTTCAAGTGCAAATCATTTTGATGTATCTTTTCAAAACTCGACATTAATTCTCACTGGCAGACCAGTGAAAGTGAAGGATGAAAGTGTCCTGGGGCTATATTTTGTTTGGATGCTCAAGTTATTTGGAAAAAATTGTTTTATTTACATAGAACAGACACAAACAAAAGCAAATACCGTCTCAACGAGAACTCTTAAGTTGGATAGCTGAATGTTTTAACCGTGAAACCGAAAGTAGACAGGAAGGCAGTCTTTCTTCAATTTTGACTTATTGTAGATCAGCATATTCGTATTTCAGGTATGAGTTGTTTTGATAAATTGTCCATGAATTTCATAGTTCTTATACAAAAGTTTTTTTTTGTTTTAGTATGTTCTTCGTAATTAGAACATGAATTAGACATAACTGAGCGTGCAAACATTAGTACATCCTTAGTAAAAAATCGTCACTTAAATCTATGTGACAATGTGTATTTCTCCCAAAATTCAATTTCGACATTTTAGCCAGTTTGTTTTTGCCATTTGTAATGTTTGTCTCCCCTTTACAGGCTTTCTGTTATCGAATCAATTACAATTAGTTCGACAATACCTAGCTGTTGTGGTGACATTTGTTGTGACGAAGTAGTAATCTGACTTTGGAGTAATTAAGACTGCAATATGCGGATTATCAGATAATCTTTATGTTTACAAAATCGTAAAATTCCCTTTGTAAGAAAACAAATGTTCTGAAGAAATTAATTAAATTTTGATTAAAATAACGCATAGAAAGTCAATGAACTTTGGGGTTGACATTCCCAATTAAGTGAACTCAGTCACCTTACATATTATATAGAGACAGAAATAATAAAAAAATTAAAGAATGCAAAATATCAATAAAAGTTATCTTTGATAACTAAGATAAATAAAACGTGCATGTTGTATAAATGTTGATTTCCAACCTATTTGATTGAATCTTTCAAACAATTGTAATTTGCACTGAAGGAGTATTAATGACCTATTAAAGAACACAAACAAATTTGAATCTGCTTAATGCCATTAAAAATTATAAAATTTTCCGTTTCAAATGTTGAGCTATCACCCTTTAAAGAAAAATATGCATTATCTAGTTTGCAAGAACTTTGCTGTCTAATTTGCACTATGAAAGTAAACGATAGTTTAATGACAGTCACAAAAAAAACAACGACGACGAATTAATAAGAAAAATCAAATTTAGTGTAATCGGTTATAATTTGTTCGTGACTATTACCGGTAAAAGGATATTAACAAAAAGAAAATGATTTGTATAAAATATCGTTTTGTGAAATAATGAGCACGACAAACGTCACAATTTCTAAAATCTTTACAATAACCTCTCCAATCATTTAATTGTAGACAAAAGTAAACTTTCAAAAAAATCAAATTCTAGCAATTTTGCCTATATAATTCGTTCTTTAAATAAAATGTATTCGGGGCAGGTCCCGGAAAAAGTTACTTCCGTTAAATTTTCTGACATAGAAGATGTTAATACATTGTATATATGTCATAAAATAGAAATAAATATTATATTCCAATATCTAAGAGTTGATTTTGTTAATCATTTTGACTATAAAATGTTAATTTAACCGCAAAATGAATAATAAGCAATTAGATGGTCAATCTGGTCAATTTAGATGTCATTTCATGGATTAACATCAGCGTTCTGAAGTCTCATTTCCTTTTGCAGCTCAAGATATTATTAATAACTAGATAGTTCGAAAAAATATCAAATCTGTTTTTAGAAATATTGCCAGTTTAGTTCACTGTCTTACCGCCGCCCCACCACGCCTTGTATTTTATACAATTCCGCCTGTTTTCTCGATGAGGGAAACCCTTGCTTTTTTCCGTGGACTATATGGCGCTAAACATGGAAAAGTGCTAATCTAAAATACCTTTTGGAATGGATCGGTTTTACTGATGTTAATATTTAGATACGCTTAACCCGGGCTATATGCGGCGTTGGCAATAATATGCCTTTTTATTACTGAAAATGAAACGAGCCTGGAATTCTTTCATGTTTGATGTGTTTGGCTGCTTTAAAAGGTCTCTTTTCCATATATTCCTGAAATCGCATCAAAAATGTCAAAATCTCATCTCATCTTCAAGACAAAGTGAATAACAAGTGCTCCAATTAATGATATAATGTTAATATTTAGCGATTTAAGTCATATCCATTGAATTGCTAAATTTCAAATCATATTGGAAAGCACTAGTGTATTTATATATTTAGTTGAATGTTAGTAGTGAGCAAATGGAAATATTTGCTACAAATTTCAATTTACTACAAGAATGATATTTTGGCCCTGGTTGCTTCCCAACCATCCTGAAATAAATAAATACAATAATAAAGCAAACAAACATAAAATTGACCAGCACTGAAGTTATGTACTTTGTTTTCCTTACTGTTCAATCTTTTACGATAAATTACAGCATTTTACAGAGAGTTGGTCATTTGGTGTTCGCAAATGACAGGATACAAACTGGCCATGTACACGTACGAAACGCTTTAAAATATTTTGACATTTTCTTATAAAGTTATCATCTAAGCAAGCATTAATAACAACTTTTATTACAATTGTAATATAATTGTACTGACGAAAAGGGGTTGAAATGGAAATTTGTTAAACGTGTACTTGAATTAGCCCTATAGATTCGCATTTCGCGGAAGGTCAGAGAGCAATATTATCCTCTCGATAATATGTTTGTACCCAATCTAATTTATACTTCCAACCATGCTTTAAAATTATATATTTATAATACCGGTACATGTTCTACGGCGGTCACAGCTTTTTAAAGAATATTTTAATATTGAATGAAAAAGCAGCGTATGATTTTTGTCATGGCTAAAATTAAATCATGGTGACGGATTAACAAAGTCAAGTATCAGGACAATAAATAGTTTTCCGTTACCACAATCCAGATCAATAAATAACTTTTCGTGACCGCAAGAAAAGCTCTACTGAATGATCTTTTTCCACGATTAGAATTAAGTAAACCCATTCTAGGACAGTTGAAAGAACGTGTTTTATTCTCAGCTGAACAAAACAAGCCTCCATATCTGACGTTCAGACTATATTTAATGAATCAGGATGACCTTAAATACATTTAACATAAAATACATCGATTGTTTTCAGGTTTGATTGAAGTGAGACCGGTCTTAAAGATTTAACAGGAAAACCAATTTTCGAATGGTGCAATAATGTTGTATGATTAAGTCAATGTTAACCAGGGAGAAATATTATTTAGCTCTGTTCTTTTCCGTTTGAGCGATTACATGTATTGTAACAAGCATATTACCGTGTTTTTTTTTTAAAATAAAAACGGAATTCTGTCAGAATGCCGACATTTTACATCATTGTTTCATTGTATGATCTTCATTAAAGAATCTGACATTCATAATAATATGTAACATCATAACAAATTAAGAATCGACAAATGTTATGAATCATCGTGACCGTATAAATTGGTCCTCAACTTGTGAAAGCGGGCAACATTTTCAGTCGGGCGTGGACGAGCACGCTGGTTGTTTTCTAAATGCCAATTTTCTGTACGGACAAATAAAATAATGTATATACTTACATCTGCCATTGTTGAGGACAAACACATATTTTTGTTGATTAGAAATTTTGAATTTTTGATATCCACTTGTAACAATTTGTTTGTTGTTTTTTTCAACATCCCACCGGATCACCGAGAATAGCATCGGGCATATGTGTAAGGGTGCAAATTATTTACCACAGTAAAATTTCGCCAAACATTAACGTAATTACATGTAGTAAATAAGTTAGAAATGACTTTAAACAATAGTTTTGTTTTCTAAACACGTCGCTTTCGTGCTAGAATAAAACATGCTCTCATGACAAAGGAAGTCTTACATTTCTGCATGGAGCGTGAATAATAAAAAAGGTAAACATTCATATCAGGAATGGCTACACTCACAAAACAGAGACTCCACACGCAGCCAAAAAGTAGAGACTAAAAGAGAGCATGCTGTTATAAGTCTTTCAATTCAAATAAAACGCCAAAAAAACCAATTAACGACATGGAGAACCCTTGGGGTTACCGCATTGGAACAATTAGTGGCAAAACCAATTGCCACTGGGGGTTTAAACCAGGTTCTATTGTGCACCAACCTCACACGTGCCCCAACAGGTTCTCATTTTAACAAACAAGTACAAGTTGTCTTGGTGAAATAACTCCAACTCACACATCAGCTTAACAATGTTGCATGCAAAAGCACACAAACATATAAAACATTAGAAGCAATTGCATTGCAAAGCCAAATGCGCGGGAAATCAATGTTCTGACCAAAACCAGAACCTCTAGAGTCAAATTAACAAGAACACGATGACTGGGACAAAAAAAAATCGAGCTTCTAGGTTCTTTGAAGAAAAGATTTTCACATAAACCTTCATAAACTCTCAACCCCATGTCACCGTCGTGCAACCAAAGAGGTAAGCATAGTGATCAACTGTAGATGTGTTTATCACCAGGCCTGCAGAGCGCTGTAGAATATCATGTTGGTAACATTTACAGAAAGTTTTTACGAATAACCCGGGGAATTAATATTGCCTTTTATTTTCTATGTTTATAAATTAAATCTCCATAAAAACTAACAAACTAACAGTTAAATACCTTGTTGCAATAGTGAATTTAAACTGCACCTGTAATAAATCTTGCTTTGTACGGTGTTTTGTGAATTTTAGGCAACCAATACATTGTAGGTACTTTCTCTTGTTTCGGCTCAACACTGATTTTAAATTTTTGTAATTTTTAGAGTGTGTGCAGTAACAATATCACTCTCAGATGAATACTCAGTCAGGGTATAAGCATTAGCGCTATTAAGCTCTTCAGTTTGACACTTAAAAATGTTTTATAAAAGCTTAACTTATTATTCATGCCTTTTGTTTATTATTTCTGTTTTAATTTTTGTCGAAAATCGTGAACTCAACAAGTTTTCTACCTGTCCCGAATCAATTACTAGTAGTTGGAAAATAACTTGCTGTTGTGGCGACATTAGTTGTAACGTAGACAGAAGTAATCTGACTTTGAAGTAAAAAACACTTCAATAGGCGGATTATCAGATAATCTTTATATTTACTTAATCTTTCTATTTCCACTGTACTAAGTAAAAAAGATTATTCTGAAGAAATAAATTAAATCTGCATGAAAATAACACAAACAAAGTCAGCGAACTTTGGGATGAAATAGTGCTAAAAAAGGGAAGTAATTCACCTTAAATGTGGAGGGGTTAATAAATAAATGAATAATACAGAAAGAAAGAAAGAAAGAAAGAAAGAAAGAAAGAAAGAAAGAAAGAAAGAAAGAAAGAAAGAAAAAAAGAAAGAAAGAAAGAAAGAAACCATTTAAACATTGGTTAGTTAAGCTCCAAGAGCAGTTTTTTGGTTAATCATTTGTTAAGCCAAATGAATTCTATTTTATTAATTTTATTCAGTCGGTGTTTTCAGGAGGAAAGACAAAAAAATCGTATCCTTAATGGCAACTTCAAAGTATCGACATTAAACGTTCACTGCAATTTTTGGATGAAACCAAAGAATATGTTAAAATGTTAAATACTATTCATTACAAAAACCAAGTAACTAACACGTATGGGTTATAAAATTTGAAAAATCAAGATTCTTTCTTCTATAATTTGTAAAAAAAAAGTTTTAACAGTTAGGAGTATTAATCTCGAACCCCTTTATTAACCATTTAAATTTAAAATTCGCGGTGCTACTCGTTCGAATTATGCGACCTGGCCATATTTATGAGGCTACAGTACTGAAAGGTTGAATGAAACACTTCGTATATTTGCAGCTTACAAATCATGAAAGCGACCTTCTTAGATGTTCGTGAAGTTGGCCGCCTAGCAGCCAAGCAGCGTGAAGTTGGCCGCCAAGCAGCCAAGCAGCCAAGCAGCGTGAAGTTGGCCGCCAAGCAGCCAAGCAGCGTGAAGTTGGCCGCCAAGCAGCCAAGCAGCGTGAAGTTGGCCGCCAAGCAGCCAAGCAGCCAGGCAGCGTGAAGTTGGCCGCCGAACAGCCTAGCTGATACTTTGGCTGCTGTGAAACTTTTGCCGCCGAGCTGCTGTGGCGGCTGGAAAAAAGTTCGCTGCTGTGGCGGCTGGGATACTTTGGCTGCTGGGAAAAGTTGGCTGCTGGAATACTTTAGCTGCTGAGCTGCTGTGGCGGCTGGGAAAAGTTGGCTGCTGGGCTGCTGTGGCGGCTGGGAAAAGTTGGCTGCTGGAATATTTTGGCTGCTAATCTGCTGTGACGGCTGGGAAAAGTTGGCTGCTGGGCTGCTGTGGTGGCTGGGATACTTTGGCTGCTGGGAAAAGTTGGCTGCTGGAATACTTTGGCTGCTGCGCTGCTGTGGCGGCTGAGAAAAGTTGGCTGCTGGGCTGCTGTGGCGGCTGGGATACTTTGGCTGCTGGGAAAAGTTGGCTGCTGGAATACTTTGGCTGCTGAGCTGCTGTGGCGGCTGGGAAAAGTTGGCTGCTGAGCTGCTGTGGCGGCTGGGAAAAGTTGGCTGCTGGAATACTTTGGCTGCTGAGCTGCTGTGGCGGCGGGGAAAAATTGGCTGATGGGCTGTTGTGGCGGCTGTGATACTTTGGCTGCTGGGAAAAGTTGGCTGCTGGAATACTTTGGCTGCTGAGCTGCTGTGACGGCTGGGAAAAGTTGGCTGCTGGGCTGCTGTGGCGGCTGGGATACTTTGGCTGCTGGGAAAAGTTGGCAGCTGGAATAGTTTGGCTGCTGCGCTGCTGTGGCGGCTGAGAAAAGTTGGCTGCTGGGCTGCTGTGGCGGCTGGGATACTTTGGCTGCTGGGAAAAGTTAGCGGCTGGGAAAAGTTGGCTGCTGGGCTGCTGTGGCGGCTGGGAAAAGTTGGCTGCTGGAATACTTTGGCTGCTGAGCTGCTGTGGCGGCTGGGAAAAGTTGGCTGCTGGGCTGTTGTGGCGGCTGTGATACTTTGGCTGCTGAGAAAAGTTGGCTGCTGGAATACTTTGGCTGCTGAGCTGCTGTGACGGCTGGGAAAAGTTGGCTGCTGGGCTGCTGTGGCGGCTGGGATACTTTGGCTGCTGGGAAAAGTTGGCTGCTGGAATACTTTGGCTGCTGCGCTGCTGTGGCGGCTGAGAAAAGTTGGTTGCTGGGCTGCTGTGGCGGCTGGGATACTTTGGCTGCTGGGAAAAGTTGGCTGCTGGAATACTTTGGCTGCTGAGCTGCTGTGGCGGCTGGGAAAAGTTGGCTGCTGGGCTGCTGTGGCGGCTGGGAAAAGTTGGCTGCTGGAATACTTTGGCTGCTGAGCTGCTGTGGCGGCTGGGAAAAATTGGCTGATGGGCTGTTGTGGCGGCTGTGATACTTTGGCTGCTGGGAAAAGTTGGCTGCTGGAATACTTTGGCTGCTGAGCTGCTGTGACGGCTTGGAAAAGTTGGCTGCTGGGCTGCTGTGGCGGCTGGGATACTTTGGCTGCTGGGAAAAGTTGGCAGCTGGAATAGTTTGGCTGCTGCGCTGCTGTGGCGGCTGAGAAAAGTTGGCTGCTGGGCTGCTGTGGCGGCTGGGATACTTTGGCTGCTGGGAAAAGTTAGCGGCTGGGAAAAGTTGGCTGCTGGGCTGCTGTGGCGGCTGTGAAAAGTTGGCTGCTGGAATACTTTGGCTGCTGAGCTGCTGTGGCGGCTGGGAAAAGTTGGCTGCTGGGCTGTTGTGGCGGCTGTGATACTTTGGCTGCTGGGAAAAGTTGGCTGCTGGAATACTTTGGCTGCTGAGCTGCTGTGACGGCTGGGAAAAGTTGGCTGCTGGGCTGCTGTGGCGGCTGGGATACTTTGGCTGCTGGGAAAAGTTGGCTGCTGGAATACTTTGGCTGCTGAGCTGCTGTGGCGGCTGGGAAATGTTGGCTGCTGGGCCGCTGTGGCGGCTGGGATGCTTTGGCTGCTAGGAAAAGTTGGCTGCTGGAATAGTTTGGCTGCTGCGCTGCTGTGGCGGCTGAGAAAAGTTGGCTGCTGGGCCGCTGTGGCGGCTGGGATACTTTGGCTGCTGGGAAAAGTTGGCTGCTGGAATACTTTGGCTGCTGAGCTGCTGTGGCGGCTAGAAAAAGTTGGCTGCTGGGCTGCTGTGGCGGCTGGGATACTTTGGCTGCTGGGAAAAGTTGGCTGCTGGTATAGTTTGGCTGCTGCGCTGCTGTGTCGGCTGAGAAAAGTTGGCTGCTGGGCTGCTGTGGCGGCTGGGATACTTTGGCTGTTGGGAAAAGCTGGCTGCTGGAATACTTTGGCTGCTGAGCTGCTATGGCGGCTGGGTAAAGTTGGCTGCTGGGCTGCTGTGGCGGCTGGGATACTTTGGCTGCTGGGAAAAGTTGGCGGCTGAGAAATGTTGGCTGCTGGGCTGCTGTGGCGGCTGGGATACTTTGGCTGCTGGGAAAAGTTGGCTGCTGGCATAGTTTGGCTGCTGCGCTGCTGTGGCGGCTAGGAAAAGTTGGCTGCTGGGCTGATGTGGCGGCTGGCATACTTTGGCTGCTGGGAAAAGTTGGCTGCTGGAAAACTTTGGCTGCTGAGGTGCTGTGGCGGCTGGGATACTTTAGCGGCTGGGCTTCTGTCGCTTAATTGAAGTTAAATAATGCTTTTAAAAATTTCTCACGTCAGACTTCTATTGGGTAGCCTAGTATCCTAGCAGTAAAGCACCCTAGCAGCCGGAAAGCGAGAAGTTTAAGACTTAACGTAGGTAATGTTATAACGTTATTTTATATTATCATAACATTAAATTAACGCATTTCTTTCGATATTTCATGTTCTAGTACATATTTTAGAAAATTAAGTTAATTGAAATTTAAAAAAAAATATGAAATACACGTTCAAAAAAACAACAAGAAATTTGATTAAACGAATTATTACGTCAGTTTCATTCAGAAGGAAGACTTTGATTCGGCAGCCTAACAGCGGAGTAGACTGGCAGCCTAGCAGCCTAGCTGTTAAGCAGCGAAAAGTTTAAAACTTCACGTAGGTGATGTTATAATATATTTGTCAGTCTACCATCCTAGAAGCAGATGGTTCAGACTTAAAATCATCATGCCATCATTTAAAAAAAGTACTTTACCGGTATTTCATGCTCTTTTATTTTTCAGAAATAAAATGCGAGATTTGAAAATAAAATAGTACAAGCCATGTTGACATTCGCGATACAAACAAAAGAACATAGTAAAATGAGCGAAAGCAATTTACGGGCTATAGCGAACGCATATGAAATGTGTCTGTTGGAGTTGGAAGAGCAACAGATCAGTTCCAGGAGAATGTAGAAAAAATAATGGGTGTATTTGATTTGTCGATGTCAGATTAGAACTATTTGAAAAAGAAAAATGTTATAATAGAATCGAAAAACACCTAAAAGTGAAAGAAAAATATTAAATCAACGATATTTGACTTTAACTCGATTTCATAAAAATGCATTCATTTCACAACTACGAGAAGACAAAAGCGTCAATACAAGTTAGAACAGTAAAGAAAAATAGTTTAACCTTAAAAATCCCTTAAATTCTATTTTCAATCAAACACAAAAAAGAATCATCGCAAAACAAATACAGTTTAAATACCCAAATGATTAAGAAGATACTGACAACAATATGTAAGGTCCTTTTATTTCTCATAAACAAATTTCTTTTCTTTTTAAATTCTTTTCTCGCATTATAACAACTTTGGTCAAACCATATTGCCTGTATATTTACTTGTTTGTAATTGTGAGTATATGTATTATTGGAGTTGTAAATTTTTGTACAACCAAAGACTTTTATCCCGTTTTCATTGATGAGGTTAGTAAATAATGTCACCGTATTATTTATGTTTTGATAGCTAACCGTATTTGCGAAGGCGTCCAGCTTAATACTTTTGTATAATAACCCCGCCCTAAACGAATTTATGCGCGAGTCATCCCATTTAATTCATTGCTCGGGACTACTTTCGGCATCACGTGGCCTTGTAGGCGTTGGTTTTCTTCCAATAGGAATGGTTAATGCGGAGTGATCTGAAAATTCGTCCAGTTCTTCGACCTTGAAGTATGTCACAAAAAAAGTCGTCGTAAGATAGTAACAAATAATCTACTGTGCTTGAGCCCTTACTGCTTACTTAGAATTCATACAGGCCGTTATGGCTCCAATAACATTCCAAGAAATGAACGATACTGTTTATACTGTGGCAATCAAGACGTAGAAGATGTGTATCATTTTATTTGCATATGTCCGTGTTAATCATCGGTAAGGCAGAAGTTTCTTCATTCTAGATTCTATGTTAGACCATTTGTTTTTAAATTCAATTCATTAATGGGAACGCATGACACGGGCGTTTTAAACAATATTGCAAATTATATAAAAAGTTCTTTAGAAATTAGACCATTACTGTGTAATAATGTGTTAGTCACTCTCCGTATTTATACAACATATATACATTTTCTCTCAAATTTTCCTTGCGTGAAATAATGTACTTGTAACTCTCAAAACTCTTAGACCACGTTGCAGTTGTAATTGTGTATAATGTTCTAGATTATGTACTCTGTACTTGTCTTGCATAAAATATATTGTCATTGTCATTGCTAATAAACGAGTTATAGTCGAAATTTCGTATTCTTCAATTTTACCATTGCACCATTCTTTAGTTAACTGATACATAGAGGTATTAAGGTGGTCTTTGTGTCGTAAAAATGATATTATTGCTCGTTATTAATGTTTATACATTTCATTTTTTCAACAACCATATCTTTGGCAATACTAATAAATACTGTAGAATCTCGAAAATAAGCGCATAATCGAAAATACGCGCTTACTGAAAATAAGCCCATATGTCTTACAGAAAACTAATACCTAAAAATAAGCGCATATCCGTCCCTTGAGTTAAAATCTATCCCAAAAATAAGCGCATACCCAAAGTATTATAGTTTTCAATGTTTGTTTGGTAATATTTATGTTGCTTGAAGTAATATTTTTTGCATACGCAGTGTGTCCCTTCTTAGTTACTAATACGAGTATAATCAAAACATGATTTCCAAGTATTAACGGATTATAGGCAGGTCGCAAAGACTAAGTAAACAGGCGATTCATTGCTTCGCAAGTACTTCAGTTGAAAATAAAAGGTCATTATTCTCGTCGATTTAAAAATGTTAGTTTAATCTATTGTAACTTTTAATCTGATATTAATATTTTCCTTGAACTGTGTGTAATTACGATGTCGGGTCAATTATTCTCTCATTGATAAAATGAACCTAGTGACTATAGAACTGGATCGGGTATTTTCTGTGGCTTTTATGAAGGGCCGTTGCCGTATATTTTATTTGTGTCTAGTTTTGATTTGGGGCCAATATTTTAACGTTGAGAAAAAACCTATTTGTTTGATCATTGCATTGTAAAAAAACAAATCTCCAGGTCTTCACAGTTCCTTAAGAGAATGTTGCTCTATGTGTATTTTTTTAAATTGATAGTATTTGTGACTACTTTGTTATAGTTAATTTCATCTAATGTCCCGGTTACTTTTTATTGTTTTTGATCACAAATGTATATGTTTTTGATCTCAAAATTACTAAACAATTGACATAAACATGTGAGGAAATATAAATTAAAAAATTTGATTAGGAGGAGATTTAACATGAAATGAGCATGAACTACATGTACAATAGGAAACATAAAAACTAACAACACAACATGTTGCAACACACATGGTAGATGACTTTCTATTGTTGTGTTCATAACGTAATATTGAGCTGATCGATACTATACATCTACTTGATTTGTCTAGTACATTTGTTTTCTTTTCACGATTGGTCCATTTCAATTCCAAAAAAGTGAAATATGCATATCAGAAAAATTGCCACATTTAGAAGACAAAACCTCCAAACACAGCCAAAAGGAAGAGAAAGAGAGCATGGTTAATATAAATGATCAGCTTTAAAACAGACATCACAAAGAAGAGCTTTGATTCTCCAAGTGACTACTATAACATTGATAAGCCATTATAAACAACTTGCTTGATTCGTAGCTTCCATAAAGACATGTGCTGAAATAACGTAGCTACATCAGAAAGTCTTCACTTTATACTGTTCATACCAAAATATGTTAAACGTTCCAACCTAAGTCAATTTGAATAATTTAAAGTCAGAGATACAATTTTAACAATAGATATAACATGTACAGCGATTATTTAAAGATGTTACGTGTACTAATATCGGACCGTTGGTGACCGCGCCCTTCTTCAAGCACACTTTGACAATTTCAGTTTTTTTTCTTCCAGTTTACGTAGAAGTGATCTGTCAATATAATATTATAAAATGATAAATATATAACTTATCCACTCCAAAATTTACCTTTATCGCGCCGTGGGATATTATCAACCATGTCATCAAAGTTTAAATATAAACATACTGTCATTTTTAGATCCGTAGCGATTTAAAAATATTTATAAATATTTGATACTAGAGATATTACATTACAACGGATACTACACGCAAGTTAATCCTTACTACACTTATTCGTATTGTAGCTATTTGTACCTACAGACAAACCTTTTTTATACTCATCCTGATCAAATAAGATAATATCTATAAATGTAAAAGAAATATTTATTTGCTAAGCGACTTCTTATTAAAATAAATCAAATTAGGATCTGAAAAGGCTAATAAGACAAAATTGATACATGTTTGCGGATACAAAACTGCCAAAATTAAGTCGAGTAAGGTGAAATTTGCATAAAATTGTTCTGTCTTTTTTGTTGTACATTCTAAAGTTCTAATCTTTCAATTTGTTTCTCCTGAAGAAGAACTCTCTTATTAACATTGGGATAAAATAACTTTAAAAGCACATCTAACATGTCTAACACGACAAATATTAAAATATTGCAGGTTCGATTTCATTGAGTCTGTTCAAGAACAGTAAGAGAAATGCATAGTTCCTAGCCCTGGGTGGAGCGCCACTCAATATTGACACTAATTAATGTATCGTACTCAACGGCCTTCAAAGATAAATAATGAAAACAACACTGATGGAATGTACGGAGAATCATTTCACACGGCACAATCAACGATAACGTGATATTAAAATAGATGAAAAAAAGAAACTTTAAAAGACAAAAGCACTATAAATATCAACATATTACAGGCTCGGTTTGATACTGAGGGGCTTTCGTAAAGTTCTGTGACTGATTCCTGGACCTCAAACAGTGCACGCACCTTTTTCTTGTACTATGGAAAATGCAGATGGCTCTCACCCTGATATTAAACCGCAATATACGGATCAGATGTGTTGCTCTAACCCCTCGAGGGGGCAACGCTCTTTTCTCTTTTTGTACTTGAGCCTTAAAATCATTTTCTTCAAATTAACAATGATTCAGAAACCCTAAATACCCGATACTTTAAGGTAGAATCCTAAGAATGTTTTAATAAATAATAATTTTCATAAGGCACTTTAAATGTTTTTTTTCTTTTGTAGACATAATTTACTGTCATTTAATATGGATAGGTATCTGTATTAACAAAGAAAGTTACTCCCACTACATACCTTTGTTACTATTAGTGCATATTTTTATGTCGGTAAAATCACCGACGTTTTATCATGATAACATGAAAAGCGACTCTTTTCTCCAAAATAATGATCAGTATTGACATTAATTAGCTGCACACCAAGGCCCAATATTCAATCATGCGACGACCACACCAACGTTTAAATGCATTACTATTAACCTTTCAACAAGGCGTGAATTAAGTAGTATTCAAAACATGTGATTTTAATCTTAATATTTTAATCTGTTTTACGTCATAAAGCTGCTTTATAAAGTGACCAGGCAGTAAAGTTTAATTCATTCATAACGAAGTTCTTCTATGATAAATAGCGTATAACGGAAATATTTTATTTGACTTTTCCTTACTTAAAGGCGACCTTTAAGTATAAGGTAATTATTAACGAAAGTAATAACACTTTATACCTCATATTAATGTATTTGAGTGTAAATAAAGCAAAATATACAACTTGTGCCGCTATAGTGCTGCTTAATTTATTCATGTTTTAACTGTTACAGCAGCACTGAACATTTTGTTAAAGTTTATTTTCACAAGTGCGATAATTGCAGTTAGATTTAGAAGTGGAGTTTTGTTAAAATATGAATAAATATCGTTTTGTTTATTTTCAGACTCAGTTTTCTAAAGGAAATGAAGCCGCAGTCTCCGCGAAGAGCCAGCTGGACAAAACATACATCTTACCCAACAGTTCACAATGAGCGTTCGCCGCAGATACCTGCAGAAATCAGCCCAGCGGCTCTAGCCAACAATAAAATTGCCGATAATGATCTTGAAATGACAAGACGACGAATGCACAACTTGCATCGGAAAAGCCTCAGCTCATTGGATTCTCAGAGAAAACTACTAGAAAAGTCCATGCTTGCATATAGTGAAAAGATGAAAGACATTTCAAATACGCGGACCAATGAACTGTTTAGGGAAATTCATACTCGTAATGCATCGAGAAATAATACTCAAGATACTCGAAGCCAGTCACCTATGAGTAAATCAGGAAAATCTGTGTTCAGTCTTCCAGCCAGATTTTATTTCGAAACTGCGGACTACAGTAATGTTCCAAATATTCATAATTTCCCAACGATTCAGATTCATTCGCCCATCGAAGAAGACCAATCTTCAGATAACATAGAGGATTTCTACAAAGGGAAACGACCAGCTAAATCAAGCTCAACGTCTTCTAGCTCCTCATACTCTCTCCGAAAATCAAAGAGTTTACAATCACTTAATTCAAAAGAAAGTGATGCAAGCTCAATCCATAGGAGTAAATCTTCAGAAATGGCCTCAATGTCAAAGATTCACCCGCGATTTGCTTCGGGGAGTTCATCTATTCCCTGGTTAAATGACTCTTCTGACAGCGCTTACAGCACGGCATCGGAAGACTACGACAGTGACTGTTCAGATGTCATGAGCGAACGTTCAACCGGTAAAAATAGTTCGTCTGAAAATAGTTCTTCTAACTCCAAAGGCGAAACAAACGTATCCGGAGAAAATAATTCGTTTAAAACAGTGGGTGAATCAAAACATCTTTTAACTGTACCAACAAGGCATGTGAGACGACGCAATAGAAGAATGAAAAGAACGGACCAAACATCAAGTGAACTGCTTAATCAAGCTGTTTTACAACGTCAGTTGACAGTTATGAATTTACATGAAAAAACATTGTCATAGCTTATAACATGATATCATGTATTTCTTGTTTTTTTTTTAGTTAATATGATTAAAATATGTTGTTAAATATTGCTGTTATTAAAAATAAATGACCTCTCTCATTGACCAAAATTGTATCAATGACAACCTTAACTGAATGAACAATAAACGTATGACACGTGACATGTGTTTGCAATAAAGTAAGTTTCAGACTGAAAAATGTTCCAATTTTGTTTTGAACATATACATCGCATTATTTATATACCTACCTTTCTAATTAGTTTTGAAAAACCAAAATTCGGACGAACCTGAGTTTATGCATTAAACATATTAAACATATAACTAAGGAAACCTTGTGTAACTACATAATTATTTGTTTACAGGACAAAACTCAAACGTGAATTCATTTTATATTTAGATACACGAACATGGCTTAACGTTTACGCACCAACAGCCTTCCCTTCCATTTCGCAAAAACTGCCATTGGCCGATGCAATACTTTCTATGGTAATCTATTCTTAGCTTACTCGGGGAGAATGCAAAAGAACACGTTGTTTAAAATATTTACAAACGATACATTAACTTATGTGTCAAAAATATTAAACATGTATCAATGTAACGTTTGCTACTTACTGTTCTTTAATGACCTTATTCAATTTGAAAGTTATTGATTTAAAAAAGAAATAATTTAAAATTTTAAACAGAACAAATATATATTCCACTTCGGTTTATTGATCCTGTTCATGGCAGCAATTGAAATGCATATTAATGCCCACGTCGACTTGCCCCGGGTTGTGCGCTTCGCAATATTTACACCAATAAACAGTTTAATTTCGAACAATCACAGACGATGGTGTGCATATGGCGGTCATCGTGAAAAGTTCAAGGTACTGTCACGCATGCAAGTTTTTGAAAATGATAAATTGCATTGTCATGTATTTACTAAGAATCATAAATAGACATGTGAAACACACATTTTTCAATACCCATTTTGCTCTTTTATTCCGTTCACAACAGGGTCGAATTCAAATAGAGTTTAGGCAAAAGTTTAATCCGATGCATCTGATTTGATAAAAGTGAAACCGGTCTTCAAACGCCGACAAACATGAGCTTAATTTCTAATCTCAGTTTAATAATGTCCGATCGAAACTTGCGCTGATGTGCCATTCTAACATTTAAGTTTGTGTTCCAATATAAATTAAGACGAACAGGGGTAAATCTTAAGATAAATGAATACAAAAACACATTGACTAGGTTTGAGTCTGCTTTTGGAAAGACTGTTTCATATTGCAAACATCGCGAGAGCTTCAACAAACATGACAAACTGCATTTGTCTAAGAATTTATAAAAACTCTACAATTATACTTAATAGTTAATATTCTTCTTTCTTCTCATCACCGGCTATTTTACATGACACTTCCATTAGTCTTCAAAGTGGATTGAGACTTGTGTGTCATTTGCTGCGGCTAGTGAATCAATTAGAAGCTGTCATGAAATATTTTAGATGTCAACGATCACTTAGTTACAGTCTAGTCTTGGAAATGGTCATGCTCTTACCATATCTGACATCACCGTCATATGTGCACAATCGTTTAGGATGGAAAAAATGAAAGTATACGTGTTTAGATACAATTTACTGAGTTGTGCTCCATCAGCGAAAAGGCGGCATGAGCAGTAATGGCAAGGCCAAACCGAGCCTCCTTATTTGTTGAGTTCCTCGCATAATCTATCTAATGAGATTATCAGTCATTAATCCCTATAGACTGCGAAAATGAAGACTGTTTATTGCAATTAAGCGGTTTTAATTCAAACAAACTGTATAACCTTTAGCATTACTGAGATCTTAATAATAAGATAATAATAGAGCGGATAACGGAAAATACAACACTATGTGATAAACACGTGTCCGAGACTTTGCGCACATGTTTTGAATGTCATATGATTTGAATTCAAATATGGAGGCATTTGAACTCATTCTCCTTGCCAATTATTACTTTATTTTATGTTTGGTTCGACAATAATGCAGCAAGGATAATAATTTATGTATAATGTTCCGACAATAATGCAGCAAGGATTATAATTTATGTATAATGGTCCGACAATAATGCAGCAAGGATTACTATTTATGTATAATGGTCCGACAATAATGCAGCAAGGATAATTTTAATGTGTTAATGTCCGACAATTATGTAATTAGCAATTATGTTTATATATTTATAACGGTCCGAGAAAAATGCAGTAAGCAAGGATTTGTTCTCACCATCTAATGTTTTCAGGCTTCGTAGAATGATAGTGCCTCTAGCTGGGAGCAAACCCGCACTTGCTGCTAAGATTTCTTTTAGTTATCGGTATTTGCCAAGTGTTTCACGCTTTAATTCTGGACTTCTTAATATTATTGCAGTCTATGCAAGAAACTTTGAGAGAAGCACTGTTTGCTTATTCAGCAACATTGACATGATTTTCGTGACAGAGACAAAATAGATCGAATGAACAGGTTATTTTCTGAATTAATGGGTAATTGAGGGACAGTATTAAATTAAAATAAACTTGTTGTTGTTTTTGCATCATTTATAATCTTTTATAGTAAAACAAATCAGGGCCATATTTTGCTCCTATTCATAAAACAATTAACTTTAAACTCACTGCAATGTATGGAACAAGGGAGACAACTACTTTGATGGGCCGTTCAACAACGGTTTGTATTATGGTGTAAGCTGCTCAGCAAAAGGCGTTATTTGCTGCAGAAAAATGTAACTGGCAAGCATTAAATGAAGAACTTGATCTTAAATATATATGGAAGTTAACGAATGTGGCATCGTGTTCGATAAAGTTTTGTAAATGTAAGTGTACTTCAACTATGGATTCATCAACTCCTGACGAGAAACGCTGAGCAAAACTTGTTTTGGAGAGACTCATTGAAGACATGTAAGATATCTCTACATGTTCATGCCTTTGCAGCTACTGAACTTTATCGTATAAAACCAAACTTCTACCGGAAAACGAATGGAGGAATAGTTTCGATGTTCAAGAAATAATTTGGAACAAGAGATTTGCCTCTGTTTTAGCGAACGTCGACAAATATATGTGTGAATCCTGGATAATCTTTGTCTTATAAATTGTTCTGCCATCAAAATGCTTCATTGTTCTCAAGCAAACATGGCAATAAAAAAAACGAAAATAAGATGCATCAGCTCGGGTGTGATCCAGACCACCTTTAAGTTAGTGTTTCTTTGATAAATGTATAGATAACCTCAAAGCCATAAACTACGGCGACAGCGCCTAGCCAACCATGCGAGAGATAGACAAAGTACCATCCGTATTTTCCAACAAGGATAGTTCAAGTATACCTATATACTGCCACGCACAATTAAATAGCATTTTACAATCAAGGGAGATAATTAAAACTGATTACAACACTGAAGTGAAGTACTGGGATACTTTGGTGGATTTGCCTAAAACATTACTGCATAGGGTATATAAAGAAGGATGGTAAAAATTATTAAGTTTAATGAGAAATCGATAAGTGCACAGATATTGGTGATTTTAAAATAGCCGCCATTTGACAATATTGATTCGACAATATTTCAGCAACGCAATTAGCATCCATTTTGATAATGTTCATATAAAAACTGAATTTCTTATTCCTAATTCCATTACTGCCTTTTTTGTTACAGGAAAGATATAATTTTTCTGGCTAGCGCAGTTGAAGGCGTCCTCGGATTTGTTTGGCTAGGCGCTGTTGCAGTAGCTTTTCCATTCACGGTCTGAGCAGATATCATTTAACAATTATTTGCAGAAGAACCTCAATGGAGTTATCATAGGCATAATTTTGTTCCATGATTAACTAAAGAGCTCTCATATTCTAATTATTGTACTCGTAATTGGTTTCTAATAAATCCATAGAATCGGTAGCAATCTGCATTTCATGTGTTAATTGGATGCAAAGGCACTTATTACGACAAATTATTAAAATATTGCAGGCCTGGTTCGATTGCACCTCTTCATGGGAAGTTAAAGGAATGCATATTTGTTGTTTTACTGTTAAACTAATTAAGTTTGTTTTAATTCATTTATGGAATTGCGGCCATCCGTTAAGATATGCTTGATGTATTTCATAGGTCTATAACCACTTAATCTTTTCTTACTATTCTACTAGGATAACGTTTGTATCAAATTTATAGTTGAAAGTAAATTAAAAAGTAGATATTTTGGTTGATGATCATCTTCATAATGGTCGTGATGATATATCTGTTAAAATAGCTCCCTCTCATACAAGAGTCATATTTAGACGTGGACTTTTTTTTCTAGCTGAGGGAGACTCAGACGCCAAAATGAAAGGACATCACGAACTGGCACCTAGGAAGAACAAGCTAAATATGTACTTGGATATTGGCTTCGAATAAAAGAGTGAGAATCCGCGAATGATTGAACCAAAAGATTTAAATGTCATGAAATCGTTACCCAAGACTAAAATGTCAGCTACAAAAGAACGTATAAGAAATTGCGTTATTGGTACTAAAGAGTTTAAGAGTATTTGCACACATAACATGATATATAAACGAATCCTGTCCTACTGTTTTTATTGTTGTCGAAGAAGTCGAATCAGTTTAAAATCATGCTTCCCCTTCGCTTGAACAATTATCTCCCGCACTGTATTTTATTTTAAAAAAAGAGCCCCTCCATTTAATTTTCGCCTCACGGGTGGACTGTAATAGATGTTCGAGATACCACTTAGATTTTAAGTTGTTTGTTTTATAAACAGTATTTTTGATTGTCTTCTTAAATTGTTTTGCTAGTTTTTGTGTTTACTTGTTTTTGTCGGTTTAAACCAGTTCTTGATTACCACACTAGCATTTTGAGTAAACAATCGTAACTTTGAAAATGCTTGTAAATCTGTGGTATCATAAAATTAAACGTTTTATAATAAACAAAATACTTGTACCATTTTAAAGATATCACTTTTACAGATGTGTAAACGATACATACAGTAAGTTTTTGTTAATGTTTTTTCTTCCGTATAGCGATGTTTTTTCACCTTTTCCTGAAAGCCGTTCACACTGTATATAAACCGACTGTATCATCTACCGGATATAGCGCACTGATTGTCACAAAAACATAGTAAACAGTTAAAAAAATGAGGAGATTTTGTATGTATTGTAATGAGTTATCCAGTCGACAAATACATGTTCAACAGGCGATTCTCGTAGCACTTGTTATGAAAGACGTTGTTAACCTTTTTTATGCAATATACTTTTAAAAAATCGCTTAAATCACTCACAGAAAGTACCGTTTGCGCTGTGTACTGTTATAAAATCATCGTAAATGTTTATGTTTTAACAGGTTTTGATAGGTATTCTCTTGCTAACGATGATTAAATATATCATTTTTATTCTTACAATAATAAGAACACCACAGCTGATCAATTAAACAACAAAACATTAGACCAAACATGCATGTAGCTTCGACCCAGAATGTATCATCTATTGAACATGTTATCTCAATCATTTGTATGTTTCTAGTGATCTATGTGTATCACTTATGGCGATTTTTTAAAGATGATTTTAGTATATTTTTCGGATTTAAGAACAACGGCTTAATGTAAAAACATGTATTAAAAGTGCTTCGTACAGAACTATGATACGTTATAAAATATAAGGGCCCCGGTGCCTTTATATATACTGCGACGACACGAAACAATTGGATCTACCTGACTTCATTAGTTAACACACATGCCGCTCTGAGAACTACAATTTCCAACAAGCGATAAATAATGTCGTCCCAAAATGTTTTGGATTTGATAAAATAGTCTAAAAACGGTGAAATATGCATATCAGGAATCGCCACTTTCAGAAAAAAACAGCCTCCCCACACAGTCAAGAAGAAGAGAGGGAGAGAGCATGGTTAATAAAATGATCAGTTTCAAAAGAGACAGCACTAGCAATTAACAAAACCCGAGGGGTTATCGCCTTGGAACGGTCAGTGGCAAATCAAATTGGGGGTTAAAACAAGGTTCTAGGGTGCACCAACCTCACACTTGCCCCAACAGGTTCTCAGATCATAAAACAAATACAAGTTGTCTTGGTGAAACAACTCCAACCCACTTATCGTCTAAGGTTTTTTAAAAGTAATAGTTTCGAAACTCAAGGTTCACAATTATAAATACATACGCAGGTAGGCGTGACATACAAATTCTGAGGCAAAGCAAGTTATTTAAATACTGATGTTTTAGCTGATGATAAACACTTTACTCAATGTACGACCAATGTAAATCATTGTCAGCTGAAACATCCATGTCATTTGATCGGAATATACAATGTTCACTTGTTTTCAGAAATATTCTAATAAATGTAATAGCAAACAGTGTACAGCAAAAACATCGTACTCCATATCCCATCGAGTAAAGGGTCAAATGGAACTTTAGCAAAGGAATCAATGTCTTGTTTTCCGCCCAAGGATTGACTATCACAAAGGTCTTCCCTTGAGAGTCAGGTATGTTCCCATGCTGATGTCAGTTAAAGGAATTAACGAATTCGCTTTCTAACATATTCTCATAATACATATATACTAGCCATTAAAATACTGGTTTGACAACTGATTTGTGTAAACTATGTGTATGCCAATTTATCAGTTACAAAAACAGTTTATAGTTTATTTCGAGGTTTGTATGAAAAATTAAATGGTCGCCCAGCTGCGTTGGGCCTGATAGTTTAATTTTTATACAAACTAACAAATAACAATAACCTATAGTCACTATTGTTGTATTCTTCTGTTTTATTATTTTAAAGTTCTTCTCTTCGTGTTTTTGTACGCCATGATTTATTATTTCTCCAAATATTCCCGATTTGTATAGACAATATATGTAGATGAACTCCTCCATCTTACCTAAAAGCATAAACATGATAAAATCAGCAAATGTGCATCGCTATAAGTGATACAGATTATTGGAAAATCATTCAACGAACATCGCACTAAATGATACAACAGAAATGGGTGTGTTTGCTATAAATGATAGTATGATAATGCTATAGATGATACAGTCATTACGAAACACACCCCTCAAACATTTTAATAATTTACACTATCTATACATTTAAAGCAATATTGTAATGTAATAATCTTTATTTTAATGTCATAGAGTCATATTACTAGTACGTATTCGTGCATCAGAGCGTTTATTTGTAAAGAATAACAGTATTTTGATACAATAATGTGGGTCATTTGCCAGACTTCTTGTGCTTAAATGCAATTTTGCAAGTTTTTACCACTATATATGCGCAAAACAAATGTTATTACAATCAATAAGGACTATACAAAATATAACGTACTTAGTTTTGTTGAAGGTACTTAAAATGATCCTAATAATTCCATTTTCAATGTGTTATTTACGAATTGTTTATATTGCAGCCATGCAATCAGATTGCTATATCCGGAATATGATACAGTCGGTTTATATGCAGTGGTTCATATCAAGAGATGTTTGTAGTTTAATTTTGTTTTTTATTTTGCAGGTAAAAATAAAACACTGTTGTAGGAGAAGCCGACATTTACCGACATAAAGTCCGTGATTTCTGTTCGAGAAATCAACTAACATGTGGTTGACTATCTTATTTAAGTTGCTTAATGAGAATTAAAAATGTAAAAAGTAACAGATCCTGTTTTTTTCTAAATATCAACTGTAATTCATGTGTTGATGGAAAATAAAAATAAAAACGCTCAGTTAACATATAAAGAAAAATGCATTTTTATACGCCCGTTTGAAAAACGGGACGTATTACGGGAACACCTGCGGCGGGCGACCCTTCGGCGTCAACAGGGTTTCCGCTCTCTAAGTCAAAGAGTTTTCATCCGATCTTTATCAAACTTGGTGAATATGTTGGTGGGCATAATATCTCGACCAAGTTCTATAACCAGCCAAATCCCCCAGGCACTCCTGAATTATGGTCCTTGAATTGTCCAAAATTACTGTTTCCGCTCTCTAAGTCAAAAAGTTTTCATCCGGTCTTTATCAAACTTGGTGAATATGTTGGTGGGCATAATATCTCGACCAAGTTCTATAACCAGCCAAATCCCCTAAGACACTCTTGAATTATGGCCCTTGAATTGTCCAAAATTTGGGTTTCCGCTCTCTAAGTCAAAGAGTTTTTGTCCTGTCTTTATCAAACTTGGTGAATATGTTGGTGGGCATAATATCTAGACCGTTTTATAACCAGCCAAATCCCCCCATGCAGTCCTGAATTATGGCCCTTGGATTGTCCAAAATAAGGGTTTACGCTCTCTAAGTCAAAGAGTTTTCATCCGGTCTTTATCAAACTTGGTGAATATGTTGGTGGGCATAATATCTCGACCAAGTTCTATAACCAGCCAAATCCCCACAGGCACTCCTGAATTGTGGCCCTTGAATCGTCCAAAATTATTGTTTCCGCTCTCTAAGTCAAAGAGTTTTCATCCGGTCTTTATCAAACTTGGTGAATATGTTGGTTGGCATAATATCTCGACCAAGTTCTATAACCTGTCAAATCCCCCAGGCACTCCTGAATTATGGCCCTTGAATTGTTCAAAAACTGAATTAGCGGTATCTGCTCTCCAAGTCGAAAAATTTTCATCGGATCGTTACGAAACTTTGATGATCAGCATTTTGAAGGGCGTATTTTGTGACAGTTTTGCACTCTTGTTTTCATTAAGAAGGATTTCTTTTAATTTTGACCCAAGTCTGAGAAATCTAAATCATGATATAAATCTTTTTATCAGTTCCAAATCTGTACTGTTATTTTAATTCAACATATTTTATATCCGGCTATATATGACTCTCAAACACGTCAAGTAACAAAGCAATATCGCCAACTAAACAAGGCTAAATGAGAATGCAATACTAAAAAATGCAATAGACTTCTTAAATATGTAATACATAATGGTCTTTTTATGTTTCATTTTATCCAAGTGATTTTATTTGGTTTTATGCAAGACTCCAAGATACTTGTCGGACTCAAAACCGGATTGGATTGTTTGCAATGTATACCAACACATAGCACATATGTATAAGCTCATAGATAAAAAGGGAACTTTGAAAGCCACCGAACACGACAAATATGAAAATATAGCAGGATCGGTTTGATTGAGCTTGTTCATGGGCAGTAGTATAAAATGCTAAATTTCAATTTCGTTAGTTAATCGTATGCAGCACTGGAATGAACTAAAATTTACCAGTGGAGCTGTAAAATTCTAATTATCTTTTTATCTATACCACAGCGAAGATGATTTTGTGACTTGCGGAATATGACCGCTAATTTCACAATGTTATAGCATATTTATGAGTACTTGAGTAAATGTTGCATTTACATAACAATATAATAAATACTTCGATATTTTGGAAAACTGTATAAAAATTGTAAAAATAATCAAGACTTAACCAATGTCTGTTGAATGATTCCTCTTGTACTGAATGCCAGAGAAACTTAAGCTTACTTGTCGGGATTTGAAGGTTTCTCGTAAGTGTTGATGTCTACATTGTGTCATTTTATTGCGCTCGCTGAAGAATACTCTAACAAGTTGTCGATAATGTGGTTAATATAAACCTAGATAGTTATAAATAAATTTAAACTGACTATTTAATATGAAAACATAGTTATATTAATTTTAGTTTTGGTTGGCGCAGGCGTTTGACGGTAACGATTACATTTTGATTTTTCTAAACTTATATTTCGAGGAGTCTAACTATTCGAACTAAGCTTAATCTATACGTTATTTATGTTAAAGTATTCGGATTTTTAATTATGTGTTGTGTTTATAATACGTCTTTTATTTTCCTTTCATTATTATTTCTGGTGTTCACTGTTGAACGAAATTATTTTCTATGCAACGGCTCTAAAATAAAATTGTTTCTTTAATCTCAAAGCTAACTTCCTTAATACAGTTATTACGATCGTCATGTAATACAATGTACACATAGCGGCTGATGTCAAAGCATCGTTGATAAAATAAAGATGGAAAAGACTTATTTCGAAATTCTGGTGTGGAGTTTAATATTGGCATATCTAACTGGTGAAATAAAAGGTGAGTCCGTTTAAAGCTTTGTTTACTTAAGTAACAAATCTGTCAGTCAAAATAATAGAGAATGACAGTCATTAATATTGTTTTATAACATTTTGGTGCTTTCAAGTTAATAATTTAAGTTAATTTCGAAGTGAATATATAAAAAAATTGTTAAATTAGGCAAGGTTGTTATAATGTCAATATAAATACATGTATATAACGGTAAAACTAACAGGTAAACTACTATCGTACCTATTAAAGATGAATCGTTGCAGGACAGTGCACTACGGACGCTGACTGTTCTGATGCTAACACGGTGTGTGTATATGGTTATTGCCAGTGTGAACAGGGCTTTACAATTTTAAATGGAAACTGTGCGCAAGGTTTGTCCTAATATGTTATTATGTTTACTTTTGTAGTTGTTCTGCTATTCCGTGTTATATTTGTGTTGTTTTTATTTCCATAGCAATAAATGAATTATATGTAATTTGAATTCAAACAAAAAGAAGACTTTGTTTTGTTTCCTTTTTTACTTATGATTAAAATTTAAAAGTAAGATGTTTACTCCTAAATTTTTCCTCTGCAACCAACTTGCCTTAGTACCCCTTCTACCGCATAAAAGAATCATCATATACATATACATGTATGTTGATATTATTATTATTAGTATATTTATGTGGACAACGTACAGTAAGCAGGACAGATGTCATTTAGCACTGAATTATAAATCAATGCGTTTTTATTCGCGAAACCAAGAGATTTCATCGATGTTTCATCGATGTTTTGCCGTCTATGCATTTAACTACGTTTATAATGCATGAGGTGTATACAAGTGATATGATATATTGTCTAGCAAAACGTCAATGAGTGCAACAGAAATTTATTGTAACAGTAGTTTTTGAGTATTTCTTCGCTAAGTTGGATATAGGTGCTAAATGGATGTTTCCACCAAAAAGCTTTATTTAAAAATGACTTTTGCTAACATGTACTATAAAGCAACATATACTCAGTTTGCGAAACGGTGAATGATTTTGGTACAAAAGAACAAAAACAAACTTAGTGAATTTGGATGATGAAGTTCAGATGTTCATCCAAATATGTTTGACGACCCGAACTACATTTTGTCAGATGCTCGAGTCTTTGTTTTGTATTTGCAATTTGTTCGTTATTTTTCTTGTGGCTTAGATCTTCGCGCGCCTTTCATAATAATAATTAATGGAATGTTTTTGGCAACACAGGACATCCTGAATGACAAAGGGAGATAATGGTATCAGAAAATTATATACACATAATTATTGTCTGTTTTGTAACAAAACAGTTGTGGGAAGACCGTGTTTGGATAACGGAGATTGTGATGACGGCAGAACAGAATGTGTAAAATCTAAGTGTCAATGCCGGTCAATGGAATGGAGAGAAGACAATGGGAAATGCATTTCGTGTAAGTCATACACCTTAATACATGTAGTATATCAAAATACTATTTTAATTACGTTTGTTCTTCTATCCGACTGTCAGTCTGGATACATAGTTATACATTTACAGAAGCTTAAAATTTCAAGTAAGTACTTTCACTTTTACTATTCTCAGCAACCCGCGCATCTGAACAGACAAATAATCACCGAGTTTGTTAATATGGTATTGACAGATTTTTTGTCTATCCTATTCTACGCGCATCAGAATAGAAATTAAATCTAGTATAAAAAACTTATGTGCCTTGTGTATATTTATCATTTTGTTTCGCAAAAAAACCTTTTAATACTATGATCCCTGTTTTAAACACCATGGATTTATATTATTTTTATTAACATGGTTTTAGATTTTGGAAAAACATGTAAGACGTGGTCAGACTGTGGATTTTCACTGGGATATGAATGCATTAACAGCGTTTGCGGATGTAGCCCTGGTTATAAATTCACAAACGTATCCTGTGTCAAAGGTTCGTCTAGAACATTTCAGCTCCTAACCTGTTTAAGTTTAAAAATACCCATTAACTTGCATACAATTAATTAAATACAAAATACTGTTAAATTTTAGTTCTTTCTTTTTTTTTTACAATACTTATGGTTCTAGTAAGCTATTGACCGGTACCTTGTTTGCAAACCTATAATACGGCTATCCTATCAGAAATGATTTATATTTATTCAAAATGTCTAGTATTTGATGTCTAACTTACTTTCACTTTTAACGGCTTATTGACAATCAGAAACTATTTGAGTCCTTTTTTTCAAAACGACTTGCCTCGCATCTTTAATTTTTCCATAAATGGAATGTAACACGAATGAGTTGCTCCAGTAATCAACCGCATTGTCCTAATCTTTTTGAATTTGTCTTTGGCTAAAACACAGGGGGTAGACCAACATATGTATTTCAAAGTGGGCTCCGCCTAAAATAATATGTTGTACTTCCGGGATTCCATATGTTAGTCGAAAATCGACGAGAAAACGGAAGGTGACTGTTTTTTTTCGATCAAAGTTAATATTTCAATGCACGATTTTGATAAAATCTCAATGCTATTAGCCATGGTATACAGTTCGGAGTCTGAAGATGCCAAGTTTAATTTTGTACCTGGAATATTCGTGTAGAAATCGTTTTCTAGTGCTGACCTAAATCTGTCAACATTGTCTCCATCTGTCGTTTTTCGCTAGATTTTGGTTATACCGATAAGATACTGCTACAATTTTGTCATATAATGCAAATTTACAATTAGAAGGACCCTAACGGACAGTTTGTTTTGGTCACAGACAAGAAATCACCAGATATTAACAAATTCAAATTGGGCTCCATATGTTGTCGTGGACTCCATGTGTTGTATTTTTTCATGAAATCTTATGGAGATATTGTTTACGCGAAGTCGTCTCTTTTTTGATAATAAATGGATACTATTGAGTAAAACTATTATAAAGTAGCTGAATGTATTTAAGACGGAGCTGTTCGATATTCTTGAATATCCTGCCAGGGTTTATGATAGACAATAACACATTGGGTGTAAGTACCCCATGCACCAATAACGAGTTCCGAATCAAGTGTGATTTTCATAAGTTTATTAAAAAGTATATATGTTTGCAATCTTTTGTTATATTATTCTTTTAATTCCAGAAAATGGAAAGCAACAGGGAAAAAAATCTGCAAGGTTTACTGAAAGACACTTTCAAAGTCGTACCTGGTTCGCCACATAAAGCGGTGACATGGAACCAGACGAGACTCGTACTCTTTAAGAATTTAAAGAAAAGTAGATTTGCTCAAGGCACGAGCGATCGATGCATGCAGGCCTGAAACCCTATACGAGCGAACACTGCATAATTGCATTCAAATATAAATATCACCTGAGCAAAACACATGACATTGGCTTGAATTATAAGTGGACCAGGTGTAATAAAACATTTCACATTAAATGCAATTTTCAGAATTAGTCGCATTAAAGTCGGGGTTTTTTCAGTGCCTCCCCCCCCCCCTCAAAGTCTTAACCGAATTGTTTACTCACGCCCTATTTCCCACCAGTATTCACCAATCTAAGCTGATTTTTTTTCAAGTCCAGCTAAAACTACTTGTTATATAAAAATATGTAAATGCAGCCTAGCTTGGCTCGTGGCACTTAGTGAGGTAATAAATAAATAAAATGTAAACACTCTGCCCGAGTAATTATTAATATGGACAATATGTTTAGATCACAATCATTTAGAATAAACAAAACAGGCTTTCCAAAAATCCTCTAAAAAGATAATATTATGTAATAAACTAAAAACACAGGAGAACAATAGAAAAATACTAGGAAACATTAGGCGAAAAATATTAACATTTTGACAAAACAAGTAAAACTTGCACCTGTTTTTATTATTGTATGTTAAAAACTATACAGTACTGATTTCTTCCATAGTTATTTTAAAACCAGTTATTAAGAGTAGTTTACTGATACTGGAGATGACTTTTACTTTTCAAATGGCGGGTAAAGTGTGCTTACCGTTTGTAGGTCTTGTTACAAATTTCACAATTATATGTCTTGCCAGAGTCATTGTGTGTTGTGTGAATGTGCCCCGTTAGCGAGTCAAAGCTTTTAAAGGTTTTAGTGCATTGCTCACATGGAAATCGATCTTCAGGTTGAATTTGGAAAGTTTTTTGATGTGCCTGAGCAAATCCACTTTTCTTTAAATTCTTTCCCACAAGAACTGCAAGAGTACGAGTCTCGTCTGGTTCCATGTGACCGCTTCATGTGGCGAGCCAGGTACGATTTTGAAAGTGTCTTTCTGCAAACCTTGCAGATTCTTTTTTCCTGTTCCTTTCCATTTTTTGGAATTAAAAGAATGATATAAGAATATGTAATGTTTGGGACCTAGAAGCAACACCTTTGTGTTTTGTTACTAAATCTAGACTGATTAACATTTTACAACTTGGTATGAGAGAGGCAGAGTGGTAGGCGGAGCTTATCAGCAGTGGTCAGGTATTGGCCACAGAGAGTTAATACATTACATCCGCCCTTTCTTTAGATAGAACATTAATTTTAAGAACATCAAAAGTTTAACAAGGAACCATAAATATCATTTAGCGGTGCCTTAATGTGATATCATGTGATAGTATTTGTACATCTGCACAATTAATAGCTTTAGAACGTCATGGTAATTTGATTAACTATCTTTTCATTACTTGACTGACATGAATAATTATTTGTACTGATCTGAATGTTTTTATTTCAGCAGTTTCACATGCTATTAAATTCTCAGAGAACAACTGTCATTAATTTTATCATTTTTAATGGTCATTTGGTATTTTCTGCAAGTTCACTGAAAGTTTATTGCTGATAGAATGGCCTAGTCTGGGAAATGTTTCTCCTGAAAATGTCATTGAATCTTGATTTAAGTTTAATTTGATTTCCTTTCTGTCCGAGAACAGTGTAAATTTCACTACTCCACTTTCTAATGTTCCATTGTTTTGTTCAATATTAGAACTTTCTGTTCCAGTTTATAATGCACTTGTCGGGTACTTGATCGCCTGTCGGCATAGGTTTTTATCTTCTGCTTTTGAAGTGCGTCTTTTCTGCGAGTTTGAGAATCCTCTTTCCTCTTCTCGAAATGAGGGAGTTTGTTTTTCACTGTTCTGTTGAATAACAGTGATGCAGGTGCTGAGATGACTCTTTATCAATTTGATCTAAGGTCATGGCTGAGGGCACTGCATTTTCACACAGGTAATCCATGTACAGTATTTCTCTCTAATGCTTGATATTTCACGTTTTTCTTGCTTGAATGTTGACCTTGAAAGGATGTCGGCAGGGTTTAATGCTCCTGATTGGAATTCTACAGTTTTGAAGGCGTAATAACTTTCTTTCAAGTCTTGCTGAAGGCATGTGTGTTGGCTTGAAGATGTTGATCAGCGGTTTGTGATCAGTGATAACCTTGAATGTTAATCCAAATATGTATTCATTTTCACTGCTTGACTGATCAGATTCCTCATTTTCATTTACACAGCGCACTTCACTTTTCTTTGATTTATACATTTGTGCAAAGTGACCTTGCTTTCTATACTGGTGGCACACAATATTTCTAGACTTAATACATTCCTGACCGGAATGACTTTTCCTCCGCAACGATAGCAGGTCTTGAACTTTGCTGGCTTTTGTGCTGGCCTTGCTCTTGGCTGATACTGTTTCCGTTTAGGCTTTTCTTGCTTTTGCCGAAGCTGATTTACGTCGTCATACGGTGTGTCCACCGGGGATGCTGTTGATCTATGTTGATTCTTAGAATTCTGCATTTTGTCTGCTTGCAAATCTGTCAGTTCTGTCGTGCGAGCAATTATCTGCACTTTTTGTAGCGTAAGTTCTTGTTCACGCAGAAATTTTCTTTTTAGCTCTTTTGAGATGCAGTTCTCTACAACTTGGTCGCGAATCATGTCGTTGACTGTGTCACCTGGAAATTCACACGATATTGCAAGCTTTTTGAGTCTAACAATGTAAGTGTCCACAGTTTCATCATTGTGTTGCTTTCCTTGACGAAAACGATGTCGTTCGTACGCATTGTTTTTCTTGGGATTGAAGTAGTTTGTTAAGGCTTGAATGGTGTCTTCGTAAGTATTTCCAGTGATCGACATTGTTTCATAAATGTCCTGAACTTCTTCACCACAAAGATGTAAGAATAAAGCTTTCTTTCTTTCATTTTTGGTGATTCCTGTGGCGTCCAAATAATATTCAAATCTTCTTACATAAGTGTCCCATGAGCTTGACAAGTTATTGTTTTGTCCTAACACCTTGAACGGTAGTGGCGTTGCCAGTTCCAAAGAAGATGCCATCTTGAAATTTATGAGAACAGGTTCTTGAAAATTGCCACTATTTCACTTAGTCAAAGAACTTATTAAGCCCTCTTGAAAATATTATCCATCAGTGATTAAGATAATATCCATGGGTAATCAAACGATGATCCCCTTTCTCGTCGCCAATGTAATGTTTGGGACCTAAGAGTAAGAAGCAACATCTTTGTGTTTGGTTACTAAATCTATTCTGATTAACAATTTACATCTTGGTATAAGAGAGGCAGAGTGGTAGGCGGAGCTTATCAGCAGTGGTCAGATATTGGCCACAGAGAGTTAATACATTACACAATAGATGGCAAACATATATATATTTTAATAAACTTATGAAAACCACACTTGATTCGGAACTCGTTATTGGTGCATGGGGTATGGTTTATGACTACTTACACCCAATGTGTTATTGTCTATCATAAACCGTGGCAAGATATTCATGATTATCGAACAGCTCCGTCTTAAATACATTCAGCTACTTTATAATACTCATGAACATCCATTTGTTATTTAATAAGAGACGACTTCGCGGCAACTGTCTCCATACGATTTCATGAAAAAATACAACACATGGAATCCACGACAACATATGGAGCACAATTTGAATTTGTTTATATCTGGTGATTTCTTGTCTATGTGACCAAAACAAACTGTCCATTAGGGTCCTTCTAATTGTAAATTTGCATTATATGACAAAATTGTACCAGTATCTTATCGGTATAACCAAAATCTAGCGAAAAACGACAGATGGAGACAATGTTGACAGATTTAGGTCAGCACAAGAAAAACGATTTCTACACGAATATTCCAGGTACAAAACTAAACTTTACATCTTCAGACTCCGAAATGTATACCACGGCGAATAGCATTGAGATTTTTTTTTAATCGTACATTGAAATATTAACTTGATAAAAAAAAAAACAAAGTCACCCACCGTTTTCTCGTCGATTTCCGACTAACATATGGAATACCGGAAGTACAAAATATTATTTTAGGCGGAGCCCACTTTGAAATACATATGTTGGTCTATCCTCTGTGTAAAAAGCCTTACAAAGTATTTATAATTGTTTATTTACAGTACTGGGCAACACATGCAATCCATATAGTGATGATGTACAATGTCCTCTAGAAAATTCCGTTTGCAGTACATATTACCATTCCTGTATCTGCGATTCCTGCTGTACGGAAAAGGAAAATATATGCAAAAAGGGTAATGGCTTCTGAAATAATATCATCATCTATTGTATCGTCTGCCCGAAATAAGTTTTAAGCTGGACGAACATAGTTGACATGTTAAAATAAAAACAGTGAATCGAAATACCACTTTATAACTTAAAGACTATATGTACAGCAATGAACTTTAAACGATCAAAGATTAGGATAAATCCATTAAGGACAGGGGAACATAAACATACTGTTCTTGATCATGTATCTGCGGTTTATATTAAACATATGCCTGAATACAACCCCAATACATGAAAGGTACCCATATTCAAGTGTAGTAAATACTAACTTCTTGTTGTCAGACTGTAATTTAAAAAATTAAACATTTCACTTATGTTTAACACCACAAAATAATATATATCGAATTTCATTGTAACAATTAGAATCAGCTGAAGGTGTAGTATTACATGCAATATTACTGAAATATTTCGATGTCATTTTATTGTAGAAATATTCAAAACCCCTTGTATGCCAAATAATAGATGACCCGTCCCCCATAAAATCAAACTGTACCACAGCCCTTAGATATTTTACAACCAATAATTTTGTCGTATTTTGGAGTCAATAGTTTTCATGATTGCCTAAAATAACATTCTAGTTCTTGGCTCAAGCTGCGACGATGTAGCATGTGGAAACCATTTACACAGTTCGTACAGATACTTAACGCACGGGACATGGTCAGTGGAAGACTGGTCCAATTATAAAAGTTATCATCTGCACCTGACTTGTAACACTGACAACGTATGTTCCTGCAATCACGGGTTTATTGCTGATGGTATATTTTGTACGCCAGGTAATAGTTATAATGTTAATAACTTAATATAAAATCACCTGTAATTATCAATAATAAAAAAGTGAAATATGCATATCAGGAATGGCCACATCCAGCAGACAGAGCGTCCCCACACAGCCAAAAAGTAGAGAGGAAAAGAGAGCATGCTATTACAACAATCAGTTTCAAAATGGACGCCACAAACAACTAACGAAAGTGAGAAACTGAGGGGTTACAGCCTTGGAACGGTTTAAACCAGGTTCTAAGGTCTACCAACCTCACACCTCACAAAAGAACAAAGGGTTTGACATATTGATTTGTGTTGAAAACTAAAATGCAAGCCATTATTTAAAATGAGCGGGTTTAAGCAGCTTCAAAAGCTACATACCGTAAATGTGCGTTAAAATCTGTTTTGCAATATACGAAATCTCACTTTTAAGCTAAAAAGAAGCAAAATGAGGGTTGTTCGTGAATTGTACTCGTAAAATTTGTTATAACACTTATTTGACTTTCAGGACTTTCTACACCATTTTCAGCAACAACAAAGGTACCGATCGATACCTTTCATTAGCGCGCATTCCTGGCACAACATGTGTTTTTATAAAATAAAAGAAAATCTTTAAAAATTTACCTTTTTCTTGTCTGAACACGCGCTGGTGTTCTAAAATGTTCGCGAATAGTACTGATATGTTCTTCTTCGGCACTGTTTCGTTTGTAGGAAAATATCGAATTTTATTCCGAATTTCAAACTTTTAATCAGTTCCTTGCACAACGCATATCAATATTCAAATTTGGAAAATCCAAACAATATATTTTCACATTTAACAACAAAAATATTTCCTATGGAATACCATATACGTTACCAATGGAAATCTCAGCTTAAACTGCCCATGCAAATCAGTTAAAGATAGATGTCAAAGTCACCATAGTTACCAAATATTTGGCGACTTGACAATTTTACAACCTCTTAATTTAGATGAAGATACTGCGTTTTTGTTACTTTGTCTGTCTGGATGTCATATCTATATACATGTATTAAATGATTATAACTGATAAATATTTCTAAATATTTTACAGCATATAGGAACATTTGTAAAACTTTAAAAACGATTGTTTTACTGCATAACAGTACTATTGATTCCCCACGGTGTATAATATTCAAATGGATATCAAAATCTGATTCCTGTCTTTAAATTATAACTGTTAATATGTTGTCCTAGTTTCCTGAACTGATTTGGTCATAATGTGTCAGCTTCAACTTAACTCGCAGCGTAGGTTATACCATGCAAATAGAAAAAACAACAACTTTATTTCGCAAGAACGATGGATCCTCTGTGCCGAATTAGAGCGTCTAATTTGACGATATTCGTAAAATTATATAAGTCTATCATATTATTTCTTCAGTAAGATAGTATTTAATACCAGCAACAACGCCGTTTTTACGATCGGCAATGGCATCCACTAGATGATTCAGTAAAAAAACGTTTAATTACACATTTTCAAGACTAACAAGAATCATTTAAGGCACGTTTTCTCTGTTAAACTTAAATATCAAATTCAAAACCAATTCAAAGTTGTCACTGTTAAAAAAATGTTAACTCCCTATAACACTATTAATAGTATTGTAATACAAAACGTTTTACAATGAAATGTATTATATACAAGTTACACTGAAAAAAAGATAAAAATATATAATTTATCATAATTTGATAATTACACTTACACTTCAAAATGTATTCGAGTAGCTGAGATAGTTTTTGCAGTTAGAAAGAAGTTATGGGAAAATTGTGATTGCCATTGCATAACAAAACACATACACATTGATACCCTTTGATAACTTTGAGAATGCCTTCTTATTCAAGTTGTGGGAAGACCTTGTTCAAACAACAACGGTTGTGGTACGAATCCAGGCTACACATGTAATTTGCAGACCAACATGTGTGACTGCTCAACAAACTTTCACCCGCAGTTTAAGATTTGGCACGAAATGAATAACATTTCCGACATACACTATAACTATTGGTGGAACTTTTGGAATCCGCAGGCTGTAACCCTGTGTATTTCAGGTAAGAGAACCACGTTTAAGGGCCGACTGCAGTCATCATTGCACGTTCTTCGATAACGAAGAAAATTAACAAAATCTCTCAGACGGCAAATTGACGTTAAAAGAAACTGCACGAATAAATTTTATTAAATAAATATATCTTTATTTTGCATACGTTAAGACAATTACATCAGTAAATGAAAAGAACTACATCTAACAATTCCCTATATTTCTATATACATACATTCACAAAAACTAAACAACCTAAACCATCATTGTAATACCCACATAAGTAATATGATACTGACGACAATACGTTGTGTCCTCTTGGCTAACATACTATTAAAATGAACAAATGTATATTTGGAATGATGTTCGTAATTGCTTCTAGTCATATCCGGTTTCTTGGTAAAAAACAGAATAGTGGCAATGTGGAGTTTGACGGTTGTCTTTAAGGGCCGTCTACAGTCATAATTGCACGTTCAAAGATATAAAAGAAAATTATCAAAATCTCTCAAACGGAAAAAAGCACAAACAAATGTAATTAATGTATCTTTATTTTGCTTAAATTAAGAAACATTAGAACATAAACGAAAAGGAAATAGATAAAAAATCTAAGATTCTATTTATACCCAAAAAATATACAACAGAAAACATCATTCATTTGATATGTCTATATGTGTTATGTGATATTTACAATAATGTGGTGTCCTTTTGTCTATTATATGTAAACAAAACGGGCTATTTGTAAAAGTGTGTTTGAAGTTTCCTGGTCGCTTCTTGGTCGTATAAATAGTTGACAAGCGTTGATCTTTCTCTCTTCAATAATAAAAGATCTTTTAAAAAGGAAAGTACATAGAGTTGTCAGTATCATATTGATAATGCGGGAATTTAAAGATATGTTTTGTATGGTTTCTTTTATTTTGGTTTGGAAGTAAATAAAATTTTGGGGTCTTTGTAGGTCTGTCTATTTTTCTATACTGTTCATTTTATTTCTTTACGTGACATGTTTATCAAATTAATATACACAAAAACGGTTATATGTGCAAAGGTTTTTTTTGAACTGCAAGTTGAAGTTGGGAGATTTTTATATTTTTTTGTTTTTGTTGTTTTACCGATGACTGGGCAAATTTTGACGGCCCCTAAGACGCAGTATGGATGTTTAATACCGAGAATTATTATTTAAAAGTTTGATCTTTATACCGTGTTTAATCCATTGTTTGCTTTCAGTTATATGAACAAAATACAATAGATTAAAAGGGAATTTTGAAAGCTAACGAACACGACAAATATGAAAATATTGCAAACTCGGTTTGATTGAGCCTGTTCATGGGCAGTAATGAAAATGCGTATTGCCGCCAACGCCGCCTAGCCCCGGTTTGAGCGCAACAGTTAACAGTACAATTTTCATCCATCGTAAACAAAAGAATTAAATCCTTGGGGTGATTGAACACTATCCAAATCTGTATTGGCTGGGATATTGAAACCACTCATCTTAAAACTGGCCGAATTATTGAACAAAGAAATATTAAAAGTATTATACACATACAAAAGTATCGTGCTCAACGACCTTCTAAGAACTTAGTTGATAACAACACTGACTAAATGCACGGGAAACCTTTTTGCAGTCACAACACGACACAATCATCGCAAAATGTACGTTTTACTCCTAAAAAGGTGAAAGATGCATATCAGGAATTGCCACATTCAGAAAACAACAGCCTCCCCACACAGTCAAGAAGAAGAGAGGGGGAGAGAGCATGGTTAATAAAATAATCAGTTTCAAAAAGGACACGGCAAAGGATACGGCAAATGCGCTCACTAAAGGATGCAGCAAATGCGACCTATTTTTAGAATCAGAGGTTATTATTGGCGTCCGCGCCGAAGCGCGGCGCCTTTTATGGAGTTCAGAATTTTTGAAAGGGTAGTTGTTGTTAGTATGCGTTGATGTAAAGAGTTTTCAGAATCATTAGTTGAAGGTTCAAAAAGCTTCAATCGCATGGGTATAACTCTGAAACGAAACTTTCAAATTCAATTTTATAGGACAGCTATCTGATGATGTAGTACATGTAAGTGCTAATGATACTGTTCACTAAGTCTCACCTGTCTAATAGCGAGCAACATTGCATTTTAAAAGCCTTTAGAGAAAAATAGGAGAATCATTGTTTAATTTTCACAGGTTGACTTGAATATAAATCGTTAATACAGGTATAACAATTTTATGTTACAATATGCATGAAAATTACAATATCGACTTAAATAATAATGGTTTTATAATATCTTCTTTAAAATATGCTTATAGTTATCAAATTATTCAGACTACAAATTGATGGCTAAAACACGCAATGTAGGACATATATTGTATATTGTCCTATATTGCGTGTTTTAGTCATCAATTTGTTGAATAATTTGATAACTATAATCGCATGAGTAAAAACTCCCTAAACCGGTGACCTTTGGGACTGAAGAAAAATCCGGTTTAGAGAGGATTCCGGTTTACGGAGGATATTACCTTTATCACCAAATTTGACTAGTGGTGTACTTATTAGTATGGTAAATCGCGTTTTAAGTCTTACCTTAATGTGTGCATTGACACCTTTGATAGATTCGTAGTAATGAAAAATAGAAATATAATCCAACATTTGTAATTTATTTATTCATATCGATATACGTTTTCATATTTATTACAATACAGCTTCTGTATGAGTATGGAGTTAACTCATATTCCCATCCTTTTTTGTTTAGTAGGAGACTCAGATATAATTAACATTAGTGATAAATTATATATAAATTAAATATAATTAATTAATTACATATAAATGAGACCAATTATGTTAAAATAACATCATAAAATTATGCAAATTTATGTCGGTTAATAGTTATTCATAGCTAATGTTGTGCTTTGTTTGAAAATACCGACTTTAAATAAAATTTTGTTTCTTGTATTTAAACAACGAATTAAACAGACAATTATTCAACATTTGTCGACTCAACTCCTTAATCTTACGTGTGTTTTCAACAATTACCTTTCCAAGTCATTTCATGCCTTTTAGACAATATGCGGGCTCCTTATAGGAACCTGTTGATGTTTGACACGTTTGACAATATAAAAACCTCTGACTAGACATCTAGAGTTCATCACATTCAATGGAAATTATCTCAAAGCCGGTTTTCAGAGGTTTTTTAAAGAGCAATTTGCAAATAAAATCGAAAATTTTAACCGGTTTCCGGAATTCAGAGGTTCCGGTATTTGGAGGTTTTTGTTACAATGAAATAAGAAGGAAAAAAATCGGGACCGTGAAAATTTTGCGGTTTTCGGAGGTCCTGGATTATAGAGGATCCGGATTAGGGAGTTTTTACTGTATCGTCTTGACTATTGCAGAAATTGGTCAGAATTGTTCGACCGTAAATTGTTCAGTGGAAAACGCACTTTGCAATGAACGCGATCAATGTGTTTGCGCAGAAGGCTACACCGAAACCAATACTGGCACGTGCCAACAAGGTAGGCCTAAATGTCCTTTTAAAGAAAACACAATTCAACTTTTATTTAAAGAATACTGAATATTTGTCTCCCTAATGCAGTTTATACTGCTTCACCAAGACCAAGGCCAAATGGTCAGGTGTACAGTAAAATTGAAGGAAAAATAAAGGAAAATGCTATAAAATGCTTTGACAATGTTTAAAAGCTACGTAAGAAACCGCTCATGCTTTTACGTCGATTTGTTGGTTACAGTTCTAGGAATGCCCTGTGTTCGAGAGACAATGTGCCAAATTGTAGATGGAGGAACATGTGGAGAAAAAGATGTTTGCGCATGTAAAGAAGGATATTTTCAAAACGGTCAACTTTGCGACAAAGGTTAATTTTCTATGCTAAAATGTTGTTAATTTTGATACTGAACTAGTTGTATTGTAATACAGTAGTTGTGAAACATGATAGCAAAGAAAATCGCTTATGAAACACATTTCATTAGGAGAAGGCTGCCACCTTGCACTAAAAAGGCCACTGTTATTTTGTTAAACGCTTTTACGAAACAGTGACACATGCATTAGTTAAGCCATAATCAGAAATCACAGTCTCTCTACACAGCCAAAACGTAGTGAGAAAAAGAAGGCATGGCTGATAAGTTGATCGATTTAGAAAGACATCGCAAAATAGAAAAAATGAGACCCGAGATGTTATCGACAGACAATGGCAAATCGTACTGCCATTGAAAGTATATACCAGGTTTTAAGGTACACTAACCTAACTCTTTTCCCTACACAATCTCGTATGATCTATGCGATCGGGCAAAATGTATAATATAAACTAAAATCTTCTCTTTTATGATTTATCTTACTGGTAATAAGTGCTTTTTTTTTAAAGATCTGGTTCAAGAAAACTTGCTTGGTATTTTGAACCATAAAGATAGAGTTCATAGTAGTATATTTTGTTGTTCAGAGATGAAAAAAAATTATTATCTATATGTCTCATCTCGAGGTGTTGCTAAGAAGTGTTTCAAAAACTAAAAAGTCTCCTAATCCAGGCGCTCACATTTTTATTGGATAATATTTATTTGAGATTTGGTACCTCTATTTATAAACAAGTACTGTTGTATCATTATATTTCGCAGTGGTTTAATTTTCGCGTATTTCGCGCTAGGGTAAATGCGCAAAATGAAACCCTAGCGAAATCAAACCATTTAATATCTAGTCCTACTACAAAAATACAAGTGCGCAAATTTAAGCCCTCGCAAGAATGTCACTCATGTCATTTGCGCGAAATTTGATCCCCGCGAAATTAAATGATACAACAGTAATAGGCATTCCAATGGGTATTAATTGTGCACCCCTTGTTGCTGATCTGTTTTTATACTGTTATGAAAGAGACTATGTTATCCCTTTCAACCGAACATCAAGATGATATTATTACAGCTTTTAATAACACCTCGAGGTACCTTGATGATTTATTAAATATAGATAATAACCATTTTCGATCACTGGTTAATAATATCAGTATATATCCTTAAGAACTTCAGCTGAATAAAGCGAACACTTCAGAAAAGCAAGCAAACTTTCTTGATCTAAATCTGTCCATTAAAAATGGTTACGTCACTGCTAAAATATATGATAAAAGAGATGATTTTAATTTTAATACAGTAAATTTTCCGTTTTAAGACGGCGATGTTCCTCGTGCAACATCTCACATCTTGTTCGCTTTTCAAGAGCTTGCAACGCTGTGAATGATTTCAATGAACGTAATCTGTGCATTACAGAAAACTTTTACAACAGGGTAATCGGTAACACAAATTAAGGAAAACCTTTTGCAAGTTTTATTGCCGATACCCAGATCTAATTCATAAAAACATGTGAAGTTTAAAATCACTATTGCAACAAGGTATTTCCAAGCCGGTTTTTATGGAGATTTAATTTACAAACTTAAGAAGATAAAAGGCAATATTAATTTCTCCCGGTTATTCGTAAAAACCATCTGTAAATTTAAAAAGAAAGGTTACCAACATGATTTTACAGCGCTCTGCAGGCCTGGTGATTAACCCATCTACAGTTGATCATTATGCTTACCTCTTTGGTTGCACGACGGTGGCAGGGATTTAAGAGTTTGTGAAGGTTAAACGAACATAGAAGCTCGATTTGTTGATTTGTTCTTGTATCCCTGTCATCGTGTTCTTGCTGATTTTACTCCATGAGCTCCGGTCTCGGTAAGATCATTGAGTACCCGCCCTTTGGCTTTGCAATGCTATTTGCTTCTTATGTTTTATATGTTTGTGTGCTTTTGCATGCAACATCATTGAGCCGATGGGCGGGTTGGAGTTATTTCACCAAGACAACTTGTACTTGTTTCGAGAACCTGTTGGGGCAAGTGTGAGGTTGGTGCACCCTAGAACCTGGTTTAAACCCCAAGTGAAAATTTGTTTTGCCGCTGACCGTTCCAAGGTGGTATCCCCAAAGGTTCTCTTCTTCGTTAATTGTTTGTGGCGTGCTATTTGAATTTACATACTTATAAAAAAAACATGCTCTCTCTCTTCTTTTTCGCTGCGTGGGGAGGCTGTGTTTTGTAAGTGTGGCGATCCATATATGCATGTATTACTTTTTTCCTAAAAAGTATAATAAAACAGATCAGCACCAATTGGTGCTTAATCCGGAAAGGTGGAATGTTGAGTGATTTAAACCTAAATAAATGGCATTGTACAGTTTCTTATATTTATGCTAAGAATGCAATTACAGAATTCACAACTGCACGTAGTACGACAGGATATGCATACCACTTATTATGACAACATGTTGCAAAGTCTCATACGTCCGCAATGAAAGAAAATTTTATTAGTTCTCATAGTCTTTTAATGTTTAAATACTGGACTTTGGCAGTGAAAAAGACATATTTAGTATTAAAAAAAACAGCCGAAATGTTGTATGAGGTTGGAATGAAAACAGTTGATTTTGCAGAAATAAATGCCAATTTAATAAAATTTGTTTGACTTATCATAACACGTTCATTATTTTTCAGTCAGTAAAATATTGTTTTCATAATGTATCCCGTTAAACATTGTCATAATTTGGATGCAATAAAGCATTTGAAATGGATTTTTTTTATAAAATAAGCCGTTAGGAAAAAACATGGAAAAATCTTGCTGGTGCACGTTCATAAATAATTATTTTACACGCATGGCATATGAAATCGTACGTTGGGTTTTAGTGCTTGGTTCGGCCTGTTCATCGGACAGTCACTGCAAAATGACCAGTAGTGTGTGTGTATCCGGGAAGTGTACATGTGCAAACGGATTAACAGAAAAGAACTTCAGATGTTTGAGTAAGATTAAATACACTATTTATAATGTTTTCAAATTTATTTAATAAAACATATTGTAACGAATGAAAACCTGCACATTATTCATTAACATTTTTGAATAAAAAATGCTTATAACATTTTAATGAAATCCATGTTCTATGAATCATTCAATGTTGCAATGTTGTAAGTATACTTAATAATACCAAACAGATAATAGTAGATAAAGAGGTTTTTTGTTTTTACCAGTATGAGATCGAAATATACTTCAATCTTTTGAAAACGAGATCAAATCTCGCGTTTTGCTTTCTCACTTGATCATATCCATTCCAGATACTTCATGTCTACAAAACCCTTCCAATAATTATTCTTTAGTTCTTGGTATAAAAACAAAATAATATGAGGTAAGACATTTGATTTTAATGAAATTGCGTATTGTTAAAACATACGGGTTGATGCCAAAGATGAATACAATGAATATGTATTCAACATATACGAATATTTTATGTTAGATCTTAAGTGGGAAATAAACAATGAACGGTGTTTCCCATTTTGGGGCCTCAACAAAAAATCTTCTGTAAAAATTGTTAGCAAATCATGGCTCAAATCATAATTAAGATTTTCAGCAATTATCTCGCGTTTTTACAGGAGAAGAATGTGCAGAATATGTGAGATATCTGCCAGATATACATAGACGCTTTGTACATCGAAAACTGGTGGAAGAGGAACCAACAATAGACGATTCGTTGCTTGAAGAAGGATGGTACTCTATTGGGAAGCATAATCTTCATGCTAGCAAAACTAGTCCAGATCAAGGCAATTGCTCTGCATATCATCCTATATATATGACAGGTACGTTTCATTATTCAGTATTGTGATAAAATGATTCTTAGGTTATGCACGCAACATACAAAGTTGAGATTATTGGTAAGTTTATGGACAAGTAGATTTTGCCACAGTCTGACTTAAAACAAAGTACATAAAACGTGCATATCAGCCACTTTTAAAGAAAACACAGCCTCCACAAACAGCCAAAAGCCAGAGGCGAAAGAGAGCACGGGTAAATGAAATTATCCATTTTAATTAAAATATCACGATATACGAACATGAGAACCATAGGGGTAATCGCCTTGGAACGGTCAGTGTCAAAGCAACCTTGGGTGCACTAACCTCACACTTACCCCAATAGGTTCTCACATGAACAAACAAGTACATATGAATTAAGTCCAACGCACTCATCATCACGACAATGTTGCGTGCAAAAGCATACAAGCGTTGAAAAGCTGTCGCGCCGGAGAATTACATTACTTACGCAGCAGAATGTCAACTACGGCTAACATCGTTTAATATGTGCATACGCTAGAAATTGCACTGTCAACTTAAAATACTTGCTCACCATAAAAAACCAATGGCATTGTCAAACAAAAACGGTGGGAACAAAATTACCTTATTGAGACAAGAGCACCTGTAGTCAAATTAGCAAAAGCACGTGTGTTCCCATGTGTCGCCTGCTAGCAAAAGGTTTAAATGTGGACCTTTGTTTATAATATATGATAAAAATGAAATTGAAGTTTCATTGTTATAAAACTATTTCTGAATAAATTATCATTGATCAGTTGCAATTACAAGCCTGATTATTTTTCATGATTAAAAGAAAATAACAGAATAACTCAAAACTGATCTATCACCTTTCTTGTTGTCAAATATAGCTTTCTTTGTGCAAATAACATATTCCAGTTAAAAGCAAAACTAAGTAAATTTTAGGTTAAAGTCATTTTAATGTGGCATAACCCAAAAGAGATATAACTGCTAATACAGATAACATATATCAAATATTGTGTTAAAACATATATTTTTCAAGTTAAGTTCAAACATCAAACGTGAAGTTTTAATAGACCAAAATAAACAACAAATATCACTTCCTGATGAAGAAGTCAGTTTTAAGCTGTATTAGTATTAAGATCTTCAGTCTTATATTAAAATAGTTTATCCGTCGCACAATATTTACATTATTTGAAGTCTTGAAGCCTTATCAGCAAGGCGATAGTCTACTCTTGTTTGACCTGTTGTTTTGTTGGTTTTTGAAGGAATTTTAGATTTGTGGTGTATCACAGTGTCTAAGCGTACAGTTAACCGAAACGGAAGTTGCTGATCTGTACGCCGATGATCACGTAGTTGCTTACAGAAAAACACGCGACATCAGCTTTTTATTTGTAAAATATATTCAATTAAACGTGCTTTTTTCAGAAATTATTTTTATAATTAGTACATCGTAGATTAATAGTCTTACTGTGATCTTGAAGTCTTGAAATAACGGCTAGTTAAGTTGCAATCTGTAATCTTTTCTCACTTGATCAGTACAAAATGAGGAAAAAGAGTGGAGAAAATCTGCATTTGTGACCTCATATTTTATAATGTATATATTTGAAAGGTATATATTTGACTTCCCGTGAAAGAAAAATCATTTCCAACGCTCGCAAAATGCGTTGAACGGTGCTTGAACGAATTAGCACCGAGAAAATGGTCTTTCTGTGCAGCAACCGAAATTGACAAGACTGTACGCAAAGTTGCAGTACTTCAATGTCAGGCTGTACGAACAGTTGCGATCAATTGTGTATCATATACTGATCAACTGAAAAGCATCAATGAAGCAAGAACTTGTTAAAGGAATCAATCAAAGGAATCAACCAAATCTAATGTATTATTTATAAAAAATAAAACCTTATATGATCACATTTTAGAACTGACAAGCAATTTTTGAGCTATAAATTGATAGGTTTTTTACTCTGATCTACTGTTGAGCCATATGAACGAATTGGTACACTTTGCAAATAAGACACCGATAATTGCTAGAAATCCTAAATCCCCTGATTGTGGCATTAAATAAAACCTAGTATAAACCTGCTGAAATCCCTTCCGGTGTTGGCAAAAATAAACATTATGCACAAATATAATCCAATATCATGAAGACTTTAACAATCTGGTCTTTGACAGGACAATTCCATTAAGTCGTTTTAGATTTTTAAATCCACCACTTCGTGACTGAGTTAAGTTAGTCTACAATTACGTCTGCAACTGCTAAGAATTTCATGTTTAAGGTCGTTAAAATATAAAGTTGAATTTCATTTTGGCCGACTTTCATTGGTAGATTTCAGGGATTATGTTAATCTGGTTGGAGCATTCTATGAAATCTTTAGAAACTATGGTTGAAGTACTAACGCGTATTTGTCCAGATATATTATGGCTTCTACTGTTCGCACTTCAGAGAAGAAATGTAAACATTACAGCGGGCCTCTACATATCTTACACGGTCTTACCAATGATATAGCTCGGTTGGACTATAGTCGTTTTTTCACGCCTCCTTTCATGAAGAGCTAACAAGAGATTTAAAAACAAATCTGACTTTAAAACAGAAGCTAAGATCAGTTATTTGTTTATACAATTGTATTATTAAAAGAATGAGCAAATTTGTTGAAAAAATATACATTTTTCAGGTTCTCGTGCAAGAATTATTAAGGTTAACTGAAGCTAAAATGATACATGTAACCTGTCGATATAATCAGAAAGCATGAACTGGACCCATAAATTGTTAATGATCTGTTTGATATTATGATCACAGCAGGACTAACAATTAACGTTGTACTTACCACAGAAATATTTTTTCCAAATGCACATTAAATTTGGTTTATTTACCAATAAATAATTCGATGTCGCAGGTTTTTCTATAAGCAACTATGTGATCATCGGCGTACAGAACAGTAACTTCCGTTTCGGTTAACTGTACGCTTAGACACTGTGTGTATGTTGTCTGTATAAAATAAAATTAACCAGCATAACAGAAGATGAGCAGTAACCAAAATTATGAGTGCCGGAAGCGAATTGAAATTGGACGGGAAACGGAATATTCTTAATAGTTCATATGACTAGAGCCTCAAGAAGCCGAACGAAAGATTTGTTAAAGCCGAACCGGAGCGAAACGCTTCTGTAAATAGCTATACGACATTCGGTCATGCACAGTTTTTAAATGCCTTTAAAATCTTATATGACTCATAAAATATTCTAGTTTTTAACTAGGATTTCATGTTTTTAATTTATCAGAATATGAAAAAAAAAGATTTGAATGTACATGTACAAAAATTTCACTTCTCAGTTTATAAAATGTATACTAATTGCCAATTAAAATGCAACACTTCATAATTTGGAATATTTTTTGTTGAGTGTAAAAAGTTAAATATGTTGGAAAAGGTATATGCATTTTAAAATCAATAAGTAACCAGTCGATTCATTAATGGTCCAATGATTTTTAAAATTTCTCTCCTACAGTAACCCCGTACAAACGCACGAAATTGATGTCGTTTCCATAAATTAAATATAAAATTTATTTTTGTCAATTTTAGTGTTGCGTTTTCATTGGAAGTCAGTATATGTAGGATTTATGAAAATAGTCATATTTGTAACTTTGAAACATCAAGGGCAATAAAGTGATAAGGTCATTGGTATTTTTATATTTATTTCATTCAATTATTATGTTGTATGTAATACATGTATTATATATTACATCATACACATTGTTGCGTTTTATCTTAATTAACAGATCGTTCGCAAGTATTTGTATAGTGTAAGTAACGAACTCGAGAACACGGCGACGCGCGCTTTTTAACTCTCGGTGTATCATTACGCGACCACCAGCGTAATCGGGGTTTTGTGGTCACCTCGAAAGCAGACCGAATGTTTTACAGACGTTTTAAACTCATTCAAGCACACCATTCCACGAATGCTGAATGATCTAAAGTGCGTGTCCGTGTGATATTAAAGCGTCAATGCCAAACACTCCATCGAACAAACGAAATCACGTCCAGCTACGACAGTGAACAAACAACTGGATATGCATGAGTAGTTTCGTTACGCCTAACAAGTTGTATAGTTGTGCGGCGTGAGAAATTAGTGCATATCAAAAAAATTAATTTTATTACGAATGATGACGAACATTTGTAAGACAATGCGACAAAGAAAACACTTACTCAATAAAAGAAACAAAGGCACACTAATATTACCGATATGCTGATAAAATAAACTGCGTATGTGCAATGCAATCACAATGACAACAAATGGCACATATTCTGATTGTCACGTGACGATTTTTGAAAACAACAGAAGCCGTACCTTCCGCACAATCGGTCTGGGATGTTGACTGTTGCACTGCATATGTACCTACTTCAGTAGAAATTCGACAGTAGTAAACCAATTATGTATGTGAGTTATAGCCGTCAGGGAATTATAAGCGAGCTTAAGTTATCTATCCTTGAGGTTTAAATATAGAAAAAAATCATTTATTATAGATAACGACTAAGAAAGTCAATTCCAAACTTACAAAACCATTCTAAGTTGTACATGTTATCTTGAATATGGAGACCGTGCTTCTAAGTGCACACTGACTGTAGTCTGCTTGTGAAATCATCTTAGGTATATTCTCATTACAAAAATATTTCTCGCGCCGACAAACTAAATGCTATGCATCCAAAATTTTCTTTGTTCCTCTGAAATCACATTTTCACTGCATTTACATTAGCAACAAAACTGAAGTGTCCAGGGCTGTTAAGTTCACATTTATAGTATACGAGTTTAAATGCAAAAGTGTTTGTGCGTGTTTTGAGCTCAAAGCTGAGGAAAATATCTTGGAAATAACCTGCGGTCGTGAGCAAGTATTTAAGCTGACATTGCAATTTCTAGCGTGTGCACATATTAAACGATGTTAGCCATAGTTGACATTCTGCTGCGTAAGTAATGAAATTCTCCGGCGCGACAGTCTTTCAACGCTTTCAGCACTTTGATTAAATATGATTTACCAAGGTACAAATCATAAAGGATGTTTTTGTGTTCATAATTTCATTCAAAATAAAATTTGGATTTTTAATATTTATTGTAGAAACTTTGACAGCTAGCCAGATAGAAAATTTAAAGACGGGAAATCTGACAATATCTACAACTGTGGGGAGACACAACAGTTATGAAGGATCTAAAAATATAACAATCAAGATGAGAAAATGTGGGATGGAAACACACATTTACATCAAACCTCCAAAAATTCATTTCTCAGGATTCTGTCTTAGTAAGTACTGACATTGTCTTGGTATATCATGTAAAGATACAATTTATATACGTAATATCTTGAAAAAAAATGTACGTACGATACAGTCATCTAGATTAACAGCGATTGTTCATATTAAGAGGTCGCAAACATTGCAAATGGCGAAAACTGGCTAAAATTTCTAAAATGAATTTTGGAGGAAAACTTACTTCCTGGTTCAAACCGAAAGTAGAAATCTAATTTCGGTTTAAACTAGGAAAAGGTAAAATATGCATATCAGGAATCGCCACATTCAGAAAAAACAGCTTCCCCACACAGTCAAGAAGAAGAGAGAGGGAGAGAGCATGGTTAATAAAATGATCAGTTTCAAAAAAGACACCACTAACAATAAACAAAAATGGATTACCGCCTTGGAACGGTCAGTGGCAAATCAAATTGCCACTGGGGGTTTAAACCAGGTTCTAGGGTGCACCAACCTCACACTTGCCCCAACATGTTCTCATATCACAAAACAAGTACAAGTTGTCTTGGTGAAAAAACTCCAACCCACTTATCGGCTCAACAATGTTGCATGCAAAAGCACACAAACATATAAAACATAAGAAGCTAATATCATTGCAAAGCCGAAGGGGCGGGTACTCAATGATCTTACCGAGACCAGAGCTCCTGGAGTAAAATCAGCAAGAACACGATGACAGGGATAAAGGAAACAAATCGAGCTTCTAGGTTCTTTTAAGAAAAGATTTCCTCATAAACCTTCATAAACTCTTAAACCCCTGCCACCGTCGTGCAACCAAAGAGGTAAGCATAATGATCAACTGTAGAAGGGTTAATTACCAGACCTGCAGAGCGCTGTAAAATATCATGTTGGTAACCTTTCTTTTTAAATTTACAGGTGGTTTTTACGAATAACCGGGAGAAATTAACATTGCCTTTTATCTTCGTTAGTTTATAAATTAAATCTCCATATAAAACTGGCTGTGAAATACCTTGTTGCAAAAGTGATTTTAAACTGCACCTGTATTTATGAATTAGATCTGGGTATCCGCGATAAAACTTGCAAAAGGTTTTCCTTAATTTGTGATACCGATAACCTTGTTTTAAAAGTTTTTCTGTACTGCAAAGATTATGTTCATTGATATGAAGTAGGATTTGCTTGAATTTCTTGAAAACCCTAACATTATTTTGACGAATTGGCACTAAACATTGTAGACCAGCATATACTTATTTCAGGGATGAGTTGGTTTGGTATGTTTTCCATGAATTTCAGAGTTCTCATGCAAATGGTTTTTCTTTTGTTTTAGTATGTGCTTGGTAATTAGAACATGAATTAGACTAAATTGAGCTCGCAAACATTAACTACATCATTAGCTAAATACATTTCTTTACTAAAATCTAGGTAGCAATACGTATTTCCCGCAATATTCACGACAATTCATTCAGTAACGAGAATGACAGAAGTCATACAATTAGGTTTTATTTAAAGACATGTTTGTCTTATTTCAGGCAATGAGCTAGTTTCAAGTCCGACCAGATCTAAAAGGCTGCATGCCTTGGTTTTCCCCGACCTATTATTCAAACGAAAACAAGTAGACAACCGGACGAAATACACGCCGTATTTAGTGTTCTCATGTCTGCCGCTGGAAGTGAAAATATATTTTAATAATATATATTCATTATATCCACACGCTGTCTTTCAAAATGATCAAGACAATTTTTTCTACTATGTTCATTGGTAATTTAGTATGTTGTTAAGCTTAAATAATATGTTTTTGCAAAATAATGTTATATAACATCTCAAGGATATTGAAGTAAGCATTCGACTAAGTGTAAACATGAAAAGTAATTAAAAGTAATAAATAGGTATTTATATGCTTACAGCGTTTTGGCTTCAAACTAATGTGCATAATTTCAAAAAGTTGTTTATTCTCATAATGCAGGCGTTTTAAAAATGCAATGGGTTTGGAATTATAGCAATTTTCTGTCCAAAAGAGTATGTTTGAGTCTATTTTTATATTAACAAAATATGATAAATGGAAATCGCAATATTAATGACCGTTTTTATTAAATACGTATTTCGTTAAATCTATTTTAATGTAGTGAGGCGACCGTAATAAAATACCGTACAGAACGCTGAAACGATTAAAATGATTGAGTAAACTTAAAATGTGTGACCTATGAAGAACAGCGAAAATAATATTCTTTTCCGTTTGTCCTATACTTGTTGTAGTATAAGACTTTCTCTGTTGCTACAATTAAATTACAAGTAATTTTCTAATGCACAGGCGACTGCATTGTACAAGTGACGAATTATTTAGTATTTAACTCGAACAAATCGCAAAGAGAGAATTCTGAGTGACTTCATACACATATTTTGTACTGTTATTTAATTTTGTATGCTAATTTATATTATCTCTAATCAATTATTAAGTGATTTAAATATGATAAAATGAAAATTATTTAAAAAAACGTTCAAAGTTTGTAAATATTAAAGTAGTACAGAGCTAGTTTGATTCAAACTATTTGTAAAAGTAGAGGAAAAAATCTACCGGGTACGGGTAGTACTATTGAAGAGACAAGGTATTTTGGTGTTAAAATATACATGTATTTCCAGGTATCTTGATGACATTCACTTCAAGTCATTTGGTCCGGTAAGGAGGAAACATTTCATTACGGAAACATCGTTGTTTGAATCAACAATACTGGATGCTGGCTTTAAACTTGGATTTGAGGTTCGAATTCTGGAATACTCTTTCGAAATTATTTTAAATTAAGTTAATATCTATGTGTCATGTATTGTTTACTATTATTTACGCTTACATATAGCCCTACCGATAATAATTTTCACAAATATAGCTTATTTTTAACCTATTTCGATCGATTTGTTTTTCTTTTCTTTAGTTATATCAGAATGACTTTTATACATATGTTTGATAATACTACTGTCATTATGAATTTTTCCCAGTTTTATGTTTAGGTTCAATATTCTACAGTTAGTGTATCTTCTTTTAGTCTTTCCATTGCAGTTTTCGCTGTAACGACAGATTTATATTCTTAATCTCCTGTAGAAATTATTTTCTGATGTTTTCCGTTTTCATTTAGGGCCAACCTCACTTTATTTTTATAAGAATCATACGTCGCTGTTGACAGAAAGGTACTAATACGAAAATACAGCATTGTAGTTTCGATTTGTCATATACACATCATGAATTGGGCAAAAGAGCTTGGTTCACAAAAGAGCATTTTGGCATCATTTCAATTTAAAAAAAAAACACGTTATTTTCAATCAAGTTGTTCAAATAAAGAAACAATAGAATACAACATATTACCTTTTTAAAGGTACAGATTCAATAATCATGGTGTTTTTGTTTCCGTGGAAATGTGGAAAAAATGAACACAATACTTTTTTCATGTGAAAGAATAAGCAAAACAGATTTCAAAATAAACAAATATGCATTTTTATAAGAAATAAAATCACATTACTTCAAGTTATGATTCACCGCTGGAGTCAAAAGTGTTACCATGATAGCTAAAATAAAATTCTATTTTGACTTTTCAAAATGAAACTCTTTCTTTATTATTTACAATTCACATTAATACTTTATTTTTAATTGTTTAACTTAATCATGAAATAACATTACATGAAACGGCATCAGTACTTATCTCATTGTTATTTGGTTGCCCTAGTATAACAAAAGTCAGTATTTTGAAAATATTATTACAATATTTCAGCATCGCAAAGGCTTTAAATAGCATAAATTAAAATTGAATAATATACGAACGTTTACATCAGAATATACCGGTGGTGATCTTTGACATTTTTACTGAGCTTGTTTGGGTTTTTTTTAGCTTCTAAATAAGTTACAACACATGCGAATTATAGCATTTTATCCGATTTCTGGTTAAGTTTTCATTACCATTCGTTTCGTCTTAATATAATTATACAGCAATAGCAAGTTTGGAAAAAGTGAACTTTCTTTGCCTTAACGACAGTACTACTAGCCACTTTCCCGTTAGTCAAGAACAGGTTACCTCCATTGACATCTTTCGATTCTTTTATTCTGTTTATACTGAACAAATACGTATCCAATGTTAATCTTAAAAGTTAATAACTTTATAGTATTACAGCATTGAATTTACATAAGCGTGAGTAAATAACATATTGGTTTGAAAAGTTTCAGTTCTAAACGAACTACTTACCGACGCATGCTTCAAAAACAAAACAAATCAATAGCTCATAGCCTTTGCATCTTACTCAGATATTTAAATTAATGCAGAGTGAATTGTAATTAATGTTCATTGAATAGCGAAATAAAACTTTCCGGACACACGTGATGATACATGTCCCGAGATTCTTTTCTTTTTCTGTATCTTTCGGCGGCACGCTTTCAGATATTCGCTCATAAATATATAAACGATCTTTTTAAAAACATAAACATTAAAGTATTTAGGTGCTTGTATGGCTATATAATTGAATTATGACAATATGATTACAGATAAACGCTAGATATAAGATATAAATATGAAGTTTATTTGGCGAGTTCGGTATGCGACATGCAACGTTAACTACAAGTCCGCACATACACCATCTGTTTATCACTTTCAAATAAGTTTTTTATTAACTTATAAATAATTGAATGATCTTGCATTATATAATCACATTTAATAAAAATAAATATTCAATAACTAACACAAATGCAATTATAATGTCGCTTTCGGTTATTCTAACTAGCTTTAGACGAACCGCTAAATATAATATTCCCTCGCTTACGGTATATGCGCGAGTTATGAAACAATAATCATCAAAGTATTAAGTGGTTTGTGTGAATATATTATTGAATTATAACAATATATTTCAGATTAAGGCAAGATTCAAGATATAAATATGCAATTTGTTTGGCGATTTCGGCATATAACACATATAACGTTAAAAAATATGTACGCATACGTGAAAATACGGTCTTTTTTGTCAATTTGAAATCAAATGTTTGTATGAAATCATCACATATATTCATTAAAACATCACATTTAGTAAAATCAATCTTAATTTACAAGGAAAAATGAATAAAAATTATAACGTCGCCTTCGGTAAATCAAGTCGCTTTCGGTAGCTTTCGGTAAATAGGCAGCTTTTGGTAAATCGGGTAACCCTGTGAAAAGACTTAAAATTTTCAATATCAGTTCTGAAATAAAAAAAAATACGTATGTTTGCGAAATATTTAACAAGATACTACTTTAAACAACAAAAGTAGCTACCCAAAGCGGAATCTTTCTCTTGAATTGCATTCAGAATACCCTTATCCCTTTAATATGACAGGAAAAGCTAATGAACACAGATATAAATTTAGTTTATTTTTGGAAGTGGCAGCAACATTTACCAACTTTCATATTTTTTATATTTTATTTCTCTTATGGATAGTAATACATAGTTAAAATATCTTAGATGGTAGAGGACACAGCGAAAACAACAAAAGAAAACCAAGAAAAACACGTAAACAAACATTTTTTGACAACATATGGGTATCGTTTGACTATAGTAAATACTAAAAAACAAACAAACTATTGCCGCCGAATTATTGGTTTTAAGTAAACATCAAAGTATTTGTAACATGAAAACATGCTTATTGACTTGGATTTCAAAATTTTATTGTTAACCAACGATGCCAAATATGGACGTTCGTGAATTAAGCTCTTTTAACTTACTTTTTTACTTTTTAAAGCTCAAGAATAGGAATCGTGCTCGCAACGACTTTCAAAAGAAACATACTAGTAATTGATAACAGCACTTATTGAATGTACGTGTAAAATATTTTACAGCCGCCACACGGCGATTCCATTTGTAATCACACGTACACTAACCAATTGTAGTCATTTGTACAAATTCCCATACAAAAATGCACTTAATGAAGTTATCGATGTTCTGGTTATACATTACTTTGCTTATTTTTCTCTGACACTGAATTGAAATTGAACCGCAATTCGTGTCACTTCGAAAATCGAGTAATTATATATAAAAACATTTGACTGTTATGTTTTGTTGAGATTTTTTTTAACATGAAAGTGAGTGGAAAACCTTATGTAAGCACATTAATTTATTCAAAGGACTTTGTAATATATGCAAACTAAATCAAATAATATTATCTGTACGCCCCAAACGCACTTTTTACGGCGTGGGCAGTAATATACATTCCCCTTACTGCCCTTGAACATGCTCAATCAAACCGAGCCTGCAATATTTTCATATCTGTCGAGTTCGTTGGCTTTTAAAGTTTCCTTTTCATCTATTTAGTTTTTAATGATAAATTTAAAAAAAAATGTTTTTTATTGCTTTATTTTTTATTTTTTTATATATATATCAATACTTTTCATTGAAGATACGTTGTTCCATTGAAATAACAGATGATGTAAATGGTCAGATTGCACTTCTTGCAAATAGTAAAAGATATTCGACAAGAGTTCAAGAGGTACTACATTTCTACGATAACATTTCCTATTAGCTTTTTGTAAACTGCATTTAAAGACAAGTGTAAAAGAAATATTTTAAATGTCTCTTACATGTAAGCGTTACTGTCTTTTTGCACCCACAAATCTTTTAAGCTTTTAAGGCTTCGCATTTATAGTTGCGACAAAACAGCATGGATGATTTTGTTTTAAACCGATATAATAGCTAAAAGACCAGAGTTTATTACACCAACGATATTATTTCGTCGTTCGTTATATAACTTAACGTTTTTAAAATTTTGAAATTGCGAGATAGGTCACCTTTCATTTAAGTTTTACCATGTTTTAAATAAATAGATGCAAATAAATCAAACGATCTAAAATGTGATAGTTGGTGAACCACGCACAGAATTTTAAACGATTTTAAGTTTTATTTAAATATCGTAGAAATCTCTAATGTTTTCTTCCTCCTGGACAATTCAGCCATTTTGTTTCAGAACTATCCGTTTTTATACGGGTCTCAGAATTACTTCAACTATGGTGATTTGTATTGGTTTCGTATACCTATTGGCTGTGAAAGTTTTGAAGAAGATGACCAGAAACATTGCGAACTTGAATGGCCAATTATTGGAGAAAACGGCGAAACTGTTTGTAACATAACACAAAGTGGGCTTACTAACAGAACAACATGCGGTTTACGGTTTAGAGGGTATACTTACAAAGGTTACGTTAATCGGACTCAATCATGGTTTGCCAACAATCTGTATTACAACTACATATATGACAGCAATGACACACATACAATTTCAATCCAAGAATATTTTCAAATTGCCATCGATGCTAAGAATGGTTCAGAAGGTTGGGATCTTAAGATGGTGTTTACACCAGCCAATATTTCGACTGGACATAAAATATGGGAAGGTTACCGTTTGCCTGTTGCAAATGTAAGTATGACTGATAGTATGGTCTCATTTTCATTTCATATAAAGTTTGTTTTATGATAAAGTGAGTTTTTCATAACTAAAACGACTTAGCCAATTTGACATCAAGAACGACAGCGTAATTAAATTATTAAAATTATTGCTACAAAATGAGATAGAGATATGATGATCGTTATTGTGTGAAGCTTAATGCAAAAGCCTAAGCACACTATTCTAATATCTAATCATGCTAGCCTGTTGCACACAATAATATGTTATGATGTTTACGTTTTAGGGGTACATCAGAAAGTGGAACGATTATATGTACTATTACAATAATTGTAATATTTATTATACGAATGTTCCTGTCATACACACGAACAGATACACATCAAATGGGTTCACGTGAGTATCACTGTCTTCTTTCTGATATCAAAATTAAAGTTAACGCAAACATATTGATTTTGTTTTCACAATGAACTGCATGAGTTGAAACACATTTATTATAATGATAGGCGTCATTGGTCTCCTTTTCAAACCTTTAACAAACAAAATGACAGAATTCAACTTATTGTTCCTTCTACCTAGCTGGCAGGCAGACAACCTCAAGTTTACGTAGATCTGTTGGTTAACGTGATTTGCGTTTAATTTGAACCTATTTCTCACGTCTATTTTATATTTTTGCATAAAAACGTGTCGAGTTGATAGTTGGGTTCGAGTTATTTCAACAAGACATCTTGTATTTGTTTGTTCATAAGAGAATCTGTTGGTGAGGTTGGTGCTTCCTACAACCTGCTTAAACCCCCTCCCCCATTTGCAAATTGTTTTGTCCATAAACCGGTCCAAGGCGGTTAGCCCAATTGTTCTACTTTTCGTTAGTTGTTTGTGGTGTCGTCATTAACATTGATATTCTAAGACTTATAACCGCTTGCTCTCTTTTCCTATCTACATTTTGGCTGCGTGTGGAGGCTGTTTTCTGGTGGTGATGATTCCTGATAAAGTTTTATGCATATTTTACTTTTTTCTACCCCAAGTGTGCATTAATTTCTCTGACCACATTTTTTTATACTTTCCGAACAGTGAAGCGTTCTGTCGTGTCCTAATAGGTTTTGTTTATATGGTATATTGTCATGAAAAATTAATTCTTTTAAATAATTCACCAACACGAATCAGCGACGTCAGTCCCGTTTTTAACTCCAGGGTGCTTCTTCTTTGTTTATTATATGAGCTTTTCTTTTCAAAATGTAGAAGTCATACTTGTTGAACCATTGAGCATTTTACGGATTAGATTAATTTTTATTAGTTGCTACGTGTTTTTCGCGTTATTTTGTAAACTTTAATGACATATCAATAATTCACTTAAATTTAATTACGCCATAATTAGAATCCATAAAACTTAACTGTTGTCGTGTTGTTGGGATTTGAAAGTAACAGAAGTAATATGTTGACATAAGAAAACATCTCATCTGTCACAAATAGCATCTAAGGCATTATTTCGTTTGAAAATGATTTTATATATTTTACAGGTGGGGCAGTGTCGTTATAGACACAGTAGGAGAGTTCCTTTTATATCGTAGTCGCACATTACCTGTCGAGGTAAGTACCAATTAAAGTTAACAGTTAACGATATTCGAATGTTATCTACCATTATTTTGTATGTTTATATATTTGTTTTGAATGCATAAATTCAATCATTCCACATCACATTCCATAACTGACAATAAATTATCACCAAAAATCAGCCTTTTAATAAGGAATTTAAAATAACATCCAAGACACTATACCTTTTATATGCTTATTTTTTCGTATGGAATGATGAATTTTAATACCAGCAATAAACCATATTAAATTCAAAGAAATCAACTTGAAACCGACATCTGTGTAAAATATCTTCAGTTTGACCGTATCACATACAAGCACAACATAGAGAAATAGTTAAAAAGAAACGTAGACATGCAACGAAAACAGGTTTTCAACGCTTTTGTGTTGCTAACAAGCAAACTAAAAGCAATAATCCATTTAGCACATTGCAGCACATGCAGCTTTTTTCGTAGTTAACGATATTAAGATCGTTCAGAGTTCCGTATGCCCCGTTTAATCGTAATGTGCAGTGGAATCGAACCCAATGAAAACATAGAAGTTCAAAATATTGTACAGTATAGTATATTTATTCTTTCCCGGACATGGATGTATATAATACGCTGCCCTTCCTTCCTCCCCCATTCCTCTATGTAACGTTAAAATATACATTAATGTAGGGGCAATGTTCGTTCGGATTCTCACCTTGTTCGCCATGTTTCATTGAAACCCTCAAAGGATGTATATATTGGTATGCTAATTGTGCAAGTCAAATTAGAAGAAATAATACACAATAGTTAGTGAGTATTTTCTCAAATGAATTGTTGGTCAATAAAAATCAGTCAAGCTTCCTATTTTTTTATTTAGAAAAGTTACAATTTAATAAAATTTTAATTCACGTTCAGTTGATTTATGCTCTTGCAGAAAAAAAACTAGTTTATTTTTGTTCATATAGATACATATTCAGACTGAGGAATGCACTTCCCATGAAAGTAGAATTTGCATTTGTGGGATGACCTACAGGAATGGTGGAGATATCTACTTATTTAGCTACTGCAACGGTATTCGGAGGCAAAAACTAGTTACTGGAGACAAAACACCTCCTGAATATGACCAGGTTTGTTTTTCTTACTTTAATCCGTTGCAGTTACAAAGTAATAAACAATGAAATTGATAACTTATAATCTTAATCCTTTGTGATATATTTGTGAAGCAAAAAATGGAAAATAAATTTAGGTAACTAGGCTGTTAGAAAGCATCATTATAATTGCCGTGGAAAGAAGCTATTATAATTATTCAAATGCTATTTTAATACCATTTTCAAATCACCGTTTATTCTTAAAATGTATAGGAATGTAGGGAATGTTTCAAACAACCGAATACTAAACACAATATATAAATGTAACACAATCGAATGCAAGTAATCACTGCTCCTTTTGGCTTGGACGGAGTAAGACTAAGTCAGTGCAACTGTTTCGTTTGTTTATAATCTATTTGATCATGTTTTACTGTTCTGTTTTAAGACATTACATTTAATCAACGGAATACGGTTCCATTGGTCGTCGTATTATTCGTACACTTATTCTGGAAAAGAATTGGACAATATTTATTTATATGAAACGGCAAAAGAAACATTACATTCGAATGAAGGCCTATGCTCGTTTCTCCCAGGATCGTACACACATCGAAACGGTGCTATAATGTCAACAAGTGAAGGATTTGTATCAAGTTGGAGGTCTGTAAAAACTTATAAATCTTAAACATTGCTTTAAATGATTTCTAAAAAGAAACTGTGTTTTTGTAATATGTTATTATTTGTTACAAACCAGCCCTCATTGTGGTAGTAATGGAAGAATATGTGATAACACAACACATTAAATCAAACACAATGTACCGTAATTAACCCAATTCTTGGGACAGTTTTTTTCGTATCCTAAAATGACGTGTCTCCAAAATTATTTGATAATTAAAAAAAAGTGTCACGATTTTTTGGGTATCTGATTTGTATGCATGTGCCAGTATTGTCTAAAACATATCACGACATTATAACAGAACGTAAAAATGACACAGATTATCTATCAGAGTAATATTTTTTTAAACTTATTATCGTTGCACAGATATGTCTGTTAATTTGCACTAATTGACAAGTTGAAGAAATGTGATTGTCATGACAAAATAATCCAATTTAGGTACGCATAAATACTGTTTCTGAATGCGACTAAGCAGCTTTAAACCTAAGTATATATACAAGATCTGGCTTGATTGTAAATAACTAAAATAATAAGTCTAATCAGGATAAATATAACTTGTGCAGGCATTTCCCGACTAAGCACAGCACGTCCTTAAGATATTCTTTTATTCTTTGTTATCTTATTATATCTGCAATAATTCATTCATCCAAGGATATTTACAGTCGTAAATCGTACACATTTTACCGTGACAATAAAATAAGCATGTCTTGTAACAGATTACCAGCTGAAGAAAGCCTTCATCATCCTAGGAACCACAAAGGTTTTTCCTGGTCACATGAATATCTACTTTGTTCTTGTCCACTGGATGCAAAAGATCGTGAAGTATATTACCATTACAATTATACATATGGGAATCATACTAGGATGGAAGAAAACGCTAACGTCTACCTTGGTCATTTTCAATGCTCTACGGAAAGTTCCTGTAGTGATGCAGCCAGCGGAGAAGGTAGTAGTCTCAATACTTGTTTTTTAAACCTGCGTTCATACACAATGTCATTGAACAAAATTTCAGCGGTAAATAAGCAGCCACATAGGTTTTCATTAAATTAATCAGATTTTTTCTCAACAACGCGCTAGATCAAAGTAAAGTTTCGACAGCATCTGACCTAAATGATGATTTAGCAAGACATTGCTTTTGCGTTTTTCTACTTGTGTGTGCATGTATAGTGTTTTAAGTGTTTGTGTATCTGTATGAAGAAAAAAATTTGCACAGGCATATTTTAACTACTCTGCATATTGATTTGTAAGTTTAATGAAAGGAATAAGCTGTAATTAGTTGATAAAATGAAAAGCTCACAACTATTAAACACATTTGATTAATGTTAAATCGTGTTAATCTAGTGCTATATAAATACTTGTTTCTAAATTTGAGTCTATGTTTATATTCGGCAACAATTCGGAATATATTCTTGTATGTCCTACATTTTTATTTTCATTTAAATTTTGTACATTTGAATCAATTTCAATTAACCCGGTAGTACATGTACTTCATGAATTGAATTAATTATATTTTGATCTAATATAAATAATGACATTGTTTATTTAAGTGTGGCCTGGTTCTCTGCTACCGTCGGTTGCTACGAAAGAGGTGACTGCTCGGATGAAAATCCGCTTCAATGGAAACTGGCCACTTCTTCATCTTTTCTGTGACTTTAAGACACAAAAGGAATACTTCTACCAAATAGAATGGTAGTAAAACATTAATGTTTATTGCATTTAAACCCAGAAACTACATGTATTTAATAAGACGCCATTTTAATAATGTAGGATGTTCAATATGATACTGATATCAACTTCGTGTGCTATGATGAGAAGTATGTAAGTAAGTAAGTAAGTAAATTGTTCATTATTGTGACATATGTATATACAAAATATCAATTTTCAAAGTTAAAATAATTATACAGATAACACCCGGCCCTATGGGCCTATAAGTTACGAGTTACTTGAACAATATAATAAATATGTACCATATACCAAATCTTGATAAATCTAATCGTTAATTTTTAACATGAAATCACAAATTGATGCCTAGATTGACATCATGTATGTTATAAGCTTCGAATTGCTTATGTTTTATTGATCAGATGTCTTTTTCAGGAAACTTGATGGCGAGGTCATAAAACGGACAGAAATAATGAGCGCCAACGCCGCAGAGCAAGCTTACATTACAAATGATGACATTTTCACATCGAAATTCCTTTTGGAAGCGGGAGTTTGTTCATTTTTCCTTAACATTAACATAACTTACGTTTTTTTGTTTTTGTTTTTTTTTAATTCTGGAGCACACCATAAACGATACAAAGGATTCGACACTCACTACATGGTTTGATCTAGAGTATTTACTAGTTGTAGTCGTTACATATGTATGATAACATTTCATATGTTTAAAGACATCATATATTTGTTATGTGATCCCCATCCCCCCCCCCCCCCCCCCCCAAAAAAAAAATAATAATTGGAATTATCATTAAGTTGTATTTATTTATTTAGTTTATTTTTTTAAGTTAAATGTTATTTAACATTTCAGTTTTCATGTGAAGTCAGCGTTTACAACGATTCTCAGAATCTTCTTATGGGTGGTGTAACAAGTGAAGAAATAAAGGCCGTCGAAGTAAGATTTTCAGAATTAGTTATTATCATTTAGTGTTGCATTAAAATGTAAAATACGCGTTTTGCTTCGATGTAAAATTTTTGTAGTAATAGTTTTCATAAATGGTCCATTTTCAGTTAAAAAATCCCGCCGGATATAAAACGTAATTAAATGCGATATTATAAATAATGTTTCAATTAAACCCATTGAGCTAAAATACTTTCTATTTCATGGCTGCTAGATAATTATGATCCTTCTTTTATACATTTCCTTTCAAATCATGTACCTATGGCTTACTTATATCATTTGAGAAGTTACATGTACACACATTTAAGGAATTGTTATAGCTTCTATAGTTTCTAGTTTCTAAACGGACATTAGTAGATTGGAAAAGCAAAAAATGAAAACGAAAACAATTTTTTGATTTTTATATCTTCGTTTAGTTTGTAAAGACGGGGGTGGAATTGCGTAGAGGAGGTGACGTGACAATCCAGCTGCGGTTAAATGTACCATTTGCATGCAAGAAAAATACACCATGTAACTTCGAACTCAAGTTCTTTGATCCGAAGGAAAAACACAATTGTTTGGATTCGACAATTGCAGTAAGAAACCAACACACCTGTGGAAAGCGTATTACTGGCGTCCACTCGGAGGCAGACTTAGATATCAAAGAATCATTAGTTAATATAACTCTGACAACAAAAAACAATGAACTTTACATGCTACGTAACAGATTCGACATTAAAATGAAGATAGTCGCCTCTGGGGCAACGAGTACATTCCTGACAGGTACTTTCAGCAAACAAGTAAGCGTAAGTAACACCATCACTTTTTTCTCCATTATTTATCCTCATACATTATTGTTTCAATGTTAATAAAGCACTTAATGAATTGGGTTGGCAAATTAAAAGAAACTAAAACTGTTGGAAAAGTAAGAAGTACTGATTCTTTTTATAAATACGATAAAACCTTGGAGGTGCTTGTTTGATTCGTGGTCTATGCATATATCTTTACTATCTTTACGTGGATCGAAAAAATCTTGTCACGTGTATGTCCGTAAGATATGTTGCGATCAAACTATTGCCTATATTTGAAATGGAAACTGGTTTAGAATCCATTCCCCATTAAGTTATAGAAGAAAAGGGAACTTTGAAAGCCACCGAACACGACAAATATGAAAGCAAGCATATTGACATGTTAAATCCAAAAGAATATAAATTGACACTAAGTAACTAAGAATAGTAAGCAGACATCGACTGTCACTGTATATCGATAGAACTTTACTTGTAACGTTCAGTGCATAATTATAGGAATTATAAGTAACATATTACTTTCAAACTCAGCGAATTGTGTTTTGTAGATCTTTGTAAGAGATGACGACAGATACTGGCAAGGAAATTATTGTTATGCGAATAATGATCCAAGGATGAGGACATTTGATGGACAGTAAGTTATAAGTAATTCACGAACTTCTCTATAATCTGTTTAGTTTTTGCATAGTGAAACAGTTTCCTGTTGATCCCGTTTTATTGACAAAGATATTTGTAATTCTAGAATTTTATTTGCTACCTGTAATCCTTTTTAGATATTTAATGCGTTTATGACCCGAAAAAAATAAATATTATAGTATGATTGTGTTTTAAATTTTATTGTAGATATTATAGCAATATGTTGGTAGACGAGTTTGTTATGATGAAGCACAAACGGTTACCGGTAGAGGTAAATACCTGGTCCAAGGTTATAAAAATTGTAATCGAACTCGATGCTCAAACATAGTTTCTTTCCCAAAGCAAAGATCTGAAATTACTTATTTACACTGCTTTAACTGCTTTTTAAATACTCAAATATACATAAAGATGTTGTACTAAAACAATTTATTAACAACAGAAGTTTCTTATTCTTGTAAAGAAGGAAAACAAATGAGTTTCGAACATAGATTATGAACTCAAATTAATAACCTCGGGACCTGATCACATAGGTTTTAGTATGTTAGAATTCTCTAATGCATTTATAATGATAGTACCTATAGCTGGGAGCGAACATAAGTTAACATTTCAAAATTAATATTTCTATCGGTCAACATTTTTATAGTCAAGGTGATGAAAATTCGTGGTTATTTTTTGTCTGATTTCTTTTGGTATATGTGCTATCAGATATGTCGGAATAAGTTGTTTGATTTGTGACATTATTGAAATTGTTGAATAAGCGTAAGTGAAAAAATATGGTTTTTCTAGTGATGTCGAGTTTTATTGTTGCTAAAGGAGTAAATGTGGTACTTTAACATGACTGAACAGATTATAAATAGTTATAGATGTAAACAGAAAGCAAATATAGGCATTTCTGTAAAGAATTGCTCACTGGTGTCTGTTTCTGCGTAAGCTGTCTTGGCGGATTTCTAACCTATTTTCGACAAAATGAATGATATTAGCATATTAACAAAGCCTGTTAATAAGTTGAATAGAGGAGAATTCGAAGACATTACTTTGATAGGTGGTTTAATTTACCAGAGAGGTATTAGGAATGATTTATTTGCAGAGTACCAATATTAATTAAATAAAATATGCTGTTTTCGAAAAAGCTCAAATAATTAATGCAGTGTTAAGAAAAAAACTCATTGTACTCATTACACAACTGAATTTTTACTTCCCGTTCCCGAGTTCAATCATCAACGGGAACATTTTTTAATTTTACTAAATTTGGTTCTTGTTTCCAAAAAGAATAACATTTTATCAACGCCGTTTATGTTGTTTATTAGTATTCCTGGCACATTTTTATAATATTTTCCACGGTTTTAGGTTCAGCTTGAGACGCATACTTATGGCTGGTACAGCTGTGGTGTGACAGTCCGAGCAGGAAGGGACGTATTTACCATCAATCATTGTCATGGAGATCACGTGACTGGTTACCTACTTGCAGACGACAGGATTTTGAGAGTCAGAAAGAGAGACGAACATCGATACCAGGTACATGTTGAACACTTTACTATGGCAATAAACTACAATAAAAATAACATTAATTTTTCTCAAAATAACATGAACTAGGATTGTTAAACTGTTATGTCAGACATTGCAGTGATCAATAGCACAATTAAAGTAACATATGCATAAACATGTATTCAGTCATCGTGCAAAATTTCGGGTGGGTTTTGATACCTAATAAACTGAATAATTTTTATAATTTCCTTTTCGTGATGATGATGTGTGTATTTTCCATGTAGATATATCTTCCACATGGAACAATGGTCGATGTTATGATATCATCATGGGCAAGTTATATGGTGAACGTATATATATATCCTTCACCGGCGGACATGAAAGAAGTCGAAGGGTTGTGCGGAAATTTCGACGGTAACATTTACGGGGACCTAATACACAGTGACGGAAACGTTACATATGGTTATAATTATTACTGGTGGTGGTGGTGGTATATTTATGATGCGGACGATTTTATTCGATCTTGGGGGTGAGTAAAATAGCATAATGTCCGCGTTTTGTATTTTTTTGGGGGTAAAAATCCGTTAAATCGAATATATTTATAAAAGTACACATTTGTTTTTGTCAATCTTTTATCAAATGTAAGCCAAACAAACAGAAACTTAACTTAAGCATATATAATTAACATATATTGGGTGAATCAAACTGAATTGACAATTGTTCTATCAATGTTAACTTCAACACTTTATGACACTGATAATTGAGACCAACTAGAGTGATTTCAGTCAAATCTGACTAGTCTCCATTTCAACCAATCAGATGCGTGAGATTTGAGTCAGGCAGCCATATTGCATTATGATCTTTGGCCCTGGTGGTATTTATTTGTGGTTGTTACAATTTTATGGGAACCACTTTGTGTAATACTACCGTTCTCTGCAGACTGAGATCAACAAATACTACAGAGAGGTCGCTTACCGACATTGATGTGATAGAGAAGACCCTGGAAAGCTGGCATGTAAATGATGTTCTCTGTGTTTGTACGGGTGACGACGGTAACGGGGAGGTGAAGTGCTCAGCGAGTGAACAAGCCACGTGTGTATCACCTGTAAACAAACCGGGTGAGATTGTCACTATTAAACCTCGCCAGAAGCGATCTGGGCACATGTTAGATAAGGAATACAAGCACAGAATGAGAAAGATGAAGGAAAGCAGAGATGCTTACCATTCCTCTACCACAGTAAGGTTTACATAAAATTAAAAACTTCAAGGAATGTTAATTACTATTACATATTACATCGTATGTATAAGATACAAACGTGAGAGGGATAATTACGTATTCAAATTTTGAGCAATTGTATATAATATGACTTAAATTCAATGCCTTTTAAATTACGAGGGCTGTTTTGTAAGTTCGCGGAATTTTTATGTTTAACACATATTTACTCATTTTTTCACTTCCTATTTGGCGCAACATGAGGTGCGCATTGTAACGCCGCATAGGAGCATCGCCGCATAAACAAATTTTTGTTCGTTTATGCGGTGATTTTCAACGCATAAAAATATGTTTTATGCGGCGAGAAGGCACACTTTGACGCATAGAACAATTAAAACAGATACTTGTACAAAAGTGGTAGATGTATATAATATCATCACTATTGAACTTTTACAGAGGTACATTCTGACAAAGATTGAGTAATATCGATTTAACTGTGAACCAAACCAGTTGACTTTTTATGCCCCACGAAGTGGGAGGCATTTAAGGTTGCACTCGGCCATCCATCTGTCTGTACGTCCGTCCGTCCCCGAATCTCGTGGCACCAACTCCTCATAAACTATCAGGCGTCTTTTAAACTTGCACAGATTATCAAGCAGGATGTGTAGATGATCGTAAAGAAAAGATTTTTTCCTGCGACCATTTAACCAGAGTTATGGCCCTTTGTTAATTTCAGTAATTAAATCTTGTGGCATCAACTCTTCATTTACTATCAGGCGGATTTCTTTTAAACTTGCATAGATGATTTAGCTGGATGTGTAGATGATCGTAAAGAAAAGTTTTCCTGCGACCATTTTACCAGAGTTATGGCCCTTTGTTAATTTCAGTAATTAAATCTTGTGGCATCAACTCTTCATTTACTATCAGGCGGATTTCTTTTGATCTTGCATAGATGATCAAGCTGGATGTGTAGATGATCGTAAAGAAAAGTTTTTCCTGCGATCATTTTACCAGAGTTATGGCCCTTTATTAATTTCAGTTATGAAATCTTGTGGGATCAAGTCCTCATTGACTATCAGGCGGATTTCTTTTAAACTTGCATAGATAATCAAGCCGGATTAGATTAAAAATAGCATGAAGGTATGCATGTAACAGCTATGATCACCTAGAAGTCCAGTGATAAAAATGTTGTTTTTGTTAATTATACTTGTTTAATGTCCGTTTCAATACGTCCCAAATTATGCATATGTGATATGTAACCCCAGGGCCTTTGAAAGTATCCCTAGGAAAGACCCTGCCACGCCGATGCTAAGACAGTGGTTACCATTACGTAGAATAAGCAAGTTGTAAAAATCGCAAAAGGGCAATGTGTGCCAAAAAATAACAATTAAACACAATTTACTGACTAGGCCAACGAGCATGCGATTAATATACATGCTTATTAATGAGAGAATATCTCAATTTTTATTAATGAAAGGAATGCTTCATAAACAAATGAATAGAATGCAACTCTAGAGATTGCCATTTTTATAAAACGGAAATCATCGTCATCAACGTCATCATCATCGTTTTATTCAAATATTAGAACTCTGTTTAAGCATTATAAAAAGTGGTTAAATTAATACTCTATATGCGGCAATAGGCACAGTTGCGCGGCATATTAGAAATTTCTGCTTTATGCGTTGAGCGTCGCCGCATAAACACGTTCGATCTGTTTATGCGTTGAAAATCACCGCGTAAACGAAAAAAAATTGTTTATGCGGCGATGCTCCTATGCGGCGTTACAGCGCATAGTATGTACATGACACACACGTCTCACGTACAACATACGTAGCAAACTCAGTTTATCTGAAACTAATTCACTTCATGCTGTCGGGCAACGTTCTTTTATCATTCAATTCGGTTTATTTTGTAAAAAAGTACTTACGAATGATCAAAAACGGCGCCAATTTCTCTGACAGAACTGACACCATGATATCATTTCCGTGAAATATCATCAATGTAGCAGTTTCCGTAACGACACTAGCTCACTTTATATCACTACGTTGTAAAACATTTTGACTTCATGTTCGATTTGGAATTGTGCGCAATTACGAAATTTTGCGTCGGACTTTGATATTGTTACTTTATAGAGGCATTATATAGGCACGTGTGAGTTTGGTTCATCATACAAACTTGTTTGAATACCCAATAGCAAATATGTTTGTTCACATACCTTCCTCATGTGATATCCTTATGGAGTATGTGTTTCGTTTATAGTTTGTGATGTTTTGTCACTGGTCATATTATTAGCATTGGATTCCTTAACTTGGGTCATTGACGTGTAATCAGGTTTGCTACAACCCACTTTTATTGCAGCGTATTATACGTCCACGAAGTACCGGAGACCTGGAAGCTGCCATCAACGATTGTAACCGTACACTGTCTAGTAAATGCGGCATAATGACTGTGAAAGACAATGGTCTCAATGTAACTTTTGAAGAGCTGATTTACAACTGTGGACAGGACAAAGGCGTAAGCAAATAACAATAAACTTTATTGGCTTCTATAGTTTCAAAATAGTTATCTTTTAATTGTAATTATGTTGTTTTTTATTAAAGTTTTACTAAGATCATTTTATAAATCCGTGAACAAGCCAAAGAAATATGCAATGCTAATCACCCAATTATGTCATAATTAAATATACATATTTTAAAATAAATTGATGAGTTAGAATAAAGAGTAGTTTGAGTTTAATTTAATAAAAGTACGCGCTTGAATGACATCGTGTATCATATACTAGCTTATTTTTGTATCATAAACTAGCTTATTTTAGGTGAACCCCAACACGGATTGGTCAGCTCTGACATGTCAGGCGATGCAGGCTAACGTTGAAAAAGAATTGCTTGCAGATGTACAGTTTAAGGTATTTTACATAGAAGTTAATGTTGAAAGCCTAGAATACTCAACACAATTAAAAGATACGTTTAATGGCAAAAGTGACCTAACAACACAGTACCGGTAAGAAATACTGACTCTGGAGGTAATAATTTGATTGTTGATAACCAGTACAAACAAACATCCAGTATTATGAAGACAAGAAACATTTTAAATAAAGGAACGCGTGTTTTTGGCCTTCTTCTCATAAGATAATTTATTGCATGTCTGAATGAATGTTGCAACCATACTTTGAATTTCAGGAAAACAATTCGGATATTGTTAAAACCATCCTTGAAAACCTTTGTGTTGGTAATTGTTCCGGCAATGGAATTTGTGAAAAAGGTAAATTTAAGAATTATTTCAAAGTTGATTAAAATGTTGAAATGCACAGAAAAAAAACACATAATGAAAGTACATAATAGAGCAGACGGGTTTTGATAACAATGATAAAGAAGACTTTTAAGCTTACTCCATCATATTTGCCAATTCTGTCACAGATAATCAAGGTTAAACGGCTTATTCCTGTACCATATGTATAGGAGTTTGCCATTCTTGTTAATAATAAAAAGAAACAATTAGCTTAGTCTTTAGAATAGAATGAGAGTAACAAACAAATATCATCGGAAAATTATTAACAAACACTTATTTCATCATGGCATGTCGATTATGAAAATAAATAACAAAAAGAAACCAACTTTTACTTCAAAAAGTGCCTTTGCTATCACAACTTTTAATTTTTCCTCAGGTGTATGCGAATGTTTCAGCGGGTTTAAAGCAAGTGACTGCAGCCTTGATCTGTCTAAACGTGTTCAAAACATAGGTAGAACAGGAGAGGGTGTATGTGATATTAACAGATATGACTGCACGTGCATTCGTTTCACTACTTCCGGTTCTTTGAATACTTCCTCATACACGCTTCGACATGAACAGGTACACTTTGCGGTTTAATGTGTTATATCAAGTTCCATGATCGAATGAAAGTTAAAAATGATTAATAGTTTCTACATTAACAATTGTAAACATTTCCACATGTATGAAGATCAGACAGACATAGTGTTGAATACAGACGACACTTGGGAGGCCAAAATGTTTATCGCCAGCAACTCCCCGCCCATCATACTGAAAATAAATGGACTCTTACGAGTTCCTTCGATGCAGTGATGCATTCAAATGTCGATAATATACAAAAATATCGAACAAATTCTAATTCCTTTTTTAAAAAATGTATGCTGTACACAACTTACCTACACCCCTAAAGTTTTACTTCTGTTTGTTTATCAACAGATGCCACATATTAATTGATAAAAAAGAGAACATATATAATTTACAGATTGAAATATTTTAATAAAACAATCGATATTGATCATGCTATTTACAGGCATGAAGACAGTCAGATTTTATAATGGTTTTGTTATAATTTGTGTAAAGTATATTTTGTATATGTTAAATATGTTTTAATATCGCTTCTCACCTGTAATCTTCGGATACTTCAAAATGTTTTCTTATCTTCTAGTAAAATTTGTTGGTTTGGTGTTCAATTCTGCCACCCATCGCTTTTGTTTCAGCGTTAAGATTCTCTTTTTTGGTTGTCACTGTGACACAATTATAATATGATTGTTTCAAATGCTAGTTAAGCTGTCTCGGGCAATATTCGGTATTTTTTTATTTTTGAAATACAGTTTAGTTCGGATGGTGTTTGGACAACAGTTGGGACGTCTAACGGAACAGTAGAGTTTGACAATTTTTACGAGGTGTTTGTTTGTCCGGAAATAAGCCGAACAGTTCGCTCAGCGAGTAACACCTCGATTATCGCTGACCAGTACATTGTCGCACTAAGCAATGATGGAATATCGTTTGGGAACAGCTCTACGATCTTTGTTCTGGACTCTACGTGCCTGAAAGTCAATCAGATAGGCGGTTCTCCAACAATTGAGTTATTGGTATATACACTTAAAAATTTTACAAGTATACACCTTCGTACTGGGGCATTAGTGGCTTCATAAAAGAAGCGTTTGCGCTGAAACTTTCAATGAAAATGCATCAAATACGAATTGATTTATTAGTAAAACATTATTCCAAAATGACAGACAACTGACCGCTCACACTCATTTAGAATACTACTGGCACCCACAGGATACATATTCACAACATCAGCCAATAACGCGTATGACCACCTTCATAGCGTATAACCACAAGACACCTTGATCTCATTGAGGTAATACAGTTCTAAATGACGCCTTTGAGGACTCTTAGCCCAGTCTTGAGCAAGCGCATTTCCAAGTTGGCGAGGGTTGGTCTGTCCCGTTTCGTACGCGCTGAAAGGTACGGGCATCCTGCAAACAATGTTACATTCAGTAAATTAACTGATGGTTTTACCTTGTGTAGCTGCACTCAGAATGTCTCAACAATATGTTGAGCGTTTGAGGTTTTTTATTTACCTCTCGAACTGACGAGCCTGCCTGGATAATTCCAAAGCTCGACCTCTTTCTTCAAAAGTCATTCGTCTCATACTAAAAGATTATGAACGTATAAAGTGTCTAAAGTCTAAACTGATATCGGCATGAGCATAATAAACGGAGAAGTCTGCACAGATTAGCTGAAATCTGTAGAAAGTACGAAATGCACGCGCAAAATAGAAGTCGATAACTAAACAGTGTATATTCAAGACTAAACTGTCGTATAAAAGGTATAATATACAATAGACAACAGTCACAATTTCGTTCAAATATTTTTACAAATATGAAAAATATCGGGAGGAAAATAGTGCTTACTTAGAAAAGTTGTTCAATGTATGTGAAAAGCACAATTAATGTTTAAAGTTTTAAGCATTATTACCACATGGTTTAAAATAACAACAAAATATAGTTTTCTAGCTCCGATGGTAAAACTGAGCTAAGAATACATTAAGCGCCATGTAAAGTAAATTCGGTGTTGTTATCTGGTTATAAAATTATACGATTAATGATTAGCATGCAGTGCTAAATTATTTTACTTCAGCCGCTATCCCGAGAAGTATTTAATATTTAAAGTACGTGATAATAATTGTTAGACTCAAAATTTCAGCATTTTTAGTACAACACTATTACAAGACCATATATATTAACACGTTTTATATCATTTGTGCACCTTCACTTGAAAATTCATCTATATTACATGTATACTTTCAAAACTAAAGCGAGCGACAGTTAGTGTCGTATGTTATGTTTGTAGCCTGGGTTCTGTATTATCGATGGTATTTGCTACGCTAGAAATTTACAATCACCTACTGACACGTGCTTATTCTGTGAGGAGACCTTAAATCCGTATGGATGGACTCGTGACGATAAAGGTAGGATATGAAAAGTAGGGTAGGATTTTAGGAATGTGGTGAGAGAGAGAGAGAGAGAGAGAGAGAGAGAGAGAGAGAGAGAGAGAGAGAGAGAGAGAGAGAGAGAGAGAGAGAGAGAGAGAGAGAGAGAGAGTGGTTGTTGTTGTTATATAATCGAAGCCCCAAAATAATGTTTATCAATAGTGTCTGTGAAGTCTTTTTTTGCAATTAAACAACTTCGACCACCATAATCATAGAGCAGAAATATGCTGTAGTGATTATAAATCATTTTAATCAGACAGGCTTCCTACATTATGTTCTCTTATTAGTTTGTTTGTTCGAACACTAGAAAAGTACTTAAAGAAAAGTAACTCTGACAGGCACTTTGCTGAAATGTATTCAACTTCACTGTTCCCTTAATTGATTTAGCGTATTTCAATAGAAATGAAACAAAAGAACATCATATGAATATTTTTGTTTTTCTTTAAAATATCTTAATACTATCAATTAAATTTTAGATATTAGTCACTTTATATGTAGTCAAAATTCGTTACTAGCAGGAATTCGGGTATTTTTATTATTATTTTGTAATACCGTATAGCGAGTTATTTCTGCGGTCATAAATTTCTGCGTTTTACCCTAAAAAATGGACGCAAAAATTTCTGCGTTTTTTATTTCTGCGTTTTCGGATCCCATGAAGGATAAATTTCTGCGGTTCATATTGGGTAAGGTGTCGTAAGAATAACACGACTGTGATATATGTACACATACTATTTGTTTTTCACAGATATTTTATTCATGTGTAATACCTGTTACTCAATTTATTTTATCAAAAAATAACAAAAAGATATTATCTATCCAATAAATAACAACTCTCAAACAACTATTCAACTGATTTGAATGTTTGAGAAATGTTTGAGCCAATGTCGCGTTTATACTATGCCAATATGATAAAATGAGATAATATTTTGCGATTTAAATTTCTGCTGGTTTTTTTTTCTGCTGGACATATTTCTGCGATTTCATCCAAAGACCGCAGAAACGCAGAAATTTGGCACCCGCAGAAATTACCCGCTATACGGTAGTTACTTTTTATTATTTTGTTTAATATGCAATTATATAAGTGTCATGTCTGAAGCTAGAAGTGTCAGTTTTCATTAAACAGGCTCCTGCAGCGATGCTGAGGTAGATGAATCTTCAGGAAGTACTGGTATACAGCCGCTTCTTCTGAGTATCATAGCAGGTGCTGCAGGCTTCGTAGTTGTCATTGTTATTGTTGTGCTGGTGGCTTGCATCGTAAAGAAAAAACAATCGTCAAGGTATATTTTTTAATATTTGTAAATACTGATAGCTGATATGATTTTAGATCAAATACACATATCAGGAAAACGTGTTTGCAATACTCAGCGCTCTTCTCAGACAGTCAGAAGTTATAGAGAAATTGTGATCCAGCATTATATATTTCGTTTTAAAAGTTTATTTTGTTTTGTTTTTGAGTGCAAAGCCAGTTATCAGTTGTTCTCTTTTTCGATAGAAGCTAAACTATTACTTAAAATGATTTAAACAGAAAGAAGTTTTAAGAAGTTAAAATATTGGTAACATGGATTAATTCCTCCTGCAAAACAAATTATTAATGAAAATAGACATAATATATATCTTATCTGAACAAGTTCAAATTTTTGGCGGAAATTTCTTATACAGATCATGTGTCAGAATCTGAATTGACAAAACGTCTATGATTAATTACTTTCTCTGTTCCAATATTCATATTATGAAACATCGGTTTTATTATTTTTAAAACTAACAACAGTTAAGGTATCGCAAACATTGCAAATGGCGAAAACAGGCTAAAATTAAAAAAAATGAATTTTGGGGGAAATACTTATTGCCACCTAGATTTTAGTAGAATCTACTTTCACTTTGAACCATGAAGTAAGATTTCCTTGAATTTCTTGAAAACCCTTACATTATTTTGACGAATTGGCACTAAACATTTTAGACCAGCATATACTTATTTCAGGTATGAGTTGATTTGGTATATTGTTCATGAGTTTCAGAGTTCTCATTCAAACGGTTTTTCTTTTGTTTTAGTATGTGCTTGGTAATTAGAACATGAATTAGACTTTTGTATGCATTCAATGAAAAAAGAATTCTAGAATTTGAGCCAGTACTGCCGGTAATGTGTTGCAAATTGTAGACCGGAAAAGACTTTTATCTATTAGCATAGTTATGTGTTTCCATCCTACCTAAAATTTCTATCATGACAGAGTTTCGGTATGGGATGGATCGTTGTATAACACGCCCAAGAATACAGCATTCCAGCCGTATGAGCTTCGCAAGGAGGGGAAAACTTCTTAAATCTTGAGAACTTCCAAGGCAATTGAGCGTACACAGTGTTAAACTTCCTAGTGTGATTTCATGTCAGAATTTAAGCTTAAGCATTAAACTTAAAAAGTTAAAACATGATTGTGCTCAACAAAATAGGAATCCTGACACTGCATGCTTAGATCTACCTGTTTTCCCGTAATCATATTGACGAGCTTTGTGAATTAGGTTTAAAAAAATGAAAATTAAATGTGTTTTGATATTTCTGGTGTCTGAAGAAGGTATTTAACCGTTAGTTATTTTTTATAGGAGGGTGCAAAATATATTTTGTATGTGTCTCATAGTTACATGTAATTACAGTCATCGAGTGTCAGGTTTCTTTATGATGGAATATTTTTATTAACAACTTTGTGTGCAGATAAAAGTTAGAAACGCAACTTCTGTAAACACGAAATATATTTCTTGTGTTAAGGAGTTTTGTTGCTAATTTACATAAGTATATATATAAAGAGGTGTTATGGTAACAGAGACGAACAAAATATCGCCTGACATTAACCAGAAAACATTCAATAACCAACTACATTGATTAATTCCTGCAAAACATATAATGCAAGTCGTGTACTTTCAAACAGAGTAAATATAATAGAAAACTACAATGTTCTATTAAATTTAATATTAATTTCTTGGAGAATTCTGTCTGTGTAGTATTTCTATGTACATTATTTACATAACGAACTTATCAACTGTGAGATTGGTGTATAATGTAAGGTGGGTGTTTGTTGTCATATCTATAGTTTAGAATTTACTGAGTATCGTTCATTATCTTTTCCAAATAATGCACATGTAATCGTTCCATTTTTCATATACTCAAATACTCAAAAGTACTTCATCATAGTTGTCAATCAGATTTTATTATTTTTATTTACGTGTTGTGCTTTAATCAGTGAATGCATGTCTATAACAAATAGTTACTTTTTGTGCAAGCAATCGATGTTAAAGGTAATAATTATTAACAAAATGATTTTGTAATTAATTCTCTCGTTTCTATAGCTTTATTAACATACAGTTTGGATTTCTGTAGCGTTGCATTGCAGATACCCCAACTTTCGTCATATATTTGCGTAGTTCATTTACGTACATTTATGTGTATACTGTAAAGCATGGTGATTTTTATGGCACTGCAGTTTTCTGATTTATCTGCACTGAATTTCTTTTCAAATAGTATAGGAATGCAAGTAGTGAACAGAGAATTTTTTTATAATGTCAACTAAGTATAAGAATACGATGGCGGTTTAGAAAGTATGCACTATAATAAGCACATTTTCTAAGCGGTTTACGTAAATGTTGTATTAATTTGATATTGGTTGAAAACGAAAATTTGGTAACACTCGACTTAAATCATTTGTAGACAGATATATACTGAACAAAAATAAAAAGTATCCACTTTTTAAGCTTAAATTCTCATTAACATATTTTCATCCAGGAACGCATTGAATGCTTTTAATCAGTCAATCTCAGTTGCTTCTTAGTTTAATTGTTCATGAAAACAGTCTTCTTCGCCAAGACCTGAGCAAATGCCCAACAAATAAAAATTAATAAAGGATAACAAAACACACTTAATTTAAAGGGGGGGGGGCAATTGGAAATGGTTGAAATTTCTAGCGTTGTTTATCATGGACTTGTTTTTCATATGAATGTTTTGTGATTTTGTTGACATCAAAAGATGGAGAAAACGATTTGATTCTAATAAATGTGAAAATTATTAAGAACCACATACTTCTTCCTGAATAAAACCAAATTGTGTCTGCAGAACATTTTATTTATGTGTAATGATTACAGAAATGTTGATTTGTTCAAAGAAAGAATTATAATTTTACATAGTTACAGGTATGAAAATGGATATGTTTTATCTGCCGAGGATATAAAATTAGAAGTATTGCTCTAGAACTTAGGACGTTTTGAATAATACAATCGATTTCGAAAGTATTATTGTCTTATTGTCTTTTTCAAATTTTACAAAAACTTAACCAAGAATGTTATATAATTTGTTAAGTAGATATTCCAATAAATGATAATAAAAGATGCTGTAGTAATGTTTATAGAGTTTTCACATGTTTCTTCAAGTTTAATGGGGATTACACGTATTACGTCTGAAAACTACAGCCTCCCCTCACACGCAGTAACGGTAACTGTAACTTTTTGATACATAACAAGATTTTTTTATTATACTGAAAATAATACAAACAGCAGAGTCGGTTTTAGAGACTTGATATCAAATATTTGTTTGCCCCGAACATGTTCTCTAGTCTGGAGCCTATAGAAAACATTCCAAACATATGAACATGTTCGAATATGTCCAAGTTTCCACTTTACCGACTCTAAGTCTTCTAGTTTTGGCACCACTTGATAGCAGAAGTACACTCGCAAAAACGTGTACAACTCCGCAACCTGATATCGTTTTATACTCTTACAAAAAAAACATCTAGAGGAAACCTTAACTATCTGATCCCGCATTCAAAACATAGTATTCCAACGCGTATTTACTCTCATCCTTTCCAATTTTATGTCCAAAACAGTCTCCATACATCGGCTGCCTTCCGCCATGTATAAAATATTCATATCAGGAATAAACAGAAGCTATTTTGATATTTGTGAACATGAATGATTGAGGCATTGGTATACGAGTACAAGAAAAGTACACAGGCATAGACGTAATTCAGTTCATGCACGTGGTTATATACTTTAAACAAATAACAAAATACAAATTGTATATTTTAGTGCTTTTAACATTGAAATGTTACAAACCAAGTATGTATTACTGAAAACTGTTGGATTTGGTAAAGGTATTACTAGTAAGTTTAAATATTACCAAGATCATCAGTTTTAAATCCATTATTTCATTAAATTGGGTTATGGTATGTTTTTAAGAGAATGCAGCAATAAAATTATATTGGCTACATTATAAAATACTGTGTAGCAAAAATTTTAACAAGGGAAATGATGTTGGGCCTCATGTCATGTCATGTCAAAATTAGGTTTAGTATCTTTGGGTGTCTATTTAATCGCGTCATATAAGAGGTCCTATGATGTGGCTTAAAATTTTGCACAGTGTTATAATTCAAGCCAATTCGCATTTCTAACATTTACCATTTTGATATCTAAACGTAAAGATAATGTTGAAAACAGTGCATAGGAAATAATAAAACGTGAAATAATGCTCTGCTGTATGTATTATATACAATTTATCTTCTAAATGAAATATCTTCAATCACGACACAATGCAATTATAACTATCGAAGATAATTACTTAGTATCCACCCAACAAAGTTTTCCAGTAACGATTGTTTTCAGATAAGATGCGAGTAAACATACAGCTCATCAAGGCGCAGATTGATTGAGAAAGTATCAGAACATTAGATCAGCAGTCAACATCCGTCGATAACCAAAGTACATCAAATTAATTAAACTAATTGCTCTAACCTACTTGTTTGGGTCAAACTTCTAGTTAACAGATTACTGTGTAGTAGCCGTAAACGACAAAGTCTTACCATATTCGCTTAAAGTAACATCAGTAACATCAGGTTAAGACAAGGCCAATTAAATTCATAAAATTTCGTCCTCCAAGCAACATACACTTATGATGTCTCCAATGTGGGTGCTTTTAACAAAAGTAAACGCAAAACAGGTTGTTCGTGAAGTTGGCCGACTAGCAGCCTAGCAGCGTGAAGTTGGCCGCCCTAGCAGCCTGGCAGCGTGAAGTTGGCCGCCCAGCAGCCTAGCAGCCAGGCAGCGTGAAGTTGGCCGCCCAGCAGCCTAGCAGCCTGGCAGTGTGAAGTTGGCCGCCCAACAGCCTAGCAGATACTTTGGCTGCTGCGATACTTTGGCAGCTGAGCTGCTGTGGCGGCTGGGAAATGTTGGCTCTTGAGCTGCTGTGGCGGCTGGGGTACTTTGGCTGCTGGGAAAAGTTGGCTGCTGGAATACTTTGGCTGCTGAGCTGCTGTGGCGGCTGGGAAAAGTTGGCTGCTGGGCTGCTGTGGCGGCTGGGATACTTTGGCTGCTGGGAAAAGTTGGCTGCTGGAATACTTTGGCTACTGAGCTGCTGTGGCGGCTGGGAAAAGTTGGCTGCTGGGCTGCTGTGGCGGCTGGGATACTTTGGCTGCTGGGAAAAGTTGGCTGCTGGAATACTTTGGCTACTGGGCTGCTGTGGGGGCTGGGAAAAGTTGGCTGCTGGGAAACGTTGGCTGCTGGAATACTTTGGCTAATGGGAAAAGTTGGCTGCTGGAATACTTTGGCTGCTGAGCTGCTGTGGCGGCTGGGAAAAGTTGGCTGCTGGGCTGCTGTGGCGGCTGGGATACTTTGGCTGCTGGGAAAAGTTGGCTGCTGGAATACTTTGGCTGCTGGGCTGCTGTGGCGGCTGGGATACTTTGGCTGCTGGAGAAAGTTGGCTGCTGGATTATACTTTGGCTGCTGAGCTGCTGTGGCGGCTAGGAAAAGTTGGCTGCTGGGTTGCTGTGCAGCCACAGTATTCCAGCAGCCAACTTTTCCCAGCAGCCAAAGTATCCCAGCCGCCACAGCAGCCCAGCAGCCAACTTTTCCCAGCCGCCACAGCAGCTCAGCAGCCAAAGTATTCTAGCAGCCAACTTTTCCCAGCAGCCAAAGTATCCCAGTCGCCACAGCAGCCCAGCAGCCAACTTTTCCCAGCCGCCACAGCAGCTCAGCAGCCAAAGTATTCCAGCAGCCAATTTTTTCAGCAGCCAAAGGATCCCAGCCGCCACAGCAGCTCAGCAGCCAACTTTTCCCAGCCACCACAGCAGCTCAGCAGCCAAAGTATTCCAGCAGCCAACTTTTCCCAGCAGCCAAGGTATCCCAGCCGCCACAGCAGCCCAGCAGCCAACTTTTCCTAGCCGCCAAAGCAGCTCAGCAGCCAAAGTATTACAGCAGCCAACTTTTCCCAGCAGCTTAGGTATCCCAGCCGCCACAACAGCCCAGCAGCCAACTTTTCCCAGCCCCCACAGCGGCTCAGCAGCCAAAGTATTCCAGCAGCCAACTTTTCCCAGCAGCCTAAGTATCCCATCTGCCACAGCAGCTCAGCAGCCAACTTTTCCCAGCCGCCACAGCAGCTCAGTTGCCAAATTTTTCTAGCAGCCAACTTTTCCCAGCAGCCAAAGTATCCCAGTTGCCACAACAGCCCAGCAGCCAACTTTTCCCAACCGCCACAGCAGCTCAGCAGCCAAAGTATCACAGCAGCCAAAGTATCTGCTAGGCTGTTGGGCGGGCAACTTCACGCTGCTAGGCTGCTGGGCGGCCAACTTCACGCTGCTAGGCTGCTGGGCGGCCAACTTCACGCTGCCTGGCTGCTAGGCTGCTGGGCGGCCAACTTCACGCTGCCAGGCTGCTAGGCTGCTTTGCGGCCAACTTCATGCTGCCAGGCTGCTAAGCGGCCAACTTCACGAACATAAAAACAGGTTCTTTTTATAGTTAATGAAAAATTCAAGTGGGGAATCGAACAAGCACTGTCAAGGCCACATCGCCTAGCGTACGTTATTCATATGAATAGGTTAAATATGCATATCAGGAATCGCCACATTCAGAAAAAACAGCCTCCCCACACAGTCAAGAAGAAGAGAGAGGGAGAGAGCATGGTTAATAAAATGATCAGTTTAAAAAAAGACACCACTAACAATAAACAAAAATGAGAACCCGAGGGGTTACCGCCTTGGAACGGTCAGTGGCAAATCAAATTGCCACTGGGGGTTTAAACCAGGTTCTAGGGTGCACCAACCTCACACTTGCCCAGACAGGTTCTCATATCACAAAACAAGTACAAGTAGTCTTGGTGAACAAAACTCCAACCCACTTATCGGCTTAACAATGTTGCATGCAAAAGCACACAAACATATAAAACATAAGAAGCTAAGAGCATTGCAAAGCCGAAGGGGCGGGTATTCGATGATCTTACCGAGACCAGAGCTCCTGGAGTAAAATCAGCAAGAACACGATGACAGGGATAAAAGAAACAAATCGAGCTTCTAGGTTCTTTTAAGAAAAGATTTCACTAAAAACCTTCATAAACTCTTAAACCTCTGCCACCGTCGTACAACCAAAGAGGTAAGCATAATGATCAAAGAAACAATTCTGCTTGTGCTTTTTGTTAACTGTATAGAACAGTATTCAATACAGTATTCAATACTAACTGAAATATTACTTCAAAACACATTTTTATCCTAAAATGATACGTTTTCTTAAACTTCTGATTATTTTCAAGTTGCGTTTTATCGGTTTGGGTGAAAGCGTTAAGTGAAAATGTTCTGAAGACTAAGCAAATCATTATTTAAGGATTGTTTGTTGTTGTTGTTGTTGTTGTTGTTGTTTATTGAATCTTATTTCACATTTACTTCCGTAGAAAAATCACTGACAAAAAATGTATGCTAACGATGCTTATGGGTGAACAACGATAAAAATGAAATATGCAAAACTGAAATACTGCTTTAATATTTGCTTTATCAAATAATGTTATTTTCATTAGGACCTTCGGAAATACATTAACAAAAAATAAACAAATAGAATTTAAGTGTTTGTTATTCATAATTTAGTAGTGATGAAAGAAATACCATGAACGAATAATCTATCCAGCAGGAAAAGTTAACACAACATATCTTTTTTTATAAAAGAAAGACATTTCAAAGCTTCAAAATGTTTGTCAGACAACTTTCAAACTTACTTGTAACTGTTAAAGCGGTCTTTTATTGTTTTGAAATCTATAAATTTAAACTATGAACGGGGTAATAACTAAATATTTAACACAGGGCCATCTGTGCAATGAAAATATATGTATATACTCAATTAGACTCATTGCACAAACCAGCAAATCAATTCCAACTGCTTAAGGTCAAACAACTTATTTAAGGATCCACGAAGAAAAGCCATAAACGTCGCACCAAGTATCTGAGTTCAGATCAACGAACAATTGAAGACATTTTCAATTATTTACGAGTATAAGCGAGTATCTAATTGTCCATAAAAAATATCAAGAAACGCTATAGCAACATTCACTAAACATATCCAAAACTTCGGCTCTTGAAGAATCAATTAAAGCGAAGAAATATTTTTAATATATTTCACGAAAATGATTGAACGTCATTCATCATTATAATTATAAGACCGGATTTGTTGATACGATCAAATCCATTAATAAAAAGAAGAACTCCGCTTGTGATTAATGTTAAATATAAAGCTATTAGAATAGTGCCCAATATTAGCTTCAACCGCAGGTTATCCAATTATTTGAATGAACACGATCTTTTATTATAAACTGATACAATTTCTGATACTGCCGATAATTCTCCAGTGGTGTATCATCGCGTCTGATGACAATTTAGACAGGCGAAGATATCAGAGTGAGAGATGGCTTGAAGACTAAGCAAATATTTATTTTATAAAGTGTTTTACGAATAATATGAAAATATCGACGTAAAGGCAAACGTTTTTTCTTCTGCTCAGTTCAACATTGGAAAATATATTTTTCCACCGAAAAATCATAAGATTGACAAAAACAAACATTTACTGGTAAATGACTTAATTCCAATAATCGTTAAACGATTCAAAACGAATCAAGATTTCCGAATGTTTTCCAATTGGCATCCTTAGTCTTTTCGCATTGTGGATGATAGCGTTAGACCTTATGATAATATAAATAATAATAGCGTTACCAAAAATGACGTAAAACGGTAAAATGTACGATAATGTTCGTCTGAATTGTCAATTATACACGTCAGATTCATTTTCAATTTTAAAAAATTCACGTGTTTATTTTCATAAAAACTTCAAAAAATCCGTTTGATACTCGCGTCCTGAAAATACCGCGATGAACGATGTGAAAATGCACATAACCTTCCTGGATGTGCTATATTTTAAAGCTTGTATAAAACGATCACATTTTTTTAAATTCTTCATTGTTTGACTGAACTGACTTATTTATAAATTTTAAATGATTAATCAACATGTACTTAATTTTATAATCTCTTAGTCAATTAACAAAAGAAAACAATGCCCCCCTCGTTTGCAGTTATAGACTATTCCCTACTAGTAAATTGCTAGGGTGCTCCAAATTAACAAATTGCACCACTGTTGCAGTGTATATAAACAATGCGATTGCGGCTTGGTACCGCCTTTACGATATACCCAACCCATTATGGTACATGTATTAGCACAATTCATAAGCGCTTAGCAAAATTCAGTTTTTGTGTCGCCCTTTCGAAGAAATGGCGATACATAGGGACCGCTTTAAAATTATATTGCTTATGACAACACGCTCGAGATGATGCTAAATTCTCAAGGTCAAGGTCACATTTGATGGAGTTATGCCCCTTTTGTACTTGGAGTTTTACACGAAACTTAACGTTGGCTATAACTTTGTCATTTCTTAATATACTTTCATCAAACTTTCAAATTATATTACTGTAAATAGAAGGCTTGCTAATAGTTATGGCAGTGGAAGTCGCCTGCTTCTCCACTGATGACACGAAAAGTATTCATTTACAACACTGTACGTGTAAAATAATCATACTTCGTTTTGATATTTTTACAAAAATGTAAAGAATGCATATCAGGAATAGCTACATCCAAAATCACATCATCCATACGCAGTCAAAAAGCAGAGAGGAAAAGAGAACATGGGTTCATAAAATTAAATAATTTTAAAAATTAAATAACACACCACAATCAATTGACGAAAAAAGAGAGATTACCGCCTTTGAACGGTCATTGGCAAAATAATTTTCCATTGGGGGTATAAACCAGATTCTACGGTACCATTATCATCTTTATATTGCTCAAGTCTAACATTACAAAACTTCACAAATCAAGCAAAGGCATTTCGAACATCTCATTAAAGTCTAAATCATAAGTCATATACGACAGCTGCCGACTCAGACACATAATTCATCTACCATTTGTAATTAGGACACAGTTTCTAAATCTTCTCACCCAGCCGATTATTTATTGTTACTAGCTTTGTGTAAAGCAGATCAGTGTTCTGTACTTTTCAAAAGTTAAATCAATATAGGATTTATTTAATTAAACAGGCAATTTGAAAGCTTCAAAGTTCATGAAAATCTCAACTTGAATGTTTTTTTCATAACAAACAGTGCAAGTACAATTGATATAGGAAGGAGGTGTGAAGATGACGAAACGGTGTTCTTAATAGATGATGAAAGATGATAAAAGAAAATTTGAAAGTCGAGCACGACAAATATCATAATGTTGCAGAAACGGTTTGATTGAGATAATTAATAAGCTGTAATTGGAGTGCATATTACTGTCCATTCACCTACCCGTGTTGAGCGCTACTCAGAATTTACACAAACCTGCGTTCAACGGCCTCAACATTTTCAGAAAGTTGTTTGTTTGGAACAGTCTTACGGTAATGGTAATTTCAAATTTCTTGCTGATATCCCCATATAAAGAAATTCAATGCACTATGCTGCTAAAAAGTTGTTAAAACTAAACTACTGAACCCCCTCTGGATCCGCAAATGTTAAATAAGCAGCGAATTTTAAGTCGCAATACACTATATTTTCCGGCTTTTCGTGCATGTTAATTAAGCATTTACCAGCGGCCAGATATATCTTTCTGACGCTAAATGAATTTTGACAGCGGATCAACAGATAGCCCATATGTTTAACAAGTTTGGAAACCTCCCGAGACGCTTTGTGAAAGGAAAATAGACCAAGATCGATAGCCCAAACATGTTACAATAGGCGGATAGGGACAGATACTGGAGAAACACTAAAGTTCTGTTTATCTGACTCAACTTTTGATCGTATGTGCCTCTGATAAAAGAAGTGATAATGCTTATCACATAGACGAAGACAATAATATGGTGTGATGATAATCTCACTTTTTTTGTATTAAATTTGTTGAAATCAATAATCATAATAATAAAATGTAAGCTATAAAGATAATTTATAATAAGTCCTTAGTAGTTCACGGTAATATAATCGTTTTTTTTTGAGTGCCAAAATATAATGTTAACTTTCCAAACGAAATTTATTGTCAATATTGTCTTATAGAAATTATGTCCTGGCAGTAAGTAACTGCATATCCAGCATATTTAACCTGGATATATGTTTTGCTTTTTTCTGATTAAACACGTTTTTTAAACAAGTGTAAATACAGTGTTTTTTAAATGCATGCTGTACAACCTTGACGTTTGTATTTGTTTGAAAAATGTGCAAATCAGGAAGAAATTCTGAATTGTCTACAAAAGTGATCACAGAAGAAGGAAAACATGTTTTAAAGTTTTAACTAATTTAAATTTTGTGTGAACATTTCTTTATCTTAATCACTTCTTTGCAACTGGTTTTGTGTGTTTTGGGATGAATTCTAAGTAATAATAATATTTAACAAGTCTTTATAGTTAGAGATTAAGAATGCATTTATGTTCCTATGAAATGATTACAAAAAAAGCAATTTTATTGTGGCCAAGAAATTTACGATATTTGATGTTATGCCAGGAAATTGCTGGCATGCAAGCGATTACAAATGCGTTTAATATCCGTTGACTACGTTTTCACGACAAAACAATGCATCATATTTGTTGGCACTAAACTCATGCAAGTATTGTTTTCAAAGCGAGCCTAACTTGATAATGGGAACGAAGGCTTAGAGAGTCACATAATAATCATATATTGTAAACAAATAAATATTCGAGCAAACAAATTCAGACATCATCGCGAAAATTTACTTTCGCATTTTCTTTAATTTCTGAACAATAATTTTATAACCAAGAGGACATATTCACGCAAATTAAGTTTTGCTTGTCTGTGCCATCAACGAATAAAGGACATGTCTTCTTACTTTTTGCCTTTAACGTTCTGTGTGATACGCAAGATTGATATTTTGTGACCCCTGTAAAAGCCCAATCTGATAAATTATTCCCATTTTCTTGTTTATGGCAAGCCCATCTTTCATCCAGGGACCATATTCCTCAGATCATCGAATAGTATTAATTGATTATAGCATATTTTCCGTCATACGAGATGCACACCATCTTTTTGCTTGGATCTAACTTTAAACACCTTAGATACATCGTATTTTCATTTCTGTTTATGAAATTGCCATTAAATTTCTCGAAAAAAAAATTGAAAAGAAAGGTTACCAACATGATATTTTACAGCGCTCTGCAGGCCTGGTGATTAACCCATCTACACTTGAGCATTATGCTTACCTCTTTGGTTGCGCGAGGGTGTGGCAGGGGTTTAAGAGTTTATGAAGGTTTATGGGGAAATCTTTTCTTAAAAGAACCTAGAAGCTCGATTTGTTTCTTTTACCCCTGTCATCGGTTTCTCTGATTTTGCTCCAGGAGCTCTGGTCTCAATAAGATCATTGAGTACCCGCGCTTTGGCTTTGCAATGCGATTAGCTTCTTATGTTTTATATGTTTGTGTGCTTTTGCATGCAACATTGTTGAGCCGTTCGGTGGGTTGGAGTTATTTCACCAAGACAACTTGTACTTGTTTTGTGATACGAGAAAATGTTGGGGCAAGTTTGAGGTTGGTGCACCCTAGAACCTTGTTTAAACCCCCAGTGGCAATGTGTTTTGACACTGACCGTTCCAAGGCGGTATCCCCAAAGGTTCTCTTTTTCGTTAATTGTATGTGGCGTCCTACTTATAACAAACATGCTCTTTCTCTCTCTTCCTCTCTTCTTTTTCGCTGCGTGGGGAAGCGGTGTTTTGTGAGTGTGGCGATTTCTGATTACTTTTTCGAAGAAGCAAATCACATTTATTCAAGGTAGTGTTAAAAGAACAAGTGTTGAGCACTTCACAGCAAATACTGTTTTCGTGAAAATTTCTACATTTTGCTTATAGAACTAAGCAAAGAACTTAAGATTTTCTAGTATTGTGTCATAAATAAATATTGATTTTATTACATAATTTGACTACATTTATGTTTCTTTTACCATAATAAGCCATGTCGTCTGCTCAACTTTATGACGTCTTTTCAAGAATGACGTCAGCTGTTCTAAAACAAACATTTTCTCTGGCGTGCCTCAGATGAGATTAGGTTAAAGAAAGACTGTATACCTTTATTGTGTTCTAAGATGACGAGACAGTATATAGATCTTTGGTATGTACCTCGATGACTAGGCGAATTCTGAATGTTTTTTTTGACATTGTGAGTTATATACTTTTCTTTTTTTCCATGAAAATAATGTGCTCTATCCTGGCGACTTACAGCCCATAGCTTGTTCTGTTATTGGATTACTTGACGATATGCAGACGATCGGGCGCTTTGTAAAATCGTGTTTTTACATTTTTGCTTCCAAAGCTCATGTAAGTTACAATTTAGAATTAAAATCTAATTAAAAGCTATAAATATCGATAACGATAAGAACTGTTAGATCAAAAGCGAAATAAATCTGCCATTGAAAGCAGTTAATTAATTTCAAAATTCAAGTTTTCCAATACAGGCTGTCATGGTAACCAGAAATCTCAGAAAAATGTATTTTATTCTGTTTTAATCACGAAGCAATCATCTAGCACTGACATTTATCCTTCAAATCATAGGGAAACATCGAAACATCTAGTCAACACTAATACACAATCATTGGAAATGTATGAATCTGCTTTTTACTATTCATTCAATATTTACCAAAAGGTTATTGACATTCTAAATAATATAAAATGTAAGTATCAGTAACTATTTGATATAATTATGAATTATATATTTTAAATCAATTTAGATCCTGCTAATCCTGGACTAGATACCAAAAAAAACTTCTTCCCTTGCACCCTTGTCGCCATTACTAATCTCCTAAGTCTCTTTTCTGAACGCGTGCTATATTGCAATAGATTTCTATTTTCTAATTCAATAATTTGTCGTCAAAAAGATTCATTATGTGGCCATCTTGAACGATATTTCAATTTAAGTGGCCCCTTGCTATTTGAGTTCTAAACCATAAAATTCTTTGTAGACGCTACAAAATACAGCAGCAGACTGCGTAATAGACTGAAACTTGATTTATTGATAAGCGAATTCTTGGTTTCCTAGAATTAAAATATATATTATTTCAAAGATCTAATTATATCAACAATAAATTATTATATCCAGTAATGAACAGAAAATGGCATTGTCGGTATTTTAATCCAATACAATGAGACCATCTTTCGTTTTCATGCTCCTGTTCTATATAATGAGGGTTTTGAACATTTAATAGATTGACTCAAGGTCTATATGTCTTCACTGTGAAATTCCGTCCGCACAAAACAAAGTCATATTTCACATGAAGCATTTAAGGTGACTCGGTTGATATATAAAAATGATATGTTTTTCTTAGTCGCGTTCAGAAAAAAAACCATCCTCTCCACTCAGCCAAAATGTAGAATTGAAAAGAGAGCATTTGTTATTCATTTTTTCGAGTTCAAAAAGACACCAACGCAAACAATTATTAATAACAAGAAAAGTATAACACAGATGTCTTATATGTGGACGACATTTAAAAGAAGTTAGATGTTGGGTGTAAGAGTTCATGCAGGTGATGGATTGTTTTTAAACAAAGACAGAATTAAGTGATAATATATTGTTGCAAAGGGTATTGAACGTTGAAGGATGCGCTTGTGTATTACATGTAGTTGTGGAACGTGTTGTATACAAGGAGTGCGGTTTTAAATGAAATATACCGGAAATGGTATGGCCTGGGGTTTATGGTGAAATTTGCTTGCTGAACATTTACAAGTTTGCAATAAATTTAGTGAATGATTTGAAAATAAACGAATTAAACAGTTTTCCTTTATATATAATGAAAACTAGCTGGAAAATAGTGGAAGAGATGGTTGCTATGGTAACATGCATTATGATGAAGAATTGCCAGAACTATATGTGTTGATATGTATTCATTTTAGGATACAAAATAATTTCTCACATTTTAAGGATTTACTACACTCCTCCTTGCACCTTTATTGATAAAAATGAAAAGTATCAATAATTCAAAAACGGCAAAACGCCTTTCAATGAAATTTTGCACAAATGCATGTTAATTTTGTTTAGTTTGATAATTTTCTTTTTAATCGATGTTCGAACAAGGAGGAGTGTAGTGGATCGTTAAGAGCACTCAAAATTTCATAAATGTAACTGATTTTTCATTATTGTCATTGTAGATTTTCATAAGTAGAAACTCTACTGAGAGCTATGTAAGCCATTCCTCCTTGTAATATCGTTTTCCCGATATCAACAGCAGCTGAAGATAATGTTAGACCTCGCACTTTGTGGACAGTTACACCAACATTTAATTTTCATAAAGGAGTTACCTGGAAGTTTAAAATTATCATAGCACTATCCACATTACAATTAATTTGCTCTATATAAACTCAACAGTACCTGTCAAAATTGTCCTACCACGTACATGGCAATTTCTTTGTACTTTCAGGATGAAAATCTATACTAAATTTCTATATTCAGACACAGCATCTTGATCCCGTAAACCAAGGGGGCTGGGGTGGGAGAGGGTGGGGGTGAGTCACACTGCAACACCACCTCAAACCAAATGATTCTGAACAACAGAAAAAGACATACAAAAATGGTTACACAATTTTTATTTACTTTATAGACACGAAATCACCTTCTTCTTGTAAAACAGAAACCCAATGGAACCGTCAATTTTAAAATCAGAAACATTTGTAAACAAAGAACCATCATATATAGGTCACATTCACGCGCCAACATCAAGTCACAGGATCGCCAATATTCGTAAACAAAACACAAACTTCAATATCTGCCAAGAATAACTATCTGAACAATGTCTCTTACTACATGTACACTCTTTCTATAACTGCTTACAACAATAAACTTTCAATTCGCATATATTTTAAGAAAACACCAACTCATCGATCTATTTATATAATCTATATATATCTATACTCTATATATTAATCTATTTATATACTCAATTATAAATAGCTTCAGCTGGTACATAACGTTCACTAATGCTTAAAAGAAAACACAAAGCTCATCGATCTCTTTTATAACCTGGCGCACATTCCCGATCAACAGTGATCTAGAAAACGAAACTTTCTAGTAGTTGTAGATAATAAAAACCTACCGCAAACAATCCTATATGACTATATCCACTCGCACTACCTAATCATGTATACATGCTTTGCGTGCTGAACGCCATCTTGAAAAACCAGAGGGGTCAGTTCAAAGTTATCACGAGAAATCGCAACAATCACATATCTGACTAAACCTACATGGAATTGCATATTGGTCATGTAAATATTTTGTTAATATATAAACATAAAACTTTTGCATACATAATCTACGACATTATTTAACAATAAAAGTCCACATAATCATGCAACATAAAAAATACGTTGACATCTTCCCTCTTACTAATCGGATTTCCTTGGGTAATACCGTTCCTTTGTACATACAACATGGTTCCCGTTCAGTACTCAACGATCTATATATAAAGCCGGACCACATGGTACTCAACATTCGCTATAAACCACTATTTAAAGCCGGGACAATTATTCCTTTGGGCCGGAATAGTTGTACTATAATAAAGATCATCAAGTAATAGTTACATAGTAATAATACAGTATGACCCATAATTCGTTCAGAAAATAGAATCCAAGTGGTAACCGATTTGGATCTGTCAGTGGCTAAGTATAATTCCACTTGGTCCTTTAACAAATTGTGTCGCACATGCTGCATTTTCGAAGACATCACAGTTTAAATTCAGATTTAAGAGATTTTACTCAAACTGTAATTGGGTAATTTATTATTAGATTATAATGATAAGAAATTAAAAAAACTGCAATTTAACCAAAAAATATTATGTACAACTACAATTAATTAATAGGAAAATTATACATTTCCTTTACGATTGAGCCTGTTCATCGGCAGTCAGGAAAATGCAAATTTCAAGATATTATTCAATATTAGTCAATATTAGTCAATAGTCAATATTTGTACAAGTTAACAGTGCAATTTATGCCTCTCAAACGACGGTGTTCGCAAAATATTCTATTTGATTTATCTTTTATATTAATTCCATTCCATAACGTTTAGAGGCATTTGATACATAGACAAATGAACTAATCGCCCTCAACAAATAGAGCAAATGTCTGAATAAAAAAGAACAATGGATGAAAAAAGAAGCTTGAAAGCCACCGAACTCGACAAATATAAGAATATTACTGACTCTGTTTGAATGAGATTTTTCATGGGCAGTAATGGAAATGAATTGGAGATGAATATTTCATGTACAAACCATGCCGCCTCGCCCTGGGTTGAGCGCAATTCAATATATATAAACAATTTAACATTACCTTTTTGATCTCTAGAAAACGATGCTGTCCATATGACGTTGAACGTGTAACCTTCAATACAGAATGTTTAGATTTATATCATTCCATGTTCAGCGGCGTAATGTCCCCACAAAGAAAACGTGCTGTTTCGTGTTAGGATTTGAGTCGGGTTCTAAAAATATAATTATCATGCATATGCCAGAAAAATTTAAAAGCAAGGCTCCATAAAAACAGAGTGCATCCTCTCTGCAACTTAAACTTATTTTCATGACTTCGGATCACCCAGCCTACATCACAAGTCACATGCATAAGAATCTTCAACATAAAAACAAATACTTATTCTCATTTCTCACAAACTGTTCCTTTCCCCGTTTCTCCAATTTATAAATGATGTTTTTCAAAATAAAAAAGAACATGTACAGACCATTTTATAATATACAATCAAATGCCTCCGAATGTGACACACTCTGACAAATTTTTATTAAACATACTAAAGCATGTGTCACAGCCACCCCTTGTAGGGTCTGTGATTCTGATGTTGTATTACGGGAAGCTTCTATTTCCGTTAAGTTAATGTCAAATAATCTTTTTTTTTTGAGACACTAGTTTAGAATATCAGCAAACAAAAACAATAAGTAACAGATTAGAGTTACTAGTGTTTATATTTAGAATTGTGAGTAAAAACACACTGACAATATTTTATAAGTATTTTCATGAATATTTGTATCATTTATTTGGTTCTAAACAATCTAAATCTTATATGCGACGGTTATGACTATGTGTAGATCCAGATCAGCATAGACATCTTCATATAAAGATCACTGTATGTTGTCACTTTAGTGTAATAACAGTATAACTCCTTCTCATTTCAATGGAACTTATACCGTTTTTGCACTACGATGACGGTCTATGCTGTTAACCAATCAGTATATCAGGAAATTAATGTAAATTTCACAAACTCTGCAGATTCAGGGTAATGAGCATGAGAAATTATAAAAATCCTCATTAACGCAAGATTGACTACAGATTTCACAGATCTGAATTATTGGATTGATAAATTCTTGATAAATGACTTATCCAATCAATCAATTTAACCACCAATAAAAAAACAATGATGATCATTATTTCCGACTGACTGTAAATTATCTCTACCCCCACCCCCGCTACCCGTGGTACATTTAATGACTTCCCGAATCCGGGCCTGAAAAACAGCAAACAGAGGACCGGTTTCTAAAACCTTTTACAAATGATCTACTCTCACAAACTATCTTCACATTTTACCATTTGGGGCCAACATGAGACAAAATGATCTCTAATGAATTGGGATTTGATGAAGAAAATCGCGAAACTTGGTCTTTCAAAGCAACTAATATCCTTAATTGTTTCCAAAGATTACTTAGACACATTTTTTCCAGGAACACGAACAAAATAGACATTAAAATCGAATTAATTTGAGGGACACAAGCCAGACATGGATTGCAATCAATGTGCGGTGAAAATAAAGCTCTAATTATGAGGAATTGGCTGATGTTGTAAATGCGGGAAAAACATCGATACGGAAAATCAGCGCGAGATCACCAAGGATAAATGTTAGATGACTGAAGATTTCGAGTGATATCGTTGTCATATCCAACTCTCGTTTATTAATTCTCGTAAATGAAGCGATGCTATCGTTCTTCGTCATTCTAAAATTGTGCATGGGATCGGAAAATATTGTTCACGATTACAGACTTTCCGATACAACATTAACTAACGGCAGATGATATTTTTCTGGAAGTTAAAGACTATCAAAAAGTTGAAATAAATGAAATGCTTTCTCATCGTGACTTTAAAAGAAATACCAGTATGTAGAATGTTAGAAAAATGTTTCATTTTTAATCCTATCTAGGATTTGACGTATAAAAATATTTTAACCAATTGCAGTGATTATAAACACGGATGTGGCAACTTTTGTGTAGTGACTCCATTTAATCGTGGATTCGCATTACAGGGGAGGTTTGGTCGATAAGAGGTAAAATCGTTTACGTTACTTTGATATCACTTCGAAAAAGCTAATTAGAAATAAAATTAAATTTCTTACTAAAATATCAGATTGTTTTCGTTTTTTTTATCATTCGATACACTAAGTTTTATAATATTAAATTTTTCTGAGTTTAAGATGTAAAGTGTTTAAAGGTTCATTTTTAAAAATGATAGTTGTTATATTAACAATTTATAAATATAATGCTTTGCTATTTCTTTGACGTAGGATAAAAACGTTATTTTAACTAACATGCTTTTATTTGGACAGTATATATTTAAATAACTTAAGTTTTCCGAATTTTACGTAATATATGAATATAGACAGTTTGTAAACATTCTAATACATGAACTATTAATACAATGAAAATAACCTTAACTTAATTGGCAGAAACTAATATACAGCAAATTTAAATACAAAGTAAGTGAATTATCATGAAAAATAAAGACATGATAACGTGTACTTCTAATATAGATATCAGTATTTTTTCTGAGATTTGAAAAAAATATATTATAAAATAGTCCAGATAACGTCAGTGACGGTATGAATTTAAAACGATAATGGGAATACATACAGTAGCTTTAGTTTTGACCGAATTATACAAATAATGCAAGATTATAATTGATTCTGTAGAATTGATGTCAAAATTGATTTTTTGGATTAGTTGAACGTCGGTAGAAATATAAATTCGTTTACGTAAATCTAACATTTTGGACAAAGTAGGAGAAAGTGGTCTTTTGTTCCGATAGCGTTCATATTGCAGTTCACACACGTCTTGTCATTTTTGTTTTTTATTTCTTAAGTCTTAAAGCTTGTGTCTTTATATTTGATAATAAAGTTAAATTCCTATACACTACATGTACGTATCCATGCTGGTTTGGTGATTTCAATATCTGGCAGGAAGCTAAGATTGTGATTTGCGGAATAATTAATATTAAAACAGATAAAAAGGGAAATCCACCGAAAAAGCCGTACAAGGCAAAAATGAAAAGAATGCAGGCTCAGCTTGATTGAGTAAAGTTTAGGGCAGTAATGTAAATGCATATTGCCTACGCCACTTACATGTAGTTGAGCGCTACATAAACACGTACACTAAAACAATGATTTGTATTACACAATGAACATGTGATCTCCAATACGGTAGTTTTAAATTAATATTATTCCTGGATGAGCGGCTTTAAATCGGGTTAACAATACTTTGTTTTGTTTCACTACAGGAATGGACGGAAGAAATAAGCCTCCCCGTCTTAAACCATGACAGTTACGCAACTACAGAAATGTATTTCGAAAATTTCATTTCATATACAGGCGAAAGCTTAGCATATTAGATGTCGACCATGATCATAATAAATTATACTTGATTTCGTCGGTTCTATAATCGTAGCAAATAATTGTTATTGAAAGTTTAAATATATATTCATGACCAACTAAAGTTAATAACAGCAACAAAACCATAACTCATAATATCATAATATCTTTTACAGGTAACCTTACACCTGACACGAACTCTAAAGCTCTATCATCGCAAATGACCTTTGTATTTATCATTCATACTTATCAAGCTTCTTCAAAGAGCAGTTTGAATTTAAATTGCACAAATTTAATTTCTGCCACTTCAAAACCATCTGTGACTTTTAACTTGCAAAAAATATCTACTGGTATAAATCTGCATTACAATATTAAAATGTTTCAAAGCGAGATAGGCACATCTGTAAAAGTCATATTTTAATTAAAAGATTATCTTTCTTGAAAATATCCAAAAAGCGTCACCATTAGTCACGCCTTGTAAACATTCGCTCCACACCGGAAAGAAAACGTAGTAAAATGAGCGAAAATCATTTCCAGGATAAAGCAATAGCGTTGTTTTGTTTACAAAAATAATAGTGTATGACCATATGACCGACAAGTTTTTTTTCTCTTGATAAGACAGAAAAACAGATCTTTTTTTAAAAAAAAATCGGGGAAAGTAGAACCATGTAAGAATTATGAACGTTCACGAAAACACAGTTTCATATTTTAGTTTAGTTAAACATACTTCATTGCCTTTAATATGCATATATAACATACATACATACAAATTGCAATTTCACATTTTTAAATTGTGCCGGCTACTAGTAGAACTTTTTTAAAATTCCAGCTAACATGCTGCATTTTCTTCACAAACTTGTCATATTGACCAAATTGTGTTCTTTGATTGTTTTAAAAAAGTGTTTCTGTGTCAACCAAACAACGCTTTCGCTCTTTCCCGGAAGTGGCTTTCGATCACTTCGCTATGTTCTCTTTTTTGGTTGTGAAGCGGATGTTTATCGGACATGATAGTATAGTATAAAGGAAGCTACCTTCAAAACGAGTTGTCGCATTATTAAAAAAAAATAATTCAATAAAAATGATGATCATCGGGCGTTCATTTTTTGGGCAAACTAACATTAAAATTTTATGGTCCATTTTCTTTTAAATCTTTGACGTATGATTTAATGCTAAAACATGTTTAATTCTTGTCTTATTTTATTTATATGTAACATCTTTTTAAATGTTTCACTAACATGCATTTCTTATTCTATTCAGTTTTGATTTTCCAAAGTTATTGCTTTTGAAACCGATTTACAGCAATTCATTGTTAAGAATATTTCATTACCACTATGGTCCGCGTCATATGTTTTCTATAATTATTTGTTAGCATACAACCCACATATATATTAAGCAATTGGTTAAGAATATATGCATAGAACGTGAATAAATTATAAACTTCAATCAAACTACTTATTATCTCACATATTGAGTTGATATCACACTATAATTACAATCAATGTGGCTCCTGACTTTAAAATATTTGCGCTACCAAGTTAACAAATATCAACAGCTCGGTCAGTAACTTTGGAAATTGTCGAATCACACTATGGATATACCTCCTCACTATGGATATACCTCCTCACTATGGATATACCTCCTGCACTTAAATGTTTTCCTTTGGCGTCTGCTGTAAGCGCAGGATTAGATTTCTCATAGCTACTCTCAAAACTGCTCTGTTCAGTTCTGCTAGGGAGTTAATTCCTTAACTGGGGACCATTATCAGCTGATGATAGAATGGTATTAATCTGAAAATACCGCATTGATGGTTCCATGTTCACCGTCATGTGCGTACTATTGTTTGGGACGGATTTACATGTGTACTGTTTACTTGTAAAAATATCGACTTGTGCACAACCTGGGCTAGGCGGAATGAGCATTAAAATGCGTTTCTATTACTGCCCATGAATAGTCTTAACCAAACCGAGCAATATTTTAATATTTGTCGTGTTTCTTTGTTTTCGAAGTTCTATTTTCATCTATCTATTGTAACTAATAGCGCATCAGAAGCAAAAAGTACAAATGCTTACGATTCTTAAAAGTTGCAGTTTCAACTCTTTCAAAAACCGTTAACCTGTAATTAAAAGTGGCTTTTAAATATCGTATCGCTAGCGCAGTGACACTTTCAATATTTCTTCAACTCCGAAGCTACTTTTAAGCTTATCTACAGTTCTACATTGTGGCTTTTCTTCGCTGTAACCCACTTCAGTTGCTTGATTATGACGCCAAAAAAATTTGAAATTGATTTCATTTGAATGCATTTTTTAGTTTCTTTCTTTGAGATATTGGAAGACGGCGTTTACTGAATGTGTCGTTTTTGATATGCAAATTTAATCTGAATTACCATAACGTTTAACGCGTTAAAAAAAATTAGGTGTTACAGATTAAAACGTCAAAGTTGTTGAATGGTAACTTAATCAATACTGTATATTTTTTATATTTTATCGATGATTTTTTAAACCGAATGGTTTGCTATGCTGTGTGTTGTTTTACTTAAGAGAATTTTTCAGCACATATTTTGAGACTAAAACCGCCTAGAACATATCTTTATTCAAATCAATTCGTCGTCATCATTCGAAACATTTTCATCTTAAAAGAGCCTTTTGTTACCAGCTCCACTCGTTACCTTGATGACTTATTAGATATTTATTAGCATATTCAACATTTAAATGTGCTTGCAAATTCTAGTTAAATAAATCAAGAATTTGGATATTAAAAATAGGTGAAATATGCATATCTGAAGTAGCCAAATTCAGAAAATAGCATCGACTAGAGTGGACTAAGCTACATTTACCTCTCTTGAATAGGGACATTTCATTCATATAACGATCAATAAATAGGGCCTCGTGAAACAGCACAACGATTTCGCCTTAAAAAATTTGTGAATTTAAAAATAAGCAATTATTTCAGAATTGTTGAAATATTTTTATTCATAATGCTGTAATTAACATTAAATAGCGTTTAAACCGTTAAAGAAGTATCTTATTGGCTGTAATTAATGTGCAACTTATTCGTTTCAAGGCACTGAGTCATTGTGGGTTACATACAATAAACATGATATAGGTTTTAAGTAAAATCGCTTCTTAAAAGCTCTTGAAAAAAAAGTATTTAATTAAATTATGTGATACTTGGCTATAGGTTGGAATGATGCGAATTACCCTTACTGCGATTCTGTAAATCTTTCTTTGTATAATTTCATTGACATTAAATTTTGAGAATCTTTAATTGAAAACTAAGCCTTATTGTATTTCCATTTAATACCAGCAATTATATATTAAAACTGCTATTCATCTGTATCATTAAATAATCAAAGATTGCAAAGGCAGAAGAAAACTTAATTATAGACAGGGGAAAAAGAATAATTGCCTTCTAAAAGACAAATAACTTTCTTCTTAGGATCCAATTAAATCTCAAAATACTCAGTCTTCATTATTGACAGACATTCTTCAAATTTGGTCTTTAATGCAATTTTTTCATTTTTGAGCGGCTGTAAATGACAGTCCTTTAGCCTTTGCAATCATTTGGTTTGTTTTCCCTCGAAATTGCTGTTCGGTAAAAGTAGAAGCTACACTGTATTTAGTATATTAACCATTATTATGAGACATGAATAAACGGAAAAATAAAAATTAAAGTAAATGTTTCTGATTGCTTTTTTTACCATTTGGGTGCGCCATGGGAAAGGTGTATTCGGACCGCTGGCGTTAACTCTTGAAATAACGTCATAAAGTTTAGCGAACGACATTGCTTTGGACAATTTAATTTTTATGCATTGCAGATTTTATCTTAAATCTTGTACAGTCATTGCAAATCGTTAACTGATATTATTACTAGGCAATCTTTACAAATAAAATAATTTCTTTGTTAAATGTCATCTTACGAGCTTCAGTTTAATTGCTAACAATGCATTTATTGAAAAATGATCCTGATTTTCAGTTCAGTTCTAGCCATCAAATAATGGGCAAATAAATTTATATAAATTGTACTGTTTGTTGGTGTAAATATTGAGTTGCGCTCAACCCGGAGCTAGGCGTCCATTACAGTCCATGAACAGGGTCAATCAAACCGAGCTTGCAATATTTTCATATTTGTCGTGTTCGAGAGCTTTCAAAGTTCCCTTTTCATCTATTTCTATTAAAAATTATTGGCAAATATCTTTCTCACGAGAAAATCAACTAATGTATATAACAAATATTTGAAGTTTTGTCATTTATTTTCAACTACTATTCATCAAAGAAAAATTAAAATATGATAGCATTGAAAAACACTCGATTTATATGTCTTGGCAAAAAGTAACCTTTATTACATTACCGTACGTCCATTATGTCGTATGTGCTGTTTCTGTGTTAATCCATAAAATTTGAAAAGGCAAAAGTTCTAAGCATTTAATACCAAGGTCAATTTAAGGAGACTGGTTATGTACATCTGGTGATTGATTATTAATTTTTATATTTTAATTAGTGGAATAGGTTTTAATGTAGTGTACAAATTGTTTCAAAGCGGTGACGTATCTTTTCATTGTAAATAACCGAAAACTTTTCAAATCAACCAGTTGCACGGTGGGAACATCTACAATCTGGCATCTCGTGAAATGAATGTTAAATTTCTTCTTTTTCAAGAAACCATTATACACTTAAACAGCTGTATAAAAATTATGCACGATCTTTCATTTTTCACAGTTGTCAAATGTTAAATAAGAATAAATTGTTTTAAAAATCTCTTTGTTTCGATTTTAATTTGATATAAAATAAGATATACATGTACATGGATTTACAACAAATTTTGTTGAATTTAGACACCACAAATACCTTTTTTTCTTCTTCTGTGGCTTTGTTTTCTGGATGTGGAAGTTCCTGATATGCAAAGTTCACCTCTTTTCGCCAGTCAATATGAGGTTTGTTCTTAAAATACCTCTAGTAAATGTTTTATCCAAAATCGAATATCTTCTCAATATCGGAAAAAGTTCAGGTATATGCGCTAAAAGGTCATAACAATATATTTGCTACCCCGGAGTGACGAAGCAACCGTTCATTTAGATCACCAGTGAACGTCGACGGTGCATCAATAAGATTTCGTTAGACATCATAAAGACTTTAATATGATTAGCAGATTTCATTATAACTTCCAGAAGATCCATATGAGGAACTCGTTTCATTATCTTTTATAAGATAGATGATATGATTTACAGAGAAAATTAAGCCGCAAATAACCATGACACAATGGATGAATTCATCGCCAAGAAAATATGAGAGTTTGAGTGCTTTATAATTTGGTTTATTAGAGACATTTTCGGTCATGTTTGCCACAGAGTTATTATCATTTGATCCCTGCATGTTAAATAATCAGTTTGTGAAACAGTATTTTTTCGAATAATATCATATTTTGCATTTGAATGTTTGTTCTGTTTAATTTCTAACAGACAGATTGTTTAGTAATTTAATATCAGTAATAAATAAGCAGAAAAGCAAAACTAATGAAAGCTTATACACTGTTATTGTAAGACGAAAATCCATTTTATTTATTAAATTAATATTGCTATTCAATTTTTTTTTAAATCGCAAAGCATAATTGGAAGCTAAGATTCTTGATGAATTTTTTCAGAAGTTAAAAAACGGAAACATTTATTTGTGCGAATGTTTACGGTTTACAGTCTAAATTACGATTATATTTAATAAGTATCTGGAACCAAAGAAAGAATGCTAGTGCATAAAACTAATACTGTTAATATATTATAGTTGCAGGTATGATATGTTAGAAACCGGCATCAAAGAATAAGCAGATGACACGGAAAATGAGCTTCGTACATTGTAATATCCAGGCCTCTTCCAAATACAGACAAACTCCAATTAGTGGATTTCATCTTTGAAGTGCTGTTTTAATTTTCATATTTTAGATGTCTGCACACCTGTGGTACCATTTCTAATATTAAATATCTGTCGTCTTCTGATTAAAATCTAGTTTATTGTTACCGAAAGTAAAACAATCTTTTACTTATTATACATTCTAGTCAGATACATACTGGAATGAAAGAGGACCACATGGGTTCAGTTGTCTTTAAGTCCTGAAGTGCTAGACAGAATCCAGATGTCCGAAAATTCTGACCGCAAGGTTGACATGGATGTCGTCGTTACCAAGGTTTTGGCTCTGGTCATTATCACCGGTGTTACCGTCATTATTGGCCTGCTACCATATCGTTTGGTAAAACACTGCAGACGAACTATGTTTAGAAATAAGGACGTGTGTGATAACATGGTCTGCGGTGCTAAGTGTTTTTCTGGTGGTGTTTTTCTAGGAGCATGCTTTCTTCATTTGATACCGGAAGTAAGAAAAAAGGTTGACACGGTGCTGGAGCAATTAGGAACACGATCGCATTATCCGGTAGCCGAACTGCTGACAATGGCGGGCTTTTTCGCAGTTGTTTTTTGTGAACATGTCATTAGATATTTATACATCAGATTGCAGAGGGATTCATGCTTTCCGTCTTTTGATCGCGATAGTTATAGTTTTGATCAAGATTATCTCCCAACAACGGAAGATCCAGATTTAAATCCGTGCGAATTAATTGAGTGTAAAAGCTTAAGATCGTCATCATCTCAACAAAGTATGGACGATGATCAAGCTGTTCGTTCACATACAAATCAACAAACTTTACCAAAGCTTCATCGGAATCAAGACGAAAGCCAAATACATATCAGCCCAAACAATCCTAACAACATTATACCAAAACCATTGAGTGGACACACAGAAAACATGTTTGACGTCACAAATCATACCAACTCACACAAGGAAAACGAATATGACGTCACAAATCATTCCAGAGCACGTATAGAACAAAGGTTTGAAATGGAAATAGAACCTGCTCCGTTGCAAGACCTTGAAGTGAAAACCGTAGTAACAGAAATTAGCAGAGGAGAGGAAGGCAAGAGTCAAGTTCGCTCAGTTTTATTGTTAACTGCTCTTTCCTTCCATGGCGTATTTGAAGGAATGGCTCTTGGATTACAAGCGCACCAAAGTGACGTGTGGGTAATGTGTGTTGCTATTTGTATTCACAGAGGAATATTATCGTTTGGCCTTAGTTTGCAATATGCACGGAGTTATGAGAAAGCTTCTACTATTGTATTTTCTATTAGCGCGTTTTCTATTATATGTGCCGTTGGGATTATTATAGGGATAGCGATATCAACAGGTGCCCAGTTATACACCGATGTTGACGTGCCGAACGCAATCTTACAGAGTTTGGCCACAGGGACTATTTTCTATATTATTTTCTTGAATATTCTATTCAAGGAATTAGATGGAAATAGAGATGTGAAGAAAATATCATGCACTTTTGTAGGATTTGCCTTTATAGCTATTGTGCTCGCAGTTGCTAAACAATAAGAACGATCTTTGGAATTCATAAAAGCCAGTCCCTGTGATGGCCTTACTTTCTTAAATGTTTTCGATGCTTTAACCGGATAAGCATATTTTCATAACAAAATGATTATTTTAATGTTAACGCTTTTGTTTTAATTAGCAAAATAAAAGACTTTTTCCAATGACAAATAAGCAAATACATTTTTAAACATGTGCAGTGCAGTTTGTGTAAAACAATTATTTATTGTTGTCAGAAATGCCGTTTTGTCAGAGACTGTTTCAATTATAACATATTTGTTCGAATTATAAACAAATGCTTATTATTCTTAATATAGTTTAAATATATAATATACTATTTGTAAAAAAGAACACATACAATTTCTTAAATGCTATGCCTATATATTGCAGTGAAAATATTCGATACTGTTCTTGTGCCTTATATTTTCTCAATGTTTTCAGCTATACTTTGTTCTCTGGTGATAATGGAACGTTCATTTCTATGGTTTCGAGTTAACATCATTTAATGACCTGTCAAATATAAAACTACATTCGACAGTGGATTGAAACCATTTAATTAAAAGTATCTTATATTTCTGTATTGTTGAATCTTTAATGAAGTTTTTTGTGGATTAGTCAGAAGCATTTTTGCCTTCTTATTCGAGATCCCCGATAATTGGTTAGTAAGCATGGTTGATAAAATAAAAGCTGACATTCGTTTATACGCAGAGGCGTCTAATATAAATAGTCTTTTTACTACCTCATTTTAACATTATGAATATATCTGTGCTACATGCGTCATATTACAATCGTTTAGAAAATAAAGCGTCACAACAAACCCTTACTTTATAGGTGCTGCTAACAACCTTCTTATCCAATTTATTAGTAAACTCAATTATTACATGTTAATTGACAAAAACATATATTTGAAATCGTTTTGAGTACACAATACTAAATCTAATTTATGTGTAAATCAGCGAAGAACATCCGCATCTGTAAAGAAACTCCATTTACAAACAGCTGAAGAACAAAGCTAATAAAAATGTCAACTAATGTGGTATAAATATTCTGAGTCAATTTTTCTCCTTAAAACTTTCTGGAAGAAAAACACAAGTCAGTATGGATTCAATCGCCATTTCAACCAGATGCTAGAAATTTGAGACTGGATTCCATGCTGAGTTTTATCATCTTGGGCACTGATCGTGGACGGACGGGAGTCATGGCACTTCTGAACACGGTACTTCAAGCCACAATATTATACAGAGCAAATACATATATGGTATGGCAAAACAACAAAAGATGCGGAAATCAGAATTGAATCAAAACCCAGATAAACTTGTTTCATAAACTAGCTTTAAATAACATCGCAACGATATAATCTGCAAAGAAATACATAGACATAATTACTCTTAAGACTACACAACTTTCACATTCATCCAGTATTTTAAACTATTCCTCGCAATATATACTTATCAAATAAACGCATTACACAGTCGTTTCAGAATGTCATATTGTCACATCCCACATCCTCTTACTATAGTAGCATCGCACAAGCTCTCCAAACAGCCACTCCTCACGTCCCACTATTATTTCTCTTTATACAACCTCAACACTACAGTTTATGTACACATACCCCTTACCCAGGCTGATCACACAACATCTCCACATAGGTTCTCCTCACATCATTCGAACGGTCTTATCACACAACCTCGCCACTGAGTCTAGCTACACATCATACTAACCCAGTCTCCTCACACCACACCTGCACACAGAATCTCCACGCTAATAACAGGAAATGTTCTAAAAAAATGAATTGTGGTGATTTTTAGATTAAATGGTACGAACTGGATTCAAGTTTACAGACGCGTCTTATTAAAATCATTCCATTTCTATGTTCTGAGACTTAATTTTAACCAATTATCTAGACTCAGTTGTTTTATAGCATTGGGACATGTACCTAATCCTAAAGAATCATTTAGAAGATACACTACATTTTCACCTAAAATACACTATATTGATAACTTGCGTGACTTCGTAACACAACTGCCTTTTAGTTCTATTAGCTCTTCATTGCCAATAATTGCTCATGTTTATGAGTTTCTTATGCCAGCTTCATTAAATGCGGATATAAGAGTGGCTGTCAGTAGATATAGAGCTCCGTTGTCGCTTATTCTTCTCTACTGATATCTTTCTTGTCGCTTATACTTCTCATTAATATAGGATTGGCAGTTATGTCAACGTCTGTTCACTATTTTTCATTTCTTCTCTCGTAATTGCAGTAATTGATGTACAATGTTTAATAATATCCTATTAAATTCAAAACACCTTTCCCAGCTCATACGCAATTAATTAATGTAATTACTAGTATTTTAGTAATATTCTCGTTCTTTCTAATGGATTGCCAAAAAAACAGAGGATTTTTCTAATTTATAATTTTTCTATTTTTTATTGAACAAACAATTACAGTTTGCACTACTTGACAATGTTGCGTGCAAATCACAGAAATATAATAAACATAAGAACATAATGGAGAAATGAGAACATACTCGATGACCTTACTGAGACCAAAGCACGTGGAGATAATTCAGCAAGAACACGATAACAGAAATAAAACGAAACTAAAAAAAACTGATTAAGCTTCTTTTTCGAAGATTTCCCAATAAACCTTTAAAATTCCTTTGAATATCACTATGCGCATTTTTTATGTCAGTGAATATCATATTGCAAAGAAATTCCCTCGAATTTGATTGGATAATTCGCAGCTGAATTGTGTATACATTCACGGATATGTCATTATATATAAATGCATGTGTATACATCCCCAACCGGCCTCCCACCTTTGTTGTCATCCGCCATTTCGTATTAAATTGAGGGAAAAATCCATGAAATGAAGCCGACCTTCTTATATGTAAAGTGATATGCTCGGGGATTATTTAAATCGCTACAGATAATAATTTATTAATTTATCCATATAGGTGATTTAGAGGTTCTTAATGGGGAAAATGTGCCGTTTAAAACACTGACAAATACAGTCTTAATCCAACCGAGCCTGCAATACCCTCATATTTGTCGTGTTTCGTGTTTTTCAAAGTTCTGTTTTCATCTATCTAATATAACTAATAGCGCATCAGAAGCAAAAGTACAAATGCTTACGAATATCAAATTTAAAGTGTCAACTCTTTCAAAAAACGTATACCTGTAATTTAAAGTGGCTTTTAAATAACTTATTGCTAGCGCAGTGACACTTCCAATATTTCATCAACTCCGAAGGTACTTTTAAGCTTATCTCCAGTGCTGCATTATGGCTTTTCTTCCCTGTAACCCACTTCAATTGCTTAATTTAGACGCTTTAAATTTTTTAATTGATTACGTTTTTTTTTGTTTCTTTCTTTGAGATATTGGAAGACGGCGTTACTGAATGTGTCATTTTCTGATATGCAAATTTAATCTGTTTTAACACTACGTTTAACGCGTTTAAAGAAACTAGGTAACACAGTTCAACGTTGGAGATTTGTAGAATGATAATTTAATCAATACTGTATAATAAGTATACTTAATTGATGATTCCTTAGACCAAACACGAGTTGCTATGATGTGTGTAGTTTTACTTAATGTGAATTTTTAACACATATTTTGAGACTTATACCGCCTTGAAATTCTATACAATTCGTCGTCTTTATTAAAAAAGTACCTCTTATAAGAGCCATTGGTCTTACTTACTGAATACTCTTTTTTATAAAGGAACAATGCCGATATATTAACAACTCTTTTCATTACCTTGATGACTTATTAAATATTAACAAGTTATTTTTATAACATTGAGACCTGTACTTCGAAAAAAATGTCAGTCATTATGCAATTAATTAATATGATTTCAGTAATATTCTCTTTTTTCCGATGAGTTTCGAAAAACAGAAGTTTTTTTTCTTATTTATAATTCTTCTTATGTTATTTAATGAACAAACAATTACATGTTGCACTATTTGACAATATTGAATACAAATCACAGTATTGAATTTAGGGGGAAATGCATGTAAAGAAGCCAACCTTCATATATTCAAAACGGAAAGCTCAAAGATTGCCTTACAGAGAACAATTGAGTCGAGATTTTAAAGTTGAAAACAGTAAAATTATTCTGAATTAATCAAGTGAAATATCGGATCGACAGAGCTATAGAAAAGTGACGTTATGCAAATAAATAAGAGAACTCAGGAAGATGATTTACAGGTTCTTAACAAGATCAATGTGCCGTTTAAAACACTATAAGCGACATACATGAAAACCAATGTTTTCTTATTATCTGAAAAAAAAATGCTTTGCAGTGTTATAATACAATAATTATTAATTGGATTCTTGAAAAGGTATGTAAGAATAAATTGCCGGTCTAAAGACTCAAACCCACGACTCATTGTGTAAAACAAGAGGTAAAGCATGCTAATACACAGGACATCCCTTTTGGCCCTAAAATCATTAATTACATGTAAAGCAACACTATTATTTTTTGTTTTTAATAACATACAACATTTTACTAACGCCATAATAAGTTGAGACAATGTTCTTCTTTGCCTTACGACGTTTCGTCATCTCATTGCAAAAACAGTATAACTTACTTCATTTCAATCGTACGTGTTCTTGTTATAACATTTTTGCATGGTGGTAACAATTTGTGCTTTAAATTTAATAATTTCTCATGATAAGATTTAAATAAAAACCTTTAAATTATGCTAAACAATTAATATTCCTACAAAGCTTGAATGCAGTTACGCTACTTTTTCGGAACAAATATGTAAAAAATTAATAAACCCACAGATATGATTATGTCCCAATTTGCCTAATAAATAAATTTGCGTTACTTATTAATAACTCAAAGGAAAAACCAAAACATTTCATTTACCACGCGTGTATTATATTGATTTTTCTTTCATATAACTGGTAATATATTTGTGATTTTAAAATTATCACTGTTATTTCAGAATCGATCGCGTGATTATTTTAATATTTTATTTATTTTAATGTCGTTGTTAGCATTACATGTACATTGTAAATTAAGTGAAAAACACTCATTCTATACAATGACATCAGTTTGCAACATAAGCATTTCCAGACACCAAGTCACTGGGCGCTAATTATATAAATTTATTGTATTTTTTATGTTGTACTTTTTAAGTAAACTAACTCTAAAAATCTCTTCGAAATGAATAATTTTAATAAATTAAACTCTGATATGTTGGAATGATGCAAATTGCCTCTATTGCTATTCTTTTTAATCTTTCTAATTATTATTTAATTGACATAAAATTCGAGATTTTTTAATTGAAAACTAACTCTTATTTTATTGCCTTCAAATATTATCAGGTTTATATTCTAACCACTATTCATCTGGATCATTGAAAATCAAAGATTCTAAAGGCAGTGGAAAACCTAATTGTAGACAGGGACAAAAAAGAATAATTGCCTTCTAAAAGACAAATGACTTTCTTCATAGGATCCAATTAAATCTCAAAATACTCAGTCTTCATTATTGACAGACATTCTTCAAATTTGGTCTTTAATGCAATTTTTGTATTTTATGAGTGGCTGTAAATGACAGTCCTTTAGCCTTTGCAATCATTTCGTTTGTTTTCCCACAAAATTGCTGTTCAGTGAAAGTAGTAGCTACACTGTATTTACTATTTTAACTATTTTTGAGATCCGAATAAACAGAAAACAAAAACACTGTAGGTGTTTTGTTTACCATTTGGATTTTTGACATACCTCTGGTTAATGATTTGATCAAAATCAATTATCTTCTCAGTATGGACAAAAGTAGATAAACACGCGCTAAAAGGTCAAAGCAATATATTTGCTTCCCTGGAGTGACGAAGCAACCGTTCATTACAGCATTTAGATCACCAGTGAACGTCGACGGTGCATCAATAAGATTTCGTTAGACAACATAAAGACTTTAATATGATTAGCAGATTTTATTATTACTAACAGCAGATCAATATGAGGAACTCGTTTCATTATCTTTTATAAGATAGATGATACGAATTACAGAGAAAATTAAGCCGCAAATAACCATGACACAATGGATGAATTCATCGCCAAGAAAATACGAGAGTTTGAGTGCTTTATAATTTGGTTTATTTGAGACAGTTTGGTCATGTTTGCCACAGAGTTATTATTATTTGATTCATGCATGTCAAATGATCACTAATCTCATTTCTTGCTCTTAAATGGTTGTTGTGTTAATAATAAAGACAGATTGTAAAGTAATTGAATATCTGTAATACATAAGCAGAAATTTAAAAACTAATGTTAGCCTATACACTTTTACAATTAGAAGAAAATCCATTTCATGTATTAAATTAATATTGCTATTCCACTTTTTTAAATCGCAAAGCATAAATAGAAGTATAGATAAGTGATAGTTTTGATTTTCCAGTTTGTTTTCTGATTGAACATCTTTAATCATTTCAACATTTCGTTCAATAGCAGAATGGTGTAGCTCCGAATCGTCTTAATCTATGCATTTTGTGCGTAATAAATTGCGATTATATCTAATAAGAGGAACCTCAATAAGGTGCATTTCAGCTGTTATAGTTTTTAAACATTCTGTACAAGGTTGTATGAGCCTGGCTTAAACGAATCGGGCATATGAATTTAATTGCACGCCGAAGAATAAGATACAAAAGTCACAATCCTCCTAAGAACAATACTATTACAAGTGTTGGGAAACTAAAATTATTTTATGTTATTTGCAGTTTTGTCATGTTATAAACCACCACCAAAGAAGAAAAACATCATACGGAAAATGAGCTTCGTACAATAAAATATTCAGGCCTCTTCCAAATATAGACTCATTCCAATTAGTGGATTTCATCTCTGAAGTGCGGTTTTAATTTATAAATTTAAGGTGTCTACACACACACCTGTGGCTAAAAAATTAATTGTATTTGCATCTATGAATTTGAACTATTTCTAATTAAATATATATCGTCAAAAGATTAAAATCTAGTTTATTGTCACCGAAAGAAAAAACAACTTTGACATATTGTCAGATACATACTAAAACGAAAGAGGATCATATGGGGTCAGTTGTCTTGAAGTGCTAGACAGAATCCAGATGTCCGAAAATTCTGAGCGCAAGGTTGACATGAATGTCGTCGTTACCAAGGTGTTGGCTCTGGTCATTATCACCGATGTTACGGTCATCATTAGCCTGCTACCTAATCGTCTTGTCTAACACTGCAGACGAACTATGTTTAGAAATAAGGACGTTTGTGATAACATGGTATGTGGTTTTTCTAGGAGCATGCTTTTATCATTTTATCATTTTAATACCGGAAGTAAGTAAAAAGGTTGACGCGGTGCTGGAGCAATTAGGAACACGATCGCATTATCCGGTAGCCGAACTGCTAACAATGGCGGGCTTTTTTCGCAGTTGTGTTTTGTGAACATTTCATTAGATATTATACATCGGATTGCGTAGTGATTCATGCTTTCCGTCTTTTGATCGCGATAGCTATAGTTTTGATCAAGATTATCTCTCAACAACGGAAGATCCCGGTTTAAATCCGTGCAAATTAATTGAGTGTAAATGTTTAAGATCGTCATCATCTCAACAAAGTATGGGCGACGATCAATCTTCGCGCATACAAACAAATCAACAAACTTTATCATAGCTTCATCGGAATCAAGACGAAAGCCAAATACATATCAGCCCGAATAATCCAAACAACATTATGCCAAAAACATTGAGTGGAAACGCAGAAAACAGGTTTGACGTTACAAAATTTAAACATTCTAATACACGCAAGGAAAATGAATATGACCTCACAAATCATTCCAGAGCCAGTATAGAACACAGGTTTGATATGGAAATAGAACCGGAGCATGACCTTCAACTGCAAACTGTAGAGACAGAAAAAAGCACAGGAGAGGAAGACAATAGTCAAGTTCGCTCAGTTGTATTGTTAACAGCTCTCTCATTTCATGGTGTATTTGAAGGAATGGCCCTTGGATTACAAGCGCACCAAAGTGACGTGTGGGTAATATGCGTTGCTATTTGCATTCACAGAGAAATATTATTGTTTGGCCTTATTTTACAATATGCACGGAGTTATGAGAAAGTCTACTATAATTGTATTTTTTATCAGCGCCTTTTGTATTATATGTGCCGTTGGGATTTTATAGGGATAGCGAACAGATTGTTTAGTAATTTAATATCAGTAATAAATAAGCAGAGAAGCAAAACTAATGAAAGCTTATACACTGTTATTGTAAGACGAAAATCCATTTTATTTATTAAATTAATATTGCTATTCAATTTTTTTTTAAATCGCAAAGCATAACTGGAAGCTAAGATTGTTGATGAATTTTTTCAGAAGTTAAAAAACGGAAACATTTATTTGTGCGAATGTTTACGGTTTACAGTATAAATTACGATTATATTTAATAAGTATCTGGAACCAAAGAAAGAATGCTAGTGCATAAAACTAATACTGTTAATATATTATAGTTGCAGGTATGATATGTTAGAAACCGGCATCAAAGAATAAGCAGATGACACGGAAAATGAGCTTCGTACATTGTAATATCCAGGCCTCTTCCAAATACAGACAAACTCCAATTAGTGGATTTCATCTTTGAAGTGCTGTTTTAATTTTCATATTTTAGATGTCTGCACACCTGTGGTACCATTTCTAATATTAAATATCTGTCGTCTTCTGATTAAAATCTAGTTTATTGTTACCGAAAGTAAAAAAAATCTTTTACATATTATACATTCTAGTCAGATACATACTGGAATGAAAGAGGACCACATGGGTTCAGTTGTCTTTAAGTCCTGAAGTGCTAGACAGAATCCAGATGTCCGAAAATTCTGACCGCAAGGTTGACATGGATGTCGTCGTTACCAAGGTTTTGGCTCTGGTCATTATCACCGGTGTTACCGTCATTATTGGCCTGCTACCATATCGTTTGGTAAAACACTGCAGACGAACTATGTTTAGAAATAAGGACGTGTGTGATAACATGGTCTGCGGTGCTAAGTGTTTTTCTGGTGGTGTTTTTCTAGGAGCATGCTTTCTTCATTTGATACCGGAAGTAAGAAAAAAGGTTGACACGGTGCTGGAGCAATTAGGAACACGATCGCATTATCCGGTAGCCGAACTGCTGACAATGGCGGGCTTTTTCGCAGTTGTTTTTTGTGAACATGTCATTAGATATTTATACATCAGATTGCAGAGGGATTCATGCTTTCCGTCTTTTGATCGCGATAGTTATAGTTTTGATCAAGATTATCTCCCAACAACGGAAGATCCAGATTTAAATCCGTGCGAATTAATTGAGTGTAAAAGCTTAAGATCGTCATCATCTCAACAAAGTATGGACGATGATCAAGCTGTTCGTTCACATACAAATCAACAAACTTTACCAAAGCTTCATCGGAATCAAGACGAAAGCCAAATACATATCAGCCCAAACAATCCTAACAACATTATACCAAAACCATTGAGTGGACACACAGAAAACATGTTTGACGTCACAAATCATACCAACTCACACAAGGAAAACGAATATGACGTCACAAATCATTCCAGAGCACGTATAGAACAAAGGTTTGAAATGGAAATAGAACCTGCTCCGTTGCAAGACCTTGAAGTGAAAACCGTAGTAACAGAAATTAGCAGAGGAGAGGAAGGCAAGAGTCAAGTTCGCTCAGTTTTATTGTTAACTGCTCTTTCCTTCCATGGCGTATTTGAAGGAATGGCTCTTGGATTACAAGCGCACCAAAGTGACGTGTGGGTAATGTGTGTTGCTATTTGTATTCACAGAGGAATATTATCGTTTGGCCTTAGTTTGCAATATGCACGGAGTTATGAGAAAGCTTCTACTATTGTATTTTCTATTAGCGCGTTTTCTATTATATGTGCCGTTGGGATTATTATAGGGATAGCGATATCAACAGGTGCCCAGTTATACACCGATGTTGACGTGCCGAACGCAATCTTACAGAGTTTGGCCACAGGGACTATTTTCTATATTATTTTCTTGAATATTCTATTCAAGGAATTAGATGGAAATAGAGATGTGAAGAAAATATCATGCACTTTTGTAGGATTTGCCTTTATAGCTATTGTGCTCGCAGTTGCTAAACAATAAGAACGATCTTTGGAATTCATAAAAGCCAGTCCCTGTGATGGCCTTACTTTCTTAAATGTTTTCGATGCTTTAACCGGATAAGCATATTTTCATAACAAAATGATTATTTTAATGTTAACGCTTTTGTTTTAATTAGCAAAATAAAAGACTTTTTCCAATGACAAATAAGCAAATACATTTTTAAACATGTGCAGTGCAGTTTGTGTAAAACAATTATTTATTGTTGTCAGAAATGCCGTTTTGTCAGAGACTGTTTCAATTATAACATATTTGTTCGAATTATAAACAAATGCTTATTATTCTTAATATAGTTTAAATATATAATATACTATTTGTAAAAAAGAACACATACAATTTCTTAAATGCTATGCCTATATATTGCAGTGAAAATATTCGATACTGTTCTTGTGCCTTATATTTTCTCAATGTTTTCAGCTATACTTTGTTCTCTGGTGATAATGGAACGTTCATTTCTATGGTTTCGAGTTAACATCATTTAATGACCTGTCAAATATAAAACTACATTCGACAGTGGATTGAAACCATTTAATTAAAAGTATCTTATATTTCTGTATTGTTGAATCTTTAATGAAGTTTTTTGTGGATTAGTCAGAAGCATTTTTGCCTTCTTATTCGAGATCCCCGATAATTGGTTAGTAAGCATGGTTGATAAAATAAAAGCTGACATTCGTTTATACGCAGAGGCGTCTAATATAAATAGTCTTTTTACTACCTCATTTTAACATTATGAATATATCTGTGCTACATGCGTCATATTACAATCGTTTAGAAAATAAAGCGTCACAACAAACCCTTACTTTATAGGTGCTGCTAACAACCTTCTTATCCAATTTATTAGTAAACTCAATTATTACATGTTAATTGACAAAAACATATATTTGAAATCGTTTTGAGTACACAATACTAAATCTAATTTATGTGTAAATCAGCGAAGAACATCCGCATCTGTAAAGAAACTCCATTTACAAACAGCTGAAGAACAAAGCTAATAAAAATGTCAACTAATGTGGTATAAATATTCTGAGTCAATTTTTCTCCTTAAAACTTTCTGGAAGAAAAACACAAGTCAGTATGGATTCAATCGCCATTTCAACCAGATGCTAGAAATTTGAGACTGGATTCCATGCTGAGTTTTATCATCTTGGGCACTGATCGTGGACGGACGGGAGTCATGGCACTTCTGAACACGGTACTTCAAGCCACAATATTATACAGAGCAAATACATATATGGTATGGCAAAACAACAAAAGATGCGGAAATCAGAATTGAATCAAAACCCAGATAAACTTGTTTCATAAACTAGCTTTAAATAACATCGCAACGATATAATCTGCAAAGAAATACATAGACATAATTACTCTTAAGACTACACAACTTTCACATTCATCCAGTATTTTAAACTATTCCTCGCAATATATACTTATCAAATAAACGCATTACACAGTCGTTTCAGAATGTCATATTGTCACATCCCACATCCTCTTACTATAGTAGCATCGCACAAGCTCTCCAAACAGCCACTCCTCACGTCCCACTATTATTTCTCTTTATACAACCTCAACACTACAGTTTATGTACACATACCCCTTACCCAGGCTGATCACACAACATCTCCACATAGGTTCTCCTCACATCATTCGAACGGTCTTATCACACAACCTCGCCACTGAGTCTAGCTACACATCATACTAACCCAGTCTCCTCACACCACACCTGCACACAGAATCTCCACGCTAATAACAGGAAATGTTCTAAAAAAATGAATTGTGGTGATTTTTAGATTAAATGGTACGAACTGGATTCAAGTTTACAGACGCGTCTTATTAAAATCATTCCATTTCTATGTTCTGAGACTTAATTTTAACCAATTATCTAGACTCAGTTGTTTTATAGCATTGGGACATGTACCTAATCCTAAAGAATCATTTAGAAGATACACTACATTTTCACCTAAAATACACTATATTGATAACTTGCGTGACTTCGTAACACAACTGCCTTTTAGTTCTATTAGCTCTTCATTGCCAATAATTGCTCATGTTTATGAGTTTCTTATGCCAGCTTCATTAAATGCGGATATAAGAGTGGCTGTCAGTAGATATAGAGCTCCGTTGTCGCTTATTCTTCTCTACTGATATCTTTCTTGTCGCTTATACTTCTCATTAATATAGGATTGGCAGTTATGTCAACGTCTGTTCACTATTTTTCATTTCTTCTCTCGTAATTGCAGTAATTGATGTACAATGTTTAATAATATCCTATTAAATTCAAAACACCTTTCCCAGCTCATACGCAATTAATTAATGTAATTACTAGTATTTTAGTAATATTCTCGTTCTTTCTAATGGATTGCCAAAAAAACAGAGGATTTTTCTAATTTATAATTTTTCTATTTTTTATTGAACAAACAATTACAGTTTGCACTACTTGACAATGTTGCGTGCAAATCACAGAAATATAATAAACATAAGAACATAATGGAGAAATGAGAACATACTCGATGACCTTACTGAGACCAAAGCACGTGGAGATAATTCAGCAAGAACACGATAACAGAAATAAAACGAAACTAAAAAAAACTGATTAAGCTTCTTTTTCGAAGATTTCCCAATAAACCTTTAAAATTCCTTTGAATATCACTATGCGCATTTTTTATGTCAGTGAATATCATATTGCAAAGAAATTCCCTCGAATTTGATTGGATAATTCGCAGCTGAATTGTGTATACATTCACGGATATGTCATTATATATAAATGCATGTGTATACATCCCCAACCGGCCTCCCACCTTTGTTGTCATCCGCCATTTCGTATTAAATTGAGGGAAAAATCCATGAAATGAAGCCGACCTTCTTATATGTAAAGTGATATGCTCGGGGATTATTTAAATCGCTACAGATAATAATTTATTAATTTATCCATATAGGTGATTTAGAGGTTCTTAATGGGGAAAATGTGCCGTTTAAAACACTGACAAATACAGTCTTAATCCAACCGAGCCTGCAATACCCTCATATTTGTCGTGTTTCGTGTTTTTCAAAGTTCTGTTTTCATCTATCTAATATAACTAATAGCGCATCAGAAGCAAAAGTACAAATGCTTACGAATATCAAATTTAAAGTGTCAACTCTTTCAAAAAACGTATACCTGTAATTTAAAGTGGCTTTTAAATAACTTATTGCTAGCGCAGTGACACTTCCAATATTTCATCAACTCCGAAGGTACTTTTAAGCTTATCTCCAGTGCTGCATTATGGCTTTTCTTCCCTGTAACCCACTTCAATTGCTTAATTTAGACGCTTTAAATTTTTTAATTGATTACGTTTTTTTTTGTTTCTTTCTTTGAGATATTGGAAGACGGCGTTACTGAATGTGTCATTTTCTGATATGCAAATTTAATCTGTTTTAACACTACGTTTAACGCGTTTAAAGAAACTAGGTAACACAGTTCAACGTTGGAGATTTGTAGAATGATAATTTAATCAATACTGTATAATAAGTATACTTAATTGATGATTCCTTAGACCAAACACGAGTTGCTATGATGTGTGTAGTTTTACTTAATGTGAATTTTTAACACATATTTTGAGACTTATACCGCCTTGAAATTCTATACAATTCGTCGTCTTTATTAAAAAAGTACCTCTTATAAGAGCCATTGGTCTTACTTACTGAATACTCTTTTTTATAAAGGAACAATGCCGATATATTAACAACTCTTTTCATTACCTTGATGACTTATTAAATATTAACAAGTTATTTTTATAACATTGAGACCTGTACTTCGAAAAAAATGTCAGTCATTATGCAATTAATTAATATGATTTCAGTAATATTCTCTTTTTTCCGATGAGTTTCGAAAAACAGAAGTTTTTTTTCTTATTTATAATTCTTCTTATGTTATTTAATGAACAAACAATTACATGTTGCACTATTTGACAATATTGAATACAAATCACAGTATTGAATTTAGGGGGAAATGCATGTAAAGAAGCCAACCTTCATATATTCAAAACGGAAAGCTCAAAGATTGCCTTACAGAGAACAATTGAGTCGAGATTTTAAAGTTGAAAACAGTAAAATTATTCTGAATTAATCAAGTGAAATATCGGATCGACAGAGCTATAGAAAAGTGACGTTATGCAAATAAATAAGAGAACTCAGGAAGATGATTTACAGGTTCTTAACAAGATCAATGTGCCGTTTAAAACACTATAAGCGACATACATGAAAACCAATGTTTTCTTATTATCTGAAAAAAAAATGCTTTGCAGTGTTATAATACAATAATTATTAATTGGATTCTTGAAAAGGTATGTAAGAATAAATTGCCGGTCTAAAGACTCAAACCCACGACTCATTGTGCAAAACAAAAGGTAAAGCATGCTAATACACAGGACATCCCTTTTGGCCCTAAAATCATTAATTACATTTAAAGCAACAGTATTATTTTTTGTTTTTAATAACATACAACATTTTACTAACGCCATAATAAGTTGAGACAATGTTCTTCTTTGCCATACGACGTTTCGTCATCTCATTGCAAAAACAGTACAACTTACTTCATTTCAATCGTACGTGTTCTTGTTATAACACTTTTGCATGGTGGTAACAATTTGTGCTTTAAATTTAATAATTTCTCATGATAAGATTTAAATAAAAACCGTTTAAATTATGCTAAACAATTAATATTCCTATAAAGCTTGAATGCAGTTACGCTACTTTTTCGGAACAAATATGTAAAAAATTAATAAACCCACAGATATGATTATGTCCCTATTTGCCTAATAAATAAATTTGCGTTACTTATTAATAACTCAAAGTAAAAACCAAAACATTTCATTTACCACGCGTGTATTATATTGATTTTTCTTTCATATAACTGGTAATATATTTGTGATTTTAAAATTATCACTGTTATTTCAGAATCGATCGCGTGATTATTTTAATATTTTATTTATTTTAATGTCGTTTTTAGCATTACATGTACATTGTAAATTAAGTGAAAAACACTCATTCTATACAATGACATCAGTTTGCAACATAAGCATTTCCAGACACCAAGTCACTGGGCGCTAATTGTATAAATTTATTGTATTTTTTATGTTGTACTTTTTAAGTAAACTAACTCTAAAAATCTCTTCGAAATGAATAATTTTAATAAATTAAACTCTGATATGTTGGAATGATGCAAATTGCCTCTATTGCTATTTTTAATCTTTCTAATTATTATTTAATTGACATAAAATTCGAGATTTTTTAATTGAAAACTAACTCTTATTTTATTGCCTTCAAATATTATCAGGTTTATATTCTAACCACTATTCATCTGGATCATTGAAAATCAAAGATTCTAAAGGCAGTGGAAAACCTAATTGTAGACAGGGACAAAAAAGAATAATTGCCTTCTAAAAGACAAATGACTTTCTTCATAGGATCCAATTAAATCTCAAAATACTCAGTCTTCATTATTGACAGACATTCTTCAAATTTGGTCTTTAATGCAATTTTTGTATTTTATGAGTGGCTGTAAATGACAGTTCTTTAGCCTTTGCAATCATTTCGTTTGTTTTCCCACAAAATTGCTGTTCAGTGAAAGTAGTAGCTACACTGTATTTACTATTTTAACCATTTTTGAGATCCGAATAAACAGATAATAAAAACACTGTAGGTGTTTTGTTTACCATTTGGATTTTTGACATACCTCTGGTTAATGATTTGATCAAAATCAATTATCTTCTCAGTATGGACAAAAGTAGATACACACGCGCTAAAAGGTCAAAGCAATATATTTGCTTCCCTGGAGTGACGAAGCAACCGTTCATTACAGCATTTAGATCACCAGTGAACGTCGACGGTGCATCAATAAGATTTCGTTAGACAACATAAAGACTTTAATATGATTAGCAGATTTTATTATTACTAACAGCAGATCAATACGAAGAACTCGTTTCATTATCTTTTATAAGATAGATGATACGAATTACAGAGAAAATTAAGCCGCAAATAACCATGACACAATGGATGAATTCATCGCCAAGAAAATACGAGAGTTTGAGTGCTTTATAATTTGGTTTATTTGAGACAGTTTGGTCATGTTTGCCACAGAGTTATTATTATTTGATTCATGCATGTCAAATGATCACTAATCTCATTTCTTGCTCTTAAATGGTTGTTGTGTTAATAATAAAGACAGATTGTAAAGTAATTGAATATCTGTAATACATAAGCAGAAATTTAAAAACTAATGTTAGCCTATACACTTTTACAATTAGAAGAAAATCCATTTCATGTATTAAATTAATATTGCTATTCCACTTTTTTAAATCGCAAAGCATAAATAGAAGTATAGATAAGTGATAGTTTTGATTTTCAGTTTGTTTTCTGATTGAACATCTTTAATCATTTCAACATTTCGTTCAATAGCAGAATGGTGTAGCTCCGAATCGTCTTAATCTATGCATTTTGTTCGTAATAAATTGCGATTATATCTAATAAGAGGAAACTCAATAAGGTGCATTTCAGCTGTTATAGTTTTTAAACATTCTGTACAAGGTTGTATGAGCCTGGCTTAAACGAATCGGGCATATGAATTTAATTGCACGCCGAAGAATAAGATACAAAAGTCACAATCCTCCTAAGAACAATACTATTACAAGTGTCGGGAAACTAAAATTATTTTATGTTATTTGCAGTTTTGTCATGTTATAAACCACCACCAAAGAAGAAAAACATCATACGGAAAATGAGCTTCGTACAATAAAATATTCAGGCCTCTTCCAAATATAGACTCATTCCAATTAGTGGATTTCATCTCTGAAGTGCGGTTTTAATTTATAAATTTAAGGTGTCTACACACACACCTGTGGCTAAAAAATTAATTGTATTTGCATCTATGAATTTGAACTATTTCTAATTAAATATATATCGTCAAAAGATTAAAATCTAGTTTATTGTCACCGAAAGAAAAAACAACTTTGACATATTGTCAGATACATACTCAAACGAAAGAGGACCATATGGGGTCAGTTGTCTTGAAGTGCTAGACAGAATCCAGATGTCCGAAAATTCTGAGCGCAAGGTTGACATGAATGTCGTCGTTACCAAGGTGTTGGCTCTGGTCATTATCACCGATGTTACGGTCATCATTAGCCTGCTACCTAATCGTCTTGTCTAACACTGCAGACGAACTATGTTTAGAAATAAGGACGATTGTGATAACATGGTATGTGGTTTTTCTAGGAGCATGCTTTTATCATTTTGATACCGGAAGTAAGTAAAAAGGTTGACGCGGTGCTGGAGCAATTAGGAACACGATCGCATTATCCGGTAGCCGAACTGCTAACAATGGCGGGCTTTTTTCGCAGTTGTGTTTTGTGAACATTTCATTAGATATTATACATCGGATTGCGTAGTGATTCATGCTTTCCGTCTTTTGATCGCGATAGCTATAGTTTTGATCAAGATTATCTCTCAACAACGGAAGATCCCGGTTTAAATCCGTGCAAATTAATTGAGTGTAAATGTTTAAGATCGTCATCATCTCAACAAAGTATGGGCGACGATCAATCTTCTCGCATCCAAACAAATCAACAAACTTTATCATAGCTTCATCGGAATCAAGACGAAAGCCAAATACATATCAGCCCGAATAATCCAAACAACATTATGCCAAAAACATTGAGTGGAAACGCAGAAAACAGGTTTGACGTTACAAAATTTAATCATTCTAATACACGCAAGGAAAATGAATATGACCTCACAAATCATTCCAGAGCCAGTATAGAACACAGGTTTGATATGGAAATAGAACCGGAGCATGACCTTCAACTGCAAACTGTAGAGACAGAAAAAAGCACAGGAGAGGAAGACAATAGTCAAGTTCGCTCAGTTTTATTGTTAACAGCTCTCTCATTTCATGGTGTATTTGAAGGAATGGCTCTTGGATTACAAGCGCACAAAAGTGACGTGTGGGTAATATGCGTTGCTATTTGCATTCACAGAGAAATATTATTGTTTGGCCTTATTTTACAATATGCACGGAGTTATGAGAAAGTCTACTATTGTATTTTTTATCAGCGCCTTTTGTATTATATGTGCCGTTGGGATTTTATAGGGATAGCGAACAGATTGTTTAGTAATTTAATATCAGTAATAAATAAGCAGAGAAGCAAAACTAATGAAAGCTTATACACTGTTATTGTAAGACGAAAATCCATTTTATTTATTAAATTAATATTGCTATTCATTTTTTTTAAATCGCAAAGCATAACTGGAAGCTAAGATTGTTGATGAATTTTTTCAGAAGTTAAAAAACGGAAACATTTATTTGTGCGAATGTTTACGGTTTACAGTATAAATTACGATTATATTTAATAATTATCTGGAACCAAAGAAAGAATGCTAGTGCATAAAACTAATACTGTTAATATATTATAGTTGCAGGTATGATATGTTAGAAACCGGCATCAAAGAATAAGCAGATGACACGGAAAATGAGCTTCGTACATTGTAATACCCAGGCCTCTTCCAATTACAGACAAACTCCAATTAGTGGATTTCATCTTTGAAGTGCTGTTTTAATTTTCATATTTTAGATGTCTGCACACCTGTGGTACCATTTCTAATATTAAATATCTGTCGTCTTCTGATTAAAATCTAGTTTATTGTTACCGAAAGTAAAAAAAATCTTTTACATATTATAGATTTAGTCAGATACATACTGGAATGAAAGAGGACTACATGGGTTCAGTTGTCTTTAAGTCCTGAAGTGCTAGACAGAATCCAGATGTCCGAAAATTCTGACCGCAAGGTTGACATGGATGTCGTCGTTACCAAGGTTTTGGCTCTGGTCATTATCACCGGTGTTACCGTCATTATTGGCCTGCTACCATATCGTTTGGTAAAACACTGCAGACGAACTATGTTTAGAAATAAGGACGTTTGTGATAACATGGTTGCGGTGCTAAGTGTTTTTCTGGTGGTGTTTTTCTAGGAGCATGCTTTCTTCATTTGATACCGGAAGTAAGAAAAAAGGTTGACACGGTGCTGGAGCAATTAGGAACACGATCGCATTATCCGGTAGCCGAACTGCTGACAATGGCGGGCTTTTTCGCAGTTGTTTTTTGTGAACATGTCATTAGATATTTATACATCAGATTGCAGAGGGATTCATGCTTTCCGTCTTTTGATCGCGATAGTTATAGTTTTGATCAAGATTATCTCCCAACAACGGAAGATCCAGATTTAAATCCGTACGAATTAATTGAGTGTAAAAGCTTAAGATCGTCATCATCTCAACAAAGTATGGACGATGATCAAGTTGTTCGTTCACATACAAATCAACAAACTTTACCAAAGCTTCATCGGAATCAAGACGAAAGCCAAATACATATCAGCCCAAACAATCCTAACAACATTATACCAAAACCATTGAGTGGACACACAGAAAACATGTTTGACGTCACAAATCATACCAACTCACACAAGGAAAACGAATATGACGTCACAAATCATTCCAGAGCACGTATAGAACAAAGGTTTGAAATGGAAATAGAACCTGCTCCGTTGCAAGACCTTGAAGTGAAAACCGTAGTAACAGAAATTAGCAGAGGAGAGGAAGGCAAGAGTCAAGTTCGCTCAGTTTTATTGTTAACTGCTCTTTCCTTCCATGGTGTATTTGAAGGAATGGCTCTTGGATTACAAGCGCACCAAAGTGACGTGTGGGTAATGTGTGTTGCTATTTGCATTCACAGAGGAATATTATCGTTTGGCCTTAGTTTGCAATATGCACGGAGTTATGAGAAAGCTTCTACTATTGTATTTTCTATTAGCGCGTTTTCTATTATATGTGCCGTTGGGATTATTATAGGGATAGCGATATCAACAGGTGCCCAGTTATACACCGATGTTGACGTGCCGAACGCAATCTTACAGAGTTTGGCCACAGGAACTATTTTCTATATTATTTTCTTGAATATTCTATTCAAGGAATTAGATGGAAATAGAGATGTGAAGAAAATATCATGCACTTTTGTAGGATTTGCCTTTATAGCTATCGTGCTCGCAGTTGCTAAACAATAAGAACGATCTTTGGAATTCATAAGACTTTTTCCAATGACAAATAAGCAAATACATTTTTAAACATGTGCAGTGCAGTTTGTGTAAAACAATTATTTATTGTTGTCAGAAATGCCGTTTTGTCAGAGACTGTTTCAATTATAACATATTTGTTCGAATTATAAACAAATGCTTATTATTCTTAATATAGTTTGAATATAAAATTTACTATTTGTAAAAAAGAACACATACAATTTCTTAAATGCTATGCCTATATATTGCAGTGAAAATATTCGATACTGTTCTTGTGCCTTATATTTTCTCAATGTTTTCAGCTATACTTTGTTCTCTGGTGATAATAGAACGTTCATTTCTATGGTTTCGAGTTAACATCATTTAATGACCTGTCAAATATAAAACTACATTCGACAGTGTATTGAAACCATTTAATTAAAAGTATCTTATATTTCTGTATTGTTGAATCTAAATGAAGTTTTTTGTGGATTAGTCAGAGACTCGAAATCAATAAATGGCATTTAGCATTTTTGCCTTCTTTTTCGAGATCCCCGATAATTGGTTAGTAAGCATGGTTGATAAAATAAAAGCTGACATTCGTTTATACGCAGAGGCGTCTAATATAAATAGTCTTTTTACTACCTCATTTTAACATTATGAATATATCTGTGCTACATGCGTCATATTACAATCGTTTAGAAAATAAAGCGTCACAACAAACCATTACTTTATAGGTGCTGCTAACAACCTTCTTATCCAATTTATTAGTAAACTCAATTATTACATGTTAATTGACAAAAACACAAATACACAAATCAGGGTGCAGTTGTTTATATTTGAAATCGTTTTGAGTACACAATACTAAATCTAATTTCTGTGTAAATCAGCGAAGAATATCCGCATCTGTAAAGAAACTCCATTTACAAACAGCTGAAGAACAAAGCTAATAAAAATGTCAACTAATGTGGTATAAATATTCTGAGTCAATTTTTCTCCTTAAAACTTTCTGGAAGAAAAACACAAGTCAGTATGGATTCAATCGCCATTTCAACCAGATGCTAGAAATTTGAGACTGGATTCCATGCTGAGTTTTATCATCTTGGGCACTGATCGTGGACGGACGGGAGTCATGGCACTTCTGAACACGGTACTTCAAGCCACAATATTATACAGAGCAAATACATATATGATATGGCAAAACAACACAAGATGCGGAAATCAGAATTGAATCAAAACCCAGATAAACTTGTTTCATAAACTAGCTTTAAATAACATCGCAACGATATAATCTGCAAAGAAATACATAGACATAATTACTCTTAAGACTACACAACTTTCACATTCATCCAGTATTTTAAACTATTCCTCGCAATATATACTTATCAAATAAACGCATTACACAGTCGTTTCAGAATGTCACATTGTCACAGCCCACATCCTCTTACTATAGTAGCATCGCACAAGCTCTCCAAACAGCCACTCCTCACGTCCCACTATAATGACTCTTTATACAACCTCAACACTACAGTTTATGTACACATACCCCTTACCCAGGCTGATCACACAAATCTCCACACAGGTTCACATCATTCGAACGGTCTTATCACACAACCTCGCCACTGAGTCTAGCTACACATCATACTAACCCAGTCTCCTCACACCACACCTGCACACAGAATCTCCACGCTAATAACAGGAAATGTTCTAAAAAATTAATGGTGGTGATTTTTAGATTAAATGGTTCGAACTGGATTCAAGTTTACAGACGCGTCTTATTAAAATCATTCCATTTCTATGTTCTGAGACTTAATTTTAACCAATTATCTAGACTCAGTTGTTTTATAGCAATGGGACATGTACCTAATCCTAAAGAATCATTTAGAAGATACACTACATTTTCACCTAAAATACACTATATTGATAACTTGCGTGACTTCGTAACACCACTGCCTTTTAGTTCTATTAGCTCTTCATTGCCAATAATTGCTCATGTTTATGAGTTTCTCATGCCGGCTTCATTAAATGCGGATATAAGAGTGGCTGTCAGTAGATATAGAGCTCCGTTGTCGCTTATTCTTCTCTGCTGATATCTTTCTTGTCGCTTATACTTCTCATTAATATAGGATTGGCAGTTATGTCAACGTCTGTTCACTATTTTTCATTTCTTCTCTCGTAATTGCAGTAATTGATGTACAATGTTTAATAATATCCTATTAAATTCAAAACACCTTTCCCAGCCCATACGCAATTAATTAATGTAATTACTAGTATTTAAGTAATATTCTCGTTCTTTCAGATGGATTGCCAAAAAAACAGAGGATTTTTCTAATTTATAATTTTTCTATTATTTATTGCACAAACAATTACAGTTTGCACTACTTGACAATGTTGCGTGCAAATCACAGAAATATAATAAACATAAGAACATAATGGAGAAATGAGAACATACTCGATGACCTTACTTAGACCAAAGCACGTGGAGATAAGTCAGCAAGAACACGATAACAGAAATAAAACAAAACTAAAAAAAACTGATTAAGCTTCTTTTTCGAAGATTTCCCAATAAACCTTTAAAATTCCTTTGAATATCACTATGCGCAATTTTTATGTCAGTGAATATCATATTGCAAAGAAATTCCCTCGAATTTGATTGGATAATTCGCAGCTGAATTGTGAATACATTCACGGATATGTCATTATATATAAATGCATGTGTATAAATCCCCAACCGGCCTCCCACCTTTGTTGTCATCCGCCATTTTGTATTAAATTGAGGGAAAAATCCATGAAATGAAGCCGACCTTCTTATATGTAAAGTGATATGCTCGGGGATTATTTAAATCGCTACAGAAAATAATTAATTAATTTATCCATAAAGGTGATTTAGAGGTTCTTAATGGGGAAAATGTGCCGTTTAAAACACTGACAAATACAGTCTTAATCCAACCGAGCCTGCAATACTTTCATATTTGTCGTGTTTCGTGTTTTTCAAAGTTCTGTTTTCATCTATCTAATATAACTAATAGCGCATCAGAAGCAAAAGTACAAATGCTTACGAATATCAAATTTAAAGTGTCAACTCTTTCAAAAAACGTACACCTGTAATTTAAAGTGACTTTTAAATAACTTATCGCTAGCGCAGTGACACTTCCAATATTTCATCAACTCCGAAGGTACTTTTAAGCTTATCTCCAGTGCTGCATTAGGGCTTTTCTTCCCTGTAACCCACTTCAATTGCTTAATTTAGACGCTTTAAATTTTGAAAATGATTACGTTTTTTTGTTTCTTTCTTTGAGATATTGGAAGACGGCGTTACTGAATGTGTCATTTTCTGATATGCAAATTTAATCTGTTTTAACACTACGTTTAACGCGTTTAAAGAAACTAGGTAACACGTTCAACGTTGGAGATTTGTAGAATGATAATTTAATCAATACTGTAGAATAAGTATACTTAATTGATGATTCCTTAGACCAAACACGAGTTGCTATGATGTGTGTAGTTTTACTTAATGTGTATTTTTTTTCACACATATTTTGAGACTTATACCGCCTTGAAATTCTATACAATTCGTCGTCTTTATTAAAAAAGTACCTCTTATAAGAGCCATTGGTCTTACTTACTGAATTCTCTTTTTTATAAAGGAACAATGCCGATATATTAACAACTCTTTTCATTACCTTGATGACTGATTAAATATTAACAAGTTATTTTTATAACATTGAGACCTGTACTTCGTCCTAAAGAATCATTAAGAAGATACACTACATTTTCACTTAATATACATTATATTGAAAACTAGGGTGACTTCGGTAGACATCTGCCTTTCAGTTCTATTAGCTCTTCATTGCCAATAACTGCTCAAGTTTATGAGTTTCTTATGCCAACTTCATTAAATGTGGATATATTACTAGCTGTCTGTAGATATCTCTCTTGTCGCTTATTCTTATCTGTAGATATCCCTCTTGCCGCTCATTCTTCTCTGTAGATATCTCTCTAGCCGTTTGTTATTCTCTGTAGATATCTCTCTTGTCGCTTATTTTCTCTGTAGATATCTTTCTTGTCATTTATTCTTCTATGTAGAAATCTCTCTTGTCGCGTATTCTTCTCTGTAGATATCTCTCTTTCCGCTTATTATTCTCGTTGGCAGTTTTGTCAACGGCTGTACTCAAGCTGTCATTTCTTCTTGCTTGATTGCTGTAGTTGATGGACAATGTTTTATAATATCCTATTAAATTCGAAAAAAATGTCAGTCCATATGCAATTAATTAATATGATTTCAGCAATATTCTCTTTTTTCCGATGAGTTTCGAAAAACAGAAGTTTTTTTTTCTTATTTATATTCTTCTTATATTATTTAATGAACAAACAATTACATGTTGCACTATTTGACAATATTGAATATAAATCGCAGTATTGAATTTAGGGGGAAATAAATGTAAAGAAGCCAACCTTCATATATTCAAAACGGAAAGCTCAAAGATTGCCTTACAGAGAACAATTGAGTCGAGATTTTAAAGTTGAAAACAGTAAAATTATTCTGAATTAATCAAGTGAAATATCGGATCGACAGAGCTATAGAAAAGTGACGTTATGCAAATAAATAAGAGAACTCAGGAAGGTGATTTACAGGTTCTTAACAAGATCAATGTGCCGTTTAAAACACTATAAGCGAGATACATGAAAACCAATGTTTTCTTATTATCTGAAAAAA